>CM028138.1:90916785-92163928 GCA_016271365.2 Neoceratodus forsteri | reverse complement strand
AATTTGTGTGCATTAGCCCTGCCTGCTCCCCTATCCTGCCTGTCTCAACAGGTGTCCCCAGGACTCCATCCTGGGCTCCCTCCTATTCTCCCTATTCACTAACTCCCTTCCATCAGACAGTCATAGTTGCCACTCTCTCTTCTATGCCAACAACCTCATGCTCTTCAGTAGTGGTAAGTCTCCTGTCCTCATTTCTGAAACCTTCTCACTCAACTACACCATGGCCCATAACTAGTTCTCTGACAAACTCCTTCTGGTCAACACCAAAAAAAAAAAATCAATGCTGTTCAGATCCAAGCCCTTCTTAGCTAAATGTAAGTCAACTCCCCCCAAGCATCACCTCACCTGAAAGCCAACCCCTGGATGATGTCAAGCTTTTCAGATATCTAAGAGTCATGCTAGCTCCATCCCTTTCTTTCACTGAACACATAAGCTCCCTAGTGTTACAATTCCACCAAAAACTCAACACTGCCTACAGATTCTGGCAATACCTCACCCCGGAGGTCTGTCTGGCCATCATCCAGGGGAACCTACTCCCTATCCTGGACTACTGCTCTCCAATCTATACCAGGACCTCCACAATCACCATGGCAAAACTCTCCACAGCTACAACAGTGCCTGCCAGTTTGCTTTGCTGGCCCTTTCTCCACCCACCACTGTGTCCTCTAGAATTCCTTGGGGTGGCTCACACTACAAGGCTGTTTTGATGTTGCCCTGTACTACATGATTGACTCTGCCATCCGCATCGGCCTGGAATCTCCTCTCACACCCATCTTCACCATCCAAGCCTCGCACCACAGCCTACGCTCCTCTAGCTTCCCTCCTCTAAACATTCCCAGTGTTTCCACCAATATGGGCACCAGAGCCCTATCTCTGGCAGCCCTTACAATATGGAAAATACTTCCTGGTGAACTGTGCACCATCAACTCCCACCGCCTGTTCAAAACTCTCCTCAAAGACTAACTCCTGTTGACATCCACCTGCCACTGCTTTCCAGACTAGTCTACCCCCTTCCCTCCTACCCTGTCCTATATATATGTGGTCCCTTTCACCTCCCCCTTACTTTATTTTCCTCTTTCCTCTCTCCCTCCATTCCTCTTTCCCCTTCCCACTCCCTCCTTCTTTTGCCACTTCCTATCTCTGGAGTATCTACATTGGTTCTTGTGGTCTTCTGACTGGCCCCTTTCCTCCCTGCACTTGTTCTTTAGACTAGGAGGTCATGGAAAAGGTAAGGAGGAAAAGACCTGCCTTTAGGAAGTACAAGAAAACAGGGAGGGGAGGAGAGGGAGGAGTACTTGACAGAATTGAAGGAGGTGACAAGGGCAGTAAGGGGAGCCAAAGCATCTATGGAACTCAGGCTGGCACAAGGCATTAAGAAGGGGGAGAAGGACTTCTTTAAGTACATCAGGGAGAAAAGGAGTTGTAAGGACCACATAGTAAGGATTATGAAGGAGGGGGGTTGGGTGGAAGCAGGGTGCGATAAGGTGGAAGCACTAAATGAGTACTTCTGCTCAGTATTTACTAAAGAGAAGAGGGGGTGACACCCAAGGTGGGAGAAATGGCAAGAGGGGAAGTGGTGACAGATGGGGAAATCATGGAGAGCAGAGTTCGAGAGGGTTTGAAGGCACTGAGGGTGGACAAGGCACCAGGCCCAGATGGCATCCACACCAGGGTACTGAAGGAGCTGGCAGAGGTCCTTGCAGGACCTTTGGAAGACCTATTTAATGCCTCACTACATTCGAGGTGTGTACCTCAGGACTGGAGGATGGCTCATGTGGTGCCCCTCCACAAGAGTGGCCACAAGGATGAACCAGGAAACTACAGACCAGTGAGCCTCACATCCATCATGGGTAAGCTAATGGAGACTATCCTGAAGGAGAGGCTGGTGGCCCTCCTAGAGGCCAAAGGACTACAGGACAGCAGACAGCATGGCTTCATACGTGGCAGAGCCTGCCAAACCAACCTGGTAGAGTTCTATGACTGGGTAACTCGGCAACTGGACAGGGGCCATGCAGTGGATGTCCTGTATCTGGACTTCAGTAAGGCATTCAACTCAGTGCCACATGGAAGGCTGGGAATGAAGTTAGTAGGCACAGGGGCGGGTGCAAAGCTGGTGAGATGGGTAGGAAACTGGCTGCAGGGAAGGCAACAGAGGGTGGTGGTGGGTGAGGAGCTCTCACACTCAAGGGCAGTGATGAGCGGTGTTCCACAGGGCTCAGTGTTGGGACCAATGTTGTTTGGGATATTCATTGCAGACATATCATGGGACATCAAGAGCAAGATCAGTCTGTTTGCTAATTATACCAAGGTAGGCGCAGTGGTGGATGACCTGGGGGATGGCAGGGGTTGCAGGATAATCTGGCAAAGCTTGAAACCTGGGCAGACACCTGGCAACTGGGCTTTAATGCCAAAAAGTGCAAGGTGCTGCATTTTGGGATGAAGAACCCAAGGAGGAGTTACCAGCTAGAGGGAGTGCAGCTAGCCCAGACAGAGAAGGAGAAGGATCTGGGTGTGCTCATTACAGAGTCAATGAACAACTTGACACAATGTAGGAATGCAGCTGCAAAGGCCAACAAAATGCTGGGTTGTATTGCAAGGGGTATATCCTCGAGGAGGGAGGAGGTGATTCTGCCACTGTATAGGTCATTAGTTAGACCACACCTGGAGTACTGCATGCAGTACTGGCATCCATATCTGAAGAGGGACATTAAGTTACTGGAGGGGGTGCAGCACAGAGTGACAAAGATGATCAAGGGGCTGGGGGACTTATCATATGAGAGGAGGTTGAAGGAGTTGAATGTGTACTCACTGGAGGAGGGGAGAGACAGGAGTGACATGATTGAAACCTTTAAATACATGAAAGGAATAAACAAGATGGGTACAGAGGGGCTGTTCAAAGTAAGGGAGGGGAGGGCCACCAGGGGCCATGATATGAGACTGGAGTGAGGAAGGTTCAGGAGGGAGATGAGGAGACACTTTTTTACAGAGAGTGTGGTTGGTGGCTGGGTGGAATGCGTTACCTGTTGAAGTGGTATGCAGGAGAACAGTGGACTACTTAAAATGAGGATGGGACAGGACAAGGGGGAGGGTAATGAAGGGGAAGGGTGGTAGGGAGGGGCAGCTGCAGAATAAGGGGTGCTAGCTGCACATTCGAGCAGACTTGATAGACCTCTAGGCCTTTATCTGCTGGCAAATTTTGTATGTTCGTATGTTCGTACTAGTAGGATCTCGTATTAATTACTTCCTGTATAACTTGCTGACTTATTATGAACTCATCCTGTTATCCTCTTATGACCACCATTTGTTGTAATTCCTTCGTACTACTGTACCCTCTTTTTAACCTTGTTATATCATGTAAATACTGCTTTTCTGCTATATGATGTGTTCTAGCTTTGTACTCTGTGCCACTGCTGTGGCCCCGGGTCTTGCCTGAAAATGGTCCCTGTGATCAGTTCACCACCCGGTTACCAAAGTCATAAATAAAGAAATATGTGGTAATGAAAAATTATCCCTCATCCCAGGTAGGTTTAAGGCATGAAGTGCAATCAGCAACTTGGTCCAGAAGCAAATGATGTGATACCTTTTAGTGGACCAACATAGATGTAACAAAAAGAACAATGTGCTTTAGCTTTCGAACAAATAAGTCCTTCATCGGAAGCATAATGATTGTTATCTAGAAAAGCCAATACTTTTAACTCCCAGATCTGGAGGTCAGGCTCTGAGCAATTAAGAAGAGACTACTGTCCCAGAACAGGAAGGGCAGGAGCTGTAAGGGTACAAAGACCATAGGGAAGTATGTAGAAAAGCAAAGTAAACATAAAGAGGAAAGAGTAAGCATACAAAACAACAGCTGAGGTGTCACAAATAAGACATGATGGGAGTGATGCAGTGCAGTGGCTGTAGAGCATTAGTCTTCTGGCAGATGGTCTGGAGGATGTGGTGTTGTCCCATCTGCAGGCACCTGTCTGGGCTGAGGGAGGAGGTTGCTTATCTCCAGGCTGAGTTGACCAGTATTCGGGGGACCTCCTCTCACACCCAGGAACCACCAGGTCCACCGCCGCTGCCTCAGAGGTTGCAAGATAGAGGAGTGATTGGACTGCAGTGGGCTCAGAAAAGGTGAGGGTGGTGAAAGGAGGCACATCCCTCCAGTTGTACCTCTGCACAATTCATATGCTATTCTGTCAGAGTGTGGTTCCTCTATGGAGGCACCCACAGTGGAGACTAAGGAGGATGTTGGGAAACTCCACAAAGAAGACACACAGGAGGGGGGCATGGGACACCACAGAGGAAGAAAACAACTCCTGCTGGTGGGGGACTCATTTCTTAGGGGGGTAGAATTGGGAGAGGGTGTGAGAGGGAGTTAAGATGCTGGACTGGTACCATGGCTTGCAGGGATAGGGAGCGAATCCTCAAGATTGCGGGAGCAGCTACACAGGGGAGAGAGCTCGATGTCATTGTCCACCTATGGACAAATGACCTGGCTGGAAAAGGGATCAGAGCAGTGCAGGAGGAGTTTGAGGAGTTGGGGAAGGGCCTTGGACAAGTAGTATGCACAATAGCCTTCTCGGAGGTGCTGTCTGTCTATGGCATGGGTGAGGCTAGAATGCTCTACACCATGGGATTCAATCAATGGTTGAAAAACTGGTGTAGAGTTTAGGGTTTTGGCTTCATTGGAAACTGGGGGTCTACCTGGAGGGATACAGGCTTATACTCATGCGATGGTCTGAATCTGCCCAGGAGGGGAACCAGGATCCTGAGTTATAGGTTTAAATGCTTCATTGGTGAGCATTTCAACTAGCCAAGGGAGGAGGCACAGAAAAGGAGCAGGGAAATCCTAGCACCTTCCTCCAAAAATCAGGGTAGTTAGCTTGGTAAACACCAAGATTGAGAAGTAGATAGGGACAAGGGCAGGGATAAATGGAGAAAAAGGCAAAGGAGGTAAGGACAGGGATGAAGCTAAAAGGGGAAAGGACATAAAAAAATGGAGGGCAAAGAGTACCGATGCCGATAGTCTGGGTAGCAAGCTCCTTGAACTGGTGGCCTTGATGGAAGAGGGATGTCTAGATATTGTAGCAGTCATAGAAACATTGTACACAGAGAACCATGGCTGGGATGTCAACCTACCAGGGAACACAATCTACAGGAGGGACAGAGAGGGTAGAGGAGGAGGAGAAGCTCTCTATGTAAGGGAAGGGATCAAAGCAATTGAACTAAAGAGTAAACAGGGAGGAGAGGAGGCACTGTGGTTCACCCTGGAGACTAGAAATGGCACCACAATCTGCACGAGGGTTGTATACAGGCCCCCATCTCAGGAGAAGGAAATGGACAAGGAAATGATAGAAGGCATCCTTAGGATGGCAAAAAAAGTGCAGATATTGTTGATGGGGGATCTGAATATGCCAGATGGTAACTGGAGCACCTTTGCTGCAGTGATATCTAAAAGCAGGGTCATTCTCAATGCCCTACAATGTGCATGCCTCAGACAGTTAGTGTTGGAACCCAATCAGGAGGGAGGAATCTTAAAACTGGTACTCTCAAATGGGGACAGAGACAGGATCTGAGATCTAGAAGTGGGTAGCTATCTGGGAACAAGTGACACCAAACAGACTCATTCATGATAAACACAGCCACAGAGTCAGGCCATACAAAAGTGGAGGTACTGGACTTAAGGAGGGCTGACTTTATCAAAATGGGAGAGGGCCTCAGGAAAGCACTAGCAAACAAGTAGGAAGGAGGAGTGGAGCAATAATGGGGAAACATCAAAACTGCCATCACAGAGGCAACAAGCCTTCACGTGAAGCAAATAAACAAATCAAAATGAAAGAAAAAAAATGATGGTTCTCAAAAGAAGTGGTGGGAAAGGTTAAGGAGAAAAAGACAGCATTCAGGAACTATAAGGAAACACAAAAGCAGCAAGACAGAGAATGGTACCAGTTAAAGCAGAAAGAATTGGGGTAGGCAGTCAGAATAGCAAAGGTGCAAACAGAGGAAAAAATACTCAACTCAGATAAGAAGGGGAATAAAACCTTTTATTTGAACATTAGGGATCAATGAAAGACCAAGGGAGGGATATTGTGGCTTAATAAGGGGAAGGGTGAGTGGGCAGAGAGTGACAGTGAAAAAGCAGGGATACTGAATGAATACTTTTGCTCAGTATTCACAAAAGAGGAGATGGGGAAGTACCAATTCCAATCAATAGAAGTACTCTGGATAGGGGGGTTGATACCAGTCCTTTCACAGAAAGGGTTCTGAAAGAACTCCTAAAACTGAAGATGGACAAAGCAATTGGGCCTGATGGGATTCACCCCAGAATTCCAAAATAACTAAGGGGAAAACTAGTGACACCACTGACTACCCTTTTTAACAAATCATGGGAGCATGGTGTGGTACCTAAGGACTGGAGGAGGGCAGATGTGATTCTCCTTCACAAAGCAGAGGTAGGAAAATACAGACCTGTTAGCTTGACCTCAGTAGTAGGGAAATGATGTAATCACTCCTGAAAGAAAGAATTGTTCAGTACTTTGAGGCTATCAGGGTACGGAACCAAAGACAGCATCGATTCACAGCAGGAAGGTCATGTCAGATGAATCAAATAGATTTCTTTGACTGGGTGACCAAAATAGTAGACCAGGGAGGGGTTGTGGACATGGCCTACCTAGAGTTCAGCAAGGCATTTGACACAGTCCCACACAAAAGATTAATAAACAAATTAGCCAGCCTTGGAGTGGGTCCCAGGGAGGTAGCCTGGTTAAAAAAATTGGTTGGAACAACAGGACATAAAGGAGTCCACTCCGAAGGAAAGCAGGTTACTAGCGGGGTACCACAGGGTTCAGTACTGGGTCCGGTCCTTTTTAATGTCTTTATAAGTGACATTGCAGAGGGACTAGAAGGAAAAGTATGCCTCTTTGCAGACCACTCAAAGATCTGCAACAGGGTTGATACACAAGGAGAAGTGGAAAGGATGAGAAGGGACTTGGCAAAGTTGGAGGAATGGTCAAAAGAATGGCAGTTTAGATTCAATGCAAAGAAGTCAAAAGTAATGTACCTGGAAAACAAAAACCATGGGGAAGAGTACACAGTGGGCCGGGTGGTATTAACAATAAAAAAAATGGAAAGGGACCTGGGGTAGTCATATCAGATGACCTAATGGTAAGCAAGCAATGTGAGAAGGCAATAAGGAGGGCTGGGGGATACTGGGATGTATAAGAAGAGGCATCACCAGTAGAAAACAAGAAGTTGATATTCCTCTGTACAGACAGTTGGTGAGACCACATTTGGAGTACTGCATGCCGTTCTGGAGACCCATCTCCACAAGAACATAGACAGGATGGAGGTAGTCCAGAGGAAGGCAACTAAAATGGTGCAGGGTCTGCAACAGAAGTCATACAAAGAGAGAATAAAGGAGCTTAATACAGTATATATATATATATATATATATATATATCCTCAAGGAAATGTGGTAGAGGAGGGACATGATAGAATATTTCAAGTAGCTCAAGAGAATCAACAAAGTCCAAGAGGGTAGCATCTTTCAGAAAAAGAGATGTGCAAGAACAAGGGGGCACAATTTGAAGATAGAGGGGGGATGGCTCAGGAGCAATGTGTGGAAGAATTTATTCACAGAGAGGGTGGTGGACACATGGAACAGCCTTCCTGAGGAAGTTATGGTGTCAAAAACAGTGGGAGAATTCAAGAATACATGGGACAGACATAAGGCAATTCGGCTGTGAGGTAGAAAGAATTAGGCTCTTGGTTAACTAGATTAAGCTTATCCAATATGTAGGGATTTGGGCAGACTATGGGGGCCAAGCAGTCCTTATCTGCCATCAAAGTCTATGTTTCTTTGTAACACGAGGGTGCATTATTTTCTTTTAATAATACAATCCATAAACTTTGGGATATTTTAAAAGCAACATATTTAGGAGCACATATTTTTGAGGAGAAACCAATGGTAGTAGCAAAAAAGAATAAAACAGCTGGTAACAAATTAGTGCATACTCAACATAAGATACCTTAGAAGAAACCACAACATTTTTTATCATCACTGGATTTAAGTGGAAACTGTCTGGCCACTGTGTGCACTGTAATAATACATATAGAATTAATAAAATCAAAAAGCACAGCCAGTGATGAAGAAGTGGATATAGGTCAGTTAATCAACTTGCAAACATGGGAGTTCTTTTTAAAATGTCCATGTGGCAAGATATATATAGGGATGACAGAAAAAATACTTAAAACTCAGATTGGGGAACACAAAAGTGATATACCTAAGGAAGACATAACATCCCATATAGCCAGACATGTTATGGAATATAGACACCAACAGCCTTATTTAAGATTCTTTGGACTAGAAAAGGTAAAGCAAAACCCCAGAGAAGGTGACTATAAAACAAAATTGTTACCAAGAAAGGCATATTACATTGATAGATTTCAAGCAACAAACCCCAGATTTGGACTCAATTATAATATAGATTGGCAAGCTATTATCTTAAGGTTGAGTCCATTAATCGAATACCTTTGGCCAGTATTGGGAATGAGGGACAACATATAAGGAAAGAGAAAGGGAACATTGTTTAACCAGAAGTAGCACACTAAGCTTAAGCTTTTTTCCAAATGCGACATGGGAGCACAAGAAAGTTAAGTGACTTGCTTAGGATCACACAGTATGCACCTAGGTAGCTGTGGGATTCAAACCCAGGTCTCCAGATCTGCAGCTCAGAGCCTTAACCCACTGCACTATATTGCTTCCTAACATTGGATATTATAAAATGTGTTGATATTATAAAAATGTATTGCATGACCCATTTCCCCATTGACAACGTATTACATTTCTTATTACAATTTCCCACCCTACAGTATATTGATTCCCCTCTAATGGTGTGAACATCTGTGCTGTGTCATGTCCATTTCCATTTAGCCCACTAACTCTGCTAGTGCTAATATTATAAAACTAATACTATAAAACAATACTTTTCATGCGCTTGATCCAAAACCATCAAAATTGCTCATGACCACCCTGACCCCTAGTATCTTGTGACAATTGCATAGAATGTCCCAGAAATTTACCTAGCCTATGTGACCGACTAGTTTTTAGATAGTGACAAAAACAATTTTTACTCCATTCTTTATTCACATTCCTGAGTTATGCATATGACCTCCTTGACCGCCAACTTATTATGACCATAAGAAAGGTGGTCCGGGATGCAGTAGATTATACTGGCTATTTAATAAGGCTTGTAACAGGCACCAGATTAAAATAAAATAATTTATTTGTAACAGAGCAGAAGAGTATAAACTGTGCTGGAACATGTAGAAAATGTGTGGACATGCCTAGCAAGTCTAGTTGTTAGTTGCTAGGCACTGCAAAAGCAGGTCGGGTGCACAGCATGACAGTGTCCTTTACGTAACTCTGCCTTGTGTCATGTAATTGTGACTCATCAGTGTGTACCAGGTTCCCCTCAGCTCCATGCTGCCTCCTACCATAGAAAATGCAGGGGGCCATTCAAGACTCCTCATCTACTCTCAGTTTATTTACAAACTGCAAATGTGTGTCCCATGCTGGAAATTAGATTTTGAGAGCAATGTTTGCAACAAATATTTATGAAACTTATGTTACATTTTAGAAAAAGAACAACCTCAGGTGAAGCATTAACCCAGGTAGATATGTTTGTTTCGCATGAATGAGGACAGTTGTATCTATTCATATATTACACAATGACTAAGAAAATCTATACTATGGTAATTGTAGAAAGAAATATAATAGGTAATTTTGAACAAGGTTTCAAACATGTATAAAGAGACTTAACAATAAAATGACATAGTGAGGTATGATAAACTATGATGCAGGATGTATTTGATACATTTAATTTAATTTAATTCACAAAAATACCACTAACAGCTTAATCTGGTTCAGAGTCAGTTGGCATTCGTCTGTATCCCCCTTCCCCAGGTCATGCCTGAAAATAGGCAGAATTTGTCTAGTGCACTTACCCGGTCAACAAAAATTAAATAAATAAATAAATAGCATGTAAATAATGACGCACATACTGAATATGTGTCAATGAGATATGTATTAAACTCAGAATCAATTTTATATAGATTTAAACCCGATATACACAAAAGGATAAATATTTCCCACAAGATAGAATGGGAAAGAAAGGAATATTGACTGAGCAGTGTGAGTATAAACACATTCAATTAATTATGTGTTTCTTGAATATTGACAAACAGAAAGGAGTGAAGTGAAATATAAAGTATGTCTTTATTTTTACAGTTATCCTCAGCATATCCCTGATAAAGGAGTAATTCTGAAATGTAGGAGATACTAGTCATAATGTGTATCTGACTTTATACACTCTGTTAAAACTATCTACAATGAAGCAAAAATATATTTTTTATTACACTTGGGTGAATGGGCCTTTTGTTCCAATTTGACTTTTCTTAACTCTTTCATACCCCATTCCACATGAAGAAGAGGTCATCTATGTGCCTCTTATAAAATGGTAATATTCTTCAAATAGGAAATTCACTTCTCCTTCAGAATGTACTAGTTCTCAAATGTAATGTGTGCCATGTGCATTCCCATGGCTGTGCCGAAGCTCTAGTCACTAAATTTGCCCTCAAACTGAAGGCATTTTATGTGAGAATAAATTTTCCAAGAGCTTGCAGAACACTTCTTAGGGTGCTTTGGTTCTGGTCATATATCTAGAAGCAAGTCTTCAGCTTCAACCCCCTCTGCATGTGGAATGGAGGTGTGCAGATGACAAATATCTATGGTGACTAACAGGTACCCTTCACCAGATAAAGGGAGATTGGCTTCTTTTAAAATTTGGAGTAAGTGTGTAATGTTTCTCCAATAGGAATATTTTTAGCCAAAGGTTGCAAATGATAGTTGGAATGTGTAAATGGCAAATAATATATAAAAACATATGCCTGACTAGAAATAAAATAAAATATGCAATAGAATTAGCAAATATTCCCAGCAATGGAAAGCTCCACAAATCTCATAACAAATTAGAAGTTTTTTTTGTAGGGGTGGGATGACTGCTACCATTGACAAGGCAAATAAAAGAAAATATTTCGAGAGATAATCATGAGTACAGCTTATGAGATAGTGACAGTCTTTTTGTTTTCATTCCCTGAATTTTCTTTACTCTGCTCAGGTAATCTCCTGACAAAAACCCCTTCATGATACAATTACACTCTAATACTGATGCCATTAGTTGACTCCTACCACGGACATTGATTTCTTTACCACTACCTGTGACTAGATTCATATTCGTACATATACACAGAAACCAGAGTTGTAAAATATATAGAAACCAGAGTTGTAAAATATATAGAAACAGCAGTCCAAGTGCACTATTCATTCAGGTATTCTATCCCAAATCCAACATCGAGCTTACAATTACTGTTTCTCATTGGGAAAAAGAAAAAAGAAGCAGCTGTCAGTGTGTAATTCATACTGACAGAGTGAGCATGATGATGACACAGCTTCTTGAGCAGGTGCATCAGGGTTTTTTTTTTTTCATAACCAAATTGCCACCTTGCATAGTGCATCTGTGGTAAGGATGCACACTCTACATGCAGATGACGATGGGATTAGTAATGACTGTCTCCTCATGCAAATTCAAATGCAAATTCAATGAAATACTCAGTAACATGGTGACTTCTTTGAAAAATTACTACATAAACATTTAAGGAAGACACAGGGACACTGTTTAAGTCACAAATCATTTTATTTCACAGCACAACAAAAAAAAGAGCTACTCAAGCTTACAGTGTCCCTTTCAGTTGTCATGTTCAGGAGTCCTGTCATGTTCTAGATAATAACTATATTTCTTACAGTGACACATTGTGATTCACTCACAGAAGTTAATAGCTTTGTAAACTAATATTCATATTTAGGGACCATGCTAGCATACCTTTGCAAATACGTATTATTACTGTTGAGGTACTGCATTCTGAATTTAAGGTTTTTTGCATCCCATGGGATGCAGCATACATTATAGACAGCATACATAAAATGAAGGCGGTTGACACTAAATGGAGCAGTGTAGGCTCCCAAGATCACTTTGTCACATTCTTGGATACAGAAAAATAAAATTTACTAGGATTAATTCAGTGTGAAAGGGACATATTAACTGCTTTATCTCAAAACAGAAAACACATAGCTCAGAAGATTGAAAACTATAAATTAAGGGATTTCTGTATTGAATGGCATGCCCCCACAATTGTCCAGTATCTGGCTCATAACAAAATTCCCAGAGGGTTATGGGTCTAGACTGAAACAAATTTAGGCATCAATTCCACCAAACTCAACACCAAATGAGGTCAGAAACAGAATTAGTGTACCGTAGACCCCGTGTACACCATGCAAAAATGATAATAGAAGAAAGGAGAGAAATAGCAGAGGATTTAAATAGATAATGAGGCACTAAACCTGCAACTTGAAGAATTTAACAATACTTTAGAGCAGATTAAAAAATAAATTTGGTGGAATACAAGGAAGAATTAAAACAGAAAATCAGAAATTTTGAACAAGATATTAATGCTTACAAGGACAATAAGGTTTATATGCATAAAACATGCATTCCCAAGCAACAGTGTAGTCACCCATACAGACAGCAAGAAAGTGAGATAGATAGGGATAATAGCTATACTTGCCCGAGTTACAGAAGAGAACAATGGAATGGCTACAGCAAAGGCCTTTTTAGGGCAAGAGAGGGGCAATTTGGAGCCACAAGCCTCCAACGCATTGACAAAATTGTCGGATTATCAGAAGCTCAGAAACCCAGATACATGACCAGGGCTAGGGAGCCTATCCCAGAAGAGGCACTTGAGCAGGCAAGGGCAAGAGAAGTAACAGGGCCATGCAAAGGGAGATGAGACACTGTATCCAAACAGTCCAGACAGAGACTAAAATAATACTAAACTTCTACATAAGTTCAAGACCATACTTTCAAAAGGCATTTAATTTGTTGCTAGTACTACTCTGAATATGTTTAAACTTGAATTTTATATTCAGAAATTCATTACATATTTAAGATTTGAGCCTCAATTGCAAGAACATATTTTAGTAGGCAGTCATAACAAAGAGATGTCAAGAAACTTTTGAAAGTTAAATCTTCATATGACCCCCCCCCACCCAGTTGGTTAGAATCCATCACTAGAAACTTAAGCAAGCACCATTAGGGCTGAAATACAGTCATTATTTAGATTGGAACATGACAGGACTCCTAAAAAGACAACTTAGAACAGAAATAACCGCATTAAACAACTTGCAAAAATGTCAGTGTCCTGTATTAGTTTAAAATCAGTGGACAAGAGTTGGGGTATTGTAGTGCTTGATAAAACGCACTATCAAACAATTTGTATAAGGTTATTAGAAGACTGTAGAAATTACAACCCTTTAAACAGAGTTCCCACCCCAGAACTTGAAAGGAAACTGGCAGCATTGTTAGATGAATTGACTAACAATATCATCATAGGTATCATCATATGTACTTCAAGCTAATATGGACATTGCATTGGTGGTGCTTGCCAGAAATATCAATAAACACAGAATTTAACATTGTCTCCAATTGCTGAGTCTAAGTTTATTTTGAAGGAGTCCATATTTGGGCTATCTACTACCTTGGCTGGAAGGTGATTCCATGTTGAAATGACTATATGGCTAAACCAATACCTTCTTCGCAGAGTATTCCATTTTGACAAGTGTAAAATTGCTTAGAGTATCTTCTGTTACTTAATCTGTTTTCAGTAAGAGTGATTCCTAGTTCATTACTAAGGATGGGGTCACTTAACACTGTAAATAGTAGACTCATATCTCCCCTCAGTCTTCTATACTGGAGCGTATACAAATTAAGCAGTCTCAACCTGGATTCATATGACTTTTCTGCCATCCCTATAATGGCTCTAGTGAGTCTTCATTGTACTCTTTCAATTTTTAAAATGTCTTCCTTATAATATGGGGACCACACCTGGGCACGGTATTCAAGATGTGGCCTCACCAAGGCAATATACAAAGGGAGTAATACTTCACTCTTACAACTAGATACGTGCCTGAATATACAACTGAGATTTTGATTAGCTTTATTGATTTGGATTTTACAGTGAGTTCTGAATTTCAGGTCAGGGTTAACAATTATTACAAGATCCTTTTCTTGCTTGGTTTCAAGAAGAGCAATGTTCCCTAGTTTGTACACATGATGTTTGTTGTGTATTCCCAGATGCATAATTTTGCACTTGGTGGGATTTAAGGCTAATTTTTTTATTCTAGACCAAGTTAATATGTTGTCCAGAGCTAGTTGAAGAGCAGTACTACTTGCTGTATTGTTCACCACAGTACCCAATCGACAGTCATCTGCAAATTTTAATATCCATATGCTGGGGTTACTGACAGTGAGAGTAGAAACATAAATGTTGAAGAGACAGGGGCACAAGGCAGGCCCCTGGGGAACCCCACTTGGACGGCGGGACCCCCGACTGCTTCGGCTGGCACAGCTGCACTGGGGCACCATCACAGAGGAGCACTTCAGCCAACCCAGGTAAGTTAAGGAGCCATGTGCAACCACCAGTGGAAAAGGCACAACCCACAAACACGCATGGACACACACCAGGGGTGCATGCCATCAAGGGAAGTGGCCAGGCATGGAACCGCACACAGTGCCAGGGATGGGTGAGGTCTACTATGGCACGCAGTCAGACACACACACACACACACACACACACACTCACCAGACATGCACAAAGGGTAGGAGCCACACCAACTCAGACCGCCACCCCTAGCCACACACATGTCCACAGACCACCATGCCCACTGCCTGTCATTGTGCGTGTGTCAGATGCTGGGCACCATTGCACAGTGACATACAGCACAATGCAGGCATCATCATGCACATGCAACTGTGGACAGCAGCTGGTAGGGTGTGCAGATGGACTGTGTGTGTGCGTGCAGGGCTGGGTATCCACCCGTGCATTGCCCGCTGAATGACACAATGCACACAGGGCAGCATCAGACAGTAGCCACGTTGGGAGACAGGTCTATCATGTGCCACAGTGCCACAGCCACCACAGATGCATGGGCAGCCCTGCTGAGACCTGCCAGCAGTGACAGACTGACCACTGGCCTCATGGGGTGGCACCGGCGGTCTCCCAGGGGTTTCACTGTGTGAATATGACCATGCTTGTGCAGGGGTCTGCAGCACACTGAACATGCCTGCGCCAGTGTTGACAAAGATAGTGTCACATAATGCCGGGAACAGGGGGTGGAGAGTGCACTGCGTGGTGTCTGTGACGCATGGGCAAATAACTGTATGCCCATTGTGGCCATGACAGCAGTGAATGCCTATGTCCACCTGTCAATGTCAGTGGTCACATCCTCCTGCAACTGGTCCATCCCTGCCAGGAGCAGAGCGGTGTCTCTGCTGCGATGCTCCTCTGCCTGGTGCAGAGCCACATTCAGTGCATCCACCGCCATCACAAGCCACATCTGCTGATTGACTGATGCTTTCAGTATGCGGGTGTGCTTATCCAAGAGGTTATCTGCCTGATCGGCATGCTGTTCCTCGGGGTGTTCATGGCCCTGTTGCTCATCACCTTTTGAGGTTGGGCTCTGCACACCAGGGCCAGGCCTGGGCATGTTCACAGGTGGTGCACTGACACCGCCCCAGACACTGTACCCCCATACCCATTGGCTGACTGCTGATGCTGCCCCTCTGGCTGCCACTCCCCAGGGCTTAATGGTGCTGCCACAGTGGCCGCAACAGTCCCACTGTCCTGTACACACACCAGTGCTGCCCCACCAGTGCTGACAGGCACAGGCTGGGATTGTGATGACACGCAGGTCTCCATGGCGGCACTACCCACAGCCATGGCTGCAATGTAACCTGCTGTGTGTCCATCCTGTGGCACACATGTGTCATTGCCCATGACGTTAGCAACATCATCATCGGTGACGGATCCGGTACCAGCCCGAGTCACAGCATGCCGGCATCCATGGATGCTGGCATGCTGGGACATGGGCAGGGCCTCTTCCACACCTGCTCCACCAACATCAGCCTGGATGTCCAGGCGGGCCCACTGTCACCCTGACCCGTGTATTCCTGTGGAGGTGGATGGGCCCTCCCCCATCTCCATGTGACTTGCCTCAGTGGAGAAGCCCACCACTGCTGACCCATGCAGACGCTCAGGAGCTGTAAGGTAAAACAAAGTTGCATTGCTACATGTGACCTACCCTGTCCCCCCCAAATAGACAGACCATGACCTACCATGCAGTGATGGACTACCACCCATCTGGAATCCACCACCCGGAACACCCTCAATGGCACAATGCTACATGCTGCCAGCAACCCGCTCCTCCTGTGGGGTCAGGCATAGCACCTCCAGCTGTACCCCACCTGTTGCAGACCATGCTGCCCTGATGGCAGTCACCTTCTCCTTAATCCTCCGCCTGCCTGTGCCCATCTTCTTCTTGCACTCCTGCACGGAGCACTGGTGGCTGCCATGCAGGTTTACAGCACGTACCACCTCCTCCCATGCAGCAGCACAGGCATGTGGTGTTCCCTGGCATCCACTGAGAAGAGGCGCCTGGTCTAGGTAGGCCTTGAACAGGGTATCTGTCTCAGCCTTAGTGAAATTCGGCCTCCTCTTCCTCCCGTGACTCTGTTCCTCTTCCTTCACAACACGCTCGGTCATGATTCAGCCTCTGAGAATGACAGGTGTTACCTGTGACTGTGCAGTCCCATTCATGTCCCAAAATCCACAGTCCACACTCCCAAACAGCATGCAACTCACCGCAATAGACTGCAGTTACCGACTATGGCCAGTGCAGCCCAATGTCGCACTTTCATAGCGCAACCCATGCAAAAGAGGTGAGGCACATCTTTAAGTTGATGCAAATGCAGTTACTGTGCCATTGAATGGCTGATTAGCTGATTTGCATATGCCGGCTGAATATCATGCTGTTGCACTTTGCGCAATTGTGTTGAACGTGCTGAACCAAGGGCGCAGTTCTGTGACATGCGCAGTACTCACCTAACTGCGCATGCCCGGGTTGATGACGCAGGTGCCTGCCATGCTGCTGATGTGCTGTGCATGGGAGGCAATGCAGGGCACGACCACCATTGTGCCAGTGGCGCTACAGCGCTGTTCACCTATATGGTGCTATGGCACTGGGGCGTCGTAGGCACACTGGGGCAACAGCGTGGTAGGCCTCTACAGGAGGTGGCACACAGGCACATAATCATGCTACATGCATTGGGTTCCAATCGCGCTGTGGCTGTCCGTGCGCCAGAGACCCTTGACCCTGTGCCTGACCTTTGCCCCGTAGGCACCATGCGTCAGGCATGGGTGCACCACTATTGCACTGTTCGGTGACAGCACGATAGGGAATGACAGCGCTGTACCATGCAGCATCTGCACGTGGCAGGACCGCACTGCAGAGCGCCATTTTGACTGAACTGAGCAGCAGAGATGGCGCGGAGGCGTGCTGTGCAGTGGAGCCAGGTGGAGCTGGCAAACCTTGTGGTCATAGTGGAACCACATGTTGGGCCTTTGTTTGGGGAGGCACCCCTGGACAGGGCCAGGAGTCAGGTGTGGCAGGAGGTGGCCAATGCCCTGGAGGAGGCCACTGGTATGGGGAAGACCACAGAGCAGTACCACCACCAATATGAGGACCTGAGGCAGAGGGACCCGGACCTGCTTGGCCACCTGCGGACACATGCCAGGAGGGGCATGGTGCCACGGCCTGGTAGGTGCAACATCCATACACTTTTATTGTCCATACTGGTATCACGGGTGCATGTATCTGGCACATGGGGGGGCTGTCCGGTGTTGGCCGTGGTGGTGGTATCGGGGTGTGGGATGGGTGGGTCTGGCTGTGTGGGATTGCACACACATGTGGGTGGGGGGAAATTGCTACAGGATTGTACTGATGTTCCTCTCTCCATGTTTTGCACCTTAGGGCCCGCAGAACGCCAGCAGGCCAGAGACTGGAGGAGCCGCCTGGAGGAGCAGCAGGCCAGGAAGGGTAATGGTAGTCAGCGGTGCATGGACCACCCTGATGATGGTGAGTGCCTTACATCCATGATTACTATTGCATGCTGTATAACTGAGCGGGCAGTGGGGCATGGCCACCATCCATTGACACCACTGCCATGCACACAACTTGTTATGGTCAGCGCTGTCCAGTGGCACTGCATGTCTGGGAGTGCATCAATGGTGGTCCATGTGTGCACCTAGCACATGGCTGTGGCACTGCCTTCACACCGCATAGCCAAGTCACTGTACGGCCATGGTGGTGCTATGCAGGACATGGGCGGTGGGTGTGTGCAGTGGTCCACATGGCTGTGGCTGCCTGGGTAGCAGGTCTTGTGGACATTGTCACTGTTGGTGGTCGCACGCCATCACAGGGGCATGGCACATGGCTGTGTGCCATGCACAATGGGTGGGCTGCAGGGGGCTGGACAGTCACACTTATTGACTCTGCTCCCTCGTCCTAGGTGGACGGTGACTCCAGGTGCTGGAAAGGAATGTGAGGGAGCTGCTCCAGGTGGTGAGGGCAACACTGGAGCTGTTTGAGCACATCCACCACCATGGGGTGAGGAGGAGGAGGAGCGGCAGACAAAGACACCATGTGGAGGAGGACCGGGGCACACATTGAGCAGTCCATGCCCATACTACCACCTTCCCCATTTGACCCACCCTCACACCCCTTCTTCCCTCTCCCATATGTTCACCCCTACCCCTTACCCACCCCCACCTGTTATGTGTCCCTTCCCCCTTTGTAAATATTTGTATATATGGTTTGTTACTTCTTTTAAATATTAGCATTTTGTTATGACTACTGTGGTGGTCTTTGATTTGCAGTGGGCTACAGGTGTTCAGCTGCAGTGGTGTGCATGGCATCGGGGTGGTTCACGCATAGGTGTGTGTGTGTGTGTGTGTGTGTGTGTGTGTGTGTGTGTGCAGAGATGAACCACCTATGGTGTGGGCAGGGGGATCAGTCACTGTCTGTGGTTTGTGTGTTGTACTCTGTGCACTGGATGCCTGTGTGCAGTGGTCCATGGGGCCTGCACTGTGTGCATGGCACCCCTGTCAAACCGTCCATGGCCTGTGTAGCTGACACCCTTGCATGTCTGTGATATGCACGGTCTGCTGGAGGGTCAGTGGTGGCTGTTGTGGCCATTGCTGGGATGGGATGTGTCCTTCAGAGGGTGTGCAGGGTGCTGTACCACTGGAGGTGGGGTCCAGGGCATGCCCTGTCACATGTGGGGTACCTCATGTGCTGATGCATGGTCGGTCTCTCAGCTGTACCTCAGGGGACGTGCAGGGCGGCACTGTGTATATATCTGTTGCATCACTGTCTGCTGCCACCCGCTGTAGGGTGCCAATGGTGGGGCTGCCTTGCATGGCTCCATGGTGCACAGGGTTGCATTGTCACAGTGGGGGAGGGTGGTGGCATGCATGGAGTGTCCTGCACTGTTGGGTGCTACTCCTGGGCAGGGTGTATGGGGATCATGGTGCAGGGTGTGCTCTGCATTGGTGGGATGGTGTAGTATGGGGTGGTCGGTCATCCTTGTGTGCCAGTCACAGCTTTCCAGGGGGTGTGATGGGGCACCATGGCCCGGCTGTGGGTTGGTTGCTGGTATCCATGGGCCGGTGGTTGTTCCAGCTCTCCCCCAGTTGTGCAGTGCATGGGGTGTGGGGGGATGGTGTCTGTTCTGCTGTGTGTTCCTCTGCCCATCTGTGGCATGGGTGGTGGGCCCCTGCATCCCTGGTTGTGCTGTTGCATTGATGCCCTGCTGCTGGGGGTATCCCTGGTTGCACTATGGCACATCTGGACTGCTCAGCTGAACATCCCTTGTTGTGCTATGGTGCATCAGATATGCTCAGCTTCACCTTCCTAGTTGCGCTATGGCGCAGGTGGTGCGATATTCAGTCATCAGCCATAGGCACATCTTGGCCCATGCAGTTTTTGAATATCGAGCTCCCTCCACATGGGTGCAGTGGACTTGCGCTTGCTCCTGCTATCGAGCACTTTTTGGGCACAAGTTGAATATCTGGGCCAATGTGCTTTTATGAAACAGCATTGGCACTTAACAAGTGAATAAAAATCTTTATCTCCAAGTAAATTATTTAGTGTCACTATAGATGCTGGTTTCATTTCATTTTGTGCAAAAAAATCAAGGCTTCTAGATAATCATGCAAGTAGAACACTGCCTTAAACCAAGAGTTCCACCTGGTCAGAACAGGTTGTGGGTACAAAACTGCAGGTAGACCAGGATGATTTGTTTTAAGGTAACCTAAATATGCAGACTTCAGTTTTCTAAAGAATGAGAACTGATTTTTAATTTTAGCAACCACAGAGTTCAACTCTGGCAAATTGTCAACAAACACATTTCCAACTAGGTGCAATTTGTGTGCCCAACATGTCATATGTAAAACATGGGGTCCCAACAAGATTTCAAGTGCACTAAAACATTTTATCATGTAAGCAGCTGAGTCACTAACAATAGCAAGAACATTGCCACGCTCTACATTGTAATTTTTTTTAGTGTCTCTATTATTGCCTGTGAGCCTGTGGTAGCATTTGCAGTCTCTAAAAAAGATGGATGCTGGTACTCTCTTCCAGGGTTTTGAATAGCACAGCAAACACACAATGTCCTGCACTGTCTGTAGTCTCGTCACAGACTACAGCAATTATTTTCCCTGCTGCTCCCAACATAACTTCATCCTTTGCAATCTGTTCTGCTCTATAATATTCCCTCCTAAGAAGGTTGGCTGATGGAAGGTCACCTGCACCTACACAGAAACAATCTATTTTTTAGCATCTCTAGATATCAGCAATAGCTCTAAAAATGTACAATATTTGTCAGATTTTAAGTTCTCATACCTGGAATGTACTTGTTCAAATATTCTCGGACTGCTGTATGGTCAAGCTTTTCAAGAGGTATGTTTGTTGCAGCACACATTAAAACCATCTCCTCGATAAAAGAAGCCTTATCCACTTGGCTTTTTTCATACGCTGAATCGATTCTCCAATTGTGCATTGTGTTGATGTCTTCTTTGTAATATCAGCTGCTGTAGCATTTTTTTAATTGTGACTAGCAGAGCGGCAATGCTTCATGAGGGTATCTCTTGATTCCCATTCAAGGAGGCAGTTACAAAATTTACACATTAGTATACTGCCATCAGACAGATACATCCCCTCAGGTACAAACTCCTTGCATCTTTGATTTATGTTTACGTGCAGTTTCAGCACTGTAAAAAGAAAAACCCTACCTGAACAAACTAAAGCAACTGCTATTTGGAGAAGCAAAGACTGGTGACACGGTGTAGAAAAGAACCATAGCTACAAGGTAAAATAAGCTAAATTAACACCAGGTGCACTTACTTGATGGTGGTTTCTGTAATGTAGAACATGCTGGGCAATTAATAGGAAGTTCGTTCATTCAAAGGTAGAGACGAGCAAACAAGCTAACATTAACAAGCTAATCGTGTTTCTGTAACATGTAACATGCTGGGCAATTAATTAGAAGTTCAGTCTTTCAAAGGCAGAGATGAGCAGAGACACTAAAAAGCTAACACTAACAAGCTAATCAGGTTATCAAGTGAATAATAAACATCGCGACTGTGTAAATGACCCCGTTTATCTCGCAGAAACATGTAGTGAAAACTAAAGTGACGTTAGAATTGAATTACAATCATAATACAGCAATAAATTTAGTAAAAGTCTGATAAGTGGTCATTTCATTTTATTTCGTGGATTGGAATTTATTTTTTTGATGCCCATTTTGTTTTATTTTGTGCTATTTCGTAAATATGAAATGAATGGGTCTCTAAAAATAGCCTATCCCAAAAATAACTAAGTAGTACATTAAAACAGTGACACTCTAGCAATGCCTGTAGTTTGGAAAGACATTGGGCTGGATTTTTAAAATGAAGTGGGATTAAGTCCCACTCCACAACTGCAGTTGCAGTACAAAATCTCCCCAGCTGCTGAGATTTGTATTTGCAGTCCTTGCAGTTGTGGGAGATGTTGCTCCTGGCCCCACTAGGCATTACATTTTCCAACAGCTGCAGGGGAAAAATCCATCACAAGCTGCAAGACATAATTTATCCAGTCATGAACCAGCTCCATCTCTAAAAATACTGAAGCTAGTTAGAAAAATTGCATCTCCGCAAGAGGCAACCCACCTGCACTACATGTTTCCCACAGCTATGGGAATTTCAAGGGCTCTGAAAATCTGGCACATTACTTTTAAGCATCCTGCTACACAGTGACAGAGCAGCTTGCACTATTCATATGTCCCCCCTTAAAATAATGGCCATTTCCTGTTGTTGCATTATGCATGGGTTCGTGTGGAATTACATCATCCATCCATAAACATTCCTTTTCTATTCCTCATGATAGGTGCTATGTATTTTGTTCAGTCTGCTTAAACCTGTTTGGGCAAATGCTGCTGCTCTCAAGTTAGGAATTGTTAATCTCTGATGAATGGAGACAACAGCAAACACTCACAAGCATTGTAGTGCTGTAAGAGGGACCAGAACAGTATTTTCCTCCATAGTTGTGTTGCTCTTTCAAGATCCCAGAACACATGATATCATTGACCAGCATTCATTATTTTGTTTTCTTTTGACCTTGTTTTATTTAGAGATTGTTTTCTATCTGATACAGAAGGACATGGATCGACCACCTTAGCCAATGCCTTGTGTGATCGTACAGTGAAATAGCTTTAAGTGTACAGCGTGCTAGCAAACATTGCGCTCTCTCCTTGTAATCATTTTTTATCCATTATAAAGTAGCCTGCAGAAATGGAACAAGTTTGTGAAATATGACCTGAACAGACAGTGTGGCCTAATGGCTAGAGGATAGGTTTGGAAACCAGAAGACCACACTTCATATCTTTCACAGGCATTTTCTCTATATGTGACCTTAAAAAAGTAACATATCTGCCAATATTTTTATCCTCATAGCTGTGAAATTAACATCAGAGACCCATTGGAAATGAGATTTTGAATCTAAGTTGGTTTACCCTAGGGAAATATAAAATGCAATCATATTTCCAACACTACAAACTAAAAGAAAGCCCTGATGGATTTAGTCTAAATAAACAATAATGTTTCCTGAGAATTTCTTTCTGCTTCTATTTTTGGCTATACTAAACAGACTGTATTCTTGCCTCTCGCCACCATTCTGATACATGAGAGTCTTTCATCAATAGTAATTCTGGAACATGTGAATTTCATACTAACACATTCCATGCCACCTAGACTCTCTTGCCTTACTCTCTATGGGAGGAATCCCCCATTTCCTAAGGCTATCATGTAGTCAGGAGAGGATGGGACAGATGTAGTAGAGGCACGGCATTAGGGAAAGGATGACAGATTTGTGTGTTATGTGAGTATGGATGGTCACTGACTTTTGCTTCTTCATAGTTCCAGGGATGGGGAATTTCTTCTTGTAAACTATACCCACATCCCCATAGTGATGGTGTTAACTTTCCCTTGTTCAGTGGGGTACATGATATTGCCTGATCAACCATGATGTCACTGCCACCACCACCAGCAGCAGCCCACATCTAATTTACAGAACAGTTACCTGGAGTATCCTGTCTCTGACAAGAAGGCAGCCAAGCAAATGCTCTTCATCCTTCCTTCTGTGTTCAGACCCTGATGTCCTTGGCTTGGGGCAGGAACCTTGGTCATCAGCTTGGCAGAGCCAGCTCCCATTGCTTGACACCACATAGCCAACTTTACATAAGAAACTGAACCATTCTCAGAATGTGCAATGAAAAATACAAAAAAAATTAAGAATATAAAAGATACTGCCAAAGAATAGGGATGCTGTTTATACTGAATCATGTCCTTTTATATTTATAAATGACAAAACATGTTTAAATAATTTCTTACCTCATGTTAATGATGTGGGAAGTTCTTTGGTAATAAAAGTATGTGTGAACCTCCTAATTTCCCAAGCATATCAATTTCACTGTTATATAGCTCATGTTATTAATTTATTAATTTTAACTGCTATGCTATCTATTCCCAAAATGACAAAGCAAATACAAGCAAGCAAACATTCAGCAGTGACAAATCCTTGTTTGAATACTGCAGAGAGGAGATTTTAGGATGCCGCCAAGTTGCAACTGTAGAATGTAGCAGTGACTCAATCTCAAAAAGTTGCTGGGACACACAATATTGGAATGTACAGTAGCAGGGGCACTGAAATTCAGAATATGGCAGGGTCATAAATGTTTATAATGTGGCAGAGTTGTGCAATTTTGTAATACAGGAGACACATAGTTGCAGAATGTGGCAGGGATTTGCAATTTCATAATGTGTTATGGATGCATAATTTTGCCATGTGGTGGTGATGCACCATTTCAGAATGTGGTGGAGATGCTTGATGTCAGACTGGGATGGCAACATGTAATTTTTTGAATGTGGTGTGGAAACCAAATCTCAGAATGGGATGGGGTGCACAGTTTCAGAATGTGATAATCTCATGCAATTTCAGAATGTGGCAGGGATGCACATTTTTGGAAAGTAGTTGGATACATAATTTTGTAGTGTGGCTGGGAAATGCATTTTTGGAATATGACAGGTATGCATAATTCTGAAATGTGACAGGGATGCACAATTTCAGAATGTGGTAGAGATACATAATTTTGAATGTGACTTGGACATGCAATTTTGGAATGTGACACTTGACACTTATTTTCAGAATGTTGTGGGGATGCGCAAACTTGGAATATAGTGAGGATGTGGATCTTCAGAATTTGACAAAGCCAGTTGATTTGGGATTGTGGTAGTGACACACAGTTTCAAAGAATCGAGAAGGTAACATTGCAGAATGTGGCTGGGACACACAATTTTAGAATGTGGTGGGGACACCCGGTTTGGAATGTGACTGGGAAAAGTAGTTTCAGAATATGGTAGAAATGCATAATTTTGGAATGTGGTGAGGGTAAGCATTTTTGGAATGTGATGAGGATGCAAAAGTTTGGATAGTATTGGTGACAAAATTTTGGATGCAAAATTTTAGAAAGTATTGGTGACACAATTTCAGAATGTGGCAGTTGCACAATTAAAGAATGTGGCCTGGACACACAATTTCAGAAGGTTGTGGAATCATAAAATTTTGAAATGTGGCATGATATGCAATTTCAGAATGTAGGGGGCATGCACAATTTCAGAATGTGGCAGTGACACAATTTTGGATTGTCATGGTCACACCATTTCAGAATGTAACATTGACGTGCAACTTCAGAATGTGACATGGTTGTGCAATTTTGGAATATAGCATGCACGTTCACTTTTGGAATATGGCAGGAGCACACAACATGAGAATGTGGCAAGGATGTGCAGTATCAAAATGTGAGGGGATGCGAGGCACAATTTTGGAACGTGGCGGGTACGTATAATTTTTGAATGTAGCAGAGTCAAGCAATTTCAGAGTAAAGTGTTGTGCCCTGTCTCATTCAGCAAGTATACATCACTACTATTTTCCAAAATTGCCAGTCCCTAACACATTTCTAGATGCTTGTCTCAAGTTGTATGCTGATATTGTCAACTCCACATTTTGAGATTGTGCATCCCTGCCACATTTCAAAACTGCATGTCACTATCAACATTCTGAAACTGTGCACCACATTGATATTTGATAGCTTTGTCTGGTACTTCATTCCAATGGCACCTTCTTCCACATTGTAGGGTATGGTGCTATGTATCTGAAATATCTAGAAATGCATGCACTGCACCCAACCTAGAATCAGTTTTCTTCTTTTTTTAAACTATTAGTTGAACTACTATTTCTGAAAGGCAATAGGAAATTATTTTTAGAGATATAATCTCTAAATCTCCCCTTACACCAGCAAAGATGGTTCTTTTTACCCCTTCTGCTCCTGCTAGGATTGGGTGGCTAGCACTCCAGGCTCATTCATATGAACATAACATGTTGGCCCAGTATTAAGGCCTGCCACTTTTTCCCATTTTCTTTCTTTTTCCTCTTTTCCCTTTTTTCTTTTCCATTCATCCCCTCTTTTCTTCTTATCCTTTCCTTTCCCCTTTTTCTTCCTGTGTATGTATCTTTCTTTTCCATTTCTTCTCTTATTTTCCTCTCTTCATCATACTATCACTACTACTACTCTACTATACCTAGTTTACTAAGGTCATCCTTATCTATCATGGGGGAGGGGGAAGGGGATGGATAGGAATACAGGTAATGATACAGTAGAAATAATAAATAAATGTAACCAGGAAAACAAAATGAAAAAGGAGGATAATGATGCAGTTTATTTTATAACTTCTAAATCAATTTTGCATTATTTTTCACAAATACTTAAAATTATATTATTTCAAATGCATGTATAAATAGAATATAAATACAAAAGAACCCCAGAGTGAATGCTCTGAGGCATGGGTTATCCCAGAGGATATTGGCTATACAGCCAAATTTAACAGAACACAATTGCACATACCCAATAAGGCAAATAATCATGGGAAACATATGCAATTCTCCATGAGAGAATTTGAACTGGCTCAACTTTAAGCAGAATTGCATGGTGCCGGAAGGCCTCACAGTGCAATCAGCAAAGGCAAAGGACAGCAGACACGTACACATGTTGTTCCTCATTTGGACTCATCAGTGTGCCATATATGTGTCTTAGCCTAGGGAGAGGGATTCAGCCACCCCTTAATGGGGATATTATTTGTTTGGGTCATGGGGAGCCCAAAATAGAGAAGGAAAAGAACTTCAAAAGCCAATCCAAATTCTCTCACTGGGATTTTCACATTTCCCATGATGTTTTGCATTATTGTGGTATGTGCAATTGTGTTCTCTATTGGCTATAACTATAATTAAAATATTGACTTGGAATGTCAAAGGCCTTAGGGATAGAAACAAGGCAAACCAGATATTTAATTTTGTTGACAAAAATAAGATTGATATTTTATTACTGCAAGAAACCAATTTTTGTCAGAAAGAAGCTGTATATTATGCTAATAAATGGGGAGAGGGGAGATTCTACAACTATACTATCAATGCCAGAGGAGTGGCCATATATGTTAAGAATAAGAATCAAGCAATTTAATTTGGGCATACTGTTATACTATTTCAGACTCTGAAGGTAAATCTGAAAACTGAAATTATCACTTAAGAAAGTAAATTTACAATTGCAAACATATATGGTCCCAATAATCCTGATCTAAATTGTTTTAATATATAAATTGAAAGCTGGATAAATCCTCCTTTTTCACAGATAATATGAAAGGAGTGAGATAACAATTAAGTTTTTTATGAAATATTTATATTTAGTTGACATGTGGAGAGAGTTGAATGTTAATACTCAACAGTATTCTTTTTTTCTCATCACCTCAACAAAGTTATACAAGGTTGGATTTTTTTTAACATCTCATCAGTTATCACATGCAATCAACAATGTACAATTTTTTAACATAATAATTTCAGACCACAACCCTGTAATGCTGGATTTAAACACCCAACAACTAACAGGTGATAAACAATGGTCTTTACAACTAGCTGTATTACATGACAAGGATTTTATTCAATATATTGATAGTGGCATCAAGAACTTTTTGGAATGCAATAACCTGAGTGACATATCATATAATAACAATTAAGATGTATTCAAGGCTACAATAAGAGGTACAATTATTAGTTTCTCCACTACAAGAAATAAAAAGGAAAGAATTACAGTCACAATTAGAAAAATAAATGGATGTATTAGAAATACATCATATGATCACACATGACCCTAACATTTTCGACAAGTTGATGAAGGTAAAATCAGAATATAATAAAATTATTTCATACTTGGCAGAGAATAGCATGCTAAAAACAAGATCAAAGTGTTATGCGTTGGGAGATAAACCAGATAAAATGATAGCCCATCATCTTCAAAAAGAGAAACAATCTAGTGCTTTCAAATACAGTAAGTAAAGAAAATAATCAAATAACATCAATCCCTAAGGAAAGTAATGAAGTTTTCAGTAAATATTATTTATTTATTTTATTTATTTATTAGATCATCAGTTTACAGACATTTGAGTCATAGACTCATTTACAAAGGCATCTCATCTCATTATTATCAAAACTTAAACCAATCAGAGAGACATTTACACCTGGATGCTACTGAAAAGTTTTTTGAAAACATTTCTCTACCCAAAATCAACCCAAAAGTGGAAGATCAGCTGGAAAAACCTATTACTCAAAATGAGACTAGTGAAGCTATTAAAACAATGTCCATAGGCAAAGCTCCTGGACTTGACGGATTACCCCTGGAATTCTATAAAACCGTTCAGGAAAAAATAATACCTCTGCTTTTAAAGATATTTAATTCAGGTTGAAATAGTGGAAATCTACCAGAGTCTTTGTACAAGGCAAAAACTGACATGTTTCCAAAAAAAAAAAAAACAACAAAAAGATCCTCTTCAAGTTACGTCATACAGATTAATCTCTCTTCTAAATGCTGATATGAAGATATTCTCAAACATTATGGCTAAATGACTAGAAAAAACTCTACCACACCTAATTGATAAAGGTCAAAATGGTTTCATGACAGGAAGAAAGATAGGTACTAACATTTGTCATATTATTAATATCATAGATTCTTCTACACCAAACAACCCAGTCATTATTGCTCTCAATGGGCAGACTAGGTGGGCCAGGCAGTCTTTATCTGTCGTCAAAGTCTATGTTTCTATGTGGAGAAAGCCTTTGATCAGGTTGAATAGGATTTTATGTATAAAGTCATAGAATGAATGAGGAATAGCCCAAAATTTGGCTCTGCCATTCAAACCATAAATAGAAAGCCACAAGCCTGTGTTCAAACACATTCCAATCTATCAGCTAGCTTTTCACTATCCAGAGGAACCAGGCAAGGATGACCATTATCACCCTTATTGTTTGCTTTAATAATCGAACCTCTTGCAGTCGCAGTTAGATACGACAGTACAATAACAGGAATTAGAAATGGCATCAATGAGCATTGAATAAGCTTATATGCAGTTGATACCTTATTATATTTATCCAACCCTTAACAGTCCATACCTCACAGTTTATACATAATTCAAACATTTGGAAAAGCTTCCAAATATAAAAACAACATGAATAAAACCAATACCGACCATATTACACCCCAAAATAGTTTCACAATTTTAATACTTAGGAATAACAATTACAAAAGATATTAATGGTATAGGGGGACAAAATATACATTATTATTAAAGGAAATACAATCAGACCTAGTAAAATGGAAAACCTTACCATTAACCTTATTTGGAAGATGTAATGTGATTAAAATGAACATTCTGCCCAGAATGTTACATCTTTATCAAAGTATAATAATACAGCTATATAACAACCATTTTTAATTACTGGATTCAATCATATCCAAATTCATTTGGAATGACAACAAACCTAGACCTGTATTATCTAAAGACCAAGGAGGCGTATCACTCCCAAATGTTCATTGGTACTATCCTGTAACCCAGTTATCACAAATTCATGATTGGTTTCATTCAGAATATATATTTCTCTCTCTCGCTCTCTCTTATGTACATGCTGTAATCTGCAGTTGTATTGTGTACATGCCTTGTCTTCCAATAAAAACTATAAAAAGAGAAAAAAGTAAATGATTTTTAGAGTTATAAATAATTAATTTCACTTTCCTCTTCCTTTCCATGCCACTTATGTATTCTGATATGCATTGACCAAGTTTTGTTAAATAAATAATCTAGCTTTGGGGTGCCCTCAGATATACATAGAGTTCCATTCTCCTCACAGGTACTGCTATTTCATTTCATTTTTCTAAGACATTCTATGAAATCAGTAACAACATTCCATGCTATTCATCTGAAAGGCCTTGAATGGTGTTATAGATGTCTTAGAGTGTTTAGGTAGTATGAAAAGAGAGTACAGAAACTGTTAAGGAAAGAAGGATTCAAAGCAGTTATAAAGGCATAAACATGTAATTATTAATTTAACAAAAAGGACAAAAACATATCAGAATACTAGATCAACACTAAAAGGACAACAGAAGGGCATATAATGGTGTGAAAAACTGTTTCCTATCACCTTTAAACTTTGGAGAAATAAGGTCCTACTTCAGTAGGGTAGCACGTAACAATGGCTAAGTCAAAAAGTCTACTCAATAAAGGTGAATGCAAAATGGTGAAAGCAATAAGGGTGACCATAGCATACTAGCGAGTGGTAGTTAAGGGTGACCATGACTTTCCAGGTGCAACTAGGGGTAGGTAATTTATAGATATGGGAGTTCTGGGGCACAGCCCCCTGAGGGGGTGTTGGGGTTGGAGCCCTCTACATTAAAATATAGGAGCCTGAATCTGCAGCAGTCACTCTGAGGGCAGTAGTTGTTGGGGAGGGCCAGGTAGATTAAGCCCTGCAATGCTGCTGTGGAGCAAACAAAGGATGATCGCTAATTTGTAGAGTCTTGGGGTTCTTCATACAGACACAAAGAGATGACCTGGGCAGTGCAGAGTAGCCTAGCAAGGCAGGTAAACTAACTACATGTGGTCATAATAGCTAGGAAGCGCACCCTATTTGTTGATTGCCATATACTGCCATCGCCATTATTGTATGGGCTCTTATGAGTAGCTGTATTGACTGCTGCCATTATTCCATCACCGTAACAACATGAAACCCATTAGTAGCTCTTCAATGGCTTTTTTGAAAAGGGAGTGATATCAGGGTTACAGTGTTTCTTGTACATTTTAATCAAAGTAATTTAGAGATCCAGCATTTGGTGTGAGGCTTATTGGGGATATGCCGATTCTAATTCTGCAATGGAGCACTTTTGGCCTGATTCACTCTTTAAGAAGATGCACCACTCCCCTGCATATTACTTTATGTTTGCAACTAGATAGTCCTTTAACCAGATCCCTGGGAGATTGTCTAGGCATAATAGACTTAACTGGTCTACAAGAAAATCATGATTGACTAAATCAAAAGCTTTTGTAAGCAGGGATCCCAGAGAAGGGAGGCAAACATGCTTAACCCCCAGGCTGGTAAGGAGGAACTTGGAGCAGTAGCACAGGGAGGATTAAGAGGGGGATATTTCATGGAGGGGAAGGGAGGGGTCAGGGATAGGTTGGAGGGTGGTGTCACTGAATGCGAGAAGCCTTGGTAACAAATCAGTGGATTTACAGGCTCTCTTGGCAATAGGGAGGGCAGACATAGCAGCAATCATGGGAACATGGGCCACCCAGTACCAGGAACAGGATTTGATGATATCTAAGCATAGAATATTCAGAAAGGATAGGGCTAAGGGAAAAGGGGGGATGTGGCAATATACATATGGGAGGGAATAAAGTGCATAAGGGAGGAGGGGAGGAAGGCAGAACAGAGGCCCTATGGATGCTGCATCAGTACTCAAGAGGTAGGACAGTGTGGATAGCTGTGGTGTACAGGCCACCAGCCCAAGGAGATGATCTGGACAGAGAGTTAACTGAGCAAATCAGGAGGGTCTGTAGGAAGGATAACACTGTGGTGGTGGGGGACTTCAACCTACCGGGGGTGAAGTGGAGTACCCTAACCACTGCGACTGCTAAGGAACAGGTCCTGGTTAACAAAAGCAAATAAATAATTAGAGGCATTTCAGGACAGCTTCCTGGTGCAGATGGTCAGGGAACCAACTAGATTGGGCAGAACACTGTACCTGGTTCTATCAAATGGGGAGGATGTAAGAGATCTGGAGGCTGAGGCCCCTCTGGCATGAAGTGACCACCATGAGGTATGGCTCCCACTCAGCACTGACAGGGAAATGGGAGCTACAGGCACCAGAGTAATAGACTTTAAGGGGATGAACTTTAAAAAAAGATGGGAGAAATTTTGGCCAGACATCTGATGGGTATTCATCTGCACATGGACACCAGTCAGAAATGGGATATTATTAGGAAAGGACTGGTGGAGGCTACTGGGACATGTACAAGATCAAAGAGAAAGAAGGGCAGGGCAAAAAAGCCCAGCTGGCTGATGAAGAAAGTCATGGAGGGAGTGAGGGCCAAAAAAAAAAGCCATTTCAGAGATTCAAGGAATTGGGGGAATAACAGGAAGGATTATCTGAAGAAGTCCAGGGAAGTAACCAGGCTGGTCAGAGTGGTTAAGGCTTCCAGAGAACTGAGTTGGTGCAGGGCATAAAAACCAGACAAAAGGACTTCTTCAGATTGATCAGAGAAAGATGTAAAAACAAAGATCAGATTGTAAGGATTAGGAGGAAGGGGCTGGGTGAAGAAGGGGGAGGACCAGGCAGAGGCACTTAATGAATTCTTCTGCTCTGTGTTCATGAACGAGAAAGGGGGCAGGCACCACCTGGGAAAGGGGGAGTGGGCAGTGGAGGGAAGGGGTGATGGATATAGGGATTAGAGTGGATACAGTGCTGAAGGGATTAAGGGCTCTGGTGGGGGATAAGGCACTGAAACCAGATGGTATTCACCCTAGAGTATTCAAGGAACTGGCAGTGGTCCTGGCAGGACCTCTGGCTGACCTGTTCAATACCTCCTTGGACACAGGATGCATTTCAAAAGATTGAAGGATGGCCCATGTGGTTCCTATTCACAAGAGTGGACCAAAGGATGAACCAGGCAACTACATGCCAGTGAGTGTCACGTTAATTGTGGGAAAACTTATGGAGTTGATCCTAAAGGAGAAGCTGGTGACCATCTTGGAGAACAATGTGCTCCAGGATGGCCTGCAGCATGGGTTTGTCTCTGGAAGATCCTTCCAGACAAACCTAATTGAGTACTATAACTGGGTAACAAGGGAACTGGACAAAGGCCATACAGTGGATGTCCTGTATTTGAATTTCAGCAGGTCCCTTGATTCAGTGCCACAAGGGAGGTGGGGAGGAGCTGGAATATACAGGGGTGGGAACAAAGATGGCTAACTGGATCACCAATTAGCAGAAGGGAAGACAGCAAAGGGTGTTTGTGGTGGTGGGAAGCTGAGGGATGTGATGAGCAGGGTGCCGCAGGGATCAGTTTTGGAACCAGCGTTGTTCAGGATATTCATAGTGGATATCTCCCATTGGGTCTGGAGTAAGATCAGTCTCTTCATGGACAACACAAAGATGGGAGCTTTGGTTGATGACATTGAGGGATGGAGGGGGCTACAGGAGGACATGACCAAGCTACAGGAGTGGTCAGAGGCATGGCAGTGGGGTTTAAGTTCAAAATGTGCAAGGTACTACACTTCGGACTAATAATCAGGGATGGAGCTATCAGTTGAGGGGGTACAGCTGGAAAACAGAGGAGGAAAAGGACCTAGGGGTACATATAATGGGGAGCATGAACAACTCAGTTCAGTGCAGGAAAGTGACAGCCAGAGCTAACAAGATTCTGGGGTGTTTTGTGAGGGGAATCTCCTCCAGAAATAGGGAGATGATCCTGTTTCTGTACAGGTCACTGGTCAGGCCACACCTGAAATACTGCATGTAGTACTGGTGCCCATTCCTGAAGAGGGACATCAGATTGTTTGAGGCTATCTGGCAGAAAGCAACAAGGTTGATACAGTGGTAGGAGGGTTATTTCTATGAGGAGAGGCTGGATCAGCTGAACATGTATTCCCTGGAGGAGAGGAGGGATAGAGGGGACATGATTGAACTCTTTAAATGCTTAAAGGGGATAAACAAGACTAGCACAGAAGGGATTTTCCAGATTAGAAGGGGAGAGGGTCACAAGGGGATACCAGCTGAGATTGAAAGGGGGCAGATTCAAGAGGAAAATCCAGAGGAATTATTACACAGAGAGGGTGGTGGACAAGTGGAATGCACTGCCTGAGGAGGTGGTAACCTGTAGCATGGTGGGTGGTTTGAAGTGATGGAACAGAGTGGGGTGTGTATTTATGAAAAGGGGTGGGGTGGGTTGGGCAGCTGCAAACTGAGTGGCTAGCTGCACAATCAGGCAAACTCAATAGACCGTGAGGCCTGTTCTGTTGGCAATTTTGTATGTTCGTAAGAGCACCAAAGATGTCTCCAGTCATGTCAGTATCTTTGGGAGACACACAATATGTAGTCAACTGTACTGAGGCTGAGCATCCAATGATATGGGTGAAGCAAACTGAACTACTCAAACTGAGCAACTCAGCTCACCTGCATATACAGCAACCATGAAAGGAGAGCATGGTGGCACAAATAACGAGTTACATGGAACAGAATAGAGAAGGTTGACGTTAGATGGATCTATGTGATAACGGCGAATGCCTAAATGCGATCTCAGTTATCACACAGTCAGAGGTGCCGAAAAGCTTTTTGGCACTCTGACAACCCCGACGCACAGGACAATGGCACCAGGAAATATTTTTAATGCTTTCTGTGGGGGGGGGCTGCACCCCCACACACACCCTCGCAGGGGGCTTCACCTCCCTGCACCTCCATACTTAAGGATTCTCAACTCCAGTGGGGTGCATGTCAGAGGGTGGTGAAAGCATCAAAAAAAAATAAACGTTCAGGCTGGGTGCAATAAAATCTCACCAGTGCCTGGACCCGAACCCAGTACGTCAGCCACCCCAGCCACTAGCTAACCCCGATGCCATGACGCAGCTCGGCCATCCACCACAGCACCACCCCCTACAGCCCCTCCGCCCCCTCCCAGCCCACGCTCACCATGCTCACCCCCCGTAGTGCATATACTTAGCGACAACTTGTCGCCCAGTTCACCCTGACCCCTCATCCAGTCGCCCTACCCTCCCATCGCCATGAGGAATTGTGCCTGTAAGGTGTCGCCATTATGGACGGTGCCCTTCCTCATGCGTCCACCTCATGGGTTACCACGTTAGTGTGTATAGAGGTAGTAGTTGAAATAGTTGAATTGAGCAGGTTGCTGCTGAGCTGGCTGTCTGGCATGGTGGTTACAGTCACTGCGTATGGCTCACATGGACCCAGGTTCAGGAATACCTGCAGGTATAATGCTTTGTTTATCTGGGTGTTGCCATATACTTACATTTTTTTTGTACTGACCTCCCATTCCACCCAGGTTTTTGCTCCTGCAACGGTTACCCACTCCTGTGTTTTCCTCCCTCCCCCAAAATCTGCACCCCCCCAGAGTTGAGTATATTTAGTTGGGGTATGCGGGGGGGGGGAGCCCTCATAAAAAGCAAGTTCATATGCTACTTCATATAGGTGATATGCTTTTGGTATGTTCAATGATTTTGTAGTTGGCGTAGTGCTGATCGACAATTTTGTTTTTGGCGATTAGCACTCGCTGTTGTGTGAGTTGTGATTTATAACTTGCTCATATCACATGAAACCCTGAAGCTGTATTAATGCCATGATTTTTTTTTAAACCATGATCAGTGACAGTTACAATTCTGTAAGTTAATAGGGCCTCTACATGGTGTCTTACAAGGTATAAGAGACACCATGTGTGAGGTTGGGCTGAGAGGACCATGAAACAAAGCTGAATGGTTCTGTCTTCCCAAATCCCATGGCAGGTGTTCCTATTAGCATAAGAGACATCTCTCAGAGGCCCTACTAACTTATTATAAATCACTTAACTTTAGCTTGAGTGATATAAAGTAGACGTAGAGCCTTTTTTTTTTTTAATTTACTGATGTTGTCCTCCCCACGGTGCTGAAGGGGATTGTCCTCTCCTAATGCTGCTGCATGATAGTACAGTGTACACAGGATAAAATGTAGAGTGGCTCCACATGCACACTGACTGGCTGAAATCACATTAATGATTTGTAATGGGAGTCTCAAGCTACAGTACTTCAGGACTGGTAACTATCCAAGCTCTCCAGAATCTTTACAAGATGATTAAGCAGGGAAATGGGCAGTAACTGGCACTTTAATTTTTTCTGCCGAGTGAGTAGGAACATCCTGCACAGTGGAATCTGAACTAGTATAAATCACCTTTTTCTTAGTTTCATCAGCATCACTGGGACTGACATACTTTCCAGTTTGCCCCTTTTGCTATACCTGGAACCTCCCCCTAGAGTGATGCTAATCTGCTTTTTTTGCTTGTCTGAAGAAATCATTGGATGATACTCTTTTTGTTTTTCTTTTATCTTTATCTACTTTTAGTATTCCCGAAGGGCTGCTGTACCACCCAGAAATAACTGACTCTGTAGTCAGTGACATGCAACAGGATACAATGGCCCCTCCCTATAGTGAACACCTTGGGAGCCTCCTGAGCCACCAGAGGTATTCATTATAGCTAGTTGTGTACTATTGTGAAGTGTTAATATGCTTATTTTGGGAACAACTGAAACCATCAAAGGTGTTCCACACAAAAGGGAGTTTGCTCTGGAGGGGTTCTTTATAGAGAGGAAGCACTATATGTGGCAATGAAAAATTACCCCTCACCCCAGGTAGGTTTTAAGGCATAAAGTGCAATCAAGTTCCTTCAGCCACCTGGGAAATACAATAATCTCTGCCATTACAGCACACCCTGGAATGTGTTCTTGTGCTTATGAAATGCTTTCAACAATTAAAAAAAATCAAGGGAAAAGAAGTCAAAATCTGAATCATGCTGTAAAGTGAACCTAATGCATGACCATGTGGAAAGTTTGGCTAATCAGATTGCTTGCTTGATACAAGTCATTTTATAACGATGTTAAACGGACTGCATAATACAGTGAAATAAAGAGATGTTATGCTTGTTGCACACTGCACACTGTGCTATAAGGTGTGTATGGCAAAATGCAGGTCACTAAAGACACACTACTACTAATGCTTAGTGATATTAAATAACTTACAGTCATAGTTGATCTGATCGCCTGTGTGACATGATGCAGTAATGCACAGCAAAAACAGTATAGCTCCTAAAATTTACTACTTGTAGCTGCTTACGTCTATCATGAATGCAGGCCTTGATAAAAGTAAACATAAATGCATCAGAAACTGTTTTTTTTTGTTAGCAAACTGCCAACTAACTACTGTGGAATGAACCTGGCACTGCTTTCAAGTTTCCATGCCTAGCAGCAGCGGAACAGAAAATGTTGTTTGTTTTGGAAAGTTCACTCCCCTTTTACCAGGTACACAGGTACTACGTCTATTTCAAAATATTATTAATCTGTGAGTTCAAAAGTAATTAGAAATGATCCCCTCATGTCAGTAAATTGAAATGCCCTCCCCTCCCACACATTAACTGGAGTACTGTACTGTAAAGCAAAACATCTGCATTGAGAAATGAAAGTAGAGGTCCACAATGGTGCCTTTACAATGCTGTAAGGTTTACACTATGCTATATAAGTATTTTAATTATGTATTTTCAAAATTTTCTGCTGAATATTTTGGTTGGTTTGGGAGCTGTTAAATGAGCTCACTCTTTTGCTCTTCAGTCGTGAAAGGTGATTTTGGTGCTGTGGATGTGCCTGGTGTCATGTCAACATTGAAATGCTGCCAAAAAGATCAGTGATGACCACCACTATGATGTGTGGATAATCTGTAGTCTCAGGAAACCCTGGAGATTGGCTCTGGAAATTAAACTATGGATTTTTCTGATGGACAGCCCTGATATCCACGTGACCTACTCCAGTTGTACTTTGTCTCATCTGGGGGAGTCTTACTTACAGTATTTCATGTAACAGATTTGATAAGATGATGTGAAGTACAGTCTTGGAGGACAAACACGATGTACCTAAAGTTCCTTTGAACCTTAAATTACTGTGTTACTCTATTGCAGTCATTCAGCCATCACACCATAAAGGTTGGATACAAGCATGGTGAATTTTGCACACATCATTCACTGCATCACTCTTGGCAAACAATTTAAATAACAGAAGTATACAGTGAGTCACATGCAATCCTGTAAATGCTACAATATGTTCCGCATTCCCAGGCTAGCAGTAAAGGCTATAAGCCTTCTCTTAATCAGAATGCTTACTTAATGAGGAAGAGTCACCACCAAGGGCCCCACAACCAAGTATGGGGCTGGGTCCAATGTGCACTTTGAGTGAAAAATCATTTTGGTTTACTTACTGTTTACTGTAGTATAGTGGATTGCATCAGGCTAATTTTGCTTACTTCTAGGCTATATCTTCTGTAACTACAAATACCAGAATCCGATACAGCTGGTTTCTGAGCTGCACTTAGCAATGGGAGATGCAATAGCATTCAATGCATGTTAGAGTTTATATAGGCTCTGATATTTTGTTTGTTGATCCCTCTATCTTCCTGGGGCTAAGTACAGCCTCAGAGAAGTGTACTTAGCCCCTGTAGATGAGCAGAACTGGAGAACATCAGATCAGAGATTATAAAAGCTCTAACATGCACTGTAGGTACAGTAATTGAATTCTCCACTGCTGCAGCACTGCTTCAATATACGCTACAGGAGATTCTGGGATTTGTGGTTACAGATTATGTCAGCTGAGAAGTAAGCAAAACCAGTCTGATACAATCTACTATACTACAGTAAACAGTTAACTAAAAGTGTGTTTGCACACAAAGTGCACTTTGGGACCAGCACCATACTTGAGTGTGTGGTCCTTTGTACTGACTGTTCCCCTTTAAGAAGTGTGTCAGCAGTCAGCCATTTGTAGAACATTGTGATTTTGCTGAGGAACACGCTGTGCTTGACTCAGTGTAGTTTAGTACAGTTTGTTCCTCAATGACATCACAATGTTCTAAAAATGACTGCAATGCTAGCTGGCCTGGTGGTGCTGATGGTTGAGGTGCTGGATGCCACACCTCATGCCATGTTGGTGACCTGTGTTTGGGAATGGGCACAGGCCACTGGGGGTCAGTAGGGGAGGAGAAGGATTGAGCATTCTCCTTCTCTGGGGAGGGGGTCTCTCAATGTCGGTGCCCATTCACCCCCTGGCAGAGGCTGGGGGACAGGGTGCTGTGCTGAAGTTCAGGAGGAGTTGGGGGCAGACGCTTGGAGGGGAGCATGCATGGATGCATGTGGGCTCACTTCCATCAGCATCATTGCATGCCCCTCAGCCCCAAGGAGAAAAAGTGGAGGAAAATAGAGGTGGCTGCAGCTGAATGGTGAAGGGCACCTCACAGGCTCCAATCTCGGCTAGCCACGGCACTGACCCACTGAAATTCAGGTCTCGGTAGGAGGTTGGGGGAACCCCACCAACCGCACTGGGGAGATAAGCTCTGGAGTTGGATCGGTGCCAACTGGTGGACTCCAGGGGACCGGGCTGAGGGTGCCCTACTGGTAGAGATGCAGCAAATTTAAAATCTGCCAGTGAAGTGAATGCAATGTGGCCACTTAGCCTTGGCAATTCACTACGTGGAGTGCCCCACAGGAAAGGCTCACTTCACCTTGTTATTATTACTTCATGTTGTCATTCCGCCTTAAATGTGAAGTAGGGTGGAGTGACTATAATATTGGCAGCATCCCACCCACACAGTCACCAGAATGAATGTGCATCCCCAAAGTGCTACTGTCTTGTATCCAGAAAACTCCCCAGTGCTGACAAAGTGAAATGAGAGTGTAACAAGAATGCAGTCTCCCCAAATTAATGGCACACTCAGTCATGCGCACAGTGGTCAGGTCACACACAGAGTCAAAAGAATTAATGTGCATCCCTAAAATGCTACTGTCTTGTGTCCAGAAAATTCCCCAGTGCTGACAAAGTGAAATGAGAGCGTAACAAGAAATGGAATCTCCCAGAATTAATGGCGCCATGCAAATGCACAGACATATTAAGATTGTGCTACACACTCAAGGGATGCATATGAAAAGGCACAACAACACCTAACCAGTGCTTGCAAGTCACAAATCCAAATCTGGAAAAGAATAAATTTTGCCAGTTGGGGGATTAGTGCACGGCAGTAACAATCCTGTACCAGTAAAGATACCACAAAGCAATATAAAAAATTAATGCAGGTGTGGTGGATAGCAAGTTCACACTGCTGCAATTACTCTGTAACACCATAAAAGGGGTCTGATTTAATGGCACACATTGCACACACACTCAAGTAATGTGTAGCAAATTGAAAACCTTTAGTAATATAACCAAATGTTTTAAACAGACAAATTGTACACTGCTGCACCATAACAATCAGCAAAAAAGTGAAGAATTAATGAAAATATTACTGTGTGTACATTAACACAGTTATGTTAGACAAGAAAAATAAAACCAAAAAAGAAAGATTGCCTTTTTCTCTCAGTAAATATACCTACACCACAAATACGCCCCTCCCCCAAAGCACACTTCACAGTACACAGACTGGCTGTTCTAAATTAACATTCAAAATCCACACACAACAATAAACACTCTGATATGAGCACAAAAGGGTTTCCTACAATCGATGTACTAAATTTTGAGCAAAAAATATTACTCAAAAAGGCATTTTAAACAGCTTTTAGGTGTTTTGAACCACAGAGCTCTGAGAGGAAACTGTCACCAGCTGCCACTGCACACACACTACCCAGGCCAGAACTCAGGCTGTGCTGAACAATCTACAGCCCATGTGACCTACAATCCCATGAATAAATGCAGAATTTAATTTGGAGCTCAATTACAGGTTGAAGTGAGGCAAATTACATTGATGTTTATGTACTTCTTAAAATTGGTGGAGAAGTGGTTGGGGAAGGTAGAATAACACAAAGTCATTGGTTTCAATGGACTTTGCATTCCTCATTATGAAGCGAAGTACTCTGCTTCACATTGTGTAGTTCTCCATTGATTCCACGTTACTCAGTGAATCACTTCATGGAGCAAATTGGGGCCACTTCGCCCACCACTACTTACAGTACTGTAATTCACACGCTGTACGGGAAGGAACATGAATGCCTAAGGTTGTACTTCCCTGATGGGCTGTAGCACAAAACTCCAAGACTTAAAAATGCTTATTAATGAGTACAATGGTGGAGTGGTGAAGCCTGGAGAGATACTACAAAACATGCTTACAATACATCCAAGTAACTATGAAGAACGTGATTCGGTGTCAACGGTGTGAGATAACCATTATGAAAACTGTATTGGGAAGGTGAATGCCTATGGCTCTACTTCTCTGATGAGCTGGAGCACAAACTCCCTGACTTAAAAACGCTTATTAATGAGTACAATGGTGGGGAGGTGAAGCCTGGAGAGATGCTACAAAACATGCTTACAATACATCCAAGTAACTAATCAAAAAATTAGTGTTGTGATTCATGACGTGATCGTGAATAGTGATTTGTGACTACATTTGTCACCATGATGAAGAACATGATTTGTATCACGAGTGACTCGTGATGATGTTCCTGACTGAAAAAAAGGCATATTAATGAGTACAATGTTCATGCAGAATTATGCACCACACCTGTCCAGTACTCTGAAGGGAAGCCATAAAAACAACTGTGACTTAAGTTATAGATGGAGACTGGGCCCTAAAGAGATGCAAATGCACAGACAGATTAAGATTGCGCTGTGCACTGAAGAGATAAAGATGCAAAGGCATGACACCTAATCAGTGCTCACCATCAGAAATTCAAATCTGGAAAGAATACCTTTGCCAGTTGGGGTGGGCTGCGGGGTGGCCGGGGGTAGTGTACTGCACTGATGCAGGAACAGTCATTAGTACTAGTACTAATAAAGATACCACAAAGAAGTACAAAAATCACACAGCTGCAGTGGATAGCAGGTTCACATTGCTGAAATTATTATGTGGCACAAAAAAAGGTTTCTGATTTGATGACATGCTTCACACACATACTCACATACACACTAAGCAGTAGTGCAAGTGATAGACCAGAAGTACAGGAACTCAGGCAATGGCAATTATGAAATGCAGAATCCTCAATCTGAAGGCTAGTGGTGTCAAGACACATCTATCTGTTTAGACACTAGTAGATTCACTTAGAGATACTTCAGTATTTCTAGGAAAATAGCACTTCTGTATAAGTCAAATGTTATGGAAACCCTGATTTCAGGTCACAGGTCCAGAAACTGTTATTATGTTGCTGATTTAAGAATTTCAGTTCCAGAGTCAGTGGGAAGAAGTACAGGACCTCTGTTCCTGCTGCAAAAAAGATACAGGAACTGAGTTCCTGTGCGTTCCTGTTCACTTTCATCACTGACACTAAGTAATGCGTAGCAAATTGAAAACTTCAGTAATATAACCTCATATTTTAAACAAACTAAAATTATGCTGCACCACAACAATCAGCAACAAAAATGGCAAGAATTATTGAAAATATTATTGTGTGTACATTAACACCGTTATACAAGAAAAATATCACCAAAACAGAAAGCACTGTCTTTTTCTCCAAGTTAATCTACCTACACCACAGATACGCTCCTCCCCCAAAGCACATTTCCACTGTCTCTCAGTACACAGACTGAATGTTGTACATTAACATTCAAAATCCACACACAAACAATAAACTCTCGATGATATGAGCACAGGAGGGTTTCCTGTAATTGATTAACTAAAGTTTAAGCAAAAAAATGACTCAAAAAGGCTTTTTTAACAGCTTTTAGAAGGTTTGAATCACACACAGCTGTCAGAGCAGATTGTCTAATACAGCTTCCTACACACACTACCCCAAACTGAGACTGTGCAGAACAATCTAGAGCCCATGTGACCTGAAATCCCATGAATCGCTGCAAAATTCGCCTTTGGAACTTAAAAACAAGGCGGAGTGAGGTGAAGTACATTGTTTTCAATGTACTTCTCCTTAAGAATTGGTGGATTAGTGGTTTGGGAAGGTGGATGTAACCCCCTGTTACCAGGGATTACAAGAGTCCCAGTTAGACCTAGTGGCAGGCAGGGAAGGCAGCTTGAGAAATTCCAGTTAAATGGATTTCACACTGTCTCACTCTGTTCTCAGTCTCAGCTGAGACTGAGGGATGACATCATTTTAGAACTGTTGCAGCTGCATAAGCCACCTTGGAATGTTGCAGCTAGGGAAGTTAGAATAGAATGTTGGGAGGATTTGAAGTGAGTCAGTAGTAGTCTATATTTGGGCTCAGTGGAAAGAAGAGGTGTGCTGTAGCTGCAGGCCCTCAGAGCCCTTAGCTCTGCCAGAGAGCTATATTTTTTAGTTTAGGTGCGTGTTCTCACTTCAAGAGGAACACAACAGTGCCTGTTTGAAGTGGTGAAGACCGCTTTCCAAAGTTTCAGGGCCCCATCCCTGCAGGGATAGGGGGAAAGGAATCAACCTGCTTCCATGGGTAATTCCCCTGGCCCAGCTAGTGGAAAAAAAGCTGCCTGTGAGGATTTGTGCTGAGGCACCAGGAAGTTTCATTATGCTTCAGAAGAGAAAAAACCTGTGGGGCACCTGCAACCAAGGGGTGAGTTTGCTCTGCTAAAAGGCCAATGGGTTTTCACCTGGGACAAGATGAATTTAAGTGACTGCTACTGTGGGGTCAGGAAAAGACAGCCAAGTACAGTTTTAAAAGTTGTGAGAATTGGACTGCTTAACTCTGTGGGTGTCTAGAGAAATGGACAGAACCACTCATTAAGTATGTTTCAAGTTCAGCACATGTGGGATGGAAGAAACAGTAGATTAAATGTGACATACATTTATAGAGAATCTACAAAGTAAAGTGTTCTCGGAGATGAGGTGTTAAAGTCCAGAGGAATGGCCGGGTATGATTTATGTGAGTAAGAGGTGGGAGACTCCCCATCTGGCGTGACGAGAATCACCTGTATGGGTTCGCTTTAGGACACCTGTTGCTTTCTCTCAGGTATCTGGCCAGTGCCTGAGGAAAGTACCCAGAGGCGGGATTGTTTGAAGAAGATTCTCTGATGGAGCCAGAAGTGCTCATGCGTGGAATAGGGAGCCACCATTAAATCTCCATGATAAATGGATAAGTAGTTGAAGGGCTGGGAAGGGAGTTGAGCCAAGGAAAGAAGGTAGTCCAAGGGCTGACAAGAGAGCTGAGCCAGGGAAACCAGAGAAGAGTCAAGTTCTGGCCGAGTGCCCTGTGTGTTGTTAAACCCGAGGGTTTAAGATTTAAGAAGATGTGTGTCTGTTCAGGAGAAATCTGAATTACCAGGAGTGTAGCCCTGTGGGGGTCTGTCTATGCTTTATTGTTCCTTTTTGTTGTGAATAAAAGCCACACTTTAGAATCCCAACTCCTTGTATGGACATTCAGTTATTGCTTCTTGTGTCTGGAATACTTGGGTGCTCCTGTGCAGAGTAACCAAACTTAGGCAACATGCCGAGTGACATTTTTCTCCCTGAGCCCAGGTCCCAGGTAAGGGGTTACATGATGGAGGCACTGCACAGCACTAATAACACAAAAAATACCACCAATCCAACCCCTGGAGACTCCCACCTGGTAGCTGTGGCCGCACGAGTTACACGGAGTAACGAAAAGTCATTGTTTTCAATGGACTTCACGTTACCCGTTATAAAGTGAAGTACTCCACTTTGTATTGAGGAACACTCTGCAAACTTGTCTTCACTCCGTGAATTACTTCATGGAGTGGATTGGAGCATCTTCGCCCACCACTACCTAGATGGAAAAAAGACAGAGAAAAAAACCAAAAAATATGATGGCAAAGCTGTATTAGTATTGAAGAGACTATCTCTGAAGTGCTTCCAAATATAGGTGGCACAGTATCTCATTTGAAAGTCATTTTTATTGGCTTTTAAATTATGATGCACACCTTACCAGGTCATAATGTTGCATGCTTGATAGCATACGACATCTAAGCAGGTACAGTGTAGGCTGTAAGCACTAATGGTGCAATACCGCATATACTGCTGTATGCGGTATTGCACCAGTAGCACTTTCCCAGGCAGAGGATATGACCTCTGCTGGGAGTGGGTTTAGCCAAGCAGCTGCCGGGGCTCACAGGACTAAGCCACAGCAACAGGAACCCAGGCACTGCATCTGGGAATGGGTATATTCCCAGTCCCAGAATATTTTATTTTTTAGTGAATTGTGCACTCTCCAAGGTGAACCCCGAGTTGAGAATCTTTATTTTCTTTTATACTTCATTTATTGGTTTAATTCTTACATTTTTCTTTACAGCTTAAGTTGCTTGTTACATCCATATACAGTACTTCAGATAACAGTATATATCCTCTTAATTTCAGCCACCTGACATTTATTGTATCCATCCTTACAGTTATTTATAACCATAGCTATTCCCCTTATTAGACAAGTAGCTAAAAATCACAGGAAAATAGATACAACAAACAAAATATAATAAACATACATACACATACATACATAGGGTCTCACGTCTACATATCTCACTTAATTATTGTAACCCTTTTGAATGTGGGAAAGTTCTGGTAATCCCCCAGAATATCCAACCCAGAAGTTAACATGAGGTACTTTGTACCATTATCATATTACTTATAAGGCAGTAAAGGCAATCCCCACAGCCCGGAACACTCAGCTTGTCCGACCCCGTGAGGACCCACCTTCCCAACCATCTAAGTCCTCTGGGGTTAAAGGCGGAGTTGAGAATCTTTAGTGGGGGGTTGGGGCACAACCCAGTAGCAGAGGGGTGTGGGGGCAGGCCCCTCACGAAAAAAAAGACTTATGCCTCCTTGGCGCTAATCGCGCTGTATTGGCAGCACGATTTTGCCATGAGTATCATCTTAATGACATTATGACTCCGTGCCATGCACACTGGGCATGAATCAATTCCTTTGATACCTATGTTACCACCAGGTTACCTCTGTTAGAGCTAGACCTTAATGCGACTAAACCTCTGTGGGGGGGGGGGGACAAAACCACCAGGATGCAGTCACTTCTTCAAATTACTGTTTATTTTTTTTTAATATTCTTGCACTTCTTCAGGCAGATAATCACACTCAACATTTCCCCTCTTAATTACTAGGCTTCTTCAAGAGATCACCTAAATGCTAATTAAAAATATATAGAATTAAATGACTGCATTAAACAAAACTATTGAAAAAATGCCAGTATGTACAACTGATCATTTATGATCTGCAAACTACTTACAGTTTGTGTGACGTATTGAACACCAGTATTGTTGTCAAGCATCAAAAACTGTCACAGTAACTGAAATGTATCTCAAAATAGATGCCACAACTTAACTAACAGTAATGAAACAACAAAGTTGGCCAGTTTCAGTACTGATTCATAAGGCACTCACCACCACCAACTCTTTCACTAGGTGTCACAAAATATAATCAGAAGGAAATCCTATTCCGATTTTAACTGTTTTAAAAATCTCATTCCTGACTACATGCAACATTAGTTTTGCATATTGGTCAAGATGACCTAACTTGTCTGAGAAATGAAAACTGACAATTATTTAAGCTCTGTGTTTAGGTACTGCAGCCTGTGTTTTATCATGTGAATTATATGAGAATAGGTTTGAAACATATGAATATGATACGGCTTCTCCACTCCAAAATGCTCTCCAGCATTTCACTGTAGTCAGGAAGAACTAAGAGAATGAAATAATTTTGTACTCATTACCGTGGCCCTGCATCAGTGTGTCATCTGTTATGACATCAGCTTGAAGTATGTGACATTAAAAAAATTGATAACAGGTTGCTGGGCAACCCTACACAAAATAGGACCAGTATACCAGTCTCTATGTTCAGGGTTGTGGTGGTGAGCAAGGTGGCTGACACCCGAGGAGAAGATGGTGGGCTAGTACATGTTTAAATAGATCGTGGCCCAGATATTCAAAGGGTTGCGCATGGCACAACAGTGTTGTGACATGCGCAGCCACTGATGCACCCTGGCACGACATTCAAAAGGAAAGCGCAGCACAACCCGGCGCGCCGGTGCGCATCAGTACATATGCAGGCACAGGTGGGGTGTGCCCATGCACACCCCTGCACAGCCCGATATTCAGCCCGGATGTGTAGAGCTACGCATGCGCAACCCTACTCAGCAGCACAAAGTTGATCCAAAAAAAAAGGAACAACTGATGGCCACCCACAGGTGAGCTGCTGCATTGCAGGGTGCAACACGGCAGCTGCCACCTGTGAGTGGCCACCCAAGCTCCAGCTGCACCTGACGGCACCCCTCCCATGCCCAATCGTGGGCATTTGTCATAAAAAGCATTAATTTGTCCAATATCCCTGGTGGCCCAGTGAACCACTGTCTGCCTGATCATGGGCATTTGTCATAAAATAAAATAATTCCATCCAATATCCCTGGTGGTCCAGTGGACTGCTGTCAGCCTGATCGCGGGCATCTGTACAAATAATGAAATAAGTCCAATATCCCTGGTGGCCTAGTGGACCGCTATCTGCCCGATTGCGGGCATCTGTATAAATAACTAAATAAGTCCTATATCCCTGGTGGTCCAGTGGACCGCTGTCTGCCTGATTGTGGGCATTTGTAATTAAACACAGAAATATGTCCTATATCCCTGGTGGTTTAGGGTACCCCCCTCCCCATGTGCCCCCCTGAGCCCCACCGCCCCACTCCCGGTCCAGCAGGCGGGCTGCAGCTCCCACCCACATAGTCCTCTGACTAACACCAACAGTAGGGCTGTATGCCATTGGTTCATAGCGTGAGCCAATGGGTGTGCAGCCTGTGCGTACTACATTCCAGATGTGAATGAATCATTCACATATCTGGAATAATATGTTATGGGCTACACACTCATTGGCTCACCTGTGAACCAATGGACGACAGCCCTACCGACTGTGTCAGTTGGCGGGTGGCGGGTGGCAGGCGGGAGGGGTGCTGCGCCCAATGGCTGACCAGGGAAGAGCGGGGCAGTGGGGATCAGTGGGCGGGTGGGGAGGGGGCTACCCTAGACCACCAGGATATAGGACATATTTCAATGTTTAACTACAAATGCCCTCGATCGGCAGATAGCGTCCACTGGACCACCAGGAATATAGGACTTATTTTGTTATTTTTACAGATGCCCACGATTGGGCAGATAGCAGTTCACTGGCCCACCAGGAATATTGGACATAGTTCTATGTATTTATACAAATGCCCACGATCAGGCTGTGGAGCACATTGCCAGCTGCAGGGGACGTCGGTCCCCTGACGGCTGCTGCCTGGCAGGGTGCCAGGCACAAGTGGTTGGGGATCAGCAAACCTGCATGCAAATGTGGCCATAATGACATGCAAATGGCCCCATTTGTGCCTTGCATACATTATGGCCCCATTTGCATGTCAAATTTTGAATAGTGCGGTTGCTGTGCGTGGCGCAATGGAACTTGCACGAGCGCATCCCCATGCTCCACTCTGACCACTTGCGCTGGTGCAGTGCCACTGCACCATGCACACTGAGGGTGGCCAGAGTGCAATATTCAATGCTGCTGAGCCATGGCGCAGCTCCGTTGAATATCGCCCAGTCCACACCCCTGCACAACCAAGTTGATCTGCGCCCAAGCTTGCGCCACAGCCTGGTGCAGTTTGAATATCTGGGCCCCAAAGTATAATACACATTATGATTCTGTATTCACTAATTAATTCATTTTTGACAAGTGTTTTGAGTTGCTTAGTTGCTGACTTGTATTAAACATACACTATTTGAAAACTGCATTATATAAAAAAAGTATCTCAAATGGAAACAATGAAATTATGTGATGTTAAAAGCCATTTGTTATGTATTTATCCACACATTATATGCCTTTATCATTGAGATAGATACAGACTGTTCCAACCACCAAGCTGTCAAACTTCTACAGTACTGTATGCCCTATCGGTTATATTTCAGTTCTGACTGATGAATGTGATTTTAATATACACAATGCTATACTATCAAATGTAAGATGGAAGAGCAGATGGGGGGGGGAGTCAGAATGCCCCACTGGCAAACTTGCAATAAAGTTTACTACCAATGAGCTGCCTAGATCATGTCCTTATTCATGCCTATGTTCTCATTTGAAAGATCCATTCCAAAATCCAGTGCTTTTCTATGCAGTCTTGGGTCTTATTAAAATCACCTCCACTTAAAAGGGGGTCAGTGACATCCAGTCCCCAGAAGTGAAGGGAGGCACCTGTCTGAATTGTTCCACTACTGGTGTTCATGTGTGATTTTGAATATTGCTTTTATGCTCTTGAATTCTGATTTTAATGTGTCTAGATATCTTTCTAATGTAGATGTGATCACAGGCCCACTGAAGAATATAAATTACCCCTGTGGATTCACGTGATGTGTTGTTTAATAATGTATTCTTTGTTAGTGAAAGGATGCTTGTAAATGAACTTTTTGGTTTTGTGTCCATGTGTAGAGCAGCATCCACACAGAGTCATTAATGGCCTGAGCGGTCCAAACAGAAGTTTTCTTATACCCTTGAATATGTTTAGTCTGTACCTGTTTATTTATTTATTTAGTTTTTGTTGACCGGGTAAGTGAACTGGACAAATTCTGCCTATTTTCAGGCATGACCCGGGGGAGGGGGATACAGATGAATGCCAACTGACCTTGAACCAGATTAAGCTGTTGGTGGTATTTTCAGTGAATGATGGAAATTTGACCAGGACACCGGGGAAATTTCCTTACTCTTTTCGATAAGTGCCATGGGATCTTTAATATCCACCTGAACTACCACCAATCCAAGGCAGATGGGACCTCGGTTTAACATCTCATCCGAAACACAGCTCCTCAGAAGTGCAGTACCGCTCTTATGCTGCACTACAGTGTCAGTACTGGAATATTAACCCAAGTGCCAGATGTGGGAACTGAACCCACAGCCCTCTGATCTCCCGGCCTCAGAGGCGAGTGTGCTACCTACTGAGCCACTGACACTGTTGATCCTTTATAGTAGCTAGTTTTTTAACCGTCACCAGTGGAGGTTCATTTAATACACCCTGATTCTGGGGATAGTCTTCAATGATGTGCCAATGAGAAGTGAGAATTCTTTTTAGGACTGATATCTCAGAATTTAATTTTGTGGAGAATATTACTCTGTTATGTGCTGTGTCCCTGCATGTGCCTTGCAAGCCTCTGCCTGTGTGACATGTTCTGTTCTGTTCTGTTTGTAGCTTTGTGCAAAATCTGTCTGCTGCATCCCCATTGTGAAAATCACACTGTGGCCTCTCTAAGCTCCTTCTTAAACTCAGTGAGTTGTTTGCAATTGCACCCGATCCTTAAAAACTGAGAATTAGGTATAATTTTCAGTGAGGTTTCTGGAGTAATAGCTGTAAGCGTGTAAAATTGTATTTCTAGCGGTCGGTTTTATGAAAAAATCAGTATCATATGCAATATCACTTAGTTTAATAATCATGTCAAAATAAAGAACACTTTCTCATCTTCTATTTAAGGTATGGTCAATTTCAGACCGACTTTTCTTGACTTCAGATATTGAGAAAAATTTTTCAACTCTTTCAGGAAGCCAGGTGTTTGGATTTAAAACTGCCCTACATAGCTTTTGGCAGAGAGCAGCAAGAGGATGAAGGTGCCGATAGAACTTTACTATTCTTCTACTGGGACTATATAGCCCTTCCTTTCCACCCTTAGGTAGTTCCACTTTTATAGGCACAGGATTTGACTGACAACAGGAACTTCCTCTTTGGGACCAGAAAGAGAGTGATCACAGAGGCATAAAAGATTCACCATCCTAGAAGGAAAAAAAGGAGCTCTCCAGCCCCCCCTCCACCTGCTGGAGGTCTGACTCTGAGTAATTAAGAAGGAGACTACTGAGGAATACAGGAACTTCCTGCCCCAGAACAGGAAGGGAAGGAGCTGTAAAGGCATGGAGACAGTATGAAAGCAGGGAGAAAAAAATAAACATAAAGAGGAAAGAGTAAGCATACAAAACAACAGTTGAGAGGCCACAAATAAGACATGATGGGTGTTGTGCAGTGCAGTGGTTGTGGAGTGGTAGTCTTCCAGGAGACCTTCTGGAGGATATGGTGTTGTCCCATCTGCAGGCACCTATCTGGGCTGAGGTAGGAGGTTGCTCATTTCCAGGCTGAGTTTGCCAGTATTCGGGAGCTTTCCTCTCCCAACCTGGGACCACCAGGGCCACTGCCATTGCCTCAGAGGTTGCCAAGAAAGAGGAGCGCGGTTGAACAGCGGTGGGCTCAGAGAAGGTGTGGGTGGTGGAAAGGAGGCACATCCCTCCAGTTGTACCTCTCCACAATTCCTCCACCATTCTGGCAGAGTATGGTTCCTCTATGGATGTACCCACAGTGGAGACCAAGGAGGATGCTTGGAACCTCCACAAGAAGACCCACAGGAGGGTGGCATGGGGCCCCACAGGGGAAGGAAACAACTCCTCCTGGTGGGGGACTAATTTGTTGGGGGGTATAACTGGAGGGGGGAGAGGGAGTTAAGGTGCCTGCAAGGCACCATGGCTTGCATTGACATGGAGCAAATCTTCAGGATTGTGGGAGCAGCTGCATAGGGGAGGAAGCTGGATGTCATGTCCACTGAGGGACAAATGACCTGGCTGGGAAAGGGATCAGAGCTGTGCAGGAGGAGTCTATGGAGTCGGGGGAGGAGCCTTAAACAAGTAGCATGCACGGTCACCTTCTTGGAGGTGCTGGCTATCTATGCCATGGGTGAGGCTAGGGTGCCCTGCACTATGTGATTCAATCAATGGTTGAAAAACTGGTGCAGAGCTCAGGGTATTAGTTTCATTGGGGACTGGGGATCCACCTGGAGGGATACAGGCCTATACTGGTGAGATGGTCTGCATCTGTCCAGGAGGGGAACCAGGATTCTAGGTGATAGGTTTAAATGCTTCATTGGCAAGCATTTAAACTAGCCAAGGGGGGAGGCAGGGAAAAGGAGCAGGGAAATCTTAATGCCCCCCCCAAAAAACAGAGTAGTTAGTGACGTAAACACCAAGGTAGAGAAATTGATAGGGAGAAGAGCAGGGGTAAATGGACAAAAAGGCAAAGGCAATAAGAACAGGGATGAGGCCAAAAGTGATAAGGCCATCAAAAAATGGAGGGCAATGAGTACCAATGACTGTAGTCTGAGTAACAAGCTCCCTGAACTGGTGACCTTGATGGAAGAGGGACACCTGGATATTGTGGTAGCCACAAAAACATGGCACACAGAGAACCATGTCTGGGATGTCAACATACCAGGGTATACAATCTACAGGAGGGACAGAGAGGGCAGAAGAGGAGGAGGATTACAGTAGCTCTCTATGTAAGGGAAGGGATAAAAGCAATGGAATTAAAGGGTAAACAGGGAGGAGAGGAGGCACTGTGGGTCTCCCTGAAGACTGAAAATGGCACCACAATCTGCACAGGGGTTGTATACAGACCCCCTTCTCAGGTGGAGGAAATAGACAAGGAAATTATAGAAGGTATCCGTAGGATGGAAGAAAAAGGGGAGATATTATTGATGGGGGACCTGAATATGCCAGATGTTAACTGGAGCACCTTTGCTACAGCCACATCCAAGAGCAGGGTCATTCATGATGCCCTACAGGGGGCATGCCTCAGACAGCTAGTATTGGAACCCACTCAGGAGGGAGCAATCTTAGACCTGCTACTCTCAAATGGAGACAGAGAGAGGATCTCAGATCTAGAAGTGGGTAGCCATCTTGGAACAGGTGACCACCAAACAGAGTGGGTCACGATAAACACAGATGCAGAGCTGAGCCATACAAAATTGAGGGTAGTGTACTTTAGGAGGGCTGACTTTGTCAAAATGGGAAAGTCCCTCAGAAAAGCACTAGCAAACAAGCAAGATGGAGGGAGGGACAATGGGGAACATCAAAACTGCCATCATAGTGACAACAAGCCTTTGTGCAAAGCAAATAAAAAATCAAAATGAAAGAAAAAAAGCACTATGGTTCTCAAAAGAGATGGTGAAGAAGGTTAGGGAGAAAAAGATAGCATTCAGGAAGAATAAGGAAACACAGAAGGAGCAGGAGAGAGAACTGTGCCAGTTAAAGAAGAAGGAAGTGGGGAAGACAGTCAGAATAGCAAAGGCACAAACGGAGGAAAAGATAGCCAACTCAGTTAAGAAGGGGGATAAAGCCTTTTATAGGCACTTTAGGGAGTGAAGAAAGACAAAGCGAGGGATAGAGGGGCTTAATAAGGGGGAAGGTGGGCAGAAAGTGACAGTGAAAAGGCAGGGATACCGAATTAATACTTCTGCTCAGTATTCACAAAAGAAGAGGAGGGGTAGGTACCAAATCCAGTCAATAGAAGCACTCTGGATACGGGGGTCAATACCAGTCCTTTCACAGAAGAAAGGTTTCAGAAAGAACTCCTATAGCTGAAGGTGGACAAAGCAATGGGGCTTGCCAGGATTCACCCCAGAATTCTAAAAGAACTAAGGGGAGAACTAGTGACACCACTAACTACTCTTTTTAACAAATCATGGGAGCATAGTGTGGTACCTAAGGAATGGAGGAGAGCAACTTCGATTCCCTTTCACAAAGCAGAGATAGGAAACTACAAACCTGTTAGCTTGACCTCAGTGGTAGGTAAAATAATGAAATCACTTCTGAAAGAAAGAATTGTTGTGTACCTAGAGGCCAGCAGGGTACAGGACCAAAGGCAGCATGGATTTACAGTGGGAAGGTCATATCAGATGAATCTAGTAGATGTCTTTGACTGGGTGATCAAAGTAGTAGACCAGGGAGGGGCTGTGGACATGGCCTACCTAGGCTTTAGCAAGGCATTTGACATAGTCCCACATAAAAGATTAACAAACTTAAAGGGAGTGGCTTCCAGGGTGGTAGCCTGGATAAAACATTGACTGGACAACAGGACACACGGTAATAGTAAACAGAGTTCACTCTGAAGAAAGTGGGGTTACTAGAGGGGTACTGCAGGGTTCAGTACTGGGTCTGGTCCTTTTTAATGTCTTTATAAGTGACATTGTGGAGGGACAAGAAGGAAAAGTATGCCTCTTTGTAGATGACACAATGATCTGCAACAGAATTAATACACAAGGTGGAGTGGAAAGGATGAGAAGGGACTTGGCAAGGTTGGAGGAATGGTCAGAAGTATGTCAGTTTAGAGTCAATGCAAAGAAATGCCAAGTAATGCACCTAGGAAACAAAAACCCAGGGGAAGAGTACACAATGGGGGGAAGGTATTAGCAACAACAAAAATGGAAAGGGACCTGGGGGTAGTCATATCAGATGACCTAAAGGTAAGCAAGCAATGTGAGAAGGCAGTAAGAAGAGCTGGGGGGGGGGATACTGGGATGTATAGGGAAATGCAACACCAGTAGAAAACAGGAAGTTATTCCTCTGTACAGACAGTTGGCGAGACCTCATTTGGAGTACTGGAGTACTTCATGCAGTTCTGGAGACCCCATCTCTGCAAGGACATAGATAGGATGGAGGCAGTCCAGGGAAGGGCAACTAAAATGGTGCAGGGTCTGCAACAGAAGTCATGAAAAGAGAGAATAAAGGAGCTTAATATGTATACCCTCGAGGAAGGGGGGGGGGACATGATAGGAACTTTCAAGTTCCTCAAGGAAATCAACAAAGTCCAAGAGGGTAGCATCCTTCAGAAAAAGACATGTGCATAAACAAGGGGACACAATTAGAAGATAGAGGGGGGAGGGCTCAGGGGCAATGTGAGGAGGTATTTTTTCACAGAGAAGGCTATGGACACATGGAACTGCCTTCCTGAGGAGGGCATGGGGTCAAAAACAGTAGTCGAATTCAAGCATAAATTGTACAGAAATAAGGCAATTCTGGTGGGGGGGGTAGGAAAAAAAGTAGGCTGTTGGTTAACTAGGATCTGCAGATTATCCAATAGGTATGGAATTGGGCAGACTAGGTTGGCCAAGGGGTCCTCATTTGTCATCAAAGTCTATGTTTCTATGTAACACAATGATGAATTCTTGTCTATAAAAAATACAGTCCATAAACTTTGAAATATTTTAAAAGCGACATATGTAGGAGCATAGATTTTCGAGGAGTAACCAATGGTAGCAGCAAAGAAAATAAAATCATTGGTAACAGATTAGTGCATACTCAACATAAGATACCCGAGAAGAAACCATAAAATGTTTTATCATCACTGGGTTTAAGAGGAAACTGTCAGTGTGGCCACTGTGTACACTGTAATAATACATACAGAATGAAGAAAATCAATAGCACAGCCAGTGATGAAGAAGTGGAGATACAGTAGATTAGTTTATTAACTTCCAAACATGGGACTGGCGTACCTTTTAAAATGTCCATGTGACAAGATATAAATAGGGGTGACAGAAAGAATACTTAAAACTCAGATTGGGAACACAAAACCGATATACCTAGGAAAGACATAACATCCCCTGTAGTCAGACATTTTATGGAACATAGACACCAGCTGCCTTATTTAAGATTCTTTGGACTAGAAAAGGTAGAGCGAAACCCCAGAGAAGATGACTATAGAACAAAATTGTTACTAAGAGATGCATATTATATTGACAGATTTCAAACAACAAACCCCAGATTTGGACTCAATTATAGAATAGATTGGCAAGCTATTATCTTAAGGATTGAGTCCATTAATAGAATGCCATTGTCTAGTATTGAGAATGAGGGACAACATATAACAACTAATATTATAAAATGTGTTGATATTATACAAGTTGATTGCATGCTCCATTTCTCCCTCAACAACTTATTACATATCTCATTACAATCCCCCCCCCCACAGCATACTGATTCCCCTCTGATGGTGTGAACATCTCTGCTGTGTCATGCCCACTTCCATTTAGCCCACTAAATCTGCTAGTACTAATATTATGAAACAACTCTTTTCATGCGTTTGATCTCAACCCATCAAAATTGCTCATGACCTCCCTGATCCCCAGTATCTTGTAACAATTGTATAGAATGTCCCAGAAATTCACCTAGCCTATGTGACCCACGAGTGTTCACATAGTGATCATTTTTTTTACTCTGTTCTTTATTTACGTTCCAGAACTATGCATATGTCCTCCTCAACCTCCAATTTATTATGACTACATGAAAGATGGTCCCAGATGCAATAAATTATGCTTGCTATTTAATAAGGCTCTTAGCAGGAGCCAGATTAAAATAAAACAATTTATTTCTAATAGGGCAGAGGAGCATCAGCTGTGCAGGAGCATATACAAAATGTGTGTGTATGCCTAGCAAGTCTAGTTATTGGTTGCCAGGCACTGCAAAAGCAAGTTGGGTGCATAGCATGACAGTGTCCTTCACATGACTTTGCCTTGTGTCATGTGATTAGTACTCATCAGTGTGCACCCGATTCCCCTCAGCTCCACACTATAAAAGGAGCTTCCAAGTGCCAGCATGCTGCCTCCTACCATAGAGAAAGCAGGGAGCCATTCAAGACTCCTCACCTACTCTAAGTTTATTTACAAACTGCGGATGTGTGTCCCATGCTGCGATTAAATTTTGAGAGCAATATTTGCAACAAATATTTATGAAATTTATGTTACATTTTAGAAAGAGAACAAACTCAGGTGAAGCATTAACACATGTAGATATGTTTGTTTCACTTGAATGACGATGGTTGTATCTATTCATATATTGCACATATGACTAAAAAAATCTATACTATGGTAATTTTAGAAAGAAATAGGATGATAATTTAGAGCAAGGTTTCAAAGATGTATAAAGAGACTTAACAAGTAAAGTGACAGCAAGGCATGATAAACAATGATGCAGCATGTATTTAATGAAGCATGTACTGAATATGTGTCTATGAGATATGTAGTATATTCAGAATCAATTGTATATAGATTTAAACCTGATATACACAAAAGGAAAAACATTTCCCATCAGCTAGAAGGGGAAAGAAATGAATGTTGACCGAGTAGTGTGAGTATAAATACATTCAAATAATTATGTGTTTCTTCAACATTGACAAACAAAAAGGAGTGAAGTGAGATATAAAGTATGAGTTATTCTCAGTGTAACCCTGATAAAGGAGTAATTCTGAAATGTAGGAGATACTAGTCAGAATATGTATCTAACTTTATACACTGTGGGCAGGATATTCAAAGCAGTTGTGCAATGTGCAAATGAACTGCGCCGGCGCAACAGCCAAAATGCGCCATACAGCAATATTCAACACCTTGGCTGTGGAGCACAAATTGCACTGTGCCAAGGCACAAATGTAATGTATGCAGAGCAAGTGCAGGGGGCATACCCATCAATAAGCGATGCAACGGCAAATTCAACCACAAACTATGGTGCAACTGAGCAGCAAGACCCCAGATGCGCTACCCCGACTTGAGCCTATAAAATCCAGGCTCAAACACAGACAGGGAAGCACAACACTGTGCAGAGAGAGAGAGAGAAAAGCAGACAGAAACAGGCAGACAGACAGATAGAGACAGAGGACACACACACACACACACACACTGACAGACAGACAGGGATCCAGTGGAGAGCCAGGGTGAGATGGACAGTGGCTAATTCCACATGGTGGCAGTAATGAGGGGTGTGAGGAGGCAGGAGGAACAGCAATGTGACTGATGAAGGGCTCAACGGTGGTATGCCCGACATAGGTGGTACTGGGCCCGCATCACATTTGAGAACTACAGTGATACAGAGATAGTCGGCCGGTACCACCTGAACAGGACAATTCTCTGCAAGCTGTGCAGTGACGAGATGCAGGCACCCACCAGATGGAGTCATGCCATGTCTGTGGAGACCAAGGTGACTGCAGTGATGTGCTTGCTCACCACAGACACCTTCCAAAGACCAACCGGGGACACCATTGGGATCACCCCTTCGGCCATGTCCCACCTCCTCACTCATTTCCTCAATGCTCTGCTGCCACATGCTGTGGAGCACATACATTTCCCCAACACACAGGTGGAACATACAGAGAACATGTATGCCTTCCACAGGGTAGCATACACACCAGGCGTGATTGGGGCCATTGACTGCACCCACGTGGGCATCTGCATACCACCGGTCCTGAAGGGCTGGTCTACATCAACCATAAGGGTTACCTGTCAGTGAATTGCCAGGTGGTGTGCGATGCCATGGAGTGCATCTTCAATGTCTGCACCACACACCCCGGGAATTCACATGACACATTCATCTGACACAGCTCCATACTGTGCCAGAGGTTTGAATGTGGGGAGAACCCCACGGGCCACCTAGTGGGTGAGTATGGCATGGGCAGGGGTCTGAAAAACACTGCTGAAGGGGGCATGCCGGAGCGAGTGGTGGGCGTCCAGGACTAGGATGTGTCACAGCACAGCAAAGGCCTAACTAACCATGTCCATGCCTTCGCAGGTGATGGAGCATACCCGCTGTGGCCATGGCTGCTCACCCCTACCGGCAACCTCATCCCCTGCAGAGGAGTGATACAGCGGTATAATCAAGCGTGTCTTTGGCATGCTGAAAATGTGTTTCCATTGCCTAGACACATCTTGCAGTGCCCTACAATACAGCCCATCGAAAGCTTGTGGCCTATTCCTGGCCTGCTGCATTCTGCACAATATGGCCCTGGACCGTGAGACAGCTGTTGAGACAGATGATGGCGACAGTAGTGGGGACGATGGCAGTGATGTGAAGGAGGGTGGTGGGCAGCCACCCTATGGGAGATGCCACCAGAGACTGGCCATGCAGGTAAGGTGTCACCGGGACACCATCACACATGAGCACTATAGCAAATTCAGGTGAGTGCACAGAGACACAGAGATGCACAGGCACACAGAGCAGCACACCACACATAGGCCTGGATGAGCACAGCTGGAGGCATGCGTGGTATGGGATGCACAACAGGCATTGGGGTGGCACTGGTACACATCTGCATACACATAGCACAGACATGCTCACACAAACAGACACACAGTGATACATGGCAAGGATCAGAGGCACTACACCAGTGCACAGGCACAGTTGGTGGCAACTGTAATGACCTTCATCACACCAATGCCATGTGCCCCAGCAGCACAGCTGGCACACACATGGGGTATGCAGCACAGCACACCAACAACACACCACAGGCAAGCCACACGAATGACACCCACACATACATGGGGCAACAGCAATAGATGGGGTGCAGGCAACAGATATGTTAGGCCAACTGAGCAGTACACTGGCAGTCACAGCCATGTGGGTGGCCATGCCTAAACTGATCACCAGCTGCAGGCTGGCCATTGGCCTTGGGGGGTGTGTCTGAGGCCCCCCTAAAGGTTGATGTACAGGACCGTGACAGTGTCCACACAGGGGTGGAGAAGTGCCAAACAGGCCTGCACCTGGTGTACCCAGGATGCCAATATTGGATCCTGGTGTCTGCTGTGATGGGGTCACAAGATGTCATGACCGTGAGGTGGATAGTGCACTGCAGGGTGTCCTCTGTGCATGGCCAAGCCCAGTGGCAGCCAACGATGCTAGACCCACCATGATGGTACCATGATGGTACTGGTCATGCGGTCCATTGCTGCCACAATGTCACTGGACATGTGGCCCATCAACGCAGTCATGGCATCCCGCGACTGGCGGAGCCCATCCATAATCTGTGCAATGCTCCTGTCCTGCTGCTCTGCCAGCTGTTGCACCTCCACTCACAGTGCATGCATCTCCGTGGCAAGCAGCACCTGGTTGTTTACAGATGTGTGCAGCAACCATGTGTGCTCAGCCAGGTGATCAGCGTTCTGCACACCCTGTCCAGGGTACTGGGCTGCAGGGGGTGTTGCGGCACTCTGGCCAGCCTCCTGCTCTGGTGGACACTGCACAGTGTGCCATACATTGGGTCCAGGCTGTTCAGAAGCACCTGCTCAAGACCCTGCGCCATGCTGCCCTACGTCCCCCATGACCTGCTGCTGCTGCTGCACAACCTGCCGCTGGCCAGTGCCATGCCCATCCGCCTCACAGTCATCACCATCCCCGCCATGCACATCAGTGACACCACCCACCAATGTGCAGTCAGAGATTGGTGGCAGCTGTGCAGTCATGGTCACTGCACTGTGCCCAGATGCCTCCTGTGATGTGTCCAGGGACGTGACAGGCACCACATCCCCAATGCTTTCCAGTATCAGTGTGATGTCATCATCGCAGATGGACATGTCCCCCAGCTGGGTCTCTGCACACAGCACACTCAGGCTATCATCGTGCATGAACCCAGCCAGGGCGATGTCCGGTGCCAGGTCAGATCCATCAAGTAGCTCAGAGGTGCCCACCCTCAGCCTGTCCAGCCCACGCATGCTGGTTGAGGTGGATGGACTGTCCACCTCAGTCATGCTAGGGCCGTCCCTGCCCTCTTATCCACATGGAGGTGTGATGGTGCTGCAATGAAGAAACAGCGCGTTAGTACACGAACTACAGACCCATGTCCCCCTCCCCCCTGTGGGCTTGCGTCGGATGCCACATGCCGCCCTGTGGTCATGCATGCCTGCATTGATACATGCAGGTGACATGCCACATGGTGGTGGGCACCACCGCATGGCCACACACACACACACACACACACACACACCAAATATGTTGGTAGGATATCTACTCACCATGCAGGGATGGGGTGCTGCCCATCTGGAAGCTCCTCCAGGGACACTTTCCGATGCTGTGCATCTGAGGGCGGATGCCACCAGTTCCTCTGTTGCTGTCAGGGTGGGCGTGGTGGACAGGCCACCGCTGGTGGTACTGCGGGATGCATGTGTGGCCACCACCTTCTCCTTTATGTGTCTCCTGTCTGTGCCAGCCTTCTTCTTGCAGTCCTGCATGCTGTGCTGGTGACGTCCATGCTGGTTCATGTAGTCCACCACTGCATCCCACCCATCCGACCTCTCCTGGGGTGTGCCAGTGGTACTGCTGAGGAGCCCCTCCCTGTTGAGGTAGGCCTCATACAGGGCATTGGTCTCAGCCTTTGTGAAATTGGGCCTTCTCTTCTGGGCAGGCACAAGGCCCTCCTGTTCCTCCTGTCCCGACATGTAGCTACCTGTGGACAATGGCAGCATGATGTAGTTGTCAGCATGTCCCATATAAGTCCCCATGACATTGTGTATGCAAGCCCCTGTTGCTCTGCACTAGCATACACCTCCCTTCTGAGGTTGCAAAACTGGTCCATGGCCTCTGTTGTCTGATGGCACTTATCAGGCACATCTCATGCAAATTAGTAGATGTGCAATGGTAATGAGATGCTAATTCACCCCACTGTGCTGAGCACTGACTGATGAGGTGATTTGCATACAGCAGCTGAATATTGTAAACTTGCTCCATGTGCAATGAAATGGTGCCAGAGCAATTCTGCTGCACATATCTGGCACATGCGTGGTGCACAGTCCTGCTGTGTGTATGTGCACATGGCATTGCAGGGGTCTATCCAGTATCCTGCGCTACATGCGCATAGCAGTGCTATCGCACAGTGCTATTGCGCATTGGCTATTGTGCTGCATGGTGCATCACATGGCATCCCCTGTCTGTCCCATACCACACACATGTGCGATCATATCGGTGCGGTCCACTGTGCATGTCACGCATATGCGTGTATGCGTGCAGGGTCACGATCCCTGACCCTGTGCCCACAGTGGCCACATGCATACTGAGCATGTCTATGGATGCACAATGCCACCACATCGTGCATCACCACATTGCGTAATCGCTGCTATCACACAGTCTACACATGCTGCACCCACATGCATGGTCATACTGCCAGCCAGGCTGCCATTCAGACCTGTTGGAGGACATAGCGCAGACATGGACTAGGAGGGCCCTCAACTGGTCAGAGGTTGAGCTAATCAACCTTGTGGCTGTGGTGATGCCTTTTGAGGGCCAGCTGTTTGTCACTGTACCACTGCAGCAGACCAGAGGGGATGTCTGGGCACAGGTGACCTCGGCCATGGAGTGATGCAATGGAGTGGTGTGTAGTGCTGAGCAATGCCACCACAGGTATGGAAACCTATGGTGCAGGGATTCAGAACAGCTGTGCAGGATGCAGGTGCACATCCAGTGCAGTGCAGTGCAACAGTCAGGTAGGTGTCAGCAATAGCCATGCATGCCCCGATGCACTCTTGTGGTGGTTGTTGGTATGCGGTACACAGTTTGCTTGGGGAGGCCGCACTGTCCTGCTGGATGCCATGCATGGCTGCTGCATGTGCTGCAGTTATGCAGGTGGGGTGGGTTGCAGGACGGTCAGGGATATGCCTTGCTCCATGCTGGCTGGGCAGTGGGAGGGGGTGCCATGCTTGCCTGTGTACTCATGTCCATTCTCACCTTTACATCCACAGGGCCTGAGGACCACAGGCAGGCCAGGAAGGCCACGGCAGGGCAGGGGCGTAGGGCTAAGGCAGCCCACAGCAGGCGACACAGGCAGGGCATCGCATGGCAGGTAGGTGTGTCTACATTACTGGCACCTGTCACAGTGTGAGTGCCATGTTTCGTGGTCGGGCCAAGGTGTCTGTGGCCCTGTGTCTGCAGGGCTGTGGTGGTGCACCTATAATTGGCCATGCCACTGCTGCATGTTCAATGGCGGCATTACACTGCCTCGTGGGGTGGTGGTGGTGTGCGTAGCCCCTACACTGTGTGCTGCCATGGTGCCGGTGCTCTGTGCCATGTGGCCATGGGCATGTGCACATGGGCACATTGCATGGCACTGTCTGGCTGCCTGCACCATTGTGGTGTGCTGTGTGGCTGACTGGTGTGGCCCCCATGTGCAGGCCATCTGCAGTCCCTAGTGGTGCATGCTCCTACAGTCCATGGCACACCGTGGGTGGGAATGTGTGTGTGACTTTGCACTGAATGGCTGTCCTGTCCCTTCCCTTAGGTGGTCGCAGGATGGTAGCTGGGGGGGGGGCACGTCTAATATGGCCAGAACATTGGATGGGTCCTTGCAATCCAGAGGAGGCTCCTTGCCCTGCAGCAGCACCACATGCAGGAGATGGCAGCACTGAGGAGGGCAACCCAGCAGCTGAGGCGGTCCATCATGGGCCGCAGATAGTGGACATTTCCACTCCCTGTTGTACATAGCCCCCATCCCTTCTGAAGACCTCTTTCCCTGCTGTCCCACATCCTCCTGTATAGCCCATACTCCCTGTCCCCATCTCCCTCTCCCCTATCCCTGACCCTGTTTATTGCTGTTTGTATTGTTCATGTTTTTTAAAGCCTTTTGCTCACTATGGGCCTGTGTCAGTGTCTGATTTGCAGGTGGCATGTGGAGCCATGCTGCAGTTGTCTGCCTGTGGTGCACCCAGGGGTGTGTCGCTTCACAGGCAGTGGGCACATGTGATCTGGCTGTGATCAGCTCTGTTGCCCATTGCCCTACTGTGTCTGCCTGTGAGTCAGCTGTGCTTGGTGTGTAGCTGTGTTTGTGGTATATTGTTCTGTTCTGGGGTTGGGTTGGGTGGCTGGGGGGTTGAGGTCTTCTATCCATGGGGCAATTGTATTTCCATAGACTGTTCCGTCTGTCATCACATGGCCCTCACTGTGCACTGGTGCACGAACATGCCCATGGGTGTGTTACCTGCCTGTGCCTTGCACCTGGGGTGTCCTGCCCTGGTGGTACTCTGGGAATGGGGACATGTGTGGTGTTGTTCAGGGCTCATGCTGGGTGCTGTATGGTGCAGCCGTGTGGGGAGTGGGGCAGCATACTGTTGTGCTGCCCATGAGTGTGCTCCCATGCAGTTTTGGGGTTCTGTTTCCTCATGTCCCTGTGGCTGATCGAGCCATCATTGCTGTGCGTGCCAAATCTGTGGTGCATGTACCTTGAGACATACCATGTTGTGGCTGGCGACGCACTGGCATGAAGTCCTGTGCTACTGGCAGAGGTTCCTTCCCTGCAGTGCAGGCCATGTGTGCATGGGATGTGTCTGTCCTACGTGGACCCATGATGGGGTGGATGGTCTGTGCCTCACTCATTCCTGGTCGGTGGGCCCTTGCATCTGCCTCATCCCTGGCACTGTGCTCTCTGTGTGCCATGGCCATATTTGGTGGGTGTCTGTTGTGTGTCACTGTCATTGGCATGGATGGTGTTGCAGGCCTTGGGCAGTGCGTTCTGGGGCAGTGGCCTTTGGTTGTCTGTTTAACTTCCCCTGGTGCCCTGTTTGCCCTCTGGATCTGTGCTTCTGTGTTCATGGGTGTGCCCTTCTGGGGGGGGGGGCATGCTTCCTTCACCTTCTGGGTCCTTGCCTGTTGTATCCCTGTGGTAGCTAGTTCCATGATCCATGGGTGTTTGCTCTGGTTTGCTCCATGTATCCATGGTTTTGCTCTGGTTTGCTCCATACATCCATGGTTGTGCTTGAGCATCTCTGGTTTCACCATGGGGCATCTTTGCCATATTCAGCTGACTTGCCCATGGCCATTTCGGCTGGCGCAACCTCTGAATATGGCTCCTGTCATGCCATGCTGTATCTCACTTGTACTGTGCCGGCATTGCACCAACATTTGGTGCATTTCTGAATATCTGGCCCTGTGATAGAACTATCTACAATAAAGTAAAAATATATTTTTATTGTACTTTGGTGAATGGGCGTTTTGTTCAAATTTGATTTTTCTGAACTCTTTCATACTCCATTCCACATGAAGAAGAGATCATCTATGTACCTCTTATAAAATGGTGATATTCTTGAAACAGGGAATTTGCTTCTCCTTCAGAATGTACTGGCTTTCAAATGTATGCATGTGTGCATTCCCATGTCCCAGGGCCTTAGTAGACCCTATGGCTATGCCGAAGCTGTAGTCACAAAATTGGCGCTCAAAACTGAAGGTATTTTTTGTGAGAATAAATTTTCCAAGATCTTGCAGAACTCTTCTTAGGGTGCTTTGGTTCTGCTGATGTACCTAGAAGCAAGTCCATAGCTTCAACCCTCTCTGTATGCGGAATGGAGGTGAGCAGATGACAAATATCTATGGTGACTAACAGGTACTATTTGCCAGATAAAGGGAGATTGGCTTCTTTCAAAATTTGGAGACAGTGTTAAGTGCTTGATAGGAATCTTTTCAACCAAAGGCTGCAAATGATAGTTGGAACTTGTAAAGGGCAAAGAATACATAAAAACATGCCTGAATAAAAATAAAATACTATAAAATATGAAGTAGAATTAGCAAATATTCACAGCAATGGAAAGCTCCATAGATCACATGACAAATGGAAAGTTTTTTTGTGGAGGTGGGATGACTGCTGACATTGACAAGGCAGATAAAAGACAATATTTCTAGAGGTAATCATGTGTACAACTTATGAGACAGTGACAGTCTTGTTTCATTTCTTGAATTTTCTTTAGCCTGCTTAGGTAAGCTCCTGAGAAAATCCCCTTCATGATACACTCAACTCTAGTACTGATGCCATTAGTTGACTCCTGCCAATGACAGTGATTTCTTTACCACTACCTGTGACTAGATTCATATTTGTACGTATACACAGAGACCAGAGTTGTAAAATATATAGAAACAGCAATCTAAGTACACTATTCATTCAGGTCTTCTATCCCAAATCCAACACTGAGCTTACAATTACTGCTTCTCATTGGGAAAAAGAAAGAGATGCAGCTGTCAGTGTGTAACTTATACTGTCAGAGTGAGCATGATGATGACACAGCTTCTTCAGCAGGTGCATCATGGTCTTCTTTGTTCATAACCAAAACTGCCACCTTGCACAGTGCATTTGTGATGGGGATGCGCACTGTACATGTAGATGAGGATGTGATGAGTGATGACTGGCTCCTCATGCAAATTCAGTGAAATACTCAGTAACATGGTAACTTCTTTGAAAAATGACAACATAAGCATTTAAGGGAAGACACAGGGACACTGTTTAAGCCACAAAACAGTTTATTTCAGAGCACAATAAAACAAAAAGAGCTACTTAAGCTGACTGTGTCACTTTCAGTTGTCATTTTTAGGAACCCTGTCATGTTCTGTTCTAAACAATGACTGTATTTTCTTACAATGATGCATTGTGACTCACTCACAGAAGTTGATAGCTTTGTAAACTAATATTCATATTTAAGGACTACAGTATGTTAGCATACCTGTGTAAATAAGTATTATTACCATTGTGGTATTGCATTCTGAATTTCAATTTTTTTGTGTCACATAGGATGCACCATACATTACAGACAGCATAAGTAACATGGAGGCATTTGGCACTATTTGGAGCAGTGTAGGCTCCCAAGATAACTTTATGACATTCATGGATACTGCAAAAAAATATTTACCGGGATTAATTTGGTGAGAAAGGGACTTATCAACCGCTTTAGTTCAAAACACAAAATACATAACTCAAAAGATTGAAAAAGATAAATTAAGAGATTTCTGTCTTGAATGGCATGCCCCCACCCTTGTCCAATATCTGGCTCATAATAACATTTCCAGAAGGTTATGGGTCAACACTGAAACAAATTTAGGCATCAATTCCACCAAACTCAACCCCAAATGAGGTCAGATACAGAATTAGTGTACCGTTGACTTCATGTACACCATATAGAAGCAGTAATAGAAGAAAGGAGTGAAACAGTAGAGGATTTAAACAGTTAACAGGAGACACTATACCTGCAACTTGAAGAATTTAACAATGCTTCAGAGTGGATAAAAAATAAATTGGAATACGAGGAAGGAATATAACAGAAAATCAGAAATTTAGAACAAGATATCAATGTTTACAAGGACAATAAGATTTATACACATAAAAAATGTGTTCCCAGGCAACAGTGCAGTCACTCATACAGACAGCAAGAAAGTGAGATAGATAGGCATAACAGCTACACTTGCCCGAGTTACAGAACAGAACAACAGAACAGTAACAGCAAAGGCCTTTTTAGGGCAACGGAGGGGCAGTTTAGAACCACAAGCCTCCAACATATTGCCGGAATGGTTGTATTATTAGGAACTCAGAGGCCCAGATACATAACTAGGGCCAGAGGGCCCATCCCAGAGAGGCACCTGAGCAGGCAAGGGCAGGAGGAGGAACAGGGCCATGCAGAGGGAGATGAGACGCCCTATCCAAACAGCTCAGACAGGGAGTTAAATAGTACATAATTTCAGCTTAATTTCAAGTCCCATGTCAGATACTGATGTGACTGTACTTTTAAAAGGTATTTGATTTGCTCCTAGTACCACTCTGAACATGTTTGAACTTGAATGTTATAATCCGAAATTCATTATATCTTTAAGACTTAAGCCTCAATTAGAAGATCTGTTAGGAGACAGTTACAAGAGAGAGATATAAAAAAAAAACTTTGAAAGTTAAATCTTTATATAACTCCACCATCCCCACCCGGTGGGTTAGAATCCATCACTTGAAACTTATTGGAGCGCCATCAGGGCTAAAATACAGTCATTATTTAGAATGGAACGTGACAGGACTCTTAAAAAACAACTTAGAAGGGAAATAACTGCATTAAACAACTTATAAAAATATCAAAGTACTGTATTAGTTTAAAATCAGTGGACAAGGGTGGAGGGTATTGTACTGCTCGATTACAGACACTATCAAACAATTTGTAAAAGGTTGTAAGAAGATTGTAGAAATTATAACCCTTTAGACAGCGATCCCACACCAGAACTTAAAATTGAACTGTCAGCATTGTTAGATGAATTGACTAACAATAACTGGTTAAAAGAATGGGAGCTAGATTTACTGCTACAAGTTCTTCCAAGAATTCCCATTTTTTTATAGACAATTCCAAAGGTGCAAAACAACCTGATTCATCTCCTGAGAGGGCTAACTGTATCAGGCATATTGTATGGAGCCTCTCTGAACCAGTGTCAGATTATGTTAACTATCATTTCAAACCTTTGATTGAAAACATTCCTACGTATCTTAGAGACACTACTCACTTACTCCAAATTTTGAAAGAAGTCAGTCTCTGTTAATCTAGTGAAGGGTACCAGTTAGTGAACATGGATGTTTGTGATGTGCACATGTCCATTCCACATAAGGAGGTGGCTGAAACTATTGGCTTGCTTCTAGATACATGACTGGAACTGAAGCCCCCTTAGACTAGAGTTATGCAAAGCTCTTGCAGAATGTATTCTCACAAAAAAAAACTTCTTTAGTTTTGAATGCACATTTTGAGAACAAAGCCCGCTCACGGCCATGGGGGGGCACCATAATTCTGGGCTGTGTGAATTCATACAAGCATATGTTTGAAAAGCAGTACATTTTGAATGAGGAGCAAACCCCCTATTGTCCCCTGAATCCCTGCTAGGAATGATGGATACCACACCAATTTGCTTGTTGGTTGCTCGGTGGCAAAATTTTATTCATGGCACAGAAGACTATATTACAACCCATATACTTTGAATTCACAATTCAATTTCGAATCCTGTGCCTGGATCTGTCCTGCCTCACTTTACAACCATGTTTGGGTTCTTTTGTCCCCAGCCCATGTATCCTACCCCTCCTCCTTTTCCCCACCCCTGCTCCCCCCTTTTCCTTCCTTCACCCTCCATGGGCATACATGCTCCTCCCTGCCAGGGGACTCTGCCCTAGCCCACTGGCTCAGTGCTGCCTCCACCCCTGCTCACCCCCTTTTCCTTCCTTCCACTGCCCCCCCTCCAGCTTACGATGGACGGAGGGGCTCCCCCCTTGTGGGTCAGTATCTCAGCCCTTTCCTGGCCATCTGGTGCACTAACTCCCCAATAGGTCATAGGAACAGGCACATTCCAAACTCCAACAGGTGGACACCGTCCGACCTGAACACTGCCAGTTGGTCGAAGAAAATGTCTCTGTGCTGCAGGTGAATGCCCTCCATCTCTATTGCCGTCCTAGCTACCCTCTTGTTCAAACACTTCCTAACCTTTCTTATCAGTCTGACATCCTGCACCCCTCTCCACACCCTACGGGAGGTGATATTGGACCAGCCAGTTGATACCCTCGGCCACCACCCCTTCAATCTCTCTAAGTCTCCCATGATGTTCTGCCCTAATACTCCCCATGGCAGGCTCCCTAAATCCCCCCCCCCAAGGTGTATCACAATGCAATCCAGTGTGCCCCATTGTACTTTCAGTTCCTCCATTAATGGCATGAGCTGTGCCCATTTCATGACCCTGATGCCTTTCCATACACCCTTGAATGCATGTTAAATCTCAGCACTGCTCCTCTGGAGGTGGCTACTGCAAACCTCTTAGCCTAGTACATGAAGGAATGCCCCACTGTCTAGATTTTGCTCTTGGAACCTGCCATGGAAACAAAATACACAGCATGAGTTGTTGTCATTATTTTCTCACATACCTCCTATAGCTGCTGGACCACCAACTCCCCACCCCTTGTATCTCCGCCACTGCATCCCCTCTCTCTGCTGCCTCCATGGCTGCCCTAATCCTGAATGAGTGTGGGGCGAATTTTTTGGGATCCTCACCCAAAAATGTCAGTGCCTTCTTGAGGACCACCTCTGCCTGAAAACCAGTAGCCGGGGACTCGTCCTCATGCTGGAACAGCATCCCCCTCGCCCTTCCTCGAGTACTCCTGTACTCCTCTAGCACACTCACAGTGCAGCTGGCTGACTGCGGTCTCCTCACCAATGACACCTGCATCCCCCTTCCTCCTTGATCTGTCTTGGACCTGGCTAGGATGATAACCACCCTGTCCTGAGCCCATAGGATACCCTCATACTGCAATGCCTGCTCTGAGGCTGCTTTCCTCTGGGCCGGAACATATGCCCTTCATAGGCTGATGTGCATACCTTCTGGGTGGCCTCCAAGACCCTTACCAGCAATTCTCCCCTTATGGGTAGTCTTCCATCCACCCTGACCCCTTGTCCCCTATGCCACCCTGACATCATGCGTTTTACAATTCTACTTGCCCCCACATCAAGCCATCCATGTCCTGGCATACCTAGCTGATGTCAGCCAGGTACAGGACCATAATGGTGTGGGCCAGCCCTGTCTCCCATTAATCTACCATGAGCTTCCTTACCTGTTTGTCCTGGACTGGTTCACCCTTGTTCCATCAGTGCTTCTCCCTGAAACCCTGGAACTCTGCCCACCCTGTTTTGTAGGCCCTCAGTGTGTTCTCTGTCAATGAGCTTCGGTACAATGCCCTGGTTGTGCTGCTTCAACCTCCCACAACTGGTCCAGGACCCTGGTCCTGTGTGGCGCTGCCTGTGGCATCAGCTCCCGAAACCTGTCAAGCTGTAAACGGGACAAGCTGTCAGCCACCTCGTTCTTCAAACCTTCAATGTGTTGTGCTTTAAAAGACAGGTTCAGGCATAGACCCAGTAGGACCATATACCTGAGCATCCTGCCCACCGTCTCTGTCTTCTCCCCTTGCCTATTACTCACCTCTACTACCCCTTTGTTATCGCACCAAAACAAAATGTGCTTCCTTTTAATCCTATCACCCCATACTTCCAGGGCCACCCATATCGGAACAATCTCCAAGAAGGTGATGTCCTTCAGTAGTCCCCCTTTTGCTCAAGCTGTTGGCCATGGTTCTGACATCCAATCCCCTTGAAAGTATGCCCCCATTTCCAGGGTGCCTGAGGCATCTGTGAACAGCTCCAGGTCTGTATTCCATTCCCACTCATCTTGCCATAATGTCACCACATTGTCGCTATCAAAAAACTCCTCCCATACCTTCAGGTCTTCTGAACCCCTTTAGAGATGTCATAGAAACATAGAAATATAGACTTTGATGGCAGATAAGGACCGCTAGGCCCATCTAGCCTGCCCATTTTCCTACCTACAGGATAGGCCGCAGATCCTAGTTAACCAACAACCTATTTCTTCCTACCCCCCACAAGAATTGACTTATGTCTGTCCCATGCATTCTTGAATTCTCCCACAGTTTTAGACCCCACAACCTCCTCAGGAAGGCTGTTCCATGCATCCACTACCCTCTCTGTGAAATAATACTTCCTCACATTGCCCCTGAACTGCCCTCCTTCTATCTTTAAATTGTGTCCCCTTGTTCTTGCAAGTCTCTTTTTCTGAAAGATGCTACCCTCTTGGACTTTGTTGATTCCACTGAGGTACTTAAAAGTTTCTATCATGTCCCCCCTCTCCCTTCTTTCCTCAAGGGTATACATATTAAGCTCCTTTAGTCTCTCCTCTTACAGCTTCTCTTGCAGACCCTGCACCATTTTAGTTGCCCTCCTCTGGACTGCCTCTATCCTGTCTATGTCCTTGCGGAGATGGGGTCTCCAGAACTGGACACAGTACTCCAGATGGGGTCTCACCAACTGTCTGTACAGAGGGATAACAACTTCCTGTTTTCTGCTGATGATGCCTCTCCCTATACATTCCAGTATACCCCCAGCCCTCCCTACTGCCTTCTCACATTGCTTGCTAATCTTAAGGTCATCTGATATGATTACCCCCGGTCCCTTTCCTTTTTTGTTGTTGTTACTACCTCCCCACCCATTGTGTATTCTGCCCCTGGGTTCTTGTTTCCCAGGTGCATTATTTTGCTCTTCTTTGCATTGAATCCTAGCTGCCATACTTCTGACCATTCCTCCAACCTTGCCAAGTCTCTTTTCATCCTTTCCACGCCTCCTTGTGTATCAACCCTGTTGCAGATCTTTGTGTCATCTGCAAAAAGGCATATTTTTCCTTCCAGTCCCTCTGCAATGTCACTGATGAAGACATTAAAAGGACTGGACCCAATACTGAACTCCTCATGTACCCCACTAGTAACCCCCTTTCTTCAGAGTGGACTCCATTTACAATTACCTCTGTGTCCTGTTGTCCAGCCAATGTTTTACCCAGGCTACCACCCTGGGTCCCACTCCCAGGCTGGTTAATTTGACTATTAATCTTTTGTGTGGGACTGTGTCAAATGCCTTGCTAAAGTCTAGGTAGGCCATGTCCACAGCCCCTCCCTGGTCTACTGCTTTGGTCACCCAGTCAAAGAAATCTATTAGATTCGTCTGACATGACCTTCCTGCTGTGAACCCATGCTGCCTTGGGTCCTGTTCTCCACTGGCCTCTAGGTACTATGTACACCCAGTGGTTCGGCTGTTTGGCTTTTCCTGTGGCCCTCCCTAGTCTTCTTGTAAATGCTCTGCCTGGGCTGATGGCCTTACAGGTGAAATTAAGGTGCCCCAGCAGTTGCTGTATTTGTACCAGTGGCACCCTCCTCCTCCCCCCCCCCACCTGGGTCAATAAACCTTTCAGCCGAGCCACTTTGTTCCTGGGCAGCCAAAGCAACCCTCTTCAGTGTCCACTTCTATGCACAAGAATTCCAATTTCAGAGACGGGCCCCCCGTCTTGCCCTGCCTCAGTGGGATCACTATCCTCTGACACATACTCTGGAAGTCACTTAGGATTTTGTGTGCCTCCACTCTTGTTTCCCCAATGAGAAAAAAATCATCACAAGTAATGCTTGACCCTCCTGTGCCCATACTGGCCCAGACAACCCATTGTATCTAGGAGCTGAACATTTCAAACTTGGAGCAGGCCACCAAAGAACCCATGGGCATGGATTCATCAAAATACATGCAACCTTGGAATTGAAAGCCCAGCAGATCCCAATCTGCTGACCTGATGGGCAAGAGCCAAAATGCCTACTCAATGTCCATCTTCACCAGCCATGCCCCCCTGATTGCTTTAATCAGTGCTACCGCCTGCTCCAATGAGGCATATGATACTGCCCTAGGGTGGTCTGGAATGCCATCATTCACCAATAAACCTTCCAGGTATGATAGATGATATATCAAACGGAATTCCCCTTCCTCCTTCTTTGGCACCACGCCCGATGGGGAAATCCAGAAATGTGTGCACAGGGAGCCCTCTAATGGGCCCTCCACCTGGCCTTCCTCGATTTCCTTCTCTATCTTAGCCCCCCCATCCCTTCTTTCCCCTTTACTGATCCCAAATTCTTGGCCCACATACTATCCTGGCCCCCTTGGAACCTCAGTGGGAAACCCCTCTGGAACCTCCCAGAGGAGCTCACCTGCCCCTTTATTCGAGTATTCCACAGTCCATTCCTCCACTGCTGATAGGGAAATGGGAGTCATTGCCAGCGCATATCCCCAATGCCCTTCTGTAAGCTGCGTTGTTTAAAGATACGAACGAGACCGGATCCGGTGATGGAAGAAATTTTATTTTTACCTACGTACAATGGTAATGCTAGACACAGATCATTTCTTCAGTGTGACAATGGAATGCACAAGCTTATATACTGATTATTTAGGCATGGTCGTTTCCCTGGAACAGGTAATTATTAGCTTACTGACCCAAATGGCCATAGGTGTGGCAAGCATTCTTTGGGAAGTAACTAGAGAGACCAAGCCCAATTATGGTCTGACTGGAGACAGCAATGTTTTTTTTAGTCCGTCCTCTATTACGTGCTATCTCTGCTTGCCCAGATAAGGAGACATGGCTTTATATTTGCTTATATGCTTGCTCTGTTCCTTCTTCTTATGACTCACCCAAGCCACAGCTCAAGGCTACATCTAGTCTTATGTTATAATATTACAAGGGTGCCAACAAAGGTTATATAGGGATAGGGCAATATGGGGACAGACTCCTCTGTCCCCCATTACGTTCCCCCCTTTGGCACCATATAACCAAATTTGAAAATCAGACATGTAGTAGACAAGCGTTATATGAGGTAATTACCCCTCCTGGGTCTGGTCAGACTAGAGCATGTGATTTTAATGCATGATATAAATATGTAGAGTGCAAGCAATATACTGCATATTATAACAATTCCATGTAGGATTGAGCTTCCCCAGTCACCAAAGATGCTTTTTATCCATTGTAAAATGTCCCAATCGCTATCTGTTGGAGCATGCTCATTGAGAGTACACTGTTATAATTTTTGTACCCCCTCAATTACTTGTTCCAGTTCCTCCAAGTTGTCTGGTATATAGGTACAACATTCTTCTCCAATAATAGCACATACTCCACCTTGTGCTGCTAATACATAATCAAGCGCTGCTCTATTTTGTAATGCAATGATTCTAAGTGCCTTAATTTCTACCGTCAATAAAGCGGTTGATAGTAATGTTTCATTGACTAATGTTTCTAATTCATAGCTTGACTGATCAATATAATGCATTGCTTGGACCGACCCCCACCAGGGAAAAATTCCAGCTCCAAATTTCTCTCCTACTGATATTCGTTTGGAGTCTTGTGGCACTTCCTGTAACTCCCTTTTAATACGGTTTGTTGGTTTAGGGTGGCTTGAGTTTAACATTATGTGCATATTGGCCCTAGTTTGGAGGGTCCCTAAGTAACAGCATCCTTCCCACCCAAGTGGTAAGTAAATGTAAGCTTTAAATCCACATACCCAATATAGCCCTGTGACAGAGCCAAGCCCTGTGTTACATAAGTCCCGGGGGAAATACAAATTTGTTGCATTGGCTAAATAGGTGCTGTTGGTGCAGCTACTGTTATTACTAGTACTGTTGCCAGTGTCATTAAAAACTGTGACAGTTAGGGTTTTAATGTATCTAACGTCATGGTAATACTTGGAGGTACAGTTTTGGGTTGATCCAACATAACTTGAACTTGTCTTAGCACTCACATTTTTACATATGCAATAAGGAATTGCTGGTGTCTTTCTATGGTTAAGATGAATAACAGTTGGCCCATCAGTTGTCATGTTTGGTGGGCTGTACCAGTTATGTGGTAGTACAGAGTTATTAAAAACAGATGCATTTACATTAGACAATGCATACTGTACAAAGTTTGAGTCATTGATTTTTGCCATTGCGAACAGTAGTTGGTATGTATCATACCAGTCCAAAGGATTTGGTCTCAAGTGGTGTCCCACGGCTGATGAAAAGGGTGAGTGTGTACACATGTAACAGGCAGTCACACTTGCATTATTTGCATACAGTCTCATTAAAGTCCACCAGGTGTTTGTGGTATGGAGTGAATCTCCACTCCGTTTGTATATTTTGAGGTCACTTCCTGTTCTCCACAAGAAGAAAATTGTCCTGGCCACACATATAATTATGGTGACAGTAGTTTTAAAGTTCATGGTGTCCTGTTAATTCCTTTTGTCAGCTGCAATAAAAAATAAAATTTTGCATTTATATTGAACATTTAGTTATTGTGTACCTTGTTTGTAACCTTTTAACATTGGTCTATATCTTGTATGGTCTCCTGGATCCTTCCTTTGTGGGCTCCATCCTCTCCCCCTGCCTGTTTGTCTTGGTCCTTGACCCTCTCTGCCTCCACCCTTCACCCAACAGTCGCTCATGATGTGTCCAGGCTTTTTGCAGTTAAAACACATCCTAGATTCTCCCTTTGTTCCCCCTTCATTTTTCCAGGTCACCGCTGCTACATCTGCTTTCCTCTCCTTCTCATTTAAATAAGTTTCCAACAAGGCTATATGTTCTTCCTGGGTTGGCGTCATTTTAACTACCGTCCTAAGGGTGGGGTCTAGGTCGTATGCTCTTACCCACAGGTCTCTAAATCTGGTGTTATCCTCCGAAGGACAATCCTGCCTTCCATATCTCTGATATACTTCAAAAAGCCTGGAAATGAACATTCGGGGGCCCTCCTCTAATTGTGGCTTTGTTTGTAAAATCCTGTCCCAGTCTACTTCTTGCTTGGCGGATTCTCCCCTTGCCTTTCTTATGGCCTCTACTACTTCACCGTAATCTGCCCAGGAGTTGACATTGCTCTCAGCTTCTGGGTGTTTACCCTGTACTGTTGAGGGCATTGCGTCCGCTATGGTGTGAGGCAGTTTAAACATCACCAACCGGCAGACGTCCTGATTTGTTAACCTACAAGTGCTAGTTAACGGTTTTAGTTTCTGTCTCAGCTCTGACAAATTGGTTTTATGGTCTATTGGCCCTATCATTGTGCCCAGTTTTGTCATATCATCTATAGATAAATCTTTGATCTTAGTTTTTGGCTCTGGGTCTCGGGGTTTCTGCTGGGTTATATTCTTCTTTACCTTTTTTTTTCCTTTTTGGGCACTTCTACCCAATTGCCTCCCTCAATCTCATACTCCTTTTCCTCTACCTCCTCTGTCCATTCTTCCTTACCTTCGGGTCCCTCCTCCTGTACCTGTGCCATCCTGGCATCCTTATCTTTCTCTAAGAGGTCTTCCAACTGTTTTACCTTAGTCTCCCATTTCTTTTCTTCGGCTTCATATTTATCAGCCTCCTCTTTCCTTTTCTCCCGTTCCTTCCTCAGTTTAGCTTTTGCTTGTCTTGCTACTAGGTTAACTAGATGTTCTTCTAGTTGGTGTCTTGTGACAGTCGACATTGTGCCCCCCGAGGTGCTCTGTCCACGGGTGGTCACGGGTGCCATCTTTAAGGGGGCTGAGACCTGTGCTTTTAATTTCTCACACTGGTTTTTTTAGTTTTTGAATAGTCTCAGTCGCCTCCTTTAGCTCAGTATACAACCACCTGGTCTCTGTCACGTATTCCTGTGATTGTTGATCTAACTTTATGTGTAGCAAGGAATTATCCCTACTCAATAAACACAGAGCACCCTGAGCTTTGGCCTGTTGGCTCTGTTTTGCCCTCAACTGGGTTTTAATGTGCATCAAGTTCAGTTAAGGGGATCTGCTGCAATTTTGCTTGCAATAATTCTAACTCTTCCTCCTGTTTTTTGTTTACGTATTTTAAACCTGCATTCTCTGTTACTTGTTTTCCCAGCCTGTACACTACGGTTTGATTATACTGATACAAGCCTTGTAAGGCATTAGCAAGAATTTCCTTTTCTCTCTTGACCTTCTTGTTTCTGTCTGCTACTTGTTCTGAGAAATAGACCTGTACAGGGATGCCTTCCATTGAGGTCTCATACGGACGCTGTTTACAATACTTCCCCATGAATTTCCCAGCATTTTGTTGTCCTTTGCAGCTGCCTTTCTACAGTGTGCTGAGCTGTTCATTGACCCTGTAATGAGCACCCCCAGATCCTTCTCCTCCTCTGTCTTATCTAGCTGCACTCGCCTCAGCTGGTAACTCCTCCTTGGGTTCTTCACCCCAAAATGTAGCACCTTGCACTTTTTGGCATTAAACTCCAGTTGCCAGACGTCTGACCAGGTTTCCTGATTTTTCAGATTATCCTGCACCCCTTGACATCCCCCTAGGTCATCCACCACCACTCCCATCTTGGTGCCATCAGCAAACAGACTGATCTTACTCTTGATGTCCAATGATATGTCTGCAATGAATATTCTAAATGACACTGCTCCCAACACCAAGCCCTGTGGAACACCGTTGTCACTACCCTTGGGGATGAGAGCGCCCCACCCACAACCACCCTCTGTTGCCTTCCCTGAAGCCAGTTCCCTACCCATCTCTCCAGCTTTGCACCTGCCCCTGTGCCTTCTAACTTGCTTCCCAGTCTCCCAAGTGGCACCGAGTCGAATGCTTTACTGAAGTTCAGATAGCGGACATCCACTGCATGGCCCCAGTCCAACTGCCTAGTTACCCAGTCATAGAACTCCACCCGGTTGGCTTGGCAGGATCCGCCACATATGAAGTCATGCTGTCTGTTGTCCTGTAGTCCTTTGGCCTCCAGGAGGGCCACCAGCCTCTCCTTCAGGATAGTCTCCATCAGCATACCCACGATGGACATGAGGCTTACCAGGCTGTAGTTACCCGGTTCATCCTTGGGGCGACTCTTGTGGAACGGCACCATATGAGCCATTCTTCAATCCTGAGGTACACACCCTGTGGATAGTGAGGCATTAAATAGGTCTGCCAAAGGTCCCGCAAGGACCTCTGCCAGCTCCTTCAGTACCCTGGGGTGGATGCCATCTGGGCCTGGTGCCTTGTCTACCCTCAGTGCCCTCAAACCCCAAAGAACTCTTCCCTCCATGATTTCCCCATCTGTCACCCCCTCTCTCCCAGTTTCTGCCATTTCTCTCCCCTTGGGTAACACCCCCCCTTCTCCTTAGTAAATACTGAGCAGAAGTAGTCATTTAGCATTTCTGCCTTATCGCCCCCTGCTTCCACCCAACCCCCTACTTTCTAATACTTACTATGTGGTCCTTACAGTTCCTTTTCTCACCTTGGCTCTCCTTACTGCCCATGTCACCGTCTTCGATTCCTTCAGGTACTCCTCCCTGTCCTCCCCCCATCTCCCTGTTTGCTTGTACCTCCTAAAGGCAGCTCTTTTCTTCCTTACCTTTTCCATGACCTTCTTGCTCACCCAGCTCGGTTTCTTAGCCCTAGCCTTCTTGCTCTGGACCTTGCTGCAGATTCTGGTTGTCTCCACTTACCCCAGCTTTATGAGCTCCCACCTCTGGTTAGTGTCCATGCTAGATTGAATTCTGGCCAGGTACCCTTTTACCACTTCCCCCATCCTCCCAAAGTTGTTCCTCCTGGTTGTTGGAGTACTCCAGTCTACTCCTGGCATGTTGAAGTCCCCACAATCACCACACTACCCCTCTCACAGGTCCTTCTGATCTGTCCTGCTAGTTCTGTGTCTAATTCATCCGTCTGAGAGGGTGGTCTGTACACCACTCCCATTCTGAAAGTCTTATTCTTGGAATCCTGGCTATGCATCCAAAGTGACTCTGTGCTACCCTTTTCCCCTTTCTTCCTTACACACTTCAGTACTTCTCTCACATATAATGCCATCCCCCTTCCTTTCCCAATAACCCCATCCCTATGAAATAACCTGTACACTGGTACAGACAGAGCCCAGTCATTGTATTGGGTGGCCCATGTTTCTGTGATGGTTGCAATGTCCACCTCTCCCTCTGCTATGATCACCTGTAGGTCTGAAGTTTTTCTCCCAAGGTTCTTAGCATTAAGGGTGACCACCTTCCACCCCTGCCCCCCTCACATCCTGCCCTTCTTTACTAGCATCGCCAATAGTACTTGTCCTTCATCTTTTGTCACTGTTATGGGTGTAAGCTCCTGTGGCTTCCCAACCTGTGGTTTCTGCATGTCTCTTGCCTACTTGCCACCCCCCTGCTCCTAGTTTAAATTCACAACTTCCTCTATGTACTCTGCCATCCTCTGTTTCAACACTTTCTTTCCCTCCTCACTCAAGTGTAGTCTGCCCTTGGCATAGAGACTACTGTCCTCCAAGGTCCCTCCACACACACACACCCTCCAGTGCATACCATTTAGCATGACACCAGTTTCTTAGCCATCCATTAAATTCCTCTATTCTCAGCTTTCTTATTGTGCTTGCCTTGGGCACTGGGAGTATCTCTGAAAAAGTTACTGATCTTCCTGACCTGTCACATAATTGTCCAAGTTCCTCAAACCTCCTCTGGACTATATCTACCATCTTGTCAGCCAGGTCGTTCATCCCCAGATGTATAATCAAATGAGGCTTGTCCCTACCCCTTCTAGCATATTTAAGAACAGATTGTCCCTCCCTTTTTTCTGCCATTCCTGGCATGGCCTCCACCCAAATGCGACTATGCCTCTCCCCTTTGCTACATGACCTAACTCCTCTTAGTATTGAGTCCCCCAACACTAAGATTCCATCTCTCCTACTCCCTGTTTCATAGGTTTCATAGGTAGTATCAAGCTAACAGACTCAAGGTCTTTAATAGCTTGCCAGAATCACAATCCTAAATTTAAAACTGAAATACCCTATTCCCATAGTGCCTATCCAGACTATTCTTTAATATATTTATGTTAGAACTACTAACAGTATTAGTTGGAAGATCATTCCAAGATGTTACCACTCTCTGACTATATCAAAACCTTCATTGGTTCCGATTCGATTTTCCACGTTAAAGCTGTCTATTATGTTTCCTATAACTAGTCCAACTTGTAGTGTACTGAAATCCCATCTCAGCCATAAGTAAATCATCATCCAATAGTCTGTATAACAGACATAGATCACCCCTATGCCTCCTGTAGTATAGGGAAATAAGTTAAGGGTATTTTTATCTTTCAATATAAGGTTGATTTTATAAATAATACACTGACTTAGTGACGCTACGCTGCACACATCCAACAACTTTATATCCTCTCTATTAATTATTATGTTCTCCGACTGTTTTCTTTTCCTTGTAAATATTTCTCTTCCAGCATATTTTACTTATAGACTTTGTTTATGCCTTGTCCTGTTATTTTATATAAATAAATAAAGCACGTTCAATAAAAAAAAAAACTTTATATCCTCTTGGTTCTGTGGTGACCATACCTGTGCACAGTACTCCAGGTGGGGTCTAACCAGGGCACTATACAATGAGAGAAGTACATCTGTGTTCCTACTTGCTATGTGTCTAAAAATACAGTTGAGGTTATGATCAGCTTTCTTAACTTGGACTCTGCAATGGGACTTAAACTTAGGATCATTCATGATGGTTATTCCCAAATCTCTTTCCTTGTCAGTGACCTCAAGAAGGATGTTAAATGATTTATAGGACATCTTCCAGTTTTTACTACTGAAGTGCATGATCTTGCACTTAGAAGTATTTAGTTCTAGTTTGTTTCTAGCTGTCTATTCTGATATCTCATCAAGGGCCTCCTGTATGGCTTTGGTATGTTCGTGTGTATTAACCACTGTCCTTATCCAACAATCATCAGCAAATTTATATAACCAGATGTTAGGCTTTTTTAGTTTTAATGTAGTGATATAAATATTGAAGAGGCTTGGCCCCAGAACAGAGCCCTGTGGGTCCCCACTAGTAATACGATCCCAGCTGAATAAAACCCCATTTATTAGCAGACTCTGCCTTCTGCCCTGGAGCCAATCTGACACCCAATTACAGATGTTCTTATTAAGATTAATCCCCTCCAGCAGCATTAATAATTTGTAATTAGGCAATTTATCAAACGCCTTGGCAAAATCTAAATAGATCACATTCACTGTATTGCCCAGATTCAATTCATGGTTAACATGTTCGTAAAAAGCTAATATATTTGTTTGACATTATTTTACTTTAGTAAACCTATGCTGTGTTTGATCAATCAAGTTATTATTTTTGACATGATCTAAAATAAGATCCTTAATTAAGCCTTCCATAATTTTACCTATCAGGGAGGTCAAACTGATGGGCCTAAAATTTTCTGGTTTTGTTCTTGCCCCTTTTTATGTTGGCTCACACATGCGCAGCCAACATATTGTGGTAGTAGCAGATTTGGAGGCACAGTCACTGTTGGGCAAATGCAGGGTACGCATCAGTAGGTGCATCCATCATTCCCCAATCAGCCAGCAGCAGGGGCCAACACCCTGCATATCTAATGCAGCCACCAGATCTGAGAAAAGGTCCGCTGGAATGAGAGCGAAGATCTCATGCATCATGACCACAACAAGTCGCCCAACCTGCAGGCAACATGGCAGCAGTGACTTCCTCTGCTGCCACCTGCCACAATGCCAATGGGGAGTCCACTCCCCATCAGCATAATTCCTTTCCCCATTTCTGCTCTGTGCTGAGGGGGTGCCCAATCCCCCTCAGCATCATATACTACCCCAAATAACACCTTTCTTTGCCAATAGGGGGCCCAATCCCCGTCTGCTTCATTCCCCCTTTCCCAGTTCAAACTAGCAATGGGGGACCCCACTCCCCATCGGCATGATGTCTCCCCTTTGTTCTGTGCCGAGGGGGTTGCCCAATCCACCTCAGCTCATGTCCCCCACTTCCCTTCCGTGTGTGCCGACGGGGCTGCCCCCGGCCGGGCTACTGCATCCTCCCAAAACATGGTAGCATGCTGGGAGCCCACCTCAGCATGTGAAATACCTGTAAAAAAATATCCCACAATGTTTTTTATTTTTATTGTACCTGTAAAAAGAAAACAGTCCCTCGTGGTCTCCCTCCCCCTCCCGTAACCTGTGCTCACCCTGCCTCCCCACACACACCCCTGACCTCATACTTACCTTCAGAGTCTGGTGTAATGATCTTCAGTGGACCGGGAAGACGTCTGCACTCTTCAAAGCCAACTGCGAACTGAAGAAAAGCTGGTAAGCTGTATAATGGCATAAATATTGTTTTTTCAATTTTGGTGCATATCTAGGGCATTTTTTGGAATTTTGACACAAAATTTTCAACATGGGTTTTTTTGGACCCCTTCTCATGAATTCAGGCACTGTCATTGCATTATTTGGTCCTGAAAGGTGATTTCATGGTCACTGTGTGGAATCACCTTTTGGGACTGATTAATGAAACAACAGTGCCACTCTTCATGAGGGGAGCTGTCAAAAAGCCTATGTTGCAAATTTGGTGGAAAAAAGGAAAAAAAGGCTGTTTTATGGGCGTGCATTGCGCAGTTTCCATGCACGATTGTAACTCCGTGAATTTGTAATATTTTCACTCCAGATTTTCAAAACTGACAATTTCCCACACCTCCTTATGAATAGTACAGCTGTCATTTTACATATCCTGGCTGAAATTGTTTTTGCACGTCCAGCACAGAATAGCCCCGTCGCTGTGTGAAATCAGTTTTCGGGACAGTTTTCAGAAATGACGGTGACACTGTTCATGAGCAGAGGTCCTATAATGCCTATGTTGAAAATCTGTGCTGAAAGGCCATAAAATGACTGTGTTACAAGTGTACATTGTGCAGTTTCCATGCACCCTTGTAACTTCGCAAATCTGCAATATTTCCATGCCAGATTTTCAACACTGCCATTTTTTCACACCTCCTTATGAACAGTACAGCTGTCATTTTTCACATCCTGCCCAAAATGTGTTTCCGCACCTGTGGCACACAATGGCATGGTCACTGTGGGAAATCAACTTTTGGGATAGATTAACAAAATCACAGCACAACTGTTCATGAGGGGAGGTCCCAGAATGTCTATGTTAAAAATATGGCTAACAAATTCCCCAAAATAATTGGGTTATGGGCGTGTGTTGTGCAGTTTCTATACATGCTCATGACTGCACCAATTTTTCATATTTTCACTCCAGATTTTCAACGTTACCATTTTTTTACGCCTCCTCATGAACAATATAGTTGTCATTTTCCACATCCTGGCCAAAATGTGTTTTTGTCCCTGTGTTGCCAAATGGCATAGCCACTGTGCAAAACCACCTTTCAGCTAACAAACTGATTGTGCCACTTTTCATGAGGTGGGATCACAAAAAGCCCATGTTGAAAATTTGGAGTGAAAATACCAACACATGCCTATGGTGTCAGGATTTCCAACTGTAGCACCCCACCCTATAGAGACTGACAGGCGTTAGGGGTGTGACTTGGGATCATTGCTCTAATGCTCACGCCATTCCACCCCCACCCTGCAGCCAGTGACAGGCATTGTGGTGTGCCTTGCACTATTAGGCCACAAAGTTCACCCCATTCTCCTATACTGCACCCACCTCAATGTATTTCCTTATGGAATGGGGTAAGTATAATGCCCAAAGACCCCAAAGCACACCACAACACTTGTCAGTGTCTATGGGGTATGGTGAGATACAATGGCATGAGCATTATAGCTGATGACCCAAAGGCACACCCCAATGCCTGTCAGTCTCTACAGGGTGTAGATGGGGTTGGTGTCACTTCAATACTTCACTGCTATTCCTATTATGCATCTCTAACTCTGGCACTACCAATGCCAATGCCAGCAAGACAACATTTGGCATTGACAAATGCTTGTTTTAAAATGGGGACTATTGTGGCTATTTTTCAGTCATTGGGGACTATTCCTGAGTCCAGAGAAGCCTTCATTATGTGGGTAATTGGTGGGGCCAATAAGTCTGCTAGTTCTTTCAAGACTCTTGGATGCATTCCATCAGGGACTGATGATTTATTGACATTAAGCCTGTTCAAGCATTCTAGGGTATCTTTAGGGTCAAGGGTTATTCTTCCTGGTATTGATGACTCCTTACCTTTATACTTAGTGGAGTTACCCCATTGTATACTGAACAAACATACTTATTTTGTATATTGGACATTTCAGTAGCTGCGATTACTAGCCCTTCATCATTAAAAAAGGTCCAATTGTACTGTGTACTGTTTTAGTGTTATTAATGTAAGAACAAAAGGCTTTTTTTTATTATTGTGTACTTTATTTGCCAGATTGACTTCAAATTGTGCCTTAGCTCATTTTTATGTGAACTTTAACATTTTTCAAATAAGTCTTATAGGATTGGAAAGCCTCAGGTGATTTAGTTTTTCTGTATTTTTTATGTAGCCTATTTTTTTTGTTAATTAAATGCTTTATTGTGGTATTCATCCAGGCTGATTTAACTTTTTTTTGACTGGTGTTATACTTCTGAAAACTAGGTACATAGTTGAGAACTAAACTATCCACTTTAGTTATCAGTGAACCCCACATACCCTGAACATTTTTATTTTCAAAGTCCCAGATCCAATCCCAGTGTGAAAGTGTTCTTTTCATACCGGGGAAGTCAGCTTTGTTAAACTTGAATTTTGTAGTGGCACTAGAAGGATTGGGGTTTATGGTTTCACTAATAGTGAAGTGAACAGAGTTATGGTCACTACTAGCTAACAGAATTTTAACTTGGCCTGCTTTAACTGTGACTCCCATATTTGTCAAAATTAGGTCCAGTATGTTATCCCCTCTGGTGCTGTCATGAACCCTTCGTTCTAATCCCACCTGATCCACAATATCAATGTACTGCATATTGATGGTACTTATTCCATGCCCATTTTCCCAATCTATATTGGGCTGGTTTAAATCTCCTGCCAGTAGTATTCTGTCAGCTGGGTTCAGATCCCTAATGACCTTCAGTATTTCCATGTCACTATCTATTGATGTAGCAGCTGGTCTGTATAACAGTCCTTAAAGGATTTTGGTATTTTTATGTGGAAGTAACTTTACCCAAATCATCATCTGAGTACTTATTTCCCAATGGAGCTCCTCACAGTTTATAGTATCATAAATGTACATGGCCATGCCACTTCCTCTTTTATATCTCCTGGATTTATAGAATAGTTTGTAACCAGCAATATTTTTTTTCCCAATGATCATCTTCGCTCCACCATGGTTCAGTTACTAAAGCAATATGTATGTTGCGAGTGTGCTTCCATTCCTCATCATCTCTCAGTCTGGGCTCCTCTGCTTCCTCCTGCACAGTATTTTCCCCTTCTGCCCCTATTGTAATTCCCCCAGCAGAACTTCCCCCCACTTCAGTTTGGTCTGGGCATTTACCAGTTACTACTCCAATTTCAACACCTCCCTCCTCCTCCTTCCCCTCTAGTACTGCAAAACAATTTTCTGAAGATCTTTCACCAATGGTTGTTTCCCCTCTCCTCATAGTAACATATTCCCTTCTTTCCACTTCATGACTGTTGCCACTTCTCCTCCTCCCCTCACAAGTCACTATCTCCTCCCTCCATTTGTCTTTTGTCCCCTGACCTTGTTTTCCCTGGAAACCGTTCTTCTTGGCCTGGGCCCCTCTGTCTCTGCTTCCCTTCTTTGGACCCTCTCCTCACCACTGTTGGCTCAAATTGTCCTCCCTCATCTCTCCTTCTCCCTCCCTCCCTCAAGTATTGGGCTAAAACCTCCTCCAGACTGCCTTGCCTGTTTTTGTTCCTCCTGCAGACCCTCAATCTCCTTTCTAAGTTTCCTTTTGTCGTTGCATACTAAACATCCCCCCACCCTCCAGGCACTTTTTAGAAAGATTGGTACACCACAGCTGTTACAGCCTACCACTCTACCTATTGCTCTTGTTGTCCACCAGTGCCCCCCACCCTTCCAGATGAAGGATGCCAAACAATCCCCCAAGTCTCCCCTCTTCCCCTCTATCAGTACAAAACTTTCTTCTCCTTTTCTGAATTTCACTTACCCCCTTTGTCGTATACTTCTAGACTGATTGAGCAACTGCTTTTTTACATTCTTATCCCTCCTGTCCACATCCAAAAAGAGACTTTAAGCAACTATTACACAACTTTCTTCAAACTCCTACCCCTCCTTTCCACAATGCAAATGCCAAGGAAAAGAGGTAACAATGAAAGCTCCTTGTTTTGCAGTTACTTCCCTTCCACTGAGATAGCAGTCACCTCTTCACTCACTGCTGTTCCTTTCCTGGATGTCCGCTTCTGGTATGACAGGTGTATGTTCTTTGCTTTTCTGGGGGAGCAATGTCGATACCTCTGGTATAAAGAAAATCATGTATCTGGGAGGTGGGGTGAGGGGTAGGAGGGTGGGAGGGTGGGACCAGCCTGTGCCTCCCAGAAACAATCAGGTAGCTGAGTCCCTGGCCAGACCATTGACATCTTTCCCCCACTATGCACTAAACTTTGCAGCTAGTGAAGTCCTACTGCCCTAAAGGCAACAGACTCGAAAGGAGCGTATAACTTACCAGCAACTAAATCCTTCCCTCCTGCCCCTCCACAAACTTCTCAGCAACAGAAGTTCAAACTACCTCTGCCAGACCAAGTCTGCTTCTGCATGACTGCTGTGTGAGAGCAGCCACTTGTATTTAAGCCACAATGAGCTGTAAATTGATCCTAGCTGAGGGAAGAAGACAGAACCTTCCAGAAAGCTGCTAACAATGCCTGTTGAAAAGATAAATGAACCTCCACCTCCCACTATAGATCCCACACACAAAAAACACACTGTCTTAAACAAGTCAGTACTGCTGCCCTAAAGGCAACAGACTCAAAATGAGTTTAAAGCTTACCAGCAACTAAATCCTTCCCTCCTATCCCTCCACAAACTTATCAGCAACGGAAGTTCAAACTATCTCTGCCAGACCAAGTCTGCTTCTGCACATGACTGATGTATACAGAAACATAATGTGTATTGCACTGGATGTATTTAAAGATGTGCCAGTGTACCAACTTCTCCTCAGGTGCCACACTGCTCACTACTACAACCCTGAATGTAGAGGTTGACTTTCAGGTCCTAGGTTTGTGTAAGGCAGCCTGGCAACCTCTTTGCACTGGTTTCAGCACCACACAGGTTGGACTGAAATCATCATGCAAGATGCAGCTGCTGCAGGGCCACAATGGTAAGTACAAACAAATTGTCTTCTCTCAGCTCTGCCCGAGTACACTGACATGTCAGAGAGTGTTGTGGAGCAGAGCAGTTGTATTGTATTCAGAAGTTTTGAATCTGCTCCCATTCAATTTAACAGGTAAAACACAGGGCAACAAATGTAAACACAGAGCTTGAATGTGAATTCTCATTTCTCAGGCAGTTGAGGTCAGCTTGAACAATGCACAAAGCAAAGACTGCATGTAGTTAGGAATGTGCTTTTTAAGGCAAATAGTTAACACGGGAATAGGACTTCATCCTGATTGCACTTTGTGACACCTGCTAACAGTGTTTGTAGTGGGCAGTGCCTCACAAAATCAGTATTGAAACTGGCCTTCTTTGCTGTTTTACTATCATTGGTTAAAGGGACACTGTCAACCTATTTTGCATCATATTATTTCTAACTGAAAACCCATATTTTATGATTGCCTATGTTCTCTAAAACTCATAAAATCTGTTGGTCATTTGATCTTCTTCCTTGCTTAGTAGAAATGAATTGCATGGGAATGGTGCAATTATATTAAACTGTTTTATGTTTCAAATCTTTCATCTACTCTTATTGCATACTTCTTGAAAATTAGGAACTCCCCAAAGAGTGCAGCCACTCATGATACAATAGTCTCCTCTCTTCCCACAGCATCGTGAGTGGCTAGATTGTGTTAGAGGCATTACCAATTCTAGAAAAGATGCAGAGTGTGTGTTGTTCAAGGAATGTAAGCAAACTTGTTTTTGTGTGGTAACACCGATATGGAAGGCATGCCATTTTTCATTTTTAAGAGAAAAAAAGAATCAGAATCAAACTACCAGATACATTAACAATCTCTACTGAATGTGAGCAATCATACAATGTTTATTTTAAACTAGAGGCACTTTGAGGCCTCAGGAGTGACAGTGTCCTTTTAACAGTGGCATCTAATTTTAGATGCATATATTTCAGGCTTTGTGACAGTTTTTGATGTTTGATAACAATACCAGTGTTCAAAACTTCACACAAACTGTAACTATATTTTGTAGATTGCAAACCATCAATTGTACATACTGACATTTTTTTTCAATTGTTTAGTTTAATGCGGTCACTTAATGATATATATTTTTATTTAGAATTTTACTTTCCTCACTATCTGGATCTTGAAATCTGCAAATCCAACCAGAATGAAATTTGGCAGATCAAGAGACCTCGCCTCGAGACTGTGCATATGCAATTTCGTGTAAATCCATGGAATGATTGTGAAGTTATTAAAGTGCAATGTTTTTGAGGTGCTCAACCCTAAATACAGTGGTGCTACTGTACCACTATGAAATATTTTTTAAAACCTTTTGGTGGATTTTAAAGAAATGCAAAGTAATTGGGACTTCTGGCGATTCGTTGTGCCGCGTAGTAGCTTTTACATAGAGCTCCAGCCACCTGTTTCATAAAACTACCTAATCGTTCCGTACTACGGTTTGGGAGCAGATACCAGTGCCAACCCCGCTCTTTTAGCTGCAGATAATGAGCAGCTGACTCTGCAGTGGTTACTAGAGGAATTTAAGCCCTTTGAAGAGGATCTTCACACTTTGACAGCAGGCTTTAACTTTCTCACCCAGAAGTTGGATGAGGTGGCACAAGGGGTCCAGAAAACTCAGCACGAATCTTCTCGTTGGAAAAACAAGACAGGCTAGATCCTGAGTTAACTGCCTTTAGACAGTGCCTCACTAAGTTAGAGCAAAAAATGGAAGATCTCAAAGGGCGCAGCAGGAAGAACAATGTAGTGATCGTGGGTCTCCCCGAAGGAGAAGAAGGGCATGACCCAATTAAATTTATACAAAAGTTTGTGGAGAAGTTAGCTGGCCCCTCTCCCTTTGGGGCTAATTACTCTATCGAAAGGGCACAAAGAGCACTGCGACCCAAACCACCCCCAGAGGCTCCTCCACGTATGGTCATTTGTCGCTTCCTCAACTTCAAGGAAAAGCAACACTTTATTAATAAGACCAAAGAGCTTCAAGACATCATGTGGGAAGGAAAGTGCCTGAGAATTGCCCAGGATCTGCCTGCCTCAGTCTGCCAGAGGAGAACAGCCTTCCACCCTATGGTAGTTTCATTAATAGTGGCTGACATCAAGTTTCAGATGTTATATCCGGCCAAGCTTAAGGTTCTTATCTCCAATGCCTGGATGACTTTTGATGATCTAGAATCTGCATTGGGACAACAGAAAACCTCCTTCCTGGATCTGTTCAAGAGTTCCTGATGGGAAGTGATGACTGTGAACAGAAAGGCAATTTATTTTGTACTGCCTTGCTGATGGACAGATTTAAGCTCTCCTGCAACACTTCTTAGCCCAGTATTTTATTTGGTGGAATTGAAGAGGCTGGACTCTTGGGCTTCATGTCTGGCTCTATGCCATGTGGGCATTAGTAGTGTGGGTGTCTACCCCTTTCTGGGATCTGGTCACCATGTATACATCCTTTACAAGGAGCTGGGAAGATGATTCAAGTAATGCTGCAAGGCATTTGGCCAGTGAAATGTTTGTTGTTTGCATAAATGTCCTAACGTGGTGCTTCTCCTCGGGGTCATTTCAGCAGCACTACCACTAGAGGGGACTCTTTCCACACAGGAATTTTTCAACCTGGGAACAGCGTGACCCAAGCATTTACTTGCTTCGATGCTGCAGAGCTATGTGATCTCTCCATTAGGACATCTGATTTGGGACTTGCATGTTCTGTTTACCATGGTGATCCCCTAATTTTCCCTGCCATGGGCATTGATTATGGGTAATAACAGGAGTGGAAAAAAGGGGTGAAGGAACAATGCCAAATGCCTTTTCTCTCTAAAAGAGGCATGAGTTAATGGGAACCCAGAGAGGAAGGGGGCTTTCATTATGTCAGGGGAAGTCTGATATAAGGTCCCTTCCCCCCCATGTTTCCTTATCTTTTCTTTTCAGTTTGTTTGCTCAACAGGTAGTATGGTGGAGACCTGCAGGGCCCAATAATCTGGCTTTTAACTTTTGATACTTAGTGCAGCCTTCCTGTTGAGATTGAGAATGCTTGCATGTCACGTTTGTGATCTATCTTGCGCAGACTAATTTATGTATTTACCTAATATTAAGGTGTTATTTTAGGTTAATGACTATAATATTGTGCTGGCCTGGCTCAGAATATGCCAGCCGATCTGCACAGAATGTCTTAGTTTACAAGGCTGATTATTGATTAAAGATCTCACTGCCTTAGCTATTCCAATACAACAAATCCCTTCAATTGCATCATTTTACTTCTGGAGTCCAGTTAATGATTCTTGTTATGGTTATTGCCTTGTATTCTTATGGGTTGGTAGGGTGGCTGGAGCGGAAGGGGAAGAATTCTAGTGCATGATGCAAAAGGTGAAATGCAAAGTGGGGGGTGGTAGGGTGGGTTGGGGTAAGATTTTGAAGTTTGGATTATTGACAGTTTATGTGGCTATCTTGTGGGGATTTTGAGGGGGGAGGTGGGTGGGTAAGTTCACATAGGGATTTAGAACAGGATTTTCTCCCTATTATTTGTCTGATATTTCATCCTGTTTATTTCCCGATATGGCAGGGACAACAAGGGTAATTTCTTGGAATGTGCGGGGGGCCAGGCACAAAATTAAACAATATCAGATTCTTAAGCATCTGAATCTGCTTGTTGCGGGCATTGTGTTTTTGCAGGAAACTCATTTATTTAACTCTGAGGCTGCACAGCTCTGTAGGCAACAGATGGGCCAGTGTTTTGTGGCAGAGGGTAACACCCAAAGTCGGGGCATTATGATCCTGTTGCACAGGGCCATACCGTTTGTTCCCACTCAAACCATACTGATGGACGTTATGCATTTGTGAAAGGTAAACTGTATACCAAGGAAGTTATCTTGGGCAGTGTTTATGGTCCTAATACCGACACTCCCAGTTTTTTCATACACATTCTCAATATTCTCTCCCCGGTTTTGCAAATCCCATTATTAATTGGGGGCAATTTTAACCTGGTGATTGATCCTCAAATGGATTGCTCTGGTAAACCCCGTAAAGGGCTCTCCCCAGCACAACGTGCTCTCCGGGATTGGTTAGATAGTGCAGGATTAGCGGACATTTGGCACATTCTTCACCCATCAGATAGAGGGTTCACATTTACCTCCTCTGTACACCATTCCTCTTCCCGCATTGATTATATACTGATCTCCCAGTCCTTAATCCCTGCTGTGGTTGACTCAGAGATACTAGCAGAACTGCTCTCTGACCGTTCACCAGTTGCCTGTTCGATTTCCTTATCCATATTTCCCATTTCAGGCAGGAGATGGAAGGTTAACAATCAATTGTTAAAGATTCCGGAGTATAAAGCTTATATATCTGAGCACATTTCCAGTTTTGTAGATATTAATTTTGGCTCTACCGGGAAATCAGACATTGAATGGTACTCCCTGAAAGCCTACCTTCGAGGTTTGTTGATCGGTTTAGCATTCAAAAGGAAAAAACTCAGGAAGAACGGCTTAAAAGCTTACTGTCCCAGATTAGAGCCATCGAGCATGAGCTATACCCCCAATCCCCTGATCATGTCAGAGAAACCCTAGCGAAACTCAAGGATGCATACCTGAATATTTTAAGAGAAAAAGCCAAGTTTGCTATTTTGAAAACTCAAGTCTTATCAGGTAGATCAGGGTGACAAAGCAGGGCGTCCTTTGGCCCTCAAGCTTAAACAGCTGGAATCCCATAGACTGATTGCCGCAGTCTGCTCACAACAGAGTGATACTCTCATAACCTCCCCTTCAGACATAACTTTAGAATTCAGGTCTTATGCAAAATTGTATAGCCCCATGGAGGATCCTCCTTCTGCTTCGCAATTATTTTCCTATTTCTCGTGGATCACATTACCTCTAATCTCGGGCCTACAGAAGTCCTCCTTAGTTACCCCCATTACTTTAGAGGAGATACTTAGGGTTATCCAGGATCTGACCTCGGATAAGACACCCAGGCCGGATGGATTCTCTGCTAATTTCTATAAAACCTTTGTGTCTCAATTAGCACCTGGCTTGCTCTTGCTATTCCATCATGTTCTCTCTGGCCAGGTTTTGGATGAGTCCCTGTTTGAAGCCTTAATAACTTTAATATTGAAGGAAGTTAAACCTCCCGAGCGGGTCCAGAGTTATAGACCGATCTCCCTCCTCAACCAGGACATTAAGATTTTAACGAAGCTCCTGGCAGACCATTTGAGTCTTGCCTTGCATGATATTATAGGTCCATAACAGGTAGGTTTTATCAAAGTTGGATCCTAGGTCGATCACTTTAGAACCCTTTCGCATGTCTTTTTGGCCTCCAGGGATGCTTATTTTCCTGCTGTTCTTATCTCCCTGGATGCCGAGAAGGCATTTGACAGGGTGGACTGGAATTTTTTGTTTTAGTCACTCACAGTTTTCAGGTTCCCACCTCTTTTTATAAAATAAATAAGGGTCATATACAAATCTCCCACAACACGGGTAGTCTGCAATGGAGTTGTGTCCGATTCCTTTAAGTTGCATGCTGGTACCAGGCAAGGTTGTCCTCTATCCACCCTGTTATTTAATATTTATTTGGAACCATTTATCCAGAAGATTATGGCCAATACAGAGATCCAGGGCATAAGTATCCAGCAACAAACTGTCAAAGTGTTGGCCTAAGCAGACAACTTAGTCCTTCAATTATCTCAACCTGACATATCCATACTGGCCCTACTAATCACACTGAGATAATTTAGCTCCATGTCTAATTATAAATTAAATGAGGACAAGACGGTTGTTTTCCCCTTGAATCATAAGGCGTTAAAGACTGTGGCAACCTCAGTGGGCTTCTCTTGGTAACCCAACGCATTGAAATATTTGGGCTTGTATTTGTCCAGGGAGCCACATAGATTTTCGAAATAAAATTTGGATCCTTTAATATCCACTATTAGACAAGATCTCAAGAGATGGGCATTACTCCCCCTATCTCTTTGGGGTAAAATTAATGCCATCAAGATGAATGTTTTCCCGATGCTTTTCTACCCATTAAATCTTTCAAATACTTGGTTGCCATTGAGATGGTTTAAAAAAATACACCAGATGTTCTCAGCCTTCATCTGGTCTGAAAAGAAACCCTGGATAGCTTACGACAAGCTTTCAATGTTGAAATTGAAAGGGGGATTGTGTCTTCCTCACTTAGTACTCTACTACTGGGCCAGTCATGTAAATAAGTACCTGCAATGGCTTAGGGAGGACCATCTCCTCTTGCAGCAGTCCTACACTCCCATTTGGCTCAAATAGAGAGGAGTATAATACAAACTCATGGGCTTTCCTCTGCTGTGTTATTACATGTTAACCAAAGGTCCCTACCTTCTGCTCTTAAAAATACTCTCGTTGCATTATCCACTCATATCCATTCACAGCTTTGCTCAGTCCTAAAGTATAAGCATATGTCGGACCCATCTCAACCTTGGTGGGGTAACCCCAATCTTATAATTGACGGTATGCCACTACAGTTGAGATGGATCCCCCTGATAGGGGATTGTTCCCTTTCTAGCCTCTGGAAATCGGATGGCCAGTGGTTAACTTCACCTGAAATTCTTGCTAAATTTCATATTCCAAATTCTGTAATTTTTAGAATATTTCAATTATGACACCTAATAATAAAATCATTTTGTAATGTGCCACTAACACCCCCGAATTCACCCTTGTTGGATTTAATCCCCCAGGTGGGTCTTCCGCACGCTGTTTCCAAATTGTATGAGGTACTGTATAATTGGAAATGGCCAGATTGCCAGGGACCGTCCTCTTATTGGTCCACACTTTTTCCTGAACATGATTTGCATTGGCCCTCCCTATGGAAGGCCTGTCACAAATTTGTAACACAAGACAGACTTCGTTTGGTGCAATTTAAGCTACTGCACAATCTTTATTATTCACCTCAGAAGATGGCTAAATTAGGCTTGCTCTCCTCACCTCTATGTACCAGGTGCCAGCAGAGTGAGGGTAATCCTCTGCACATCTTTTGGGAATGCCCCAAGGTTGCCCCCCCCGGGCCACCATTAAACAGAAGGTTGACCCCCTTTTGGGTTTATCGGAGCTTTTTACAGTGGAAATTTGTATTTTGGGAGATCTCTCTTCAGTTACTATTACCAATAGAAAATATCACATAACCCTTATTGCATTGTTGGTTAAGAGACTGGTTTTGCGGCATTGGAAAGATGAGATGGAAATTTCTTACAGTGAGTGGTTACAGGAATTGTTGGCCAATCTTCACCTAGAGAAGACTATTGCTAGTTTACATAATCAATTGAAGAACTTTCTCAAACACTGGGGTCCTCTGGTTACTCTGTATTCACTTCAGAGTGCATAGAAGTTCTGTACCTTGTAATAGGGACTTTGTTACCAGAAAGATTTTCACTGTGTGAACAGAGGGTGGGGGGAGGGAGAGGGGAGAGTGGATCTTTTCCCAAGTTTATACTGTAACTTTGTATACTTGTTATATGAATGTAACAGGAGATCCTCTCTGTATTTGAATAATGCTGAATAAACTTTAAATTGAAAAAAAAAAATGCAAAGTAGTTCAGTAAGTGTGCCAAGCCAATATTGGATTGCCTGTCAATGCTAACACTATTTGCACTCATCAGTATCTTTTGTTGGCAACCAAGTATCAGGGGCCAAAGACTAAATGGGTATATTATCTGAACTGCTTGCTCTCCCATAGTCCCAATGAATGGGATGAGGCAAAAGTTGCATTGTGTCTGCCCATGCTGAACCTGCCATGTAGTAAACAGAGGACTTTGGTCTTCAATGCTATCAGTGTACAACCTTTAACAAGCACCACAAATATGCACTACAAAAAAAGATTCCCCATCCTCACAGATACAAAAAAACTGTTAATAGCTTAATACTTCCTAAGCACTGATCATGTTCGATACAGTACTACACATAGTATGCAAAATAGCCTCTCCCAGAAAACTTAAGTAGCACAATATGACAGTGTCTCCCTGGCTATGCTTGTAGTCTGGAGATAATTTGGGCTGGATTTTCAAAATGAAATGGGACTAAATTCCACTCTACAACTGCAGTTGTGGTCCAAAATCTTTACAGCTCTAGAGATTTGTATTTGCAGTCCATGTGCTGTAGTTGTGGAAAACATTGCACCAGAGCCCTCTGGGCATTACATTTTCCAGCAGCTGTTGGGGTAAAACAGTTACAAGCTGCTAGAAATCATGGATCTAGTCATGAACCGGCTCTACCTTTAAAAATACTGAAGCTGGGGGGGAAATTGCATCTCCACAAATAGCAACCCACTTGTGTCAAGTTTTTCCCACAGTTTTAGGAATTTCAGGGGTTCTGAAAATCTGGCACATTATTTTTAAACATCCTGCTATGTAGTGACAGAGCAGCTGGGTCTATTGATTTGGCCTCCCCTTAAAATAACAGGCACTTCCCATTGTTACATTACACACAGGTTCATGTGGAATTACATGGTCCATCCATAAACCTTCCTTTGGTATTCCTCAAAATTGGTGCTATGCATTTTGTTCAGTCTGCTTAAGCCTGTGTGGGCTAATGATGCTGCTCTCATGTTGGGAATTGTAAATCTCTGATGTATGGACTCAGTAGCAAACACTAATAAGCATGCTAGTGCTGTAAGCGGGACCACTACTGCATTTTCATCCATAGCTTTATTGCTCATTCAAGGTGCCAGAACGCATGATATCATTGTCCATCATTCATTATGTTGTTTTCTTTTGATCTTGTTTTATGTAGAAATTGATTTCTATCTGATATAGCTGGGCATGGATCGACCACCATAATCAGTACCTTGTGTGAATGTACAGCACATTAGATTTAAGTGGAGAGCATGTTAGCAGAGATTAAATTTTCTATGGAATCATGATTTATGCATTATAAAGTAGCCTGCAGCAATGGTACATGTTTGTGCAAATATGAACTGAACAGACAGCATGGACTAATGGCTAGAGGATAGACTTGGAACCAGAAGACTCCACTTCAAATCTTTCACAGGCATTTTCTCAATACATGACCGTAACAAAATAATATATACTCCAATATCTTTACCCTTGTAGCTGTGAAACTGAGTAGCAATAGGGACTCATTAAAATGGGATTTTGTATTTCAGTTGGTCTACCCTAGGGGAATATAAAATGAAAAAAATACTTGCAAGATAATACATTGGAAAGAAAGACATGATGGGTTTAGCCTATATAACCACTAATGTTTCCTGAGAATTTCTTTCTGCTGCTATTTTTAGCTGTACTAACCAGGCTGTATTCTAGCCCCTCACCACCACTCTGACACATAACATTCTATTGTCAATAAGAATTCTGGAACATATGAATTTCCTGGTACCATAATCCATGCCACCTAGACTCCATTGCCTTATTCCCTGAGGTAGGAATCTACTGTTTCATAAGGCTACCATGTAGTCAGGAGAGGAAGCCACAGATGTAGCAAAAGCATGGCACTGGGGAAGGGATGACACATTTGTGTGTTATGTGAGAATGTGTGGCCACTGAATTTTGCTTCTTGATAACTCCATTGATGTGGCATTTCTCCTTTTTGGCTGTACCCACATCCCCAGACTGCTGGTGTCAGCTTTCCTTTGTTCAGGACAGTACATGACATTGCCTGATCAGTCATGATATCACTGCCACCACCACCAGAACCAGCCCTCCTCTAGGAGTAACTGACAGGAAATAGTCATCATGGAGTCTCTTGACTCTGATAAGAGGGTATCCAGGCAAATGCTCTTCACCCATCCTTCTGGGCTCTACACCTGACATCCCATGCTTGGGGCAGAAAACTTGGTCATCAGCTTGGCAGAATCAACCCTCATCACTTGAAACCACACAGCCAGCTTTACATGAGAAACTGAACCATTCTCAGAAGTTTTGATTAACAATAAAGACATTAAGAATATAAAGCATACTGACAAAGAAATGAGATGCTGTTTATGCTGATCCATATCCTTTTATATTTAAAAATGATGAAAGATGTTTCATCAATAAATTCTTACCTCACATTAATGATGTGGGAAGTTTGTTATACTGTGTACAAGATGAACGTGACTGAGCATTTACAAAAAGGGTGACTCAATCATGACGCCTGTGTACAGGGCTACCTGGCAGGGTAGTGACTGGATATGGGGGGTAGGTGACTGCAGTGATGGGATGCCGCTGTTTATACATGTGTGCAGGAGGGGAGGGACCATGTCACTCAATGGGACGAAGGGGACGGAGAGTATGTGGGGTGTAGTGTGGCAGTCAACTGCTGAGTTGGCTGTGTGGCATGGTGTGTAGGTGGTGGGCTGGGGTTGGGAGGGTACCAAATTCGATTCTGGGCATGATCATGTTTATTTTGCATCAGGTTGAAGTTTTACATTTTTTTTAAGTTTTACATACACGCGCGCACACACACACACACACTGAAAATGTATCCCCCTGGAGTTGAGAATCCTTAAGTAGGAGGGTGCAGGCACAGCCTCGCAGATAACACAGAAAACCAGTTGCCAGTTTTCTAGTCGCTGTGAGTGTTCAACACCATAATTCATTTTCAGTGATGTACACTCACCCTAACGGTGATTGCTATTTCGTGATAGCCATTCTGCAGCACCAGAAAGTTCTTATGTAATAGCAGTATGTTTGAACCTCTTCATTTCCCAAGCATTTGAATTTCACTGTTATATAACTCATGTTATTAATTTATTAATTTTAATAGCTGTGCTATCTATTCCCAACAACTATAAAGCAAATGCTAGAACAATAACATTTGGCATTGATAAATCCTTGTTGGAATACTGCAGGAAGGAGATTTTGGAATGCCGCCAAGTTGCAACTGTGGAATGCAGCAGTGACTCAATCTCAGAAAGTTGCTGGGACACACAGTGTTGAAATGTAGCAGGGACACAAATTCAAAATGTGACAGTGTCATACATTTTTAGAATGTGGCAGAGATATACAATTTTGTAATACAGGAGACACATAGATCCCATTACTCCTTTAAGAAAGAATAAAGACACCATCTCATCTCATCCCATATCTGCTGTTTCAAACTGCCATAGTCCCTACCCCAAAATCTCACCCCCCCTCCCTGTTGGCAGGGGTTGGTGGTCCACACACCCCTTGTTGCACTTCCTCTCAGTCTCCTCTCCTATCAATTTGTTCCCTCATCCTCTATCTCTCCCCCTTCCCTCTCCAGTACAGTCTTAATCTCTCCCCTCTTCTCAAACCCCCCTTTCAACATGGTCCATAATGCCTGCGCCGCCATCTCCCTACTCCTCCTACCTATCTCTCTAGCCCCTCTTCATCTCTCTCTGCTTATTGATATTCACACCATTAGCACTTTACATTATCACCTAAAATGTCTGTATTGCATTAATATCACCTGATTTATTGCTTTTTGTAACATTATTGTTTTTCATTTTTGTCTGTGCTGTTTGCCTCCTTTTAAACTTGTTGTCAAAATTTCCATTGGTATGCGAATATTTCCTCATGTAAAAGTTTAATATTCATGTATATTCTCCTTGAAGTTTTGTATTGTGCCTGTACTCTCCCGGGTCATGCCTGAAAATAGTCTTTCTGGCTAGGGCACTTACCTGGTTAACAAAAAACAAATAAATAAATAATATAGTTGCAGAATGTAGCAGGGATTTGCAATTTCATAATGTGTTATGCATGCATAATTTTGGTATGTGGCTATGATACAACATTTCTGAATGTGGTGGGGATGCTTGATTTCAGACTGGGGTGGTATCATGCAGTTTTTTGAATGTGGTGTGAACACAAAATCTCAGAATGGGATGGGGGTGCACAGTTTCAGAATGTAGCAGGAATGTACATTTTTGGAATGCAGTGGGATACATAATTATGTGGTGTGGCAGGGAAATACATTTTCGGAATATGACAGGCATGCATAATTCCAGAATGCGGCTGGGCTGCACGATTTCAGAATGTGGTAGAGATACATAATTTTTGAAAGTGACCTGGACATGCAATTTTGGAATGTTACAGTGACACTTATTTTAAGAATGTTGTGAGTATGCACAGTCTTGGAATATAGTGGGGATGTGGATCTTCAGAATTTGACAAAGTTAGGTGATTTGTGAATGTGGTAGTGACACACAGTTTCATTGTAGCAGGAAGGTAAAATTTCAGAATGTGGCTGGGACACATGATTTTAGAATGTGGTGAGGACACCCAGTTTGGAATGTGACATTTCGGAATGTGGTGGAAATGCATAATTTGGGAATGTGGTGAAGGTGAGCATTTTTGGCATGTGATGATCATGCAAAACTTTGGAAAGCATTGGTGACACAATTTTGGATGCCCAATTCTGAAAAGTATTAGAGACACAATTTCTGAATGAGGCCTGGACACAATTTCAGAATGTTGTGGAATCAAAAAATTCTGAAATGTGGAAGTGACATGCAATTCCAGAATGTGGGAAGCATGCACAATTTCAGAATGTGGCAGTAACACTTTTGGATTGTGGTGGTAACACAATTTCAGAATGTGACATTGGTGTGCAACTTCAGAATATGACAGGGATAGGCATTTTGGAATGTGACAGGCACATGCACACTTGGAATGTGGCAGTAGTGCATCACATGAGCATGTAGCAAGGATGCACAATGTCAAAATGTGGAGAGATGTGATGCATAATTTTGGAATGTGGTGGGTGTGTATAATTTTTGAATGTGGCAGGGGCAAGCAATTTCAGAGTAAAATGTCATGCCCTATCTCATTCAGCAAGTATACATCACTACTATTTTCCAAAATTGTCAGTCCCTAACAAATTCATAGATGCTTGTCCAAAGTTGCATATTGATATTGTTAACTCCACGTTTTGAGATTGTGCATCCCTGCCACATTTCAAAATTGCATGTCACTGTCAACATTCTGAAATTGTGCACCACTTTGACATTCAATAGCTTTGTCCAGCATTGCATTCCAAAGGTACCTTCTTCCACATTGTAGAGTATGGTGCCATGTATCTGAAATTTCAAGAAATACATGCTCTGTACCCAACCCAGAGTCAGTTTTCTTTTTTTTTTCAAATGATTACTTCAGCTACCATTTCTGAAAGGTGATAGGAAAGAATTTTTAGAGTTTTGCATAATTAATTTCACTTTCTTCCTTCTTTCCATTGCCACTTATGCATTTTGATATGTGTTGCCCAATTTTTGATGCATAAATAATCTAGCTTTGGGGTGCCCTCAGATGCACATACAGTTCTACTCTCCTCACCAGTTACTTCTATTTCTTTTCATTTTTTCTAAACTCAGTAACACCATTCCATGTTATTCATCTGAATGGGGTGGAATGGAGTTGTAGATGTCATAGAACGTTCAGTTAGTATAAAAAGAGAGCAGGAACTGCTAAGGAGAGAAGGATTCAAAGCCATTATAAAAGCATAAAAATTAAATTATTAATTTAAGAAAAAAGTAAAAAACATATCAGAATATTAGATAGACACTAAAAGGTCAACAGAAGGGCATATAAAGTTGTGAAAAACTGTTTCCTATCACCTTTAAACTTCAGAGAAATAAGATCCTACAAGATTGTTGACTGAAAGGATTAGGCTGTGAGTTCTAGTTACGATGGCTTCAGTAGGGTTGCATGTAATAATGGCTAAGTGAAAATGGCTACTCAATAAAGGCAAAGGCAAAATGGTAAAAACAATAAGGGTGATCGAGGAATTACAGTGATTGGTAGTTAAGGGTAACTGTGGCTATCCAGGTGTGACTCAGGGTAGGTTATTTACAGATAGAGGAGATTCAGGGGGCACAGCCCCCCAAGAGGGGCATTGGGGGTGGAGCCTCCCACATTAATACATAGGAGCCTGAATCAGTGGGAGTTGCTCCAGGGGGCAGCAGCCACTGGGGAGGGCTGGGTGGATTAAGCCCTGTAATGCCGCTGTGGAGGAAATAAAGGATGATCTTTAATTTGTAGAGTCCTGGGGGTCTTGGCACAGACACAAAGAGATGGCTCAGGATGGGTAGACTCCCCTAGCAAGGCAGGTAAACTAGCTACATGTGGTGGTAATGACTAGAAAATAAGCCCTATTTGGAGATCACCATATACTGCCATCGCCATTATTGTTTGTGCTCTTATGGAGTAGCCGTATTGACTGTCACCATTATTACTTCACCATAATGATATGGAACTTATCAGTAGCTCTTCACTGACATTAGCATTTTTGAAAATGGAGTCATATCAGGGTTACAGTATGGCTTGTAACTTTTAAACAAAGTAACTTAGAGATCTAATGTTTGGCATGATGCTTATTAGGGATATGTTGATTCTAATTCTGCAATGGAGCACTTTTGGCCTGATTCACTCTTTAAGAAGATACACCACTCCCCTGTACTTTGCTTTCTGCTTGCAACTAGATAGTCCTTGAAATAGATATATCATAGATGCTCAAGGCATAATTGACTTAGCTGGTCTACAAGAAGATCATTTATTTATTTATTTATGAGTTTTACCAGGAAGGCATACTGAGCAACATGCTCGATTCCAGATGTGACCTGGGGGTCGAGGCCCAGTTACAACATGAGAATTACATCAAACAGGTTTTTTTTGTTTGTTTTACATACATGATATACAGAGTAAACAATAAACAAACGTGCTCCAAACATTTTGAGAGTGATTATTGACAGTGGTAGACTTACATTTTAGCAAAAAGTTGTAAAACCAGTTAGAAATTGCAACATGAGTGCGGGGTTAGTTTAATTGAAACAGGAGCAACTGGAGGAGAAATGCACACAGAGTTGGCAGTTGCGATGGTAGGGGTTAGGAGCATGTCTTATGAGGGCAGGTAGAGCATTCCAGGTTTGAGGAATTCGGTAGTTGTGTAGCAGCCTGGGGTCTGTGCTCCTGAGGGAGTACACTGGTGAAGGTTGTTTGGAGAGGAAGGATGACAGGTAGGGTGGGAGGGAGAGGGACCAGTACTTGGCTGTGAATTTGGTGCAGTTTGTAAGTCTACGGTCATGAAGGGATGGCAGGTTTAGAGTGCTGTAACGGTAGCAGTGGTGTGTAGAGTGTGGGCAATCGAGGATAAAGTGACAGACAGAGTGGAACAGAGTGTCAAGGCTGGCCAGGGCAGATGCAGGGGCTGTAGTATATACTATGTCTCTGTAATCAAGTGCAGGCAGTATCATTTTTTGGACAATGGCAAGCCTTGACTGTGTGGTGAGGCTGTTTTTGTTATGGTATAAAGCACCGAGTTTTGGGAGCAGCTTTTTGTGCAGGGATTCAATGTGGGAGGAGAAGTCTAGGTGTTGGTCCAGCCAGGCCCCTAGGTACCTAAAACTAGTGCAATTCTCAAGAGGAGTCCCTTCTAAAGTTATGAATGGGGTGCTGTGAGATTGACGGGAGAGTCTTTGTTGGGTGCCGAATGCTAAGGATACAGTTTTGGGGGGGTTTAGGAATAACTGGTTGGACCTGAACCAGTGCTGGATGGTGTAGAAATCTTCCTGCAGGAGGGTTGCTACGCTCAATATTTTTGGGCCTGAAGCATAAAGAACAGTGTCATCTGCATACATCTGGATGTATGAGTTTTGGCAGGTTGATGGGAGGTCATTTAGGAAAAATGGAAAAGAGCAGGGGACCTAGGACAGATCCTTGGGGGACACCGGCAGAGACTGGTAGGGGGTTAGAGGTGTGTGTGGCAATTTTGACCGTTTGGGTCCTGCCCACTAGATAGTCTAGGAACCAATTTGTGGCTGGTTTAGAGAGCCCTGCATCAGTGAGTTTGGAGAGGAGTAGGGAGTGGGAGACGGTGTCAAAAGCCTTAGCTAGGTCAATAAAGATGGCCGTGGTGATGTGCCCTTTGTCCATACTCGAGAGAATGTCACCAGTGACACGTAGCAGGGAGGTGATGGTGGAGTGGGATTTATGGAAACCCGACTGGAATGGAGTGAAGAAAGAAGAAGCTTCCAGGAATGGAGTGAGTTGGGACAGGACCAGACATTCCTGTAATTTGGCCAGGATAGGGAGTAGGGAGATGGGTCTATAGTTACCTGGGGAGGAAGCATCACCTCCTTTTGGCAGTGGGATAATGGTGGCCTCCTTCCAGGCTGTAGGGAGTTTGCCCAAAGGAGAAGGAGAGGTTTAAGAGGGTGGCTATGGGATCAGCGATGGCTGGGACAGATAGAAGGAGCATCTTTGCATCCATGGACATTGGGCATTTGCCTTTGTTTGGGTTCAGGGTCTGTAAGGATCGGAGGACTTCTTCACGGGTTACTCAGTGGAATGAGAACAGGAGGATCGGGCTGGTAGGTTTTGGGGGACATGGGTGGAGGGGGGATCAGGGAGGGAGTTGAGTGGAAGAAGGACAGGAGATTTTCTGAGCAGCTAAAGAAATGGGAGTTAAAACCTTCAGCTACACCATTGGGATCTGAGATGAGGGAGCCCTGAACAGATAGTGTAGGGGGTGGTGGATTTGTGGGGGGGGGGATCAAGGATTTAAGAGATTTCCAAAAAGCCATCGGGTGATTTATGTTTTTGCTAAAAGCCAAGAGGAAATAGTTTTTCTTGGCTAGTTGGATGCTGTTAGTGCAAGTATTCCATAGGGATCTATAGGTAATGAGTGACTCCTGTGAGCCCAACTTTTTGTAGGCTTTCCAGGCGTGGTCCCTGGTGTGGCATAGTTTGATTAAGTCTGCCATAATCCAAGGGAGGTGTGTGCCTCTGACTCTTTCTGTGTGTAGGGGGGCATCTTTGTCCCATACTTTTAGGAAGCTGGTTTTGAAACCCTCGAAAGTGGAGTCAATGGAGGAAGCTCCAGGGATAAAGGACCAATTTACTCATCCAAGGTCTAGCAGGAGGGATGCTAAGTTGAGAGAGTTATAGGACCTGGTGTGTAGTGTTTTGGGGGAAGGGGCAGTGGGGCCGTGCATCTTCCTGATCAGGTAAATCATGTGATGATCACTTATGGAGTCAGGTAGTAGGCCGGCATTTATAATCCTGTGGGGGTGGGAGGTGAGAGCCTAGTCCAGTAATGGGTGATTTGGGGATTTGAGGTTTAGTCTGGTGAGATCGGCAATAAGCTGGGTGAGGTTTAGGGCCTTAATTTTGGACTTTAGGTGGGCTTTGTCAGGCCCTAGCCAGTTTGTGTTAAAATCACCTGTGGTGTGGAGCTCGGGCCCCGCCATCAGGGACCGTAAGGAGTTTAGGTGGGAGAGGATGTCCTCGGGGGATGTGCAGGGAGGGCAGTATGAGCCTGCCACATATATGGGGGTGGAGCATGGGAGTGAAAGTTTTATGAGTGTGGCATCTATGTTGCCAGAGAGTGAAAGGATGCCCACTTTTAAAAACTGTCAATTATTGGCAATATACATAGCTGAGCCTCCGCCTCTCTTTTTGCCAGGCCGGTCATGTCTAATTATTGTGTACCCAAGTATGGATACTTCGGCATCAGTGTGTTGAGGTTTCAGCCAGGTTTCAGATATGACAAGAATGTCAGGGTGCTGTATGAGCACTATTGGTTGCAGCAGCGAGAGTTTAGCTAGCAAGCTACAAGTGTTCAGGTGTAGGATTCGGAGGCCTTTGGGGTAGGAGAAAGGGGGGTGGGAATAAGAATTCGAGAGGGTAGGACCAGGGTTTGCCTCAATGTCCCTAGCCAGGAGCAAAAGTAGGCAGGAGATATGTTTTAACTTTGACCGCAGAGGATTAGGGAGGGTGTTTGTAGCACAAGAGGAAGGGGTAGAGGGAGGATAGCAGCAGGCTGTGTTGTGTAAGGCCACAAGACCCAGATGAAAGGAGGGAGGAAGGATGGAGGCACTAATGTGACTGAAGTAGCTGGGAGACAGCTTATGAGTAGGCGAGTTTGAGTGAGAAGTGTAGTAGGGGTGGGGAGAGTGCCTTGGGGGTAGTGACAGGGTGGTTCGCGACTTGGGAGGGTGGTAGGGGCAGGAAGGATAGAGAGAGAAGAATAAGGGCTGTGCACAGTAGCATTTTGTGCTGAGGATTATACTTAAGAAACAGAATTTGTTTTGGTGCCCTCTGGTAACAGCAGCTGATAAGCTGCAAATGGGAAAATTGACTGATAGGTTTTTGAAGTCATGTGACCTCAGCCTATAAAAGGTGGAGCTCATCAAGGGTAGTGGTGGGGTGGTGGGGAGCCGGCACGCAGTGCCGGTGGGGCAGTAGCACACAGGCAGTTTGAGAGAGCAGGCTTGACATCATGATAGACTAAATCAAAGGCTTTAGTAAGAGTAACAAAGATTCCTTCAGTCATGTGATCAGTATCTTTGGCAGTGAGGAAATTGGATGTCAACCGTACTGAAGCTGGGTATCCAATGATATGGGTGAAACAAACTGGGCAACTCAACTTGAGCAACTCAATCATCACACCTGCATATACACTGACTGTAAAAGGAGAATGATGTGGCACAAATAGCAAGTTATGGGAGACAGACTAGTGAAGGTTGAAATTAGCAAGTGTAGCAGTAGTAGGTGAAATAGTCGAACTGAGTAGGCTGCTACCAAACTGGCTGTCTGGCATGGTGGTTATGGTCACCGCCTATGGCTCTTATGGACATGAGTTCTGGACAGCCTGTAGGTGTAATGCTTTGTTTATCTGGGTGCTGCCATATACTTTAATTTTTTGTACTGACCTTACGTTCCCCCCAGGTTGTTACTCCTGCAGAAGTTGCCTACTCATAGAAACATAGAAATTGATGGCAGATAAGGACCACAAGGCCCATCCAGTCTGCCCATTTTTTCAACCTTATGAATGTGCCATAGGCCTGTACTCTGTCAATGGCCTATCTATTCATACTCATCTTTAGTGCTCCCTTATGCCTGTTCCATGCCTGTTTGAAGCCCTGCACTGTATTCATATCCACCACTGCCTGATGTAGGCCGTTCCATGCATCCATCACCCTTTCTGTGAAAAAGAACTTCCTCACATTCCCCCTTAATCGGCCTCTCTCTAATCTCATTCTGTGTCCTCTTGTCCTGCTATTTTTCTTACAGTATATTGAAACATGTTAGACTCGTTCACCTTGTTAATGCCCTTAAGATGCTTGAATTTTCTATCATATCACCGCTCTCTCTCCTTTGCTGAAGGGTATACATATTGAGCTCCATTAATCTGTCCTCTTATGTTTTCTGATACATTCCCTGCACCATTTCGGTTGCCCTTCTCAGGACTGCCTCCATTTTGTTAATGTCCTTGTGCAGATGTGGCCTCCAGTACTGCACTCAGTATCGCAGATGGGGTCTAACCAGTTTCTTGTAAAGAGGGATTATTACCTCCCTCTTACAACTTGTGATGCCCCTACAAATACACTCCAACATCCCTCTAGCCTTACCTACTGCTTTAGTGGTCTGCTTGGATGATTTCAGGTCATCTGTGATGATGATGCATAAGTTTCTTCCTTCCCTTGTGATTGCCAGCAACTTCCTTCCCAACCTATAGGTGGCTTCAAAGGTTCTCTTCCCTATGTGTATGTTCTTGCACTTCTTTGTGTTAAACTCCAGTTGCCACTCTTCTGACCATTTTGCCAGTTTATCCAGATCTCTTCTCATTCTCCCCACCCCATCTGGATCATCTAACTGTACTACTCATGAAATTATTATTGTTTTCTATGGCTTCTAAACATTTTTCTTTACAAAGGTTTTATTAACTGTATTCATTCCTGCTATTTGAAATAGCCTTTATGCTTTTTGTACACAAAATGCACATATGCACTTTACACAACACCTCTCTGGGTGTTTGGCACCATTCCAGGGACTGGATGGATGGAAATGGAAAAAGAATGAAAAGAGAGAACTAGTAGGAAGTCTAGCAGGGACATTAAAGAGCTACGCTAGGTGGTCAACCTAGGGTATGTGGGAAAAAGAAAAGGAAAGAGAAAAGCGTTAACTGTTGCACAATAGAAGTTCTAGTAGCTTGGAAATAAGGAGATAGAAAAGTGGTTCATCAGTCACAGTCAAGGGTGCAGCCTAACTCCACCACACACCTCCCACTTTAAGGAAAAAAAACAGTTCTCAAAACTATACTGTTATTTCAAGAACCTTCTCTCAGTCATAAATGTTCTACCAAAACAGTAGAATTGGGGTTGGGTGAAACTGTCTCTCACCCACTATGAAAACTTCACCACAGGGTCCCTTAATTCAGTTATTTGTAGTATTGTCCACCATACCAAGCTACTGCAATATGACAATACTTTCACAACATTACCCTGGGTCTGTCATACAGTTCAGCACAGTACCCATCTGTGCTCTCAGAGGACTTCAGTCTGTAGTGACTGTCTACCCACTATTTTACTCCATTTATTACAATTCAGACACTTCCTGTGTAATGTCAGGCACCCATCAATAGGCATTATTTCAGCACCCATCATTTGTCAAAATTTCAGAATCCTGTGCACTAACTATTGTACCTTCATCAGTACATTAAAAAAGAGGAAGTAATGCACAGTAGTTGTATGCTGACTTTGAGCTTCCTCCATACCCATCACTTGGCATAATTTAAGATAGAGAGACCAATGTAGCCTTTAAAGAATTTTTCTCTCAAATATATAAAAAGGAAAATATAGACCTACAACAAGCTAATTCCTTTCTCAACAATGTTGTGCTGTCTAAAATACCTCAAGCTCATAGAGAAAATATGAACAAAGAGCTAACCATAGACGAGGTCATGTCTCCTATTGACATGCTGCCTGCTGGGAAAACTCTGGGCCTGGATGGATTACTGGGGGAATTTTTTAAACTGTTGAATACAAAATTTTCTGTACATCTGTTTAATATGTATAAGGAATCCTGGGATAATGATACCCTTCCACCCACTCTCACTCAAGCTCTGGTCATACCAATTCATAAAAAAAAACCAAAATCCCTTACTCTGTGCCAGCTATCGTCCTATCTCCCTGATGAACACTGATTATAAAATATTAGCTAAAATTCTTACTATTAGAATACAGAATGCTATACATGAAACTGTTGGCAAAGAACAGGTAGGATTTGTACAGGGAAGATCAGGAGCGGATTGTGTACATAGGCTTCTGAATGTAATATGGCAGGCTAATAAGTTAAAGGAACCTTATTTGGTACTGTCATTAGACCTATTTAAAGCCTTTGACTCATTATCTTGGGAATATATGTTTAAGGTCCTAAATCACTGACTGTGGGGAAAATTTTAACAACTGGGTGTTTCTTCTATATAAGGGATCATCTGCACAAATTTTGATAAATGGATTGATTTCCCAGCCCATCCAGGTAGAATTGTGGCACCTGGCAGGGTTGTCCATTATCCCCATATTTATTTATCCTTGCTATTGAACCATTAATTAAAAGTATTGCTAATCACCCAGGTATTTCACATATATTAGTTGGATCAGTTCAAAATAAAACATTTGCTTTTGCAGATGACCTGCTTTTAACTCTTTCTAAACTGTCACAGTCCTATGAGACACTCAAATGTCTACTTTCGCATTTTGGTAGCATCTCAGGGTTACAAGTAAACTGGGACACAACTCAAGCACTATGTCCTATTGTTACACCCTTTATTTTGCATAATATTTCAGAAATATTTGATAACCTTTGGGTAAAAGATCAACTTACATACCTAGGCCTACAAATCTCTATTACTCTGAATTATTTAACTAATATTATCTATCTACCATTGTTACAAAATATAGAGACAGATCTTAAACATTGCAGCAGTCTTAATGTACCTCTTTGGGGTAAAGTTAATTCTATTACAATGATTTTAGCCCTTAAAATATTTTACCTTTTTCAGAATATACCAATCCTCCTTAGGAAGAATATTAGGCTCAAATAAGATACATTATTTAGAAATTTTCTTTGCGATAATAAATGCCCAAGACTAAGTATTAAAACACTTAGGGCTCCAGATGAACTAGGGGGATTAGCATTTCCTCACTGGGAATGGTACCAATGGGCTTTCATGCTAAAACAGGCATCTGCCCATATGCATACAGCTCTGGATAGCTCACCTCTTACTTCTCTCTGGGTACTACTAAAAAGAAACCTTATTAAACCTAACCAGTTGATTGACTTTATTTATCTGCCCTCTCCTAATGGATTAATAGATAATCATTGCTTAAGAGAGTCTTTTAAGGTCTTAAAAAAAATAAACAAGGCAATTAATCCTGCTCATCTCCCCCGAAACATATGCCTATTTGGTCAAACCTCTAATTTTTAAAAAAGGACCTCGATTACATAATAAAGCATGGTCTCAAGCTGGTATTAATGGAATTGATGACATAATCTCCAAAGATATTGGTATCTTATTGTCCTTCTCAGAAATTAGGAAACAATATAATTTGCCTTGGTTTTTAATTTTCATTACTATCTTCAACTCTGAAAACTACTTAAAGAGAATATTTTACTACCATATTTCTCTTTCCCTTGTAGTCAAGAATGGGATCAATTGTCAAAAATAGGGCCACTTAATAAGGGAGCTGGTTTTATCTATAAAATCCTAACAAACTCTCTTATATCTCCATCTCTGACCTCCTCAGCCAGACAGAAGTGGGAGAATGAATTGAATACTCCTATTTCAGACCAGGATTGGAAGGTAACATGGGGACATGCTTACTATGGAAATAGAGACACTCAAGGTAAGCTTATCCAATATAAAATAATTCATCAGTTTTATCTATCCCCAATAAGGCTAAAAGAATTGGGTCTACTTCCTAATGCTAATTGTTGGAGATGTCAAGATGAGAATGCAAATATCTGTCATATGTTGTGGTATTGTCCTATACTGTCTGCATTCTGGAAACAAATACAAAACATCTGTAACTCAACATTATCGATTAATATACCTGATTCACCATTGATTTACATCCTTGGGATCTGCCCAGATAACATTGGTTTTACATTTCATCAAAGACTTTGGCATTCTGTTGCATCTGTATGCACGAAACGCCTTATACTTAAATGCTGGAAAGACCCCACTCCTCCTTCATTAATTGAATGGTTTACTCTAATGAGTTATACAGCAAATAATGAGAGAATATCATATTTGTTATTGGACAGATTAAACACGTTTGTAAATATATGGGGCCCCTTTCTACAGCGGGCTATCACCTGATAACACCGAATCAAATATCTGTTTTGTATTGATATTTACTTAACTTAAGTAAGTAAATGTTTTAATTGTACTTTAAAATCTGTACTATTACTCTGATGTTTATTGTTATGTAGAATGTACTACAAATTGTTTGTTGTATATATCATATTATGATTTACTTTAATAATTCAATAAAAATTATTAAGGCAAAAAAAAGAACCTTGTGCACCCTCTAGCGTACCTTCATCAGTACATTAAAACAGAGAAAGTAATACACAGCGGTTTTATGCTGACTTTGAGCTTCCTCCATACCCATCACTTGACATTGTTTCAGCCCTGTGCATACACTATCATACCTTCATCATTACATTAAAACAGAGGAAGTAATACATAGCAGTTTTATGCTGACTTTGAGCTTCCTCCATCTAGCTATCAGGGCAGCCGTACATGCCTATACCACAACTTTTTATGGGATGAGTTGTACTGAGCTCTAACCACATTCTAACACATTGTTTCCTTTCAACCCTTATTTGTAACATACCAGAAGTTTCCTGTAAATCCTTACACTAGTCTAGTACCCTCAACTGACTGTACTCAGCACCAGCCTTAATGCTATATTCATTTTATTAAATATTACATGTTTCATACATTTTATACTATATCACAGGGTGTTCAAAACATGGGAAAGTCCACTCAACCACCATGGTGTCATCCCTGTTACTTGTAGTCTTCACCCCATTATGCATATATCCTGAAACAATCTTACCTGGGGCCTTCATCTTGTCATCCTCCAAGTAGCAGCAGCCTGGAAAAATGGGCAAGAATGGGATTTCAAAAGTGACTGGCAACAAAGGTTCCATCAGGGAGTCCTCCTCCTCTAGAACTCATGGATCCTGGTCCTCTGCCTCCACCATGAAATCTTCCAGTTGGAAACTCTCTATTATCACCTAGCAGTGGTGCATCACCTCTCTCCAGTGCTGTTCCACCTCTGAGTTCCATCGAGCTCCAATCTAGGCAATAGCTCCTCTCCAGCTCTCCTCACCTGGGCTCTGGTATGCACACAAGTAAGCCCCTCCTCCTTCAGATCCTTGGGATCTAAGAGATCTTGGAGGTATGCCATCCTGCTCTTTGTCCCCTATGTCTGGATACCAGGGCTGGTATCTGAGTACTGGTCTCCCACTTGTTTTTCTGGACAACCAGTACTATCCCACGTCTGACACCAAGTTTGTCACAGTATGTGGTACTTAACATCAGACAAGGCAAATTTACAGGTTTAAAACACACCTTGGTATGATATTTATTTTTCACGGGTTAGAAAAATAGTAGATGAAAACAAAAATATTGCAAAGAAAATCACTACTTCACATCAGTAGTTTCACACAAAATACAGTCCTGGATCTTAGAGCTCCTATGACCCTTCTCATCTGCATTCAACAGCTTGTCTGCCTCTTTTCTCTCTCTCCTTGGGCTGAACATCTCAGAGCTGAACTGAAGTAAACTCTGTGCAAAGGTTTTTATATATTTTTGCAAGGGTTGCTGAGCCCTTACTTGTTTACAAGTCTGGACATCTTTCAAAACCAAGGGGGAGAGGATTGTGTCAGGGGATTTCCTGGTTCAGTTAAAGGTACAGTGTTCATATCCACATATATTGGCTCTCTATATCTCTGATCCATAGTGACTAAGCTCTGTTATACATAGAACATAGTGTGAATTTATGAAAATGCTTTAAGGATTTCTTGTAACTGTACTAATCATGAAATTAGTATTGTTTTACATGGCTTTTAATCATTTTTCTTTACAAGGCTTTATTAACTGTATTCATTCCTGCTATCTAAAATAGCCTTCATGCTTTTTGTACACAAATTGCACTTATGCACTTTACACAACACCTCTCTGGGTGTTTGGCACCATTCTGGTGACTGGACAGATGGAAATGAAAAAAAAAATAAAAATAGAACTAACAGGAAGTTTAGTAAGGACAGTAAAGAGCTACGTTAGATGACCAACCTTGGGTAGGTGGGAAAAAAGAAGAAAAGGAAAGAGAAAAGTGTTAATTGTTGCACAATAGAATTTCTGTTATCTAGGAAATAAGGAGATATAAAAGTGGTCCATCAGTCACAACCAAGGGTGTAGCCTAACTCCATCACAAGGACCCTTTCTTTTGTGAAGAGACTAGTGCACCCCCTCCTCCCTGTGTCCATGATGCTGAGCTGTGGGCCCTGCTCTACCTTTTCCTCAGCAAATACTGAGCAGAAGTATCTATTTAGGATAGATGCTTTTCTTTGGTCCTCCTCCTCACACTCCCCCTTATCCCCTTTGATCTTAGCAATACCTCTTCTTGACTTTCTCCTTTCACTAATGTATCTATAGAAAGTCTTGTCACCTTCTTTTACTGTTTGTGCTAGTGTTTCCTTGGTTTGGGCCTTTACCTGCCGTACTGCCTTCCCTGTTTCCCTTAGGGAAGTTTGGTATGACTGTCTATCTTCAGCCCACTGCATTTTCTTATATCATACCTCCCAACCTTTTGTCCTTCAAATGTGGAACATTGCCTGTCAAAATGTGGAACACTTAATAAAATCTTTACCTAAGAAGCTCAAAACACTGTTCAATGTTGCATTTATGTTCAGAAAGTCTGTATTAATTGAATAATACCTTTTTTGCATCATTTACTATGAATTTTTACTTTAAATTGTTGACTTTGAATGTGGAATAAGTCCTCACAATGTGGAACAGGGAACTTTTGTGAAGTAAAATGAGGAACGTTCCTCGTAATGTGGTACAGTTGAGAGGTATGCCTTATATTTCCTGAAGGCCAGCCTTTTGGCTCTGACCTTTTTTGCTACTGCTCTTGAGAATCAAAGTGGTTTCCTAGTTCTTTTACTCTTTTCTCTCTAACACAATGGGATGTTGCTTCAAGTACTGCATCCTTAATGCTTGTCCACTTTGCCTGTACCCCCTCACCTGTATTACTTTTTGCCAGGGCAAGCTTAACTCTGTTGGCCATCTTAGCAAAGTCAGCTGCTCTGAACTCCCATACGTTTGCCTTGGAATGGGATGATTTACTTCTAGTGGCCAAATTGAACCATACCATGTGATGGTCACTGGCCCCCAGGTGACCTTCTACCTGGAGATCTGTGATGCTTTCCATTAGTCAGCACTAGATCTAGGATAGCCCTGTCTCTTGTAGGTTCTTCTACCAGTTGTTTGAGGCCCTCTCCTGCAGGAAAACCACTATGTGTCTACTTCTGGCAGATGTTCCTGCTGGTATTGACCAGTCTGTATCTGGCATGTTGAAGTCTCCCATTACAAGAATCTTCCCTTTAGCAATAATGTTTTGTATAGCTTCTAAGAGTAATGTGTCTATGCCCACCCCCTGGTCTGGAGGCCTGTAGACAACCCCAGCTTGTATGGTCATCCCATTTCCTGTTTTCAGTTCTTCTGGCTCCTTATGTGTATTCTGAATTTCTGTAGCTTCGATATTTTCATTGATATAAAGGACCACTCACCCCCCCCTTTGAACCTTGGTCTATTCTTAACAGTACATAGCCAGGTACTAAAGTCTCCCGAGTGTGGTTACTGGTGAACCATGTTTTGCTAATGGCTACCATGTCCAGTTTAGCCTCTATCTTTGTTGCCTTGCAAGTCTGGGATCTTGTTTCCCAGACTGCGAGCATTTGTGTGCATGATTTTCCATTGGCCAGATTTCAGTGTGTTAGTTGTTGGGCAAGGTCCGGCATTTCCCCCGTGTGTTGCATGGGGTGCCAGACCTTTTTCCTTACCTGGTGATGCAAATGAACTACAAACATGCTGAACTCCTGTTAGATCATTAGCTGAGGGGTGAGGAGTGTTCTTCCCATTCAACGTATTGGGTGCTGCACCCCTCTCCCCATTTGCTAGTTTAAATATTCTGAAAATATTTCAAACTTTTGCCCCAATGCACTGACTCTCTCCTTAGTCAGATGCAGTCCATCGAATTTAAAGAACATTTGCTCCAAATCTGTTGCCAGTTACCTATAAATGTGTGTCCTTTTTCCTGGCACCAGCCCTTGAGCCACATGTTTAGCTCCCCTATCTCTGCTTCTTGGACCTTCAGTCCATCTGCCCCCCTCTCCCAGACAGGCAGGATCTCAGAGAAGGAGATGCTGGATGAAATGGATGACAGTTTGTCACCCAGGCTGGACAAGTGTTCCTTAGTTTACTCCCCTGTTTTCCTCCCTCCCCCAATGTCCAACACCCAGAGTTGATTATATTTAGTTGAGAAGGTGCAGGAGGCCATACAGAAAGCATGTTCATATGCCACTTCATACAGGTATGCTTTTGTAGCCAGCATAGTGATGATCGCCAATTTTGTTTTTGGCAATTAGCACTCACTGCTGTGCAAGTCACCATTTAAAACTTGCTCATATGACATGGAACCCTGAAGCTGTATTAATGCCATGATTTTTCCTAAAACCATGATGGATGACAGGTACAATTTTTTAAGTTAATTGGACCTCTGAGGGGTGTCTTATATGATATAAGAGACACCATGTGTGAGGTTGGGCCAAGGGGATCATGAAGCAAAGCTGAGTGGTTCTGTCTTCCCAAACCTCATGGCAGGTGTTCCTCTTACCATAAGTGACACCCCTTGTGAGCCCTGCTAACTTGTTATACATCACTAGACATCAGCAGGAGTGATTAGAAATAGATGCAGAGCCTTTCTTCAATTTACTGTTGTTGTTCAGCCCATGGCACTGAAGTGGATTGTCTTCCTCTAACACTCCCACATGATAGTACAGTGCACACAAGATAATATGTTATATTTAGGATATGTTTAGTTGGGGGTGATGCAGGTGGCCACATAAAAATCATGTTCATATGCCACTTTATATAAGTGACTCCACATGCACACTGACTGGCTGAAATAATGATAGTGATTTGTAATGAGGAACTCAAGCTACAGTACTTCAAGACTGTTAACTAACCAGGCTCTCCAGAATCTTTGCAAGACAATTAAGCAAGGAAATGGGCAGTAACTGGCAGTTTAATTTCTTCTGTCATGTGAGTAGGAACATCTTGCACAGTGGAATTTGAGCTAGTATAAATCATCTTTTTCTTAGTTTCATCAGCATCACTGGGACTGACATACTTTCCTTTTTGCCCCTTTTGCTATACCTGGAACCTCCCCCTAGAGTGATGCTGATCTGCTTGTTTTGCTTGTTTGAAGAAATCATTGGATGATACTCTTTTTTTAACTTTATCAGCCACTTTTAGTATTCCCCAAGGTCTGCTGTAGCTCCCAGAAAGAATTTACTCCATAGGCAATGGCATGCAACAGGATACAATGGTCCCTCTCTACAGTGAGCACCTTAGGAGACACCAGAGCCAGTAGAGGTGTTCATTATAGCAAGTTGTTCACTTTTGTGTGGTTTTAATATGCTTATTTTGGGAACAACTGGAGCTATCAAAGGTGTTCACCACAAAAGGGAGTTTGTTATAGAGGTTCATTATAGAGATGGAGCACTATATGTGGTAATGAAAAATTACCCCTCACCCCAGGTAGGTTTTAAGGCATGGAGTTCAATCAAGTTCCTTCAGCCACCTGGGAAATGCAATAATCTTTGCCATTTTTGCACACCTTGGAATGTGTCCTTGTGCTTATGAAAGGGCTTCAAAAATTAAAAAATCAAGAGGAGAAAAAAACTCAAAATCTGAATCGTGCTGTAAAGTGAACCTAATACACGACCATGTGGAAAGTTTTGGCCAATCAGATCGTTTACTTGATTCAAGTAATTTTATAACATAGTGTTATACTGAATACATAACACAGTGAAATAAAAAGACGTTCTGCTTGTTGCACACTGAACACTGTACTATAAGGTGTGTATGGCAAAATTCAGGTCACTAAAGGCATGCTACTGCTAATGCTTTGCGATATTAAATAACTTACAGTCATAGTTGATGTGATCATCTGTGTGACGTGATGCAGTGATGCACAGCAAAACCTTATAGCACCACAGTGCCATAATTATATTGTCTTGCACAGAGGTGCAAGCAACATCTTGCGGTAGTACCACATTGAGTGGTGTGTCAGTGTTGGCAAATGCAGGGCATGCTTTAGTAAGTGCGTCCCTCGTCCCCCAATTAGCAAGCATGCTGGCACTGATGCAGAAATTATGGAAAGTGTCACCAAGTTGAAAGAACTCTGCCTTTGCAATCAGAGACAAGCCTGTCGTGCAGCAGCAGATGACACGTCTCCCCAATATGCCCTTCCTGGTGAAAATTTTCAATAAACATGGTGGCTCCTGCTGTCTTCCACACACAATCCCCATACTGACATCGGGGGTAGCTAGTACCCCATGTTGGCATGTTCCCCCACCCCACACACTTTATTTGCCTATGGGATCCAATCCCCATCAGTATCAGCCTCCAAACTCATGGGACACACTGGGAGCCCACCCCAATGTGCCCAACACCCCCCCCAAAAATCATGGGGCACATTGGGATCCCACCCCAGTGTGCCCCCAATTTTTTTTAGTTCACCTGTAAAGAAAGAAAAACACCCTTCGATGTTCATTTTTCTTTTCCTTGTAAAAAAGAAAACAGTCAACTGTAGTTCCTGGGCACCCCGGCCCCAACCCACAAATGTATGAGAAATTGGTTGTTTTTCTTATCAAACTGCCAACTAACTAGAGTGGAATGAACCTGGCTCTGCTTCTAAATGTCCATGCCAGCAGCATCAGTACAGAAAACATTTGTTTTGGAAAGTTCACTCCCCTTTCACCACGTACACAGATACTACAGTACTTCTATTTCAAAATATTATTAAACAGTAAGTTCAAAAGTGATTAGACACTATTATCTCAAGTCAGAAAGTTAAAATGCCCTCCCGTCCCACTCATTAACTGTAGCACTCTGTACTGCAAAGCAAAGTATCTGCCAGAGAAATTAAAGTAGGGTTCCAAAATGATGCCTTTACTATGTTGTATGGTTTACACTACCCTATATATGCATTTTAATTATGTTTTTTCACAATATTTCTGCCGAGCATCTTGCTTAGTTCAGGAGCTGTCAAAAATACTTACTCTTTGCTGTCCAGTACTGAAAGGTGCTTTCAGTGCTGGGGATATGCATGGTGTCATGTCAGCATTGCAATGCTGCAAAAAAGGTCAATGATGACCCCCACTATGATGTGTGGATAACATGGAGTCCCAGGAAACCCTGGAGATTGGCATTGAAAATTAAACTCTGTCTTATCCTGATGCACAACCATGATATCCATATGACCTGCTCCAGTCATACTTTGTGACATCTGGGGGAGTTTTACTTATTTCATGTAACAGATTTGTTAAGATGATGTGAAGTACAGTCTTGGAGGACAGACACGATGAACGTAAAGTCCCTTTGAACCTTAAGTTACTATATTACTGTGTTGCAGTCATTCAGTCATCACAGCATAAAGGTTGGGTACAAGCAAGGTGAACTTTGCACACATCATTCACTGCATCATTCTTGTCAAACAATCTGAATAACAGAGGTATACAATGAGTCACATGCATTCATGTAAATGCCTTAATATGTTCTGCATTCCCAGGCTAGCAGTAAAGGCTATAAGCCTTCTCTTAATCAGAATGCTTGCTTAATGGGGAAGTGTCACCACCAAGAGCCCTGCACCCAAGTATGAGGCTGGTTCCAATATGCACTTTGTGTACAGAAACATGTTGGTTTACTTACTGTTTACTGTAGTATAGTGGATTGTATCAGGCTCATTTTACTTGCTTCTAGGCTACATCTTCTGTAACTATAAATCCCAGAATCCCCTGCAGCTGACATCAGTGCTGCACTGCAGCAGTGGGAGATGCAATATCCTGCAATGCATGTTAGATTTGTATAGGTTGTGATCTTTTGTTTGCTGGCCCCCTGTCCTCCTAGGACTATATACTGCACAGCCACAAATGAATGCACTTAGCTCCTGGAGTTGACCAAATCTAGAAAACATCTGATCAGAAAACTGGCCTGCCAGTGCAGTGGTTGGATTTATGCTTGTGACACCAATGACCTGAGTTTGGGAAGAGCCTGTGAGTCAGAGGGCCAGCTGGGGGGAGAAGGATTGAGTGTCCCTGAGACTGCTCTCCTTCTCTGGGGGGGGGAATAGTGTCTGGCACTTTAAGAACCCCTAGCAGAGGCTGGGGTACTGCTGTGGCTAGCACCATTCTCTGAGGGGGGACATGGCAGAAGCTGGACGTCATTGCATACCTCACCCCCTGGGGAACCAAGCCTTTGGAAAAAAAATAGCTGGCCCCCAGGCATGATGCCCCTGCTCTGCCATCATCCCCACTGCCTCCTACATCCACCGGGGGGGTCCACATCCATAGCACTGACTCACTGGGTATGCCATGACTTGCCTATGGCATCCATGGGGGGGCAGCCCCCCTGGCAGTCCAACTCAGGGGGGCAAGTTTGGGCTCTGGGGCAGTGGGGCTGACCTTTAAATGGAGGTTCCCCAGGCCTGGGCCCAAAAAAGCTAAAATAAAAAAAAAGATCTGATTGGACATTATAAAAGCTCTAACATGCACTGCAGGTTATTGAATCTCCTACTGCCACAGCACCTCTTTAATGTGAGCTACATGGGATTCTGGGATTTGTAGTTACAGATAATGTCAGCTGAGAAGTAAGCGAAAGCTGTCTGACACAATCAATTATACTACAGCAAACAATAAACCAGAATGTGTTTGCACACAAAGTGCACATTGGGACCAACACCACACTTGAGTGTGCGGACCATTATGCTGACTGTTCCTCTTTAAGAAGTGTGACAGCAGTCATGCAGTTATGGTCTGCATACCTCTTAATCTTTATTCACCCAAAGTGGGGACACAAACCTGCAAAACAGGGGAGAAACAAATTGCAGGATACACCCTCATACCATTGAGATAGAACCTAAGAAGAACTCTTAAGGGTTTGATGGGAAAACCTCATGTGCAAAATCTGACATAGTCTGAAAACTCATAATAAGTTCTTTCAAATGAGGTTCTGGGTTCACCTGTAGCTGGAAGCACTCAAGAGACACAGATTCTGTCTGATGTTAATGCTGCATTGCAGCCATTTGTAGAGCATTGTGATGTCACTGAGGAACACGCTGAACAGCAAAGAACAGAGTTGATTAGCAGCAGCAGGTTGGTTGGACAGAGGTCTGGATTTATATTCTGTTTTAACTGAAATATTGGAATAGTTTGTAAGTGAAATTAGCTCTATGTGGTAAAAATTATTACCTTGAATTAGAACTGTTACTTGGGCTGTGATATTGTAACTTTTTGAGGTTTGGGGACAGTTGTTTGTCAGGGTTAATTAGAGGGAAATTTAAATGTGTTGTTTGCCTGGTGTTAGGGGAAAGGGACATTAGCTGCAATTACCTTGTCTTTAAACAGGAATTACCCTGGCCTCCACTGTTCACTTGGGAACTCAAAGCAGCAGGTTGGTTGGACAGAGGTCTGGGTTTATATTCTGTTTTAACTGAAATATTGGAATAGTTTGTAAGTGAAATTAGCTCTATGTGGTAAAAATTATTACCTTGAATTAGAACTGTTACTTGGGCTGTGATATTGTAACTTTTTGAGGTTTGGGGACAGTTATTTGTCAGGCTTAATTAGAGCGAAATTTAAATGTGTTGTTTGCCTGGTGTTGGGGAAGGGACATTAGCTGCAATTATCTTGTCTTTCAACAGGAATTACCCTGGCCTCCATTGTTCACTTGGGAACTCAAAGCAGCAAGTTGGTTGGACAGAGGTCTGGATTTATATTCTGTTTTAACTGAAATATTGGAATAGTTTGTAAGTGAAATTAGCTCTAAGTGGTAAAAATTAATACCTTGAATTAGAACTGTTACTTGGGCTGTGATATTATAACTTTTTGAGGTTTGGGGAGAGTTGTTTGTCAGGGTTAATTAGAGGGAAATTTAAATGTGTTGTTTGCCCAGTGTTAGGGGGAAGGGACATTAGCTGCAATTACCTTGGCTTTAAACAGGAATTACCCTGGCCTCCATTGTTCACTTGGCAACTCAAAGCAGCAGGTTGGTTGGACAGAGGTCTGGATTTATATTCTGTTTTAACTGAAATATTGTAATAGTTTTTAAGTGAAATTAGCTCTATGTGGTAAAAATTATTACCTTGAATTAGAACTGTTACTTGGGCTGTGATATTGTAACTTTTTGAGGTTTGGGGACAGTTGTTTGTCAGGGTTAATTAGAGGGAAATTTAAATGTGTTGTTTGCTTGGTGTTAGGGGGAAGGGACAAAAGATGCAATTACCTTGTCTTTAAACAGGAATTATCCTAGACTCCATTGTTCACTTGGGAACTCAAAGCAGCAGGTTGGTTTGACAGAGGTCTGGATTTATATTCTGTTTTAACTAAATATTGGAATAGTTTGTAAGTGAAATTAGCTCTATGTAGTAAAAATTATTACCTTGAATTACAACTGTTACTTGGGCTGAGATATTGTAACTTTTTGAGGTTTGGGGACACTTGTTTGTCAGGGTTAATTAGAAGGAAATTTAAATGTGTTGTTTGCCTGGTGTTAGGGGGCAGGGACATTAGCTGCAATTACCTTGTCTTTAAACAGGAATTACCCTGGCCTCCATTGTTCACTTGGGAACTCAAAGCAGCAGGTAGGTTGGACAGAGGTCTGGATTTATATTCTGTTTTAACTGAAATATTGGAATAGTTTGTAAGTGAAATTTGCTCTATGTGGTAAAAATTATTACCTTGAATTAGAACTGTTACTTGGGCTGTGATATTGTAACTTTTTGAGGTTTGGGGACCGTTGTTTGTCAGGGTTATTTAGAGGGAAATTTAAATGTGTTGTTTGCCTGGTGTTAGGGGGATGGGAGAAAATATGCAATTACCTTGTCTTTAAACAAGAATTACCCTGGCCTCCATTGTTCACTTGGGAACTCAAAGCGGCAGGTTGGTTGGACAGGGGTCTGGATTTATATTCTGTTTTTACTGAAATATTGGAATAGTTTGAAAGTGAAATTAGCTCTATGTGGTAAAAATGTTTACCTTGAATTAGAACTGTTGCTTGGGCTGATATATTGTAACTTTTTGAGGTTTGGGGACAGTTATTTGTCAGGCTTAATTAGAGGGAAATTTAAATGTGTTGTTTGCCTGGTGTTGGGGGAAGGGAAATTAGTTGCAATTACCTTGTCTTTCAACAGGAATTACCCTGGCCACCATTGTTCACTTGGGAACTCAAAGCAGCAGGTTGGTTGGACAGAGGTCTGGATTTATATTCTGTTTTAACTGAAATATTGGAATAGTTTGTAAGTGAAATTAGGTCTATGAGGTAAAAATTAATTCCTTGAATTAGAACTGTTACTTGGGCTGTGATATTGTAACTTTTTGAGGTTTGGGGACAGTTGTTTGTCAGGGTTAATTAGAGGGAAATTTAAATGTTTTGTTTGCCTGGTGTTAGGGGGCAGGGACATTAGCTGCAATTACCTTGTCTTTAAACAGGAATTACCCTGGCCTCCATTGTTAACTTGGGAACTCAAAGCAGCAGGTAGGTTGGACAGAGGTCTGGATTTATATTCTGTTTTAACTGAAATATTGGAATAGTTTGTAAGTGAAATTTGCTCTATGTGATAAAAATTATTACCTTGAATTAGAACTGTTACTTGGGCTGTGATATTGTAACTTTTTGAGGTTTTGGGACCGTTGTTTGTCAGGGTTATTTAGAGGGAAATTTAAATGTGTTATTTGCCTGGTGTTAGGGGGATGGGAGAAAATATGCAATTACCTTGTCTTTAAACAAGAATTACCCTGGCCTCCATTGTTCACTTGGGAACTCAAAGCAGCAGTTTGGTTGGAGAGGGGTCTGGATTTACATTCTGTTTTTACTGAAATATTGGAATAGTTTGTAAGTGAAATTAGCTCTATGTGGTCAAAATCTTTACCTTGAATTAGAACTGTTGCTTGGGCTGAGATATTGTAACTTTTTGAGGTTTGGGGACAGTTATTTGTCAGGCTTAATTAGAGGGAAATTTAAATGTGTTGTTTGCCTGGTGTTGGGGGAAGGGATATTAGTTGCAATTACCTTGTCTTTCAACAGGAATTACCCTGGCCTCCATTGTTCACTTGGGAACTCAAAGCAGCAGGTTAGTTGGACAGAGGTCTGGATTTATATTCTGTTTTAACTGAAATATTGGAATAGTTTGTAAGTGAAATTAGCTATATGTGGTAAAAATTAATACCTTGAATTAGAACTGTTACTTGGGCTGTTATATTGTAAATTTTTGAGGTTAGGGGACAGTTGTTTGTCAGGGTTAATTAGAGGGAAATTTAAATGTGTTGTTTGCCTGGTGTTAGAGGGAAGGGACGAAAGATGCAATTACCTTGTCTTTAAACAGGAATTATCCTAGACTCCATTGTTCACGTGGGAACTCAAAGCAGCAGGTTGGTTGGACAGAGGTCTGGATTTATAGTCTGTTTTAACTGAAATATTGGAATAGTTTGTAAGTGAAATTAGCTCTATGAGGTAAAAATTATTACCTTGAATTACAACTGTTACTTGGGCTGTGATATTCTAACTTTTTGAGGTTTGGGGACAGTTGTTTGTCAGGGTTAATTAGACGGAAATTTAAATGTACTGTTTGCCTGGTGTTAGGGGGATGGGACATTAGCTGCAATTACCTTGTCTTTAAACAGGAATTACCCTGGTCTCCTTTGTTCATTTGGGAACTCAAAGCAGCAGGTTGGTTTGACAGAGGTCTGGATTTATATTCTGTTTTAACTAAATATTGGAATAGTTTGTTAATGAAATTAGCTCTATGTAGAAAAATTATTACCTTGAATTACAACTGTTACTTTGGCTGAGATATTGTAACTTTATGAGGTTTGGGGACACTTGTTTGTCAGGGTTAATTAGAGGGAAATTTAAATGTGTTGTTTGCCTGGTGTTAGGGGGCAGGGACATTAGCTGCAATTACCTTGTCTTTAAACAGGAATTACCCTGGCCTCCATTGTTAACTTGGGAACTCAAAGCAGCAGGTAGGTTGGATAGAGGTCTGGGTTTATATTCTGTGTTAACTGAAATATTGGTATAGTTTGTAAGTGAAATTTGCTCTATGTGGTAAAAATTATTACCTTGAATTAGAACTGTTACTTCGGCTGTGATATTGTAACTTTTTGAGGTTTGGGGACCGTTGTTTGTCAGGGTTATTTAGAGGGAAATTTAAATGTGTTGTTTGCCTGGTGTTAGGGGGATGGGAGAAAATATGCAATTACCTTGTCTTTAAACAAGAATTACCCTGGCCTCCATTGTTCACTTGGGAACTCAAAGCAGCAGGTTGGTTGGACAGGGGTCTGGATTTATATTCTGTTTTTACTGAAATATTAGAATAGTTTGTAAGTGAAATTAGCTCTCTGTTTTAAAAATTATTACCTTGAATTAGAACTGTTACTTGGGCTGTGATATTGTAACATTTTGAGGTTTGGGGACAGTTGTTTGTCAGTGTTAATTAGAGGGAAATTTAAATGTGTTGTTTACCTGGTGTTATGGGGAAGGGACAAAAGATAAAATTACCTTGTCTTTAAACAGGAATTACCCTGGCCTCCATTGTTCACTTGGGACCTCAAAGCAGCAGGTTGGTTGGACAGAGGTCTGGATTTATATTCTGTTTTAACTGAAATATTGGAATAGTTTCTAAGTGAAATTAGCTCTCTGTGGTAAAAATTATTACCTTGAATTAGAACTGTTACTTGCGCTGTGATATTGTAACTTTTTGAGGTTTGGGGACAGTTATTTGTCAGGCTTAATTAGAGGGAAATTTAAATGTGTTGTTTGCCTGGTGTTGGGGGAAGGGACATTAGTTGCAATTACCTTGTCTTTAAACAGGAATTACCCTGGCCTCCATTGTTCACTTGGGAACTCAAAGCAGCAGGTTGGCTGGACAGAGGTCTGGATTTATATTCTGTTTTAACTGAAATATTGGAATAGTTTGTAAGTGAAATTAGCTCTATGTGGTAAAAATTAATACCTTGAATTAGAACTGTTACTTGGGCTGTGATATTGTAACTTTTTGAGGTTTGGGGACAGTTGTTTCTCAGGGTTAATTAGAGGGAAATTTAAATGTGTTGTTTGCCTTGTGTTAGGGGGAAGGGACATTATCTGCAATTACCTTGGCTTTAAACAGGAATTTCCCTGGCCTCCATTGTTCACTTGGGAACTCAAAGCAGCAGGTTGGTTGGACAGAGGTCTGGATTTATATTCTGTTTTAACTGAAATATTGTAATAGTTTTATGTGAAATTAGCTCTATGTGGTAAAAATTATTACCTTGAATTAGAACTGTTACTTGGGCTGTGATATTGTAACTTTTTGAGGTTTGGGGACAGTTGTTTGTCAGGGTTAATTAGAGGGAAATTTAAATGTGTTGTTTGCCTGGTGTTAGGGGGAAGGGACAAAAGATGCAATTACCTTGTCTTTAAACAGGAATTATCCTAGACTCCATTGTTCACGTGGGAACTCAAAGCAGCAGGTTGGTTGGACAGAGGTCTGGATTTATATTCTGTTTTAACTGAAATATTGGAATAGTTTGTAAGTGAAATAAGCTCTATGTGGTAAAAATTATTACCTTGAATTATAACTGTTACTTGGGCAGTGATAGTGTAACTTTTTGAGGTTTGGGGACAGTTGTTTGTCAGGGTTAATTAGACGGAAATTTAAATGTGTTGTTTGCCTGGTGTTAGGGGGCAGGGACATTAGCTGCAATTACCTTGTCTTTAAACAGGAATTACCCTGTCCTCCATTGTTCACTTGGGAACTCAAAGCAGAAGGTAGGTTGGACAGAGGTCTGGATTTATATTCTGTGTTAACTGAAATATTGGTATAGTTTGTTAGTGAAATTAGCTCTATGTGGTAAAAATTATTACCTTGAATTAGAACTGTTACTTGGGCTGTGATATTGTAACTTTTTGAGGTTTGGGGACCGTTGTTTGTCAGGGTTATTTAGAGGGAAATTTAAATGTGCTGCTTGCCTGGTGTTAGGGGGATGGGAGAAAATATGCAATTACCTTGTCTTTAAACAGGAATTACCCTGGCCTCCATTGTTCACTTGGGAACTCAAAGCAGCAGGTAGGTTGGACAGAGGTCTGGATTTATATTCTGTTTTAACTGAAATATTGGAATAGTTTGTAAGTGAAATTTGCTCTATGTGATAAAAATTATTACCTTGAATTAGAAACTGTTACTTGGGCTGTGATATTGTAACTTTTGATGCTTTTGGGACCGCTGTTTGTCAGGGTTATTTAGAGGAAATTTAAATGTTGCTAATGCCTAGTGTTAGGGGATGGGAGAAAATATGCAATTACCTTGTCTTTAAACAAGAATTACCCTGGCCTCCATTGTTCACTTGGGAACTCAAAGCAGCAGTTTGGTTGGAGAGGGGTCTGGATTTACATTCTGTTTTTACTGAAATATTGGAATAGTTTGTAAGTGAAATTAGCTCTATGTGGTCAAAATCTTTACCTTGAATTAGAACTGTTGCTTGGGCTGAGATATTGTAACTTTTTGAGGTTTGGGGACAGTTATTTGTCAGGCTTAATTAGAGGGAAATTTAAATGTGTTGTTTGCCTGGTCTTGGGGGAAGGGATATTAGTTGCAATTACCTTGTCTTTCAACAGGAATTACCCTGGCCTCCATTGTTCACTTGGGAACTCAAAGCAGCAGGTTAGTTGGACAGAGGTCTGTATTTATATTCTGTTTTAACTGAAATATTGGAATAGTTTGTAAGTGAAATTAGCTATATGTGGTAAAAATTAATACCTTGAATTAGAACTGTTACTTGGGCTGTTATATTGTAAATTTTTGAGGTTAGGGGACAGTTGTTTGTCAGGGTTAATTAGAGGGAAATTTAAATGTGTTGTTTGCCCGGTGTTAGGGGGAAGGGACATTAGCTGCAATTACCTTGGCTTTAAACAGGAATTAACCTGGCCTCCATTGTTCACTTGGCAACTCAAAGCAGCAGGTTGGTTGGACAGAGGTCTGGATTTATGTTCTGTTTTAACTGAAATATTGTAATAGTTTTTAAGTGAAATTAGCTCTATGTGGTAAAAATTATTACCTTGAATTAGAACTGTTACTTGGGCTGTGATATTGTAACTTTTTGAGGTTTGGGGACAGTTGTTTGTCATGGTTAATTAGAGGGAAATTTAAATGTGTTGTTTGCCTGGTGTTAGAGGGAAGGGACGAAAGATGCAATTACCTTGTCTTTAAACAGGAATTATCCTAGACTCCATTGTTCACGTGGGAACTCAAAGCAGCAGGTTGGTTGGACAGAGGTCTGGATTTATAGTCTGTTTTAACTGAAATATTGGAATAGTTTGTAAGTGAAATTAGCTCTATGAGGTAAAAATTATTACCTTGAATTACAACTGTTACTTGGGCTGTGATATTCTAACTTTTTGAGGTTTGGGGACAGTTGTTTGTCAGGGTTAATTAGACGGAAATTTAAATGTACTGTTTGCCTGGTGTTAGGGGATGGGACATTAGCTGCAATTACCTTGTCTTTAAACAGGAATTACCCTGGTCTCCTTTGTTCATTTGGGAACTCAAAGCAGCAGGCTGGTTTGACAGAGGTCTGGATTTATATTCTGTTTTAACTAAATATTGGAATAGTTTGTTAATGAAATTAGCTCTATGTAGAAAAATTGTTACCTTGAATTACAACTGTTACTTTGGCTGAGATATTGTAACTTTATGAGGTTTAGGGACACTTGTTTTGTCAGGGTTAATTAGAGGGAAATTTAAATGTGTTGTTTGCCTGGTGTTAGGGGCAGGGACATTAGCTGCAATTACCTTGTCTTTAAACAGGAATTACCCCGGCCTCCATTGTTAACTTAGGGAACTCAAAGCAGCAGGTAGGTTGATAGAGGTCTGGGTTTATATTCTGTTAACTGAAATATTGGTATAGTTTGTAAGTGAAATTTGCTCTATGTGGTAAAATTATTACCTTGAATTAGAACTGTTATTTCGGCTGTGATATTAGTAACTTTTTGAGGTTTGGGACCGTTGTTTGTCAGGTTATTTAGAGGAAATTTAAAATGTGTTGTTTGCCTGGTGTTAGGGGATGGGAGAAAATATACAATTACCTTGTCTTTAAACAAAAATTACCCTGGCCTCCATTGTTCACTTGGGAACTCAAAGCAGCAGGTTGATTGGACAGGGTCTGATTTATATTCTGTTTTACTGAAATATTAGAATAGTTTGTAAGTGAAATTAGCTCTCTGTTTTAAAAATTATTACCTTGAATTAGAACTGTTACTTGGGCTGTGATATTGTAACATTTTGAGGTTTGGGGACAGTTGTTTGTCAGTGTTAATTAGAGGGAAATTTAAATGTGTTGTTTACCTGGTGTTAGGGGGAAGGGACAAAAGATAAAATTACCTTGTCTTTAAACAGGAATTACCCTGGCCTCCATTGTTCACTTGGGAACTCAAAGCAGCAGGTTGGTTGGACAGAGGTCTGGATTTATATTCTGTTTTAACTGAAATATTGGAATAGTTTGTAAGTGAAATTAGCTCTCTGGTAAAAATTATTACCTTGAATTAGAACTGTATCACTTATGGCTGTGATATTGGAACTTTTGAGGTTTGGGGACAGTTATTTGTCAGAACTTAATTAGAGGGAAATTTGAATGTGTTGTTTGCCTGGTGTTGGGGGAAGGGACATTAGTTGCAATTACCTTGTCTTTAAACAGGAATTACCCTGGCCTCCATTGTTCACTTTGGAACTCAAAGCAGCAGGTTGGCTGGACAGAGGTCTGGATTTATATTCTGTTTTAACTGAAATATTGGAATAGTTTGTAAGTGAAATTAGCTCTATGTGGTAAAAATTAATACCTTGAATTAGAACTGTTACTTGGGCTGTGATATTGTAACTTTTTGATGTTTGGGGACAGTTGTTTCTCAGGGTTAATTAGAGGGAAATTTAAATGTGTTGCTTGCCCTGTGTTAGGGGAAGGACATTATCTACAATTACCTTGGCTTTAAATAGGAATTTCCTGGGCTCCATTATTGTTCACTTGGGAACCTGAAAGCAGCAGGTTGGTTGGACAGAGGTCTGGATTTCTATATTCTGTTTAACTGGAAATATTGTAATAGTTTTTATGTGAAATTAGCTCTATGTGGTAAAAATTATTACCTTGAATTAGAACTGTTACTTGGGCTGTGATATTGTAACTTTTTGAGGTTTGGGGACAGTTGTTTGTCAGGGTTACTTAGAGGGAAATTTAAATGTGTTGTTTGCCTGGTGTTAGGGGGAAGGGACAAAAGGTGCAATTACCTTGTCTTTAAACAGGAATTATCCTAGACTCCATTATTCACATAGGAACTCAAAGCAGCAGGTTGGTTGGACAGAGGTCTGGATTTATATTCTGTTTTAACTGAAATATTGGAATAGTTTGTAAGTGAAATAAGCTCTATGTAGGTAAAATTATTACCTTGAATTATAACTGTTACTTGGGCAGTGATAGTGTAACTTTTTGAGGGTTTGGGGACAGATGGTTTGTCAGGGTTAATTAGACGGAAATTTAAATGTGTTGTTTGCCCTGGTGTTAGGGGGCAGGGACATTAGCTACAATTACCTTGTCTTTAAAAGGAATTACCCTGTCCTCCATTGTTCCTTGGAAACTCAAAGCAGAAGGTAGAGTTGGACAGAGGTCTGATTTATATTCTGTGTTAACTGGAAATATTAGTATAGTTTGTTAGTGAAATTAGCTCTATGTAGTAAAAATTATTACCTTGAATTAGAACTTATTACTTGGGCTGTGATATTGTAACTTTTTTTGAGGTTTGGGGACCGTTGTTTGTCAGGGTTATTTAGAGGAAATTTAAATGTCTGCTTGCCTAGTGTTAGGGGATGGGAGAAAATATACAATTACCTTGTCTTTAAACAAGAATTACCCTGGCCTCTATTGTTCACTTAGGAACTCAAAGCAGCAGGTTGGTTGGACAGGGGTCTGGATTTGTATTCTGTTTTTACTGAAATATTGGAATAGTTTGTAAGTGAAATTAGCTCTTTGTTTTAAAAATTATTACCTTGAGTTAGAACTGTTACTTGGGCTGTGATATTGTAACATTTTGAGGTTTGGGGACAGTTGTTTGTCAGGGTTAATAAGAGGGAAATTTAAATGTGTTGTTTGCCTGGTGTTAGGTGGAAGGGACAAAAGATAAAATTACCTTGTCTTTAAACAGGAATTACCCTGGCCTCCATTGTTCACTTGGGAACTCAAAGCAGCAGGTTGGTTGGACAGAGGTCTGGATTTATATTCTGTTTTAACTGAAATATTGGAATAGTTTGTAAGTAGAAATTAGCTCTATATTTGTAAAAATTATTACCTGAATTAGAACTGTTACTTGCGCTGTGATATTGTAACTTTTGAGGTTTGGGGACAGATTATTTGTCAGGCTTAGTTAGAGGAAATTTAAATGTGTTGTTAGCCCGTGTTGGGGAAAGGATATTAGTTGCAATTACCTTGTCTTTCAACAGGAATTACCTAGCCTCCATTGTTCACTTAGGAACTCCAAAGCAGGATGGTTGGACAGAGGTCTGGATTTATATTCTGTTTTAACTGAAATATTGGAATAGTTTGTAGTGAAATTAGATCTATGTGGTAAAAAAATTAATACTTTGAATTAGAACTGTTACTTCAGAGGCTGTGATATTGTAGCTATCTTTTTGAGGTTTGGGGACAGTTGTTTGTCAGGGTTAATTAGAGAAATTTAAATGTGTTGTTTGCCCAGTGTTAGGAAGGAGGACATTAGCTACAATTACCTTGGCTTTAAACAGGAAATTACCCTGGCCTCCATTGTTCACTTGAAATCAAAGAAAGCAGGTTGGTTGGACAGATGTCTGATTTATATTGTGTTTTAACTGAAATATTGGAATAGTTTGAGAGTGAAATTAGTCTCATGAGGTAAAAATTATTACCTGAATTACAACTACTTGGGCTGTGATATTCTAACTTTTTGAGGTTTGGGGACAGTTGTTTGTCAGGGTTAATTAGACGGAAATTTAAATGTACTGTTTGCCTGGTGTTAGGGGGATGGGACATTAGCTGCAATTACCTTGTCTTTAAACAGGAATTACCCTAGTCTCCTTTGTTCATTTGGGAACTCAAAGCAGCAGGTTGGTTTGACAGAGGTCTGGATTTATATTCTGTTTTAACTGAAATATTGGAATAGTTTGTAAGTGAAATTAGCTCTATGTGGTAAAAAATTATTACCTTTGATAAAACTGCATTGGGCTGTGATATTGTAACTTTTTGAGGTTTAGGGACAGTTGTTTGTCAGGGTTAATTAGAGGAAATTTTAATGTGTTGTTTGAGTGTTGGGGAAAGGACATTAGTTGCAATTACCTTGTCTTTCAACAGGAATTACCTTAGCCTCCATTATTCACTTGGAACTCAAAGCAGCAGGTTGGTTGGACAGAGGTCTGGATTTATATTCTGTTTTAACTGAAATATTGGAATAGTTTGTAAGTGAAATTAGCTCTATGTGGTAAAAATTAATACCTTGAATTAGAACTGTTACTTGGGCTGTGATATTGTAACTTTTTGAGGTTTGGGGACAGTTATTTGTCAGGGTTACTTAGAGGGAAATTTAAATGTGTTGTTTGCCTGGTGTTAGGGGGAAGGGACAAAAGATAAAATTACCTTGTCTTTAAACAGGAATTACCCTGGCCTCCATTGTTCACTTGGGAAACTCAAAAGCAGGTTGGTTGGACACAGAGGTCTGGATTTATATTCTGTTTTAACTGAAATATTGGAATAGTTTGTAAGTGAAATTAGCTCTATGTGGTAAAAATTATTACCTTGAATTAGAACTGTTACTTGGGCTGTGATAGTGTAACTTTTTGAGGTTTGGGGACAGTTGTTTGTTAGGGTTAATTAGACGGAAATTTAAATGTATTGTTTGCCTGGTGTTACGGGGATGGGACATTAGCTGCAATTACCATGTCTTTAAACAGGAATTACACTGGTCTCCTTTGTTCACTTTGGAACTCTAAGCAGCAGGTTGGTTTGACAGAGGTCTGTATTTATATTCTGTTATAACTAAATATTGGAATAGTTTGTAAGTGAAATTAGCTCTATGCAGTAAAAATTATTACCTTGATTTACAACTGTTACTTGGGCTGAGATATTATAACTTTATGAGGTTTGGGGCCACTTGTTTGTCAGGGTTAATTAGAGGGAAATTTAAATGTGTTGTTTGCCTGGTGTTAGGGGGCTGGGACATTAGCTGCAATTACCTTGTCTTTAAACAGGAATTACCCTGGCCTCCATTGTCCTTGGGAACTCAAAGCAACAGGTAGAGTTGGACAGAGGTCTGGATTTATATTCTGTGTTAACTGAAATATTGGAATAGTTTGTAAGGGAAATTAGCTCTATGGTAAAAATTATTACCTTGAATTAGAACTGTTACTTGGGCCAAGATATTGTAACATTTTTGAGGTTTGGGGACTGTTGTTTGTCAGAGTTATTTAGAGGAAATTTAAATGTGTTGCTTGTGGTGTTAGGGGATGGGAGAAAATGCAATACCTTTGTCTTTAAACAAGAATTACCTGGCCTCCATTGTTCACTTGGGAACTCAAAGCAGCAGGTTGGTTGGACAGGGGTCTGGATTTGTATTCTGTTTTTACTGAAATTTTGGAATAGTTTGTAAGTGAAATTAGCTCTATGTGGTCAAAATTTTTACCTTGAATTAGAACTGTTGCTTGTGCTGAGATATTGTAACTTTTTGAGGTTTGGGGACAGTTATTTGTCAGGCTTAGTTAGAGGGAAATTTAAATGTGTTGTTTGCCTGGTGTTGGGGGAAGGTAAATAGTTGCAACTACCTTGTCTTCAACAGGAATTACCTGGCCTCCATTGTTCACCTTGAACTCAAAGCAGCAGGTTGGTTGGACAGAGGTCTGGATTTATATTCTGTTTTAACTGAAATATTGGAATAGTTTGTAAGTGAAATTAGCTCTATGAGGTAAAAATTAATACCTTGAATTAGAACTGTTACTTGGGCTGTGATATTGTAACTTTTTGAGGTTTGGGGACAGTTGTTTGTCAGGGTTAATTAGAGGGAAATTTAAATGTGTTGTTTGCCCGGTGTTAGGGGGAAGGGACATTAGCTGCAATTACCTTGGCTTTAAACAGGAATTACCCTGGCCTCCATTGTTCACTTGGCAACTCAAAGCAGCAGGTTGGTTGGACAGAGGTCTGGATTTATATTCTGTGTTAACTGAAATATTGTAATAGTTTTAAGTGAAATTAGCTCTATGTGTAAAATTACTACCTTGAATTCTAGAACTGTTACTTGGGCTATGAGTATTGTAACTTTTGAGGTTTGGGGACTGTTGTTTGTCAGGGCTATTTAGAGGAAATTTAAATGTGTTGCTTCGCCTGGTGTTAGAGATGGGAGAAATATGCAATTACCTTGTCTTTAAAACAAGAATTACCTAGCCTCCATTCTTCATTGGGAACTCAAAGCAACAGATTGGTTAACCAGAGGTCTGATTTGTATTCTGTTTTTACTGAAATTTTGGAATAGTTTGGTGAAATTAGCTCTGTATGGTCAAAATTTTTACCTTGAATTAGAACTGTTGCTTGGGCTAAGATATTGTAACTTTTTGAGGTTTGAGGACAGTTATTTGTCAGAGGGCTTAGTTAGAGGGAATTTAAATGTGTTCTTTTGCCTGGTGTTGGGGAAGGTAAATTAGTTGCAATTACCTTTGTCTTTCAACAGGAATTACTGGCCTCATTGTTCACTTGGGAACTCAAAGCAAGGTTAGTTGGACAGAGGTCTGGATTTATATTCTGTTTTAACTGAAATATTGGAATAGTTTGTAAGTGAAATTAGCTCTATGTGGTAAAAATTAATACTTTGAATTAGAACTGTTACTTGGGCTGTGATATTGTAACTTTTTGAGGTTTGGGGACAGTTGTTTGTCAGGGTTAATTAGATGGAAATTTAAATGTACTGTTTGCCTGGTGTTAGGGGGATGGGACATTAGCTGCAATTACCTTGTCTTTAAACAGGAATTACCCTGGTCTCCTTTGTTCATTTGGGAACTCAAAGCAGCAGGTTGGTTTGACAGAGGTCTGATTTATATTCTGTTTCAACTAAATATTGGAATAGTTTGTTAATGAAATTAGTTCTATGTAAAAAAATTATACTGAATTACAACTCACATTTCTATTGAGATATTGTAACTTTATGAGGGGTTTGGGGACAATTTGTTCTGTTGAAGTAATTAGAGGGAAATTTAAATGTGTTGTTTGACTGGTGTTAGGGGGAAGGGACAAAAGATGCAATTACCTTGTCTTTAAACAGGAATTATCCTAGACTCCATTGTTCACGTGGGAACTCAAAGCAGCAGGTTGGTTGGACAGAGGTCTGGATTTATATTCTGTTTTAACTGAAATATTGGAATAGTTTGTAAGTGAAATTAGCTCTATGTGGTAAAAATTATTACCTTGAATTAGAACTGTTACTTGGGCAGTGATAGTGTAACTTTTTGAGGTTTGGGGACAGTTGTTTGTCAGGTTAATTAGACGGAAATTTAAATGTGTTGTTTGCCTGGTGTTAGGGGGACAGGACATTAGCTGCAACTACCTTGTCTTTAAACAGGAATTACCCTGGCCTCCATTGTTCACTTGGGAACTCAAAGCAGCAGGTTGGTTGGACAGAGGTCTGGATTTATATTCTGTGTTAACTGAAATATTGGTATAGTTATAAGTGAAATTAGCTCTATGTGGTAAAAATTATTACCTTGAATTAGAACTGTATTACTTAGGGCTGTGATATTGTAACTTTTTGAGGTTTGGGGACCGTTGTTTGTCAGGGTTATTTAGAGGGAAATTTAAATGTGCTGCTTGCCTGGTGTTAGGGGGATGGGAGAAAATATGCCATTACCTTGTCTTTAAACAAGAATTACCCTGGCCTCTATTGTTCACTTGGGAACTCAAAGCAGCAGGTTGGTTGGACAGGGGTCTGGATTTGTATTCTGTTTTTACTGAAATATTGGAATAGTTTGTAAGTGAAATTAGCTCTTTGTTTTAAAAATTATTACCTTGAGTTAGAACTGTTACTTGGGCTGAGATATTGTAACATTTTGAGGTTTGGGGACAGTTGTTTGTCAGGGTCAATAAGAGGGAAATTTAAATGTGTTGTTAGCCTGGTGTTAGGTGGAAGGGGCAAAAGATAAAATTACCTTGTCTTTAAACAGGAATTACCCTGGCCTCCATTGTTCACTTGGGAACTCAAACCAGCAGGTTGGTTGGACAGAGGTCTGGATTTATATTCTGTTTTAACTGAAATATTGGAATAGTTTGTAAGTGAAATTAGCTCTATAGTTGTAAAAAATTACCTGAATTAGAACTGTGACTTATGCTGTGATATTGTAACTTTTTGAGGTTTGGGGACAGTTATTTGTCGGAGAGCTTAATTAGAGGAAATTTAAATGTGTTGTTTGCTCGGTGTTGGGAAAAGGATATTGATGCAATTACATTGTCTTTCAACAGGAATTACCCTGGCCTCCATTGTTCACTTGGGAACTCAAAGCAGCAGGATGGTTGACAGAGGTCTGATTTATATTCTGTTTTAACTGAAATATTGGAATAGTTTTATGATGAAATTAGCTCTATGTGGTAAAGAAATTAATACTTTGAATTAGAACTGTTACTTGGGCTGTGATATTGTAACTTTTGAGGTTTAGGGACAGTTGTTTTGTCAGGGTTAATTAGAGGAAATTTAAATGTGTTGTTTGCCCAGTGTTAGGGAAGGACATTAGCTACAATTACCTTGGCTTTAAAAACAGAATTACCCTGGCTACCATTGTTCACTTGGCAACTCAAAGCAGCAGGTTGGTTGGACAGATGTCTGGATTTATATTCTGTTTACACTGCAAATATTGTGATTGTTTTAAGTGAAATTAGTCTATGTGGCAAAAATTAATCCTTGAATTAGAACTGTTACTTAAGGTGGAGTATTTTAACTTTTTGTGGTTTGTATTAAGTTGTTTGTTAGGTTATTTAGAGGAAATTCTAATGTGTTGTTTCTGGTGTTAGGGGAAAGGACAAAAGATGCAATTACCTTGTCTTTAAACAGGAATTATCCTAAACTCCATTGTTGACGTGGGAACTCAAATCAGCAGGTTGGCTGGACAGAGGTCTGGATTTATATTCTGTTTTAACTGAAATATTGGAATAGGCTTAAAGTGAAATTAGCTCTATGTGGTAAAAATTATACCTTGAAGTAAAACTGTTACTTGGGCTGTGATATTGTAACTTTGAGGTTTGGGACAGTTGTTTGTCAGGGTTAATTAGAGGAAATTTAATGTGTTGTTTGCTCATGTTGGGGGAAGGACATTAGAACCAAACACCTTGTCTAACAGGTACCAACCTCCATTGTTCCTTGGAACTCAAAGCAGCAGGTTAGTTGGACGAGTCTGGATTTATATTTGTTTAAATTGAAATAGAATATTTATAAGTAAAATTAGCTCCATGTAAAATTAATATGAATTAGAACCATTACTTGGGCTGTGATATTGTAACTTTTGAGTTTGGGACAAATATTTGTAGGGTTACTAGAGGAAATGTGTTATTTGCCTGGTGTTAGGGAAGGGACAAAAGATAAAATTACCTTGTCTTTAAACAGGAATTACCTCACCTCCATTGTTCCTTGGAACCCAAGCAAGTTGGCTGGACAGAGTCTGATTTATATTCTGTTTTAACTGAAAATACAGTTTGTAGTGAAATTAGCCTATGTGGCAAAAATTATACATGAATTAGACTGTTGCTTGAAACATGATGTAACTTTTGAGGTTTAGGGACAGTTGTTTGTTAGGGTTAATTAGGGAAATTTAAATGTTGTTGCCCGGTGACAGGGGCTGGGACAGGCCGTACTACCTTTGTCTTTAAATGAGGAATTCACCCTGCCTCCATTGTTCCAGGAACTCAAAGCAGTAGGTTGGACAGAGGTCTGATTTATATTCTGTTAACTGAAATATTGAATAGTTTATAGGAAATTAGCTCTGTGGTAAAAATGTAACTTGAATTAGAACTGTTACTTGGGCTATGATATTGTAACTTTTGAGGTTTAGGGACTACATTGTCAGGGTTATTGAGGGAAATTTAAATGTGTTGCCTGGTATTGGGGATGGAAAATATACAATTACCTTGTCTTTAAACAAAATTACCCTGGCCTCCATTATTCCTTAGGAACTCAAAGCACCAGGTTAGTTGGACAGGGTCTGGATTTGTATTCTGTTTTACTGAAATTTTGGAATAGTTTGTAAGGAAATTAGCTCTAAGTGGTCAAAAATTTTACCTTGAATTAGAACTGTTGCTTGTGCTGAGATATTAAACTTTTGAGGTTTGGGGACAGTTATTGTCAGGCTTAGTTAGAGGAAATTTAAATGTGTCAGCCTGGTGTTGGGGAAGGTAATAGTTGTAATTACTTTCACAAGAATTACCTAACCTCCATTGATACGTAGAACCAAAGCAGCAGGTTGGTTGGACAGAGGTCTGATTTATATTCTGTTTAACTGAAATATTGGAATAGTTTGTAAGTGAAATTAGCTCTATGTGGTAAAAAATTAATTGAATGAAACTGTTACTTGGGCTGTGATATTGTAACTTTTTGAGGTTAGGACAGTTGTTTTGTCAGGGTTAATTAGAGGGAAATTTAAATGTGTGTTGTTTGCCGGTGTTAGGGGGAAGGACATTAGCTACAGTATGGCTTTAAACAGGAATTACCCTGGCCTCCATTGTTCACTTGGCAACTCAAAGCAGCAGGTTGGTTGACAGGGTCTGATTATATTCTGTGTTAACTGAAATATTGTAATAGTTTTGGAAATTAGCTCTATGGTAAAATTATACCTGAATTAGAACTGTTACTTGGGCCAAGATATTGTTACTTTTGAGGTTTAAATATTGTTTGTCAGGGTTATTTAGAGAAATTTAAATGTGTTGCTTGCCTGTTAGGATGGGAGAAAATACAATTACTTGTCTTAAACAAGAATTACCCTGGCCTCATTGTTCCTTGGGAACTCAAAGCAACAGGTTAGTTGACAGAGGTCTGATTTATTCTGTTTTAATGAAATTTTGAATAGTTAAGTGAAATAATTTATGGTCAAATTTTTACCTTGAATTAGAACCATGCTTAGGCTAAGATATTGTAACTTTTTGAGGTTAGACAGTTATTGTCAGGCTTAGTTAGAGGAATTTAAATGTTGTTTGCCTGGTGTTGGGGAAGGTAAATTAGTTACAATGCCTTGTCTTTCAACGGAATTACCCTGGCCTCCATTGTTCACTTAGGAACTCAAAGCAGCAGTTAGTTGGACAGAGGTCTGATTATATTCTGTTTTAATCAAATATTGTAGTTTGTGGGTGAAATTATTTTAAGGGAAAATTAATACCTTGAATTAGAACTACATTGGGCTTTGATATTGTAACTTTGAGGTTGGGACAGTTGTTTGTCAGGGTTAATTAGAGGAAATTTAAATGTGTTGTTGCCCGGTTAGGGAAGACGTGCTTTGCAATTACCTTGGCATATGAATTACCCAGCATCATGTTGTAGCAACTCAAGAAGCCTTAGGTTGGTTGGACAGAGTCTGGATTTATATTCTGTTTAACTGAAATATTGTAACAGTTTTAGGAAATTAGCCTATGGGTTAAATGTACCCGAATTAGAACCATACTTGGGCTGTGATATTGCTTTTTAGATTTAGGGACAGTTGTTTGTCAGGGTTAATTAGAGGAAATTAAATGTGTTAATGCTTGATGTTAGGAAAGGACAAAAGATGCATCACCTTGTCTTTAACAGGAATTATCCTAGACTCCATTGTCAAGACTCAAAGAGGAGTTAGTTTACAGAGGTCTGATTATATTCTATTTTAATAAATATTGAATAGTTTGTAAGTAAAATTAGCTCTATATAGTAAAAATTATTACCTTGAATTACAACTGTTACTTCACTGAGATATTGTAACTTTTGAGGTTGAGACACTTGTTTGTCAGGGTTAATTAGAAGGAATTTAAATGTGTTGTTTGCCTGGTAGGGCAGGGACAATACGCAATTACCTTATCTTTAAACAGAATTACAAGCCCCATTGTTCCTTAAACTCAAGCAACAGGTATGACAGAGGTCTGGATTTATATTCTGTTTAACCAAATATTGGAATAGTTTGTGCGAAATTTGCTCTATGGTAAAAATTATTACCTTGAATTAGAACTGCTACTTGGCTGTGACATTGTAACTTTTGAGGTTAGGGACAGTTGTTTGTCAGGGTTAATTAGAGAAAATTAAATGTATTGTTTGCCCAGTGTTAGGGAAGGACATTAGCTACAATTACCTTGCTTTAACAGGAAATCACTGGCCTCCATTGTTCTTGCAACTCAAAGCAGCAGGTTAGTTGGACAGATGTCTATTTATATTCTGTTTTAACTGAAACATGATTGTTTTATGAAATTAGCTCTATGTAAAAATTACTTAATTAGAACTTTACTAGGCTGTGATATTTAAACTTTTGTGGTTTGGGGACAGTTGTTTGTTAGGGTTACTTAGAGAAAATTAAATGTTGTTTCCCGGTGTTCGGGGAAAGGACAAAGATGCAATTACTCGTCTTTAAACTGAATTATCCAAACTCATTGTTGACCTAGAACTCAAATCAGCAGGTTAGCTGGACAGAGGTCTGGTTATATTTGTTTTAACTGAAATATTGGAATAGTTTAAAGTGAAATTAGTCTATGTGGAAAATTATTACATGAAGCAAAACTGTTTGGGCTGTGATATTGTAACTTTTTGAGGTTTGGGGACAGTTGTTTATCAGGGTTAATTAGAAAATTAATGTGTTGTTTGCCCAAGGTTGGGGAAGGACATTAGTTCCAAATTACCTTGTCTTTCAACAGGAATTACTCATCCATTGTTCACTTAAATCAAAGCAGGTTGGTTGACAGAGGTCTGATTATATTTGTTTTAACTGAAATATTGGATAGTTTGTAAGTAAATTAGCTCTATGTGGTAAATAATACCTTCACTAGAATCATACTTAACAGAGATATTGTAACTTTTGAGGTTTAGGGACATTATTGTCAGGTTACTAGAGAAATTTAAATGTTGTTTGCCTGGTGTTAGGGGCGACAAAAGATAAAATTACCTTGTCTTTAAACAGGAATTACCCTGGCCTCCATTGTTCCTTAGGAACCCAAAGCAGCAGGTTAGTTGACAGAGGTCTGATTTATTCTGCTTTAACCGAAATATTGGAATAGTTTGTAAGTGAAATTAGCCCCATGTAAAAATTATTACATGAATTAACCGTTACTACGTATAGTAACTTTTATACTAGACAGTTGTTTGTTAGGGTTAATTAGACGGAAATTTAAAATGCATTTGCCTGGTGTTACGTGATGAACATTAGCCGTACTACATGTCTTAAACAGAATTACCTAACTCTTTGTTCACTTTGAACCCCAGCCAGGTTGGTTTGACAGAGGTCTGTATTTATATTATAATAAATAAAGAATAGTTTAAAGTGAAATTAGCTCTATGCAGTAAAATTATTACCTTGATTTACCTATTACTTGGGCTGAGATATTATAACTATGAGGTTTAAATTCATTGTCAGGGTTAATTAGAGGAAATTAATGTGTTGTTTGCCTGGTGTTAGGGGGCTGGGACATTAGCTGAACTACCTTGTCTTTAAACAGAAATTCACCGGCCCAGTGTTCACTTAAACTCAAAGCAGCAGGTAGGTTGACAGAGTCTGGATTTATATTCTGTGTTAACTGAAATATTGGAATAGTTTATAGTGAAATTAGCTCTATGGGTAAAATTATTACCTGAATTAGAACGTACTTGGGCTATGATATTGCAACTTTTGAGGTTTGGGACTGTTGTTTGTCAGGGTTATTTAGAGAAATGAAATGTGTTGCTTGCCTGTTGGGGATGGAAAAATATACAATTACCTTGTTCAAACAAGTACTGGCCCATTGTTCACTAAACTCAAAGGCAGGTTGATTGGACAGGGTCTGGATTTGTATTCTGTTTTGCTGAAATTTTGGAATAGTTTGTAAGTGAAAGTAGCTCTATGGTCAAAATTTTTACCTTGAATTAGAACTGTTACTAAAGGAGATATTGTAACTTTTGAGGTTTGGACAGTTATTGTCAGCTTAGTTAGAGGAAATTTAAATGTGTTGTTTGCCTGGTGTTGGGGAAGGTAAATTAGTTGCAAATTACCTTGTCTTTAACAGGAACTAATAGCCTCCATTGTTCACTTGGGAACTCAAAGCAGCAAGTTAGTTGAAGAGGTCTGATTTATATTCTGTTTTAACTGAAATATTGGAATAGTTTAAAGGAAATGGCTCTATGTGGTAAAATTAACATGAATTAGAACTGTTACTACTGTGATATTGTAACTTTTGAGGTTTGGGGACAAAGGTTTGTCAGGGGTTAATTAGAGGAAATTTTAAATGTGTTGTTTGTCTGGTGTTAGGGGAAGGGACATTAGCTACTCTTGGTTTAAACAGGAAATTGCCTTGGCTCCATTGTTCACTTCAAGACTCAAGCAGCAGGTTGTTAGACAGAGGTCTGGATTTATATTCTGTGTTAACTGATATTGTAATAGTTTTAAGGAATTAGCTCTATGTGGGAAAAATTATACAATTAGAACTGTTATCAGCTGATATTAAACTTTGAGGTTTGGGGACTGTTAATTTGTCAGGGTTATTTAGAAAATTAAGTGTTAACGACTGGTGGGGATGGGAGAAAATATGAATTACCTTGTCTTTAAACAAAATTACCCTGGCTCCATTGTTCTTGGGAACTCAAACCAACAGGTTAGTTGGACAGGGTCTGATTTGTATTCTGTTTTTACTGAAATTTTGGAATAGTTTGTAAGTGAAACTACTCTATATGGACAAAATTTTTACTAGATTAGAACCGTTGCTTGGGCTAAGATATTGTAACTTTTGAGGTTTGGGGACAGTTATTTGTGGTAGATAGAGGGAAATTTAAATGTTGTTTTGCCTGGTGTTGGGGAAAGGTAAATTAGTTAAATTACCTTGTCTTTCAAAGAATTACCCTGGCCTCATTGTTCACTTGGAACTCAAAGCAGGTTAGTTGGACAGAGTCTGGTTATATTCTGTTTTAACTGAAATATTGGAATAGTTTTATGAAATTAGCTATGTGGTAAAATTAATACTGAATTAGAACTGTTACTGGGCTGGGATATTGTAACTTTTGAGGTTTGGGACAGTTGTTTGTCAGGGTTAATTAAGGAAATTTAATGTACTGTTTGCCTGGTGTTGGGGGATGGGACATTAGCTGCAATTAATTGTTTTAAACAGGATGCCTGGTCTCCTTTATTCATTTAGAACTCAAAGGCAGGTTGGTTTGACGGGAATGGATTTATATTCTGTTTAATAATATTGAATAGTTTTTAATGAAATTAGCTCTGTAGAAAATTATTACCTTGAATTACAAATGTTACTTTGGCTGAGATATTTAACTTTATGAGGTTTGGAGGACCTATTTGTCAGGGTTAATTAGAAAATTAAATGTTGTTTGCTTGGTGTTAGGGAAGGACAAGATGCAATTACCTGTCTTAAACAGAATTATCCTAACTCATTGTTCATCAGAACTCAGCACCAGGTTGGTTTGACAGGGTCTGATTTATATTCTGTTTTAAATAAATATTAGATAGTTTGTAAGTGAAATTAGCTCTATGTAGTAAAATATTAATGAATTACAACTGTTACTTGGGCCGAGATAATGTAACTTTTTGAGGTTTAGGGACACTTGTTTGTCAGGGTTAATTAGAAAATTTAAATGTGTTGTTTGCCTGGTGTTAGGGGCAGGACATTAGCTGCAATTACCTTGTCTTTAAACAGGAATTACCCTGGCCTCCATTGTTCCTTAGGAACTCAAAGCAGGTAGGTTGGACAGGGTCCAATTTATATTCTGTTTTAACTGAAATATTGGAATAGTTTGTATGAAATTTGCCTATGTGGTAAAATTATTACCTTGAATTAGAACTGTTACTTGGGCTGTGATATTGTAACTTTTGAGGTTTAGACCAAGCATTTGTCAGGGTTATTTAGAGGAAATTAAATGTGTTGTTTGCCTGGTGTTAGGGGATGGGAGAAAATACCAAGTACCTTGTCTTTAAACAAAAATTACCCTGGCCTATTGTCATGGGAACTCAAAGCGGCAGGTTAGTTGGACGGTTATATTCTGTTTTACTGAAATATTGAAATAGTTTGAAAGTGAAATTAGCTCTATGTGGTAAAATATTTACCTTAACTAGAACTGTTGCTTACTGATATATTGCAACTTTTGAGGTTTGGAGAAAGATTTGTCAGGCGACTAGAGGGAAATTTAAATGTGTTGTTTGCCTGCGCTGGGGGGAAGGGAAATTAGCTGTACTACCTTGTATTTCAATGAGAACATCCCACACCTGTTCATTGGGAACCAAAGCAGGTTGGTTGGACAGAGGTCTGATTGTATTCTGTTTAACTGAAATAGGAAAGTTTGTAAGGAAATTAGGTCTATGATAAAATTAATTCCTTGAATTAGAACTACTTGGGCTGTGATATTGTACTTTTTTGAGTTTCGGGACAGTTGTTTGTCGAGGGTTAATTAGAAATTTAAATGTTTTAATACTGGTGTTAGCAGGACGTAGCTACAGTACACTTATCTTTAAACAGGAATTACCCTGGCCTATTGTTCACTTGGGAACCTGAAATAAGGTAGGTTGAAGAGGTCTGATTTATATTCTGTTTTAACTGAAATATTGAATAGTTTGTAAGTGAAACTCTATGTGGTAATTATTACCTTGAATTAGAACCGTTACTTAACAGGATATTGTAACTTGAGGTTTGGGAACCTTGTTTGTCAGGGTTATTTAGAGGAAATTTAAATGTGTTGTTTTTCCTGGTGTTAGGTGATGGAGAAAATATGCACTACTTGTACTAAATTAAAGAATTCACCCTGGCCTCCATTGTCACTTGGGAACTCAAAGCAGTTTGGTTGACAGGGTCTGATTACATTCTGTTTTACTGAAATATTGAATAGTTGTAAGGAAATTAGCTCTATGTGTCAAAATTTTACTGAATTAAAACTGCTGTTGGGCTGAGATATTGTAACTTTTGAGGTTTGGGGACAGTTATTTATTAGGTTACTTAGGGAAATTTAAATTTGTTGTTTTCCTGGTGTTCGGGGAAAGGACAAAGATGCACTACCTTGTCTTTAAACAGAATTATCTAAAATCCATTGTTGACGTAGGAACTCAATCAGCAGTTCACGGACAGTGGTCTGGATTTATATTCTGTTTTAACTGAAATATTGGTAGTTGTAAGAAATTAGCTCTATGAGGAAAAATTATTACCTTAGTAAAACTGTTATAATGTGATATTGTAACTTTTGGAGTTTAGGGACAGTTTGTCAGGGTTAATGGAAAAATTAATGTGTTGTTGCCTGGTGTTGGGGAAGGGACATTAGTTGCAATACCTTGTCTTCAACGGAATTACCTTGGCCTCCATTGTTCACAGGAACTCAAAGGCAGGTTGGTAGGACAGGGTCTGGATTTATATTCTGTTTAACTGAAATATTGGAATAGTTTAGTGAAATTAGCTCTATGTGGTAAAAGTATACGAATTAGAACCGTTACTTGGCCAGGATATTGTAAATCTTTGAGGTCAGGGACAGTTATTTGTCAGGGTTACCTTAGAAAACTAAATGTAATAATGGCCTGGTGTTAGGAAGGACAAAAGATAAATCACCTTGTCTTAAACAGGAATTACCCCGGCCTCCATTGTTCATAGGAACTCAAAGCAGCAGGTTAAGGACAGAGGTCTGGTTGATATTCTGTTTAACTGAAATATTGGAATAGTTGTAAGGAAATTAGCTCTTAGTAAAAATTATTACCTTGAATTAGAACTGTTACTTGGGCAAATAGTGCAACTTTGAGGTTTGGGACAGTTGTTTGTTAGGTTAATTAGACGGAATTTAAATGTATTGTTTGCCCGGTATTATGGGGATGAGACATGCGCAATTACCAAGGCACTAAACAGGAATTACACTGGTCTCCTTTGTTCACTTGGAACCTAAGCAGCAGGTTGGTTTGACAGAGGTCTGTACTATATTCTGTTATAACTAAATATTGGAACAGTTTGTAAGAAAGTAGCTCTATGCAATAAAATTATTACCTTAAATTACAACTGTTACTGGTCTGAGATATTATAACTTTATGAGGTTTAAAGAACTTGTTTGTCAGGGTTAATTAGAGAAATTTAAAATATTTGTTGCCCGGAGTTAGGGGCTGGGACATTGCCACATTACCTTGTCTTTAAACAGGAATTAACCTGGCCTCCATTGTTCCTTGGGAACCCAAAGCAGGTAGGTTGGACGAGATCGATTTATATTCTCAGTTAACTGAAATATTGGAATAGTTGTAAGTGAAATTAGCTCTATGGTAAAATATTACCTTAATTAGAACTGTTACTTGGGCTATGATATTGTAACTTTTGAGGTTTGGGAATTTGTTTGTCAGGGTTATTAGAGGAAAATTAAATGTGTTTGGCCTGGCGTTAGGGATGGGAGAAATATGCAATTACCTTGTCTTTAAACGAATTACCCACAACTCATTGTTCACTTGAGACCCAAAGCAGCAATTTGGTTGGACAGGGTCTGATTTATATCTGTTTTTACTGAAATTTGGAATAATTTATAGGGAAATTAGCTCTATGTGGTCAAATTTTTGCCTTGAATTAGAACTGTTGCTTGGGCTGAGATATTAACTTTTGAGTTTAGGGACAAATATTGTCAGGCTTAGTTAGAAATTTAAATGTTGTTTCGCCTGGTGTTGGGGGAAGGTAAATTATTACAATTACCTTTGTTCAACAGGAATTACCCTGGCTCCATTGTTCACTCGGAATCAAAGCAACAGGTTGAAGGACAGAGGGATTTGTATTCTGTTTTAATCTATTGGAATAGTTTGAAGTGAAATTAGCTCTATAGTAAATTAATACCTTGAATTAGAACTGTTGTTAGGCTGTGATATTGTAACTTTTGAGGTTTGGGGACAGTTGTTTGTCAGGTTAATTAGAAAACGAATATGTTGTTTGCCCGTGTTAGAAGGACATTAGCTGCAATTACCTTGGCACAAACAAGATTACCCAGCTCCATTGTTCCTTGCAACTCAAAGCAGCAGGTTGGACAGACGCCTGATTTATATTCTACTTTAACTGAAAATTGTAATAGTTTTGATGAAATTAGTCTATGTGGTAAAAATTATTACCAGATTAGAACCATTGGGCTATGATATTATATTTGAGGTTTGGGACTATTGTTTGTCAGGGTTATTTAGAAATTTAAATGTGTTGCTTGCCTGGTGTTAGGGATGGAGAAAATATGCACCACCTTGTCTTTAAACAAAATTCCTAGCCTCATTAACACTTAGGAACCCAAAGCAGGTTAGTTGGAAGGGTCTGATTTGTATTCTGTTTTACCGAATTGAATAGTTTGTAAGGAAACGCTCTATGTGGTCAAAATTTTTACCTTGAATTAGAACTATTGCTTAGGCTGAGATATTGCAACTTTTGAGGTTTGGACAGTTATTTGTCAGGCTTAGTTAGATGGAATGAAATGTGTTGTTTGCATGGTGTTGGGGAAGCTAATTAAAGTGCACTACCTTGTCTTTCAACAGAATTACCCAGCCTCCATTGTTCACTTGTGAACTCAAAGCAACAAGCTAGTTGACAGAGTCTGATTTATATTCTATTAACTGAAATATTGGAATAGTTTGTGCGAAATTAGCTCCATGTAAAACACAACGAATTAGAACTGTTTTTGGGCTGTGATATTATAACTTTTTGAGGTTTAGGGACAGTTGTTTGTCAGGTTAGAGGAAATTAAATGTGTTGTTTGCCCGGTGGGAGGAAGGACATACTACAATCAACAGCACAAACAGGAATTACCCTCACCTCCATTGTTCACTTAGCAACTCAAAGCAGCAGGTTGGTTGGACAGAGGTCTGGATTTATATTCTGTTTTTGAAATATTGTAATAGTTTTAAGTGAAATTATCATGTGGTAAAAATTATTACCTCAATTAGAACTGTTACTTGGCTGTGATATATAACTTTTGAGGTTTGGGACAGTTGTTTGACAGGGTTAATTAGAAATTTAAATGTTGTTTGCTTGGTGTTAGGGAAGGACAAAGATGCATACCTTGTCTGTCGGGGAATTATCCTAGCTCCATTGTTCCTTGGAACTCAAAGCAGCAGGACTGGTTTGACAGAGGTCTGGATTTATATTCTGTTTTAACTAAATATTGAATAGTTGTAAGGAAATTATATTTCATGTAGTAAAATTATTACCTTTGAATTACAACTGTTACTTGGGCTGAGATATTGTAACTTTTTAGGTTGAAGACACTTGTTGTCAGGGTTAATTCTTTAAATGTGTTGTTTGCCTGGTGTTAGGGGCAGGGACGTGGCTGCAATTACCTTGTCTTTAAACCGGAATTACCCTGGCCTATTGTTCACTTCGCTGATATTGTAACTTTTTGAGGTTTGTGGACAGTTGTTTGTCAGGGTTACTTAGTGGAAATTAAATGTGTTGTTTGCCTGTGTTGGAAGGGATAAGGTAATTACCTTTCTTTCAACAGAATTACCGGCCTCCATTGTTCACTTGGGAACTCAAAGCAGCAGGTTGGTTGGACAGAGGTTGATTTATATCTTTTTAACTGAAATATTGGAATAGTTTGTAAGTGAAATTAGCTCTGTGAAAATTATTACCTTGAATTAGAACTGTTTTGGCTGATATTGTAACTTTGAGGTTTGGGACAGTTGTTTGTCAGGTTTACTTAGAGGAAATTTAATGTGTTGTTTTCCTGTGTTGGGGAAGGGACATTATTGCAATTACCTTGTCTTCAACAGGAATTACCCTGGCCTCCATTGTTCACTTGGGAACTCAAAGCAGCAGGTTGGTTGACAGAGGTCTGGATTTGTATTCTGTTTAACTGAAATATTGTAATAGTTTTTAGCGAAATTAGCTCGTGTGGTAAAATTTTTACCTTGAATTAGAACCTGTTACTTGGCTGTGATATTGTAACTTTTTGAGGTTTGGGGACATTGTTTGTCAGGGTTACTTAGAGGAAATTTAAATGTGTTGTTTGCCTGGTGTTAGGGAAGGGACAAATGATGAAATTACCTTGTCTTTAAACAGGAATTATACTCGACTCCACTGTTCACTTGGGGAAGTCAAAAGCAGGTTGGTTTGGACAGAGGCTTTTATTTATATTCTGTTTTAACTGAAATATTGGAATAGTTTGTAAGTAAAATTAGCTCTATGTGGTAAAAATTATTACCTTGAATTAGAACTGTTACTTGGGCTGTGATAGTGTAACTTTTTGAGGTTTGGGGACAGTTGTTTGTCAAGGTTAATTAGACTGAAATTTAAATGTATTGTTTGCCTGGTGTTAGTGGGATGGGACATTAGCTGCAATTACCATGTCTTTAAACAGGAATTACCCTGGTCTCCTTTGTTCACTTGGGAACTCAAAGCAGCAGGTTGGTTTGACAGAGGTCTGGATTTATATTCTGTTTTCAATAAATATTGAATAGTTTTAGGTGAAATTAGCTCTATGTAGTAAAAATTATTACCTTGAATTACAACTGTTACTTGGCTGAGATATTGTAATTATGGAGTTTGGGACACTTGTTTGTCAGGGTTAATTAGGTGGAAATTTAAATGTGTTGTTTGCCTGGTGTTAGGGGGCAGGACATTAGCTGCAATTACCTTGACTTTAGACAGGAATTACCCTGGTCGCTATTGTTCACTTGGACTCAAAGCAGCTTGGTTGGTTGGACAGAGTGTCTGGATTTATATTCTGTGTTAACTGAAATATTGGTATAGTTTGTGATGAAATTAGCTCTATGTGGTGTAAAATTATTACCATGAATTAGAACTGTTACTTGGGCTGTGATATTGTAACTTTTTGGGGTTTGGGGACCATTGTTTGTCAGGGTTATTTAGAGGAATTTAATGTGTTGCATGCCTGGGGTTAGGGATGGGAGAAATTATGCAATTACCTTGTCTTTAAACAAGAATTACCCTGGCGTCTATTGTTTACTTGGGAACTCAAAGCAGCAGGTTGGTTGGACAGGGGTCTGGAATTGTATTCTGTTTTTACTGAAATATTGGAATAGTTTGTAAGTGAAATTAGCTCTTTGTTTTAAAAATTATTACCTTGAATTAGAACTGTTACTTGGGCTGAGATATTGTAACTTTATGAGGTTTGGGGACACTTGTTTGTCAGGGTTAATTAGAGGGAAATTTAAATGTGTTGTTTGCCTGGTGTTGGGTGGAAGGGACAAAAGATAAAATTACCTTGTCTTTAAACAGGAATTACCCTGGCCTCCATTGTTCACTTGGGAACTAAAAGCAGCAGGTTGGTTGGACAGAGGTCTGGATTTATATTCTGTTTTAACTGAAATATTGGAATAGTTTGTAAGTGAAATTAGATCTATGTTGTAAAAATTATTACCTTGAATTAGAACTGTTACTTGCGCTGTGATATTGTAACTTTTAGAGGTTTGGGGACAGTTATTTGTCAGGCTTAATTAGAGGGAAATTTAAATGTGTTGTTTGCCCGGTGTTGGGGGAAGGGTCATTAGTTGCAATTACCTTGTCTTTCAACAGGAATTACCCCGGCCTCCATTGCTCACTTGGGAACTCAAAGCAGCAGGATGGTTGGACAGAGGTCTGGATTTATATTCTGTTTTAACTGAAATATTGGAATAGTTTGTAAGTAAAATTAGCTCTATGTGGTAAAAATTAATACTTTGAATTAGAACTGTTACTTGGGCTGTGATATTGTAACTTTTTGAGGTTTGGGGACAGTTGTTTGTCAGGGTTAATTAGAGGGAAATTTAAATGTGTTGATTACCCGGTGTTAGGGGAAGGGACATTATCTGCAATTACCTTGGCTTTAAACAGGAATTACCCTGGCATCCATTGCTCACTTGGGAACTCAAAGCAGCAGGTTGGTTGGACAGATGTCTGGATTTATATTCTGTTTTAACTGAAATATTGGAATAGTTTGTAAGTGAAATTAGCTCTATGTGGTAAAAATTAATACCTTGAATTAGAACTGTTACTTGGGCTGTGATATTGTAACTTTTTGAGGTTTGGGGACAGTTATTTGTCTTGGTTACTTAGAGGGAAATTTAAATGTGTTTTTGCCTGGTGTTAGGGGGAAGGGACAAAAGATGCAATTACCTTGTCTTTAAACAGGAATTATCCTGGACTCCATTGTTCATGTGGGAACTCAAACCAGCAGGTTGGTTGGACAGAGGTCTGGATTTATATTCTGTTTTATCTGAAATATTGGAATAGTTTGTAAGTGAAATTAGCTCTATGTGGTAAAAATTATTACCTTGAATTAGAACTGTTACTTGGGCTGTGATATTGTACCTTTTTGAGGTTTGGGGACAGTTGTTTGTCAGGTTTATTAGATGGAAATTTAAATGTGTTGTTTGCCTGGTGTTATGGGGAAGGGACATTAGCTGCAATTACCTTGTCTTTAAACAGGAATTACCCTAGTCTCCATTGTTCACTTGGGAACTCAAAGCAGCAGGTAGGTTGGACAGAGGTCTGGATTTATATTCTGTGTTAACTGAAATATTGAAATAGTTTGTAAGAGAAATTAGCTCTATGTGGTAAAAATTATTACCTTGAATTAGAACTGTTACTTGGGCTGTGATATTGTAACTTTTTGAGGTTTGGGGACCTGTTGTTTGTCAGGGTTATTTAGAGGGAAATTTAAATGTGTTGTTTGCCTGGTGTTAGGGGGATGGGAGAAAATATGCAATTACCTTGCCTTTAAACAAGAATTACCCTGGCCTCCATTGTTCACTTTGGAACACAAAGCAGCAGGTTGGCTGGATAGGGGACTGGATTTATATTCTGTTTTTACTGAAATATTGGAATAGTTTGTAAGTGAAATTAGCTCTTTGTTTTAAAAATTATTACCTTGAATTAGAACTGTTATTTGGTCTGTGATATTGTAACATTTTGAGGTTTGGGGACAGTTGTTTGTCAGGGTTAATTAGAGGGAAATTTAAATGTGTTGTTTGCCTGGTGTTTGGGGGAAGGGTCAAAAGATAAAATTACCTTGTCTTTAAACAGGAATTACCCTACCCTCCATTCTTCACTTGGGAACTCAAAGCAGCAGGTTGGTTGGACGAGGGTCTATGGTTATATTCTGTTTTAACTGAAATATTGGAATAGTTTGTAAGTGAATTAGCTCTCTGTGGTAAAAATTATTACTTGAATTAGAACTGTTACTTGGGCTGTGATATTGTAATTTTGAGGTTTGGGACAGTTATTGTCAGGCTTAATTAGAGAAATTTAAATGTATTGTTTACCTGGTGTTGGGGGAAGGGACATGAGTTGCAATTACCTTGTCTTTCAACAGGAATTACCCTGGCCTCCATTGTTCACTTGGGAACTCAAAGCAGCAGGTAGGTTGGACAGAGATCTGGATTTATATTCTGTTTTAACTGAAATATTGGAATAGTTTGTAAGTGAAATTAGCTCTATGTGGTAAAATTGTACAGCGAATTAGAACTGTTACTTGCGCGCTGTGATATTGTAACTTTTTGAGGTTTGGAGACAGTTGTTTGTCAGAGGTTAATTGGGAAATTTAAATGTGTTGTTTACCTGGTGTTGGGGGAAGGACATTAGTTGCAATTACCTGATCTTCAACAGTAATTACCTAGCCTCCATTGTTCACTTGGGAACTCAAAGCAGCAGTAGGTTGGACAGAGGTCTGTTTTATATTCTGTTTTAACTAAATATTGGAATCGTTTGTAAGTGAAATTAGCTCTATGTAGCAAAATTATAACTTGAGTTACAACTGTTATAGGCAGAGATATTGTAACTTTTTGAGGTTTGGGGCCACTGTTTGTTCTCAGGGTTAATTAGAGGAAATTTAAATGTGTTGTTTGTCTGGTGTTAGGATCGACATTAGCTGCAATTACCTTGTCTTTAAACAGGAATTACCCTGGTCTCCATTGTTCACTTGGCAACTCAAAGCAGCAGGTTGGTTGGACAGAGGTCTGTATTTATATTCTGTTTTAACTGAAATATTGTGATTGTTTTTAAGTGAAATTAGCTCTATGTGGCAAAAATTATCCTTGAATTACAACTGTTACTTGGGCAGAGATATTGTAACTTTATGAGGTTTGGGGCCAGTTGTTTGTCAGGGTTAATTAGAGGGAAATTTAAATATGTTGTTTCCCTGGTGTTGGGGGAGGACAATAGATGCAATTACCTTGTCTTTAAACAGGAATTAACTAGAACTCCATTGTTCACTTGGCAACTCAAAGCAGCAGGTTGGTTGGACAGAGGTCTGGATTTATATTCTGTTTTAACTGAAATATTGAGATTAGTTTGTAAGTGAAATTAGCTCTATGTTTTAAAAATTATTACCTTGAATTACAACTGTTACTTGGCTGTGATGTAACATTTTTGAGGTTTGGGGACAGTTGTTTGTCAGGGTTCAGTCGAAATTTAAATGTGTTCTTTGCCTGGTGTTAGGAAGGTTGATAAAATTACCTTATCTTTAAACAGGAATTACCCTGGCCTCCATTGTTCACTTGGGAACTCAAAGCAGCAGGTTGGTTGGACAGAGGTCTGGATTTATATTCTGTTTTAACTGAAATATTGGAATAGTTTGTAAGTGAAATTAGCTCTATGTGGTAAAAATTATTGCCTTGAATTAGATCTGTTACTTGGGCTGTGATAGTGTAACTTTTTGAGGTTTGGGGACAGTTGTTTGTCAGGGTTAATTAGAGGGAAATTTAAATATGTTGTTTGCCTGAAGTTAGGGGGAAGGGACAAAAGATGAAATTACCTTGTCTTTAAACATGAATTATCCTAGACTCCATTGTTCACGTGGGAACTCAAAGCAGCAGGTTGGTTGGACAGAAGTCTGGATTTATATTCTGTTTTAACTGAAATATTGGAATAGTTTGTAAGTGAAATTAGCTCTATGTGGTAAAAATTATTACCTTGATTTAGATCCGTTACTTGGGCTGTGATATTGTAACTTTTTGAGGTTTGGGACAGTTGTTTGTCAGGTTGATTAGATGGAATTTTAAATGTGTTGTTTTGCCTGGTGTTGAAACGGGGACATTGGCTGCAGAATTACCTTGTCTTTAAACAGAATTACCTGGCCTCCATTGTTCACTTGGGAACTCAAAGCAGCAGGTTGGTTGGACAGAGGTCTGGATTTATATTCTGTTTTAACTGAAATATTGTGATTGTTTTTAAGTGAAATTAGCTCTATGTGGTAAAAATTATTCCTTGAATTAGAACTGTTACTTGGGCTTTGATATTGTAACTTTTTGAGGTTTGGGTACAGTTGCTTGTCAGGGTTACTTAGAGGGAAATTTAAACGTGTTGTTTGCCTGGTGTTAGGGGGAAGGGACAAAAGATGCAATTACCTTGTCTTTAAACAGGAATTACCCTGGTCTCCATTGTTCACTTGGGAACTCAAAGCAGCAGGTTGGTTGGACAGAGGTCTGGATTTATATTCTGTTTCTAGTAAATATTGTGATTGTTTTTAATAAATTAGCTCTATGTTTTAATTATTCCTTGCAATTAGAACTGTTACTTGGGCTTGATATTGTAACATTTTGAGGTTTGGGGACAGTTGTTTGTCAGGGTTAATTAGAGGAAATTTAAATGTGTTCTTTGCCTGGTGTTGGGGGAAGGGACAAAGATAGCAGTACCTTGTCTTTAAACAGAATTGCCTGAACTCCATTGTTCACTTGGGAAGTCTCAAAGGCAGCAGTTGGTTTGGACAGAGGTCTGGATTTATATTCTGTTTTAACTGAAATATTGGAATAGTTTGAGTGAAATTAGCTCTATGTGGTAAAAATTATTACCTTGAATTAGAACTGTTACTTGGGCTGTGATAGTGTAACTTTTTGAGGTTTGGGGACAGTTGTTTGTCAGGGTTAATTAGACGGAAATTTAAATATATTGTTTGCCTGGTGTTAGGGGGAAGGGTCAAAAGATGCAATTACCTTGTCTTTAAACAGGAATTATCCTAGACTCCATTGTTCACGTGGGAACTCAAAGCAGCAGGTTGGTTGGACAGAGGTCTGGATTTATATTCTGTTTTAACTGAAATTTTGGAATAGTTTGTAAGTGAAATTAGCTCTATGTGGTAAAAATTATTACCTTGAATTACAACTGTTACTTGGGCTGTGATATTGTAACTTTTTGAGGTTTGGGGACAGTTGTTTGTCAGGGTTAATTAGACGGAAATTTAAATGTATTGTTTGCCTGGTGTTTGGGGGATGGGACATTAGCTGCAATTACCTTGTCTTTAAACAGTAATTACCCTGGTCTCCATTGTTCACTTGGGAACTCAAAGCAGCAGGTTGGTTTGACAGAGGTCTGGATTTATATTCTGGTTTAGCTAAATATTGGAATAGTTTGTAAGTGAAATTAGCTCTATGTAGTAAAAATTATTACCTTGAATTACAACTGTAACTTGGGCTGAGATATTGTAACTTTATGAGGTTTGGGAACACTTGTTTGTCTGGTTCAATTAGAGGGAAATTTAAATGTGTTGTTTGCCTGGTGTTGGGGGCAGGGACATTCGCTGTTACCTTGTCTTTAAGCAGAATTACCTAGCCTCCATTGTTCCTTGGGAACTCAAAGCAGCGATGGGTTGAACAGAGGTCTGGATTTATATTCTGTGTTAACTGAAATATTGGAATAGTTTGTAAGTGAAATTAGCTCATGTGGTAAAATTATTACCTTGAATTAGAACTGTTACTTGGGCTGTGATATTGTAACTTTTTGAGGTTTGGGGACCGTTGTTTGTCAGGGTTATTTATAGGGAAATTTAAATGTGTTGTTTGCCTGGTGTTAGGGGGATGGGAGAAAATATGCAATTTCCTTGTCTTTAAACAAGAATTACCCTGGCCTCCATTGTTCACTTGGGAACTCAAAGCAGCAGGTTGGTTGGACAGGGGTCTGGATTTATATTCTGTTTTTACTGAAATATTGGAATAGTTTGCAAGAGAAATTAGCTCTTTGTTTTATAAATTATTACCTTTAATTAGAACTGTTACTTGGTCTGTGATATTGTAACATTTTGAGGTTTGGGGACAGTTGTTTGTCAGGGTTAATTAGAGTGAAATTTAAATGTGTTGTTTGCCTGGTGTTAGGGGGAAGGGACAAAAGATAAAATTACCTTGTCTTTAAACAGGAATTACCCTGGCCTCCATTGTTCACTTGGGAACTCAAAGCAGCAGGTTGGTTGGACAGAGGTTTGGATTTATATTCTGTTTTAACTGAAATATTGGAATAGTTTGAAAGTGAAATTAGCTCTATGTTGTAAAAATTATTACCTTGAATTAGAACTGTTACTTGCGCTGTGATATTGTAACTTTTTTAGGTTTGCGGACAGTTATTTGTCAGGCTTAATTAGAGGGAAATTTAAATGTGTTGTTTGCCCGGTGTTGGGGGAAGGGACATTAGTTGCAATTACCTTGTCTTTCAACAGGAATTACCCTGGCCTCCGTTGCTCACTTGGAAACTCAAAGCAGCAGGTTGGTTGGACTGAGGTCTGGATTTATATTCTGTTTTAACTGAAATATTGTGATAGTTTTTAAGTGAAATTAGCTCTATGTGGTAAAAATTATTCCTTGAATTAGAACTGTTACTTGGGCTGTGATATTGTAACTTTTTGAGGTTTGGGGACAGTTGTTTGTCAGGGTTAGTTAGAGGGAAATTTAAATGTGTTGTTTGCCTGGTGTTAGGGGGAAGGGACAAAAGATGCAATTACCTTGTCTTTAAACAGGAATTATCCTAGACTCCATTGTTCACGTGGGTACTCAAAGCAGCAGGTTGGTTGGACAGAGGTCTGGATTTATATTCTGTTTTAACTGAAATATTGGAATAGTTTGAAAGTGAAATTAGCTCTATGTGGTAAAAATTATTACCTCGAATTACAACTGTTACTTGGGCTGTGATATTGTAACTTTTTGAGGTTTAGGACAGTTGTTTGTCAGGGTTAATTAGATGGAAATTTAAATGTATTGTTTGCCTGGTGTTAGGGGGATGGGACATTAGCTGCAATTACCTTGTCTTTAAACAGGAATTACCCTGGTCTCCATTGTTCACTTGGGAACTCAAAGCAGCAGGTTGGTTTGACAGAGGTCTGGATTTATATTCTGTTTTAACTAAATATTGGAATAGTTTGTAAGTGAAATTAGCTCTATGTTTTAAAAATTATTACCTTGAATTAGAACTGTTACTTGGGCTGTGATTTTGTAACATTTTGAGGTTTGGGGACAGTTGTTTGTCAGGGTTAATTAGAGGGAAATTTAAATGTGTTGTTTGCCTGGTGTTAAGGGGAAGGGACAAAAGATTAAATTACCTTGTCTTTAAACCAGAATTACTCTGGCCTCCATTGTTCACTTGGGAACTCAAAGCAGCAGGTTGGTTGGACAGAGGTCTGGATTTATATTCTGTTTTAACTGAAGTATTGGAATAGTTTGTAAGTGAAATTAGCTCTGTGTGGTAAAAATTATTTCCTTGAATTAGAACTGTTACGTGGGCTGTGATATTGTAACTTTTTGAGGTTTGGGGACAGTGGTTTGTCAGGGTTAATTAGAGTGAAATTTAAATGTGTTGTTTCCTTGGTGTTGGGGGAAGGGACATTAGCTTCAATTACCTTGTCTTTAAACAGGAGTTACCCTGGCCTCCATTGTTCACTTGGGAACTCAAAGCTGCAGGTTGGTTTAACAGAGGTCTGGATTTATATTCTGTTTTAACTGAAATATTGGAATAGTTTGTAATGAAATTGGCTCTATGTGGTAAAATTATTACCTTGAATTGGGGAGCTATTACTTGGGCTGTGATATTATAACTTTTTGAGGTTTGGAGACAGTTGTTTGTCAGGGTTAATTAGAGGTAATTTAAATGTGTTGTTTGCCTGGTGTTGAGGAAGGACAAAAGATGAAATACCTTGTCTTTAAACAGGAATTACCCTGGCCTCCATTGTTCACTTGGGAACTCAAAGCAGCAGGTTGGTTGGACAGAGGTCTGGATTTATATTCTGTTTTAACTGAAATATTGGAATAGTTTGGAAGTGAAATTAGCTCTATGTGGTAAAAATTATTACCTTGAATTAGAACTGTTACTTGGCTGTGATATTGTAACTTTTTAAGTTTGGGGACAGTTGTCTGTCAGGGGCTAATTAGAGAATTTAAATGTTTGTTTGTCTGGTGTTTAGTAAAAGCCCTCCCACCCACCCTGTTTTGTAGGAATTCTTAAATAGTGAAAAACCACTGGGGTTGGGTTTAAGAAGAGTATTTCTGTTTTAGGACTGAAATTTGAAGCAACAGCTGCTAGTGGGCCTGTGACATCATACGGTGCCTGATGTCTGCTTACACACACTGTTACTGGGACCAAACACACACTGGACTGTATGTGGTTGTGAGACTTTGGAACTTTATCATTGGGGTTGAAATTGGGTTGTGTAATAATCACAGTCAGTATAGAGAGAAATGTATTCAGGGAAAGGGACTGAGAAAGGGGGTGTGCCATTATAAACAGAGGGATAAACAGTGTGGCCATATTCACTATGGCAGGCATCTTTGGAAGGGTTGTAGGCTGTTTCCGGCTGTGGGATGGCAATAATTCTAAATTGGGCCTGACAAGGGCGGAGGCTGCCCACTCGTGAACAATTATCTTGTATCAGGAGTGAGGTATATTGGTTAAGGAGTAGCTTGGGGAGCTGGGGGTGTCCAAGGATAAGGGTGTGGATATGGGCAGCAGAAGGGTGGGGCTGGGGGAGGCTGAGGCACGCTCTGAAATTAGGGCGTTATGTTACAGCAAGCAGGAGGGGGATTAGGGACAGAGGACCCTTAGGTAGGGAAGTTGATGCTAAGGGGAAAGCGTACGGGGTGAACATTCTGAATACAAAGATAGTGGAGGGGGAAGAGTCAGGAGGGGCTGTTGTGTGTATGCCTAAAACAGCAGACTGTGGGAAGGGAGCTCCTAAGGTGAACAGAGCAAGAGGGGAAGAAGAGGGGAAGTTTAGAGGTGCAGTCAGGGGAATCTTGGGTTACTTGATGAGGCTGACATCGAGTGTCGCAGTAAATTTGAGCTACTAAGCAACCTAGAGGAGGAGGAAGGGGTTGGTGGAAATGAGAAAACTTATACAGAGGCCGGGGGGAGGGAGTCTGATACCCATAGGGCATCACAGACCGGCAATGGAAAGGATAGAAATAGTCCCAGAGGGAGAAGGGGAAACATATATGTTAAGCAAATGGGGGAGATGCAACATATTCCAGACATGAGAGAGGAGAGCATGATTGGAGAGAAACTGGGAGACAAGGAGGTGGGAGAGGAGCCCCCTTTCAGCAGGGGGGTCAGTACCAAGGATGGGGCCCTAGCTAAAGGGGACCCACAGAGAGCCTCTGGAGGCATGGGTACTATTACAAGGTGGGAGGATGGCAGTGTGGTGGAAGGAGAAACCATCAGGGCCAGGATAAATGGTTCGGATAAGAGAGGGTTAAAGGGTACACCTATTCAGAGGGAGTTGAGTTAAGTGTGCAAAATAGCAAGGGAGGCAGAAAGGGGAGGGTGACAAGGGGGTCTCTAGTAAGGCAGGAAGATTCCCACAAAATTGAGATCATGAATAAAAGGGGGGAAGGGGGGCTGAGAAGGCATAGTGGAGGTAACCATAAGGATGATGGCGGTGTTAAGGTTCTGTTATTGGGAGACTCAATGATTAGGGGTATCCAGTGGGAGGGACAGGGGGTGGATGCCATAGCCAGGTGAAGTTAGTGTGTATCTCTGGGCTGACACTGCACAGAGCTAAGTTCATGGTGTTTGAAATGGTTAGGGATTGTGGAGGGAAACTGGATTTCTGGTGCATTTGGAACTAATGATCTAGAGGAAATAGCATTTTGGAAATCAAGCAAGGTTCCAAGAACTTGCCAGAGTCTGTCGGGATAATGGATGCAACATTTCCTTTTCAGAATATTGTCAGTACCAAAGGCCTCAGTGGAGAAAAAATGAAGCTCACAGAGGTTAATGACTGGCTCAGGAAGTGGGGTGAAGAGAGTGGGTTGGGGTGTTAGGGAACTGGAATGGGTTTGGGAGGATAAGGGACTATATGCCAAGGACAGGTTTCATCTTGCCCCATTAGGGAAGGAGTCCTTAAACAGGGGATGGCTGACTACATACAAGAAAGGTGGGGTTTAAACTTGTGAGGGGAAGGGATAAGGGAGGGTTGACCAGAATCCTCTCCTCCAGATGAGGGAGTAGCCTTCATGCCCAAGGAAACAGATTGGGGATGGACGTTTCAGGAGGAGCAGAGGGAGAATGGCAGTATAAGGAATCTGGGTGGGGTTCGATAACGAGAATCAGGGATAAGGGGTGGGGTTGGTATTAGTAAATGCCAGGAGCTTGGGAAACAAGTTGCCAGAGTTCCAGGCCATGCTGTTCGAGGGGGGGGATGTGGCGGCGCTCACGGAAACGTGGTCCAACAAAAACCATGACTGGGACCTAACCGTGCAGGGGTACACTATGCTCAGGAAGGATAGAAAGGAGGGCAGAGGGCGTGGAGTAGCTATGTTCATTAGAGATGACATTGAAATTGCTAAGGTAGAAGAGGCAGAGGGAAACGTGGAGGCCTTATGGGTCACTTTACGATCCTCAGCAGGAAATAAGGTCAAGCTGGGTGTAGCATATAGGCCCCGGGATGAGTGAGGTTCTAGAGGATGGTTTGCTGGACAACATCATTTGCCCAGTGTGGACCAAAGGGAGGAGAGTGGTGTTGAGGGACCTTAATATACTAGGTACAAACTGGGAACCATGTCCTCTAAGGTGGCCAAGCAGAGAGCTGCTGGATGGCTTCTAGGATGTTTTCTTAACACAGCATGTGATGGAGCCCACAAGGGAGGGGCATGTCCTGGATGTGGTTCTGGCAGATGGGGATCTGGTAAGGGACATGGTTGTACAAGACCCCTTGACTAGGAGTGACCACAATATTGTCTGGTTTCAAATATGCATGGGGGGAAGGGGGGTGAGATCTAGGACACTGGCAGTGGACTTCAGGGGGGAAGACTTCATGGGCATGGGAAATATTCTCAAGGATCACTTGATGGGGATTACCTCAATGACAAGTGTGGAAAGGAGGTGGGAGGTCATAAAATGGGGATTTCATGAGGCAGTCAGGATTTGCACTAAGTTGAAACGTAAGGGAGCAAGGTCACATAAACCATGCTGGTGGTCCAGTGAGGTACAGGTAGCAGTCAGAGAAAAGAAGGTGGCCTACAAAAAATATAAAACAACAAGAGGGGATAGGGATAAGAAAATGTACCAGCTTGCATCTAGAAAAGTCACCCGTATGGTGAGGGGAGCAAAGTCCAGTAAAGAGCAGTGGCTGGCACAGGGATACATGGAGGGAAAAGGGTTCTTCCGTACATTGGCGAGTGGAGAAAAACTAAGGGCCATCTCAGCAGTTTGAGATCAGAAGGAGGGTGGGTGGAAGGAGGCGAGGACCAGGCAGAGGTATTTAATAGTACTTTGCCTCTGTGTTCACTAGGGAGGGATGGGATATCCTAAAGCAAGGCACGAAGGGATAGAAACATCAGTAAGTGGGATGAGGAGCAACAAAAATGGAGCAAGAGGGAGAGAGGTACCCAGGGTGTCACATCTGGGTAAGATAAAAGGCCAGTAAGGTGGAGGGATGGATGATGCTATCTCTGCCAAAAAGGTGTGGTTAGCCCTCAAGGCCCTAAAGAAAGACAAATCTCCTGGGCGGATGGCATTCATCCGAGTACTATGAATTGGCAGACATACTGGCTGCACCTGGCAGAGCTTTTCAGCAGGTCACTTGAGACAGGGGGGTACCTAGGGATTGGCGAGAGGCACATGTGGTACCAATCCATAAAGGGGTCGAGGAAGTACCAGGTAACTATAGACCCATCAGTTTGACCTCGGTGGTGGGAAAATTAATGGAGAGTATACTAAAGGAACGATTGAGGGTGTACTTGGAGGAGGTGGGAGGTCTGGATAGTCGGCAACATGGGTTTTGTGCCAGGTAGATCATGTCAAACCAACCTGTGAGTTCTTTGAATGGGTAACATCAGAACTGGACAGGGGTAAGCCTGTGGATGTATTATTCTTGGACTTCAGCAAGGCGTTTGACTCTGTCCCCACAATAGTCTGGTTGGAGAAACTGATGGGGTTAGGAGTAGGCCCTTTGATGGTCAGATGGATTGAAAACTGGTACCAGCTGGACACACTCAGAGAGTTAGTGGTCTGTGGGGAGCTCTCGAACCCTAGAGAGGTTGGTAGTGGGGTACCGCAGGGCTCGGTCCTGGGTCCGATCCTGTTTAATGCATACATATCGGACATCAGGGAGGGTATAGAGTGTGAAATGAGTCTCTTCACGGATGACTTCAAGATGGGAGCAGTAGTTGAGGGAGAAGAGGGGAGATTGGCCCTGCAAGGGGACCTGGACACCCTGGAAAGCTGGGCTCACACATGGAAATTAAATTTCAATATCACCAAGTGCAAGGTGTTGCATCTTGGTCAGAGAAACCCTAAACACAGGTACACCCTTGGAGGGGAGGCGCTGGAGGCCTCAATAGGGGAAAAAGACCTAAAGGTCATGGTGGATGCATGTATGAATAACTCTGAGCAGTGCAGGAGAGTGGCTAGCAAGGCAAACAGGATGTTGGGATGCATCATAAAGGGGATCACCTCTAGGAGCAAGGAAGTGATTCTGCCGCTGTACAATGGACTGGTTAGACCACACTTTGGTACTGTGTACGGTACTGGAGACCACACATAAGAGGGACATACAGCTCCTAGAGGGTACAGAGGAGAACAACAAAGATGATACGAGGGCTGGGGATTTGTGATGAGGACAGACTTAAGGAGCTCTGCCTGTTTTCACTGGAGGAGAGAAGAGACGGGGACATGATTGAGGTCTTCAAGTACCTCAAGGGAATAAATAGGGTAAACATGGAGGATCTTTAGACTAAAAGCAGGAGGTATCACCAGAGGGCATGGTTTGAAGTTGGAAGGTGGAAGGGTAAGGGGAAAAGAGGAGGAGGTTTTTCACTGAGAGGGTGGTGGACACTTGGAATGCACTGCCTGGTGAGCTAGTTCAGAGATCCACAGTGCAGGGCTTCAGGAGAGGATGGGACAGACACAGAAAGTGGATGTATCAGATGATGTCCTGTCCAGGGGGGTGGGGATGGATGATACAGGTTTCTGGAGCACAAGGGATGGGAAGGTCTCGGCTCCCAACTAAGGATCTAAAGTTTGAGCAGACTCGATAGACCGTAAGGCCTAATCTGCTGGCAAATAGTATGTTAGTATGATTATTTGTATCACTGAAATGCTTCCAGATACAGGTGGCCTAGTACCTCATTCAAAAGTGCTATTCATGGGATATTTCAACTATGATGGATACTGGGCATGGATGTGTCAGTTTGATACCCATATTACCTCCTGGTTACACATGTTATAGCTAGACTTTAAATGTGATTAAACCTTGGTTGTATGTACCAACTCAGAGGAATATGGAGGGGGGGGCAACAAAATCACCAGGATGAGGCCAATTCTTCCAAATTTCCTTGCACTTCATGCTGGCAGACAATCCCACTCAATGTTTCACCTACTAATTAGTTGGCTTTTCCAAGAGATTGCCTAAATACTAATTAAAAATATATACAATTAAATGACTGCATTGAACTAAATTATTGAAAAATGCCAGCATGTACAACTGATGATTTGTGGTCTGCAGACTACTTCCAGTGTGTGTGAAGTTTTGAAAACTGGTATTGTTGTCAAACATCAAAAACTGTTACAATGCCTGGAATATATCATAAATTACATGCCACCATTTATTAATAGTAATGAAACAATGAAGTTGGCCGATTTCAATACTGATTCATAAGGTACTTCCAACCACCAACCCTTTCACCAAGTGTCACAAATTGTAATCAGAATGAAGTCCTATACCCATTTTAACAATTTATTTTACATAAACTCTTTCCTGACTACATACAGCTTCAGTTTTGTGTATTGGTTAAGATGACCTAAGTTATCTGAGAAAAGAAATTTGACAATCATTTAAGTGCCGTGTTTCAATATTGCTGCCTGTGTTTTCCAGTTGAATTTTATGAGAGCAGATTCGAAACATGAATATGACATGGCTTCTCTGCTTCAAAATGCTCACTGGCATGTCCGTGTAGTCAGGGAGAGCTAAGAGAATGAAATCCCTTTGTAGTCACCACCACTGCCCTGCATCAGTGTGCCATCTGTCATGACATCAACCCAAAGCATGTGGCACTAGAAAAATTGTTAACAGATTGCCAGGCAACCCTACAGAAGCCTAGGACATGAATATTGACCTCTATTTTCAGGGTCGTTGTGGTGAGCAACATGTCACCTGAAGAGAAGATGGTTGGCTAGTACATGTTTAAATACATCCAATATGGAGGCAGTACCGTGCAGTGGTTTAAGATTCTGACCTGCAAACCTGGAGACCTGGGTTTGAATCCCACAGCCTCCACTTGCATACCGTGTGATCCTGAGCAAGTTACATAACTTCCTTGTGCTCCCAGGTTGCACCTGTAAATAAGCTTTCAGCTTAGTGTGTCTCTTCTGGTAAAAAACAAATATATATGATACACATGATTCTATTTAGTGTACACTATTCCATTCATTTTTGACAAGCATTCTGAGTTACTAAATGTGTACTGTCATATTAAACCATATATTATTTGAAAATTGCATTATGTAAAAGAAGTAGCTGAAGTGGAAACAATTAAATTATGTAATGTTAAAATCCATTTATTATGTATTTATCCTCACATTACGTCCCTTTATCATAGAGATAGATAAAGACATTTCCCACCACCAAACTGTTAAACTTGTATACCCTAATGGTTGTATTTCAGTCCTGGCTGATAAATGTGATTTTAAAATACACAATGCCATAATATCACATGTGAGATGAAAGGGCAGACAGGGCTCAGACAGGGCACAAGACTAAATATTGTGTATTCCAAAATAATAAAAAATTGTGTTGTAACTATGAAGGTGGGGAAGGGGGGGCACAATGCCCCAGTGAGTGCTACCCTACAAATCAACTTGAAATAAATTTACTACCAACAGGTTGCCAAGTTCATGCCCTTATTCATGCCTATGTTCTCATTCAAAACATCTTTTTCAAAAATCCAGTGCATTTATGTGCACTTCTGGATCTTATAAAAATCACCTCCTCTCAAAGTTGGGTCAACAACCACCATTCCTCTGAAGTGAAGGAAAACTGCTGCTGTGTGACCTGCTGAATTAAAAGGTTCCACTATCAGTGACTGTGTATGATTTTGAATATTGCTGTTATGCTCTTGAATTCTGATTTTAATGTGTCTTAATGTCCTTCCAATGTAGATGTGATCACTGGAGCCCAGGACAATATAAATGACCCCCTGTGGATTCACATGCTTGTAAATGAACTTTGTGTGTCCATATGTACAGCAGCATCCACACGGAGTAATTCATGACATCAGGGGTACAAAGAGAAGTTTTGTTTTATGGCTCTTTCACTCTTGATTATGCTCAGACAGTACTAATTGATCCCTTGTAGTGGCTACTTTTTTAACCGTCACCAGTGGAAGTTCATTTAACACACTCTAATTTGGGGGATGGTCCTCAAGGATGTGCCATTGAAAAGTGAAAATTCATTTTATGGCTGATATCTTAGAACTGAATTTTGTGGAGATATTATTCTTTTATGTAATGTGTCCCTGAATGTGCCTTGCATGCTTCTGCCTATGTTACGTGTTCTGTCCTGTTTTATTTGTAGCTTTGTGCAAAATCTGTCTACTGTATCCCCATTGTGGAATTCTTACTGTGGCCTCTCTTAGCTCCTTTTTAAACTCAGTAACTTGGCTGCAATCATGCCTTATCCTTAAAAACTGAGAGTAAATTATACTTTCAATGAGGGTTCTGGAAAGATGATAGCTATAATCATGTCACATTGTATTTCTACAGTAGTTGTCGGTTTTGTTTAAAGTTTCGTATCAAATGCAGTATCACTCAGTTTAATGGTGACGTTTAAATAAGGAACATGTTCTCGACTACTATTTAAGATAAATCTCAAATTGACATTTCTTGAGTTCATATATTGAAAAAACATATCTAACTCTTCCTTACCCCACACTAAATGAGAAAGAGGTTGTCTATGCATCTCTTATAAATGATAATATTCTGGAAATAGGGGTTTTGCTCCTCCTTCAGAATGCAAGGGTTTTCAAAGGTATGCATGGGTGCATTCCCATAGCCCAGAGCCATGTTGGACCTACAGATGTGCCGCAGCTCTATTTACAAAATTTGCCCTCAAAACTAAAGACATTTGTTTGTGAGAATAAATTCTCCAAGAGGCTGTAGAACTCTTCTTAGGGTGCTTTGGCTCTCGTGTATTAAGAAGCAAGTTGATAGCTTCAACCACATTTCATGTGGAATGGAGTTGTACAGATCATAAACATCCTTGATTACTTACTTGTACCCTTCACCAGATAAAGGGAGATTGGCTTCTTTCAAAATTAGGAGTAAGTGCGCAGTGCCTCTACCATAGGTAAGAATGGTTTCAACCCAAGGTTGCAAATGACAGTTGATATAATCTGATACTGGTTCAAAGAGACTCCATAATCCTGATACAATTGGCCTTTCTGGGGGATCAGTCAGATTTGTCTGCACCTTTGGAACAGTATAATGAATTGCAATTCCTGGCTGAGTTTGCAAAAGAAAATCTGACATCCATTCTTTTAATCAATTTTGGTTAGCCAGTTCATCTAACAATGCTGCCACTTCCTTTTTAAGTGCTGATGTAAGATCTTTGTCTAAAGGGATGTAATTTCTGTGATCTTCTAACAACCTTTTGCAAATTCTTTGACAGTGCTCATAATCAAGCACTACAATAACCCCACCCTTCTCCATTGGTTTTAACATAATACCTTAATCTTTTTGCGAGTTATTTAAGGCAGTTCTTTCCCCTTCTGTTTAAAGGGGCACTATCAGCTCGAGCAACTTATATTTTTTTGCTTTGAAATATAATAATTCATTGCTTAAACAATGCCACAGTGCCTTCCTAAAATGCCTATGTGGTAATGTTTCAAAAAAATCACCAAGTTAATGAGTAGTGGGTTGTCACTCATCCCATCCTCATCTACATGTAGAGTGTGCAACCCCATCACAGACACACCCTGCGAGGTGGCAGTGGCAGTTATGAACAAGGAAGACCATGACACACCTGCTCAAGAAGCTGTGTCATGAATGCACTCACTCTGACAGCATGAGTCACACACTGATAGCTGACAGTCTTCTTTTTTTGGCACTGAAATGCTGTAGTTGTAAGTTCATTGTCAGAGGTGAGATGAAAGGTGTGAATGAATAGTGCACCTGTACTGCTATTACTTTATTTTTTGCCAATCTGGTTTCCTTATAAGTATGACATGCATCTAGCTGCAGGCAGTAACAAGGAAATCAGTTTTCTTGGTAGGAGTCAACTAATGGCATCAATATTCAAGTGCTTTTGTGCCTTGAAGGAGTTTGTGCCAGAAGTGTACCTAACAAGACTAAAGAAACTCAGGGAATAGGGGATAAAACTATCACTGTCTCATAAATTGTAAACATAATTATGTCTTGACATACCATATTTTATATGCCTTGTCAATGTGTGCAGTTAAGCCCCCACCCCAAATTTATCATCTGATCTATTGAGCTTTGCATTGATAGGATTTTTTGTTACTTCTACTGCACGTTTTATTTTTTATTTTTCCTTTCAAGTACATGTTTTCATATATTATTTGCCATTTACATGTTCCATAGTGCTCATTGCACATACTCAGATGTCTGAACACTAGTCACTCATGATCACTTGAGAAATCCTCATTTCCAGTGTTCAACACTGAGCACATTCTACACTCATGAGCATAACTCAGCATAACTAAAAAAAAAAATTCTGATTAGAGCCAATATTGCTGCAGAGGGCTTTTCAGATGCCTTTACCCATCATTTCTAATGAATTTGCACAACGCAGATGTGCTGAGAGGCAGATTCAATGTGGTCTTCCTTTTACACAGTTTTGCTATGTGCTTTCCTAGGATATGACTACTGATTGCTATCTGTTTAGCCTGGATAGTTCACAGAAGGCAAAGCATCTTATTTTCAGTGGGGCTATACATCTACATAATATTAAATGCATTGAGTGAAATTAGAACTCACTGAAAACAATATTTTGCATCTGGACTAGGCTACCTTGAATAAATACATTATAAAAATTGTAAAATCATGACCCCACTTAAAACAAGATATTGCATCTAATCTGGGAAATCCTGAGAAAATACAGCACAAAACATGTGTAAAATGAAGATCCCTAAGACAATAAGATGTAGCATCTCCCCTGCGCTATCCAGGATACAAAATATAGGATAAGAAATATTTAAAGGAAATCTACTGTAAAGTGAACTTCTCTGTGTTCACTGACATAAACAAGCAGTTTCTTTATTGTTTTATAACATATTAGATTGCAGTATTTATGTTGAATGTTGTGGCCACTAGGATGGTGTGTACAGTGTGTGTGTGTGTGTGTGTGTGTGTGTGTGTGTGTGTGTGTGTGTGTTTGCTGTAGCTCATTATATTTTTTTTTCCAAAAAGCATAATGAAAAATGCCTGTTGATTGCTATATATTTAGCCTTGAATAGTTCACAGAGGACCTGGCATATGCCTGAAACAGTGTTTATCAGATGGTGTCTTAAAAGGTTAAAAAAACTGTGTAAATCTTTTGATTCAGTGCTGGGAAAGGTGACATTTATGAGGTGTGAATCTTTCTTGAAAGATAATACCTGCCCAACTGAAGATAGTTGCAAGAAGATGTTAAATGTCAAGTATTTAAATGTGCAAGTTGTTGCATTCCAAAGGGGGTAAACAAATCTCCAGTATAACTGGCAACCAATATTTAACAAGCTGTTTCAGTTTCCTAATGGCCGTCTGATAAGCAGCTTGGAGTGCTGTCTCCAATATTCTAAGCACAAAGAAAGGAGTATTTTATTTCAACTGTGATTTATAGTTGTGGAAGGATACATTGAAAATTTCAAAAATGTTTTTCACGTTCCTCTATTTTTCCAGCTACAGACTGCAAAATAGCTGTAGGCTCTGCCCACATCCATAATAACAAATATTATGAATTGCACAAGAACAGATGATAAATGGAGTTAGTGACAGGGTGTGCAACTACACTTACACAGCACATAGGAGATGTTCTGTGCAGATATTTAAACTGTAGCTATTAATGAATTTTTCTATGACTTCCTGACTTATTGCACACTTTGTACTTATGATAAACAATAGATTATGAATGTTGAATGTGCACAGAGCTACACACTATAAAGGGCAAAGAATATATGAAAACATATGCCTGAACAGAAAAAAAAAATAAAATAAAATATGTAGTAGAAATGACATAACTTCTCAGCAGTAAAATTCTGCAGAGATCAAATTATACATTTTGGGGGGGTTGGGGAGCATGACTGCACACATTGACAAGGCATATAAAAGATTGTATTTCTAGAGGAAATTATGTGTACAACTTATAGGTGGCACCAGCAAATAAGCTTCAGCTTAATGTGTTTCTCCTGGTTAAAAACAAAAATGAGACAGTGTCAGTTTTTTTTTCCATTCCCCTGAGTTTTCTTTAGACTGCTTAGGTAACCTTGTGAAAAAAAAAAAACATTTGTGACGCAAATGCACTCTAATATTAATGCCATAAGTTGACTACTACTAAGGAAACTGATTTCTTGATGACTATCTGCCACAAGATTCTAAGAATTCACATTTATTGTACAGTTCCATAGGTGCAGAAAATTCTGACTGATCCTCTGGGGAGGCCAACTGTATCAGGCAATATGCAGCCTTTTTGAACCTGTGTCACATTATGTTAACTATTATTTGCAACCTTTGGCTGAAAACCTTACCTATCTTAGAGTCACCAGGCACTCACTCCAAATTTTGAAAGAAGCCAGTCTCCCTTTAAATGGTGAAGGGTACCAGTTAGTCACAATGGATGCTTGTGATATGTACAGTGTACATCCATTCCATATATGGAGGGGGCTGAAACTGTGGGCTTACATCTAGATACACAACTAGAACCGAAGCACCCTAAGACCCAACTTATGCAAGCTATTGCAGAATTTATTCTCACAAAGAATGTCTTTACTATTGAAGGCAAATTTTGTCAACAACTGCAGCACAGCCATGGGGTCCATCATGATCTGGAACTGTGTGAAGGCATATGTTTAAAAACAAGTACATCCTGAATGAGGACCAAAACCCTTATTCCATGAACATTATCATTTATTAGAGGTACATAGATAACCTCCTTCTCATGTGTAAGGAGGTATGGAAGAGTTAGACATACTCTTTGTTTCAAAATCTGAACTCAGGAAAAGTGAATTTCAAATTTACTTTAAATAGTAGCTGAGAAAGTGTTCCTTATTTAGACATCACTTCTAAATTTAGTGATATAGGATTTGACACTACACTTGTTAGAAAACTGACAGCTAGAAATACAATTCTACATGCTCATAGCTATCACTCCAGAAAGACCAACTAGATCGTATTCTCAATTTTTAAGGATCAGACACAATTGCAGCTAAAGCACTGACTTCAAAAAGTAACAGAGATAGAGCACAGTGATATTTTCACAATAAGGGATATAGCAGACAGATTTTACAGAGAGCTACACACAGAACAGAACATGTCACAAGGGCACAGGTACTGCCAGGCACATTCAAAGACACATCACATAACAGAATAGCATTCACCACAAAATTAAATTCTAACATATCAGACGTAAAGGAAATTTTTACTTCTAATTGGTACATAGCTATGGACTACCCCCAGAATCAGGGTACTTTAAATGAATCTCCACTGATGTGGTTAAAAAAGTAGCTACTATAGAGGATCGATTTGTACAGAAAACATAAGTTCTTCTTAGATCCCTCAAGCCAGGAATCCATGTGGATGTTGCTCTATATGTGTACACAAGCAAAAACATCCATTTACAAGTATCTTTTCACCAACAAAGAATATATCATTAAACAATACAATACATGCAAATCCACAAGAGTAATTTATATTCTTCAGAGTGCCTGTGATCGAATCTACACCGGAAAGACATTAAGACAACTTAAAATCTGAATTCAAGAGAATAAAAGCAATATTTGAAATCACATACAAATACCAGTAGCAGAACATTTTAATTCAGGATCACACGGGAGCTTTCCTCCACTTTGGGGGACATTGACCCCCTTCCCTCAAAAGGAGGTGATTTTAATAAGATCAAGGAGAATGCAGATATTAGCTGGATCTTTGAAATGGATGTTTTTAATGAGAACATAGGCATAAATAAGGACATGAATTTATTTATTTATTTAGTTTGTATTGACTGGGAAAGGAGGAATAGACAATTCTGTCTATTTACAGGCACATCCCAGGCAGGTTGCTACAGATGGATGGCAACTGACATTGAAACATATTAAGTGGTGGTATTTTTAATGAATGGGGGAGATTTGGCAAGGACATCAGGGAAATTCCCCTGCTGTTTCAGAGAAGTGCCATGGGCTCTTTAACATCCACCTGAACTACCACCAGAACAGGGAGATGGGACCTCAGTTTAACATCTCATCCAAAAGATGGCACCTCAAGAGTGCAGCACCCCTCTCATGCTGCACTACAGTGTCAGTATTTGGATTTAACCCAAGTGCCTGGTGTGGAGATAAAACCCATAGCCTTCTGATCTTCTGGCCTCAGAGATGAGTGTGCAACCTGCTGAGCCACTGATGCTGCTGCTGGGTAGCTTGCTGGTAGAAAACTCAAGGCTTTAAAGTATTTCAAGTTTGCTTGTAAAATAAGACTCAGTGAAACACTGTGTTACCTCCCGGTTGCAACATACTTTTGTGTTATTTTTGAACACACAATATTTCATCCCATACCCTGTCTGAGCCCCCTCTGCCCTTCCATCTCAACATGTGATAGTTTGGCATTGCATACACAGTGGAGCCCTGTTATAAGCACACCCTAAATGGCAAACAAAAATGTTCTTACAACCAGGATGTTCTTATAAGACGGCTACAGTGAAAATCCATGTAAAATATATGGTTAACATGACGAAACTGGGTTCAAACTAGTTTTTAGATAACTCATTATTAAAAGCAGTATAACGTAGCTTTTTAAAAGAGCTCTTGCACAAACAGTTAGTGTAATTTTGTAAAATTCATTCAGTGTCTCATCCAACTATAAAGAAATATGTGCTGCCCCATTCATGGGTCATCTTTCACACATCCATTTACTACTTAAGTGACTGTTAACGAGGAGACTAGATGTTGATTCAGACCAGGCTTAGCACACTGAGAGGTAATAATGACCATCTACCACTACCTCTGGAAAAACAATGGTCTTATAAACGGGCTGATTGTTCTTATAAACGGGCTTTACTGCCGTTGAAAATAATAGGCAAAAATCAGGACATCCAAACAATGTTCTTATAAATGGGATGTTCTTGTAACTGATGTTCTTATAAGTGGGCTCCACTGTATTAAAATCAGATTTATCAGTCAGGACTGAAATACAATTATTATGGTATAAAAGCTTGACACTTTGGTGGTTTGAACAGTCTGCATCTATCCCAATGATAAAGAGATATAATGTGTGGGTAAATACATAATGTGTGGATTTTAACATCACAGAATTTCATTGTTTCCTATTGAGATACTTCTGTTATATAATGTAATTTTCAAATAATGTGTGGTTTAATACAAGTCTGTACACGTTTAGTAACTTTGAACACTTGTTAAAAATTGATTGGTGTGTATAGAATCATAATGTGTATTGCAATGGATGTATTTAAACATATACTAGTCCACCAATGTCTATTCAGGTGCCACATGGCTCACCACTGCAACCCCAAACCTAGAGATGATATTCAGATCCTAGGTTTGTGTAAGGTTGCTAGGAAACCTGTTAGCACTGATTTCAGCACCACACAGGTTGAGCTGACATCATCATATATGATACAGTTGACAGAGGGCATTGGTGGTGAATACAAAAGGATTTAATTCTCTCAGCTCTGCCTGAGTATGCCAGAGAGTGTTTAGGAGCAGAGCAGTTGTATTGTATTCATAAGTTTTGAATCTTTTCTCTTACAATTTAACAGGTGAAACACAGTCCACCAAATACAAACAGAGAGCTTAAATGACTGTGAATTTTCATTTCTTAGACAGTTTCAGTCTGTTTGACCAATACACAAAGCTAAAGCTACATGTAGTCAGGAATGGGATTTTTAAATAGTTAAAATAGGAATAGGACTTCATTCTGATTGTATTTTGTGACCCCTGCTGACATTGTTTGTAGTGGATTGTGCCTCACAAAATCAGTATTGAAACTGGCCATGTTTGTTGTTTTGCTATCATTGGTTAATGGTGGCATCTAATTTTACATGTATAAATTTCAGGCATTGTGACAGTGTTGGATGTTTATTTATTTTTATAACCCCCCTATAAATGGGGGTTCCCAAAAAGTCTTCCTAGAGCTTGCCTAAATGCTCACTGCCAGGCTGCTGTCCTGCAGTTGAGCAGTTTAAATGTATTGCCAGAGAGTGCCTGTGTAGCCTCTATGTACTTCACTTGAAGAGCTGCCTAGTTTGCAGTAATAGATAATCTGAAAGAGGGGGGCTGAGTGTTGTCATGCTCGAGGCCCACCCACACTGCCAGGTAATTGCTCCATTTCTGCCATCACTGGTTGTGCAGCAGGAGCTCTGTTGAAAGACGTAACTATTTGTTGAGAATCATTTAAAGTGATAAAGATACTGTGGTTTGTTCTAACCTGCTTTCTTTGCAATGAGGGGTTTGTGCCTATCTTGACCATTTTCGTCCCAAACTGCCAAAGTGGACCAATCGGTACTCGGGGACTCTAAAATGGAGACTGCTTATAGGAGTTGTGCGGAGTAAAAAGCTTGGGAATTGTAATCTTGGACTGTTGGCACCTTTTTGCAACTGAAGGGGGAGCTATTGCTTTGACTGACAGTCGAATCAGTCAACTGAACCTTTTGGATTGGAAGGACATCCTCAAGCTGCCTGCTGTTTAAGCAGATCTAAGTTGGAAGCTGAGAGAAGAGCAGCTCGAGATATTCGAACAAGCGTCTGCGTATTTTCGAGTGGGAGAACTGTGGGAAGGCCTGAGTTGAGACCTGCAAGTCTGCCTGTTGCCCTGAGAGGGAAGAGAGAATTTCTTTCGGACTAAATCCAAGGTGGCGAGACTGAGTTAAGCCACTGAAGAGTATCCAGGCTCAACCTGCTAAAGACCAAAGATTTTGCTTCATGCGATCGGTCCGTAAGAACCTCCAGCTACTGTACTTCTGAGCTCCCGATTTGAGCAGAGACTGTGCGATTGTAACTGAGGAGCATTTTGCCTGGTACAGTAAGAATTCTGTACATATAAATGTGCTGTGTACTGAAAGAGGATCATGATTTAGTTCTGCTTAGTGTATACTGTGTGTTGATTGCTGGAAGCCGTAACCAGCACAAACGGACTGAATCTGCTGTTAGCTCCATGCGGCTGGGCCTTGTCATGAGGGAATTGCCAAACTACCCTGCTGCACAGAAAGGAACCATCAATGAGAGACCTGCCTGGGGGGGTCAGCCCCCTGCTCCATGCTTGAATAGGAATGATGTAGCGGTGAATCGTGTGGGCCCTGCTTCTCCTGACACTCCAGAGAGTTTACCTGCTGTCTCAATTTTCGTCCAACCCGTGTCCAGTCTTGGGTATCATGAGTAACCATCAGGGTAGCTCCCTACAACTACAGTTTAATTTAAGTGTGCCATCTGATGGCGTTGTTGTTTTTTTTTCTTCACAAACTGAGCCATCTGGCTCCAGATTACAAATAGTGTGTTGTGCAAGTTGTTTCTTCCATCACAGGGCCCCCAACCGACTGCAACACCTGACTACACCAGGAAACAGTCCTGGCTAGCCCACCTTTCTTCCACATGGGTACCCAGAGAGTGTGACTGTGTTAGGGACTCTGACTGCACGCACAGCTGTGTGACTGATAGAGCAACTAAGCTAATTAACCTGATTACCCCCTTCCTTGTTCAAATTCCCTGAATAAATCAGAGCTACTGGTTTCTGCATTCAATCAGACTGCCTAACCTTGTTTTACAGGGGGTCCCCAGGGTTGACCCGGAGACACCAGCCTTGGTTGTAAGTGCAACCTGTGTGGGTACTTGCAAAGCATATCAGGGGTATTATGAAAGTAATTATTGTGTACTGTTTTGGCCACTAGCAGGGAAAGAGAGGGGTTACTGTGTCCAGGAAGGCTGTGCCTAGGCTGGTTTGACCACTACCATCCTTGACCTCTGGGTGGAGGCACTCGTTTAAGAACTGAGGCCCTTTAACCTGCTGCTAGCCCAGCAGACAGGGGTAGTAGCTCTTGGGATAGCACCACCTAGGAGTTACATCTTGGAGGCACCACTGGGATTAGCATCCTCTAGTGGCCAAAGAAGGGAATTACCCCACTTTGTTCAGCCTTGTTTAGAAAATGGAGGATCTTGCTACGCCCAAGCTCAAAATCACCCCCCACAAGCTGTTAGTGCACCGAATGATGGGGTGGAGCGAGGCTGATGGGTTAGATCCCCGACAGACCCTCCTGTTGCTGAATGTCCCCTTAGGAACCACTAAGACTGGTATTATAAAAGCTGTGAAACATGTTAAAAGTTTGGGCAAAGTTGAAGTGAAAGGGAGGGATTCAGACCTGTTTGAACAGACTATGATAGTTTTACTCTCTTGCAGTTCTTCCATATATCCAGAGAAGGTATCCCCTGTTATCCTACCAGAAGGGACCCAGAAGGGGTGGAGGGTCATTCACCTGCATAGTGATCTGGCTGCCCCGGGTGGGTCCCCCAGTATAGAGGGGTATAAGGACAAGTTGCTTAATATATTAGCGTCTGAAGGATGAACCGCTCAAGAGCTAGTAAAGGTGCTAGACCTTTCCGAAGAACACACGCCACTGCTGTCCCCGGCCATATCTCCTGCTTCCCCTAAGAGTTCCCCAGTAGTCCCCTCACCCATAATAATTCCATCTGTACATTTAGACTTGTACCATAAACTCAGACTTTTCTCAGGCACAGTCCCAGTGCCCACGGGGGAGGATGACCTGGAAACATGGATGGACTATGCTACCCCATTGGTACAGGAATGGCAGTGCTCTGAGGGGGAAAAGAGAAAGAGGCTTATGGAGAGCTTAAGGGGCCCTGCACTGGAAGCCATCCGCTTCTTGCGAGCCACTAGCTCAGAGGCTACTGCAGCTGAATACCTCTCTGCATTGGAAGGAGTGCTTGGAAGCACTGAGTTGGGGGATGATCTGCTGTGGAAATTCAAGTCTGCTAAGCAATGGATAAACGAGAAGTTGTCTACGTTTGTTACTAGAATTAAGAGGGCTCTGCAGAGGGCCCACAGAAAAGGAGGGGTGCCACTTAAGGAACTGAACCGGGTCAGGTTGAACCATATTCTAAAGTCAGCCAAAGAATGTGACTGTGTTAGAGACTCTGACTGCATGCACAGCTGTGTGACTGATAGAGCAACTAAGCTAATTAACCTAATTAGCCCCTTTTCTTGTTCAAATCCCCTGAATAAATCAGATGTACTTGTTTCTGCATTCAACCAGATTGTGGTTCCAATTTGTGCTCAAAGTATTGTATTGTTGCCATTTGCTCTGCCTAACCTTGTTTTATAAGGGGTCCCCAGGGTTGAACCATGGACATCAGCCTTGGTAGCAAGTGCAACCTGTGTGGGTACTTGCAAAGTATATCAGGGGTATTGTGAAAGTAATTATTGTGTACTGTTTTGGCCACTAGCAGGGAAATAGGGGGGTTACAGTGTTCTGGAGGGTTGTGGCCAGGATAGTTTGACCACTACCATCCCTGACCTCTGGGTGGAGGCACCCATTTTAGAACTCAGGCCCCTTAACCTGCTGCTAGCCCAGCAGGCAGGGATAGTAGCCCATGGGATAGTGCCATCTAGGGGTTACATTTATTTATTAATTTATGTCTTTGGTAACTGGGAAAGTGAGCTGATCCAAAGGAACTTTTTCAGCCATGACCTGAGCCACAAGCAGGGCAATAACATGAAGTCAGCATACAGTATATACAGAAGGACAGGATAAACACCTCAGTATAAGATGAATGAACAGAGTGTACAGTAAATAGCTTGTTATGCAAACAATGATAGCAGTAGGACATGAACACGGGTTACAGGAAGCAACAGCACAATTTACAGTCAGTTGTTGCATGTGATTGCAAAATGCATTTTCATATAAACATCAGGCACTTGAACAGCAACAAATTGTGCAGGTTCAGACAATCACATTTTCATGGAATTCCTAGAGACAGACCAAAGCAGGATCGGAGAGCAGAAAGTACAAGGTGCAGTAGGATAATAGGGCTAGGGCAGAAGATGACAGAGGTGAGAAAAGGGGGTGAGCAGGGAGGAAGGGACAAGCAGCCAGGGCCGGATTAACCGCAGGGTAGAAGGGGCAGTTGCCCCCTGGGCCTCCTAGTTTGAGGGGCCACCTGAGTTTCTTTTTTTTTTTTTTTCATTCTTCCCTGACCACTGTACTTTCTCACTCACTCTGTGACTAAACCTCGGGGGGGGGGGTGTCGATCATCTGTGGCAGAATGTTTGCCCCGCCGCCACCATCCTGAAACAGCTCGCTGTTTGCTGCATCTTTGTTTCCCCACAGATGTTCTCTGCAACTGAAGCACAACATGCGCACTTCTAGCCAATTACAGGGCTCCAATGTGATCCATTGTTGATGTTTGCACCCCCACTCATCCGGACCTGAACTTTTTTGTCCCCCCAGCCCTCAGGTCCATGCATGGTCCTGTCCCGTGATGCAACAGTCCCGGATAATTGAAAACTGCCAACGTACTCATTCTCTCTCAAGCAAGCTGCCAAATCCCGCTGTTGTTGTCAATAGACTGTCCACATCACTTGCAGCTCCTGTGGCCTGCCAGGCAGGCCCACTGACCGGCCATCAACTCAGTCTCAAAAAATTTGGTAATTTAAACAGAAACAGGAAAAAATCAGCTTCAATTATCCAAATCAAAGCAGTGCAGAGAAAAGGAGGCCTGCTGCTGGACTCAGTCTGAGTCAGAGAGACTGAGAGGGTAGTCATCGTTGATCACCAGTACCTAGTTGCCTTCTTAATCTTGACTTTCGCTGATAAAAAAAAAAAAATAATAATTATGCACCTGGTGAACAACTGAGTGTTTTTATGTTTGCTATTTTAAAAAATTGTAGCTGTCCCATCAGCACAGTGGTTGAGTTTCGGCTTGCAACACCGGTGACCCGGGTTCGGGAACAGACTTGGGGTGCTGGAGGGCCAGCCAGGGAGAGAAGGCTCAAGCATCCAATAACTGCTCACCTTTTCACTGGGGGAGGGGCTGACCCAGTGCTTGCTGACTCCTGGTGGAGGCCAGGGGTACAGCAATGCGCTGGGTCCAGCTAGCTAAAAGGCATGGTGAACGTCGGAGTACACCTGGACGTTAGTAGCATGCCATGCCTCTGGGGAGAAAATGGGAAATAGAGCTCTGTGGTCGAATGGATGACAGTCTCCAGCTCCCGCTGCCATGAGACCCTGGGCAGCCCAAAGACCACCTCAGCAGCACCCGGGCTAACTAGGAGTGTGCTGGCCTCCTCCATCAGCTCCTTCCCCCTCAGAGGACGGGGACCCATCTGGCAAAGGCTTACGCTGGGTTACCAGGGTGCTGCGTTGTGAGTTGATGACTGTATCAGGGCAGGGTGGCAAGTGAGGAGCATAGGCGTCCTGAAGGAGAGGCCAGCCAGGAGTCTGGAGGGAGCAAAAAAAGGTTTTAAATGATATGACTAGGGACCATAGTCAAGTCCACTATATAGAAATGTATATTATACTACTGCATATACAGTAGTGTAAACTCAACAGTATCATAGAACAGCAATATGCTGTTTAGAGATTGTAGCAGCAGTGATGGTTTCAAATTCTAGAGAGTTGGGCCAAATTAATTATAAAGAAGGGAAATGGATTATTTTAGAGGACAAGAGCCTTAACAGTGTGTCTGACCATGGAGCCTATCATATGAGGAGTAATAATAATAAAAGAAAAAACATATTGCAAGGGGGTGCTATGTTATCATGAATTGTGGATTGTTTTATACCACCTCTCTCTGGGCCTGCACCTTAGCCACTTTTCCACCCATCCTGTCATTTCCTCTCAAACCCTGAGGTTGGTCAACTTACTGATTGAAGTCTTGTAGGGTACAGAGTCAAGGGCTTTGCTGATGTCCAGGTAAATTATGTCCACCATCTCTGCCTTGTCCACTGTTTTAGTGACCCAGAAAAGAAGTCAATCAGATTCGCTTGACACAGCCTCCCTCCTGTGAACCTCTGCTGCCTCACATGCTGCAAACCATACTCATGTAGATACATGGTCATCTAGATACACTACCAACTTTTCCTTTAGTATGGTCTCCATGAATTTGCACATGACCAAGGCCAGACTTACTGGTCTGTAATTCCCTGGGTTGTCATTGGGACTGCTCTTATGGAGTGGCACTACAAGTGCTATTCTGCAGTCCTGCGATACCACACCTGACTCCAGTGACTATTGAATAGGCCAGTCAGTAGATCAGCAAGGTTCTCTGCCAGTTCCCTCAGCACCATTGGATGCATGCCGATTGAACCTGGGTATTTATAGAAATATAGCAACATAGAAGCTATCAGCAGAAAAGGATCTCCTGGACAACCTAGTCTGCCCTAAGGTCACTACCTACTGTGCTACTGTAGACTCTAATAGATTTCTGGCCATAATCCCCCCCCCCTCACCCAGCCCTGTTACCAAGGTCCCCTTGTGTTTATCCCATGCAAGTTTGAAACTTATTACCCACCCCCAATGATAGCAGCACTGTCCTCACACTGTCCACCTCTGTCACTACATCTGTGCTCAAGAAGTGGGATACAAAGGTACATGCTAGTGTACTTAGCTGTTTATGTTGATGCAACCCCCACCCCAGGTTGAGGACTTTGTGGGCCAGGATTGCCCACTACACACTCAAGGGGCAGGCTACTTTCTATTCGGGCAGTGAGATGATGGTGTGGAAGGGTCAGTAATGCATGGCTGTGCTTGAGTGCAGACACTCAGTGTGAATGTACTCCAGCCATCTCAAACAATAACCTTTTATTTCCACCCCAAGAATGGCATTCAGAATAGCTGGAAACCTCTCCAAATGCATTTTAAGGCATCAAAAATTGTTCAGTTTTCTAGGTGGCCCCCAAACCCCCAGCCTACTGGTTAAGTCACAGGGGGCCCCACAATTCAAAATTGTCCAGGGCACCACAACTTGTTAATCTGGCCCTGCAAGCAGCGAGACAGTCATGTTGTAAAGCATGGGCAGTTTAATGACCCTAGGGTTATTGTGGAGAGCACTGACAGGTGGCTACTCGCAGGAGCCAGTCTTTTAGGTTTTTTTTTTTGAAAGTCAAGTGGGAGGGGGATGAGTGGAGGAATGATGGGAGTCTATTCCATAGACAGGCTGCAGACATGGAGAATGCTTTACTACCCATGGCAGTGTAGATGCGTGGTACTTCCAGCGGATGGACTGAGGATACTCTAAGAGTCCTTGCAACCACCCTACCTGTCAGAAGGGATGAGTAGGGTGACAGGTGGTAGTTCCTGATTGAATTGTCCACCAAGCAGAATTTATATGAATTCACAATGTTTGACAACACTGGTGTTCAAAACGTCACATAAAGTGTAAGTAGTTTGCAGATTGCAAATAGGAGGGCTGAAGCCCAAGGTTCAATGCAGGGAAATAGCTCCTCCCACATCCTCTACTAAGGCCAGCCTCCGACAGCAGTTCTCAGATAAGTGCATTGTGAAATGGCAGTGCTCTGGGCTCCTGTGTGGCTCATGGGCCGAACCTCCTGCCGTTTCTTATCCCTGCCACATTCTTCTGTTCCCTGGCCTTCATCTTGCTCCTCTCCTTGCTTCTTTGCCCTCCCTGGCTTGCTCCCTTTGTCCTTTTTGTCCCTGGACCCCCCCCAATCTGGTGTCCATTTTCCCTTTGTTTTCCCTCCTTTCTACCCCGAACCTAGTATGCCGCTTCCCCGAGCCACTCCTCTCTTTTATTATTGGCTCCTTTGTGGCGTCCTTCTGTTTTGAGTCTTGTTCCCTTCGGGTCCACTGTTTCATTCCTACCTCCTCTTCAGGAATGCATTGCCGGCCCCACCGTGCCCACCTTGGACCTACTGTGTGAGCCCTCTTCCCTGGCATTGTGTCCCTGTGTGGCTGACTCCTATGACCTCGCATGCTGTCCTATTTGTCTGTGCCATTTCCTATCCTATGGAACTGCTGCTGCTCAGTGCCTCATCAAGGTAATGTTTACATTCTTTCTGTTAGTACTTTTGACGCCATACTGCATTTCAATGTATGGATACTTTTTAGGTGTGTTTCAGTCTAACAGCACACCCTAGCAGCATCTACACTGTGCTTCTACGGGGTTTCCTCCTCCATATGCTATCAACTTATAGGGCAATACTTTCTTCCACTGACCTTTTTGACTGTCTTTGCCACTAATTACATACTGTATGTACACTGGTGCCTGCCTTACCATGAGCCACTGGCACTAATGACTCAGCTCTGCTGTCCTCTGGAACCTACATCACCATCATTTGGTCCGTATTTTAATATCACTCCCCTGCAATCAATGAGCTGCCCTCTATAACATGGAATTAATGTTTCTGATAATGATTATCCCTGGATGTTAAATTTCCCTTTTTTTGTTGTTGTTGCCACTGTTTCATCTTCCAGTCTTATGCTACAGTGCGGGACTCAATATCTTTCTGATTTACTTTCCTTTATTTCTCTGTCATATGAGGATACTGTTAACAGTCACTTACCCCATTCTGCTCTGACCATCTAACCAATAAGAGTTCTCAGCTGCTAGCATTTAAAGTGCACCACTGCCTTAGCTATTGCATGCATAATGATGCATACTCATAACATGCCATTCCCTGCCCTCCTTTTCTTTATTCTGTGGCTCCTTGTCTGCCCTTGCTGTCTCTTCCTGGACCCCCACTTCCATGCCCCTCTCCCCTGTTTCTGCACTTGTCCTGTGCTTGCTGGTTTTCCTTTTGGGCCCTTTTCTCCTCACACCAGCATTCCATCTCCATTTACACCCTTTCTACCATCCAGATCTGTGTTACTTCTAACCCTAGTCAGGTGATTGTACCCTTACCATTGCTCCTGACACCTATACCGAGCTCAGCTTCAAGAATTATGTTTCCTTGTTCTCATCGCGCACTTCCATGGACTCATCGTACTCATCCCCGTCTTGTCCTCCATGTGCTCTGGACTTGGACTTGGCCAGCTTGATCAGTCCCTACCTCCTTTCAGTTCAATTTCCTCCTTGAATTCCTTACTACTGGTCACCCCTTCCTGTCTGCCACTGAGTTTGCCTTGTCCTTTGGAGGTGGGAACCTTGTGCCTCATTGCTGCAGCACCTTCTGTTCTCTGCACTTGCTGTTCACCGTCTTCTGTGAACATGGGACTTTTGTACCTCAACTTCGTAGTGTTTGGTACCTGGATTCATTTCTGGTCTTCCATGGATCCATCACTCATAGTCTGCAGTGGCTTTGCTACATCCTACTTCAGTTTGCTGTGGTGCTGACTCCAATCCTGTTCTTTCCTGCACCTGTGATATCAGTACGGTTTTGCCTGTGCTGTCTTCTTCTATGACCCCTTCCTCTAGTCTGCTGACATTCCATCTGGACTTTCCCCTCCATCTTTAAACAGCTTCCTTCTCCTCGCTGCCGTAGAGGCTTGGGGCTTCATCCTGTTTGCTGAGTCTCTTTTTGGGCATTTTACCCTATCTCCAGCCAGTATTCCAACCCAGTCAACTACTCCCCCATTCATCAATTTCTTACTGCTACTTTGGCTTTCCTAACAGCCTCAAACACCACTCAACAGAGCACTTGTTCATTTCACCTGAGTACAACTTCTTCTAACAACATCCCTCGAGCTATATGCCTTTTAGACTCTTACGTCACCATAGAATCAGTACTTTCAATCATGTCACCAGGATCAGTCCTGGAATCCCATTCAATTGGAATAGTGAAAGATCTCATCTCATCCGACTCTTTGGGATGCTTCCTATGCATTCCGTCAATTCAAGCGGTATGGCATTCCTATCTCCCATGTCACATAGGATCTAAGATTATTGAACTCTTCTCTGCCCCATTTTTTTACATGGAAGAGTGACATAATTCCTTCCATGATGCGCTGACTCCATAATCATCATAGCTGGTTGACATAACTGAAACAGCAAGATGCCTTGTAGCAGTACTGGCATCATCCATTTTACCTTTGTGTGGCTTTCTCCTACAAGAACGGACTCTGCTTGATCATGTCACACAACTTTTACTTCCACAATAGCCATTGGATGCCCAAAGATCTTCCTAGCTACCTTCCCAGAATTCCCATCATTGGATATCTGGTGCCAAGCTGCCTTACTAAAGTTACTCTATCTAAGTCACAGTTCTCCAGCACCTTGATGTCACCATACATCATAGAGTCATCTACATTCCTTCATCATATTACCATCAATCAGGTCAGCAGCTTATCCACTGGTCCTTCTAGCTCATCCTTCATGTTTCACCTCCCATTGTCCCTCCAGCGAAGACTTCCACCAAGAACAGAATCCATCGATTCCTCAATCTACATGTCTGCAACTGACCAGCTGCCTCACTATCCCAGTCAAGCATCTCAACAGGCTTATATCTGACTAAACTGCTAGGCATCCCTTGCATTCTACACAGCTCACAATTTCCCATTGCCTCATCAGTCTAGAGAATCCTTCACAGACCCATTTCTGGGCTTTCTACAGTATTCAGTCAATGGATCAACCAGTTAGGCAAAGTAGTCATGGCCACCTCAGCTCATGCCATGGGCAATTATGCCACAGCAATACCCATATCTACCTTTTCCCACCAGCAGACCAGCAGGAGCCTATACAAGTATCATTCTGGCATCATTACCCAAAACAACTCTCAAATTCATCGTACTGAACTTCCAATTATTTCCATATACATTCAGTTACCACCTCTACTGCATATACAGTACCAGCCTTCCTTCATTAGTCTAAAATCTTCCACATCACACCACCTACCAGGTACCTAAAGATTCTGTCTGACTCCTTTATCTTCTTCATGGATGCCTACATTGCAACTTATCGCTCACCGCTTAACTCCAAACCTTCAGTCTCTAACTTGAATATCAAACCTTATACAAAGTCAGGTTGACTACCTTATGACTTCATAACCCATCATACTTCCTACCATTCAAAGTCTGGCAGCAAATTGTATCAAATCATGCTCTTCATGCTCACTTTGTCTCTGTAAATCATTGGATAGCATCTGTCATCACCTTGGAAACCTAGACTGCATTTTCCCTTTTTCAACTGGACCTACTCCACTTTCAGGATCTGGATGGTTCTTCAGAATAGATCTACATCTTCAACCTCAGAATCATCCTTCCAGAACTCATCATCTAGTGGACTTTAAAGATGGGCCATCATCTCTCAAAGCAGTTCACCTTCCTTAGAAATTTGAATGAGGTTGCTAGAACCATGGTTCATTTCCTCTTAGTTTGCTCACAGGATGAGCAGGTCATTAGCCATGGATCCTCAGAGGTTCCCTCCACCTGGGGGGGTTCCTCTCCTGTGTGCTACTGCTCATAATCTCCATGAGTTGGAGGAGGGACTCATACTCTTTTGGACATTCATTGGCAATTCTTTGGGGCTTTCTAGTCCCTACTCACTACTTGACTTACCTACCAAGGGTGGGAATAGAGAAAAGCCAAAAAGTAAACAATAGTAACATAAGCACTACTAACCCCATACTCTATTCACCAAAACATTGAATGGTAGGGCTGAAGCCTGAGGTTCAGTATAGGGGAATACCTCCTCCTACATTCCCTACAAAGGCCAGCCTCCTACAGTGGTTTTCTGTTTAGCATGTTGTGAAACACCCACCATCCACCCCTGCCTCCTTCTCCTTCTCTAGCACTCTACTCACCCTTGATGCTGTTTTTTTTATTACCTACTTACTACCTGGCTTACCTACCAAGGGTGGGAAAAGAGAAAAGCCAAAAAGTAAACTACAGTTACATATGCATTAATAACCCCATACTCTATTCACCAAAACATTGAACCACCAATTGTACATACTGGAATTTTTTTCAGTTGTTTAGTTCAATGCCATCATTTTTATTTGCATATATTTTATTTAGCATTTTAAGTGATCTACTGAAGTCTACTAATTATAAGGCATGGAGAGTGATGCTTTGCTGGCATTAAGTGCAAGAAAGTAAAAAATTACTAATTTGAAGAAGTGATCACATCATGGAGAATTTTTTTTTCAAATTTAATAAGCTTTATTATGTTTACCATTTAACAAAATTATACACAAAGCACCATTACATAGAAATGTTTAGTGACAGTAATCCAACAACTTAGATCCATTGTACCATTATTACAAATCGATACCATACTTATGACACATTAAAAGGGATTAAGTTATGTTGCTATTAGAAGATTAATGGTGAGAAAAAGTAAAAAAAACAGAAATCATTTCCCCTCCAGTACCCTCCCCAATTTTATTCACCACTGGAGAAAAACAAGTATGAGAGAGAGAGAGAGAGAGAGAGAGAGAGAGAGAGAGAAACCTCAACATAATTCCGGTTATGTTACATGTATTTGGGGATAAGATCAGTGAATCTACATAATGGGTTATTGTTGTCGGGACAGTTAAGGTCTACTGGATTCAGCTTAGTGGAATCAAATCGGCCCTATTATGGGTATGGGGAATGTTAGATGGATAGTAGGGTGTGCAGAGGAGCCCAGAACTTCTAATATTTCATACTTCTTTTAGAAATGCTCACTAGAAGGTGTTCTGCTTGTAGATCAAAGAGGATTTCTTGGTGCCATTCTGTATACTTAGGGGTTTGTTGGTCCAACCAGTGGCGTAATATCACTTTCTTAGCACATAGGGAAATTAAAGTCATATGTTTCTTTTGCTTTCTAATAAGAGTGTCCCCCAAGTCCCCTAGGATGCAGATCTCTGGTTGAAAAGCATTTTGCAGTCCTAATAAAGGGTCAAGTCTAAAGCGGATACTTTCCCAGAGGGGGGACGCCTTATCACATTCCCACAGAATGTGAATCAGCATGCCTCATTGGGTACCACATCTGGTGCACAAATCTGACTGAAGCTTTCCCATCTTACAAAGTTTTACAGGAGTATAATATAGATCATGTCGTATCTGAAATTGAAGCAGTCTGTAATGGTCCCACCTAACATCCTTATATAGCCTATTCCAGATTTGTGACCAATGTTGGGGTACCATGGGTATTGGAGGGAATATGCTATCCCATACGTAGTGAGGGGTACCATCTAGTTCTATGACTCTTTTGTGCAGCTCTTTATAATAAAAGGAAATTAGGGGACAAGTAGGCCGTATTTGTAGTGTACTAAAGATGGGACCAGTCATGTGATGGTCCCATGGACCATTGCCAAAATGTCGTAATAGGACCTGGGAAATGTGAAGGTATTTAAAGCAGAAAGAAACAGGCAAGTTGTATTTTGCCATTATGTCAGAGAATGTTAACAACCTATGATTCTCAGTTATGTCTATAACTTTTTTCCCCAACTCCATCCAGCCAAAACAAATGATTAATAACTCTTCCTCCAATTTTAAAATTGGGGTTACCCAAAATGAGTTGTGAGGAATCCTTTTCCAGAGAGCATCTTAGAGTATTATTTATTTGTTTGTAAGTACAAAGGGTTCTTATAATGGGAATATCATGGAGAATCTGTTCTCAGCCCCCCCCCACCACACACACACACACACATTTGTCTCTGATATGGACTAGCACCAGGGCTTGGCAGCAATATCTTTTTGGACTTTTATCATTTCCTTTGGCACTCCCTTGCCTTTAACAAGGACCCCTCTCTATGTACTTGCCAAATCCAGGTAGGAAAGGGACTGTTGAGAGATACAGAAAAAGATTCATAACAGGATCTGCAACAGAAAAAATCTAGCAGGATCAGGAGGCTCAGAGGACCTAGGGGTTAACATTCAAAGGGTAGGGATAGTCAAATATGCACAAAAAGCATCTGAGAAACTTAAGATGATAACCGACCTAACAAAACAAAGATATAAGAACAGACTAGATAGTCTCATGCATGAGAAAAGGTATAAAGAAAAAAGAATGCTTCACAAAAAGATAGGCATGCCTCACTGGTGAATCATGTGTCCATGTACATCAAGTATAGAGAAATACAATACAGTGGAACCTACTTAATGTGGACTAGACTGAGCGAGCACTGTCTATCCATTATAAGCAGGTGTCAGAAATATTTTCTGTGACTTAAACCTATGAACAAAACTGAGAGCTGATGACAGCTACAGCAGACACGATTACAAAATAAGACTGAGCTACAAACATTTTCATATAAGGCATATGGTACTTAATGCAGATAAAACCAAGGCAATGCTATTCTGGCCAAGATCACTGGGACTTGACAGGTCCTCATGATCATCCCTCCGACTAGCCACACTCTCTGGCAAAAGCATTAATGTAGTTCCCTCCCTAAAATACTTAGGCCTAACTCTGGATCAGTCTGTCACCTACAAGGACCATGTGGACCAGGTCATCAGGATCCTACATCACAAACTCGGTACCTTGTACAGACTCAGGGACCTGCTCATCCCCGAGGCCAGGCTCTCCATTGCAACAAGTGTCCTGCTCCATACCCTGACCTATGTGGCCCTGATTATACAGGGCATGGCAAAGCAAGAGGTATCCAGGATGCAAATCCTATACAACAAAATAGTTAGGTTCGCTACCCAAGACCACCCGCGATGTCACCACAGTGACACTCTGGCCCAGCTCCGGTGGCCCACATTGGCTGCTCACCTTCAATACCCATTGCTTGTCCAGGCCTACAAGCTACTCAAAGCCCCCGCTTCCACCAAGCATACTCGGAACCATAGCCATTAAACACAACCCTAGGAATTTAAGGACATCAGAACAAATACTACTAGAAGTCCCCAGAGTAAAGACCAATGCTGGCGACAGATCCTTTTCATGCCAAGCCCCAAGCCTATGGAACAAGCTCCCCCCGGTCCAGGATGCCTCCTCACTCATGAACTTCTGCACCAGGCTCAAGGCCCATATACTGGACACAAGTGCATGCCACTGCCACGGCTCTTAAGGCATCCCCTTTTTCTGCATCAAACCTTCCCAAAGGTGAGCCAACCATGTACCTCCCTCTAGTATCTGGACACCTAGGGACCAATGCTACCTCATGTATATCACTATGCCAAATAGTACCAAGGCAAAACTGTGTCATGATGATAACCATGTCTGTAACCACTGTCTGTAACTATCTTATGCTTGAACAACCTATGTAATCAAAAGTTTTTCTCCATTGTATTTTATCTTGTATTGTTATCCCAGGTGACCTCTGAAAAAGGGATCTTTGGGGCTCAGTGAGCCTACCCGGTCACTGAAATGTAATAAATAAATAAACAAATAAATAAATAAATGGGCAGGCCTGTCTGTACATTGATAGTGCTACCATTAGTGATGCTGGTGAGACAGGTTTCTGAATCAGCTCGAATCATCAGAGGCTAGCAGAGAGTAAGAATTGAGCATCCCAGAGGACACTATCCTTCCATGGGGTATGAGGTTCCCTTTCACTGCAGATATACTGCCACCTGGATGCAGGGGATGGTAGAGATCAGCATGACTAGGGTAGGAGGAGCCACACTGGCTACATGTGATGTCATATGCTGGTGTGCATGCATATTTGCAATCCTTGTATGGGTGGCTTCTGACAGCTTGGATAGGGTGTTGAAAATGGAGCCCTGAGCCCAATGATGATTGTTCCCCTCCCCCTTGTTTCCACCAAATTTCACTATTTTCCAACATAGGTCCAGGATGCCCTTCCTCTGAGGAGGTAAAAAAAATGTTCTTGATTTTCGATCATCCACACAGTTACTTGTCCTTAACTCATATAAATGATGAGGCATGAACTCCAATAAATTACAAATCTTAAAATGTTTATTTAAGGATTCGCCACATACATTAATGGGCAACATTTCATGGCCCAGCCACTTCCTCAGTCCCACAATGTTGTGCTGTTGATAAATTCATACAGAAAAATGTTAATGCATTCCTAATAATTTATCATAGTTCATTAAAAACTTTCACCACAGTGCAAACTTTAATAACAAATCATCTAAAACTTTGAGATAATTCAAAACACTCTTTTATTACACAAATCATTAATTGATTTTCCAATTTTTAATTCATGTGCTACTATACTCCCATTAGCCCCCATAATTCGGCAGTTTTATCATGACATAAACTTACCAGTTTAATAAAGGAATAATGCATGACAGGGTGGATGTTATGATTGAATAACATCCTGCCTTAGTGGTTGGGCAAGAGGCTGAAGGCTGAGTGCTTCCAGCACCTGAGAAGGAATGTTATCCCAGTGTAACACCCACCCTGGAGTGGATTATTCATATTATACAATGGCTCATGATATTTTGAAAAAAAAAATACAATCAATACACTTTACTTTTTTTTTTTTTACTGATTTGGTAGTGTGGAGGAGTATTTATACAAAAAGAAAATCATTTTGTGTTTCTCCAGCAGTTGTCATGCTTACCATGTGCTGGGTGAAGGTCTGTGTTTATCTCAAACCCCCAACCACCATTAGCATGCTGTCTCCCATTGTCGGTCTGTTTCAGTGTCTGCATTTTCCCCTTACCTTCTGGTAAGCTACAGTGATATGTCTTAGAAAAAAAAAGAAACAGAAGTACATTTTTCCTTTGGCTTTGCCACCAAGCCTAACGCATAGCATTGTTGTCACACTCATGTGCTGACATTCGTGTAGCTGACTGGGTTTTAATATCAGTTATAGTTTATGTTCTCTGGGTACAATTTGTAGAATTTTTGATCTGTACTAGGAGAAAGCTCAGGCAATAGAGAAAGTGCTTGGTGGCACTGATGAATTGAGGGAGGTTGGAGAACAAAGGATGTGTGGGCACGCCCGTTACTTTCAAAAGCTGCTCAGTGTGGAACCTGCTGATGCATTGTATTTTATGTTCTTCTAGTACAGTTTGTAGTATTTTTGATCTGTAAGAGGAGAAAGCTCAGGAGAACAGCGAAAATGCTTGGTGGCACCAATGAAATGAGGGAGTTTGAGGAGCAGAGGATGTGTGGGTGTGCCCATTACATTCAAATGCTGCTCAGTGCAGAACCAGCTGGTGGCATGGAAAGGGCATTGGGTAGTGATTTCTTTTAAGTAATTCAGTCAATTGTGTGGTGGGATTAGATGCGGGATGTTATGCTGGGATAACTTCCCAGGTCCTGTCCTAGTCTTACCACTCAGGGAGCAGCATTCTTTCTTCCAAACGCATAATAGTTATTATTTCCCTATTAATAATTCAAAGATCACAGTGCTTTGTACATTGCTCAAAAACTTTTTACCTTAAGATTTCTTCATGGTATATATATATATATAATGCCAAACTTTGCCTCTGAAAAACCTGCAAAGTCAAAAAATGTCTGTATTTACAAAATATTCAACATTTATTTATATACCCTTTAATTTCAAGATCTGCCTTTCTAGCCAAATGAATCATAGTAATAATCTCACCTCTGTGTTCTCTATTACAATAAATTCTCCTGTTTTGTTTGTACAGGGGCTAACCCTCTAGGAATATTATGTATTGGTAGAAATAAATCGAGTGATTTGTATATTACTTTATATATACTCATTTGAATATTTTGTCCCATAATAAAATATTTTTTACATTAAATCTTCTTCTAGTAGATTTTGAAGAATGCTCCCTTTACTACAATATTGTTTCTCTTATATTGGACTTCTGATTATCCTACAATCCTTGACAAATGATAGGAAGCATTTTCAATTCTAAAATAAAGGCTTAGTGTACAACTGACATTTTTTTCCAGATCCATTTGTGCATCCTTAGGGAGATTTCTTACCTCTGCCTATGGTATCGGGAGTGGGCTGTTGTGCAACTCTCTCGGAGTCTAAGCACTGCAAACACCCACACATGTGTGATTTAAATACTGCAGTGCGGTGGGCGAAGAACCAGTGCCACTAGTGACGTCACCACTGTCTCTGCTTCACAGTGGAACTTTAAGGGGCTTTGTTGCCACAGCCAAAGATTCAGTCCACATTGTCTGCAGGGTACAGTGTGCAATGGAGTTCTTTCTGACTAGAACCACTCAAGAAGAGTGGTTCATCCCCACCTGAGGCTTAAAGCCACTATCTACAATTCATATGTTATGTTTTTTTAGAAAATAAATTATTAGCATTTTTATATGATGTCTACAACTATCTAAAGGTAAAAATGAATATTATACCATTTCTGGTATTATTTCTGTCTGGGTTGTTTTTACAAATGGGGAAATAGGCAGAGGAATATATAAGGGGTGGGAGTGCATCAATGCTTGACCAACAGAACACTTCTCTCATACAGTAAATATGTATATATTGCCATTTAAAATCTTTTTATGGTTAACTGTCTTAGTTAATGAAAAGAAAACCAAACCCTGGACCAAAACTAAAACAATCAATGTTCTAACACTTACATTACATTCACTGCTATATTGTGTGTACATTCATTTCAGTGGCCCATGGTACAGTGACACCAAAACTGAAAAAGATGAAAAAAGACCATTACAGTGAAAGTTTTTTTTTTCATTTGGTTGTTTAACCAGGTATAGCACACTAAGCTGAAAGCTTTTTTACAGGAGCGACCTGGGAGCACAAGTGACTTGCTCAGGGTCACACAGTATGCAAGTGGAAGCTGTGGGATTCAAACCCACTTCTGGTCTACTAGATGTCACCAGATTTGCAGCTCAGAGCCTTAGACCACTGCGCTAAACTGCCTCCAGTTGTTGTATTTGTCTGAGGTTCACTGATGTGGCATCTTCTGATGTTGTGCCCCCTTCCCGAAACAACTTCGACCTGGAGTTTATTATATTTAAATTGGGGGGGGGTGGAAAAAACACATTGGCTATTGATGGCACAATATTAAGTGTCGGCACCGTGTATCACTGTACTGGATGTCAGCAGATTTATCACACATCATGTTGAAAGCCTGAAGTTCACCCCAGAGGGAGATAAACATCTTGCTCCACCTTGTAAGATCCAACTCCAGTTTGTCTATAAGTGTTTTAAAATTATAATTGACCATTTGTTGGATGCTGAAGGTTAGATTAATGCCTTAACACCTAATACCATCTGGTGAGATCTGGATATTGTCCCAGGTAAAAACTGACTTGTCAGTATCCTCAATTAATAAAAGTACTTCAGACTTTATGAACTGATCTGAAGTCCTGAAAAGCATGAGAATTCAGAATTCAGAATTTAGTAATGATGGAACAGTGTTTTTAGGATTTGTGGTTGAAAGCAGTATGTCTTCTACATAAGCGGAGACTTATGGGTCTTTTCAGCCACTGTACTAGATATAGATGTTGGTGCGCTAATCTTGGTAAAAAGAGATTCCAAGGCCAGTAGAAATTAAAGGCGAGATAAGGGACATTCTTGCCTTGTACACCAAAAAATATGGAAATTGGGGGAGGAAACCCTATTTATTTTTACCCTAGCGAACACCTCAGTGTAAAGGAGCTGTACCCCTTTACTGAAGAATTCACCTAAGTTATATCTGTTCAATATTTTTATTAAATAGTCCAATTCTACCCTGTTAAAGGCTTTAATGGCATCCAATGATAGTAATGTGGCCTGTGATTTAATGAGTTTGGCTGTATGGATAATGTGAGTAATTGTACTAAATAAGTCTGAGCTACATTGACTAACTACAAAACCTACTTGTTCTACATGCACTAAATGATGAATAATTTTATTTAACCCACTGGCCAAGATTTTTGCCAGGATTTTACAGTCCACATTTATTAAGGATTTTGGCAATAATTTTCACATAACTTAAGATCTTTATCCTTTTTTGGTAGTACCTTTAAAGTATGGCTCCTAGGTCAAAAACATTGTGAAAGACCCTGTGCTGAATTGGAACAAGGTTTTGGGAGGTTGCTTTATAAAATTCTCCTGAGAGTCCATCTGGACCAGGAGATTTCCACGGTAAGGAGGGAGTAGATGTCTTTTAATATTTCATCTGTGGAAATGGATTTATTCATCTGTTCCCTGTCCTGCACATAGATGGATGGTAATTTGAGGTTTTGTAGAAATGCATCAGATTTGTCTTGATTAAATCAAGTCTCAGATTGGTATGGTGAGGAGTAGTAATCTGTGAAGGTGTCAGACATTAAATTAGTTGTAATCACTGGTTTACTGCTCCTGTTCTTGATGGATGCTATTTTTGCTACTTCCAACATCTTTCTCAGCTTTTATGCAAGTAGCCTTCCTTGAGTCTCCCCAGCTTTCAAATAGGCTTGTTTTAGTCTGAACAAGATGTATTCAACTTTCTGGTTGTAGATGTTATTTATAGCGTATTTAATATTAATGATTTCCCTGTGCAAGTCAGTATCTCTAGAACCTGAATTCATATAAAGGTTTTCTTTATCCTTTAGGTTTTTTTCTAGCCAAGCTAGTTCAGCCTCCTAGAGTTTTTTTTTGTGTGTGTGTGTGTCTGAGGAGAACAAGATTATGCGGCCCCTGATCTATGCTTTAAATGAATCCCACAGGTTAAATGTGGTGACCTTGGCATAATCATTTAGATCAAAAAATAATTTAATTTCCTTACCTAGCCAAGCTGAAAAATCACTGTAATTTAGTAAACTACAATTGAACCTCTGGCATCACTCTGAAGGTACACTTTTTTGATGGCAATGTCCACAGAGACAGAGGCATGGTCAGAGATGATAATATTCCCAATATTGTTTGTGCTTTGGCCTACTAAGAAAGAAGAATAGTTTTTATCTTGCAGTCTGAGATCACTTTTGTGCTCTCCAATGCATGTTTTTAGTTCTCCTTTAGTTTTTCCTACATACAGTCTGTCGCAAAGGCACCTGACAACATAGACCACATAGTCGGTAGCACATGTTATGTGTTGTTTGATGAGAAATTTCTCATTGTTCCATGGATGTTCAAAAACTGTTTTAATGTTTGTATTTCCATATTGATAACATCTTCCACATGGAAAACTACCATTCATTAATGATCCCAAAAGTAACTTTTTTTGCCCTGCAGGTTTTTTCCTGTAATGAATTGTATACACTAATCTATCTTTCAGTGTCTAGTTTTTCTTGGAGGTGACCAGTGGGGGATTCATAAAGTGCATAGTGGTGTTGTTTCCCTCCTGGAGTATATTCCAGTTTCTTGTGATTATTTTTTAAATATCTCCACACATATGAATGTATGCTGAGTAAAATACAGTTCTCTCACCCACCTTTATTCTCTCGCTATGCCTAAGATATTCCTCCCTCAGGACCCTGAACACCTCCTGTATTGATTCCTCTTCTAATTTTGGTGCATAGCTTCTTGCTCTGAACCTAGCAGCCATCTTATGGGATGGTATCCCATGACATAGGCAACCACGATTGGGCATTTACAAAAACGGTACTCAATCATGGTGCATGTCACTGGGGCTACCCACCAGGGAGGGTGACTGAATGGGGGAGTTCCTGCATTTAGTGAGAGGATGTTGCTACATGTATATGCATGTGGGGGAGCAAACACACTCAGTGAGGGAGGGAGGGAGGGGCTTTGAGGGTGGAGCCACAGTGAGCTGCCAAGCTGGCCCCATGGCATGATGGGTGGGTTCAGGACTGCGATTCTGAGGGTGTGGGGTTTGGGTCCAGGTATGTTTTGTTGCACCCAGCCCAAAATTTTTTCTGGTTTTGCACCCCCTGACATGCACCCCCCCTAAAGTTGAGAATCATTTAGCAGGGGGCAAGGCCCCCAGTGGGAGGCGGAGGGTGCAGCTCCCCACATAAAACAGCAAAACCTAAGTCCCTGGCACCCTTTTTCTGTGTGCTGGAGGGTACATTGCTGAAATTTATTTTCAGTGATGTACAGTCACTCTAACAGCAATCACCCTTCAACAGTTGCTGTTACAACATAGAACCTTTTTGGATCCCCTAGCAAATTCTTGACGTTCACTACAATTGTGTTTTGCCCAAATTACCTGTGCCTTGGATATACTATTTTTTTAGTTGGGGTCATGATAACTCCTGTAATGCAGAGTTAAATTGCTCTCTGTGTCCTTCCTAATGAAAGTGGTCACAAAACCTGAATTCCCTTTATAAATCAGTAAGTCAAGAGAAGGGATATTTTGATTATTTGTTGTCATTGCAAATTGTAGGTTCTGATTTCCGGAGTTCAATTACTCTGCAAACCCATCTAAATCTGTGTCTATTCCCTTCCATTTAATAAATATGTCATCAATAAACCTTTTCCAAGAAACAATCCATTCACTGAACAGATTATCTGCAAAATATAAAATACGGGTCCTTTTGAAGTCCCATATGCAAAGACTGGCATAAGAGGGAGCCATGATGCTCCCATTGCTGTTCACTTAATCTGTAGGTGATGTCTATTCTCAAATAAAAAATAATTCCTAGTCAAAGTAACTCTGCAATACAGAGTGCTTTCGGTCATTAAACATCATAAAACAAGTTGCAACTCTGTAAAATGATGTTTATTTACAATATAGAAAGTACACTGTTATGAGTCTACACATCAGCTGAATGAAATTATTCAACTCACTGTCATAGAGAACAGCTCCACACAGAAAAGATGCCTAGGCTATTTGATGCACACCCTTCAATATGCCAAGCGAAATATGCATAGATCAATCAAATATTCAGTCTTCCTATACCTAGAAACTGTGAGAAAATGTATGATCACAGTTAAACAGACATTTTATTACATTTTAAAATCGGCACTGTTCAGACTACACTGTCATGGATTGTTATGAAACCTAAAGAAACTAGAGTCTACACATTGGCTGAATGAAATGGTTCAGGTATCTGTGAAACAGAAACACATCAGCTGAATGAAATGATTCAGCCCTCTCTCATGCAGAACATCTTCACAGAGAATGGCTTATTTAGATTTTACTATCATTACACTCTGTGGGAATATGTAGAATCACAGTAAAAAAAAATATGTTTATTATGCTTCAGAACAGGAACTGATATGAGGTGAAACCACACGTCCCATTACATAGCTCTCTCATCTGACATGTCAGGTACAAAATAATTATTTCCATTGTAAAGCCACAATGCCCTAAGGAGTGGCAAAGTTACAGTATAATAATAGATAATACAAAGAGTACAATTCAGATATCCATTACGATTGCAACAACAACTGTCAGGTGATGAAGCAGGCAGCTGCAGGAAAGATGATTATTATGGTAACAGTATCATAATTGGAACCCAAGAGCTACAGAACATTATGGAAATAGCACAAAAAAAGTAAATACAAGACCAGCCTTCAGAGGGGCACGGGGAACAGGGATAGAGAGGGAGGAAGAGGAAAGAAGGAAAGAAGTGGGGAGGTGGGGCAGAAGAGAAAGAGGCCCAGGCAACAAGGTAGAAATAGAGCAAAACCATGGGTGTAAGACCATCAGACAGTGAGTAAATAAGTAGTGTGAATCTTGAACAGCAAGTACAAACTTTCAACCATTTGGGGGCAGCTGGAAAAGGGCAGCTCATGAAAATCTGCCTACAAATGGCTGCCAAATTATTTGAAAAACTGAGCGTTTACCCAGTAAATAATGGACCGTTTTCTCATAATGAGCAGTAAGGGACAGTAAATGGAACCACTCCTCAAATAAGGGTGGCTCTGGTTCCCTCCATTGAGGCAGTAATACCCGTTTAGTTGTTATCGGGCATTGTTCAGCCAAAAAAATCTGGTGACCAGTTAGAAGGAAATTAACCTGAGGAAGGCCTATAAGTGTCAGACATGGGTCTTTGACCCCAAGATTTGGAATAACCATAGAACAGGTGGCCCAAACCCTAGTCCAAAACCCATCTATACTAGGGCAAGATCAAAGTATATGACTCAAGGAGGCCTGAGGGGAACAGCAATGCCAGCAATCACTGTGACCTTAAAGGCCCACCCAATATAATCACTGAGGTGTTCCATAAGCCTAATGAAGGACTTTAAATTGTATAGACTGGGCCTGTACCTCTCCAACAGAGTGACATGTGATACTCCAAAGTTGATCCTACTCGGACTCCAAAATCTGGACACCCCAGCTCCAGTTCCCATTTTTCCTTAAGACCTTCAAGAGAGGGCACCTCCACCCCCAGAAGATCATGAGCTTGGACTTCAGATGATGTGGGTCAGCCAATGCAGATAACCACCGTTCAAAGGAATGAGGTGAGGGAAGAGAGAGAGAGAGAGAGAGAGAGAGAGAGAGGGACCTTGTGACTTTATGCTTCACCAACATCCAGAGCTGCAAGTAGCACCAAAAATGGGTCTTCGGTAAGTTGTACTTCCTCTGAAGGCCTGTGAAGGATAACAAACAACTGTCTCAGGGTCAAAAAGGTCCCGAACAACACAGATACCTCTTCTCTCCTCTCCCAGTCCCTCCACTGAACCAGTTGGCCCTCAACTGCAAAGGTGGGGTTAGACCACAATGGTTTTATGGGGGAAAAACTTGTCTCTCACCCCAACTGTCCAGAGTAATGGTTCCAAATGTGCCGCATGTAGTAAGCACACGGTGAGACTCTTGACTGGAGGGATCAATCTGGTAAAAGTAGGAGTAAGAGGCAGGTAGCTGCTCCTGTTCCAGTTCTAACCTAAGCCAACTGGGCTGTCTTGAGAGAAGGTGGGGAGCATAGCTATGAACAGCTTTTCAAAGGATGGTTAAGTCATGAAAAAAAATTTCAGATCAGGGATCCTAAGCCCCCCCATCCTTCCAAGAATGCTGCAGAATCTTAAGTTTAATTTTGGGTGGTTTTCCATCCCAAATAAATGAAGAGACTTTGGATGAAAGTTGTTTGAAAAAAGCACTTAGTATCGCCAGAGGAAGGCTGGCCAGCACATACTGCAATTTTGGGAAAGCAATGAGTTTTAAAGCATTCACACGCCCCCATAAAGAAAGTGTCAGGTGCTTCCACTGAGTCAAATCTGCATCTAAAGTTGCCAACATTTTCTGAGCATTAGCTGATAGGGTAGTGGATATCGTAGACTTGACCACAACACCCAAACAAACAACCCCATCCAGGGCCCACTGATAGGGGTAAGGAGAAAAAAGCTCCTTTACATAGGCTGAGTTCAATGGTAGTACCTGTGATTTGATGCTACTCAACTTGTAACCAGATAACTTTGAATAATCAGTCACAATCTCCTGCAGAGCTGGAAGGGAGGAGGGCATTTTTGAAAGGTACATAATAACATCAACTGCAAAAAGTGAAATGTTGTTACCAATGCCACCCACCTGTACACCTGGAAAGTGAGTATCTGATCTGATCTTAATAGCCAGAGGTTTGACCACTAAAAGCAACAAAAATGGGGAAAGGGGGGCAGCCCTGCCAGATATCTCTGTGGAGGGAAAAGAAGGGTGAAAGGATCATATTGGTAAGTACTTAGGCTTCCAGGAGATATATAAAAAACAAACTAAAGAGATGAAGGCAGGAGAAAAGCAGAATCTGGCCAGAGCATCAAAGAGGTAAGTCCACTCCACCCTGTCAAAAGCCTTTTTGGCATTTAAAGACAGGGAGGCCATGGGCTGAGAGGGTCTACTAGCTTTCCAAAGCATATCCAGGGTATGTCTAATGTTATTTGACCTCAAACACCCAGGAACAAAACCCACCTGGATGGATGAGAAGAGGAATAACAGACTCCATGTGCGTGGCCAAGATCTTAGAAAAGATCTTCACGTCAATGTTAAGCAAGGAAATAGGCCAAAACCAAGAACACAGGATACTGTCCTTGACTTTCTTGGGAATAAGAGTAATGATAACTTCTGAGAAAGTTGGAGGAAGGGTTCCAGTTTCCCAAGCCTCATTGAACACCAGGCCTAGTTTGGGAGCAAGCAAATTGGAAAAGGTCACATAAAATTCCATAGGAAAACCATCCAGGCCAGGGGACTTGTATTGAGTCATACTCTGGATAGCAAGCAAAACCTCAGAGATATGAAGAAGAGGGTTCTATGAGATAACAGCAATCGCAGAAGGGCAATCGCCATTAGGGCAAGTGTACATCACCTAAAATAAAGAACTTGCAATGTACACACATGGCGACAACAACGGCGGCAACGGCACTGTAATGCATGCGGGGGGCTGTGCACCCCCCTAACAAAAGATTCTCAACTCCAGGAGGGGTGCAGGTCAAGGGAGGGGTGTTAAACTTAAAAAAATAAAAAAAGCCACTCACCACAAAAATTACAGAGCCGCCCAGACCCAAACCCTGCACCCTCCCAGCCGCAGAGGGCCACACTCACCACTACACCACATGGCCAGCTTGACAGCCTACTGCCTCACTGCTTCTCACATACCTTCCCTCCCCTTCCATCCCTTGTGCAGTGTGGTTCCTGTCACCCACCCTCACCCTTTCTCCTAGCCCCTTTCTACCCTGTCCAGTAGTCCAATACACAGGTGCTGAGATTGAGTCGCTGTTATTGTGGTCGCTTGATCTCAGTTGCTCTGTTCCCTGGATACCAAATAGAAAACACCAGGGAAATGAGAAACTAATTAGGGACTTCAGGAAGAATCAAACCTGCATAGAAAGAAGTATACTCAGCAACTGAAAGGGAAACCTTGGAAGAGTACAAAACTTTGTAGTACTCCTGAAAAGCCAGATTAATATCCGAGGGTGCAGTGAGATATATGCCATCTGTATCTTGAATTAAGGGAATGTACTTTTCAGCAGCCCGGTTCCGAAGCCAAGAAACCAACAACTTCCCAGGAAGCTCTCCAGCCTCCCATTACTTTTGATGAAGCTGAAAAAGATTATATTCTGTCCTAAACTGTTAAATGTCTTCAATTTCAGTTTTCAGTTGAAGAAACAAGACCGAATAGATGATGGGCTGGGGGTGGGGTGGTGCTGAGCAAGGGAAACCTCCAGGGCTTTTAATTCAGCTTTACAACACTTAAGGGAAGGGTCCCATGCTTTCCAGTGATGGGAGGCAGTAGCAATACAGTCCCCTCCAACCACGTCTTTTAGTGTTTCCAATAATGTACCTTGCGAACAACCAGAGGGTTCATTACATTTTTAAAATTCCAAAATGACTTGATGAAGACGGTCACAAACTTTACCCTCTAACAGAAGAGAGGTATTAAAGTTCCAGATACATAGATATATAGACACTGTTGGCAGATAAAGGCCTATGGCCCACCCATTCTGCCCATTTGAGCTTGTAAGTTTGCATTTTTCTAGAAGTCTGTTGCCCCTTACCCCTGACATCCAGAATTCCCTTATGTCTATCCCATGCATTCTTAAATCCTATGATTGTTTCAGCCCTCACCACTTCCCCTGCCAGGCAGTTCTACTTGTCCACCACCCTTTCTGTGAAGAAGTTCTTCCTCATGTTTCCTCTGAATTGCCCTCCCTCCCTCCCTCCAACTTCATTCCATGCCCTCTAGTCCTGGAACATCTTATTAGCTAGAAATAGTGTATTTCTGTACACTGCTCCACCATTTAAGGTACTTGTATGTCTCTATCATACCCCTCTCTCCCTCCTCTCTTCCAGGGAGTACATATTCAAGTCCTTTGGCCTGTCCTCATACAACTTGTGATGCAATCCCAGTACTGTCTTTGCTGCCCTTCTCTGAACCTTCTCTCTACCCTGTCTATGTCCTTATGTAGGTAAGGTCTCCAGAACTGTACACTATACTCCTGGTGGGGCATCACCAGTGTCTCTTATGGTGGGGTTATGATCTCCCTTTTCCTTCTAATGATGCCCCTGCCCATGCATTCCAGCATCCTATTTGCTTTAACTGCAGATATTGTGTCTCCCAGCCAATGCATCCCATGCAAGGGAGGTAATGACAGGGGCATGATTCGAAACCAAAATATTACCACTGGCAACATGCCACACCTTAGATAACACATCTGCAGATGACAATATAACATCAATACAGCTAAAAGAATTGCAGCACAGAATAACAGTTTAATCTAAAGTGAACAGGTGACTCCATTGCCACACATCACCTAGACCATGATCACAAAATAAGGCAGATACATTAGGAGCTAAAGTAGCCTCAGAGCACAGGCCTGGGACCAAATGGTCTAGCGAAGGGCCAATGGCCAAATTAAGGTCTAAGCCCAGTACAATACACCCAGGGACAGCCAGATGGTTGATATGGACAGAGTGGAAAAAAGAAAGGTCAGGGTCATTAAGGGCATAGACACTGCCTAGAATTATAGGGGAACCGAGATATGTGCCATGGATTAGTACATAATGACCACATGAGTCTTAATTCCCATGTTATGCCCAGCTGGAGATTCCTTTTATATAAAATAGCCACCCTTCTCTGCCATGAGGGATAGGCACTGTAAAAATATTGTCCCACCCACACACTGCCCAGTAGTTTAGAGTCAGCCTCTACTAAGTAAGGTTCCTGAAGGAAAGCTGCATCACAGAACATATCACAAAGGAACTGAAGAACCGTACATCATTTTTTTAGGGTAGTTTAGGCCCCGCACATTCCAGGAAACAATTTTAAGCAAGTGCGGTTGAGACATACTGTCTAATGCTCCCAAAGGGAAGGTGGAAAAGCAACACAGTGAAGAGATATAACCTCACCCCCCCTCCCATCCCACCCCAAGTCAGTCTAAATACTGTTAACACAGTAATAGTACAATACCAGGAAAACAATGTTGATAAAATTTGCACAAAACAAATCGTAGAGAAAACAAAAACTATAAACTAACACCAAAAAGAATAAGAATACATAGAAACATAGAATTTGATGGCAGATAAGGACTGCTTAGCCCACCTAGTCTGCCCATTTCCCTACCCTGACGAATGTGCTTAATCATTAAATAAAATCTAAGCAAATCCAAAAGTGGTCCCCAAACCCAGTGGAGGTACACTGGTCACTTTCAACAGTGGAGTGTTGGGAAGCTAGTAAGCCATCGGTCACACAGAACCTGAGAGAAAGCCAGAGGGATTCCTCAACTGTCTCCCAAACTGTTCTCCCTGTCTGATCCAGGAAATGTATTTCAACCCATGTTAGCAGGAGATATAGATAGATATATATATATACAGTAATATGCAGGGAGGATATCCCCCATGTCCTAGAGAGGGACAAGTGACCGAGAGGGGGAAGAAAAATACCCCAACACTCTGATGTATGATAATCTAAACACTCTACCAATACAGCACTCTACACCCCCATCCCTCCCCTCATCAAACTCAAAAACTATAATGTCTGAAAAAAACTTTGGGTAATGTAATATTGCATCAGAAAAAGTAATCAGAGAGAAAACAATAATACACCAACATTCAAAAATCCCATATCACACCAATAAATGCAATAACCCTCTATCTATAAAGTATAATGGTAGAGAAATTGACAGCAGAAATATTATATCTGCAGCATCAGTGAAAGAATATATGGACAACACTGTAAAATTACCTGAGCCATTAAAAATGAGAGGTACTGTAGGTTCAGTCACCCCAAAGTACAATAAACAGGTAACAAGTGATTTAAAGTGGTGAACAGCAAAACAACATAATAGTAAACAGAATGCTGTATTCAGTTTGTAATGCAGTTTCAGAAGGTTCAAAAATGGCAGTTACAAACTTAAGTCTAATGGCTTCAAGAAACTGAACTTATTGAGTCTCTGGAAAAGGCATAAGAAACATAAGCATGCTTAACAGTAGCAGTGAGTCCTGAAATAACGAATATAACTTGCCAGGAAGGAGTGTTCCAAAAAGTCCATGGGTGGCTTAATCCCAACATCTAGTCCATGGGACTACCATGATGAAGTGCCAAGGTGGGGGTGGGGGGAAGAAAGGGCAGCCACCAAAATACAGTGCCAATTTTTGACAGCTGTGCCAAACCTAAGATCCAAACAAAAGCATAAGTCCAGAAGTATAAGCCAAAACGGCAGTCAAACTGAGGGATGCAGTCAACTAGAAGCCAAAAAGTGAGAGAACGCCTTCCCGTTCCAGTAGAATGCCATTCCATGGTAAAGACTGAGGCATAAAATAATATCCCAAGCAGGCAGGGCAATACTGAAGAAGCCTGTCCAAGTGGCAGTTGAACAAATCAGGTAGTCCCCACTCACAAAGTCATTTATGAAGAAAAAAAAAGTCTCTATTTGAAGCTCTGGTGGAGAAATCAGTCTGTGCCAGGAACAAAGGAGATGAACAGTAGCAGGTGATAAATCCTGGGTGGTGAGCTGCAGGGACCACTTTGGTTAAAACCACCAGCCAATCAAAAGCTTAAAACAAAGGCTCCTCTGAGCCACAAAGTGCAAAATGACGTCTTGCACTAGACAGGGCTCCTGGATAGCAAAGCTGATCCTTTAAAAAGATCTGTTCAGATCATGCCAAATACATTGTAGCAAGGCAGGAACACATCAGCTACGGAACACAAGAGAAGATCGTCGGCTGCAGGTGAGAGCTGCTACAAGCTGCAGTACCTGGGAGGCATTGGAAGGAACTGTGCTCGACTTTATTTTCTACATTGAACTGTCTGCCTGCATTAATTTGTTGGGCCATTACATGGACTTCTGCTTCTAAGCCAGTTGAAGGGGTCCGGCGGAGGATTAAAGACAAAGCAGGCCATTTGCTGTGGGGGTGGGGTCTTATAGACTACAAAGCCCCACCCAAAGGTGCAAGCACCATTTCCCGAGCAGACTGAGTGGTGTGTGTGCCACTCCACCTAAAAAAATCCTGTTCATTATTTGGTCTGGATTTGAAAGGGAATCTGTTTTCTGTTTTATTTTTTACTTTTGTAAAGTAAATTTATGGGCTGTTTTGTGTTTATTGTCATTTGCTTTTAATTTGGGGGAAGAGTGTTAGGTTTTATGAACATTGACACCTGAAGGCTGAGGGCTTTTTATAACTTCAGAAATTGTTATTTTTTACGTTCGCTTGTGCGTATGCACAAGGAACATTTTGGGAGAGTAGCACACTTTGGAGGTGTGCCTCTCCTGTTCAATGCACTGCTTCGTTGAGCAGGCATAGTGGTCCTGCACCAATGGGTGTGGGAGCTGTGTGTAACAGCGGTGGTCTTCGCTTCAAAGAAAAACACCGCTGTCATACATAGCGCTGGTAGGCCTCATGCCCCCCAAAGCTTTGGTGCCACGCTGGGCGCCCACCCCAGCGTGGCAAACGTCCTGCCTGCTCTGCCGATGGGGGTGCCCAATCCCCCATCGGTTCCACATCCCCAAAAGCCCCCCCAAAGCTTTGGTGCCATGCTGGGAGCCCACCCCAGCGTGGCAAACGTCCCACATTGGCTGCCGACGGGGGTGCCCAATCCCCCGTCGGATCCACGTCCCCCCAAATGCCACCCCAAAGCTTTGGTGCTATGCTGGGAGCCCACCCCAGTGTGGCAAACGTCCCTCGTCATCTGTTTTTTTTTTAACCTGAAAAATAAAAATGGTCCCACGTCGCTTCTCCCAGCCCCCCTCCCACAGCCCACACCCACCCACTGTGCACCCTGCCTCCCCACACCCCCCTCACCCCATACTTACCTCCGGAGCTCAACGCAACAATCTTCGGTGGACCGGGAACACGTCTGCACTCTTCAAAGCCGACCGCGAACTGAGGAAATGCCGGTAAGCTGTATAATGGGCTAGATAGGGGGTTTTCAACTTTATTGCATATCTCAGGCATTTTTGGAATTTTTGCACCAAATATTCAACATGGGGTTTTTGGGACCCCTTCTCATGAATGATGTCACTGTCATGGCGTTATTCGGGCCCGAAGGGTGATTTCACAGTCACTGCACAGTCACTGTGCGAAATCACCCTTTGGGCCTGAATAACGCCATGACAGTGACATCATTCATGAGACGGGGTCTCAAAACCCCATGTTGAAAATTTGGTGCAAAAATTCCTAAAAATGACTGTTTTACGAGTGTGCGTTTTGCAGTTCCTATGCAGGCTCATAAGTATGCAAATTTTCAATATTTTCACTCCAGATTTTCAACATTGGCATTTTACCACACCTCCTTCTGAGCAGTACAGCTGTCATTTTTCACATCCTGCCCAAAACATGTTTCCGCCCAGGTAGCGCACAATGGCGCAGCCGCTGTGCAAAATCAATGTATGGGACACATTAAGAAAATCACCATGACACTGTTCATTAGCAGAGGTCTTAAAATGGCTATGTTGAAAATTTGGTGAAAAAATTCCTAAAAATGACTGTTTTATGAGCGTGCGTTGCGCAGTTCCTACGCACGCTCGTAGGTTTGCGAATTTTCAATATTTCCACTCCAGATTTTCAACATTGCCATTTTACCACACCTTCTTATGAGGAGTACAGCTGTCATTTTTCACATCTCACCCAAAACGTGTTTCTGCCCATGTAGTGCACAATGGCGCAGTCGGTGTGTGAAATCAATGTATGGGACACATTAAGAAAATCACAGTGACACTGTTCATGAGCAGAGGTCTTAAAATGGCTATGTTGAAAATTTGGTGAACAAATTCCTAAAAATGACTGTTTTACGAGCGTGTGTTGCGCAGTTCCTATGCACGCTCATAAGTTTGCGAATTTTCAATATTTTCACTCCAGATTTTCAACATTGCCATTTTACCACACCTCCTTATGAGCAGTGCAGCCGTCATTTTTCACATCTTGCCCAAAACGTGTTTCCGACCATGTAGCGCACAATGGCACAGTCAGTGTGCGAACTCATTGTATGGGACACATTAAGAAAATCACAGTGTCACTGTTCATGAGCAGAGATCTTAAAATGGCTATGTTGAAAATTTGGTGAAAAAATTCCTAAAAATAACTGTTTTACAAGCGTGCATTGCACAGTTCCCATGCACTCTCATAGGTTTGCGAATTTTCAATATTTCCACTCCAGATTTTCAACATTGGCATTTTACCACACCTCCTCATGAGCTGTACAGCTGTCATTTTTCACATCCTGCCCAAAACATGTTTCTGCTCACGTACCGCACAATGGCACAGTCAGTGTGCGAACTCAATGTATGGGACACATTAAGAAAATCACAGTGACACTGATCATGAGCAGAGGTCTTAAAATGGCTGTGTTGAAAATTTGGTGAAAAAATTCCTTAAAATGACTGTTTTACGAGTGTGCATTGCGCAGTTTCCACGCACACTCATACCTTCCAGAATTTGAAATATTTTCAACACTGGCATTTTTTCATACCTCCTTATGAACAATACAGCTGACATTTTTCACATCCTGGCTAAAATGTGTTTTTGCACATCCAGCGCACAATGGTGTGGTCACAGTGAGAAATCAATGCTCAGGACAGATTATGAAAATCACAGTGACACTGTTCATGAGCAGAGGTCCCACAATGCCTATGTTGAAAATTTGGTGACAAAAGTCAACAAAATGACTGTGTCATGAGCGTTCATTGCGCAGTTTCCATGTACACTCGTAAGTTCGAGAAATTGTTGTATTTTCACTCCAGATGTTCAACATTGCCATCCCTTCACACCTCCCTATGAATGCTACAGCTGTCATTTTTCACATCCTGCCAGAACTGTGTTTTTGCACATGTGGAGCACAACGGTGTGGTCGCTGTGGGAAATCAACGCTCAGGACAGATTAACAAAATAACAGTGGGACTGTTCATCAGCAGAGGTCTCAAATGCTTTTATGAGGTGGGGGTAACAAAAAGGTCATGCTGAAAATTTATTGTGCAAATACCAGCAATCGCACAGGGCATTAGGGTAAACAACCATACATGCCAAACACCACTGCAAATATGTGCAAGTGAACGTTCGGCATTGACAAATGCTTGTTATTTTTAAGTTGGTTTTTGTCTTGAGTGATATAGTTTTGAAAGTAATAATTTGTTTAGGAGAGTGTGTAGTTTGTCCTAGATCTTCAGGAGGTTAGGCCATTAACTCAATAAATAACCTATTTCTGCAGGTGTATCACCCTAGGGCTTTGTGGGTATACAGTATTACATTATCCTGTTGGTTTCCTTTACCTAGGTTTTTGTGAGCTTAAAGTTTTATGCCAATCTACTAGTTCTTCTTTTGGCTAGGGAGTGGAACAGTGACTGTGTTTATTCCCTTTAATGGCTGTTCTTCCAGCTGCAATGCTCTGCCTGATTCTCCTGGGGGCTCCTTCGGTTGTCAGCATGGCTCAATTGGTAGCACATCCGCCTCTGGACCGGAAGGTTGTGGGTTCTCGTCCCACACCGGGATTAGACTTACACCTAAAAATCACTGGCATCGGGGTGCTGTACTGCTGGGGTGTGCTGTCCTTCGGAGGAGATGTTAAACCGAGGTCCCTTCTGCCCATCCTGGTGTTGTCCAGGTGGAAGTAAAAGAACCCAGGGCACTCTTTGCAAAGAGTAAGGAGCATTCCCGGTGTCCTAGCCAACATTCCCCTTCCCATAAAACCGGTTCATGCAATTATCCAGGCTGTGTGTGGGTGATGATGTGCAATATGGCTGCCACCACACATTCAGTCACTTCACTACCAGTCTAGCATTGCTTGTAAAGTGCTTTGGATGTATGAAAAGCGCTATATAAATACTGATTCTTCTTCTTATTTCTCCCCGGAATTTTCTTGCCAGTCCCATTGAGTTGGGTGAATTTAACCATCAGGTTGATGTTAATTTCAGTATAAGTAGGTCTCCTACCCTTGACAGAGATTTAACTGTAGGATTGTATTTGCACCGTCCTCAGTATGGTTTGGCCCCTCCTTTTATTATTATTTCCTCCCTTTGTGCTAATACTTATTTTTCTTCTGTTAGCTTTAAATCCTTTAAGTGTAGTTCAAAAAAGGAGGGATTTTATGAAAATAAAATTAAAGTGAGCAGGCATTTAGTTTTATAGTTATTGATTTCTGGTACTGTTCATCCCCACCCTGGTCCTGCCTCTTTTGGTCCTACTGATCAAGTTTCTGGCTCCAATCTAGAGATGTTGTGAAATAAAATTTTGCTGGCATAATTGCTGCAAAATCGACAATTTCGGCATGTGAAACATTTTGCGAAATTCCTCCATTATGCAAAATTTTTCACTAGGTGTGAAATTGTGCCCACGAAATGTAAAATTTCACCTCAAAATGTGAAATTTTGCCAAATTTTGCCCATATTCCCTTCAAATGTTGCCATTTCATGGGTGAAATTTCACATTTTGTGGCAAAATTTCACATTTTGCTGGAGAAATTTCATATTTCACCCACGGACTTTCACATTTCACAAAATGTGTGAATTTTGTGAACTATTTCACAGAACAAAATTTTCCAATTTCACACATCTCTATTACAATCTAAAAAATGCTTTTTCTTCAACTGCTTCCATGTTACAAATTTCCCATTTAAATATTCAAAGTCTACCAGCCAAACGGATTCAGTTTGTAGCCTGGGTCAACTTTCATAGTTTTGATATTATTACTTTGTCTGAATCTTAGCTGAACGAAAAACTTAAGGATGTGGAAATATCACCGGTGGGCTATAATCTCTGTATAAGTGATAGGGTGGGTAAGCAGGGGGTCCTGATTTATATTAACAATTATTTTGACTTTTGCATTAGTGATTTCCCACCCCACAACACCAGTGGTGACTTTACTTCTGTGGATTTGTTATTTGGCCAGGATAAGCGAGTCACTATCAGTTCTATATACGTTCCTCCAGGAAAGTTCAATTCTGGTCTGAAACTCATTTCTGAGGTGAAAAATGTTCTTCTGTCCCATAGAGAGTGGCTATGGCTATTGCTAGGTGACATCAGTTGTAACTGGATATCTGACACCAGTCTTGCTGTAAGGGAGTTCTTGTTGGACCTAGGTTTGCATCAGTTAATCAAAGAGGTAACCAGGTCCAACTATAAGTCTGGTGTTGGGACCTTATTGGATTGGGCAGTGGTCACCCATCCTGAAAGTATTGTTAATGCAGGAGTGCTCCCTGACACTTTGAGTGACCACTGCCCAGTTTTCTGTGAGTGGTCTGTTAGAGTGGTGAAGTATCCCCCAAAGTATATCAAATCTGGAAATATCAAGCATCTATCCTCTGAAATGGTTGAGAGGCCACGTGTAGAAATAGACTGGACTAACTTTGTTTCTGTAAATAATCTAGATACAATGCTTGAAATTTTTACCTCTCACTATAATACTGCAATTAATAAACTTGCTCCCTTATGGAAAATGAGGATTAGGGCCAACAAACAAAAATGGATATCTTCAGAGTTGTTGCATTTAATGAAAAAAATGTGATAAAAGCTTGAAAAAGTATAAAAATCTTCCTGATATTAGTTCACTTCAGAATTATAAGGCTCTAAAAACTCAATGTAAATCTGAAATTCGAAAGGTTAAGACTAAGTACTATCTTTCTGAACAACATAAGGCCTTTGGTAACCCCAAGAGAACATGGAAGACCCTTAAGAATTTAATTGGACTTGGGGAAAAAAAAAGCCACTTTCTCTGTGCAGGATGGGGTCTAATTAATTATTGATACCCAATTGATCTCTGAAGCTTTTAATAAGTTTTTCAGTGACCTGGAAGATTACAGAAAATCCTTCCAGGGTTATCTCTCAAGTGACATCTCCTCTGATAATGAAAATGTATTGTCCAAATTTTCTTTCAGTTTAGTCACTCCTGCTATTGTTAAAGAGTATATCTTAAAATATGATCCCTGTCCGTTCATCTCTCGTGATGCAATTGATTACCGGGTAATTAAGTTGGGTATTAGCATCTTTTCCTATCCCCTTTCTGTACTCTTTAACTACTCCTTGTCACCTGGTGTTTTTCCCAGTTGTTGGAAGTTAGCTGCTATTACTCCTGCATTTAAATCTGGTGATCCTACGCTGTGTACAAACTGTCATCCTGTCTCATTGTTGTCACCTCACTCCAAAATTTTGGAGAGAATTGTTATGGACCAAACCCTTGAATATTTAGATAGGCATTCTTTGCTTACTGATTGACAACATGGATTTAAACCATTGCACAACACTGAAATGGCCTTGTTAGGGTTCAGAGTGCCCTTGACAAAGGCCAGACTGTTGCGGTCCTGTTTGTGGACCTCACCAAGGCCATTGACTTGGTTGAGCACCATCTGATTAAAGGAGTTCTTTCTGGCTTCTTCTTCTCTGGTAGCACTATTAATTGGTTTCAGGTTTATCTTACTAATAGGTCTCATCATACCAGAACTGGCAATAGTGTTTCTCTCCCGATTCCCTTTAAATGTGGTGTACAGTACCTCAAGGGTCAATCTTGGGGGCAGCTCATTTTTTCATTATACATGAATGTTGCCCCATCTATGTGTTCTTGATCTACTATGGTACCATATACTGATGATGCAGCAATATACTGTGTTGGTTCATCTCCTAACGAAGCTTTGGAAAGGGTGCAACATGATTTTGACTTATTTCAGAATTGGCTGTCATCTAATTACATGGTTCTTAATTTAAAAAAACTAAAGTTATGCTTTTTGCTAAAAAAAATATTTCTTCTGATACTCTTCTTACTGTTATGGCTCATGATGGGCACACTATTGAACTCATTAATATCTGTAATTATCTAGGGATTACATTTGATACTGTGCTTTCTTCTGAACCCCATATTATTAAAGGAACACTTCACCCTGATATCTTCTAAATGTTATTTGTTTCCATGTCAATAGAAAACTCTTTTCATGTAGCTGTTAAGGATGTATGCAAATGTTTTAGTCTGTTTTTACCATTCATACTAGGCCCTGTGACTACCCTGGGAGTCTCCATTTCATGGTTGTTGAAATCTCATTGTCCCTGAGAGCTGCATTAGCATATGAGAACATGATGCATAATCACCCTTTAAACTCCCCAATATGCCTGCTTGCTTAATTAATCTTAAAAGAAACAAGCTGCAAAAAGGTGTGGAATACCACATTTACCTTCAGTGAGCTTTGCAAACTGTCTGAGTTATAATGCAGATTTTTTTCCCTTTAAACTTTCCTTAGTTTATAAGTTTCCAGAGAGTTTTTGCAGGATATTTGTTCTTTCAGCATAAAGATACATGGTATAAATCTGTGATCTTACATCATGTTCTCATATGCTAATACAGCTCTCAGGGACAATGTGATTTTAACAGCCATGAAATGGAGACGCCAACCATGAAATGGAGATGCCCAGGGCAGTCACAGGGATTAGTATGAACTTTAAAAACAGACTAAAACATTTGCATACATCCTTAACAGCTACATGAAAAGAGTTGTCTACTGACATGGAAACTAACATTTAGAAGATATGAGGGTGGAGTCTTCCTTTAAAGTTTGAAAGTCTCTTCATCAGATATTAGGCTCTCTTTATAAGTTGAAACAATTTCTCACTGTGGATTCCAGATACTCACTTGCTCATAGCTTTCTGTTGAGTGCAATGGATTACATCCTAGTGAACTATTCTGCTATTTTGGGAAGACTACTTGATACACTTAAGGTTACTTTTTATTCTATCCTTCACTTTATGCTTGCTGTACCCTCTCTAACTCATCATTGTTCTCTGCTTTCTAGTCCCCATAATTTATCACTTGAAAATAGAGTATCACATAAAATGGGTTGTCTGATGTACAAGGTTACAAAAGGCTTTATTTCCCTGCAATTATAACTTTGTTTCCTAGATCCCATAATTTACATGGTACTAGATCTCAGTCAAAGTTTACCTTTAGACTTCCATTGTTTGTTATAGCCCATGATCAGACATCCTTATCTTATAATGCTCCAGTATTTTTAACAGCATTCCCCATGAAATCAGTGGAAGTAAAACAATCTGGCCCTTCAAATCCAGGTTAAAGCAATGGCTGTTGGAAAAGGATGTTTGCATATGTTTTGCATAATTTTGTTGTGATCTCTATTGTTTGTATTTTTATATTCTGTACTTCACTGTGTATTTATTGTATCTTGCCTCTTTTGTACCTGTTTTATGTTTAAACTTGTCATTGGTGAAAAAGGGCAGTTTTGCCCATCCAGTTTACAAGTACAAAAGATAAACAAGCATTTGTCAATGCCGAATGTTGATTGCGTTGGTGTGTTGAGCTCACTCACTGCCTCTCTGTCACTCGCTCAGTCTGTTTTTCCCAGTGCTGCAGGCTGCTCTTTTCTACTAGACTCCTGTCTGCATTGGCACCTTGTTCTGCCCACTAAGAAATCTGCAGCTGTCCCGACAGAGCTCCATTGAGGTGGCTCACTCCACCTCTCTCACTCACCCATTCTATTTCTCCTGACACTGCAGGCTGCCCTTTTGTACTGGGCTCCTGCCTCTGTTGGTGGCTTTTTCTGCCCACAAAGAAATCTGCAGCAGTCCCAACACAAGTCTGTTGAGCATGCTGACTCCCCCTCTCTCACTCACTCATTCCGATTCTGCCAGTGCTGCAGGCTGGCCTTTTGTACTGGGCTCCTGCCTGCATTGCCTCCTTTTTCTGCCAACAAAGAAATCCACAGCAGTCATGCTAGAGCTCCATTGAGCTCGCTCACCCCCAAACCACTCACTCATTGTGTCTCTCCCGGTGCTACGGGCTGCCCTTTTGTACTGGGCTCCTGACTGCATTGGCACCTTTTTCTGCCCACAAAGAAATCCACAACTGTCCCAACAGAGCTCTGTTGAGGTCGCTCACTCCCCCAGTGTCAATCACTCATTCTGTTTCTCCTGGCATTGCAGGCTGCCCTTTTGTACTGGGCTCCTGCCTCTGTTGGCACCTTTTTCTGCCCAGAAAGAAATCTGCAGCTGTCCTGACAAAGCTCTGTTGAGCTCACTCACTCCCCTTCTCTCACTCACTCATTCTGTTTCTGCTGGTGTTGCAGGCTGCCCTTTTCTACTGGGCTCCTGCCTGCTTTGCCACCTTCTTCTGCCCACAAAGAAATTTGCAGCAGTTACAATAGAGCTCCATTGAGCTCACTCACTCCCCCCCACTCGCTCATTCTGGTTTTCCTGCCACTGCAGGCTGCCCTTTTGTACTGGCCTCTGCGTGCATTTCTGCCTTTTTCTGCCCACAAACAAATCTGCAGCAGTCCCAGCAGAGCTCCACTGAGCTCACTTACTCCCTCCCCCTCCCTCACTCGCTCGTTCTGTGTCTCCCACTGCTGCAGGCTGCCCTTTTGTACTGGGCTCCTGCCTGCATTGGCAGCTTGTTCTGGCCAGAAAGAAATCTGAAGCAGTCCTGACACAGCTCCATTGAGCTCGCTCACTCCCCCTCTTTCACTCACTCATTCCATTTCTGCTGGCGCTGCAAGCTGGCCTTTTGTACTGGGCTCCTGCCTGCATTGCCGCATTTTCTGACCACAAAGAAATCTGCAGCAGTCACCATAGAGGTCTATTGAGCTTGCTCTCTACTGCTCTGTCACGCACTCGTTCTGTTTCTCTTGGTGCTGCAGGCTGCGCTTGCGTACGGGGCTCCTGCCTGCATTGGCACCTTTTTCTGCCCACAAAGAAATCCACAGCAGTCCTGATAGAGCTCCGTTGAGCTCACTCAGTCCCCTTCTCTCACTCGCTTGTACTGTTTCTCCCACCGCTGCAGGCTGGCCTTTTGTACTGGGCCCCTGCCTGCACTGACGCCTTTTTCTGCCCACAAAGAAATTTGCAGCAGTCCTAACAGTGCTCCAGTGAGTTTGCTCACTCCCCCCTCCCTCACTTGCTCTCTCGTTCTGTTTCTCCCAGTGCTGCAGGCTGCCCTATTGTACTGGGCTCATGCATTGGGGCCTTTTTCTGCCCACAAACAAATCTGCAGCAGTCCTGACAGAGCTCAGTTGAGCTTGGTCACTCCCCCCACTCACTCATTCGATCTTAATCTGTTCCCAAACACTGATTTCCCACAGTGACTGTGCTATTCTCCGGCAGGTGTGCAAAAACATATTTTAGCCAGGATGTGAAAAATGACAGCTGTACTCTTCACAAGGAGGTGTGAAAAAATACCACTGTTGAAAATGTGACATCAAAATATTACAAATTTGCAAAGTTACAAGGGTGCGTGGAAACAGTTCTACACACGCTTGTAACACAGTCATGTTATGGAGTTTCATCACCAAATTTTCAACATAGGGATTTCAGGACCTCTGCTCATGAACAGTGCCACTGTCATTTTCTTAATCTGTCCTGAACACTGATTTCCCACAGTGACCGCATTATTCTGTGCCGCAACTGTGAAAACACATTTCAGCCAGGATGTGAAAAATAACAGCTGTACTGCTCATAAGGAGGTGTGAAAAAATGCCACTGTTGAAAATCTGGCATGACAATATTACAAATCTGTGAAGTTACAAGGGTGCGTGGAACGTGTGCAATGCACACTTGTAACACAGTCATTTGATGGACTATCATCACCAAATTTTCAACATAGGCATTTTAGGACCTCTGCTCATTAACAGTATCACTGTCATTTTCTTAATCTGTCCCAGACAGTGGTTTCCCACAGCGACCACTCTATTCTGCACCGGAAGTGCAAAAACACATTTTGGCCAGGATGGGAAAAATGACATCTGTACTGTTCATAAGTAGGTGTGGGAAAATGGCAATGTTGAAAATCTAGAGTGAAAATATTATAAATTCGCGAAGCTAAGAGCGTGTGTGTAAACTGCGCAATGCACGCTCATAACACAGTCATTTTATGGAGTATCGTTACTAAATTTTCAACATAGGCATTTTAGGATCTCTACTAATGAACAGTGTCACTGTCATTTTCTTAATCTGTCCGGAACACTGATTTCCCACAGGGACCATGAATTCTGTGCCTGAAGTGCAAAAACACATTTCCGCCAGGATGTGAACAATGACATCTGCACTGTTCACAAGGAGGTGTGAAAAAATGGCAATGTTGAAAATCTGGTGTGAAAATATTGCAAATTCACAAAGTTATGATCCTTCATAGCAACTGCACAGCGCACACTGGTAAAACAGTCATTTTTTGGATTTTTTCCACCAAATTTGCAACATACGCTTTTTGAGAGCCCACCTCATGAGCGCTATCACTGTCGTTTCATTAATCTGCTAAAAGGTGATTCCATGCAGTGACCACGAAATCACCTTTCAGGGCCGATTAACACAACGACAGTTCAAGAATTCATGTTGAGGGGTCCCAAAAACCCATGTTGAAAATTTGGTGCCAAAGTTCCAAAAAATGACTGAGATGTGCATTAAAGTTGGAAAAACCCAATTTTTTCCATTATACTGTTTACCATCATTACCTTAGTTTGCAGTCAGCTTTGAAGAGTGCTGATGTGTTCCCAGTCCACCGAAGATCATCATGCCGAGCTCCAGAGGTAAGTGTGGGGTGAGGATGTGTGGGGAGGCAGGGTGCGCAGTGGTGGGTGCGGTTGCGGGGGCAGGGAGACCGCCTTCGAGGGACAGTTTCCTTTTATTACAGGTTAAAAAAAAAGACATCACGGGACTGTTTTTTAATTTACAGGGGCATGTGGCATGCTGGGGTGGGCTCCCAGCATGCCACCAGGCTCTTTCTTTGGGGGGTCAGCAGTAGCCGATGGGGGATTGGGCACCCCCATTGGCACACAACAAAAGGGGGTCTTAGATTGTGCCAACGGGGATTGGGCACCCCGTCAGCAGACAATAAAAGCAGGGGGGTTACAGAATGCTGACGGGGAGTGGGCTCCCCCATCAGCAAAATCAACATTGGAGCACTAAAGCTGACAGGGATTGGGGCCCCCATCTGCAAATAAACATGGTGAGGGGGTTATATTGTTTGTAAGCATGGTGGCAAGCCGCCGCCATGTTCATAAACAATATCAGTGTTTCTAGATCCCGCCCTGCGATGATGGGTCACTCCCTCATTGCAGCGGATGGCTGAAGCTGCAATGACAAGGCAGCCCCTGATTGCAGCAGCTAAATTTTCACAAGTTGATGGCACGCTGGCTGAACTAGTGTCAGCAGCAGCATGCCACAGCATTGGGGGAAATGGGACAAACCTTTGCAGGCTGTGGGAGCATTGGCCACAACAGTGCCACGCCTCCACAACCTGCTTGAGAAGAAAGCTGCCGCAACATGTTTCTTGCACATGCGCACAATGAACATAAAAATGAAATGAAAAAAATGAAAAATGCAGTCCAAATTAAAATACCCCACACCTTGCTCACAAGTCTCTACTGAAGGAGGCAAAGCCTCTGATCAGGGGAACAGCCAGTGGGATTGTGAGATCATGGGAGAGAATAGTCCATTCACAGCCACCACTTAGTAAAGGTCTTCCCTGTAGACATCAGCAGAAATAAGGAGCTAGCAGGCAGTAGATTATGTGGTCACCTAGGATTCCGATCATCCACCATCTGCCAGGGTATGTTCCATCGGGTTTCTGACTACAGATAATGATGCACTAGTAGCATTGGCGGATACAGACAGATCCAAATGTAATTGCAAAACCAGTCTGCCTCTTCTGGTGTTTTGAACTCATGGACTTGGCCTTGAAAGGTGAAGAACAAGGTGTCAGGGTATAACAAGGCATAGGTTATCCCCCTGTTAAACAAATCCTGCTTCACTCAATAGAAAGCCTGCCAAAGCTCCAAAATACTCAGAGGGGTAATCAGGGTAAAATGAAATCCTCAAGCCATTAACCAAACTGTCCTTAATCTCCCTGGCATTGGACAAAATTAGCTCCTTGTCTTGATAATGGAACAACTTAAAAATCAGGGGATGTGTTTTGGAGACAGGGTGAGAAGTCGGCTATGGCCAATCCTATGCACTGGCTCGATTTCAAAGTCAGTCAGCAGGAGACAGCTGAAGCCACCGTGGCAGGTTTTCACGGAGGAACTGAATGGGGTTCCTGCCTTCAAGGCCTTCTGGTAGGCCTATAATCTGAATATTATTATGCCAACCCTTGCATTCTAAATCCTCCTTCTTAGCAGATAGCCAAGCAAGTTGCTGTTCAGCTGCCTCGAGATGCTGATCCTGAACTGTGGCTACATCAAGCACTTCGGGCCAGAGATTGCTCCATTTTCTCAACATGGCTGGTAAGTGCAAGTAGGCTGGATTGAGTATCAGTGACCTTCAAATGGATAGTCCACCTTGGCTGCTATCTGTTCCAAAAGGAAGGTTTGGCTGGCCGGGTCCATTGGCTGAGCAGCTCAGTCATGGGTAGCCACCATTTTAGAGTCAGGAAGAGAGTGATGGGGGGAGATTTATCAATAGAATTTTTCCATTTAGAGAGCATTGTAGAATCCATCAGAACTCCGTCCCTACGTAGCAAGACAGTTTATTTTTCCCCTGCATAAATATTGTAGCAATCTCAGTTGAAAGAGTATAAGAACTGAGTGGAGACGCAGGAGGCAGAGCAGAGCTGAAGAACTACACAGCCATTCTCTGCAGGTGCCCACATGACCTCACAATGGGATAATCTTAAGGGAGCCATAGCGGAGACAACAAGCTATTGCATTAGGCAAGTAAACAAAACAAAGAGAAAGAAAAAAAACACTATGGTTCACAAAGGAAGTAGCTAAGAAGGTAAGGGCGAAAAGGATGGCATTTATGATGTACAATGAAACATGGAGGGAAGAAGACAGGGAATTGTATCTGGAAAAGCAGTGGGAGGTGGGGAAAGCAGTCAGGAGCAGAAAGGCACAAGCAGAAGAAAAAGTAGCCCAGGAAAAATGAAAAGGAGACAAGAAATTTGTTAGGTACGTTAATGAAAGTAAACAAACTAAGGGTAGGACTGTGAGACAAAAAAGGGAAGGAAGTGTGCATAAGGGGGGCCAAGAAAAAGTGAAAATCCTTAACAAGTATGTTTGCTTAGTATTTACAGAAGAATGGGAAGAGGAGGGATCCAAGTTAGGTGATGGAAGCACCACTTGGGGGAAGGTGGACAGCAGTTCATTTAAGGAGGAGGAGAGAGTCTTAAAGGAACTCACTAATCTGAAAGTGGACAAGGCAATGGGGCTGGATGTAATACATCCCAGAATATTAAGAGAATTCAGAGAGGTGCTGGTAGCACCTCTGACAGCCCTGTTCAACAGTTCACTGGAAACAGGTGTGGTTCCAAAGGACTGGAGGAAGGTGAATGTAGTCCCTCTCCACAAAAGTAGAAGCAGAGTGGAGGCTGGCAAATACAGGCTGGTCAACATGACCTTGGTGGTGGGGAAACTAATGGAATCACTATTAAAAGAAAGGTCTGTGATATATCTTGAATCCAGTGGAGCACAGGATCTGAGGCAGCATGGATTCACAGTGGGAAAATCTTGTCAACCAAATCTGATAGATTTATTTGACTGGGTGACTAGGGAGTCAGATCAGAGAGGGGCGGAAGATGTGACCTACCTGGATTTCAGCAAGACCTTTGACACTGTCCCACATCCTAACCAGGATGGACAATGGCCAAATTACGTCTGCCATTTTTGTCAACTTGACCAAGACCTTCGACACCATCTCTCACTCCCTTCTCCTCGACTCACTCCCGGCAGCTAGCCTATCTCTGTCCACCACAAACTGGTTCAAGGCCTACCTTATTTGCAGAACCCAATCAGTTAAGATCTTGGTTGCCACTTCCTCTGCCCTCCCGATTAGCACTGGCATCCTCCAGGGCTCTGTATTAGGGCCCCTTCTATTCTCCATCTTCTTAAATGACCTTCCCTCTGTTTGCTCACCCTCCTCTGCTATACATATGTATGCTGATGATACAGTTGTGTATGCATCTAGCTCCTGTCTTGCTGAGGTTACAACCAACTTACAGCAAGACTTCAACAAGGTTCAGATCTCGTTTGCTAACCATCAACTTCTCCTCAATGCCAAGAAGACTGCCTCCATCACCTTTGGCACTAGGCAGAGACTCTCTAGGTTTCCTTCCCTACCCATTTTCCACACCCTTGATGGGACTTTACTTGAGGACACAGACTCCTTCAGGTACTTAGGTATTTGGTTGGACCAACACCTAAACTTCTCTGGACATATTGACTTCATCCAGAACAATCTGTGCCCCAAGCCTGGTGCCCTGTTCAAGAATCATAGTTGCATCCCTCCTACGGCTAGGCATGAACTTGTTCAGAAGATGATACTTTCCATTTTTGACTACTGTGACATAGTCTATGGTGCTGCTCCTAAGTCCTCCAAGGCCAGACTGGACACCCTCTTCAGTTCTCTCTGCTGCTTTGCCATGGATGCCCCCCTAGCACCCACCACTGTGATCTTTATTGTGCCCTATCCTTTCCCTCTCTTACAAACAGGCAACTCTCCCATGGTGCTAAATTCACCTCCAAGAACTTGTTGGGTGAGCTCCCTTCCTGCCTCACCTACCCCTTTATAACAACCCCCTATCCTCCCATTCCCTTAGATGAACAGACCCCTGCGCCCTGATAGTCCCCCGCAGATCAACCCTAATCGGCCAGTCCGGCAGTTCTCACCACCTCCCACAAATTTGAATTCCCTCCCCCTTCAATCCAGCACTCATCCTCTGCCTACTTCATCAGCTCTGCCCTCAATAATTACTTTGCATCTAGTTGCTCCTGCCATGTCCATCCCTAATTCCCTCCTCTAAACCCTGATAAACCCTACCCCTCTATCGTCACCTTCATTTTACCCAGTGCACCCACACATCCCAAATTTCTAGCTCTCCTCCCCTTCCCCAAATTGCTTCCCCTTACTGGTCTCTGTTGATCTCTCACAGAATGTAAGGGACCCCAAATGCTCCCCATGGGTCCATCCATCCTGATGGACTATTGATTAGGTCCCATCCCCTCCAAAGGTATGAATTCTCTTCCCATCAAGGGTTTAATTCTCCCTCTCTCCCTCTCCTATCACCCTCTCATAGGCAGTATAGTGCAGTGGTCTAAGGCTCTGAACTGCATATCTGGTGACATCCAGCAGGCCAGACCTGGGTTTGAATCCCACAGCTTCCACTTACATACTGTGTGACCCTGAGCAAGTCACTTAACTTCCTTGTGCTCCCAGGTCGCACCTGGAAATAAACTCTGGCTTAGTGTGCCTTTCCTGGTTAAGCAATTTCCCCTTTCCCTTTCCTTTCTTTATCGCTATGTACTGACCTTCCCCAACCCCCTGACAGGGTACCCCGCATCCTGAAGGGTCATCTCTTGAGTTAGGTCATATCCCCCCTCCTAGCATTTAAGTCACACCTCCTTCTTCACTTTCTCCTCCTTCTTTAAATCCCGACAGCCTTATCCCCCTTTCTGTCTAGCCCCATAGCCCCCTTGCAGGGTTCCCCACATTCTGAAGGGGTCTCTCTGGGACACACCTATCCCCTTCTCTCTTGTCCCCCAAGTCCCCTTGCAGGGTTTCTCACATCCTGAAGGGGTCTCAAGGACACAATTCTTTCCCCTCCCCCTCATTTTCCTCTCCATTCCCCCTTTTCTTTCCTGTAAGCACTTATTTACTTATTAACCCGGCACCTATTATTGTCCACTCTTCCTACATATTATGCGTAACACTGTTTTAACACTGTACTACCTGTATGTTAATGTTGATCTTGTAACTTGAATGTAACCTGAACATGACACTGCCACCTCCCCCACCTCACCCCTCCCTCTCCTTTCCCATTTTTTTCATGTAAGCACTTGTTCACTTACTAACGTAGCACTTATTATTGTCCACTCTTTCTACCTATTATGCGCTGCACTGTTATAACACTGCTTGTAACACCTGCCTTACAACTATATGTTAATGTTGATCTTGTAACTTGAATGTTTAATGTCTCACTCCTATTTTACCCCATCCTCCCAGGTTGCACCGGGAGATGAGTGACTTGTTGCTCAGTGTGCCTTTCTGGTGAAACAGTTCAAGAAATAAATAAATAGGATGCTAATAAAAAAACTGGGCAGCCTGGGACTGTGTCCCAGGGTGGTAAACTGGGTCAAAAACTGGCTAAGCAATAGGAAACAGAGGGTGGTGATGAATGGAGTTCAACCTGAAGAGAGGGGGGTGACCAGCGGGGTCCCACAGGAATCAGTGCTTGGACCAGTCCTCTTTAATGTCTTCATAAGTGACACTGCAGAGAAGCTGGAAGGAAAGGTGTGTCTCTTTGCAGATAACACAATGATCTAATACAGGGTTGACAATCCAGGAAGGGTATAGAAAATGAGAAGGGACCTAAGCAAACTTGAGGCATGGTCAAGGGTGTGACAGCTAAGATTCAATTCAATTCAATGCAAAGAAGGGCAAGGGTGACCATTGAACAGTATGGTTCACAATAAACACAGCAATAGAGTCAAGCCATACAAAGGCAAAAGTACTGGACCTTAGGAGGGCTGACTTTGCCAAAATGGGTGAGTGCCTAAGGAATGCTCTAGCCAATAGGCAGAAAGGAGGGGTGGAAGAACAATGGGGAATAATAAAAACTGCCATCACAGAGGTAACAAGCCTTTGTGTGAAGCAAATAAACAAAACGAAAAGAGGTAAGAAACCACTATGGTTCTCAAAGGAAGTGGCAGTGAAGGTTCAAGAGAAAAAGAAAGCATTCAGGAAGTACAAGGAATCACAGAAGGAGCAGGACAGAGAACTGTATCAGTTAAAGCAAAAGGAAGCTGGGAAGGCAGTCAGAACAGCAAAGGACCAATCCAGGAAAGATAGCCACTCTCAGTTAGAAGGGGGATAAAACCTTTTATAGGTACATCAGGGAGTGAAGGAAGACCAAGGGAGGGACAGTGAGGCTTAATAAAGGGGATGGAGGGTGGACAGAGGGTGACTGTGAAAAGGCAGAGATACTAAACAAATATTTTTGCTCAGTATTTACAAAGGAAGAGGGGGAGGTACCTAAAACAAACAGTAGAAACAGTCTGGATACAGAAGTTGATACCAGCCCATTTACAGAAGAAAGGGTTCTGAAGAACTCTTAAAACTGAAGGTGGACAAAGCAATGGGCCTGATGGGATTCATCCCAGAATTCTAAAGAACTAAAGGGTAGAACTAGTGACACCACTGACTACCCTCTTTAACAAATTATGGGAGGATGGGGTGGTACCCGAGGACTGGAGGAGGGCAGATGTGATTCCCCTTCACAAAAGTGGGAGCAAGGCAGAAGCAGGAAACTACAGACCTGTTAGTTTAATCTCAGTGGTAGGAAAATGATTGAATCACTTCTGAAGGAAAGAACTGTCAGTATCTAGAGGCCAGGGGGCTGGGACCCAAGGCAGCACGGATTCACAGTGGGAAGGTCATGCCAGACAAATCTGATAGATTTCTTTGACTGGGTGACCAAAGTAGTTGATCAGGGAGGGGCTGTGGATATGGTCTACCTAGACTTTAGCAAGACATTTGACACAGTCCCACACAAAAAGATTAATATACAAGTTTGCCAGCCTGGGAGTGGGTCCCAAGATGATAGCCTGGGTAAAGAATTGGCTGGAGAAAAGAACACAGAGAGTAATAGTAAAAGGAGTCCACTGTGAAAAAAGGGTGGTTACCAGTGGGCTACCGCAGGGTTCAGTATTAGGACCAGTCTTCTTCAATGTCTTTATAAGCGACATGGTAGAGGGACTGGAAGGAAAAGGTATGTCCCTTTGCAGATGACACAAAGATCTGCAACAGAGTTGATGCACAAGGTGGGGTGGAAAGGATGAGAAGGGACTTGGCAAGGTTAGAGGAATGGTCAAATGTATGGCAGCTTAGATTCAATGCTAAGAAGTGCAAGGTAATGCACCTGGAAAACAAAAACCCAGGGGAAGAGTACACAATGTGGGGTGAGATACTAACAACAACAAAAATGGAAAGGGACCTGGGGGTAGTCATATCAGATGACCTAAAGGTGGGCAAGCAATGTGAGAGGGCAACAAGGAGGGCTGGGGGGATACTGGGATGCATAGGGAGAGGCATCACCAGTAGAACACAGGAAGCTATTATCCCTCTGTACAGACAGCTGGTGAGACCCCATCTGGAATGCTGCGTGCAGTTCTGGAGACTCAATCTCTGCAAAGACATAGACAGGATGGAAGCTGTCCAGAGGAGGGCAACTAAAATGTGTGCAGGTCTGCACTGGAAGACATATGAAGAGAGACTTAAGGAGCTTAATATGTATAGCCTCGAGGAAAGGAGGGAGAGGGACATGATAGAAACTTTCAAGTACCTCAAGGGAATCAACAAAGTCCAAGAGGGTAGCATCTTTCAAAAAAGTGTGCAAGAACAAGGGGCACAATTTGAAGATAGAGGAGTGGCTCAGAGGTAATTTAAGAGTATTTTTCACAGAGGGTTGTGGATGTATGGAGCGGCCTTCTGGAGGAGGTTGTGGAGTCAAAAACAGTGGTGGAATTCAAGCATGCATGGGACAGTCATAAGGCAATTCTAGGGGGTTGGGGTAGGAAGAAGTAGGCTGCTGGTTAACTAGGATCTGCAGCTTATCCATCAGGTAGGGAAATGGACAGACTGGGTGGGCCAAGCGGTCCTTATCTGCCATCAAATTATATGTTTCTATGTTTAAGATCATGCATTTGGGGCACAGAAATCCAAGGGAGGAGTACATGATGGAGGGAGATACTGACAGCCACCAAACAGTAAAGGGACCTTGGAGTAATCATATCTAATGATTTAAAGGTTACCTAACAATGTAAGAAAGCTATGAGGAGATTCAGTGGAATGATAGGGTGCATAGAGAGTGGAATCTCCAGCACAAGGAAGAAGGGGTAATGCCACTGTATAGAACATTGGTGAGATCTCATCTAGAGTGCAGTGTCCTGTTCTGGAAGCCACATCTATGGAAGGACATAAACAGAGTAGAAGCAGTTCAGAGAAGGGTGACAAAAATGGTGCAGGGGCTGTAGCAACAGTCACATGATGGAAGACTGGAGGATCTCAGTATGTGTTCCCTGGAGGAGAGGAGAGAGAGAGAGAGAGAGAGAGATACAATAAAGACTTTCAAATACCTCAGGAGTGTAAAAAAGGTACAATAGGGTATATTCTTTCAAAAAAAAAAAGATGTTCAAGAACAAGGGGCCATGATATGAATATAGAGGTGAGTAGATTTAGTGGTAATGTGAGAAAGTATGTTTTCACAGCAAGGGTGGTGGATCCATGGAATAGCCTCCCAGCAGAGATTGTAGGGTCAAAAATGGTAGGAAAATTCAAACATATGCGATAGCCATAAAGGAACTCTAGCAATAGGAAAGAGAGGGTAAGCTGCAGTTCATTTAGGATCTGTGGTATGTGAAACAAACAGGGAAAATGGGCAGACTAGGTGGACCATGCGCTCCTTATCTGCCATCAGATTCTATGTTTCTATCATAAAAATGCAGTTAATATACTAATTTCATCAAAAGCTCACCTAGCAAATAAGAAGCATGACACAGGCAATTTGTTAAAGCATTTGTTTTATTGCATTTTAATCATTAAATAAATACAAGGCCAGGGATCAGAGGTTAGGGAGCGCCACTATGCAGCAGGGAAACATTAACTTAATATGGGGCAGGTGAGCAAAGACAGGGGGCTGCCACTAGACACCAGGGAAACAAATAAATGCAGGGCCAGCAATTGGAGGGTGGGGGTGCTACAAGACAAAAGAGAAACATTAATTCACAAATCATACATTAATTCCTCAGTTCAGCGTCTCACTGAAATGTGGAATGAATGTATGAATTGCGGATTAATGTTTTAAACTGTGGAAAGAAATTCCGCAGAAGTGATAAATGAACTATTTAATAATTCTATGTATTGTAGATTAATATAATGAACTGTGGATAGGAATTCCACAGAACTGTCATCCGACTGTTCACATGCATTATTCTGCAGTTCAGCAAGAACATTTCACAGAACAGGGTGAAAATTTGCTAAACACTTTTGGAAGATTCCACTAAATTGCATCGACAACAAAGTTGTCGATGGGCTTTACAGTAACAATATTTTGCTGTCAGTGATCACATCGCCAGCTAAATGTGTAGATGAACCACCACAGTAATGGGAAACTGAAGACTGTTTGCAGGCTGCATCACCCCATGCACTCCCCATGCGGGGCACTCTACCGCTGCACCCACCGGACTTGAATATAATCAACTCCAGGGGGACTGATTACTGATTAGAGCGGCCAACACTGGAGTCTCTGTATCAGTACAGTGTTCTGAAAGCACATTCAACACTGTGAATGTCGAACAGGTTGTTGTCATTGTGCTGCTTTCGCTCTTCTGGATTAGTTGTTCCAACAGTATACAGTTTGAGAAGATTTCTGATTTCGCCAAAGGCAGAGGTTTGGAAAAGTTCACGAAATCTGCAACATTTTCAAGAATGTTCCTCCAAAGTGCAATTCCTAGCTTCTGCCAAGCTCTGCTTCTGAGGCATTGCTGAATCAGTGCTGAAGTACCTCAGATCAATGCCTTTTCCATCTCACTTCCTTAGTGGCTTCTGGTTTCTATGACATTCATCTAATAAGTGTAATAAGTGTGAGTGTATTTTATGTTAACTCTGAAAGATTGGATTTGAGCATGCTAAAATGTGTAACAAGGTCCTGGATGTCCATTTTGTCTATCACAATTATAATCTCAGTTTTCTGAGACAGGTTGAGTGTGGAGCACTTGGACACCATGGCTGATGGCCGAGTGAAACATCTAGGTTAAGTGGACCAGAACACCTGTGCTTATATATTTTATCAATTACAATACTAACATTTGAGAATCACCACAGAAAGCTTTCAAAAACTTGCAAGCAGAACAGTGGCATCTGCTATAGGAGGCAGCATTAATATGCTGCTGTATATAGTAATGTTTTTCAATGCAAGCTGGTGGGAAGGGGTTTGGATTTTGAAAACTGTCCCTTTTAAGGGAATGTCTGCAGTAAGGGTGTCCTCGCAAAATATGGTAGCCTGAATATAGAAATTTCCTTTTGCTTGATGATGTTTTTTCCCACTGGCCCTTCTTGTAAAGGAATAGTCCATGTTTTTCCCTGGTGTCTAACAGTTCATTGGTAGCTCAATGGATCTTGACGCCAGTGGTTTTAATTCTGATAATTAGATTATTTGTTTCAGGAAGCTCTGCAGTAAGAAAACCTACCCATTTATGAAGAACAGGCTGTGGCTTATGACTATTTATTTTTGTGAGTAAAGAAAAGACTATGGGGCCAATTTTCAAATACCCCCTTTGACTGGCACAATGTGCAATGAACTCCCACTTGTAGCAAACACCATGCACCAGGGATCATGCAGCAAATTTTAATAGAAATGGGGTCTTAGCACCAAAGTCCCCAAGTTTGCCATAAGCTTTCCCATGCACAACTCCAATGGCACACAGGAGGGGTTTGGAGGAGGCTGCTGCAGGTGTGCAGTGATATCTTCCCTTCCTGCAGCACAGTTGCCACATGATAGATGTGCAGGTGAATTCACTGGCAGCAGACACAGACTGTCATACTGTGGCAGGGCACTGGTCCCATGGCAGAGAGGCATCTTAGTGACATGTGTAGGTGGCACACAACTGTACTTCGAATGTGAAGCAGGAGCTGTCCCCTTGTTGACCGGACCCTGGCACTGGTGATTGGCTGACTAGTGGCTGTGAACAGGAAGGCATCACTGGCTATGGACCCCTTCAGTACTTCTTAGTGGTCATGCCCTGTATCACTGTGCCAATACATCCCACATGTAACAGGGCATTCCAAGAACCCAACCTGGAGATCATGGGCAGGCATGGGCATAGGTAGCCGACCATGGCAGATAGGACCAGGATCCCTGCCCACCCAGCACAGTCTGTCAGAGAGATGCACAGAATGTCTGACTAGCTTTGGGCTGGACTATCCTCTGGGGGGTATAGTGACACCCCAATATTATAGCAAATATTGTGTATGATTAATATAGAGGTGGAAGCTTGCAATGTAATAGATATAATATATTATAATTGTATTTAGGAGTTGCAATAAGAACCAATATTATGCTTACTTTCAAACTGTGACAGCAAATTGACACTGCACTTGCCTTGCCAAATACATATGGATAAAGAGAGAGCTGGGGTACATACATGTGTTAGGATTAGATCTGGAAAATATATTCACACTACCGATGTGACCTATATTGTATGTGATCTCTACGATTCCTTTTATTCCACCAACATTTCCCTAAATGGGTTTTGTTTTGTTTTTCTATGCCAAGGACCATCCAGTAGTTACTTATGTTGTATAGGAAACACCCATACTGATAGGAGAAGAGATCATGTATGATCAGATTATAGCCATGTGTGGGCATGTGTGATTTTGTATTTTCTTGAAACTTGGCTTCCAGCCAAATGCCCTTTGGGGTAACCCTTGCCTCAGTGTTTGCACACAGAGGTTCTTTGTCTTTGAAATAGTTTTTTTATTTTAATGGGTTCACCATAACATAACCCAGACAGAGCGTCTTAGGGTAGCTGGTTCATTCCACTGGGGTGTTAAACAGATGAGGCATACTGATGAATCCTGGTAGGACGAAACACGTGTCTATGTCATCTGTTAGCACCCTTTGCAAACTGTGTGAGAAGCCTTTCGGCACCATACAATTCTGCTTAAAGTTGAAACAGCATAACATTCTGTGGTGATTTGCATATGCAGCCCATGATGCTTTGCATTGTGTGGGCATGTGTGATTTTGTATTTTCTTGAAACTTGGCTTCCAATCCAAATGCCCTTTGGGGTAACCCTTGCCTCAGTGTTTACGCACAGAGGTTCTTCGTCTTTTAAATAGTTTTTTTTTAATGGGTTCACCACAACATAACCCAGACAGACCATCTTAAGGTAGCTGGTTCATTCCTCTGGGGTGTAAAACAGATGAGGCATACTGATGAGTCCTGGTAGGATGAAACACGTGTCTATGTCATCTGTTAGCACCCTTTGCAAACTGTGTGAGAGGCCTTTCGGCACCATGCAATTCTGCTTAAAGTTGAAACAGCATAACATTCTGTGATGATTTGCATATGCAGCCCATGATGCTTTGCATTGTGTGGACATATGTGATTTTATATACCCAATGTTTCTAAGTAGTCAAATCCTTGTTATATTATTAAAGATTCCTCTGAACCCAATGGGGCTTTATAAGAAAATGATTGGGGTCATGAGCTATGCAACTCTATTGACAAAGTCAACAAAAGGGGGACAGTCCCTACTGAACTCTCTCAATAAGGACATAAAGAATCTTTATAATTTTGACTTCTCCGTTGGGTACCCAAAGCTTAGAAAAGGGAACCAACAACTGCTTTGAAGCCCTCATGTTACATAAAGTATTCACTCTTGGGGAAAATAGTAAAGTTAGACTAGGAGTATCTGGTAAGGCAAAGATATATGGGCTCTCCATGATTCTAAATTGGACTGCCAGTTTTGCATTATAAAGCTATTTTGGCTTGCCCTGATGAGTTGTATAGTTTTCATGGCCCCACCAAAAATTCAAATCAAACATTAGTTAATGCGATGGCTAATGTGAATATAGCATTGGATAGGTTATCATTTAATATTCCATGTGAAATTTCTAAGGCATGTCCACTGAAAGTTAACAAGGTCTCAGCCCTGACACATAATACAGTGTACAGACTCATCAATGGTACGTATGTGATTTTGAACCCTGATTGCTTTTTAACACTGTCCACTTGGCCCCACTGATCGCCTTTTTAACATATACATCTGAATGTGGCCATGGGCCAGGTTCAGACAGCTCCCCTGAGGGTCAGAAAGGGGCTTGCACCACAAAGAATAATGCAGTCTGTGACTTGCTTCAAAATATACTAAGAGAGAGATTCACAAAGATAGTCTGTTTCAAACACAGACTGCCTGCTCCAAAGGGGACTTGCGCCAGTGTTGTGCAACAAAATGCTGCCAAAACATGAATGCATACTGTATACTGGGCTCTAAATCTGCAGTGTGCAAGAGGAAGACTACTGAGTTTATTTGCAATTTGCACCTTGTGCTGTATATTTAAAACTACAATCAGATGCAATAGCGTTACTGATATTTTATTAGTACTACCCATACGTTTTTATTTTGGAGCCCTACACTCTGGAAGGAGGAAGAGGGGCAACTTGTGCAGTTAGCCAATGTGGTGCACATTATTAAAGTGACTTCAAGAAATGCAGTATTTGCATTCAGCATTTTAGTGTCTGGTGTGACAGATCCTCAGATGAGAGGATTTTGTGCAATTAATTACAACACAGAAAGCATTTAAATGCTTTTCAAAGCATTTTTTTTTACTTTATTCTATGCTGCTGTGACATTGGGGTAAGACTTCTGGGTCACTCCTGGACTATATTAAGTAGGCCTACTGTGAGCAGGGTGCACTTGAGTGAATATCACGTGTGGAGACATGCACATTATAGTGGTAGGCATGTTTAGTGTGGTAGTGTAGCCAACTTTCACCTAATTCCACATTGTAAGGTAAAAAATGTGGTGAACATATTGTACCCTGCATAAAAAGATCTTACTGTAGAGGCAGTGTGTTTACATTGGATCTGAACATACATCATGTTTAGATTCTGCTAGCTATACTAATCCCCTTGTTGGGGCATTTACTGCAGTGTAATCTATAGCTTAAGCAAGGTAGCAGCATTCTTGGTGTTTGCTGTCACTAAATAAACATGGCACTGTGTCAGATTATAACTATGGAGGGTGAGGTAGGGCAACAGTGTACTAACTGCTTAATGTATTGCTTCCATATAATTTCAAACCCGATTTAATTTTTTTCTGCCTAAAAGGTATTCAAAATAATGAAATGAAACTGGAAATCAGGGAGTTTTATAAAAGACTAATCTCACTCAGAGTCAGAAGGACATGCTATGTAGATTTAAAGCTTTAAATGAACCACATCAAAATATCTCATATGGGTGTGTAATATCTCACAGTAATACCACTATTGATTATATAGATATTTCAAGGGATACTGGAACTTACAATATTGATACTATGACAGAGGGTCCCTTATCTGACATAATAATTGTTTCCAAATCCCAAGATAATCACATTAAAAATGCTCTATGGAAGAAGATCTGTGTGAGGAAGCTAATGACCAGTGGTTTGAAGTTCACTGTAAAAGACCATTCAAGAAGGGGCATAAAGCAAGAGCTTACAATACCCCTGTATTTAATAGAGTCGACTCCTTATCGGATACACAAATGCCTGACATGGATATCTTAGAACCTATACCATCTACCTCATCCACCTTAGAAATAGAAAATGGTCCTAAGAGCACACCTCCATCCTGTTTGGCTCATACTCAGATGCATATGGTTTCTGACTATATATTACAACAGGGTACTTCTACTAGCAGTACACTTTTAATTCCTTTGGCTAGTATTGCTTCAGCCAGTACAGTCCAATCTGGTCATGTAGTTGCCACCACTAGAAATATCACTTGTTTGTCTTCAGACAACAACAAGACGTTACTGATCATGTCCCATTGTAATGCTGATACTGATAGTATTGCTGTACCAGCAGAACATATGGACATTGGTGGTGGTACCCCTTGTCTACAAAGACAAATATTTGTGATAGGTGATTCTATTATCAAACACATTGACAGTATGGTTTTTAATTATGATAAAGCCAAACGCAGATGCTCTACTTTTCGTGGTGCCAAAATTTATGATATCACTAGTATGTTACCCAATACATTGTATGAGAAAGGTGAAAACCCATTGGTTATAGTCCATGCTGGAACAAATAACATCATGCATGATGAGTTAAGTACTATCAAACTTGTCTAAGTAGCATTATCTAATACTTTGATTAATTTAGTTTGTGAATCGGTGTTCTCAGAAATACTTCCAGTATCTACAGCCTCTCTTGAGGTAAACAATAAAATTAAGCAATATAATAAATAGCTTAAAAAATGGTGTTACAGACAAGAAATCAAATGTGTCACTCATTGGGAAGATTTCTATGGCAGACTTGAGTTATTCTGTAGAGACAGCCTCCATCTCAGAAGAAGAGGTAATCTTCTGTTAGGCAAACATATCATAATCTCGATCAACAACAGTTTAAACTAGTGAACCAGAGGAAAGACAAGGCTTGCCAGCCTCTCTTGATGGGGTTATTAACCAAATCAGTTCTATAAATACAAAGCAATTAAAACTTTTATACTTCAATGCTAGAGGACGCAATAAGACAATGGATGAGTTGAAAGTATTAACCAATCAGGAGAATATTGATATCATAGTAGGTACTGAAACTTAGGGTGACAATAAATCCCTTTTGGGATTGGACAATGCCAGGGTTTACCTTGCATAAAATAAATATGGATATCAGAAAGGGTGGTGGACTAGCATTATTTATCAGTAGTAATCTGCATGTAACAAATATATCTGATGAGATCAAATACTGTAATACTGAAACTGAATCCTTATGGGTCAAACTGACTCAAAAAGAGACCAAAACTACTATATTTGGTATATGCTATAGACCTCCTTGTTCTTTATCAAATACTACTGAAGACATTCTGCATGAACTAGAGACTGCATGTGAACAAGGCAATATTATATGCATGGGTGATTTTAATCTAGGTGATATTAATTGGAGTACATGTTCAGCTTTCTCTGGCTAAGGAAAAAAATTACTTTCCACATGTCAACAATGAAATCTTAAGCATTGTGTTATGTTACTGACCAGGGGTGAATGCATCCTCGACTTGGTACTACACAGTGTGGACCTGAATATTGGTAACTTGTCAGTTATAGCACCAATAGGAAACAGTGATCATAATACTATTTCCTTTAGTTTGGATATAAAAATTGTTAGTTACAATTCAATGATAAATATATAACAATATAATAAGGCAGATATGCAAAATGTTATAAAGGATTTAACAGCTATTAATTGGGATTGTAGTTTCACCAATCATTCGATTAAGCATAGCTGGCATTTGTTTTAAAATAAACTACTTAACTTGAGAGATAAATATCTTCCCTCATAAAAGAAGCATCAAAATAAAAATTCAAGTCCAAGATGGCTGAATAAGTCTATATGTTTACTATTGAAACAGAAAAATAAAAAAATTGCAAATTATTTAAAATATAGAAAAAAATACAAAAACATGCAAATCAAAACTGCATAAATCTAAGGCTTCCTGGGAATATAATCTGGCTAGTTCTGCAAACAAAAACAATAGTAAATATGTCTATTCTTACATTAATTCAATGAAAAACACTGTGTGTCAAGTAGGTCCATTAATGGTTAATAATATTACTGTCCATGAACCAAAACAAATGGCAGATATTTTGAATACAAATTTTGTAATGTGTTCCATATTCAGGATACTATTCCACATGGACAATCAGAAAACAATAATGATTCCATACACATTCACAAAGATACTATCCATAAGAAGTAAACAAATTTAAAATGTAAGATGAGTGCTGGACCTGATGACACCTCTGGTCATTACTTGTATTTTCTAGCAGATATTATCACCCACCCTCTATGGCTCCTTTTTGAGGGCTGCTTAATATTTAGCTTTGTCCTTGACAAACGGAAATCAGCACACATTATTCCTTTACATAAAAAGGGTCGAATAACAAGTTGTCAGAATTACCGACCAATAAGTCTAACTTCCACTATTTGTAAGGTTTTAGAAAGTATTATTATAGCCACAAGGTAGTGCAGCTATAGTTAGGGTTAGTGCATGCATTTAATGTTAAAGACTGGTTTTAGCAGGGTAATAACTTTGTGCAGGTTCAACAGATCTGCTTGACATTTTGCATGCATCTTTGGAAGGGACAGGTCTATTGATATGCCAAATTTGGTTTGACTCTCTTATGTGGTGTCTGAGATAAAGAGTGTTGAAAAATAAGAGTTTTTGCATTTTTATTTTTTGCTGGTTTTTTTGTCAGCCTGTATCTCAAAAATGTCTGTAGCTACAGGGCTGAAATTTTCAGGGTAGAAAACTGTGGCCTCACAGATGTGCCTTTTGAATGTTTGGTGAAAAAATATTAATCTGTTCTAAAGTTATGAAATGTTCTTTTTCCCATTATTATCTATGGGAAAAATACTATATATACTCACATATGAGCCGATTCACATATAGACCAATCCCATCCCCCCAATGAAAGCAGGTAATTTTTCTAAACATGACTGACATCCGTATAAGCTGAGACAAACTTATTTATTACAAAATGTTTTGGTAAACACTGCACATCGATTGAAAACCACAACATGATAATAATAAAAATAAATTATTGCTAGTACTTGCAGTCCTGTTTTTAATTTCAAGCCATCCTCCTTGATGTCAGAAAATCCTAGCTCAACCCATTCCAAACCAGTGCGATATTGGGTCCATCAGGGGAAGATAGTGAAGCATGCCATGACTGGAGACACAACTGGAGACAGCAATGCAGAGGGAGAGAAATGCTGGTCTGGAAGGACAGTTTAAAATACCTTCTACACAGTTACTGTGTTTGTTCAAGGGTTCAAGGTTCTGGTTTACAGGAATCATAAAGACTTATTAGGAAGGGTCAGAGCAACAGATGAACATAATTCAAGGAAGTGGCAGGTGGGGGTGTGAGCAAAGGCTTCAGTGTGTGGCAGGAGTTTGTTTAAAAAGGGAAAAAACTTTGTTTACATGTTACATGTATGGCACTGTGTTAGCTGGGTAGCTAGATAAATGTGCTGGAGCTGTACTAGTATTTGTGAAATGGTGCCGACAGGGAGGGTGATCCAGTACTTAGCTGAAGTTCTGATATGGCAAGATCGATTCCCGGATTTTACTGACTGACCTGCATATAAGCCAAGGTACCCAATAGAGCAATGGAAAAGTGGTCAAAAAAATTTGGCTTATTTGCGAATATATACAGTAGATGACCCTGGAGGCATGCGCATAGGATTTTAGTTCAATGCAGAATCCGGCAATGAACTGCCATGTTAGATTCAGAATGATGATGGTTATTTTGCTCTTATATTGTCTCTTGAATGTAATATTGTACACTGTACACTATATGTATTTTTCCATATCCCCCTTACCCCCAGAATGCATCTGGAATCGAGCAGTAGCCTACTCAGCATGCCTTCCTGGTAAAACTCTTAAATAAACAAACGAATAAAGAAAGACTCTGCATCGAAGTGGCATTTTATGATGCAGAGTCCTTCATTGAACTGCCATGTTGTGATGCAGAATCCTGCATCAAACTGTTATTTTTCCAGGCATACCCTTTTGTAATTACTGTTTCCCTACATCGGGGTGCCCAATCCCTGTGTTGACATTTCTTTAACCCTCCACTACTGTGGTGCACTGGGGAGACCATCCCCAGTGCACTGAAAGCATTAACTTTCTGATAACTTTGTTTTTTCTGACAATGGAATGCCACCCCCAGTGTCATATCCCCCCCGCCACCTCCACAGACCATTCTTATCATTTTTTGCTGACATCAGGGTGTCCAATCCCCATGTCGGGATTTATTTCTCCCTCTATTACTGTGGCACACAGGCAAGACCACACCCAGTGTGCCAAAAACCTTTGCTTTTTTTTCAGTGCTGTTTCTGACTCTGGGAAGCCCACACCAGGTCAAATCCCCACACCAGGTCAAATCCCCCCACCTGTTGAAATATTAATAGTGTTCACCGACATCGGGGTCCCAAATCCCCATGTTGACATTATGAATCCCCCACACAGCACTATGAGACACTAGGGAGACCATTCCCAGTGTCCCAAAATAAAGTTATCCCTTCCATAAAAAAAGAAAACTGTCACCAGTCTTTTTTTTTTAATCCTAAAAAAAAAAAATGGTCCCTCATTGTCTCCCCCTGTCCCCTTCCCCATTCTGACTCTCCCACTGAGCACCCTCCTCCCTCCACACCTTCTTATCCTATACTTACCTCTGAAGGTTGGTGGCTGTCATCCTCTCTGGACTGTGACACGTCCACACTTTTCAAAGCCCAGCCGCAAACTGAGGAATTAAGGTAGGCTTCTATTATGACTTTGAATGGGATTTTCAACTTATGTTGATATCTTAGCCATTTTTATGAATGTGTACCCCACATTTTCAACACAGGGTTCTTGGGACCCCACCTCATGAACACTGTCACTGTCATTTCGATATTCAGTCCCAAAAGGTGATTTTGTGGTCACTTTGTGGGATCTCTTTTCTGGACTGATTAATGACATGACAGTGCCAGTGTTTATGAGGGGAGGTCCCAAAAAGCCCATGTTGAAAATGTGGTGCAAAAATTCCCCAAAATGACTGTGTTATGAGTGTGCGTTGCGCAGTTTCTATGCATATTCATAACTTTGCCAATTTTTTATGTTTTAACTCCAGATTTTCAACATTGAGATTTTTCACACCTCCTCATAGTGCAGCTGTCCTTTTTCACATCCTGCTCAAAATGTGTTTTCACAGCTGTGGAGCAGAATGGTATAGTCACTGTGTGAAATCAACTTTTGGGATCTACTAAGAAAATCACAGTGCCACTGCTCATTAGGTGAGGTCCCAAAAAAGCCATGTTGAAAATGTGGTGCAACAATTCCTCAAAATGACTGTGTTACGAGTGCGTTGCACAGTTTCTATGCATATTTGTAACTTCACCAATATTTAATATTTTTACTCCAGATTTTCAACATTAAGATTTTTTCACACCACCTCATGAACAATACATCTGTAATTTCTTACATCCTGCCCAAAATGTGTTTACACAGCAGTGGCATGAAACAGTGCACTTGTTGCTCAAAATCACCTTTTGGGACTGAGTAACAAAATTAAACTGTCTGTGTTCATGAGAGGTATCAAAAAGGATGTGTTGAAAATTTGCAGCAAACATACCAAGAAACTTCCACAAAACTGGGATACTATTATACTATTTAAAAAAGTAAGGAAATGAATTAACAACAACATTGTTTAAAACAAAGTTAGGGTTCTAGACATAGGTCTTCAACCAAAGTGATACAGGTCAGGAAATTGGATGTTAGGGTTCACAACTGTTATACCCCTCCCCCACCAAACCCTACCATTGTAACAGCACCACCCACCCTCCATACACAAACAAGCGTCAGGGTGTGCCTTAGGTTCATGGTCCTCCACCCAACCCAACCCTACCATCGCATCACCAGCCCCACTCTCCACATACCAACAAGCATTGGGGTGTGCCTTAGGGTCATGGACTGTAACGCTCATCCAATTCCATCTGTAAGGAGTCTTCATTGTCTTCAATGTGAAAATTGTGAAAATTTCAATGCAGGATCCTGTTTCCATGCATTGCCAACAGGGATGCCCAACCCCTGTCAGCATCGTGACTCACCCACCAACTTTGGTGGCACACTGGGAGTCCATCCCATTGTGCCCAATTATTTATTTTATTTTTACCTGTGAAAAAAGAAAACCATCCCCAAAGCATTTTTTTATTTTACCTGCAAAAGAAAACCTTCCTCGTTGTCTACCCACTCCCATCCCCACCCTCCCTCTGCGCACCCATCTCCCCCACCCATACTTACCCTCCAAGATCGGGAGCTATGATCTTCTCTGGACCAGGAGACATCTGCACTCTTCAAAGCCAAACTGTGAAATGAGGACTCGAGTAAGCACTGTATAATGGGACTAACTACATTCTTTCTTCCCCCCTTCCCTCTTCCCTCTCTCTATGACTCTAGTACTTCTTATCTCTTGTCTGTTTCCTCTGAAAAATGCCACTGGCTGCCTTGCTTACAAAGTTACCCTTGAATTGTATTAATCTGTTTGCAATGTCCACAATGCTGTAATGTCTGTCTTGATGTTCCCCATAATTTGTATTTCTCTGGTGTGGAACCTTTGTAAAAGAGCCTTGGCTCAAAGGTTTTTATTAATCCTAGACTTGATAAATAAATAAAAATAAAAATAAATGAATGTGAGTTTCAACTTAGGTTGATATTGCAGCCAATTTTAAGAATTTCAGCCCAAATTTTTAACATGGGGTTCTTGGGACCCTTCCTCATGGATACTGTCATGGTCTTTCTGTTTCTCAGACCTGAAAGGTGATTTCACAGTCGCTGCACAAAATCACCATTTGGGACTGATTCACAAAATGACAGGGCCACTGTTCATGAGGTGGGGTCTCAAAAAGCCCATTTCACAATTTTGGTGAGAAAATTCAAAAAAATGCGTTACAAGCAGGCGCTGCGCAGTTTCTAGCCATGCCTGTAACTTCACCAATTTTTAACAATTTCACTCCAGATTTTCAACATTACCATTTTTAACACCTCCTTATGAAAAGTACAGGTATCATTTTTCATATCCTGCCCAAAATGTGTTTTTGCATCTGTGGTGCAGAATAACATGTTCGCTGTGCGAAATCAACTTTTGGGATGGATTAACAAAATGACAGTACCACTGTGCATGAGGGGAGGACCCATAAAGCTCATGTTAAAAATGTGGTGAAAAAAATTCTAAAACATGCATGCTTATGGGCGCGCATTAGGCACTTTCAATACATGTTCGTAACTTTGCCAATTTCTCATATTTTCACTCCAGATTTTCAACATTGCCATTTTTTCACACTACCTTATGAAGAGAATAGCTGTCATTTTGCACATCCTGTCCAGAATGTGATTTCATACCTGTGGTGCAGAATGGCATGGTCACTGTGCAAAATCATCTTTTGGCATGGATTAAAAAAATCACAGTTGTACTATTGATGAGGGGAGGTTCTGTAATGCCGATGTTAAAAATTTAGTAAAACAATTCCAAAACAAGCATTTCTCAATGCTGAATATTGATTGCGTTGGTCTGTTCAGCTCGCTTACTGCCCCAGTGTCACTTACTTGTTCTGTTTCTCCTGGTGCTGCAGGTTGCTGTTTTGTACTGGGCTCCTGCCTGTGTTAGCACATTTTTCTGCCCGCAAAGTAATCTTCAGGTGCCCTGACAGAGCTCTGTTGAGGTGGGTCATTCCCCCTCTCTCACTCTCTCATTCTGCTTCTGCTGGCTCTGCCAGCTGCCCTTTTGTACTGGGCTCCCACATCTGTTGGCGGCTTTTTCTGCCCACAAAGAAATCTGCAGCAGTTCTGACAAAAGTCCATTGAGCTAGCTCACTCCCCCCTCTCACTCACTCATTATGTTTCTGCTGGCACTGCAGGCTGGCATTTTGTACTGGGCTTCTGCCTGTGTAGGCATCTTTTTCTGCCCACAAAGAAATCTGCAGGTGTCCCAACAGAGCTCTATTGAGGTCACTCACTCCGCCTGTCTCACTCGCTCATTCTGTTTCTCCTGGTGCTGCAGGCTGCCATTTTGTAGTGGTCTCCTGCCTCTGTTGGTGCCTTTTTCTACCCACAAACAAATCTGCAGCAGTCCCGACAGAGCTCCTTTGAGCTCGCTCACTCCCCCTCTCTCACTCGCTTGTTCCGTTTCTGTCGGCACTGCAGGCTGCCCTTTTGTACTGGGCTCCTGCCTGCATTGCTGCCTTCTTCTGGCCACAAAGAAATCTGCAACAGTCACGATAGAGCTCCATTGAGCTCACTCACTCACTCCACCTCTCTCACTCATTCGTTCTGTTTCTCCCGCCGCTGCAGGCTGCCCTTTTGTACTGGGCCCCTGCATGCATTGCTGCCTTTTTCTGCCCACAAAGAAATCTGCAGCAGTCCCAACAGAGCTCTGTTGAGCTCACTCACTCCCCCCTCACTAACTCATTCTGTGTCTCCCGCTGCTGCAGGCTGCCCTTTTGTATTGAGTTCCTGCCTGCGATGCCAGCTTTGTCTGCCCACGAAGACATGTGCAGCAGTCCCGACACAGCTCTGTTGAGGTCACTCACTCCCACTCTCTCACTCGCTCATTCCATTTCTGCCGGGGCTGCAGGCTGGCCTTTTGTACTGGGCTCTTGCCTGCATTGCCGACTTTTCCTGCCCACAAAGAAATCTGCAGCAGTCATGATAGACCTCTGTTGAGCTCGCCCTCTCCCCTTCTGTCACTCACTCATTCTGTTTCTCCTAGCACTGCAGGCTGCCCTTTTGTACTGGGCTCCTGCCTGCATTGGCACCTTTTTCTGCCCACAAAGAAATCTGCAGCTGTCCCAACAGAGATCCGTTGAGGTCACTCACTCCCCCGTCTCGCTCACTCATTCTGTTTCTTGTGGCGCTGCAGGCTGCCCTTTTGTACTGGGCTTCTGCCTCTGTTGGCATTTTGTTCTGCCCACAAAGAAATCTGCAGCAGTCCTGACAGAGCTCTGTCGGCCTCACTCATTCCCCCTGTCTCACTTGCTCATTCTGTTTCTGCCGGCGTTGCAGGCTGCCCTTTTGTACTGGGCTCCTGCCTGCGTTGCCACCATTTTCTGCCCACAAAGAAATCTGCAGCAGTCAGGATAGAGCTCCATTGAGCTTGCTCACTCACTCCCCCTTTCTCACTCATTCATTCTGTTTCTCCCGCCGCTACAGGCTGCCTTTTTGTACTGTAGCCCCTGCATGCATTGCTGCCTTTTTGTGCCCACAAAGAAATCTGCAGCAATCCCAACAGAGCTTCATTGAGTTCACTCACTCCCCCTCCCTCCCTAGCTCATTCTGTGTCTCCCGCTGCTGCAGGCTGCCTTTTTGTACTGAGTTCCTGCCTGCATTGGCAGCTTTTTCTGCCCACAAAGACATCTGCAGCAGTCCAGACACAGCTCCATTGAGCTCTCTCACTCCCCCTCTCTCACTCACTCATTCCATTTCTGCTGGCGCTGCAGGCTGCTCCTTTGTACTGGGCTTCTGCCTGCATTGGCAAGTTTTGCTGCCAACAAAGAAAACTGCAGCTGTCCTGACAGAGTTCCATTGAGGTGGGTCACTCACCCTTTCTTACTCGCTCATTCTGTTTCTGTTGGTGCTGCAGACTGCCCTTTTGTACTTGGCTCCTGCCTCTGTTGGCAGCTTTTTCTGCCCTCGAAGAAATCTGCAGCAGTCCTGACACAGGTCCATTGAGGTAGCTCACTCCCCCTCTCTCACTTGCTCATTCCATTTCTGCCAGCACTGCAGGATGGCATTTTGTGCTGGGCTACTGCTTGCATTCCCACCTTTTTCTGCCCACAAAGAAATCTACAGCAGTGATGATAGAGCTCCGTTGAACTCACTCACTCCCCCTTTCTCACTCGCTCATTGTGTTTCTTCCAGTGCTGCAGGCTGCCCTTTTGTACTGGGCTTCTGCTTGCATTGGCACCATTTTCTGTCCACAAAAATATCTGCAGCTGTCCTGAAAGAGCTCTGTTGAGGTTGCTCTCGCCACCTGTCTCACTTGCTCATTCGGTTTCTTCTGGCGCTGCAAGCTGCAGTTTTGTAGTGGTCTCCTACCTCTGTTGGCACCTTTTTCTGCCCCCAAACAAATCTGTAGCAGTCCGACAGAGCTCTATTGAGCTCTCTCACTCCTCCTCTCTCACTCGCTCGTTCCATTTCTGTCAGCGCTGCAGGCTGCCGTTTTGTACTTGGCTCCTGCCTGCATTGCTGCCTTCTTCTAGCCACAAAGAAATATGTAGCAGTCATGATAGAGCTCTGTTGAGCTCACTCACTCTCCCTCTGTCACTCATTCATTCTGTTTCTCCCACCGCTGCAGGCTGCCCTTTTGTACTGGGCCCCTGTGTGCATTGCTGCCTTTTTTGTGCCCACAAAGAAATCCACAGCAGTCCCAACAGAGCTCCGTTGAGCTCACTCAGTCCCCCTCCCTCATTCAGTCATTCTGTGTCTCCTGCTGCTGCAGGCTGCCCTTTTGTACTGGGTTCCTGCCTGCGTTGGCAGCTTTTTCTGCCCACAAAGACATCTGCAGCAGTTCCTGACACAGCTCCATTGAGCTCACTCACTCCCCCCTCACACATTCTATTTCCGCCAGCACTGCAGACTGGCCTTTTGTACTGGGCTTCTGCCTGCATTGCTGCCTTTTCCTGGCCACAAAGAAATCAGCAGTAGTCACGATACACCTCTGTTGAGCTCGCTCACTCCCCCTCTCTCACTCACTCATTCTGTTTCTCCTGGCGCTGCAGGCTGCCCTCTTGTACTAGGCACCTGCCTGCATTGGCACCTTTTTCTGCCCACAAAGAAATGTGCAGCTGTCCTGACAGAGCTCCGTTGAGGTTGTTCACTCCCCCATCTAACTCACTCATTCTGTTTCTCCTGGCGCTGCAGGCTGCCCTTTTGTACTGGGCTCCTGCCTTTATCGGCATCTTTTTCTGCCCACAAAAAATTTGCAGCAGTCCTGATAAAGCTCCGTTGGCCTCTCTCAACCCCCTGTCTCACTTGCTCATTCCATTTCCGCTGGAGCTGCAGGCTGCCCTTCTGTACTGGGCTCCTGCCTGCATTGTCACCCTTTTCTGCCCACAAAGAAATCTGCAGCAGTCATGATAGAGCTCCCTTGAGCTCACTCACTCCCCCTCACTCACTCGCTCATTCTGTTTCTCCCACCACCACAGGCTGCCCTTTGGTACTCAGCCCCTGCGTGCATTGCTGCCTTTTCCTGCCCACAAAGAAATCTGCAGCAGTCCCAACAAAGCTCCATTGAGCTCACTCACTCACCCTCCCTCACTAGCTCATTCTGTGTCTCCTGGTGCTGCAGGCTGCCCTTTTGTACTGGGCTCCTGCCTGCATTGTCACCTTTTCCTACCCACAAAGAAATCTGCAGCAGTCCCGACAGAGCTCAGTTGAGCTCTGTCATTCCTACCCCTCTCTGTCACTCAATTCTAATCTGTCCCAAACACTGATTTCCAATATCGACTGCAATGTTGTGCGCCAGAAGTGTGGAAACACATTTCGGCCAGGATGTGAAAAATGACAGTTGTGCTGTTCATAAGGAGGTGTGAACAAATGCCAATGTTGAAAATCTGGTGTGAAAATATTACTAATTTGCAAACTTACAAGGGTGAGTGGAACCTGCACAACACACACTCATAACACAGTCATTTTATGGAGTTTCATCACACAATTTTCAACATGGGCATTTTAGGACCTCTGCCCATGAACAGTGTCTGTGTGATTTTCTTAATATGTCCTGAACACTGATTTCCCACAGCAACTGCGCGATTCTGCACCGGAACAGCGAAAACACATTTCGGCCAGGATGTGAAAAATGGCAGCTGTACTGTTCATAAGGAGGTGCAGAACAATGGCAATGTTGAAAATCTGGAGTGAAAGTATTATTAATTTGTGAAGTTATGAGCATGCATGAAAACTGTGCAACGCACTCTCATAACAGTCATTTTATGGAGTATCGTCACCAAATTTCCAACATAGGCATTTTAGAACCTCTGCTCATAAACAGTGTCACTGTCATTTTCTTAATCTGGCCCGAACACTGATTTCCCACAGCGACCGTGCTATTCTGTACTGGAAGTGCGAAAACACAGTTTGGCCAGGATGTGGAAAATGACAGCTGTACTGTTCACAAGAGGTCTGGAAAAATGCCAATGTTGAAAATCTGTCATGAAAATATTGCAAATTCGCAAGTTAGTTACGAGCAACTGTGCAATGCATGCTCGTAAAACAGTAATTTTTTGGATTTTTCCTACCAAATTTGCAGTACAGGCTTGTTGAGAGCCCACCTCATGAACACTGGTACTGTTGTGTCATTAATCGGTCCCGAAAGGGGATTTCACACAGTGACTGCAAAAATCACCTTTTGGGGCTGAATAATGACATGACTGTGCCAGAATTCATGAGGAGGGGTCCCAAACAACCCATGTTGAAAATTTGGTGCCACAATTCCAAAAAATGCCTGAGATATGCATCAAAGTTGAAAAAAAACATTTATTCCATTATACAGCTTACCAGCATTTCCTCAGTTCGCGGTCGGCTTTGAAGAGTGCAGACGTGTTCCCGGTCCACCAAAGATTGTCATGCCAGACTCCAGAGGTAAGTATGGGGTGGGGGGGAGTCAGGTGCGCAGTGGGTGGGTGCTGGTTGTGGGAGGGGGTAGGGAGACCGCCGAAGGACCGTTTCCTGTTTTACAGGTTTAAAACATAAAAAAGACATCATGGGACAGTTTTTTATTTTACAGGGACATGTCGCACGCTAGGGAGGGCTCCCAGCATGCCAACAGAGATGGAGACTTTCTTTTGGGGGGGAAGCTGTAGCTGATGGGGGATTGGGTACCCCCTTTGGTACACAACAGAAGGGGGGGTATTACATTATGCCAATGAGGATTGGGCACCCCCATCAGCACACAACAAAAGGGGGGGTGACATTATGCTGATGGGGATTGGGCACCCCATCAACAGACAGCAAAAGCGGGGGGGTTTACATAATGCCAAAGGGGAGTGGGCTCCCCCATCGGCAACATAAATCTTGTGACACTGAAGCTGATGGGGATCGGGGTCCCTGTCAGTAAATAAACAAGGTGGAGGGGGGACACATGCTACCGAGGTGGATCGGGCACCCCCTCGGCAGGGGGGGTTGATATTGTTTGTGAACATGGTGGCAAGCCACCTCCATATTGCAAACAATATCAGTGTTTCAAGATCCCGCCCTGCAATGATGGGTCGCTCCCTCACTGCAGCGAATGGCTGACGCTGCAATGACGAGGCAGCCCCTGATTGCAGTGGCTAAATATTTACAAGTTGGTGGCACGCTGGCTGAACTAGTGTCAGCAGCAGCGTGCCATGGCATTGGGGGAAGCAGGCCAAGCCTTTAAAGGCTGTGAGGGCATTGGCCACAACAGTGCCACACCTCCACAACCTGCTTCTGGAGAAAGCTGCTGCAATATGTTTCTTGTGCATGTGTGCAATCAACATAAAAATTAGCATGTTATAAGTGTGCAATGGCATTTTCTATGCATGCTTGTAACTTTGCCAGTGTTTCCCATTTTTCACCCTGTTGTACTATCTGGATGGAAAGATGGGAGCACAGGGTCCAAAGGACCTTAGCTCCCACTGTAACATATTGATACTGTTGTCCTATTTTGATGGAGGGGTGTGAGCACAGAGTCCAAAGGACCTGGCACTTCCCAGATAAAATGAGGACACAATTATATTACCTGAAAAAGAGGGGGAATTCTTTGCAAAAAACTTAGTTAATGCATCAGTTAGAGTGGATACCACAGTGACAAAAGCAAGGAAATGAAGTATTAGAGTTTCCAACCCTAATGCCTACCCCCAGGGATGCCACCCCTACCACTCCACCCTCATGCCCCACCCTCCACACACCAAGAGGCATTTGCGTGTGCCATGGGATCATAAGGCCTAACTCTCACCCCATTGTCCTATACTGTAGCATGTAAGCATGTTTATATGTGAAATGGGGGTGAGACTTGAGCCTTATCACTCCATAGCATACCCCCAATGCCTGTTGGTTTGAGGAGGGTGAGAGGATTGGGTGGGGTGGCATCTATGGGGTTGGGACAATATGGTTGGAAACCCTAATGCCTCATTTCCCTGTTTTTTTGCTGTGGTATCCACCCTAACTGATGTATTAATAAAGTGTTTTGCAAAGACTATATATATACATATATATATATATAATGTCATTAATACTCTAGAGTTAAAGCCACAAAGGTGGGGAAATGCGGCATAAGGGTTTCCAACCCCAACACCCCGCCCCTGCCCTGCATACACAAACAGGCACCAGAAGTATGCCTTGAGGTCATCAGCCCTAACATTGACCCCATCCCATATGTAAATAAGCTGAGGTGGATACAGTATAGGTGAATGGGGTGAGTGTTAGGGCTGATGACCCCAAGACACACCCCCGGTACCTGTTGGTGTGTGCATGATGGTGGCGGGGTGTTAGGGTTGGAATTCTTAATGCCACATTTCCCTACTTTTGTGGCTTTAACACTAACTAGAGAATTAATGATGTTTTTTGCAATTTATTTCCTTAGTTTTTGAGATAGTATAATGATATCTTTATTTGCCTGTGGGAGTGCTCCCATACCTCAGTAGAGGTGCATATGTATGTAATTGTGAAAGCAGTGCTTCCATTTATAGGACAACAGTGACCAAACTGTCAGCATAGCCATCTTACTACCCAACCTCATGTGCCTGGTACAGAAAAAGTTTGAATCCCCTCCACAACATAATTTTGCACAACTGCAAAGCCATTCTGCATCACAGCTGTGAAAACACATTTTGGCCAGGATTTGAAAAATGACATCAGTGACATACATAAAAAAGGCTATATTGAAAATTTGGTGTCAAAATATTTAAGATTTTTAAAGTTACGAGTGTTTATAGCAAAATTAAAATGAATGGTCACAACTTGGTTATTTTTTCATATTTTGACCCCAAATATTTAACATAGCCTTCTTATGCCCCACCTCATGAATAAGTGCAGGAAAAGTTTTCAAATCCTGCCTGAAAGGTAAATTTGCCAAGCGACTGAAAAATCACCTTTCAGACAGGTAATGGCAGTCATAGTGTTCATGAGGTGAGGTCCCCAAAAGGCCATGTTAAACATTTGGTTTCAAAATGTCAAAAAATGGCTAAGTTATGCATAACAGTTGAAACATCATTTGAAATACATTGAACCCCATTTACTTTAGGTTGTCATATTGCAGTTGCCGGTTCCAGCAGCAAGACATGTCTTTGATCACAGAATGGATCTTGTACCTGAGACCTGTTCAAGTGACTGAGGTTGTGAAGGGGACTACAGAGGGTGCAATGGGTGGTGAATGGGAGGTGGGGATGGAAGGGGCTGATCAGCAAGGGACCATTTTCTTTTTTAATAGGTTTTAAAAAAAACATTTAGGAACCATTTTCTTTATTTCAGGTTTTGGCTGCAGTGGGAGGGTGGTAGCTTCCACTACATACCAGGGAATATAAAACTGAATAACAGGGATGGTGATTGTCAGGAGGGTGGTGCCACTATACAACAGGGGAATTGGTAATGGTGATTGGTGGGTGGGGGGTGCCACTAGACACCAGGGAGTATAACATTTAATAATGGGGATGGCAATCGGTGGGTGGGAGGTTCCACTAGACACCAGGGAAATTGGGAATGCTGACTGGTGGGGGGGGTGCCACTAGACACAAGGGAATATAACATTTTATAATGGTGATGGTGATCGGTGTGTAGAAGGGTACCACTAGACACCAAGGAAATTGAGAATGGTGATTGTTGGGTGGGGGGGGTGCCACTAGACACTAGGGAATATATTTATTTCTTTATGGAAACAGTGATTAGCAGGTGGGGGCACTAGACACCAGCGAACATCTGTATTAATAAGGGGACAGTCATTGCAAGGGTTGAGGTGCCACTAGACACCAGGGCAACATCACACATTGCCAGGGACAACAATGGAGTGTGTGGGGGAGGTGCAACCCAACACCAGGGAAATGGTAGCTCACAGCTCACATTGCAGCCTGCATCATGATTTCAATTGCAGCTGCAGAATTTGAGAAACTCCTGCTCTTCTCATACAGAGAATGCAGGGGAAGTGGTTCTCTCACTAAGCTGGGCAACTGGGATTTTGGGTGCACAGCAAACATATTTGTGACCATGATAATAAAAAATAAACATCAGAATCTAGCTAAATGGGTTCTTTTCAGCTAGGTTCTGAAGTTTTTTTTTTTAATTGCAGCATTTTTATGTATTTTCCACATTTGTTAGTTCGTGGAAAAAATCAACAAGATGGCAGTTGGCATGGCACAAAAAATGTTTGGTGCCCTTCCAAGCAAGTGGCCCAAAAGCAACATCACACATTTGAGCAATCAAATTTTTACTTTCACCACAGAACATTATCTCAAAAACCCTACTGCACATGCGAAGGTAAGAAACCACTAAATTTTATAGCCTTATTACTCTGGAACCCTTTAATATTTTTTCACCAAACCTGTCAAAGGCACTACCTTAGGGCAGGACACATGTCCCCTAAAAGTTTGAAGGAGGCAGACATGCATCCATGCATGTTCTTCTTTTTTCATCACTGGTGTCAATTGTACAGTATCACGTTAGACTTTTGTTTCTGCTTCTAGTTTGGCTGCCATTCTTCAGATAAACAATCCTGGTCTTTCTGTTGCAGGATCCATAACTTTCTTCTGTGCTTCCCTGGTACCAGGTCTAGTACCTATATACAAAACTCCTGGCACAGAGTAAACATTTTGTAAATCCCACTTCTAATATCAACTGTCATAGAGGCAAGGTCAGGAAGCATAAGCAGACCAGGAGGCATTATAAAATTCACAATCAGCATTTTATCATCAATAACAGTAAAATAAAATCAAGCTCTTCAGAAATGCGGTACAAACAAAACGTCATGCATTTGAGCCCCCCAGAGAAACATTGTTCTGATTATATAAGATGTCTTTTCTTGGCAGTTTAAATTCTGCATCCTGCTCTTGTAGATTTTCTCTTGTTTTCCACAAAATGTATCAAACCTTTGTCACTTTATTTCCTGTGACCAACCTGAAGTGTATATCTAGAGTTAACAGGTGCTGCACGATAGTACATTCTGTCCCAGAGCTGGTTTCCTTTTGACAGTTCTGCACACAAATTTATGGCAGTCAAAATGCTTTTCAAGGTCAACCCTATAGTGTTCTGCAATCATTTAAACAATATAATTGTATACATTTGCAAACAAATGGATCACTGTTTCACATAAAGATTCACATATATTTTTTAATGACAGAGAAGCAAGGGGAGAAAGAATGAATAGAAAAAGCAATTGAATGAAGGGAGATAACAAAGAAATTGTGGGGTAGTTGGAGTGGCCAATTCCTAAGTGTCATAAGAAAAATTTGATTGACCAATCAGACAGGCAAGAGACAGACAAATGGCACAAAAAGAAAAAAAAATAGATCCTAGCTTGCAACTCTGTCTGCATAACACATGAGACAGGGTCTTACCCAACCCTCTCATACTGTCTGTCCCAAGTACTGGTGGACTGATTTGGAATCTGATATTTAATTGTTACACTATACAGTATATACACATAAGAGATGTGCAATGGGGACAAGTTCAATAAATGATTTATCTGCACAAGAGCTGTTTGACCTCAGGTAACATCACAAGTGGTGCAAGCCATGAGTGAGATGTCCTAGGTCAATCTACTAAAGTGCAAATAAATCATTTATTTAACTTGTCCCCATTGCATATTTCATTTATGCAATAGGACATATTTATTTGGGCAGTTTGACATTTTTTTTTATTTAATTTGGCAGTTTTGTTTTATACAATAGTGAGGACTTTTTGTGTGTGCTGCTAAGATCATGGACATGGTTGCTAGGGACACCACATCTGCGTGGTAACAGTGCAAGTTCTGACTGGCTGCTGCTTTGCAAGTGAATGTGACGGAGGGTTAGAAAAAGATGCTGTATGGTTTGTCACTTAGCAAGACACATTGGCACTTGCCATCATTGTTTATAGAAGTAGTCTTGTTTTAATTAACAATAAACAGTAACTTTTTTATCTGGTTGACCCTGCATTTTGCTGTGGCCAAGGCAAGGGAGTGAGTGCCAGGTTGAAGTCAGGGAATGAGCGAGTGGTACCACTTTAAAGTTCTGCTGTTAAGCACAGTTCTGTCATGGCAATTTAAAGAGAAAGAAGAAAAAAAAAACTTTCCCTGTTTTTTGGCTCTTGTGAGCCATGAAGAAGAGAGCAGGATGGAGCTCACTAGTTGACCAGAAAGTGGGAGCTGGCAGTCTAGAAGCAGGTAGGTAGACAGGCATCAGGGATCAGTGGGTGGCCAGGATATTGGCCATGGACAGAGGCAGAGTAGCAGAGAAAACAAGTACAGTCCTCCCTTGCTATTACAAACCTCTTTATACTGATCAGGATCTGGAGGTATATTAATATGAAGATTGATATAAGAAAGTGCTAACAACCAATCAACTGTTAGCACTATTGAGATCCTTACAATAATGTATACAAACAGAATGTGATGTAAAAACTGTGTGTATAAATGAAATTTATACACACAGTTGTTCAGATAAACTGATTTGTCACACTCCATTTATGTCCATCCCATTTCATAGATGTTTATCTATCTGTCTGTCTGTCTGTCTATCTATCTATCTGTCTATCTATCTAGATCTATAGTCGTGCAGTAGTGCCACTATAGTTAGGGTTGAGTAAGCAGTTTTTATTTTTATTTATTTAGCTTTTGTTGACCGGGTAAGTGCACTAGACAATTTCTGACTATTTTCAGGCACGACCCGGGGGAGGGGGGATACAGATGAATGCCAACTGACCTTGAACCAGATTAAGCTGTTGGTGGTATTTTTAGAGAATGAGGGAAATTTGGCCAGGACACCGGGGAAATTCCCCTACTCTTTTCGAGAAGTGCCATGGGATCTTTAACATCCACCTGAACTACCACCAATCCAGGCAGATGGGACCTCGGTTTAACGTCTCATCCGAAGTTTAATGTTAAACCTCAAAATTTGAGACGTCCGGTTCCGCCACGGACCTCTAAGCAGAGCTTTGCGAATGCTCCACGCCTCACCAGCATAAATAAGTTTTAATTCTCTCCTGGAAAGCAGTAAATGAGAGGAAAGCCTGCAAAGATGGCAAAGGACCCCTGTAAGAAAGATAAACAGGGCCAGTGGAGGCTGGGAACACCAAAGAAAACTGCAGAAACCGAGGCGGTCACGGAGGGCCATAGGCTGCAAATCAGAAGCCGTTCACAGAGCAGCTCAAGAGGGTCAGATTATGACACAGATGGAGAGTGGGATAATCTAACCCAGTCCCGATTCGAAGCGATTTTGAAAGAGATAAGGGCTTCCAGAATGGATACGAAAAAAGACTTACAAGGGCTGTCTGTACAATTGTCGAAATTAGATCAGAGGATCGAGGAGGCTGAGATGAGAATATCGGGGATGGAAGATGTAAATGCTAGCTTGAGCCAAGTGGTTAGTGCCCTACTACAACAATTGGTGGTAATGCAAGTTAAAGTAATTGATTTAGAAAGCAGATCGAGGCGGAATAACATGTGGCTATGTGGGCTTGCAGAAGGGGCAGAGACAGCTCCGGTAACTGCATTTGTTGAAAACCTGCTGTGTGATATTCTAGAGCTACCCCCAACTTATGACTTAAGAATTGAAAGGGCACACAGAGCGCTGGAGGCTAGGCTGCAGGACCCGAAGGCTAGACCTCGCTCGATAGTTTTCATGGTGGCGAGTTTTCAAACTAAAGAGGACATGCTTTGTAGAGCGTGGTCCAAAAAAGAGCTAACATACCTGGCTTCAAAAATAACGATAGATCATGACTATCCTGCAGAGATACAGCAGGCAAGGTAGCAATATACCCTGATACTGCGGGCACTATGAGAAAAGGGGATCCGCTTTCAAACCCCCTTCCCAGCCAAACTGAGGGTTTTCTGGCAGGACGGTGTACAGACATATAGTTCATCATATAAAGCCTTGGAGGCCTTGAAACAAAAGGGAATTATATTATCAGTGGAAGACATGGAGCGGATAGACAAGAAGCAGACATTCTTTACTGACTGGTTCCAATCGGGGTTACAGCGGAGGGTTTCCTCATCGAGGCAGCTTATGGATTCACTGGAGAGAATATAAAGATCATGCTGCAGAAGGATGCTTTGTGAAGAAGCCCGGAGACGAGAGAAAATAATAGATGAAAAACCAGGGCCTGCGTGTTCAGTGACAGTTTCACCAAAGGGACTTAATGCTCTCTTGGTCTGCTGGAGCAGCCGATACATGGTCAAATTAGACTATTTGGTGTTCTTCTCAAATTGTCTCCCCTGCCCCTTGTGTTTACCTCCCTCATATTGTTGACCCTAAGGGGATGGGTTACAGGTGTACCCCCCCCGTCCTGTGTCTTGTCGTCTTATGCCCTTGTGTACCTGCCTGCCCCCCCCGGAATGATGATAATTGATTCTCAAGTCTAGGAGATTGTAAACATTCTCAATACTTGTCAGCATGAGCGGGAGATAAGACCTCACTGTTGGGGAACCCTTCAACTCGATGTTGACGGGAGATGGGAAGGGATGAGGGGGAAGGAGAGGGGAAGGGGTAATGGGTGAGGGGGATGCAGGGAGAGGGAAGGGGCAAGAGGTTTGAAATGCACATATACAGGCATGGGGGGCACAGGGGAGGTGGAAGGAGGTGTTAACCTCCAGAAGTAAAGTTGGGCAAATGGAATGGAAGGAGGGAAATTTTAAAGGAATGGATGGGCAAGGCAGGAAGGAGAGCAGAGGCGACATTAATTGGAATTACAACAGTCTTAGGTGCATGGGAGGATAATATAGAAGGGATCCCACCAAAAGCGGTGGTCTCCTTATGAGGGAGATCCCTATTAAAGGAGATGATTATCCCTCGTATCTGCTCACACTTAGATCAAAGAGCAGAATAAGGGCCCCACAGAGTTGGGTGCCCCTACCTTGGAAGCAAAGGAATTGTTATATAATAAAGAGAGTTATATAATTAGATTAAGTAGCAGACACTGAGTAAGTCTGCACAAGTTTAAAGGGGTCTGTTGTTTATAAGATACCCTGTTTACATGTTTACTGTTTTATGGTCTTTCTCAATATTAAGTAAGCCTGTATGGGAGAACGTTGATCAATGGGGGGAAGCTCTGGCCTTTACTGTTAACCCACGAATGTGGAGTAGAGGTACAGGGGGGAAAGGAATGGTAGAGAAGCCACTATAACCTTGAAATCACCCTGTGGTCTTAGAGAGGTTTCGTCACCAAGGGAGGAATGGGGTGGGAATTGGATAGACGTTAGCACAGTAGCAACAGGTTTAAAGACTGGCGCCAAAGTATTGGATGAGAGTGTGGGATGGAGGGATAAGAAAGGCATGGAATATAATTGTAAAGCTATGGAAGGATGTGTGAATGGATAGTACCACAATAATATGCTCGATTCATGTTAATGGGTTAACAAACCCGGTGAAGAGGAGCAAGGTACTGACTTGGCTCAGAAAAGAGAAACCTGATTTTATAATGTTGCAGGAAACGCATCTCTCCCCTCTCAAGCATACCAAGGTAGGAAAAATGGGGTTTAATTATGAGATCAGTGCATCCTATGGCCGGGGAAGGAGGAGGAGGGGGGTTTTGATACTGGTGCCCAGAAAAACAATATTTGAGGTAATAGATAAGTGTGCGGACAAAGAGGGGAGATATGTGTTCCTAAAAGGGAAATATCATGGAGAGATCCTAACATTGGCTTCAGTGTATATACCACCTGGTTCTGATTTTCAAATCTATAGAAGTATAATGTTGAGATTACAGGAATGGGCGGAGGGATAGATTATTATAGGGGGCAATCTAAATATAACAATGGATCCAAAGATGGACAGTACATCACTGACAGGGCAAAGAGAGAGGGGGATATCATGGAGATGGGGGCAATTTCTGGGAGAGCTGGGATATATAGATGTTTGGAGAAAGGGACATCCCAGGCAAAGAAATTACACCTTCTTTTCACCACCACATAAAACCTTCTCGAGGTTGGACTATTTCTCATTGCCGAAAGAGATGTTGACCAGAGTGAAGGATAGTTGGATGGGGTCTATGTCAATCTCAGATCATGCCCCGATTTTTATGCAGGTAGACTTGAGGGCTTTCAGAGAAAAACATTTTGGAGACTAAATGTCTCCTTACTGCAAGATAAGGAGGTTACACAACAGGTAAAAGATACTATTAAATGGGCGATAAAAGAGAATGCCTCCCCGGATATATCCTCAGCACTTCTATGGGATACTATAAAGGGCATAGTAAGGGGCAAATTAATATCCATAGCAGCGAATAAAAAGAAGCAAAGGGAAAGAAAAATAGAATCCTTGAGAAACGAGATAGAAAATTGGGAAGTTAATTTAAAAGCCAAATACGATAGAGAGGTGGATTACAGACTAAATAAACTAAAGAAGGAACTAAATGAACAGTTGGAATATCAGATCGAACAGAAGTTGTTATTTATAAAACAGGGATATTATGCAGGGGGCCCCAGAACAGCTAGAAGACTGGCAGCCAGATTACACAAACAAAAAGCAAGAGCGCACATAGTTAGGGTGGAACACCCTCAAAGTAAGGTTTTTACACAAACTACTCTGGGTATAGCAGAGGCCTTTAAATCATATTACAGGGAACTGTATAAGGCTCCTACTCAAGGTGAGAGGCAAGAGATGAGTCAGTATTTGAACAAAATTACTCTTCCCAGAATTTCAGAGTTAGCCCAAATACAACTTGTTAGACCGGTGACAAGTGAAGAACTTAGACATGAAATATCTAGATTAAAAGCAAATAAATGTCCAGGGACAGATGGCTACCCAGCTGAGATGTACAAACATTTTCAGGACCAATTTTCCCCTTTATTGCTAGAAGTATTCAATGACACCCTCCTGACTGAAAGACCCCCCAAGTCATGGTCACAAGCGGTTATTTCGGTAATACCAAAGGAGAATAAAGATCCCAGGTTTTGCTCCTCTTATAGGCCCATCTCTCTGCTTAATACGGATTATAAACTATTCATGGCCATAATGTCCCGTAGAATACAACAATTTCTACTGTCGCTAATAAATGCGGATCAAACAGGATTCATCCCGGGAAGACAAGCTCAGGATAACTTGAGAAGAACAGTGCATGTCCTGGATCATCTAGGTCATACCGGGCAGCCTGCGATCCTCCTCAGCTTAGACACTGAGAAGGCGTTTGATAAAGTCTCGTGGTCCTTTCTTCGTACGGTGCTGGGTCGGTTCGGATTCCCAATGCAATTTGTGACCCTGATCGCGAAGATATATGCCTCTCCGAAGGCATATGTGAGAGTAAATGGTCATCATTCAGGGGTGTTCCCGCTGGAGAGAGGAACGCGGCAGGGGTGCCCACTCTCTCCTCTCTTGTTTGCACTATATTTAGAACCATTGGCTCAAGGGATATGGGAAAATCAAAACATACAGGGGGTACAATTAGGGGAGACCTCGTAAAAACTTGTGTTATAACGCGGATGATGTACTTATGTATTTGACCCACCTGGAGACATCCTTGCCTAACCTGTTTCAACATTTGAGGGAATTTTCAGCCTTGTCTGGTTACACACTCAATGAAGGAAAAACAGAAGTATTGAAACTAAACTTCCAGCCGACGAACGAGCTTAAAACGAGATTCCCTATGAAATGGGACCTGCCCCATATGAAATATTTGGGGGTGAGGTTGACGCAGGTAACTACTCATATGGTTCAGTTAAATTACTTACCAATGGTGAAGCAGATGCAGGAGGATATGAGGAGGCGGAGGCTTTTTCCCGGTTCCATTTGGACAAGGGTTCAGGCAATTAAGATGAATGTACTTCCCTGTTTCTTGTTTTTGTTTCAGGGTGTGCCTGCCCCAATATCGCTTAAACAAATAGGAAAGTGGCAAAAAATTTTAGGATACTTTATTAGGTGTTCCAAAAAGCCTAGAATTAAGGGTCAGACTTTATACCTTCCCAAAGAGATAGGAGGATTAGCAGTCCCCATGCTAATGGGATACTGGATAGCAACACAGTCTAGGGTGATCTTGTTATTACAACACCCAGAGTATCAGGCCAGGTGGAAGGAGATGAGAGCAGGCAATTGCCCTAGCCCCCCCCCACTACTAGCACAGTGTACGATTTTGAACCCAAGGTCAGGATGGGGTAGGATGCCATTTGTGGGGACAGAGACGGCCATAACAGGCTACAGGCAGGGATTAATGAAGGGCCTATCTAAGGTCTATGGGTGGAAATACACCTGGTGGACTATAAATAAGGAGAGCATAGCCTTTAGAGATCCCTGGTATAAAAAACAGGAGGGGAGGGGATTTCGGGCCCCCTGGCAACTTCTGAGAGGGGAACAGGTTATCTCATTCAAGGAGGCGCAGACTAAATTTGGCTGGGGGGAGGGAGAGTTAATATATTATTATCAGATGAGAGATTACATAACCAAGGAGAGGAGCGTATCAATGAGAAAGAGTGGGGGCTCCAATACCGAATACTTTCGAAAGCATATGGGGCTCGAGCAGGGAGGAGAGGGCCATCTCTGTCTTATATAAGAAATATCTGACCTACCTACAGCACACATCTGATTACATTAAAGAGAGATGGGAAAGAGATCTGCGAATAACTATATCTGCTAAAGATTGGTTGGGGGTGTGGAGAAATACGTGGAACACAACTGCATCCCCAAGCTGGAGGGAATTTCTGTGGAAATTAAGAATATGGTTCTTTAAAGTGGCATATTATCCGGCGAGAGGGTGCACTTTGAATCCAACCGGTTGTTGGAGGAATTGTAATGCGGGGAGGGTGAATTTAGTACATATTTTCTGGGACTGCCCGGTAGTGAGGGAGTTCTGGGAGAAGATACAAAAATATATGAAGAAATTGTTTAGTATAGAGTCAGCATTGGGACCCGAACATATGATCCTGGGTTTATACCCAGAGGAACCTGAAGGGGAAAGAAGCGAAGTACCTTTGGAACATACTGACTGCTGCTGCAGGGAAGGCAATAAGAAATGGTTACAACCCAAGGCCTCTACCTGGGGGGGAGTGGGTGGAAATAATAGAGGGAGTGAAAATATTAGAGAGAGTCACATTTTCACTCAGACAAAATCGCCATCTCTACATAAATAGGTGGTCAAGATGGGAAATGTCGGAGGAGAGAGCTGGTGAAGAAGGTGGGTCCTGAAATAGATGGCAGGGATAAACTAAGAGACTGTGGTAAAATAAGGGGGAACTTTAGCAGTAGATGGGAGGGTGGGTTATTGCACTCTTTAAATTCAAGAATTGTTTTTTTACAGTAGAAAGAGGGATGGCAGGATAGGCAGTGAGGAAGGGAGCTGAGGTGGTGCTATATTAGGGCATTCGGTGGGGAGGGGAGTTGGAGTGAGACTCCCAAAAGAGCACGGGAACAAGAATGAAGTGCAGGAGTTCTCCAGTTAGTAGGAAGGCTGAAGTTTTTATTTTAGTTATGTTAAATGATATGGAAAGTGAAAAATGGCTTTAATAATTTGTATTAAATAATGAGAGCATGTAATGATATAAGGTCATGCACAAGATGTTATGAACTTGATATAAGGAGCTTTAATAAAGCTGAAGTATAAAAAAAAAACCCTCAAAATTAGTACTTTAATAACTTTGCAACCATTCAATGGATTTGCATGAAATTTGGTATGTGCTGTCCTGGGGGGTAGATCTCTTGATTGCCTTGTTTTGATTAGATGTGTTGTTTTTGTGCAGCACATAGTGAAAAAAGTGTGGTTTTCACTTTTTTCACTGTTTCTTCTGATTTTTATGTTTGCTTGCACGCATGTGCAAGAAACATAGTGCCATCATCCGAGTTTTCGGAGGTGTGGCAGCCGTCTTTCAATTCAGTCAGTGTGTTTGCAGGCATGGCCACAGTTCTTCAATGAACACTGCAGCTGTCTATGATAGCAGTTGAAAATGCAGTGGCCATACAGTTGAAAGAAAGAGCTACGCTTTAGTGAGCAGCGATAAGATACCACGTGCTCATGCGCCTCCCCCCACACACACACACGCATGCATGCATACTGCATGCTCATGCTCCCCTGCACACACTATATAGCCGACAGGTGCCCAATCCACCATCGGCTGTGCTGCGTCGCCCCCAAAACAGAGTTCCAGATGTCACACTGGGAGCCCACCCCAGCATGGCAACAGATTGTATGACTGATGGGGGTGCCCAGTCCCCCGTTGGCTCCACTGACCCCCCACCCCACCAAGAGACTACAGGGTGCCATGCTGGGAGCCCACTCCAGAGTGGCAACAGATCATATGGCCAACGGGGGTGCCAAATCCCTTGTTGGCTCCACGGCCCCCCCAAACAGCCTTCCAGCTGCCACACTGGGAGCCCACCCCAGTGTGGCAAATGTCCTGTGTAGTCTAAGTAAAAAAAAAAAAGAAACCTGAAAGAAAAAAACCTTCCCTCGCTGACTGTCCTGACCCAATCTCCCCCCACCCACTGCGCACCCTGCCTCCTCACACCCCCTCACCCCATACTTACCTACAGATCTCAGTGCGCATTTATCTTCGGTGGGCCGAAACATGTCTGCACTCTTCAAGCCGACCGTGAACTGAGGAAATGCCGGTAAGCTGTATAATGTAATAAAGAGGTTTTTTTCAACTTTAGTGCATACCTCGGGCATTTTGGGGACTTTTTTCCCCAAATTTTCAACATGGGGTTTTTGGGACCCCACCTCATGAATTCTGTCACTGTCGTGGTGTTACTCAGCCCCGAAAGGTGATTTCGCATTCACTGCGTGGAACCACCTTTAGGGACTGATTTACAAAATGACAGTGTCACAGTTCATGAGGTAGGCCCCCAAAAACCTATGTTGAAAATTTGGTGAGAAAATTCCCAAAAATGACTGTTTTATGAGCATGCGTTGCGCTGTTCCTATACACGATCAGAAATTCACAAATTTTCAATGTGTTCACTCCAGATTTTCAACATTGCCATTTTACCATACCTCCTTATGAGCAGTACAGCTGTCATTTCTCACATCTGACCCAAAATGTGTTTCCGCACATGTAGCACACAATGACGCAGTCGGTGTGCGAAATCAATGTTTGGGACAGAATAAGAAAATCACTGTTCATGAGCAGAGGTGTTAAAATGGCTATGTTAAAAATTTGGTGACATAAGTCCATAAAATGACTGTGTTATGAGCGACCATTGTGCAGTTTGCACGCACCCTCATAACTTCATGGATTTCTAATATTTTCAGTCCAGATTTTCACCACTGGCATTTTTCCACACTTCCTTATGAACAGTACAGCTGTCATTTCTCACACCATGGTCGAAATGTGTTTTTTGCACTTCCAGCGCAGAAATGCGTGGTCGCTGTGGGAAATCACTGTTCGGGACAGATTAAGAAAATCACAGTGACACTGTTCATGAGCGGAGGTTACAAAATTCCTGTGTTGACAATCTGCTGTAAAAAATCCCCAAATGAATTGCATTACGGGTGTGCATTGCGCATTTTTTACGCACGCTCGTGACTTCACCAGTTTTTTAAATATTTTCACTGCACAATGTCAACATTGCCATTTTTTGCACCTTTTCATGAACAGTACAGCTGTCATTTTTCACATCCTGTTCGAAATGTGTTTTCACACCTGTGGTGCCAAATGGCGTAGTTGCTGTGCTTTCAGCTAACAAACTGATATTGCCACTGTTCGTAAGGTGGGGATCACAAAAAAAAAAACATGTTGAAAATTTGGAGTGAAAATTCCAATGAACTCCTGAGGCATTAGAGTTTCCTACCATAATGCCCCAGCCTGTAGAGATTGACAGGCATCAGGGGTGTGACTTGGGATTCTCGCCTGTAATACTCATATCATTCCACACCCTGCAGCCAGAGAGAGGCATCAAGGTGTGCTTTGGACTCTTTGGCCCCAAAGTTCACCCCAGTCTCCTATACAGGACCCATCTCACTGTATTTCCTGATGGAATGGGGTGAGCATAAGGGCCAAAGACCCCGAGGCACACTGTGACACTTGTCAGTGTCTGCAGGGTAGGGTGTGGTGAAATGGCATGGCCATTATGCCTGATGACCCAAAGGCACACCCCAATGCCTGTCAGTCTCTACAGGGTGGGGGTGGTGTTGGCTTCAGTTCAATACTTCACTGCCATTCCTATTATGCAGCTCTCTAACTCCTACACTGCCAATGCCAATGCCAGCAAGCAAACATTCGGCATTGACAAATGCTTGTTGTCTATCGTGCTGTGGCCACACTGCCTGGATTTATGGCCTGAAATGTACAGAGTAGAAACAGGTCATCCATAACAATAAGCCAGCATTGGTTTGGTAAAAAAAAATATTAATCTGTTTCAAAGTTATTACATTTTGGAATTTAGGGTTCTGAGCATGCTCAGTTCAGTCTTTTGGGTAGGAGTACAAATTGCAAACAAGGATTTGCCTCATGAACAAGCATTTTGACAGCTCATGAACAGGGATTTATAAAATCACTGTTCGAATGAAAAAAAATCCCTGTTTGTGAGCCGCCATCATGTTTTCAATTTATTTGGCAAATGAAACCTTGTAACTCACCCCAGGAATGTTTTCTATGGAGAGTAAAATACATGTTTCATTCAGGGCAACACCCTCTACAAACCCATGGCTATGGTTTCCTTTAGTTTACTCAAAAAAGAGCTGTTTTTAAATTTTAAAATCCTTGCCCGCCACTCATTTTTGATCCTTGTTCGTGAGTTATCAAAATCCTTGTTTGTGAGCTGATCCTTGTTCGTGAGCTGTCAAAATCTCTGTTCATGAGGGAATAACCAGATGGCCCTATCTCATGAACAAGGATTTCTCATGAACAAGGATTGTGACACCTCACAAACAGGACTGGTTGAACAGGGATTTGGATTTTCAGAACAGGGATTCTAAAAGGAATCCCTGTTTGTGAGTTGTCAAACCTCTGTTCATGAGGTGTCAAAATCCTTGTTCTTGAGAAATGATTTTTCATGACCTGTTAAAATCCCTGTTCATGAGGGGGGAAAACCAGATGGTCCTAAAAATTCCTGTTTATGAGCTGTCAAAATCCTTATTTGTGAGTTGTCAAAATCCCTGTTTGTGAGCAATCCCTGTTCGTGAGCTGTAAAAATTCTTGTTTGTGAGGGGATAACCAGATGGCCCTACCTTGCAAACAGGGATTGGCCCACAAACAGGGATTTTGACACCTCATGTACAGGGATTTGACTCATGAACAATGAATTTGATAGTTCACAAACAGGGAATTTTAAAGTTTGCTGTTTCTTTGCCATTTAACTGCAAAGAAACGGTTAGGACTTTTGGCTTAAAATTTGCAGGGTAGAAAGGGGGTGTCCTGGAAATGTGACTTATAGTAGTTTAGTGTAAAAATTTGCTTTAGTTCCATAGTTATGGCATTCTGAAGTTTAGAAATTTCCCATAACATTGTGGGGAATGCAACGCCTTTCAGTGCCTGTATCTCAAAAATGATTTAAGATACAGATTTTTTGCTAAGCACAGCTTAGTACACCTGAAGGTGTACAAAGCATGTGTGCAGGTTACTAGTCCATGATTACAACTGCAGTGGATTTTTTTTCCAAAGTTGCTACTGTTACTGAGATATTGCACTATTTGCAGCACAAAGCTTTCTTGGATTGTGTCTAGGGCTGCGCTGCATCTCTATAATTATAGGTAGGGCCTGCGCTCCCACATGTGGATACCATTATGCAGTAATGGGATTGCTGGGCCACCCATTATGCAATACGGGAGGCCCTACACTCCCACATCGAGATGACAGTTCATTACAAAGTCTGTGCACTTATGGACAGATGGGAGTGCAGGGCCCATAGGGACCTGTGCTCCCACAAACTGATACCATGAGCATGCAGAGCTTGGCACTGTTACCATATAGATGTGGTGCTCCCAAAACCATATAAGGGTAGGGTTGTACTTTCTCAAAAAGTAAGGAAATTCATTGCAAAAAACTTAATTAATGCATCAGTTAGGGTGAAGCAACAAAAGTAGGTAAATGAGGCATTTGGGTTAATATCCTGACACCCCCAACACCCTACCACCCCACCCTCACCCTCCACAGACCAACAGGTGTTGGGGTGTGCCTTGGGGTTGTTGAGCTAACTCTCACCCCATTCTCCTATACTATACTGTCAGCTTTCTTGCACATGGAATGGGGTGAGAGTTAGATCCCAAAACCCCAAGGCACACCCTGTCACCTGTTGGTCTGTGGAGGGTAGAGGTGGGGTGGGAGGGTGTGGGGGTGTTAGGGTGTCAACTCTAATGCCTCATTTCCCTACTTTTGTCACTTTAACTTTAACTGATGCATTAACAACATTTTTTTGCAATGAATATAGATAGATAGATAGATAGATAGATAGATAGATAGATAGATAGATAGATAGATAGATAGACAGACAGACAGATAGACAGACAGATAGATAGATAGATATGTTACTATATTGGCATGAAGAGGGAGATGAAAGAGAGTCTTCTTAGCAGGTGGGCATCTGGGTTGCAGAAAGGTAAGCAGTCCCTGATGTATTCAGGAAGCTTATTAGAAATTGTAATTCCCGTTTGCCAATATTGGGGTGCCAGTCTCGATGTTGGCATTTACACCCCCCAGTGCTGTGGGACACTGGGAAGCCCACCCCCAGTGTCCCAAAATATTTAATGCTTTTATCTTTTTTACCGACTCTGGTCCCAGTGTCAGATGCCCCCCATGCCCATTATATCTTTAATGTTGCCAACATTGGGGTGCCCAGTCCCTGTGCTGGTAGTATGATGACCCACCCAGCACTGTCAGACACTGGAGATCCACTTCCAGTGTCCCCAGGTAGAGATTCTTACCCTGTGGAAAAATAAACTGTTCCCTAACATCCTTTTATTTTTTTATCCTGTAACAAAGAAAATGGTCCCTCATCATCTCCTTGTCCCCCCTGTTCCATCTTGACCATCCCACTGAGCAACTGCACCCCCACACAGCCCCCTTGCTCTCTACTTACCACCAGAGATTGTCTTCTGTCATCTTCTGTGGACTGGGACACATCTGCACTCTTCAAAGCTGAACCGCAAACTGAAGAATTAAGGTAAGTGCTATACAATGGCTGTTTATGGTGTTTTGAACTTATGTTGATATCTTGGCCATTATTCAGAATTTTTACACCAAATGTTCAACATGGCCTTTTTGGAACCCCACCTCATGAACACTGCCACTGTCATTTTGTTTTTCGAACTCTTAAGATGATTTCATGGTTGCAGTGCAAAATCACCCTTCTGGACTAAGAAAGGAAATGACAGTGTCAGTGTTCATGAGGTGGGGTCACAAAAAGCCCATGTTGAAAATTTGGTGCAAAAATATCAAAAAATGCCCAAGTCATGTGCGGTTGTTGAAATTTGTCTACTCACACTCCTAACTTTGCCAGTTTTTAATATTTTCACTCCATATTTTCAACATTGCCATTTTTGCACACCACCTCAATGAACAGTACAATTCTCATTTTCCACATCCTGCCCAAAATGTGTTTTAGCACCTGTGGTGCAGAATAGGGCTGCAGTTACGCATAATTATATTTTGCCTTGTATTCCACAATTTCTCTGTACCGGGGTACATGAGGTAGGGTAATAAGATAGCTATGCTGACAATTTGGTCACTGTTGTTTGACACATGGAAGCACACGGAAGCTTCCACAGATTTATGACTCGTCATCGACAAAAAGTTTGTCAAATGACCAGATAATGAAACCGTCATGTCAACCGCCTTTTGCAGTTGGCATACAGTTTCTTACAAACCAACATGTTTTCTTTGGGGGACATCAGCCCCTGAACCTCCCATGCGGGGGGCTGTGCCTCCTGAACCCCCTCACACTAAATATAATCAACTCTGACTCAGATCCGATTGGGTGGTGCAAGACCCTCTGAAAGACAGTGCCAGGTTCCAGCTCCATCACTACAGTGACCTGACACTGTTGGCACTGTAGTGTCACTCGCCACAGATGGTTTTCTGTTGGGTTGGTATATGCACTTCCACAACTACATACATATGAACATCTACTGAGGGACTGGATGTGCTCCCACAGTAAAATAAGGGTAAGATTACACTGCCTCAAAAAATAAGGAAATACACTGCAAAAAAAACCTCATTAGTGCATCAGTTAGGGTGGGTATTACAGTGACAAAAGTCTGAAAACTCAGTGTTAGGGTTCCCAACCCTACCACCCCAGCCCCCCACCCTTCACACACCAACAGGCATCAGGGTGTGCCTTGGGGTCATTTGGCCTCTTATCCCTTTCTCCTACACTGTACCATCTCAGCTTCCACACACATAGAATGGGGTGAGAATTTGGCTTTACAACCCCAAGGCACACCCCAATGCCTGTTGGTGTGTGGGGGTAGGGGTTGGGATGGTAGGGTTGGGAACCCTAATACTGAGTTTTCAGACTTTTGTCACTGTAACATCCACCATAACTGATGCACTGATGGAGTTTGTTGCAATTAATATATATGTCCACCTCTGGCAAAATGGGGGTTAAGCACAGTGGGGTAGGTTAGGGGGAGAGACCCTAAACTGAAAAAACGTTGGATTCACTGTAGTCTTTCAGAGCAGTAAGACAATTTGCCTAGAGTTTATTCATCATATAACCTGTAACATGATTTGCTGTATGTTAGATCCAGAGCAGTATGTAAGGTGTGGGCAGAGTGGGGGTAGAGAGACTGTAATCTGAAAGAAGTTAGATTCACTGTAGCCATTTTAGAGCAGTATGTAAGTTTACCTAGAGTTTATTCAGCACTTAAGCTGTAATATGATTCACTGTATGCTAGATTCAGAGCAGTATGTAAGGGGTGAGGTGGGAGAGGAGAGAGCTATATTCTGAAAGAAGTTAGATTCACTGTAGCCTTTCAGAGCAGTAGATAAGACGGTTTGCCTAGACAATATTCAGCACATAACCTGTAACACGATTCACTGTATGTTGCATTCAGAGCAGTATGTAATGGTATGTCCATTGCCCTCCCCCACAGCAAGCATCAGAATAGATACAGTATGTAATTGAGCATGTTTTCTTTTATTTTGTTTAATCTAAAATGGTCCATTTTCACTGACTTCATGGACTGGATCTGGACACTAGAAGTGAGAGGAATCAGGGACAGGAAATGAGCATGCTGGTGTATGTGTATATATGTGTGTGTGTGTGTGTGTGTGTATGTGTGTGAGTGTGTGTGTGTGTGTGTGTGTGTGTATATACTGCAATGTAAAGGAATTCTGGATGGATATGTCAGTCCATGGCAAACTGAGTTTTAAGCACAGTGGCATACCAGGGGAGGGGAGACCCTAATCTTAAAGAAGTTAGGTTCACTTTAGCCTTTCAGAGCAGTATGTAAGACAGTTTGCCTTTAGTTTATTCAGCACATATCCTGTAACACGTTTCACTGAATGTTGCATTCTGAGCAGTATGCAATGTTATCTCCATTGCTCTCACCCACAACAAGCATTAGGATAAATAAAGTATGCAATTGTTCATGTTTTCTTTTGTTTTGTTTAAACTAAAATAGTCCATTATATTTCGTACCCTTTAAAGTACTCCACAGTCAGAAACCAGTAGGTATTCCTTGTCCATCTTATAGGTTGATGCATGATCCAATCAAATCAAGTGGGCGAGGACATACCTCTGTGCTCATCAGACTATCTCCAGTTTACTTTGTGCAACAAGATAGGTTGGTCACGTTTCTAACTGCTCCTAACAATTAACAGTTCTTCAACAACTTCTCTGTATTACAGGTAATTTTTTTTCCTTTACTTCATTGAACTAACAAAGCAGCCTGGAAGCTAACATAGCTCAGCATAAGGTTAACTGTATGCAATACAGAATCCTATTTAAACAAACATCTATTCTTGCTTTGGGTAACCATAGCAGCCCAGAGATTTCAGCTGCATCAGGCTATTAGACCAGAAGGTTAGAGCAGTGTGCTGAACTAATCTGCACAGCACTATACAGGAGACAGGTACCCCTTCCTGTAGTGGGCCCTGAACCCACAGTATCTACTATTCCCATCTGTGCAACTCAAGACTTGGGATCCCTCCCGCAGTTTAGGGCTTTAGCTAACTCCCTGGTTTCAATTCCCTGGACAAAGTACACAGGGTGAGGTCCCCCTGCTGTAGTGTGACCCACACCTCACCAGTCAGACTCCCCACTCTGCACAGCGGCAGCCTGCAGCTGCATCAAGAAAAAAAAATCCACGCTTGCCTTTTAAATTCTGCAGCAATGAGGCAAAAAATCCACAGGCATCCCTCACCAGCAGCGGGTCCTGTCATTTTCCACCTAGAGCCTCCAAATCAAACAAACTCCACAACGTGAGCCTGGGCCCCTCCTATAGTGACCCTCATGCCCTCATATCAACCCTGGAACCACCCAGGGCTCTAGCAGCCATTTATTAAGATGGGAGCTCCCTCCTGCAGTGACCTCCCAGCCAGTAAACGCCGCAATCCTACTCCAGTCACATACATTTCCTGGACAATACTGTGCAGATCAAAGGACTTACCTGCCCCTAGGTCACTCAGTGACCCAACGGCTCTGCTCTACACATGAAGGAGATCCCCCACTCTCTCTCCAGATGCCTGCAGTGGTCCAGGGTGTGAAACTCACAAAGTCTTTGTCTTGGGGGGGCCATAAATCATAGCACGCCCCCAAGACAACACGCAGCCATACTACTGCATTCTTCCCTTGGTGCACATGCCCCAGCAGCACCTGCGAATATTGCGAGACTCAAGGCACTGCCAAACAACAGCCCCTCAAGTCTTGCGCATGCTCCCACGAAATTTCTACACCATCTTAGGTGATGGCACTATTCCCTATACAGGCAGCCCAGATCTCACCAGTTCTTGTAGGATCTGCCCACCGCCATCTTGCCTAGGTCTATCCCTAGTTAAAAAGGCACACAATATCTATTCAGCTCTCAGAGTCATTGGAGTACCTCTGCCATACTGATACTAATTTTTTTGAATTGTTTTGGCTACAGTGTGGCCTGCCAGACTGCAGGGGCCCTATCTGATACAATTTTACCTCTCTTTTCACAGAATTAACATGGCAAACTGCAAAGAATGCGGGGTCGCCTTCAAGGCAATAGAGGAGGATGACACGAGGTGCTCAGTCTGTATCCTTACCCCAGAAGGGGCATGGTGGGCCCTAGATGCCAGCCAGAAAATCTGGCCCAACAAGGTCACTCTACTTCATACTGGGGACACTGGCATTCTCAGGAAACATTCCACCACCATCTGGCCTGGATGTCCTATTTTTACTGCAGCTTTTCCCATTCAGAAAATCCTGCCCAACAAGGTCACTCGGTATCAAACTGGGGACACTGACCTAACCAGGAAGGATCCCAGGCAAGGACGCAGTACAACACAGTGCCGTCAGGCCCGGTGCTCCAATTTGGGAGGCCTTGGCTTGGATACCGCAGCCCTTATTTGAACCAGCTCTAGGTAACATACAGAATAATGTGGGCAGGCGGCACATGACCTGCCACCATTTTCAGACCCCATCTTGCTGCCCAACTGGACTATTAAGACCCAGGCAGAGCTGCATTCTCACTCAGCCCCTCACTTAGTAATTGGCACATCTGACAGGCAAATATTTTCACCCCCCTGATGATCTCCACAGGCAGGCCACAGGATGTACTGTGAGACTGTACTTATCAGGATCTCACTTGGGACGAGCACAGAAAGGATGATGGCCACCTCTCAGCAAGGGCCCACAGGCACTCTGTGCTATGGGCAGGGCCACTAAAGGACCTACCAGGGGGCATGCAAGCTGACTGGCTGAAAATGCTGAATTCAGGGCACCCAACAGTGGCATCATGGCTATCACATTACATAGGGAGAGGCAGTGCTACAATCAGGTGGAAACACTGACTGGTGGACTCTGGCGCTGGGGGCAGAATATAGTCAGTACCTCGACACATGTCCAGATACCCCAATAGATGGGACACCCACTACCAGTGTCCTTCATCTGTCCTGGCCTCAACAGCCTTACCTGTCAGCACCATCTGGCCCCTGGAGCCAGTCTACACCTTGTGTTTTACACCATTCTCCTTTCCCATACTAATCAAAATTCCCACTGCTTGGTCGCTGGCTATACAGCCAGTGAGATCACTGCTCCTGTCACAGGATCCCACGTGCTCAGCACCTTGCCTTGCCTGGTGGGGTTGGGGACCTAAGATGTTTTTTCAATCAGAGAATCAGAGCCAGGCCATAACTGAGACTAGAATCTGGCTGGATGGGACAAGACACCACCCGAGTGGTACACCGGCTTATGCATGATCCCTTCTCCACACTGGAGATTACAGGTCTTTCCCATATATTGCAATAACTGCTCTTTCCTTGTCACAGGGCTCAATGCTTGTCAGCCCAGTCCTGCCCTTTAGTCAAAGGAATGGAGGGCAATCGTTCCTCATCACCTGAGGTATCATCTCTTCACATGATTGCCTTAGGGAAATTATGATGTTGTTTCATCACCCTCTATTCATAGGGCTCCCCATCAGCATATGATAACTACATCCACTATCTCACCTACTGGGATGAGATATGCCCTACATTTTCAGGTAAATTGCCACTAACACCACTTACTAGGGACATTGCTGTACCCGAACGGGGAACAAATTGCTCTTGTCTTCACAATGACTATGACAAGTTTCCCAGAGATTATGAACCACTCTGCCAATACATTATTGTCTTGATCGGTGCTAGAGAGGGGGAATCCATACATGCAGGGGGCACAATTGATTGACTGGGTGCAGCCCACACTGGACCTAAAGTGCTGTACTTATACCTGCTAGTGATCTACACAAAACATTCAAAGGGAAACTACTGTCAATACAGCCGGGGGTCTACTGACCTTGGTGGGGCTTGAGAATGCCTACCTTCACATCCCACCGATAACTCAGGTTTCACATCGAGTGACAGCACCTTCAATACACCTGCTTACTGTCCGACCTGGCAGTCACATCCCAAGTATTTACCAAGACTCTGGTGATCCTAGCATCACACCATATGAAGCAAGGGGTACATGTCATTCCATACCTGGACAGCCACAGTACGGTGGACAGCATAGACCTATATAGTCACTAAACTGCACACAATCAATTACTCTTGTAGCAGTGGCTCAGATGTACTCGGGGTACTTGTGGCTCAATGCAGCCATAGTAAATTTAGACCACAGCAGCAGGGCCTGCAAAGGAAACAGAATAATCTGAACAAGATAGATAACCCCTCCAGTAGCGGTTTCTGAACCAACAATGCCTGCCTCCCATCATTGAGCATCATCAGGGCTGGGGTCCCCCCCCCCGTAGCACACAATTAAGACAGCCTTCCTGGTAGCACTCTGCTCCACTAGAAGGATAGACCAGAACAGGCCTTCCCATATAGGAAGCCCTTCCTAATGTTTTCCCAGTGATAGGGTCATACACAGAATGGTAACCCCTTTCTGATCCAAGGTGGTATCCACATTTCACTGGGACCAAGTCATACTACTGACTTACATAATGACAGCTGACACCCCAGATGTCCCACAAACTCTTCTGCTAGATGTTCACCATCACCTTAGTAACACCTCAGCATGACAAGCTACATACACATGCCAGATGAATCCCTCAAACTGATCAAAGGACAGAGGGTAGGACAGGCAGGTAGGACAGGCAGCCAAGTCCAAGACAGTCCAAAGACACCATTTCTAGATGGATCATACACACAACTCCCTGACCAAATGGAGGGAACGTGTCACTACTATGCATTTATTCATCAGCCATATGGTCTTCCATACATATGTCTTGACCCAATATTGGCTGAAATTGTGTGGGGGCCCAACACATATAGCATTGCAGCAATCTGCCTTCCTTTCACCCTCCCAAGAGTAATAACTTGTAATATCTGCACTGCTACTAAGGTCCCACTGGTTTCTGACTGCGGAGTACTATAAATGGTATGAAATATAATAGGATGTACTCACCAGGTAAAGATGATTATCTGAGTACCCCTCATAGTACTCCGCAACCCCACCCGGGTTGGCAGATTACCTCTCTGACTGGGTTAACAAGGTCATTAGCATCACGATAGATGCAATCAGAGAACATTGGGCAATGAATTCCAGCTTACAAGTGCATAAATATAGAACATATAGCAGAAAGGAATTTTCTGTTGGCAAGAAACATCTACGTTTGTCAATGATAAATAAAGAAGGTGTCAGAATAAAGAGTGTGGGTACAGAAAAATGCATGATTAAGTTCTCTGTTCTAACTTGCACCTTAGTGCAGGCTACCATGCACTAGTCAGAGGGGACATCATTCAAGAATTAGGTCACATGTTTGTGACTCTGTTCATAGGATGTCTCCTCTCCTGGCTTGTATGTCTCTGTTTTTTTTCTTGGTTTTTCACAATATAGCTAAGGAAGAATCACACTAGAGATAATCTGATGAGCACAGAGGTATGTCCTAGACCCCCCCTTGATTTGATTGGATCAACCTACAGGATGGACGAGGAATACTCACTGGTTTCTAACTGCAGAGTACTATAAAGGGTACTCAGATAATCACCTTTACCAGATGAGTAAATCCCATTTTCATTGACTTAATGGACTGGATCTGGATACTATAAGTGAGAGGAATCAGGGACCAGGAATGAGTATGCTGGTGTGTGTGTGTGTGTGTGTGTGTGTGTGTGTGTGTGTGTGTAACTAAAATAATGTAATTCTGGACTGAGATGACAGCCTCTGGCAAAGCAAGAATTAAGCACAGTGGGGTGAGGTGGGGAGGTGGGAGAGAGACCATAATCTGAAAAAAGTTAGATTTGATGTAGCCTGTCAGAGCTGTATGTAAGGCAGTTTGCATAGAGTTTATTCAGCATATAACCTTAACATGATTCACTGCAAGCTGGATTTAGAGCAGTATGTAATGGGTGGGGTAGGGGGACAGAGACCATGATGTGAAAGAAGCTAGATTCACTGTAGCCTTTCAGAGCAGTATGTAGGACAGTTTGCCTAGAGTTTATTCAGCACAACCTGTTTATTACAGGCATTAGGCTGCAGATAAAAATGTGTAAAAAGAGGGTTTAGGTGTCCTTTAAGACTGAACTGTGAAGACAGCAGAGAGGAATTTCTCCACTTACTGATGCTTAGTTTAGTAAGTTGCATGTGCTTCTTTACACTGTGCACAACCATTGATTGAAATTTAAGCTGGCAGGAGTGTGCTACATGTAGGAGGGGCATGTAAGTTTCAGTGAATGAATGGCTCAAACTCTTTCTCTCTTTCTCTCCCTCTCAGTGAAGTGATTTCAGGTAGTAGAAGGATTGTGGTTCTAATCCAAAACTGTGCTTTAGAGGGAGTCTGAAGTGTCCCTTTTATGTTGGCGCGCTTGCGCAGCCAACATCATGGGACAGTGCAGCTTTGGAGGTGGGGTCGCTGTTGGGCGAATGCAGGGCACACATCAGTAGGTGCGTCCCTCATTCCCCAATCAGCCTGCATGCAGGCATCACACCATGCATACATAATGTGGCGAGCACATCTAAGAAAAGGTCCACTGCAATCTGAGCAAAGCTCGTCATATGCAGCGGACCCTTCCTACGTGCTCGCCAACATTATGAGCATGGTTGGCGAGTGGGTGGCTGCCCACTACTGCCGATCTGGGGTGTCAGATCCCCTGTTGGTTAACTCCCCACTTTCTTTGTGTGCCAAGAGGGAGCCCACCCATTGGCATAAACCCCCAATTGCTGAATGCTGAGGGGTGCCCAATCCTCAGCTCACCTCCCCCACTTTCTTTGTGTGCCGACGGGTGTCCAATCCCTGTCGGCATTACTCCCTCATCCCCTCGTGTTGTGTGCCAATGAGGGTGCCCAATCCCCGTCAGCTATAGACCCCCAAACAGTTAGGTGGCGTGCTGGGAGCCCACCCCAGCATTCCAAATCCCTGCAAAACAAAACTGTCCCGCAATTTTTTTTCCTGTAAAACTAAAACGGTCCCTAGTAGTCTCGATGCCCCACACCAAGACTCACCCTCTGCGCATCCTGCCTCCTCACCCCCTCACCCCATACTTACTCATGGAGTCCGGCTGTGATGATCTTTCGGTTGACCGGGGAACACGCCTGCACTTTTCAAACCCAACCGCAACTGGAAGAATTGCTGGTAAGCTGTATAATGGAATGAATAGGGTTTTCAACTTTAATGCATATCTACAAAATTTTCTGATTTTGGCCCCAAATTTTCAACATGGGGTTTTTGGGACCCCTTCTCATGAATTCTTGCACTGTCATGGCGTTATTCAGTCCCAAAAGGTGATTTCGCTGTCACTGCACAGAGTCACCTTTTGGGACTGAGTAATGAAATGACAGTGCCACTGTTCATGAGAGGGGCTCTCAAAAAGTCTATATTGCAAGTTTGGTGGGAAAAATCCAAAAAATGACTGTTTTATGAGCATGCATAGCAACTGCGTAATGCACACTCGTAAGTTAGCACATTCGCACTATTTTCATGCCAGATTCTCAGCATTGACATTTTACCACACCTTCTTGTGAACCGTACAGCTGTCATTTTTCACATCCTGGCCGAAATGTGTTTTTGCACTTCCGGCGCAGAATAGCACGGTTGCTGTGCAAAATCAGTGTTCTGGACACATTATGAAAATGACAGTGACACTGTTCATGAGCAGAGGTCCTAAAATGCCTGTGTTAAAAATTTGGTGACAATATTCCATAAAATTACTGTGTTACGAGCGTGTGTTGTGCAGTTTGCACGCACGCTTGTAAGTTCGCAAACTTATAATATTTTCACTCCACATTTTCAACAGTGCCATCGTTCTACACCTCCTAATGAACATTACAGCTGTCTTTTTTCACATCCTGACCAAAATCTGTTTTTGCAGTTCCGGCGCACAATAGTGCGGTTGCTGTGGAAAGTCCGTGTTCGAGACACATTATGAAAATGGCAGTGACACTGTTCATTAGCAGATGCCCTAAAATGCCTATGTTGAAAATTTAGGATGAAAGTCAATAAAATGAGTGTTTCTGGCGTGCATTGAGCAGTTTGCACACACACTCGTGACTTTGTGAATTTGTAATACTTTCACTCCAGCTGTTCATCATTGGCATTTTTCCATACCTCCTTATGAACAGTACAGCTGGCTGAAATGTCTTTTCGCATGTCTGGTGCAGAATTGCACGGTCACTGTGCAAAATCACTTTTCGGGACACTTTGAGGAAATGATGGTGACACTATTCATCAGCAGAGGTCCTAAAATGCCTATGTTGAAAATTTGGTAGTGAAAGTCCAGACAATGACTTTGTTGCAAGCATGCATTGCACAGTTTTCACGCACCCTTGTAACTTCATCAATCTGCAATATTTTCATGCCACATTTTCACCACTGGCATTTGTGCACGCCTCATTATCAACAGTCCAGCTGCCATTTTCCACAGCCTGCCCAAAACGTGTTTCCGCAGCTCTGCCACACAGTGGCATACTCGCTGTGCAAAATCACCTTTTGGGACACATTAACAAACTCACAGCACTATGCCTCTCCACCTCTGCCACTGCCAATGCCAGCATGACAACATTCGGCATTGACAAATGCTTGTTTAAAAAGTGATAGCAAGATGGCTTGCAGAGCTCTGTCTTGCAGCTGCAAAAAATGGAAAGAAAAGTGCCGTTTTGCTAATGAAAATCAGAAATAATGAAAATAACTTAATGCCCACTTCTTCCAAAGAAGACTGGCTGAAACTCAACACACTTAGGGACAGCTACAATTAAATAATTAGAGAACAAACTGAAAAAGCCATTTTTTGAGCTAAAGTTTAAATTTGTGGATCAAGAGGAGATAGCTGTCAGGCTTCTCACCATAAGACTCAGAAAACAAGAGTCAAGGAGGCTTGTCTGTGAAGTCCATAAAACTCCTGGAGATCCCCTCTTAACCAAACTAAAAGGGATATAGCTGCAGCATTTGAATCCTATTACAGGGCCCTATAGTCCCCAGATGTAGCCACCCCTTCCCATGAAATCCAATTCTTTCTTGTGAAAGTAAACTTGCTTAAATTCACCAAAACATAAGTCCCTAGTCTTGAGGGGGACATTACCATCACTGAGATTTTACAAACAATCAAAGATGTAGCCCCTGATAAGGCTCCCAGCCCTGATGGGTTTTCCACTAACCTGTTCAAGACCCTTAAGAATGAGCTGACACTACAACTATCTAAGATGTTAATTAATGTCATGAACATTGGCCATCTGGGTCCCCTTATGCAGGAAGCCCACATCACTTTAATCCCAAAGCTAGACAAGGATCCAGAGCAACTATCCAATCACAGGCCAATATCCTCCTGAATACAGATATTAAAATCCTTGCAACGGTTTTGGCCGTGCAGGTGGGCAAAGTCTGGTACACACTAATAGGACCTGAACAGGTTAGTTTCATGCAGGACAGATTGTCTGCAGACCACCTCAAGAAAGTTGCACATATTCTCTCTGCATCCAAGGACTCAGGTACCCCCGCGGTGCTCACGTCCATGGACGCAGAGAAAGCTTTCTATAGGGTTTCTTGGGTCTTCTTATTCCACATCCTTAAAGCCTATTCTTTTCCTCAAGGCTTTTTTAAATGGATAACTTTGTTATACTCTTATTCCTCAGCTAAAATAGTGTGCAATGGTGTACACTCTCCAAGCTTTCCCCTTTGCAGAGGGATCCACCAAGGCTGCACCCTGACCATCTATTTATTTAGTCTATATTTATAACTGTTGACTAGGACCCTATTAGCAACTGAAACAATAACTAAAATCATGGTTGGCAGGTAAATATATAAAGTCTCAACCGATGCTAATGATATACTACTCCATCTCAGTAATCCATCACGATCTATCTCTGCAGTCCTTAATATATTCCAACATTTTGGTTACCTGGCAGGCTGAAAACATAACATATTAAAAACAAAGATTATGTTTTCAGATGTGCATACCCACTGGGCTGATGTGATGTTCTGGGAAGGCAGTTGGGCCCCAGAAGGGCTTCAATACCTAGGAATATATACGGCCAAAAGCACTAAAGTCTTGTTCAACCAAAATCCTGACAAACTGGTCCTTAGACTTAAACATGATCTGAAACAATGGGCTGTCTTACCACTTTAATTTTGGGCCTGTATCAATGTCATCAACATGAACGTTCTCCCAATAGTGCCTTACCCCCCTAAGCATGCTCACCCACTGTATACCTCTTAAGTGGTTTACACACCTTCACTGTCTGGTTTCCATGTTCCTATAGAATGGGAAACAACCCAGAAGCACATACAATAAGCTAACCCCACAGAAGGCTAATGGTGGATTACAGCTCCCTGACATTAAGAACTATTACCTCGTCTCCAGAGCAAACAGTTTTTGTGGTGGAGATCTGCTTTCAGCCAGAACTGGGTTTCAACTACTGTCCTCAGTGGAAGCACATGGAAATCAACCTCTGCAAAACTGCAGGCATAGCCATACAGGTGCTTCCCAGCATCCCCTTTTGCAAACTCCCCCTGCAACTTAAGCCCACCCCCATCAGCTGCTCTGTGCAAGCTTGCAGACAATTCCACAAAATGTTACAAGCAAAGTCCTTATTTGACCCCCACCAACTCATTAAGAAAAATCCAAAGTTCCAGTTTCAAAATAAACAAAAACCCAAACCCTGGGATACATGTTAGAGGACACCTACCTCCTTTCCTTAGCCTCTCACCAGGCATCACCAGCTAACACCTGGCATGGCCTTTCAATTTCATCAATTACAACATGTAGATGCCTCTGCTCTAGGCCCAAATTCCTGAACATTTCACCCATTCCCTCACTGGGAAACTCTCATCACTTTAGCAGAACAATGTCATAGTGCCACTTTCCTCCTGTACTAAAAAATCAATGAGTTTTCGACCTCTAATGCTTCAGATTCCTGCCCCTATTGGCAAGGTGTATTTCTAGAACTCTACTCACAATCTGAGAGAGAGAGAAATGGTTGCAACCTTTACATTGATATATTGAATTTGATGGTCTGTGTCTTATGCAATAAAATATTAACTTTAGCCTTTATTACATTCTGGTCAAACTAACCTGACCAGGTGCCCTCAACACTAATACAGATACCAGCTGCAAGATGCAGGAAGGAATAATAAAACATATCTTGTAGGATTGCCAGATTGCAAACTATATCTAGGATTGAACTCACACTAATCTGGATCCTCTTCTTGGCCTTGAATCAGCCTTTACTTTATAGATCTGTTTGTTTGGGTTAGGAAGTACCACATTATGCTTCTAGCAGTAATAATTAAGAAATTAGTTCTAAAAGCCTGGTTGGATACAGAAACCATCACATACAGGGAATGGCACATGGAATTTTAAATGCACTCCACATAGAGAAGATGATTGCTAGTGTACCACACAGGCACAAAGCCTACTAAAACAGATGGAAAAGATTCCATACATTACTCCTTCTTAATGAGTAACGGTTCTCATAGGGTGGTATACCTCCTGACTCTCTCTCTATGCAATTTGTGTTTTGCTATACTGTAGTTGCTTCTTATATTATCAATTTGTTGTTTGACTGCTTTGCTAAGTGTTGTATCCTATCTTTCATTCTATGCTGACTTTCTCTTGGTTCATATTGTCGTCGAGGCACAGGTCAGAAAACATAGAAAAACAGGGGTAGTTTCAAAATTCACAAATAGTATTTTATTTTTCTCAATAACAGCAAAATAAATGTAATCAGCCTGTCCCCTGGGGTTACTAGAGTCCCAACAGTATTAGACTAGGAAGGTAGTGGGCAACTGGTAATGAGTTTATTAGAAGCTCTCTACAGATCTCTCATTGTTTACCTAGCGAGCCCGTGTGAGAAATGAGTGAGGTCATTTAGAACTCTCACAGCAGCCTGAGCCATAGTGGAATCAGCTACTAGGATAATAGTTTAGAATATTGGGTTCAGTTGGGTGGAGAGTCTGAGTGTGAGAGCAGTTGAGAGAGGAGTTTCTAATGTGGAGGTACCTGCCAGCCTGCCCTGAGGCTGAGTGAAGGACCTCTGGTCATTTTTCTCACCCCAGTGGGTGAGACAACAGCAGTACCATAGGAAGTGGTGGAGACCTGTAATTTTGAGACCCCAGTGGGTCAGTTCTGTAAGAACGGATGGGACTGCGAGATCTAGTGGTTCCAAGGGGCAATCTCCTGAGGGACTGGAAGATTGTCCAGCTGCCCAGATCAGAGACAGAGAGAGAGAGAGAGAGAGAGAGAGTCTTAGTGAAAGCTACCAGAAAAGGGGAGAATTGTGTTTCTTCATAGGTCTGTGTCTGTAAGAAAGGGAAAAACAAACCATAAGTACTGCTACATGAGAATGTGTCAGAGGGAGTCATCTGGTGGTGTATGTGCCCAGAGACAAGGTCAGAGGACACCACTCAGACCCCCACATATCACCATAAAAATGTGCTGAATGAAGGAATGTGAAAGTGTAGAGACTTTTAACAATCCAAGGGGATTGAAGGCTCTGTTTCTGTAATCTGAATGGAATGGCAGAGGCTAGCTTAGGCCAGGGTGGGCAGATCATCATCTAAAACTCCAGTCAGGACTAACTGATTAATAGAAGGGCACAAAGTTACTCTGCAGATGTTAACTAAGCCAATTGTGTCAGGAGGAATGTAATGGTTTAAGTGTGAGGAACCCCCCACACAATAGACACTTATAGGAAATGTAAGTCCTTGAGGTCCCTAGCAAAGAGGGATGGACTATTCAAGGTTCTGTGAGGAAAAAATCTAGAAAAATCCCAAACTGTGTTGAGCTAGAAAAGAAAGTGCTTGCTGATTGTCTGTACTGTACAGTGCCAACCTGGGGGACCACCCCGTTCTGTGTCCATCTGCGTCAGAATAAAGTCATACTCTACAATCCCATTTCTAGTAGTGGACATTCCATCTGTGCTTCCCAGTGTGAGCTTGTTTATGGGCACCCTCAAATAGGAGACATAACATAGCTCAAGCACCTCTCTTCCAGAACTCAGTGTAAATATCAATGTTATTTTGCACTCTAACCCCCCAACCTCTTAGATGCCAAGCCAGGTATTTGCCTCAATGTCAGGGGTGATGCCTATTGTTATGCCAACTTGTAGTTTGCTGCCTTGTCTGAGTACAAGTTAGGGGGTCCAGGTTGCAAGATGCTGCTCCTGGTCAGAGTAAGGGTTGTAAAATTGGGGGTTTCATCCAAAGATATTGGGTGAGAGGTAAAACTTTGCCAAGCCAGTTCAAATGCTTAGGGTATGTTTATTGTCACTTCTGTCTGATGGTGGTGCACCATAACAGAAATTGTTGTGAGGAAACTTAAAACTGTGCCAAGGAACATGCCATCCACAGATTTTCTGCCTGTGTTTTCTGATGAAAAAATTTGCTGTTTGAGTGCTTGTGGAAACTGTGATGCCAAGGACTGCTGTGCTGAGTAATGTGTGCCCTGTCAGTCAAAATGCTTAAAAACTCTTAAAAGTAATGATTTCAAAGTTCTGACTAAATGTGGACAAAGAGAACATTTGTGCTCAAGTTTACAGAAAGTGTCAAGTGTTTGTGAGTTAAACTGGTGGAGTTGCTATAGGAATTGTACAAAAAACCATGTCAAATTGCATAAAGAGCACTTCAACCTGTTGAAATTCCAAGCTGTGGGAAAAAAGTTTGTTTGCAGTTTAAATTTGCCTGATCAACAATCATCATGAAGGAGAGTGAGCAGGAGAGAGAGAGAGAGAGAGATAGAGAGTGAAAGAGCAGCTCATTTGCATGACGTCATGTTATTGGTCCACACAACCAAGTCCCTCCCATTGCCTGGAGTTTCTTCTCTAAGGGAGTGTTCGAGGACGAGAGAGCTAGGAGCATGTGAGGAGTTCTGACCAGCAGCAGCATAAGCGAACATTGCATTGTTGAATTTTGGAGTTTGCTTTTAAAAACTTTCAAAAACCAGTAAATCAGGCTTCTCCCAACTAGCAACTGCAGTGGTGAGTGATTGTGAGTGTGCGTGGTGCCAACCTTCAGTCTAAACAGCCCACTCAACCCCAACGGTCCTCAAATTGGCAGGAAGGCTGTAAATACCACTGGCGGGAAACAGCTACTTTCTGTAAGTACAAAGTATGGCAGCAAGGCAAAAAGAGTATGAGCGTTGTGTGTGTAAAGATCTAGTGCTAAAGTCAACAAAGTTTGAGTAAAGCAAGTAAACTGAGGGCAAAAGGACTGAGCAAAGTAGCGGTGGCAGGTTGCAAGCAAACAAGCTGTGTTTTAACTGGGCAGTACTGACCAAAGTCACCAGAAAGTCAAGTTGCAAGGTTGTGCATAGTAAAAGTAAAATGGTATAGTAAGGGAACCAAATGCAGCCAGAACCAGTGTGTGTGTGTATATAACGCAGAAAGTTTCAGTGGCCATGTTGGGGTGTAGTTCAAAGCAAATGTAAACAAAAAATGAAGTGCCATGTTAGGGCAGGGTCAAATGGTACAAACAACCAGACTCTGTGTGAGACCAAAATGCAATTCAGGCAGCAGGTTCAACACAGAAAGAGAAAGAGTCATTTGCTATTTAAAAAGTCAGAACCAGTGTGCAAAGTGCAAAGAGCAGATCAGTAACTTGGACTTGTGTATTGCTGTTTTTGCAGAGCAAAATGGCTAGCAAAAAGACAGGGTATACCCTCCATGCCAGTATATGGATTGCCCAGCAAGAAAGAAAACTAGAGCAATATGAACGGTTGTACAAATGTGAAGGTACACCAGGAAATGTTGCATTGCCTAACTTTCCAGCAAACATATGTGTGATCTTCATGAGAACTGGGAGAGATGTGTTAATGATTCCACACTACAAAGATTGTAGGAATCAGTATGGGATGTGTATGGAGAGAGTACAGTGCAAGCCAAGACCAAAGCAGTATGTTTGGCTCTGATGTGGACTCTGTGTGAGGGCCCAACCTGTGCATTACAGAAGGCAACTGCATGCAGGCAGAAAGATCCAGAGGAACTTGTAAGATAGTTTTTTGAGGGTGAGACCCAGAGCAACTTGCAGTGGCAGGCAGAAATGGTCTTTTTGACCCCAGAAAAGGTTGAAAGGGACCTGCCGGAGACTGAGTAAGAAGATCCGTGGGCATCAGGCACAATTCTGAGTTTAATTGGAGAAGATGAAATAGAAGATGCCTTACATTAGGAGGCAACTGCCTCAGAACATAGTGAGGGGAGTGGACTGTGTCTGGGGCTAAAACAGCTATCAGCTCCTGGGAAGAGCATGTAGAACAAGTTGAAATGGAGCAAGTTAGTAAGGCAACTGGTAGTGAGCATGGGCTACCAGTGGCCCTAACTGCAAGTGAGCCACAAGAGATGGTACAGGGCTCAAGAAAATTAAAAAATGAGATTATTAAATATAATCAGAATTTTCCTAACATTGATATCCTAATGATTTGTGATTATAATGCCAGGATTGGTTCCTTTGATGGATTTGTAAATAATTCCTTCTTGGTATATAATTCCAGTCATCCTCCTCTAGTATGAACTTCTCAAGACCTGAGTGTTAATAAATCTGGTAAGAGCTTGATTGAATTAATGTCTGAATTTGATTTATACCCCTTAAATGGTCGAATTCTGGGATATGAGACTGGGAATTATACCTATGCTAAAGCCCATCATAAATCATTACTGGATTTGGCCTTATGGTCTGGAGATATAACATTTTGGTTTTCTTTATTTATTCCAACCAGGGCAGAAAGTGACCATTTTTCACAACTATTGAGTACTGAACAGTGGGGTAGGGATGCCATAAGTACACAACTTGTGGACCCTCTTGAATGTAGAGTCAATAAGCGTATTAAATGGGACGTCTGTTTAGAAAGTAGAGTGATGGACCAGATTTTATTGTATGATAAGTTATTGAGTAAAGATATATGGTTGACTCGAGATGCAGAGAGTATATGGGAGACTGAAGAAAATCTTTTTAAAGAATTGAGGATGAGTTTGTATAAAGATGTATTAGTAAGTAAATGTAAAGAGAAACAAACATGGTTTGATCAGGAATGTGCCATTTTTAAAAACGGTTTAAGGAAAATGATAAGGCAAGTGAGAGTACATACAAATGAACAATTGCCAAAGCAGCTTAAGGTAAAGAAAAGGGAATATAAGATAATGCTTATAAAAAAGGAAAAGGATTTTCAAATTATTGAAATTGGCTCAAATGATGGACACAACTGAAAGAAAGAATGATAAAGATTTCTGGTGGCTTGTGGCTAAGGGTTCGCTAAATGATAAAACTAATGCTGATTGCTATATAACAGAATCACAATAGTTGGAATAGTTTGAGAAGATGTGCTTTGATCCATCCATTGAGTAGTCTGAGATAGCAGTGCCCAATAAACACTGGGCCGGATATTAGAACGCGTCAGGCTGGGGCACAAGCCTGTGCGCAGTGTAACTGGGACGCACCAGGGTGTCACCTGGGTGATATTCAACGGTTCCGCACAACGGCTCAGCACCATTGAATATGGCACAGTGGCCACCCACATAATGCATGGTGCAGTGGTACTGCGCCAGCGCAAGTGGCAAGTGAGGAGCAGGGGGATGCACCAGTACAAGTAGGGTTGTGCTAGGTGCAGGAACCATGATATTCAGCGCTGGGTATGCAAATGGGTCCATTATGCATGCAAGGTGCAAATGGACCCATTTGCATATCATTATGGTCTCATTTGCATGCAGGTGCGCTGATCTCTGGCGACTTGCGCCTGGCGCCTGCCAGGTTGTAGCCATCGGGGACTGATGCCCCCTGCCCCTCGGTGGCAAGGAGCCCCAATGCCAGTTCGTGGGCATTGTAAATATACTGTCATCCGTGGTGGTCCAGTGGACCATCTCTAGCCCGCTCACAGGCTTTATAATAAAAGTATCATCCCTGGTGGTCCAGTGGACTGAATCCTGCCCATTCACGGGCTCCTAATAAATAAATATTTCCCTGGTGGTCCAGTGGACCAAATCCTGCCCGTTCGCGGGCTCCTAATAAAGAAATATATCCCTGGTGGTCCAGTGGACCGAATCCTGCCATGATTGCAGGCTCCTAATAAAGAAATATATCCCTGGTGGTCCAGTAGACCCACTCCCAAGTCTGAGCATGGGCATAGTACATGAAAACACCCTGGTGGTCCAGTGGTACCCTCCCACCCACCCACCCACTTAGCCCCGCCACACACTCCCCCAGGTCAGTGGCGGGTGGCAGCTCCACCTGCAATCCACCCGGCTGCCCGGCTGACTGACAGCATACAGTACAGCTGTGCCCATTGAGGTCCACAGTGTGGGCCAATGGGCATGCAGACATACTGCTACACAGTCCCAATATTTGAATGGATGCATTCTCATATTGGGACTGTGTAGTATAGTATAGTACAGTCTGCATGCCCAAAAGAAATGTTTTTGGAACAGCTTTTCTGGGTAAAAAGCTGAATGTGGGAAAAGTGCTGGATGCAAGATATACATAGCAAATTGGATCAATATGGCGTCTCAGTATTAAAATCATATTTTAAAAGGAATATTAAGATTAGTCCTAATTATAAAGCTTATATTCAAAAAAAGGTTAATGAATACTGGATCAACCAGGATCTAAAGAAAATTCAACTATCCAGATTTTCTAGATGGTATGCAGAAAATAATGGTATTATTAAGTATAGGGACTACTGGGATATACTGGAGAATAGGATACTTAGAAATACCTTTTTCAAATCTAAATTAGAGCTATTCAAGAATAACATTTATGAAAACTAGATAACAAAATCTTCCCCAGACATATGAAATATGTGATTGCAAAAATGGGTTTAGAGAAGATCTCCTTCATGCTTTATGGCAATGCCCCTGTATAATAGAATATGGCAATATTGGTTGGGTCCATTCACAAACTGGCCTGATATATCAAGAAGTGAAATTACATTTATCATTATGAGTACAAATGATGAAAATACTATTAAGAGAATAGGACATTATTTTATTTATGCTGCTAGAATTAGAAAGAAACATCAGAGAGAGATGTTATTGTCAATACTGTATCATTGGATATGAACTGATATGGTCTATTGTTTAGATTTGGCCATTAATATAGATATATTAGCTTTAGGGATTATAATGTATATGGAATAATCCAGATATACTTTGTTGAGGTAAGACAATTATGTCTGACCTTTGATTCCCACTGTGAAACTGTTGTTTTCTTAAATATGCATTGTACTGTAGGGAATGATAAATAAGAAGAACATTTTAGCCCATTAGCATATTAGTACATTGTCCTTTTAATGCTGTCTATGATATTGAGCTATATACTGAGTGTCCATATTTATTGTATTATCCATCCTTTGAGGAACTTTGTGAACTATGTAACGTTTCATATTTTTATTTACAAGATATTACATGGGCTATGGTCCATGAGAATTCTAATTTGTGTGTGTATGTGAAATATTTGTGTTTATTTATACTGTATGTTTTTATACTGTGTTGTAAAGGCCTTGCATGGCCAAACAATAAACTATTTACTACTACAGGGCTCAAGAGAAGTTGTAGCAAGTACAGGAATGGACTGCTTTTTCCTGTTTGGAACATCCAAAGCTGGCTTGACCATTTCTGCCCACCCCCAAGCTGGGATGCCGAGTTGAGTCTGCCCAAAAGCAGTAAAGGGGAATGCCTGATCAGATGCAGGGCTGAGGCAGAGTATGGACTTAAATATCCATTGTTCCCAAGATGGATTTGGAAACTCATTGAGGACCATAGAAAGGAATGGTTGTGGGAAGAAACCAGAGTTACCATTAAGCCCCAAGTGTGTAAGTTCATGGGAATCAAACTCTGTCATGACAGGTTGAGGTTTTGGAGACTAGGTCACTCCCTCCATCTAGAGTCAGTCCAAATAGCTGACAACACTTCATCAGAAGCAGTCCACATCAAAGGACTTGTTCGTCCAGATAAGACAATAGTTTATGGTCCTCCTCCTCCTGAGTGGTACTACCCCTGAGTGCCACTATCAGCATTTTGCCGGCTTGGAAGATAGCCACACCAGAAGAGGTGCAATATGGTGTATTCACCACATAATTCTACAGGCAATCAGATTAAGAAAGAGATCAGAAGACCAGAGTCAGCATCCCGCCACTGAGAGCAACACGTCAGTGTCCCACCACTGGGAGCCAACTTCTGTGAGGATGGCTCCTGCCAAACTCCAAGAGGAGGAGACCAACATGGATTTCTTCTATCCTGGGGAAACCAGCTTGAACTCTGTCTGTAGCAACCAGGTCCAGAGGTGTCATGGAAGAGCTTGATATGAAGATGTGTCTTCTGCCAAGGTGAAGAAGAGATCTAGCCAGATCCAGAGAGGTGATGCAGATAGTCAACCTGAGCATCTGACATGGTAGGATAAAATCTCCTCAACTCATGTATTTAAAAAAATCACTTTTCTTTTTCTTCCACTATGTTTATTGACATTTCATGACAACACCACTTCATCAGGGAGGGTGGTTTCTGCTAAACATGAGAAAAAAAAAACAACATACAGACAACTGTGATGAAGAATCACATTTACACCTGTCTGTTACTAAATCAGTTTAAAGGCCCACCATAAAATATAGACTTTAAATCATGACTGCAATGTACTGAAAAACACAAAGGCCCAGATATTCAAAAGAGTTGCGCCAGCGCAAGTCAGAAAATGCGCCATTCTGCGATATTCAGCAGGAGGCACTTGCACACCCCAAATCACGCTAAGCAACAGCGCAATGATAATGAATGCATGTGCAACTGAAGGGGGAGGAACCATACATAAATGATGCAGTGCGATATTCAACAACATGTGCCATGTGCAATAGGGGAGCAAACGGAGGTTGCGCCATAGCGTAAATGAGCCAAAATAAAAAGGAACAAGGGAGAGGTGCAAGAACACTACAGGGAAGTCACAAGTTGCTGAACTATAGCCAGCCACACAGGCAACACACACACACACACACAGGGCAGGACAGTGAATGGGCACCTGGAACCCACAGGCTCAGGGGAAGGTGTGGGAAGCAACAGTGCAGAAGGGGGAAGTGCCACACAGCAGTGAGGCCACCAGAATCAGGTGTTCCCAGTGCAGGGGAAGTAGCAGCCAACTGCTGCGGCTGGCACAGCTGCACCGGGACACCATCATGGAGTAGCACTTCAGCCAACCCAGGTAAGTCATGGGGCCATGTGCAACCACCAGTGGCTAAGGCGCAACCCACAAACATGCATGGACACACACCAGGGGTGCATGCCGTCAAGGGAAGTGGCTGGGCATGGAACCACACACACCACCAGGGATGGGTGAGGTCTAACATGGCACACAGACAGACAGACACACACACACACACACACACACACACACGACATGCACAAAGGGTAGAAGGCACGCTGACCACAACCACCACCCCTAGCCACACACATGTCCGCAGACCACCACGCCCAGTGCCTGTCATTGTGTGTGTGTCAGATGCTGGGCACCAATGCACATTGGTGTACAGTGCAATGCAGGCATCATCATGCACACGCAACTGCAGACAGCAGCCGAGAAGGTGTGCAGATGGAATATGTGTGTGTGTGTGCAGGGCTGTGTACCCCACCCTTGCATTGCATGTTGAACAACACAATGCACACAGGGTAGCATCAGACAGTAGCCATAGTGGGACACAGGTCAGTCACGCACCACAGTGCCACCACCACCACCACCACGGATGCATGGGAGGCCCCGCCGAGACTCGCCAGCAGTGACAGGCTGACCAATGGCCTCATGGGGTGGCACCAATGGTCCCAGGGTTCTAAGCTGCGTGAGCGTGAACTGCCTTGTTGCTGCGTGCAAGGGTCTGCAGCACAATGCCTCCGCGCCCAGGCATGCTCAGGATGCCCACAGCTGAACCCAGTGTCAACAAGGAGCGTGTCGCATGACACCAGGAATGGGGGGTGGACATTGCACTGCGCGGTGTCTGCGATGCATATGCAAATAACTGTGTGCCCACTGTGGCCATGGCAGCTGTGATTGTCTGTGTCAGCCTGTCAATGGCAGCGGTCACATCCTGCCGCAGCTGGTCCATTCCTGCCAGGAGCAGACCAGTGTCTCTGATGCGCCACTCCTCTGCCTGGTGCAGGGCCGCACTGAGTGCATCCACCGCCGTCACAAGCCGCAACTGCTAATCGACTGATTTTTGGAGTATGCGGGTGTGCTCTTCTAAGAGGTCATCTGCCTGATCGGCATGCTGTCCCTCATGGTGTTCATGGCCCTGATGGGCAGCACCCCTTGAGGGTGGGCGCTGCAGACCAGGGCCATGTCTGGGCATGTCCACAGGCAGTGTACTGACACCCCCCCCCGACACTGTACCCTCATGACCATTGATTAACTGCTGACACTGTCCCTCCAGCTGCCGCTCTCCAGGGCTCAACGGTGCTGCTGCAGCAGCCACAACAGTCCCACTGTCCTGGACAAACACCAGTGCTGCCTCACTGGTGCAGACAGGCACAGGCTGGGACTGTGATGTTGAGCAGGCCTCCATGGCAGCACTACCAACAGCCATGCCCGTGCTGTTACCTGCTGTGTGGCCATCCTCCGGCCCACACATATCACTGTCCATGAAGTGAGTTCCATCATCATCAGTGATGGATCTGGCACCAGTCCGAGTCTCATCATGATGGCATCCATGGACGCTGGGACACAGGCAGGGCCTCCTCTGCACATGCTCCACCAACATCAGTCCAGACAGCCAAGCGGGCCCACTGTTTCCCTGACCCTCTGACACCTGTGGAGGTGGATAGGCCCTCCTCTATGTCCATGGTATCGCCCTCAGTGGAGTAGCCCACCACCACTTACCCATGTAGATGCTCAGGAGCTGTAAGGGAACACAGTAGCATTAATGTATCTGCCCTACCCTGTCTCCACCCCCATTTGACAGAAAAGGACCTACCATGCAGTGACGGGCTACCACCCGTCTGGAATCCACCACCTGGAACACCCTCAATGGCACAACACCTGATGCTGCCAGCAACCCGCTCTTCTTGTGGGGTCAGGCGTTGCATGGCTGGCTGTCCCCCACCGGTCGCAGCCCGTGCTGACCTGATGGCAGCCACCTTGTCCTTAATTCTCTGCCTGTTTGTACCCATCTTCTTTTTTCACTCCTGCATGGACTGCTGGTGTCTGCCATGCAGGTTGACGGCACGTGCCACCTCTTCCCATGCTGCAGCACAGGCCTGTGGTGTTCCCCGCTGTCCACTGAGCAGCGGCTCCTGATCAAGGTAGGCCTCAAACAGGGCATCTGTTTCTGCCTTGGTGAAGTTAGGCCTCCTCTTCCTCCGATGTCTTTGTTCCTCTTCCTCCACCTCAAAATCGCTCATTCTTGATCCTGTGGGAATGACAGGTGTTACCTGTGACTGTGCAGTCCCATGCATGTCCCACACACCACAGTCCACACTTCCAAACAGCATGCAACTCACCACAATAGACTACAATAACAGACTATGGCCACTGCAGCCCAGTGTCGCATTTTTATAGTGCAACGCATACAAATGAGACCAGGTGCAATTTTAAGTGGATGCTAATGCGGTATCTGCACCATTGAATAGCTGATTAGCTAATTTACATATGCCCACTAAATATCACGCTGTTGTACTTTGCGCAATTGTGTTGTACATGCTCAGGCAAGGGAGCATTTCTGTGTCATATGTAGTGGACACCGAATCGCACATGCCCAGGGTGCTGTCGCCTACGCCTGCCACGCTGCTGATGTGCTGTGCATGGGAGGCAATGCAGGGCATGGCCACCATTGTGCCAGTGGTGCTACTACGTTGTTCACATGTATGGCGCTCTGGCACAGGAGCACTGTAGGCACACTGGGGTCACAGCACGGTAGGCCGCTACAGGAAATGGCACACAGGCACCCTACTGTGCTACACTCAGTGAGTACCAATCGTGCTGTGGCGGTCCATGCGCGAGAGACCCCTGACCCTGTGCTGACCTTTTCCCCTAGGCACCATGCATCCGCATGGGTGCACCTCTATCACACTGTTCGGTGACAGCGCAATGGGGAATGATGGCACAGTACCGTGCAGCATCTGCACGTGGTGAATGTGCACTACAGAGCGCCATTTTGATTAAAAACAGTACAGAATGGCTCAGAGGTGGGCACCCATCTGGAGCCAACTGGAACTGGCAGATCTGGTCCAGTTAGTGGAGCCCCATGCTGCTGCCCTATTTGGGGGAGGCACCCCTGGACAGGGCCAGGAGTGCAGTGTGAGAGGAGGTAGTGGTGGCCCTGGAGGAGGCCACAGGCATGGAGAGGACCACGGAGCAGTGCAGGCACCACTATGGTGACCTGCAGCACTGGGACCTGGGAAGGCTTGCCTGCCTGTGGGCATGTGCCAGGAGGGGCATGATGCCATGGCCAGGTAGGTGCCCCATCCATACACTGTTAACGTCCATACGAGTATCATGGTGGCATGTGTTCAGCACATGGGGGGGCCATCCAGCGTGGGCTGTGGTGGTGGTATCAGGGTGGGGGGAGAATGGGTATGGCTGTGTGGGATTTACACACACACGGGGGTGGGGGGACTTTGCTACCAGATTGTACTGATGTTCCTCTCTCCATGTTTGCACCCTAGGCCCAGAGGAGCGCCAGCATGTGAGGGAGGGGAGGCTGCATCCGTGAGCAACAGCAGGCCAAGAGGGCGGCCCGGATCAGACAGACACAGGGACCAGCCTGATGATGGTGAGTGCCCTACATCAATGATTACTACTGCATGCTGTATAACAGGGTGGGCAGTGGGGCATGGCCACCATCCATTGACACCACTGCCATGCACGCAACTTGGTACAGTCAGCTCTGTCCAGTGGCACTGCATGTCTGGAAGTGCATCAATGGTGGTCCATGCATGTACCAGGTACATGGCTGTGCCACTGCCTTCACACCGCATAGCCATGTCACTGAACAGCCACGGTGGTGCTGTGCAGGACTTGGCCAGTGTGTGTGTGTGTGCGCAGTGGTCCGCATGGCTGTGTGCACCTGGGTGGGCAGGTCTTGTGGACGCGATCACTGTGGGTGGTCACACACCATCACAGAGGCATGTCCCATGGCTGTATGCCATGCACAGTGGGTGGGCTGCATGGAGCTGTGCATTCACACCTATTGACTCTGCTCCCTTGTCCTAGGTGGATGGCAGCTGCAGGATATCAGAGTGGCGCTGCAGGAGATCCTTCATGTTGCCAGGGCATCACTGGAAATCCTAGAGAGGATAGACAGGCTGGGAGTCAGACAGCGGCATGGTGGGAGGAGCAGCCAGAGTGGGGATCAGGGCTCCCACTGAGCTTACTAATGCCCCTGATTTCCCCTACCCCCTGGACCCACCCTCACACCCCTCCTTCCCTCTTCCATTTGTTCACCCCTGCCCCTTACCCAACCACACCTTGTTTGTGGCCCTCCCCCAACCTTTTGTAAATATTTGTATATAGTTTTGTTTGCAGTTTTTCAATACATTTGCTTTGATATGCCAACTGTGGTAGTCTCTGATTTGCAGCGGGCTATAGGTGCTCAGCTGCAGTGGTGTGCATTGCATCAGGGGTGGTGCAATCATGTGCATGTGTGTGTGTGTCCATGGGGAAGTGAGTATGGTGTGGGAGTAGCTATCAGTCACTGTCTGTGGTGTGTGTGTTGTTCCCTGTGCACTGGATGACTGTGTGCAGTGGTCCACGGTGCATGCTCTGTGTCCTTGGTGCACCTGTCAGACCGTCCATGGCCTGTGAAGCTGACACCCTTGCATGTCTGTGACCTGCACAGTCCACTGGCATGTCAGTGGTGGCTATCCATGCTGGACAGCCACTGTACCCGGCACAATGCTGGGTTGCCTTCTGTCACTGGTGTGGTGCATGTCTACCTTGGGTGACACTGTGGCCTCTGCTGTTGTTGTCCCACCTCCATGCTGTCACTTGTGTGTGTTGTAGGGGATGTGCACTATTGTCTGTCACTTGTGCTCTGGGTGCATGCTGGTGGCATATAGCTCCACAGTGCCTGCGCAGGGTGGCTGGTACTCCTGTGCCATGGAGGGGTTCTGGCCATGTGTACACGGTTTCCATGGCCACATGCTGGAGGTTTGGTTGCCCTGCTACTGTGCCCTGTGTTGGTGTGCCCTTGGGTATGGGTGGGTGTTTGTCCATGCACTGTGTTGCATCCTGTGTGGCGCATGCTTCCATGTACCACTGTGGGTGTCTGCGCTTGCTGTTGTGGCCAGTGCTGGGTCGGGATGTGTCCTTGGGAGGGTGTGCAGGGTGATGTACCACTGGTGGTGGGGTCTGGGGCATTCCCTGTCACATGTGGGGTACCTGGTGTGCCGACGCATGGTCGGTCTCTCAGCTGTACCTCAGGGGGACATGCATGGTGGCACTGTGTATGCAGTCATTGTATCGCTGTGTGCTGCCACCCACTGACAGGTACTCATGGTGGGACAGCCTTGCATAGTTCTGTGGTGCACAGGGTTGCATTGTCACAGTAGGGGTGGTGGCATGCATGGGATGTCCTGCACTGGTGGATGCTGCTCCTGGGCAGGGTGTCTGGAGATCATGGTGCAGGGTGTGCGATGCATTGGTGGGATGATGTGGCATGGGGTGGTTGGCCCTCCTTGTGTGCCGGTCACAGCTTGCCAGGGGTGTGCTGGGGCACCATGCCCCAGCTGTGGGTTTGTTGCTGGTATCCATGGGCAGGTGGTTATTCCATCTCTCCACCGGTTGTGCAGTGCATGGGGTGTAGGGGACAATGTCTGTTCTGCTGTGTGCTCCTCTGCCCATCTGTGGCATGAGTGGTGGGCACCTGCATCCTGTCCCTGCACATACCTGGTTGTGCTGTTGCACTGTTGCCCTGCTCCACTGAGCATCCCTGGTTGTGCTATGGCACATTTGAACTGCTCCATTGAGCATCCCTGGTTGTGATGTGGTGCATCTGGACTGCGCAACTGCACATCCCTGGTTGCGTTATGGTGCAGGTGGCATGATATTCAGTCTTGTGCCACAGGTGCATCTTGACATGTGCAGTTTTTGAATATCGCGCTTCATGTGCATGGGCGCAGTGGACTTGCGCGTGCTTCTGCTATTGCGCACTTTTTGGGTGCAGTTTGAATATCTGGGCCAATGTCTGCTACAGAGTGAAAACAGCAGAAACATTCTCAGGAGCTGTCATATCTAAAAAAGAATGTTTTTTCTCTTAATCATTACAATAAAGCTGAATGTAATCATCAGAAGCTGTCTGAGCTATAAGCTGCATCAGTGTCAGTTTATTATAATATTACCACTGCAATAATAAAATCAGACACACACACCACCCTTAATGATGTTCATTAATATGTAAAAGGATGCTTTCACATTTTACCTTGATAAAGTCACTAGCCTTTATTTCTAGTGCCCCATGCTGGCTGACTTCTGCTGTAAGAAGCAGTCAGACTGCTTAGGAAGGACAGTTTAAAAAAATAATATATTTATTGCAGCACTAAATTTGCAACAGTTCTGGTGACCTAGGCAGCAGCAGCATTGCTAGGAAGCTGCACATGTGGATGGGATGAAAACGGGTTATGTATGTCCTGCTGATAAAGTTATTATTTACAGAAGCACAGATTCAATAATGTGGTAGAATTGCAGCCAAATGAGGGCAGCCCAATAGCACATTGGTTGGATTTCTGTCTGTGTCACTGATGCCCTGGGATCAGATACAGACTCGGAGCATTGCAGGGCTGACCAAGGGGTGGAAGGACTGCTCTTCTCCTCTGGAGGAGAGTGATGAGCGACCAAAGCATGATTGACTAATTGCGGAGGCCGGAGAGAATACAACTGCTAGAGCCACATTGTCAGGGAGGCGTGCTGGATGTCGCGCATAGCACACTTTGTCATTGCACACCATGCCTTCCAAGAAGCTCACTCAAAAAAATCACTGCCAGCTCCACCTATGCCACTCCACCCCTCTGGCTCTGTGCTGCACCTCTGTGATACCTGGCTGGCAACTTAGCTACATGTTTCCTCCAGTGCAGTCCAGTACCACAGCCTCACTCGGGGGGGGGGTAAGCCTGGGAGGCCCTCCCTGTGGTGTTCTGACTGCAATCCTCGACCAGCCATCTGTGGGGGCCTTGCCATCTGATGGCCCCACCCAGAGGGGGTAAGTCTGGGATAATTGCCACTCCAGGTAAGTCCCGGGGATGGGTGTAGGTAAGGGGGAGTTGGAGCCTGAGTATTCAGAGGTCTGGCACTGTGGGCAAAAAGCATAGTAAATAAAAAAAAGAATTACAAACAAATGGTAATGTTCCTGAATCTTATAAATAATGCTGATACAGCAGGACCTGCAAATGGCAATATCCCCGAATGAGTGGGCAGGCCTCCTAAGGGGGATACACCTAGGTTATAGGGACTCCAGGAGATAACTTATACACCTCAGGGTCTTACTAAGATGGTACCACACTCCAGACACATTCCAAAGGCTAGCACTCCTACCTCTCTTTAAATGCTAGAGGTTCCAAGCCTCCCAGGCCAATTTACTGCACATACTCTGGCAATGCTCATTGATTTGCCCTTTCTGGGCAGGAGTACTAGGGGACTGTACCAAGATAATACATACTCAAATTCCAGTAGGCCCAAACCTCATCCTCTTAGGAGACACCTCACAGGGGCTGAACTGTTCAGCACAGTTGTGGAAATGGTTACTGGTGGTCTTGCTGGAAGCAAAATGATTAATCCTGATGAGATGATGTCAATCAGCTGAACCTTCACTTCTAACATGGCACACACCGCTAGCTATGCTAGCAGGTTTTGAATGCCTGTCATACATTAATATGAATCAGATACAGGCATACAACAAGAAATGGGGACAGAATCGCAGGTCCCACCTATGCTTTACTCCCACACCATAACCTGGCAACCCCCCTTTGTCATACACTTTTACTCCATGTAAATCCTCCACTCCTCTTCTGGGGACTCCACAGAATCTCATGGCTGAGTCATCTCAAGGAGGGTATAGGGTCAACTGACATTGATAAAGCTGCTTGATTGAATATTTAGTGAGTAGCAATTGTTGAGGACCATAGTCACTCCCTTCTGTGTTATGAAAGGATACGATGCAGTAGGCAGAGATTTAAGTTGGATGTAAAACAAAAATGTTACAAGTTTATAAGTGTGGGCACACCCACTGTTGAGATGCAAAGTTATTTTTCAGTCACTACTTAAAAGTTCTAAGGTTCACCTTTTCAATTCTTGAATAAAAGGATACAAGTAAGTTAGTAACTTTCTGCAAACTATACTATATACTATGTAATGTAAGGTATTTAATTCCAATGTACACATGTCTGAAGTTGCTCTTTGGAGCAGTCGCTTAAATGTAAGTTCATGATATGTTACTTGGAAAACTCAATAAAATCTAATATAATAAAATGGAAAAAAATGCCTATACATATACATATACATATACATATATATACATATACATATACATATACATATACATATACATATACACTCTTTGTTGCAAGTCAGGTATGCCTTATTAGCCTCAGGAAAATCTAATATGTTTTTTACGGCTGCATTTCCAGAGCCACAGAGACATATTGCTATTACATAAAGGGGCTATGGAAGCACATGGCAGGATACCTTGACTGTGTCCTTGCATGATGTAGCTGAAGCACATACAGTACTTACATTCACCACAGTGCTGTTCCTTTTCTCTCTTCCCAGCCCTCTGCTATGGCACTATTTTCTAGCTCTGCACTCACTTCTGTAACACAGTACTCCCATAAACAGTGGAAATCTGACAGTTATAACTTACAAGTTTGATCAGCAGCATGTTGGTGAGTAGCCATTGAACAGCTGACTTCCATAAAGAGTGGAAAACTAATTTTCTTTCCATAACACTCTGTTCTCTCCCCCCCCACTCTCCCCCTACTCCAGTAACAGAGCTGCTCAGCAGTACACTATTCCACATTCCACTCTTTCTCTCATTTTCAGTGTTCAGAACTTAGCGCATCAGCTTGCTTCAGCATTACAGGTCTGTGTCTTTTAAACCTGATTCTTGTCACAGCCTCACATACTTTTCTTTCTTTCCCTCATAAAAGAGATTGCAACTGATTGTCGTAAAAAGTAAAAAACTCTGCAGCCTTTTTGCGATAGCTTGGTTTCACACACACACACACACACACACACACACACACACACACTCTCTCTTATTTCATTACCAGGCAGCTCAATTCAGACAGCAAGCTCCAGTGACAGCTTGCCTCCCTGATGTAGCTCAAACAGTAGTAGTGTGCTGTTTTCTTCTGGATTTCCACCTCCACATCTTAGCAGACACAGGCTTTAAAGGGACACTGTTCATTTTTGTCTGACCTTTGTCCCTCATGTTAAAAAAGCAGATTGACATGAAGTAAAACATATGTAGAAGCAAGGTTTCTGATAAGAGGAGTCAAGCCTTTCTACAGCAGACTACAGACAATGCAGAATTAGAGATGGAAGACTAGGTTTGTTAGCCAAGGCACCTACTTTAACTGAAGTATTTTCTTCTAGGTTGCATGAAAGGACAGAGCAAAGAACCTTACCAAAGCAACAATAAGGATTAAGGCTTCTTTTGGCTAGGCAGGTTTACTATGTGTTGTTATTTTGATTTTGCACTCACAGGGATTGTTACTGTTTGTTGGTAACATTTTATTGCTTTATTTTTCTCTAATTCAAACTGTTGTTGCTGGGTATACATTCTACTGCATTATTACAGGGTGTGTCTACAGGTGTGTGCTTACAGATTACTGCTGTAATCTTCTGATTCAAATAGTCTTTTGCAAGATATATCTTCTGTTACTGCTTTATCTTTCTCGGTAGCAAAGTGTTTCTTACAGGGTACATCTTCTGTGAAATTATTACAGGTGGTGCTTTACAGGTTTCACAGTTTTAGCTGTCATTAGGATAAGCTTTCAGGGCTACTGATTTGTTGCTGGCTGATTGTTTCTGCTCCTACCTCTTATTTTCTTTCATCTGTGGGTCTTCTTTTTCAGCAGGGGAAGGGCCCAGCCACCCACCCCATCCCCAACCACCCCACACTACACTCCTTTTATAGGGTAGCACAGTGATGACATTTACTGTAGCAAAGCAGGATGGGGTGGATCAGAGGGGTATCCACACAGTGACCTCATTTACAGGGGCACTAGTAATTTAACTTGTTATAACAAGTCATACAAAGACAAACAACCAAAACACAAAATCAAACTTTTGCTTTCATTTTCTTCCTTCTGATTACTCTGACCAGGTTATAAACCCAGCAACTTACCTGGAATGGATATCATTAACTGTAGGTACTGTGGAACACTTTTCATAAGGGCATTTTACAGGACATAGGGCACTGTCGTACATGCTGGGCCATTGGAGATATAAGGGCTCAGCTCCAGGCAGCATGGGCAGAGACTGAGCACCTCAAATTACATATTCAAGAGGAAATGTATTGCGAGATCTGCCTGTCATTTCCCCAACATCCGACAGAAGCACCTCGACCACAGTGGTGGTTGGTCATGGAGGTTGGCAGGTGGTTAGGAGGGGGCAAATTGGGTGCCCCATCACTCAGTGCTCTTCAACATATCACCTCCATGAACCATATAAAAACTACAAGCAGGTAATTACCTCTATCTCCAAACTCAAACAAAGGAGCAGAGGACAGTGCGGAGCAGGACAATGCAGCACAGGATCTAGCACAACAAAACGCACCCAAAACAGGAACCAAAACAAAGAAATCAAAAAGGAAATCAAAAAAATTTCTGATCATAGGAGACTCCATGATTCAGGGGAGTTGATGCGTATCTCCAGCCAGGGATAATGGTCAGATGTCTTCCAGGTACATCAGCATGAAGAGACAGTGACCATATTGCTAAAATTGTTCAGGAAGTAGGAGAAAACATTGATGTCTTGGTACACATAGGAAATAACAATCTCGCCAGCCGATCAGTTGTGGAGACCAAGGAACACCTAAACAGGCTGGGGGACAAACTATCATCCATTTCATCTGGCATCTCTTTCTCTGAGATCCTGCCAGTCTGGGAGAGGGGGACAGATGGACGGAAGGTCAGAAAAGAGGAGATAGGGGAGCTAAACATGTGGATCAAGGGCTGGTGCCAGGAAAAAGGACACACATTTGTAGGGAACTGGCAACAGTTTTGGGAGTGAAGGTTCTTTGAATTTGATGACTGCATCTGACTAAGGATGGAGTCAGTGCATTGGGGCAGAAGTTTGATGTCTTTGCATAAGATTTAAACTAGCAAATGGGAAGAGGGGTGCAGCACCCGAAATGTCGAATGAGAAGAACACCCCTTCCCCTCAGCTAGTGGTCAAACAGGAGTTCAGCATGTTTGTAGTTCATTTGCATCACCAGGTAAAGGAAAAGGTCTGGCTCCCCATACGATGTACTGGGGAAATGTCAAACCTCGCAAAACAACTAATACACCAAAATATGACCAATTGAAAATCATGTACACAAATGCTCACAGTCTGGGAAACAAGATCCTAGACCTGCAGGCAATAATGACAGAGGATAAATTGGACAAAATAGCCATTAGCGAAACATGATTTACCAGTAACCACACTTGGGAGACTTCAGTACCTGTCTATGTACTGTTCAGAAGAGACCGAGGTGCAAAGGGGGGGGTGGAGTGGCCCTTTATGTCAATGAAAATATCAAAGCTACAGAAATTTAGAATACAAATAAGGACCCAGAAGAACTGTGCATCACCCTGAAAACAGGAAATGGGACAGCCATACAAACTGGGGTTGTGTACAGGCCTCCACACCAGGGGGAGGACATAAGCACATTACTGTTAGAAGATATACAAAACATGACAGCTAAAGGGGATGTTCTAATAATGGGAGACTTCAACATGCCAGATACAGATTGGTCAATACCAGCAGGGACATCTGCCAGAACTAGACACATGGTGGATTCTTTGCAGGGGGAGGGCCTCAAACAACTCGTACAACAACCCACAAGGGACAGAACTATCCTAGATCTAATACTGACTAACAGGGAAAGGATAATAGATCTCCAGGTAGAAGGTCACCTGTGGGCCAGTGACAATCACATGCTGTGGTACAATTTGGCCACTAGAACAAAATCATCCCATTCCAATGCAAAAATATGGGACTTCAGAGGAGCTGACTTTGATAAGATGCCCAACAGAGTTAAGCTAGCCCTGGCAAAAAGAAATACAGGTGAGGGGGTACAGGCAAAATGGGCAAGCATTAAAGATGCAATACTTGAAGCAATATCCCATTGTGTTAGTGAGAAAAGGAAGTGCAAAAGAAGAAAGAAACCACTTTGGTTCTCAAACACAGCAGCAGAATAGGTCAGAGCCAAAATGCTGGCCCTCAGAAAATACAAGGGAACACAGCAGGACAAAGATAGGGAGGCATACCAAACTTCCCGAATGGAAGCAGGGAAGGCAACAGGGCAGGCAAAGGCCCAAACCAAGGAAACACTAGCATGAACAGTAAAAGAAGGTGACAAGACTTTCTATAGATACATTACTGAAAGGAGAAAGTCCAGAGGGGGTATTGCTAAGATCAAAGGGGATAAGGGGGCGTGCGAGGAGGAGGACCATGTAAAACCATCTATCCTAAATAGTTACTTCTGCTCAGTATTTACTGAAGAGAAGGTAGGGCAGGGCCCACAGCTCTGCACCATGGACACGGGGGAAGGAGGTGTGCACTACACCCTTCACAAAAGAAAGGGTCCTACAAGAGCTCGATAAGCTCAGGGTGGGCAAGGTAATGGGACCTGATGGCATACATCCCAGAGTACTAAAGGAGCTAAGGGTGGAACTAGCAGAGCCATTATCAGAACTGTTTAGTGAATCTCTGCACAGATGAGAGATCCCAGAAGAATGGAGAAGGGCTCATGTGATCCCACTTAACAAGAGTGGTAGCAAGGAGGAGCCAGGGAACTACAGATCAGTCAGTCTTACCTCAGTAGTGGGCAAGATTATGGAGACACTCCTTAAGGAAAGGATAGGGCAGATAGGATAGAAGCACAAGATTCAAGACAACATGGGTTTACAAAGGAAGGTCCTGTCAAACTAATCTCATAGATTTCTTTGACTGGCTAACCAGAGTGGTGGACCAAGGGGGAGCAGTTGATGTTGCCTACCTTGACTTCAGCAAAGCTTTCGATAGTGTTCCACATAGAAGATTGGTTAATAAGCTGGGTAGGCTCAGGGTGGGTCAGATATTGGTCAACTGGGTGGAAAACTGGTTGACGGGCAGAAAATAGAGAGTGGTGGTAAACAGTATACAGTCAGAAGAGATGCAAGTCACAAGTAGGGTACCTCAGGGATCAGTCTAGTGGCCGTTCCTCTTCAATATCTTCATCAGTGACATTGCAGATGGACTGGAGGGTAAGGTTTGTCTGTTTGCAGATGAGACACCAAGATCTGCAACAGAGTAGATGATCCGGATGGTGTGGGCAGAATGAGAAGAGATCTGGATAAACTAGCAAAATGGTCAGAAGAGTGGCAACTGGGGTTTAACGCAAAGAAGTGCAAGATCATGCACATAAGGAAGAGAAACCCTGAAGCCACCTATAGGCTGGGAAGGGAGTTGCTGGCAGTCAAAAGGGAAGAAAGAGACTTGGGCGTCATTATCACCGATGACCTGAAATCATCCAAGCAAACCTCTAAAGCAGTAGGTAAGGCTAGAGGGATGATGGGATGTATTAGTAGGGGTATCACAAGTCAGAAGAGGGAAGTAATAATCCCTCTTTACAAGACACTGGTTAGGCCCCATCTGGAGTACTGCATGCAGTACTGGAGGCCACACCTTCACAAGGACATTAACCAAATTGAGGCAGTCCAGAGAAAGGCAACCAAAATGGTGCAGGGACAGCATCAGAAAACATATGAGGACAGATTAACAGAATTCAATATGCATAATCTAGAGCAAAGTAGGGAGAGAGGTGATATGATTGAAACATTCAAACACCTTAAGGGCATTAACAAGGTGAAAGAGTCTAACATGTTTCAATATAATAAAAATAGCAGGACAAGAGGACACAGCTTGAGATTAGAGGGAGGCCGATTAAGGGGTAATGTGAGGAAGTTCTTTTTCACAGAAAGGGTTGTGGATGCATGGAACGGCCTACCTCAGGAAGTGGTGGATATGAATACAGTGCAGGGCTTCAGATAGGCATGGGGCAGGCATAAGGGAGCAATAAAGATGAGTATGAATAGATAGACATGGACAGAGCAAAGGCCTATGGCACATTCATAAGGTAGAAAAAGAAATGGGCAGACTGGATGGGCCTTGCGGTTCTTTTCTGCCGTCAGCTTCTATGTTTCTATGTTTCTAAGTAAGCACTGATCTGTTTACTGATACTGCATTTTCTGTTGTCTACTGTAGTCTGCTATAGAAAGGCGTGGCTCCCTCTTATCAGACACCATGTTTACACATGTTATACTTCACATCATGGATGTGGAAAAAACATGAGGAGCGTCTCTGTGGCAACACTGCTAATTGATACCATCTGAGGCAGAAAGTATGAGTTTCCTTGGTTTTAAATGGCCAACTGCCCAAACGGCCCACTAATGTACTGGGTTATGTAACCAAAATCATAGACAGAAGTTTGACTTTTGAAATAATTGATTTATTTTTGCATAGTGATTATACAGTATTTGTGGTCAATGTGTCAGTGCTAAACCGACACTGTTGCTGACTGTGCTCCAGGGTTCTGAATCAGGGGCTATTGTATTTCACACTGCAGGTAGAAGCAGGATTCCACTGAAAATGAGATGTTGCAAATCATTGTTGCTGTCCTGAGTAAATAAACTGTAAAGAACATCTGAGTGCTCTCCATGATGTCAGCACCTCTTCAGCTCCATATTTCCATTCCGACATCTTAAATCCCCATCTTCTACTGAAATGACAAATATGTGTAAATAACTACTTACATTTGCCATATTTATTTATTTATTTATTGAAATAGTTTCAATAGGAAAGGCACACTGAGCAACAAGATGCTCGTCTCCAGGTGCAACTTGGGGGGAAGGGGTACAAGGGGTTGGATAACACGCAGGCTATCAACTGAGCAAATAACAGAGGCAAGTAGCAGCATATGGGTATATGGGTACAATTGCATTAAAAGACAAGCAACAACATATGGAGTACATTGGATATTGTATGGCGCATATAACAATTACTTAACATATAGCAGCAATACATGGGAACATTTAGCATACAGTACTATGTAGGTATAAGCAACAGGAGATGTAGAACACATGATGGTGCAGGACAAAAAAAATTGTAAAAAAAATGAAACTGAGGTCATCCATCGGCATCTCATCTTTCAAGCTCTTATATTCACGTCTCAGAAATTATCAGTGTAATTGTTTCCCATGACCATGAATTGTCATCATGCTAACCTGTACCATTTAACCATGAACAAATTACTTCTAGTGCTTGTCTTCTCCTTGGTCCTGGTCTGTCATCATGCTTTCATGTAACACCTTGATGCCTCTGTCCTCCCTTTGATACTGGTCTATCTTCCCGCTGTCTCCAGTCTTCTTTTCACAACTCTATGCTGCACTCATCCACAATCTACACACACACATACTATAAAAGTTCTAACTCCCCTTTCCCTCTCCCCATAGGCCCCCACCGCCACATCAATTCTTCTGACCTATCCTTGGGACTTCACTTCTCACAATGTTTATCCTTCGATTACATATTACATACCCTTCCTGGTACCCTATCTGCCATTAGTTGGTGGTTCTCCAAGCCATTTTCATGGCTAGTACTAGTGACTGCCCCTGGTAAATGAACTAACTGGTACTTCTATACAGAAAACATGGTTTATATACAGTTGCATGGTTCCATGGTGGACCTGCCCCCTTGTATTTGAATCCTCCTCTGTTATGGCTTGCCTTGTCTTCCTTTTATCATTTGACACCCCTATTACTGCACCATTGTGTTTGTGTTTATATACTTATTTATATGTATTTATATGTTTTTATGATGGATGTTATCCAACCCTGTTCTAACCAGGTCCATCTTACAAAAGAGCTCTGTTCAATGATGTTCGCCTGGATAAATAAAGATTTTGATTGATTGATTGAAAAAGGCACAGGACAAAAGTGCATAGGTTGGGGCTATATGTCAGCATTTATAGCAAAGCTAAGGCTGCTGGTCGGACAGTGGGGAAGGGAGCAATTGGCGCATGGCTGAGTCAGGTACAGGAGCAATTAGTGGTAAGGAAGTTAGCTAGTGTGGTAGAAAGAGAGTGGGCAGAGGAGGAATGGCGAATTTGAGGTGGGAGATCATTCCATAGCTTGGGTAACTGGTGTGAGAGGGCGGCTTGCCCGGCATTAGTCTTCCACCTAGGGATTGATAGTTGGTGATAGTCGAAGGATCTAAGATAATGGGTGGGGGAGGGGGCAGCTGACAGCATGGAGGAGAGGTAGGAAGGGATGGTGCTGAGCCATAGATTAGATACATATTTAGCACAGTGTGAAATGCGGCAGTTTCCGAGGGATGGTAGTGCTAGGGAATGATAAAGGTCACAGTGTTGGGTAAGGGGTGAGGCATTGAGAGCAAAGCGGCAGAAGGCATTGAAAAGTGTGTCCAGCTTAGATAGGGTGGACTTAGGGGCTGCACCATAAACAATGTCACAGTAATCAAAGGAGGGAAGTATCATCTTCTGGACCAGTTCACATTGGACGGGGGGGAGGGAGGCTACTGCGGTTCCTATAAAGTGCTCTGAGCATGGGGTGTAGTTTTTTTGAAATAGCATCAATGTGGTCTGAGAAGAAAAGATGGCAGTTGAGCCATACCCCCAAGTAGTGGAATGAGGAGACATCTTTGAGTTTTTGTCCATCCAGGGTGTGGAAATAAGGAAGGGATGGGAGTCTGGACAGCCGTTGTTGTGTGCCAAAAGTCATTGTGACAGATTTTTTTACATTTAGGGAGAGCTGGTGAGAGCTGAACCATTGCTGTACTTTGTTGAAGTCGGCTTGGAGGTTAGTTTGTACCACTTGAGGGTCGGAGCCTGAGGAGAAGAGTACAGTGTCATCTGCATACATGTGGATTGAGGTAGTAGAGCAGATGAGCGTTAAGTCATTTAGGAATATAGAGAACAGTATGGGTCCCAGAATCGACCCCAGGGGGACACCGGTAGTTAAGGGAAGTGGGGAGGAGATAGCATTTGTGACTCTAACTGACTGGGTTCTGCCAGAGAGGTAAGATCTGAACCAGTTGGTGGCAGCAACAGAGAGGCCTGATTCCGTGAGACGAGGGAGCAATATGGGGTGGGAGATGGTGTTGAAGGCTTTCGCAAGGTCGACGATGATGGCTGAGGTGATCAGCCCACTGTCCATACCAGTCAGGATGGAGTCGGCAAGCCTTATCAGGGAGGATGCAATGGAGTGTCCCTTTCTGAAACCTGACTGGTAGGGTGTGAAGAAGTTAGAGTCGGTGAGGAAAGAAGAAAGTTGGGTGAGCAAAAGGTGCTTTTGTAGTTTTGCTAGTACTGGGAGGAGGGAAATAGGGCGGTAGTTAGAGGGGGAGGTGGGGGTACCTCCTTTCGGGAGGGGGATGACAGTGGCATGCTTCCATGCTTTTGAGGATGGCAGCAGTAGCAAAGGATTGGTTTAAGAGTTTGGCAAGCGGAGTTGCTATGGCAGTGACGGAGAGGTAGAGGAGTTTAGGGTCCAAGCCTTCTGGAGATTTGCCTTTTGAAGGGTTGAGAGAAAGTAATGCATCTAAGGCATCCGCTTCAGAGATGTCATTGAAGGAAAAGGACTGAGGTCTAGTCAGGTTCATTACATCTGTGGAGGGTACAATAGGTGCAGGGTTTGGCAGGGCAGAGAGGAGAGTGGCAGCACAAGTGGAGAAATATATGTTGAACTCAGTAGCGACTGCTGTTTGCTCAGCGAGAATGGAGTTGTTAATATTTAGAATTGGAGTGGGACTGGCAGCTGGTGGAGTGACAAGGGAGTGAATGACCTTCCAGAATTTTGAGGGGTTATTTAGGTTGGACTGTAGGGAGCTGCTGAAGTACTCTGCTTTAGCTAGGTGAGTGGCTCTGGTACACTTGTTTCGGAGCATGCGCTTTGTGGAGAGATGTTGTGATAGGCGTGAGGATTATGCATTTTCCAGGCTTTGTCATGGGCAGTTTGACATGCAATCAGTTCTTGGGTGATCCACGGCAATGGTTGCCTCGTACCCTTGTACATTGCAGCAGGGCATGTTTGTCCCAGACACTGAGGAAAGTGTCTTTAAAGTGGAGAAAGGTGTCATCAAAGGAGTCCATAATAGTGGCGGGGGCCCAGTTTGCTAATGCAAGGTCATCTAACACCAGGGTGAGATTGAGGGATTTGAAGGAGTGTTGGACTAGAAATTTAGTGGGGGATTTTGAGTGGTGGATTTTGCGCACTAAGAAAGTAATGTGGTGGTCACTGAGGGAGTCAGGAAGAATACCAGCATTTATGACCCGGTGAGGGTGTGTGGTAAGAGCTCAATGGAGGAGTGAGTGGTTACCAGGTTTTAGGTTAAGCCAGGTGGGCTCAGTAATGATTTGAGAGAGGTTTAGAGCAGCAGTTTCAGTTCTGGCTTTGTTGAGGGCAGGAGCTAGCCAGTTGTGGTTTAGATCGCCCATAATATAAAGTTCCCCTGTCGGGGTTAGGCAGGAGATTTGCTTGAGGAGGTTGGTGACAGCAGAGGATGGTGTGCCAGGTCAGCAGTATATTCCAGCAATGTAGACTGGTAGCAAGAAGGGGAGTGTCAGCTGGAGTAAAATGAATTCATAGATTTTAGGTTCAGACTTGGCTAGGATAACTGAATAGTGCAAGTCTGAGTTAGACGGAGATAGCAACTCATAGCCTCTTGTGGCTCTGTGGTGGGCCAAAATGTAGCCTGGGATGGTGACAGAGGAGTTGCTAATGTTTTTTGTGAGCCAGATTTCAGACTAGGTGGGGATATCTGGAGCATAGTGGGCAGCAAGTACCTAGAGGGAGTCAAGTTTATGGACTAAGCTTCTTATATTTAGGTGCAGGAGGCACAGGTCACATGGGAGAGGGTCTCCAGGGAGAAGTAAGGAAGTGTCCTATGTAGAAGGGGGGCTTGCAGTGATTGGGGGGGGTTGGGAGCTGGGGTTTGGGTGGATGTCACCTGTGGCAAGGAGCAGGAGCACAAGAGATAGGTAGTGGGCGAATAGCTGTATGTGACTGACAGTGAGTGGATGTCTCTTAGTTAGAAGGCTTGGGTGATTATTTGGAGCTGGACAAGGAGGGAATAGTTGAAAAGTAAACCAGGAGAGTGATGGGATGAAGAGAAAAGGGCTGGGACGTGTGGCTGAGTGAGTCCAGGCCTGGGTGAAAGGGAGAGTGGGCCTGGGTGGAGGAGTGAGGAATCCCAGTGAGGTTGGGCAGGAAAAAGGTGGGGATGGGAGAGGTGGGTGGCATGTTGGAGAGGAGGGGAGGGAGGGAGAAGAGAACATGGATGAGCAGTGGCAGGAAGCCTAGTAGTTGGGCCATGGCACGGATCTAGCATTAGAAAAGCCCTAACTGTTGTGGCAGCTTAGAGGGGACAGGCATAGAGGGCCAGGGAAATGAGTGGTTCCTGTGGGATTATGGAGGACCAGTGAAAATTAAGGCCTAGATAACCAATAAGGCATGGCTGGCAATAGCCAGAAGGAGTGAGCTAAAAAGCCGTGGCAGGGTTTATGTGTTTTTAATCAGGACTGGGGGGGGATGGCTGAGCGAAACAATTGGCAGCTAGGGCTTCCTTCCTGGATGTAATCAGTCCCTGAGGGCAAGTCCGTACCTGAGCTTCTGTGAGGGGCTGGTGGCTTCACACCTGGACTTCGGGTGGCAGTCTGGCAGGTTGGGTTCATCAGAGAACCACGGCTGTGGCTCTCAGACTACTTGGAAGGAGAAGGCAGAGGAGAATTAAATAAGAAAGTCAGAGGGGGTGGGGCTGCTCATGGAGCTAAAAAGAAATGCAGACTGGCTTAAATGGGGGGGGGGGCTGTTGCAGACCAAAATATTAGGCAAGGTGCCTCCAAGTCTGAGAGAGCAATAACAGGGCTATTTAAAACACAATACTAGCATAAAAAGGTGAAGAGGGGGTTTCAAAAGCCTGAGCTGAGATCGCTACTGGTCTTATGAGGAACACAATACAGGCATTTACATTAAATCAGAAAACTTCAGCTAAAAAATACAAGCAGGGCAGTTTTAACAGAAAACATAATCTAGCACAATATAGTCAAACATTAACAGTGCAGAGCTATATGGAGCCAATCGGAGTGCTCCTGGGGCTGACTGCAGCCAGTGGGCCACAGCAGTAAAAGACTCTGGATTTAAACAAGATCCCTCTGAAAACATGATACTGCATCTCAGCTGCTCACTATTGGGAAAATACAGTGCAACTAGAGAACTGCAGAACCTTCCTTCTGAATACCAAGCTGCTCCAAATTCATGTGGCTCAGTTTTCAGAACACCCAAGCTGAATCTTCCGGCTCGACTGCGATCCCAGCTCAGTTTAACTTTTTTGTACCTCTCTCAGGATGAGTGCCTGTCATGTTACAGGCTTAGGAGGCTGAGGAGAGGTCATATGTTGCAGAGGTGCATGTACATTGCATGTGCAGACTGGAGAATTCATAGCCACGAGGCTCCAATCTCACAGCCATTCTAGCACAATCAACAGAGGGGGAAGGGAGCTCTTTTTGCAGTGCTCCTCTGATGTTTGCTCATTCAGAAGTGCCACTCAGTCCTCACAACATACCAAAGCAGGAAGGAGGATGGAGCGCAGAATCAGGAGATGAGACAGGATAAGAAAAGAAGAAAAAAAGGAAAGCAAGCTAGTAAAAAAAAGGTAGAGATTGGACTATGTATGTGTGTGTGGGGGGGTAGTGACTCACTCTGTACAATCTGCAAAAAAATATCGAGAACAAAAGAGAAAAGCAAAGATTAGGAAAAGAATAGGGAGCAAGCTAAGAGAATAATAAAGAAGAATTGAATTGCTGCCTGGTGACCACTCTCTCTGAATTGTCAGCACTGAAAAGAAACCTAAACTTCAAAACAAAATGGATTAAGATAATTAACTAAGTAAACAATAAATACAGAAAAAGCACCAAAGAGACTGTGTGTGTGTGTGTGTGTCTGGGGGGTATAACTGCTTAGACTACAGAGCAGGGGCTGTGCAGTCAGTGAGCACACAAGTGCACAGTACTGCTTGACAGTGCACAGCAGCACTGCACAATTGCAAAGAAAAGAAATTCAGAATAAATTCAAATAAAATAAATATTTTAAACAAAAAAGCTTATAGAAAAAATAACTAAGACAAAAGTGTGTGTGTGTGTGTGTGCGCGCATGTGTGTGCGTGCATGTGTACATCCTCCCTTCCTGGTCTGGGAGTGCTTCCAAGCAACAGTGCCTCCCCAGCCTTCAGGTTATCCAGCCAGCTTCCTGAGTTCACTTCTGAACTTGGGTCACCGGCTCAGGAACATTTAGCGCTACCCACTGTGCCATTGGCCAGCCCAAGCCGGAATATTTTAAAGAGCACCTCTAAACCTGGTACAGGCTTACGTTAAGTGTTTTGGTGTCTCACATTATGAGAGATAATGTTCCAAAGAGTTTTAATGAAATGGGTTTAAGATTTTGAGCTCTGGGATTGGTTGATAGCCCTGTGCTAGGAGAGTCTAATGCATAGCTACAACTAGACCTGTTAAACAGGACACAGTACCCATTTTTAAATCCTTGTGCCTGCCACTCGTTCATCCACCCACTTGCTTCCTCTCTCTGTCATAGAAATCCATGCCGACCATAATCTTTCGCCCTGCAGTCCAATCACTCGCTGTTCTCCTAAAAGGCCGTTTGTTTGGTAGTTACCTCCCTTATCCCTCACATATCCCCTCTTTTGTAATCTTTTCATAAAATAACAAAACATAGATACAGCACATATAAAAAAGAAATTCATGTCAGCCATGATCCTCCACACACCCGGCAGCCTGCTCACTCACTTGTTCTCCTCATCAACAGATGATCTGCCCACTGCTCAACAGTTCCCACAGCTTCTCGCACTTCCATTTTTTTCAATGAAAACTTCACACTGTTCCCTTCAAACAACCTTCCCACATTTTTATCTCTCATATCACTGTGCTTTTCCTTGCTGTAGTTTCACACCATTTGCCCCCACCCCACACTGAAACATTGCTGCCATCTCCTCCACAGCACTGCCTGCTGCCGTAACACATAGAATTCATTGTAATAGAAAAGGCACCTTCTTTATACCCATCTACAAATCCTGGATTTTCAGAACTAAATAAATGGGAGTGGTGCTATTTGGAGTATTGTGCCATGACAGCCACATAAATAAAGTACAACTACGGAAGAATTACAAGGACAAAAGTCCTTAAAAAAAACAGTAAACTAAAGGTGGAGGAACTACTTTATTTAGAATAAAGAGAAAGATTTAATGTTTTTATTACTTAATGTAATTATTTTTACATTCCACAAGCATCTGTAATTCAGATACCTAATTCATAAGCGCAATGAGCCACTCTGATTGTGGATTAGACAGTTCTAATGCCCGGCTAGGGGCTGGATGCACTCAGCCTGCAGCCTTGTGCTTCACTACACCCCTTTAGATCTGCATTAGAACTGTCTAATGCACACCCTGCTGTGTCTTATTGCTTACATATCCTACATTATGAGGGCCCATGTCCCAGGTTGTCAGTGTCTCACATTATATGAGGGCCTATGTCTCACCATGTCAGTGTCTGACATTATATGAAAGCCCATGTCTCAGAGTGTCTTTGTCTCACATTGTATGAGGCCCATGTCTCAGAGTGTCCATATCCCATATTACCTGTTTTACTCTTTATTATACTTTAAAATGGAAGTACAGAGCAAGTTTTATATTGAATGCATATTGGCCATGAATCCAAAACCAAAACCCAAACCAAAACCAAGGGTGATTTGGCAAACCTCTAATTGTAACAACAGGTACAATTAGGACCTCAGTGAAAATGACATAATGCATGTTAACTGACCTATCCTGAGTAACTACATTGTAAAAATGTATAAAAGCAGGGCACCAATAGAAATAAGATTTTGCATTTTAGCTGTGCTAACTACTAAAAACACCGTCAAAATGCATAAAGCAGGACCTCACTGAAATATTGCAGCTCTGCTGCCCAATCCTGCTAATCACTCTCATACCCGCTCTTTGTAGATAACTGTTGTAACAGAGTGTGTGTGTTGTGTGTATGTTCAAGGAGTTGTGTATTTCCAGAACCAAAAACACTGTTCACTGCATTACTTTTATGTTCATGGTTTTGCTTTTTTCTACTATTGCAGGGTATTAAATAAGCTGCAAAAACTGATAAGCAGTTTAACATGTGAAAGTACTAATACATCGTGCAAATGTGTAGCACTTGCCTCAATTTGATTAGCAAAATTAAAAATACTAAAATGCATATGCATAAAATAAAATAAAAAAATGACCTGAGTAAAATCCTTTAAACATAGAAATATAGAATTTGATGGCAGATATGGACCACTTGGCCCACCTAGTCTGCCCATTTTCCTACCTAACAGATAAGCTGCAGATCCTAGTTAACCAACAGCTTACTTCCTCCTACCCCCCCCCCACTAGGACTGCCTTATGTCTGTCCCATGCATTCTTGAATTCCCCCACTGTTCTTGACTCCACAACCTCCTCAGGAGGCTGCTCATCCATCCACAACCCTCTCCATGAAAAATACTCCTCACATTACCTCTGAGCCATCCCCTCTATCATCAAATTGTGCCCCTTGTTCTTGCACATCTCTTTTCTGAAAGATGCTACCCTCTTGAACTTTGTTGATTCCCTTGAGGTACTCGAAAGTTTCTATCATGTCCCCTCTCTCCCTTCTTTCCTCAAGGGTATACATATTAAGTTCCTTTAGTCTTTCTTTGTATGTCTTCTGGTGCAGACCCTGCACCATTTTGGTTGCCCTCCTCTGGACAGCCTCCACTCTGTCTATGTTTTGCGGAGATGGGGTCTCCAGAACTGCACACAGTACTCCAGGTGGGGTCTCACCAACTGTCTGTACAGAGGGATACCAACTTCCTGTTTTCTACTATTGATGCCTCTTCCTATGCATCCCAGTATCCCCCAGCCTTCCTTACTGCCTTCTCACATTGCTTGCCCACCTTTAGGTCATCTGATATAATTACCCCCAGGTCCCTTTCCATTTTTACTGTTGTCAGTATCTCACCCCCCCCCATTGTGTACTCTTCCCCTGGGTTTTTGTTTCCCAGGTGCATTACCTTGCACTTCTTTGCATTGAATCTGAGCTGCCATACATTTGACCATTTTTCCAACCTTGCCATGTCCCTTCTCATCCTTTCCACTCCATCTTGTGTATCAACCCTGTTGCAGATCTTTGGTCGTCTGCAAAGAGACATACTTTTCCTTCCAGTTCCTCTGCAATGTCACTTATAAAGACATTAAAAAGAACCGGTCCCAGTACTGAACCCTGTGGTACCCCACTAGTAACCCTCCTTTCTTCACTGTGGACTCCATTTACTACTACCTTTTGCATCCTGTTGTCTAGCCAATTTTTTTATCCAGGCTACCATCTTGGAACCCTCTCCAAGGTTGACTAACTTGTGTATTAATCTTTTGTGTGGGACTGTATTAAATGTCTTGCTAAAATCTAGGTAGGCCATGTCCACAGCCCCTCCCTGGTCTACTACTTTGGTCACCCAGCCAAAGTAATTTATTAGATTCATCTGACATGACCTTCCCATCGTGAATCCAGGCTGCCTTTGGTCCTGTGCCCCACTGACCTCTAGGTACTCAACAATTCTTTCCTTCAGAAATTATTCCATCATTTTCCCTACCACTGAGGTCAAACTAACTAGTCTGTAGTTTCCTGCCTCTGTCCTGCTCCCACTTTTGTGAAGAGGAATCACATCCGCCCTCCTCCAGTCCTCAGGTACCACCCCGTCTTCCCATGATTTGTTAAAGAGAGTAGTCAGCGGTGTCACTAGTTCTGCCCTTAGTTCTTTTAGAATTCTTGGGTGAATCCCATCAGGCCCCATTGCTTTGTCCACCTTCAATTTTATGAGTTCTTTCAGAACCCTTTCTTCTGTAAATGGACTGGTATCGATCCCCGTCTTCAGAGTGTTTCTCTTGTTTGGTTTAGGTACCTCCCTCTCCTCTTCCTTTGTGAATACTGAGCAGAAATATTCATTCAGTATCCCTGGTTTTTCACTGTCACCCTCTACCCACATTCTCTCCCCTTTGTTAAGCCTCAGTATCCCTCCTTTGGTCTTTCTTTGCTCCCTAATGTACCTATAAAAGGTCTTATCCCCCTTCTTAACAGACTTGGCTATCCTTTCCTCGGTTTGGGCCTTTGCTATTCTGACTGCCTTCCCAGCCTCTTTCTGCTTTAACTGATAATGTTCTCTGTCCTGCTTCTTCTGTGTTTCCTTATATTTCCTGAATGCTATCCTTTTCTCCTTAACCTTCCTTGCCACCTCTTTTGAGAACCATAACGTTTTTTTCCTTCATTGTGTTTTGTTGATTTGCTTTACACAAAGGCTTGTTGCCTCTGTGATGGCTGTTTTGATTACTCCCCATTGTTCCTCTACCCCTCCTTCTTGCCTGTTTGCTAGTGTTTTTCTGAGGCACTCTTTCATTTTCCCAACATCAGCCCTCCTAAAGTCCAATACTCTTGCTTTTGTATGGTTTGATTGTATGGCTTTGTTTATTATGAACCACACTGTTTGGTGGTCGCTTGTTCCCAGATAGCTATCCACTTCTAAATCTGAGATTCTTTCTCCGCCCCCATTTGAGAGTACCAGGTCTAAGATTGCTCCCTTCCGAGTAGGTTCCAATACTAGCTGTCTGAGGCATGTCCCTTGTAGGGCATCAAGAATGACCCTGCTCTTGGATGTACCTGCAATAAAGGTGCTCCAATTAACATCTGGCATATCCAGGTCCCACATCAACAATATCTCCCCTTTTTCTGCCATCCTAAGGATGCCGTCTATCATTTCCTTGTCCATTCCCTCCCCCTCAGGTGGGGGTCTGTATACAATCCCCATGTGGATAGTGGTGCCATTTCCTTTCTCCAGGGTGACCCAGAGTGCCTCATCTGCTCCCTGTTTACTCTTTAGTTCTGTTGCTTTGATCCCTTCCTTTACATAGAGAACTACTCCTCCTCCTCCTCGTTTACCCTCCCTGTCCCTCCTGTAGATTGTGTATCCTGGTATGTTGACATCCCAGTCATGGTTCTCTGTGTACCATGTTTCTGTCACTGCCACAATATCCAGGCAACCCTCTTCCATCAAGGCCACTAGTTCAGGGAGCTTCTTACACAAACTATGGACATTGGTACTCATCACCCTCCACTTTTTGATGGCCTTACCCCTTTTAGCCCCATTCTTTTCCTTACTGCCTTTGCCTTTTTTTACATTTACCTCTGTCTTGCTCCCTAATGACTTCTCTTTCTTGGTGTTTACTTCACTAATTACTGTGTTTTGTTGGGGGAGGCTAGGATTTCCCTGTTCCTTTTCAGTGCCTCCCCCCTTGGCTAGTTTAAATGCTTGCCAATGAAGCAATTAAACCTTTCACCTAGGATCCTGGTTCCCCCCGGACAGATGCAGACTATCGCACCAGTATAGGTCAGCATCCCTCCAGGTGGCTCCCCAGTCCCCAGTGAAGCCCAAACCCTGAGCTCCACACCAGTTTTTCAACCATTCATTGAATTCCCTGGTGAGGAGTACCCTAGCATCACCCTTGCCATAGACAGGCAGCACCTCCGAGAAGGTTACCATGTGCGTTACTTGTCTAAGGCCCCTTCCCAACTCTACAAACTCCTCTTGCACTGCTCTGATCCCATTCCTAGCCAGGTCATTTGTCCCTATGTGGACAATGACATCCAGCTCCCTCCCTCGTGCAGCTGCTCCCACAATCCTGAGGATACGCTTCCTGTCCCTCCAAGCCATGGCGCTAGGCAGGCACATTACCTCCCTCTCCCCTTCCTTCCCCATTTCTACCCCCCTAATAATTGAGTCCCCCACCAGGAGTTGTTTCCTTCCCCTGTGGGATTCCATGCCACCCTCCTGTGGGTCTCCTTTGTGAAGGTTCCCAGCATCCTCATTGGTCTCCAGTGCAGGTGCCTCCATTGAGGAACCACTGTCCAACAGAAGAGTGTTTGAACTGTGAAGAAGTACAGCTGGAAGGATGCAACTCTGTTCCACCATCCCGTCCTTCCCTGAGCCCACCTTGGTCCAGCCTCTCCTCTGTCTTGGCAACCTATGAGGTAGTGGCTTTGGCCCTGGTGGTCCCTGGATGGGGGAGGAGGTTTCGCAAATTCTAGCCAGGTCAGCCTGGAGACGGGCAACCTCCTCCCTCAGACCAGAGAGGTGCCTGCAAATACAGCAGCATTGCAGCCTCCAGAATGTCTCCCGGAACACTGCTGCCCCACAGCCATTGTACTGCACCACTCCAATCATATTTTGTGTCCCCTTTCCTGTTTCTCTTTATGCTTACTCTCTCCTCTCCTTACAACTTTATTAAAATGAGTTCTGTCTTTGCTTCATCTGTTTCAGTAACCCCAACACACACACACACACACACACATATATGCATGTGCACGTATGCGTGCAGCTTGTGTGTATACACACACACACACACTCTCTCTTGCTCTCTCTCTCACTAACTCGCTGGCCTACTTTTACTTTCAGACTGCTTTAAGGTACCCCACCAAATGAGGCGCCAGCTGACATTCCTCTCAATTGTCCTTGATAATGAGAGATGTCCCTCATTTTAACCCTCAAAAATTGCTTTGTCCCTCACCTCTCAAAGAAAATGTACTGCCCACGCAAATTCAGGTTTTAATGCAAACTTTCATAAAATATTCTAAGATGCTGATTTAAAAATGAACTTTATTCTAGTACCTGCAAGGGTTTTTCACAGTATTCTGAGCATTTATTTTTATATAAGGATGTGTCCCTAATTTTGAGTGCCTGTGCTCCTCATTTCAATGACAAAGGCTTAAGAGGTATGCCAGTGCATAATAGCCCCTATCCCATGTACTGCAGAAACCAAAGCCCCGATCACATGTATGCCAAATCCCTCCCCCCACCACCCATACAAGTACAACTGAGTTACACATTTATTCAATATCTCCCTCACAGTATCAGACACATTCCCTTGGTTTTTATTTTGTTAAACTGATAACTGTAGTATTGTTCTTTGGTCAGTTCCACGACTTATTGCTTGGAAACTTATTTTTGTCTATTTATTCTTAGGCATATTTGTCCTATTTATTTTTGTTACTTATTCTATTTCTATGTATTTTATATTCTGTATTTTTGAATCTGTTATCTTGTCCCTTTTTTCCTTCCCCCTTCCCTCGGGACACATCTGATAATGAGCTATTACCAGCTCAGTATGTCTTTCCTGGTAAAACCTTTGAAATACATGCATAAATAAGTCTTTTATCACATAAATACATTTGCAGCTGTTGTGGTTCTGACAGAGTTTTTTCATTTTGTGGTAATTCTGAAGAATCTTTATACAGGCTTACGAGACCTCTCAGGTACCTTCATCAGGTGTAGAGAAAACATGCAATTTTCTCTGGTGCAAAGGCGTAGTTTTGTGTGCACCTGACGAAAGGACCTGAGGGGTCTGGAAAGTTTGTGTAAAGGTTCTTCAGTTAATCTAATAAAAGGTATTACTACAGAAGAATGTTCTATATATACCCAGAGAATTTCACCAAGAAATTAATTTGATTGCATTAAAATGACAACAAAAAAAAACATTCTAGTAAAATAGCACTAGTCAGCAGGTGTGAGTCCTGTCACAGCAACTTACTAGTTAGGCTATAAATTTCATTAGCTGAAAAGGTTACTACTATGCTGTACTAATCAGTTTCCCTGTGTCTGCAGGGATGCATTAAAGCAGTAGTGCAATGAAAATGGGCTAAAATTTGACCCCACCTTTTTTCTTCCTTATCGATGCCAAATGTCTCTCAGTTTATTTTGGTGGCAACATTTTCAGTTTCTGTCATCATTTAGGAATTTTATGAAAGTTTAAATGTAATTATTTCTCATGAAATAAAGATGGCCACCTCATTTTTGCATAGAAAACATACTGAGGACCTGAAGAGGGTAAGAATCCAGACAAAAATGCAAATGTGCTGTACACGGCATAGGAAGCATTCAGAAAATCCAGATCAACACTTCTGCCAATATGTTTTCATAACCATACCAAAAAATGTGCTTTTTGGAATATTTTGTTGCACTGCTGTGTTAAAAGAAAAAAAGCATTCTGATAAAATAGTGCTGGCCAGCAGGCTTAAGTCCTGCCTCAGCCACTATCTACTTAGGCTGTAAATTTAATTAGTGGGACTAGTAAATAATATGCTTTACTAACAGGAGCCCCTGTGTCTGTGGAGGGTGATGCTAAACTAAACTAACCTTGAAAATACAGGAAAAGTCACCTATTATAGTTTATACCCCTGTTATTTAATATTAACCAAGTGATAACAAACCATATCAGGAGAGCTAAAATCAGTTTCTTCAGTGTGAAACCTTCCATATAGTATTGCTGCTCTTTTGAAAATAAGGGTAGCAGGCATAATAAGAGCTGGGCTAAAATGTTATATACAAAATTAATAAAGAAAATAAAATATATCATAGTTCATGTCCACACTCTGTTGTCTGGTATTTCACTGTTGCCAATATCCACTGAAGTGAAACTTCTGTTGTTGTTCCACATGATTAGGGATTAATTCAAGCAGTACTACATAACTGTAGGTATATTGCAATATTCATATATACTGACTTAAACTGGCAAGCAGTAGTGATATTCGTTCACAGGATCATCTGCCAAATAACCATGAATCACACCAACTGCATTGCTAAGGATTTATTCAGGCAACAACTGCTGTCAGAGTTCTTTCACCACTAATACTATTGCTAGATTCATCTATTACATAGGACCATGCGTCAGACTGGTTGTAGCCTAGCAATGGATTTACAAAAGCCACAATCAAGCAGACTCCCCCTTTTGTAGCCCTCCTTTTCATGTTGTACCTTGAAATGCGTTTTAGCTTAGCATTCCAATCCTGGTCACCAAATGTTACATAGAAATAAACAAGACTTACACCATGTGATAATAAAACTCTCCTGAATGAGCATATTGTCACACCACTCAGTGGTATGCACAGTCATATTCTTTTTTATCATATAAGATTTTATTTGGATTTTCATATTAGCGATGTTAACCTGTATATATACCATACAAGTGGATAAGAAAAAGTCATAATACAGGGTTATAACATTTTCTTCAAATACAGTATATCAACTCCTAAAAGAGAGAATAACTATTCATTTATGCATATACTCCATTAACATTCTACTCCTAAGAGAAAACAAATAACTATCAGTTGTGGCACCATTATACGACATCCAAATCCGAACTAGGAAGATTCTATTATACTTTTCCTTGAGTGTATTTTGCAAGGTAATCTGTATTTTGGTACCTTACAGCAAAATATCTTCCAGTGGGACATGGGAGTAGTTTTCTTACACAGGAGGGATGCCAGGTATAGGTAAGGGAACTATACAGAAGTGAGAGTTTAGGTAGGGGTCCTAGTGCCTATGGTGGGCCCCCAATTGGTTCTTACTAACAAAGGATAGCCTTTCGAAAACAGCCAGCCAGGCCACTGCCATGTGCCATGGCAGTAGAGAAAAAGGGGAGTAACCTGTTGCCATTTCATTAGAATTGATCTCTTGGCTTCCAGTAACACTGCTAACAGCCACCTATGTGATCAGGGTCGGTTAGTGTGCAGGGTTGATGTATCCCCTAGGATTATGAGAGTCGGTACCTTGGGGATAGCCTCCTGCAGGACCTTGGAGCAATTGTCTAGCACCCCTGTCCAGAAAGCATTCAGGTGATTACATTCCCAGATGAAATGCAGGGGATTAGCTTCAGGTGCCCCACATCTTCAGCACTGTGTGTGTGGGAGCATCCCCATATGGTGTAATACTGCTGGGGTATGATACTAACGTGTTAGCAGTTTTAGCTGGATCACTTGGCTTCTTGTGTCTGAATACATCAGATTAGCATCTTTCACACACTTGTTCCACACTTTCTGTGGGATGTTGGTATGTAGATCCTGACCCCATTGTGCCCCACATTTGTCCGTTGTGTTGGGCTGGCTATCCCTAAGAGCTCTGTAAATCCTCTCCGCTAACCCTTTTTTGTGCCCCAGCTTTGTGCAGTAATGACAACCATTCCCATCCATTTCCTGACCCTTCTTGTCTTTATAGGCCCTGATTGCCTCCCTAACCTGAAGATACCTCCAGAAATCCTGCCTGGGGAGTTGATATTTTTCTTGGAGGTGATGGAAAGTCGGTAGTTGTTCTGTGCCCTCTTCCCATAGATCCACTATGGTAAGTATCCCTTTCCACATCCATTCCCCCCATCTGATGCTACAGCCATCTATCTGTATATTAGGGTTGCCCTAGAGGTATGTGTATCTCAGTGGTGGCCCTTGGTCTTTCTCAAGTGTCTTAGTGAGTGCCATACCCTTTTTGCCACACACTGCATGTTACCAGTATCACAGGAGATGCTGTAATCTCCAAGAGCTTTTTCCCCTTCAGGAGAGACCCCTGCCACTGGTCGAACACTAGGTCCTTCTCCAGCTGGATCCATGCTGGTCCTTCACCTCCATCTGGCAGGAACCACCGTGGGCTTGTGCCATTCTGTATGCTATGCAGTAGCCGTGGAAACAAGGTAGTCCTAGTCCTTCCTTCCCCCAGTGAGCCCTGAGCTTTGTCCTAGTGAACCTGAGGGGTTTATCTTCCCACAGCAGATTCAAGATCATCTTGTCTAGAACTTTGAATATTCTGGGGGGCATTTCCACTGATAGGTTGCAGAACATATATGCCACCTTTAGGAGTGTGAACATCCTCAGTGCCTCTATCTTGCCCTTAATGGAAACTCGCATATTTTGTCATCCCCTCAGCTCAGCCTCTATGGTACCCAGGACTGGTCCATAATTGTCATCAATAAGCTGTCCCTAAGTGGCTGACATTCTCACTCCTAGGTATGTAAAACCGCCCGGAGTCCATGCAACCTACATGTCCTACTGATTAATTCGTATGCAGTGGAGATTGAGAGGTGACAGGGTGGTCTTTGTCATGTTCACCCTCAGCCCTAAGATATTCACAGTCATATTCTTTAAAACCACTGCCATACATGCCAGTCAGAATAGCAGGACAAGATTTCTGTGTTACAGTAAGTAAATCATGTCTTTACTCCACAGCTACCTTTAAGGTGGATGCTAGTTTTATTGAGTTTTGCTATTCAAATGCTTTTAAAAAGAATAGAAAAATAGAAAAATTGACTTAATTGCCATATAACAGCAGAACAAGACTGTTAACACTGAGAATAAGGTGTATTGACTTATAAATATTGGTCCATGTATATCTGCATTAAGAGTGAGATATAAAAGTAATCAGTAAGCAGGAAACAATTATCTTATGGTGCACTTTCAAGGATATTTTGCATGGATTTCCATCCTCTTGTGTACCTTCAAATAGCCCTGAAAATTTCGCTGAAAAATGAATTTAATTGCAGTTAAGGAAAAAAGCATTCTAATAAAATAATGCTAGTCAGCAGGTTCAAGTCCTGCCACAGTCTTTGACTACTGATTTAGGCTGTAAAGTTCCTTAGCAGGAAAAGTTATTGCTGTGCTCTACCAATCAGTTCCTCTGTGTCTGAGGGGAAATATTAAATGAAACAAGCATTCTGATAAAATAGCTCTAGTCAGCAGGTTCAAGCCTTCCTCAAGTTCCTTCAGTGAACTAGCTATGTTTACACTGGAACACAAAAGCAGTGTGAAAGTCACACTTTTTTCATTCACATAGGTAAAATATAACAGTCATTCAGTTTGCTTCTTTATTGTTTTATTGTTTTTTTTATTTTACCTATGTTGCCACAGGATGTAGCAATAAACTGCTGACTCAGTCAGCCAAAATGTACTGAATAAACTGACTGATAGAACCATCTTATCTGTCTGTTTGTTTAATTTTACAAAGGTTTACAATGATTGATGCATGCAAGTCTTAGTTCAGATACATAGTCATTTGAATTTGGAACACAACCACCCACTTCCATTGCAGACAGCACCATACCTCTCAACTGTACCACATTACGAGGAACGTTCCTCATTTTACTTCACAAAAGCTCCCTGTTCCACACTGTGACGGCATGTCCCACATTCAGTGTCAACATTTTAAAGCAAAAATCTATAGTAAATGATACAACAATTATATTATTCGAGTAATAACAGACTTTCTGAACATAAATGTAAACATTTTAACAGTGTTCTGAGCTTTCTATGTAAAGATTTGATTAAGTGTTCCACATTTTGCTCATTTGCTCCACATTTTGAGAGGCAAAATGTTCCACATTTGGGGGACAAAAGGTTAAGAGGTATGGACAGCACATTCCAACAGTGGTGAAAGAGCTATCAAATCAACATGATAGTGGCTGAAACCCCTACCCACAGCTGAAGCCAGAAAACCTTGGCTCAGCAGTGTGACTTTAAATATATACATGCCACACACACACACACACACACACACACACACACATCCTGCTGGGCAAACTTGGCAAAACTGTGCAAGTCAAATACATTAATAGAGTTATAGTTGCATCAGGGATCAGACCTCTAGTTCTGCAATTTGCAGTTTATAGCATCAAATTTATAACCTTCCATGGTGGAGAATGCTCTATTTAAATAATGTGACCCCCCCTCCCCCATCAACCAGCTTAGTTAGGCTTGTAAAATTACAATTGCAAATCTTGGGCAATAAAGATAGTGCTCATGAAAAGTTATCTGTGATGTAGATGGGTAGTGCATGTATAAAGTTTGGAGTGGGGCATCAAGTATAAGATGTATGCAATATCTTGGTGTTGTTGAGGCTGATCCCAATTCATGTTGCTCGAGGCTCCAGGGTGCATCTTCTGCTTGAGATAAGTCCAGCTGCTGTAGTAGATGATCTAGGCTGGTCTGTGAATTTACACCTGGACTTGAACAAAGAATCAGGAAATGGGAAGGGAGGATCCACTCTTAAAAGGTGAACCTGGGTAGATGATGGGGGGGGGGGGATTTCAAAATGGACATCTAGAAAAGAGTTATGCTGTACACTTTAAGGACTAGCACAACCGTCTCAAAAAGTAATATATTTATGACCCTCTCCCTAAAACAGCCATGCATTGTGACATCTCAGAGGCCATTGATATTGAGTTGTGGGGGTGTAGACAGGTGGAACAGTTATATTGTTGGGGTGTAATTAATACCTAATGTTTAGAAGATATTGCCTATTTTAGTATATCCCCCCAAACTACCCAGCTTCCTCCTTTAAGAGTGAATTGCACCCCACTTCCCATTTTCAGGTTTGAGCCCTGGTGCAACCTCACAGACCAACCTGGATTATGCACCACAGCAACTGCCCTTATCTTCAGTGGAAGATGCAAGCAGGGGCCTTGAGCAACACAAACCGAGACTAGTCTCAGCTGCACCAAGGTACGGTGTATCTCTCCTTACTTGGCACCCCCCACTCCAACTTTACAAATGTAGCATCTGTCTCCACCACAGCAAACTATTCAGGAGCTCTGTCTTTTATTGCCCAAGCATTGAAAGAGTAATTCTATGAGGCTAGCCAACGTGACTGATGGGGGGGAGAATGGGAATCATATTATTTAAACATAGCATTCTCAACCACGCAAGGTTATACATTTGAAGCTAGTGGTTTGATCTGTGGTACAATTGTTAATCTATTCATATTTGACTACCAACATTTTAACAAGTTTTTTTTTTATGAAAATGTGGGGGGAGGACTCAGTAATATGGTTTTATCATCACCCCCACCATCATTTCGGTATGATTTACATATTTCTTATTTAAAGTGATCAGTTTGTAGACTAGTAGCTGAATCAGTTATGTGAGCACTTTTCTGTTTTATGATTTTTAGTACTATCACCCACACTCAAGGATTATTAATAATTTACAATCCCCCGCCCCTTCCCAGACATCCACAAGAGGCTCGGTTTAATGGTGGTATTACAAAAAGAAGATTGACTTTTCTATATCAGAGACATTGTTAAAACATTTTACAAACCCTTTCACATGCACAATCCATTGGGGAAAAAAGTATAAATATAAATAAACAAAATATGGATATTTCAGTTACCTGCAAGGTGTCTGTCATTATTCACATAAATTGGTTCAATTCAACAGTTTGATTTACTCCTTTTACAAGTGCATTATCGATCTTATCACCCATGGCTCATCAAATGCTTTTGGGGGGGTTGATGAGGTAGTGGACCTGATTCTCAAAGATCCCTTAGTCCAGGGCTGCAGCAAACTCTGGGTGTGCCAGGAACACTGTATCCAATTTTATAAAAACCAGGGTTCTGACACCAAACTCACTGGGTTAGCCACAAGTCAATTGATGCCTCACACAGCTGTTACACCTGTGTGAGTTGCCACAGGGATCCACCCTTCCACCACTAGCAGAACACTAGAGGAGACAGGAGGGTAATGGGTGAAGCTACAGGACAGGAGGGGGTTGAGTGCAGAAGGGGAATGGGAGGTGGCATGGGGAAATCGAGGGGGCAGCTGGGCATCAGCAGGAGTGATGTTGCACCCAACTTTGTGCATTTGCATTGTACTGTATTATATATGTAAATGTACAGTATACTTACCTTCTCTGGTGGTCTAGCAGATCCCCCCCCCCGATCCCTGATGTCACCTATAAAATTGACAAATCTTCCCTGGTGGACTAGAAGACCCCATCCCCAATCTCCCCAAACAGTTATATAATAGTCCCTGGTGGTCTGGCGGACCCCACCCCACCACCCCAGCAGGCAATGCCCCACCATCCCGTTCTTCCATCCCTTCCATGAGTTGGTGACCAGAACAGCCCTCCTCTCTCCATCACGGCAGTCCGCTGAATGAGCTAACAAGAAGCGCATACTGTATACAGTACATGCTGTTTGACAGCTCAGTCAGCAGCCAGTCAGTCACCAGCTCATGGAAGGGATGGGGAGGAGTGGGTAGTGGTCCACTGCCTGCCAGTGGGGTCCACTAAACCATTAGTTAATATGTCAATTTTTAAAGTGACATCAGGGATGGGGGTGGGGGTCTGCTTGACCACCAGGGAATATATATATTTTTATTGGTGACATTGGGGATCGAGGAAGGCCACTAGGGAAGATAATTATACTGTATATTTTAGAGGTGTGAGAAAATAAATTCCGCTGGTGGAATCTCCGTGAAAGTCAGAATTTCTCTCCCACGAAAGTGCGGAAATTAAATTAGCAACTTCACGGAAATTTCAACTTAGAATGGCAGAATAAATGTATAAATTTCAGATTATTCTATTAAACTGTGGAGAAAAAAAGTCCACAGAACTGATAACTGAGCTGTGGAATAATTACATGCATTGCAGAATAATTCATTAAAGTGTGGAAAGAAAACCCTCTGAACTGTTATTCCACAGTTCATGTGTATTATTCCACAATTCAGAAAAAAAATTCCACAAAACAGGGTGAAAATCTTCCAACCACATTTGGAAGATTCCCATCTTGCCAATGGTGAAAGTTTGGAAAATTCTGCGAAATTTCCAAATTTTCACGGAAGTTCCACAAAAGCAGAATTCACATCTTTTGCCCACCTCTAGTGCATTTACACGTATACGAACATATGAACATACGAAATTTGACAGCTGATAAAGGCTTAGAGGTCTATCAAGACTGCTCGAATGTGCAGCTAGCACCCTTATCTGCAGCTGCCTCCTCCCCACCCTTCCTTTCATTAACCCTCCCCCTTGTCCTGTCCTATCCTCGTTTGAAGCAGTCCACTGTTCTACTGCATACCACTTCAGCAGGTAATGCATTCCACCCAGCCACCACCCTCTCTGTAAAAAAGTGTTTCCTCATCTCCCTCCTGAACCTTCCTCGCTCCAGTCTCATATCATGGCCCCTGGTGGCCCTCCCCTCCCTTACTTTGAACAGCCCCTCTGTACCTGTCTTGTTTATTCCTTTCATGTATTTAAAGGTTTCAATCATGTCACCCTGTCTCTCCTCTCCTCCAGTGAGTACATGTTCAACTCCTTCAACCACCTCTCGTATGATAAGTCCCCCAGCCCCTTGATCATCTTAGTCGCTCTGTTCTGCACCCCCTCCAGTAACTTAATGTCCCTCTTCAGATACGGATGCCAGTACTGCATGCAGTACTCCAGGTATGGTCTAAGTAATGACCTATACAGTGGCAGAATCACCTCCTCCCTCCTCAAGGATATACCCCTTGCAATACAACCCAGCATTTTGTTGGCCTTTGCAGCTGCCTTCCTACATTGTGCCGAGTTGTTCATTGACCCTGTAATGAGCACACCCAGATCCTTCTCCTCCTCTGTCTGGGCTAGTTGCACTCCCCTAGCTGGTAACTCCTCCTTGGGTTCTTCATCCCAAAATGCAGCACCTTGCACTTTTTGGCATTAAAGTCCAGTTGCCAGGTGTCTGACCAGGTTTCAAGCTTTGCCAGATCATCCTGCAACCCCTGCCATCCCCCTAGGTCATCCACCACCACACCTACCTTGGTATCATCAGCAAACAGACTGATCTTGTCTTGATGTCCCATGATATGTCTGCAATGAATATCCCAAACAACACTGGTCCCAACACTGAGCCCTGTGGAACACCGCTCGTCACTGCCCTTGGGTGTGAGAGCTCCCCACCCACCACCACCCTCTGTTACCTTCCCTGCAGCCAGTTTCCTACCCATCTCACCAGCTTTGCACCCACCACTGTGCCTACTAACTTCCTTCCCAGCCTCCCATGTGGCACTGAGTCGAATGCCTTACTGAAGTCCAGATACAGGACATCCACTGCATGGCCCCTGTCCAGTTGCCTAGTTACCCAGTCATTGAACTTGACCAGGTTGGTTTGGCAGAATCTGCCATGTATGAAGCCATGCTGTCTGCTGTCCTGTAGTCCTTTGGCCTCTAGGAGGGCCACCAGCCTCCTTCAGGATAGTCTCCATTAGCTTACCCACGATGGATGTGAGGCTCACTGGTCTGTAGTTTCCCAGTTCATCCTTGGGGCCACTCTTGTGGAGGTGCACCACATGAGCCATTCTCCAGTCCTGAGGTACACACCCCGAATGTAGTGAGGCATTAAATAGGTCTGCCAAAGGTTCTGCAAGGACCTCTGCCAGCTCCTTCAGTACCCTGGGGTGGATGCCATCTGGGCCTGGCGCCTTGTCCACCCTCAGTGCCTTCAAACCCTCTCAAACTCTGCTCTCCATGATTTCCCCATCTGTCACTACTCCCCCCGCCCCGCTTCTGCCATTTCTCCCACCTTGGGTGACACCCCCCTCTTCTCTTTAGTAAATACTGAGCAGAAGTACTCATTTAGTGCTTCCGCCTTATCGCACCCTGCTTCCACCCAACCCCCCTCCTTCCTAATCCTTACTATGTGGTCCTTACAGCTCCTTTTCTCCCTGATGTACTTAAAGAAATCCTTCTCCCCCTTCTTAATGCCTTGTGCCAGCCTGAGTTCCGTAGATGCTTTGGCTCCCCTTACTGCCCTTGTCACCTCCTTCGATTCTGTCAAGTACTCCTCCCTGTCCTCCCCCTCCCTGTTTTCTTGTACTTCCTAAAGGCAGCTCTTTTCCTCCTTACCTTTTCCATGACCTCCTTGCTCAACCAGATTGGTTTCTTAGCCCTAGCCTTCTTGCTCTGGGCTTTGCAGCAGATTTTGGTTGCCTCCACTATCCCCAGCTTTATGAGCTCCCACCTCTGGTTAGTGTCCATACTAGATTGAATTCTGGCCAGGTACCCTTTTACCACTTCCCCCATCCTCCCAAAGTCGGCCCTCCTGAAGTCCAGCACTATTGTGCCAGATTCCACTCCTTCCTTGCCCATATCCAATGTGAGCCATACTGAGTGGTGGTCACTCCCTGACAGCGGTTCCTCCACTGTAAGTTCTCTCACAAAGTCACCATTTGCCAGCACAAGGTCAAGGGTATTTCCTAACCTGGTTGGTTCACTGACCATTTGCAGCAGGAAGCTGTCCTGGAAGGCATCCAGCAGTACCTGCTCCCTTTTGTTCCTGGTTGTTGGGGTGCTCCAGTCCACTCCTGGCATGTTGAAGTCCCCCACAATCACCACACTACCCTTCACGCAGGTCCTCCTGATCTGTCCCGCTAGTTCCCTGTCTAACTCGTATAATACGGTACAAATGCAAATGCAGGTGCCACATCACTCCCACTGATGCCCTGCTGCCCCCAACTCCTCCATGCCACCTCCCATGCCCCCTCTGTACCCGGCAGACCAGTGTAATACCCATCCCACTGCCGCATACCACTCAGACCACCTCCTGGCTGGTCTAAGTGGTGCCACTTGCTGCATCCACGATGGGACTTGCAAAATCCTAAAAAGGGGGGATGTTGTGGCCCCGTATGGCACAAGCCCCCTTGCAACCTGACTCACCTGGTTGTTTGCCACAACCTTGGTGCGAGGGTGCTTTGATGCAGCTGAATCAGGATTGATGAAGGCTGCATTTGAAAATTGCAAATGCCGCACGTAGTGATGCAAGTCAACCATTGCAACAAAATCTTTTGACACAAGTCCCTTTGTCCATCTAACCCTTTTGAGAATTGGGACTAGTGTCTCACAGTTCACATATGTTCCTCTCCAGATCTGTTGTGTTGTGAAAATAGATAATATGAGGCTGTTAGTCACCATCATGGCTCAGCAAAACAACATAAATTGGAAACATCACATAACCACTTGTTCACATACTGTACGTGCATTTAATCTTAAAATAATTAAACTGAGGTTCATTTTTGTCAATGAGTTAATAAAGGCTTACACCATTGCCAACTGCACTCACTGTAAGGAGTTCATATGGTGAACAGAAAAAATATTCCGCTTATTGTGCTAGTACTTTGAAGTTGTACCTCATACTCAAAACTGTGGTTAATCCAGTCCTCTTATATGAGCCCCCTTCACATCGTAATCCTACATTCATTCATACACCAAGCGAGAGAGCACAGACACAGTCGTTATGTCGTACACAAACAAAGGGATCTATCACTTTGCATCCATGTTCTGCTATTGTCAGTGGTGAAAAGAACTAAATTTATATGCAGAGTAGTATACAGTCTGGTTCATTTGAGAAACTGTCACACTCACCACAATGGTATGACAAAAAGTACTTATATGAATACTCACGTGAATCAAACAGCAATCTGACTGGTCAAAACTGGTCACATAGCCATGCATTAATTAAGCAATAAGGTATGACAGGGTGTGTGTTATCGTGTAATAATGTCACTCCTGGGGTGGGTTGAAGCATGACGTCAAGCCGAGTGCTTCCACCACCCCAGGAGTGACATTATTACACGATAACACACATCCTGGAGTGCCTTATTGCTATTATACAATGGCTCCATGTTATGCAAAATGAAAAAAATAAAAAAAAATGTTTTTAGTAGATTTTTAGTGAGTTTCTTAGAGAAGAGGAAAAAAAAAGTCTCAATGAATACGGACAGCAAAGCCAATGCTAATCAATGACAGTGATGTTATACTGTAATATCATCACTGTCTCAGGCACACACTGACCAATCAGAATCCAGGATTCTTTCTTGCCATTGTATAATTTCAGTTATTGCTCATCTCAATTTTTCCTGATTTTTAACTCTTAAAACTGTTTCATAAATGTAATAACACACTCCAGGGTGTGAGTTAATGCCATAAATGACTACACTTCCCAGGTGGTTGAAGGCATTCAGTTTCCCCTTATACCTCACAACCCAACTGGAGCATGTGGTAATTTAGCATTACTGAACATGCTGTCATGTGTTATTGCTTACCTATGCTTGAATTTGAGCATTTTCATAACAAGATGTAATATCTGACAGAGTTTGCATTGCACAGTAGTGTGTACAGAAAATATGTGCCATAAGCATTTAATGAAATGAAAGTTGCCTCATGTAAAAACACTCAGTCTCACACATCTCACAACAGAGAAGCAACTTCTCAGACTGTATGCAGAAACAGTTAAACTTTCCTTTATCTGATATAAATCTTTGTCACTTTGAGGTAGGTCTGTGGAAAAAAAAAAACTAAAAAAATGTAAGTTTCACAGACAACAAGCTACAGTCATGTTTCAAAACATTACTATGAGCATAAGCAAGGTACGAGCATATGACATTTAAACTGAGGTACCCTTGACAACTTCTGCCAGACCTGCTGTGGCTCTTCTCTCAAAATGTAAGTTTGGCCCAGTTTCAACTCAACATGTGCATCCCCTTTTCAAGATGGAGCTGGATGAATGGACTGCCATTAAGGCTTTACAAACATTTTATTGCAGAAACTATACATTAAGGTACATTAAGAAAGATTGCCAGGTCACTGCTGGCACTGCAGTCAGAAGCATGTTTCCATCTGTGGCTGCAAATGTCAAGAAAGTCCCGCTGTTCTCGTACTGAGAATGTAGATGAGCAGCTCCTCTCATGAATCTGGGCACTCTGGATTTTGGGATGCCCAGAGAAAGTATTTCTGGAGAGTTTTTGTTTTTAAAGAAATACCAGAATCTAGCTAAACATGGCCAGTTTTCCAAGGTTCGGGTATTTGTTTTTTTTTGAAAATAGATCATTTTTACATGTTTTCAATGTCTGTAAGTTAAAAAAACTGTGACTGTCACAATAGGTAATTTTTCTCCACATGACAAGTAAATCATGAAAATAAACACACAATTTTTTTTTACCATTTGCGTTTCATGATTATCAAGAAAATCCTTATAACTCTGGAATTGTATAATTTTTTTTCATGAAATCTTTGAATGGCACACCCTTGGCACAGGCCCTTTCTATCCTGAAAATTCCATAAAACAATGTTATACCATCTAGGCTGTAGATGAGAGCAAAACAAAACTACAGTGTTAAATGTACAGAAACCAAGCTTTTTTCCCCATTTTTTTCCTGTTTCATATCTCCACAATTGAACAAGATGCTGTACAAAACGTTTCACATATTGAGACTCTGACAAAATAACAGAACATATAAAACTTTTGTACTCTTTCATCAAGTGATGCCAAAGGTATTAAAGTGAAAACAAAACTGGGGTTTAATATTAAACAGCCTTCTCCACCCTAACTATGAGGTGCTACCATTCCCCTATAATAAACAACCACATTTGCATTGCTGACTACTTGTCCCAATACTCTTTTTGACTTCCCCAAAGATGTCGGCACACAATCCAAGGAGGTAAAAGATTAGAAGGACTCTTCTTGCTCTGCAGGAGTGACCTCCCATCTTCACTTTCTGCCATTAGTCCTTTCACCTTGCCACCCCCTTCCCCCAAACAGCCCCGGTGGCTTGAATTTTCAGGTCACATCTTGGTTCTGTCTACACAAGGAAGGCATGTACTCCCTGGTGCTGCTGTTTGGTGACACTGTATGGAAGGCTGTCCTCCAAAGTTTTAACAGGAAACCAAGGTCAGGTTCAAAAAAAGGTCAGCACCAAGGTCAAGGTTCAAAAACATGAACGCTCACCCAATGTAACTGCTGAATATAAACAGCATATCTAATTGGTGCAAGTAAACAAGGACACTACACTTGCTCCTGCCAGCTACTACCTAGCTGGTAGGAGCGTGTGTAGTGCCCTTGTTTACTTACACCAATAAAATATGTTGCTTGCATTCAGCTGTTATATTTGGTGAGCTCATGGCTGTTTAAGGGCACTGACTTTGGTTTCCTGCCACATCCTGCTGCTGACTGGAGGCTGAGAGACTGCACATTGGGAGACCATCAGGATGGAAGTGAGAGCCATGCCCTGGCCTGTGACAGACTGTAAAAAAAGGCCCCTGGCAATCAGGGTATCTGGTGATGGAGGCGAGAGGGCAGCACAGCTGTCTGGCTTAGGTTCTGGGGAAGGAGGCTGAGTAGATGGGCTTAACAGCACCAGTGGCCGGCATGGCATGAACGTGGGTTGCCTGTGTTGAGAAAGTGGTCTTAGCTGGTGAGGGCTGCCTACCAGCAAGTGGCAGATGAAAGCCCAGCTGCTGCCCAAAGGGCACTACATCATCATTAAAGAGGGGGCTGGAAAGTTGCAATTATATAAGCAGTGCGCTGGGGAAATAAAATAAGTGCCAAAAATTGAAATGAGAAACAAAACGAAACAACTTTAAATAGTGCAGAAGTGGCAGTGAGAAGTCCATATAAAAATGCACTACTTAAAAACAGTGAACACATTACTATGAACACATTCACATATAAATTTGCACTTTCCTTGTTTCTGTGTAAACAGATATGTGCATAGGGAGGAGACCCTGCCTCCCCCAAACCACTTCCTTCTACAGAACTGTACCTGTGCCTCCTGCCTGCTTAGAGAATCCCCTCATCATTTTTTTAAATAAAATGGACTCTCACATTCTGACCCGATGGTCACTTGCTGCTGCTGACATAGCTGGTGGTCCCAGTGTGATGATATTGTTTATGGAGAGAAGAACATACCTCTTAACCTTTTATCACTCAAATGTGTGACAAGATACATGAGAAATGGACAAAACTTGTGACATAATATCAGACAAGCTTGGAGCACTGTGGCTATGAGTTCCCCAGTGTTTATAATTTTTGATGATAATTGAGCATCATAGAGTATTATGAATTTATTATTTATTATTAAAAATGTCAGTACAGTGGACATTGTGGAGGAGTACTGTCTTCCCTTGTTTTTGATGTGTAAAATGAGAGACTACCTGGTAACATTCAACACCTGAGAGGCATGCCTAGATGCCTGGCAATCCTTTCCTACCAGTCCTGCAGTCTGCTTAAGTATAAAGAGCTTATTGCAGTTTCAAGATCACACATTGATGTACATTGAAGCATAACATTCTTTGGCCAATAAGGACTGCTTGGCTCACTTAATCTGCTCAATTTGTTCCTCACTATATAGTCATGGCAGAACCTACCTGACTGCTGCCTACTCCCTCCCCCTTTCTGATTTCCTGCTAAGATTCCTTGTACCCATCCCATGCATGCTTGAAGCCCACCACAATTTTCATTCCTACCACCTCCACCAGTAGTCTGTTCCAGGTGTCCGCCATTCTTTCAGTGAAGTACTTCTTCGTATCCCTCATAAACATCCCCAATTAAAGCTTCATTACATGCCCCCTTGTCCTGGTGCACCTTCTCTTCTGAAAAAAAATCCCTTTCTGTACCTTTTTCAACCCTGACAGGTAATTATAGGCCTTTATCATGTCCCACCAGTTCTCCTCCTCCTCTCTTCCAGAGTGTACATATTGAGATCCCACAGTATCTGCTCATATGACTTTTTGATGCAATTCCTGTACCAGGTTCAGGTTCTTTATTTATTATTGTATGTATAAATCCTGCACCATTTTAGTTGCCCTCCTCTGGACAGCCCCCTTCCTTTCTGTGTCCTTCCTCAGATGTGGGCTCCAGAACTGGACATAGCACTGCATGTGAGGTCTCATCAATGATCAATACAGTAGACAGCACTACCTCTTCTCTTCTATTTGTGATTCCCCTCCATGCACCCAGCATCCCATTGGCCCTACCTACAGCCTTATCACAAAAGCCGCCACCTTGAGGTCATCAGATATAACTCCAAAGTCTCTCTCCTGTTTTGTGATTGTCAATACATCCCCCGACACGTTATATACCACTCCTAGGTTTCTGTGCTGTAAATGCATAGTTTTGTACTTTTTTGCATTAAAACCCAGCTCTCATACCCTCAAACACTCCTCTTGAGTTTTCTCAGGTCTCCACTCATTCTCTCCGCCACTTCCTGATTATCTACCATATTGCAGATTTTGGTGACATCTTCAGAGAGGCATACCTTCCCTTTCACCTCCTCAGCAATGTTGCTTTTGAAGACATTGAAGAGGACTGGTCCCAGCACTGAGACCTGAGGTACCCTGCTGGTCACTCTCTCCTCATTAGAGTGAGTGCCACTTCCCACCACCCTTTATTGCCGATCAATCAACCAGTTCCATACCCAATATACCACTTTGGGTTCCACCCCTAAACTGCCTAGTTTTCTTATAAACCTCCTATGTAATATGGTGTTGAAGGTGCTGCTGAAGTCTAAGTAGGTCATGCTCCACACTGATCAATTTCCCAGGTCACCTAGTCAAACAAATCAATTAGGTTCATCTGATATGACCCCACCCCCCCATTAATCCATGGCACTGGCTTGGGTCTTGTAACCTGCTGGATTCAAAATAATGCACTAGCCTTTCTCTTAATAACATTTCCAGTAACTTTCAGACCACTGATGTTGAACTAATCCACCTATAGTTGCCAGTCTCCTCCCTGCTGCCACTTATATGGAGCAGGACTACATTTTTCCTCTTCCAGTCCTCTGGAACTATACCTGTTTCTTGTGAGTTGTTGAATAGGGCTGTCAGAGGTGCAGCCAGTACCTCTCTGTACTCCCCCAACACTTTTGGATGTACCCCATCTGACCCCTATATCCCTCTCCACTTTCTGATTTGCAAGCTCAGGACTCTTTCCTCCATGAAAGAACAAATGTTCACCTCCCTCCCTGTCCCCTGTCTTCCAGCTGATTCTTGGTGGTCCATACTCTTCTCACACCACTGTGAAGATTGAGCAAAAGTATCTGTTCAGGAAATATGCTTTCTCCTGATCCTCCTATGCACAATCTCCTCCTCACTGCCCTTCTTATCCAAGCAATCCCTGATGTTAAACTTGCCAGCCTACAGCACAGTTTCTGGTCTCCTCCTCCTTGCTGCCACTCTTATGAAGTGGGACTACATTTGCCCTCCACAGTCCTCTAGAACCATTCCTCTTTCCTGTGAGTTGTCTGCTGATTTACAACATCTTCTGGAAGTTCATTCCACCCTACAACAACTCTTTCCATATGGAAATGTTTACTGACCTCCTTCTTACACCTACAGATTTGTAAGTGTGCCCCTTTTCTTTCATTTCACTTAAACTAAAGATATCCCTTTTCTCAACCTTGTTAATTCCTTTAATTACTTGAAAGTCCTCCTTTCCCACTTCTCCTTAAGTGAATACATTAAGATTTGTTAGCCTTTCCTCATATGGGAGATTGTGCTGACCTTTTGCCATCTTTGTAGCCTTCTATACATTAATTCCAGCAGTTTTTTGTCCTTCTTTGGTAGGGACTCCAATACTGCACAAGTACTCCAGGTATGGATGCACCTAAGATTTGTACAGAGGGATGATGACCTCCCTCTTTCCACTAGTGAAACCCCTTGATATGCACCCCAACATCCTGTCTGCTTTCATCACTACTTTTTGCATTGGAAGGAAGGCTTCAGGTTACTAGTAATATGTGCACATAGATTCTTTTCTTCTTTTGAAACTGCTGTCCTTCCCCACCCCCATGCATGACTCATAATTTTTTTCTCTTAAATCCAAGTTGCAGTATTCCAGACCACCTCTCCAGTTTTGCAAAAGCTTCCCTAAAATCCTTAATTCCCTCCTCTGTGTTAAACCTCCCACATAGTTTGATGTCATTTGCAAAAGGCAAATATTGCTTTTTATCCCTATTTTAATGTCTCTTATTTACACATTATATTGTATTGGACCTAGAACCGGCTCTTGGGACACCTTCTTGTGACCTCCTTTATATCTGAAAATTCCCCTCCCAACCTTACTCTTGGGGTTCTTCCCCCAAGCCAGTTTGCCACCCACCTGGTCATTCTGCCCCCAACCCTAAGGTCCTCCAAAGTTTTAATCAATCTCTGGTGTGGTACCAAATAAAAGGCATTTTTAATGTCCAAATACAGCATCTCTTCTGCCTGTTCCTCATCCATAGCTTTCATAAGCCAATCAATGAAATCAATCAAATTAGTTTGGCATGACTTCCTTGATATTAAGCCATGTCACCTGTCATCCTGCAGTCTGTTTGCCTCCAAGAACTCAACTAAATGCTCCTTCAGGATGGTTTCCAACAACCTGCCTACAATACTGTAGATCTATGGAACCGAATGAAGTATTGACTTGCTAATCAAAGTGTATCATTCATAGAATGGCATGCTTCTACCTTACAATCATTATAGCAGGTAAAGTATATCACAATAGGCTCCTGGCTTTTTACAAAAGATGTTGTGAGTAGTTGAAGTTCTAAATGTGCTTAAATAATATTCAGGTCTGATGTATATCCAGGTAAACAAACAAACAAACATAGATTTCTAACTTTTGTTTTATGCACAAATAGTCATGCTAATTTTGTTTAAATTGTTGCTAAACTTGTGAAGTTGCTATATTCTGCACTTCTGGTTGTCAATGACTATTGATGGAATTATATTCTACATTATATTTTAACAAGAAAGATTTGGTGAGTATGATGTTTTCCAGCACCTCTGGTCTTGATATGCTTCCATGCTAGAACAAGTTCCTCCCAGTTTGTTATATATTTTTTGCAGGTATAGGAGCCACACTGGCTTTGATGACTACATTACACTTGAAATATTCCATGACTGATTATTACTGTATTATAATTTTTTTTGTACGGCCAGGCACAGTGTAGTCTTGATTTATTTTATTTTGTTTGCACTTATGGAAAATGCAATAGCATTTCTTTTTTATCATAGAAGATTTTTATTATTTCTTTTCATAATCACATACACCAAAATTAGGCACACATGTTAATCATACATGACAAAGCTCTTAGAAACAGCACATCCAAAAATACAAGTGCTTTCTACACATAACCAGTTATATATCACTTACATCATAACAGACCACACCTATAGCTCTACAAAGTACGTTGTCAAAGAAGGAGAAAAACATTATTTAAGGAACTAGTTTAAGTAGACAGAGTCCTAAATATTACTACTCTTATCCTGAACAGTAACATTTCCATTTGCACAACATAGTGGCCATGAGAGTATAATATCATAGCATTAATAGGAAGAAAAGGAAAAAAAAAAGAGGAGAAAGAAAGAGAAGTGGTGTGAACAGAGACAATCCTAAGTACCCAACAACAATCTGACCTAGTACTATATGTGGATGATCCTCTGTTAGGTTCATATCCACCATGGTCTCAATGGACAAGGGGGTTGCCAGGGGAGGGCAGAGAAGCTTTACACAAGGGAGATTGGACGTATATTCCCCATTTGTTGTAATAAAGAGGGAGTTGTCTTCTATTGGCATATGTAAGTCTTTCGTAGATAGCTGTTCTGGCTAAAGCGGAGTGCCAATGAGAGATCGGCGGAGGTACTGTTTGTATCCAAGACATAAGTAGAAGCCTCTTAGCTTCTAGTAGTGCAACTAGCAGCCATAGTGCATGCAGCTTTGGTAACAGAGATATGGGTGCAGAGTCACCCAATAGTAACATTGGGTTAAGGACATCAACAGGGTGTCCCAATACTCCTACACAGTCACTAGCTATGGTAGACCAGAAAGAGGTTAATGACGGACACTCCAGCAACAAGTACAGGATGTTCACTGGTTCCTGCATACATCTCCAGCACCTTGCATGCAGAAGTAAACCCCATGAGTGGAGAGTGGCTGGGGTGCGATACCACCTAAGGAGGATTTTGAGCTGTAGGAACTGGCTCTTAACATCCTTATATGCAGATCAGGCCAAGCGTAGGCAGCGGGACCAGGTTTCTGACAAGATGACTAAATTAAGGTCTGTACTCCAAGCATTTCTGCATGACTCAGTGTGGTCCGGTTGCGCTTCCCACCATATGCCATAGAATAGGCTCACTAGGCCTTGTGAAGATGGTTTAAGGTGTAAGGAAGCCAGCCATTGCCACTTGGAGTCTGCTAGATGTGACCAGTCATTGGATTGCACTGCACTGTGGAGTTGCAGATATCTCCAAAAATCAGATGTCCGAAGGGAGTAGTGGGTCTGGAGCTGGGCAAAGGACATCAGTGTAGAGGAGCTGGGTATAAAGAGATCTTGGACCACTCGAATCCCTTTGTCTTCCCATCCCGACCAGTGTAGTAGTTTGTTGTTCACTGTAATGATTGGGTTACACCAGAGAACTAGATAGCGAAAAGGCAGGACCTTCACCCCCTTTGCTATGTTGGAAGCTGACATAAACTTAAACCATGCTTTCCTGGTCTCAAGCAAGACCAGGGAAAGCCTTCTGGTTCCCACTGGGGTGGTGGTTAACAGTAGGCTAAGAGGTGCACTCCGTAATATCTGTGATTCTAGTTGCACCCATTGGGAAGGTTTAGACTGGGATGGTACGAACCATTTAGTAGCCTGAGCAGAGAGGTAGGGCCAATGATACCCTTGCAGCCAGGGGAGTCCCCCACATGCCTCCTCTTGACCAGTGGGCCCGCATTTTCCTGCAGCTCCATCTAGGTGTCTTTCCTTCCCACAGAAAGAAGGATATTAAGTTATCCAGTCAACAGAATACCCTACTAGTTAAGGGAATAGGGAGACTGTTAAGGAGGTACGCCACCCTGGGTAGGAAGAGCATGCGAATTGCGGCTACTTTCCCTGGGAGGGAGAGGTTAAGGCAGTGCCAGCGGTCCACCTCCGTTGTTAGCAGATTTAATAGAGGGTTAAAGTTCTCCTGCTCTAAGTGGTCCCAATTGTAGGGAATGTTGATGCCCAGGTATCAAAGAACATGGGGCGACCAAGCTAAATCCAACCCATGCATGCATAGGTGCATGCAAGCTGGGTTGGGGGGGTAACACTGTTTTTTTTCTGATTGATTTGTAGGCCAGACATCCTTGCAAAATCATTTAACATCCCTAGTACCATAGAAAGTGCCTCTTGGGGATAAGTAAGCATCAATAGCAAGTCATCCGCATATGCTGCAGTGAGATAATCCTGTTGCCAGACTTGTTTGCCTTGGGTCTTCCCATTAGTATGTAGTTTCCTTATCAATGGATCCAGTGCCACCAAGAAGAGGAGGGGGAGAGGGGGAAGCCTTGCCTTGTACCACATTGAAGGGGAAATGAGGATGATATATCCTTAGTCGCTAGGATACGTGCGCATAGAGAATTGTATAGTATTTGTACCCATTGCCTGAAAAATGGCCCAAGCCCATACATCTGAAGTGTTTCCTGGAGATAAGGCCATTCCACTGCATTGAAGGCTTTAGAAAAATCTATTGCCATTGCCTCCATTGGGCTAGTGGAGTGCATGGCTAACCATTTGAGATTCAGGACCATTTGTATATTGTCCACTGCCAGCCGCCCTTTAGTGAAACCAACTTGTGATGGATGTATTATAGAGGGTAACACATTCATCAACCGAGTGGCAAGCATCTTAGCAATAATTTTGTTGTCGACTGAAATGAGGGAAATAGGGCTGTAGTTGGCACAGTTTAGAGGGTCATCAGACTTTTTTGGGAGGAGAGTGATCAAGGCCTCTCGCATTGTGGGGGGGGAGAGTGCCTGTCCCATGGGCCTCTTGGATAACTGCCAAAAGAGGGCCATTAATTTCCACATTGATAGCTTGGTATACTTCAGTGGTCATGCCATCCAGCCTGGGAGATTCACCTTGGGCCAGTTGGTGGATGGATGGCTTTTTGTAGCTCGGGTTCTGTAAAGGGCTCCTCCAAGGTGCTTTCCATGTGTGGAGGCAATTGGGGGGTATTGGATGCATCACAGAAGGTCACCATCTGTTCTTCCAACTGCTTGGAGGTCAGGGTATTATGTGATTGGTATGAAGCCTGATAGAACTGTTGCATGCATTCATTAATTTGCTTGGGGCTTGTGACCACTTGGCCTCTCTGATTTTTAAGGGCATGGATGCGCAAGGCAGCCTGTTGCTTCTTTAATTGGAATGCCAGAAGTTTATCTCCTTTGTCTCCTCCCTCCCAGTATGTATGTTTGGACTGGAGCAGCATCCATTCTGCTTTTTGTTGCAATGTGGTATTTATGTGGTACTTAAGTCCGACACTCTCTCAGAGGAGTACTAGGTCAGGTATACTTGCAGTGGATGCCTTGAATCCGGCTTCTAGGGGGGTTAGTGGTGCTTGCAAGGAGCTTAAGGTTTGCTGCCTAAGCTTATTTTGTTGGCTGGTGTATGCAATGAAATGCCCTCGTAGGACCGACTTAAAGGCCTCCCAAACATGACGGTGGAGGTATCTGTGTCATGATTCAAAGTGAAGTACTCTTTGGCAGCTTCCCATATCATGGATTAAAAGTTGGGGTCTTTAAGAAGCAATGGGTTACAACGCCATCAGGTGCCCAACCCACTGTCCAGAGGGAGTGTATATACACAAAACCGGGGCATGGTCAGACACCAGAATATCATGAATTTTGGTAGATGTTATGTCTCTGGCCGCAAGCGAATTGGCTAACCAGAAGTCAATCTGGCTATATGTAGAGTGAACTGATGAGAAGAAAGAGTAGTCCCACCCAGACGGATGGTCTCTACGCCGTACATCAGACATTCCCCATTCCTTTATGATTCCTTGTAAGGGCAACAGCATTTTGAGATGCGCTTGTGGGGTCGGTTTGGATTTGTCCAAAAAGATATCTACTGCAAGGTTAAAGTCCCCTCCAACTAAAATTGGAATCTGCGGGTGCTCCACCACCAAGGAGTCTATGGCTTGGTTGAGATCTAGTAGGGTTCATGGATTGTCCGTATTGGAGCCATATACATTAGCCATCATCGCATGACCTCCTGGGTACGAAAACTGGACTATTAACCATCTCCCACGACCATTTGTTCTTGTATCCAAGGGCATGATTTCTTAATTAGAATGGCCACACCCCCAGATTTAGTTGTTGCTGAGTTCACTATCACACTACCTACCCAGGCCTTTTTTTGCCATGATACAGTTCTTGCAGTGAGATGTGTTTCCTGGATAAGTGCAATTTCCGCCTACAAGGAGTGTAGGTGTCTAAGGGCCATGGATCTCTTAACCGGGTGGTTTAACCCCTTTACATTCCATGATAGGAACCTGATCCCTGTGTCTACATTTTGCATTTTGGATCCCATGCTTACAATGTAGATAGGTACTCACCACCTAGTTCCAGTAGGGATAGAAAAGCAGGAGCAGATAGGTTGTATGGGACAAAGAAGAAGATATGAAATGCGCAGGGAGATAGAGAGGGCACTCTGTTCACTGGGTCTTGTGCCAGTAATGCCCTATGTCAGAAATAAGAACAACAGTATTAATACTCTACTTATGTCACTAAAGTGCCTTTTGAAATGGTTAAAACACAGTACTAAACTTAGCCCCGCTAGGGGGGAAAACATAAGTTCTTAAATAACTAGTAGCATCTTAACACAAGCAATTCAATTAAGCACACAGCTAGCGGTGAGTTGGTGTATGCACGAAATTATACCCCTCAACTTCTACCGAGGAGGAGCACACAGCCATGCTGACCATTCACCTTATGGGGAGTGGTGGAGTGGTGAAGTTTTAACTGGTAAGATTGTCTACAGCACTCTCCCTGTCTATCGTAACATCAAAACATAATAAGAAGAAATTGTATATCATCCAGAGATGGGGGGGGGGTTACCCATCCTGTGAATAAGTGCAGGGGGAAGGGGAAGGAGATGAGTTTCACTGCCTTAGTCACCAGAGGGTACCAGATATGAGGCACTCTGGTAACCTGTGCTCTCAATTGCTCTGGACCTTAACAACAGCCAAAGCATCGAGTAAGCCTTATACTGGCTTCTCCTCCTGTAACTCGCTCCAGTGGAAGGAAAAACTACCCGTCCGACAGAGATCGAGAAGGGAGGTCATACTATACATATAATATGTATATATATATATGTATATATATATATATATACATATATATTTATATTTATATTACATATATTAAACTCAAGGATTAGAGATCTCCCAGGTCACCCTAGGTGGAATACACCACCTCGGTCAAAACCTCGCAATGGGTGAAGAAGGGATGGGGGGGGCCCACCAAAATTACATTCCTTATATCCGTCTGCCTGCAGAAAAGTTAAGGGGGTACCCCATGAGAGAGTTACAGAAATAATACAGATATATCATTTTCAGTCATTGGGAGCTGCACAGGTGGTGGAATTCTGAGATAGTGCCTCTGCAAAAGTAAGCAGCCCCGGTTTCACAGGGATGTTGGAAAAGTTCTGGCAGTCAGTCAGATCCGGGGGTACATCTGCCCATAATGTGGTATCTGCTATCTCCATGAAAAGCTCCTCTGGTATTTCTTGCTGCTCAGGTTCTGCCAGGATGGGGGGGTCCTCTTTACTTAGCTTTGCAGGTGGCACTGTACCTGGGCCTTTAGTCGGGGATCCGTGTTCACTAGCTGAGCGTTGCCTTATATGGTTCACCTGATGCATGCCTCGCTGAGGTAGAGAGGGGGTGGATGAAACTGCTAGCCCTCTCGTATTCATATTTGTAGCATTGTTGTGTATCCCCATAGCTTTCTGACACTCGGGGGACCTGTGGCATGACTGTTGCACAGTCCGGTTAATATTGTGTTCCTCCCTGAAACCGTCTCTTGCACTTTGGTTCCGCCTTTCCCTCATTTTGGGTACTGGTGTCCCTAGCCTCCTAGGAGTTGCAGCAATCAAAGAAATCTGGGTCCAGTGTTTAAAGGCCCAGTTTTCGATCTCCGGTGGCATCTCGGCTACAATGTCTCTGCCATCTCTGGAGACATGAAGGTAGGCTAAATTCCTGAAGCCATACTTGAAACCATGTGCTGCCAGCAATTTCTTTATAGAAGCATAGACTTTGACGGACGATAAGGACCGCTTGGCCCATCTAGTCTGCCCATTTCCCTACCTACAGAATAGGATGCAGATCCTAGTTAACCAACAGCCTATTTCTTCCTACCCCCCACAAGAATTGCCTTATGTCTGTCCCATGCATTCTTGAATTCTCCCACAGTTTTAGACCCCACAACCTCCTCAGGAAGGCTGTTCCATGCATCCACTACCCTCTCTGTGAAATAATACTTCCTCATTTGCCCTGAACCTCCCCCCATCTTTAAATTGTGCCCCCTTGATCTTGCACGTCTCTTTTTCTGAAAGATGCTACCCTCTTGGACTTTGTTGATTCCACTGAGGTACTTAAAAGTTTCTATCATGTCCCCTCTCCCTTCTTTCCTCAAGGGTATACATATTAAGCTCCTTTAGTCTCTCCTCATATGGCTTCTCTTGCAGACCCTCACCATTTTAGTTGTCCTCCTCTGGACTGCCTCTATCCTGTCTATGTCCTTGTGGAGATGGGGTCTCCAGAACTGGACACAGTACTCAGATGGGGTCTCACCAACTGTCTGTACAGAGGGATAACAACTTCCTGTTTTCTGCTGCTGATACCTCTCCTATGCATCCCAGTATACCCCCGAGCCCTCCCTACTGCCTTCTCACATTGCTTGCTAACCTTAAGGTCATCTGATATGACTACCCACAGGTCCCTTTCCTTTTTTGTTGTTGTTACTACCTCCCCCATTGTGTATTCTTCCCCTAGGTTCTTGTTTCCCAGGTGCATTATTTTGCACTTCTTTGCAGTGAATCCAAGCTGCCATACTTCTGACCATTCCTCCAACCTTGCCAAGTCCCTTCTCATCCTTTCCACACATCCTTGTGTATATACCCTGTTGCAGATCTTTGTGTCATCTGCAAAGAGGCATACTTTTCCTTCCAGTCCCTCTGCAATGTCACTTATGAAGACATTAAAAAAGGACTGGACCCAATACTGAACCCTGCGGTACCCCACTAGTAACCCCCTTTCTTCAGAGTGGACTCCATTTACAATTACCTTCTGTGTCCTGTTGTCCAGCCAATGTTTTACCCAGGCTACCACCCTGGGACCCACTCCCAGGCTGGTTAATTTGACTATTAATCTTTTGTGTGGGACTGTGTCAAATGCCTTGCTAAAGTCTAGGTAGACCATGTCCACAGCCCCTTCCTGGTCTACTACTTTGGTCACCCAGTCAAAGAAATCTATTAGATTCGTCTGACATGACCTTCCCGCTGTGAACCCATGCTGCCTTGGGTCCTGTGCCCCACTGGCCTCTAGGTACTCAACTATTCTTTCCTTCAGAAGTGACTCCATCACTTTCCCTACCACAGAGGTCAAACTGACAGGTCTGTAGTTTCTTGCCTCTGTCTTGGTCCCACTTTTGTGAAGGGGAATCACATCCACCTTCCTCCAGTCCTCGGATACCACACCATCCTCCCATGATTTATTAAAAAGTGTAGCCAGTGGTTTCACTAGTTTCCCCCTTAATTCTTTTAGAATTCTGGGGTGAATTCCATCAGGCCCCATTGCTTTGTCCACCTTCAGTTTTAGGAGTTCTTTTCAGAACCCTTTCTTCTGTGAAAAGACTGGGATCGACCCCCATCAAGAGTGCTTCTGTTAATTGGCTTGGCACTTCCTCCTCTTTGTGAATACTGAGCAGAAATATTCATTCAGTATCCCTGCTTTTCACTGTCCCCTCTGCCCACCCACGTTCATTCTATTCAGCCTCACTATCCCTTCCTTTGTCTTTCCTCGCTGATGTACCTATAAAAGGTTTTATCCCCCTTCTTAACCGAGTTGGCTATCTTTTCCTCAGTTTGGGCCTTTGCTATTCTGACTTCCCTCCCTGCTTCCTTCTGCCTTAACTGGTACAGCTCTCTGTCCTGCTCCTTCTGTGTTTCCTTATACTTCCGGAATGCTATCTTTTTCTTCCTGACTTTCACGGCCACCTCTTTTGAGAACCATAGTGGCTTTTTCTTTTGTTAGGAATAAATGCTTTCCTACGGCCAGCAACTTCAGCTGAAAAGTCTATGAATACAGATATTTTAGCACCTTGCCATGTTAACTCACCCCTGTCTAGAGCTGCCTTCAGTATTCTTTCCTTTGGTGAGTATCACAGTATGTAGGCAATGATAGGCCTGGGAGATTCATCCTGGGTGTGGAAGCCACTGGGTATGCAGTTCATTCTTTCCACTTCAATTAGGCCTTGCCACATTTCCCCATGCATTTTAGGAATTTCTATATTCAGAAACATCTCTGTGTTCTAACCTTCTGAACCTTCAGGGATTCCCAGGATTCTAATATTATTATGCCTCCCCTGGTTCTTTTGATCTTCCGCATGCCTCCACAATGTAGCCAGCCCTTCTTCATGATCCTGGAGTTTTTGAAATATATTATTTTGCCCAGCTTCTAGCTCATCTGCTCACTGCTCAGTTATGTTAAGCCTATCATTAAGCACCCGTACCTCTGCAACTGTACCAGACAGGGTGTCGGATATGCTGTCTACTCGATTTAGCAGGGTTTCTAACATTGTAGTGATATGCTACAATGAGGGGCCAACATCCACTGGTGAGGTCAGGGTTTCTACGGGAGGGGTCTCCAGGTTAAGCAGTTTATTTTCAGATAACACCATCCCGATCCCTGTAAATAGCCCAATACTTGAAAACGAAGCTAATCCTCTCTTAAAGCTTCAGCTATTCCCCCACAATTGCACCACCGTGCATTGGTTCTAATTCCACCCCTATTGGTCATGGCGGCTTGGAAATCACACCAGCTTGATGTCTTAAGGCCTGGTCTTGTTCAGCTGGGACCATGCAGTAACTGGCGCTATGGAGCAATAAACTGGGAGTCCTGCCACAAGCTAACTTACTCTATATCGTGGTGAGGATGTATAGCAACTTGCGCTCACCTCAGAGGGATTGGGGGTCTCTGGAAGTCTACAATACGGAATGGATAGTGATAGCCGTGGTCGAGCCGACAGTTCAAGCGACCATCTTCCTTGACATCCAAACCATGCCCCCTGAAAATGCAATAGCATTTCAATAAAAAAAAACAGTTACAGCTCCAGCAATGATTTAATTTGAAAGTGTTTTTATTTGAAATGGTGTATTATAAACCAGACATACAATGAACAACAAAAGAGCTCCAGAGCAAATGCACTGGGGCAAGGGTTATCTGGGAGGATATTGGCCATACAGCCAAATTTTAAAGAAAACACAGACTGTCTTCATTTGTGATGGGGCAGGCTGTTCATAACTCTCATATGTCTCATATGGAGGCAATATGGTGCAGTGGGTTAAGGCTCTGAGCTGCAAATCTGGAGACCTGGGTTTAAATCCCACAGCCCTCTAGGTGCATACTGTGTGACCCTGAGCAAGTCACTTAACTTCCTTGTGCTCCCAGGTTGCACCTGCAAACAAGCTTTCAGCTTAGTGTGTCTCACCTGGTAAAATAATTGGTAAAAATAAAAAAAAAATTAAAAAATGTCTTCCTCACTCATGAGGTATACTCCTGCCACTCACTTATGAAGATAAATGACATATTCAGAGTTTGGCTCTTGCATATCCTCTATGAATCCCAAAGTGCTTTTTAATCCAAAAGAAGGAGGGGAGAGAATGGATATTTGAGTGGTAAGGATGGAAGGAGTGACAGAAATGGGGAGGTGTGTAGGGAAAGGGGAATTAATTGATGGGGAGGGAAAGGGACATGGACAGATAGTGGACAGGAAAAGGACAGGTCATGTGACAAGAACGGGGGAACTCATTGTGAAGCTGGACAGAAGAGGAAGCAATGGGAAGGGGGAGACAGGAGTAGTGGAGGGTGATGTCCCTCAATTCTAGGAGCCTGTGGAACAAGATAGATGACCTCCAGACCATCATGACCAAGTGACAAGACCTGATCACCCTGATCCTTGACTGGGATCTATCTGTTCTGGGATAAACCCTCAACAAGAAAGACAGTGAAAGAGGAGAGGGTTGGGGTAGAGCTTATGCTAAGGAAGGGCTCACAGCCACATGGGAGGGTATGGCAGGAGAAGACACTGAATGAATATGGTGCAGATGCAAATGAGGCAGGTAGAAAAATAAGGGTGGGAGTGGTTTATTGGCAACCAAATCAGGATGAAATGACAGACTGGCAGCTGGGGGATGTGATCAGAAATTCTGCAGAAAAGGGTAAGGAAGTGACAGTGAGGAGACTTAAACCTTCCCAGTGTTGACTGGAGTATCACACAGGCCAGCAGGTGCCAGTCACTCCTAAATGAAGTCCAAAATGGATTTTTTACACAGGGTGTGATGGAGCCAACTAGGGATGGGGCCATCTTGGACTTAGTACATCTTGAACTTAATACTTACAAACTATGATCATGTCAGAGTTGAAGTTAAAGTTTTTTTTTATATATTGGCAGGATATGGCCACTAGGTAAAGACTATTTTCAGAACTGTCCTGTGTAGAAAAACATGTTGCAATAAAATATTAAAAACAATTTAGAGCAATAACACACATTAAACACAATGTTCTAGTTCAATGTACAATCACTTTTAAAAAGACACCATTCCAAAAGAGCTGCTTTAAAGCTAGGATATGTTGCCGGATTTTGCAACATGGGAGGGAGATAGTGCCTTTAGACCTTTAGGTGTCAGCGTGACTCAGTTGGTAGCACATCCGCCTCTGGACCAGAAGGTCGTGGGTTCTTGTCCCCCAACGGGATTGGACTTGCACCTAAAAATTGCTGGCATCCGAGTGCAGTATTGGGGGGTGCTGTACTGCTGGGGTGTGCCATCCTTTGGATGAGATGTTAAACCAAGGTCCCTTCTGCCCATCCTGGTGTTGTCCTGGTGGGTGTCAGGTGGAATAAAGAACCCAGGGCACTCTTCGTAAAGAGTAGGGAACATTCCGGTATCCTGGCCAACATTCCCCTTCCCATAAAACTGGTTCATGCAATTATCCAGGCTGTGTGTGGGTGATGATGTGCGATATGGCTACCACCACACATTCAGTCACTTCACTCCCAGTCTAGCATTGCTTGTAAAGTGCTTTGGATGTATGAAAAGCGCTATATAAATGCTGATTCTTCTTCTTCTCCCAGTAATGTCTCCCAGTGGATATTTTTAGAGTACAGAAGTCTGTTTGTCAAGCAAGTAGGTGGGAGCAGAGTCTTTTATACACATATAAAGAAAGGTGTACAAGAGATTCTGTCCCCTAATCACCAGCTCCTGCATGGCAATGATCACAGATTAGTGTGGTTTCATATTGATAAGGGAAGCACTGGACACAAAACATGTGTTGTAGGTGTCAAGCGAGCAGATTTTATAAGCATGGGGGTAAAACTAGGGAAGGTCCTGAAAATGCTCTGGGTGGACACGGGAGTGGGCAAGGAATAATCCTAGATTTGAGATGGGGTCCAGGCAGTCAATACAAACTGTCTAAATCAGAGGGAGAAATTGTATAAGCACAGACAGTTGCTCTGGTTTATGGTAGAAGGAGAGGTAGACAGTGAAGTGGGAGAAAAAGGGATTTCCTACAAAGACTATAAGTAGTCACAGGATGAAGAGGACAGGGTCAACTATGTAGAAAAGCAAAAGACAGATAGCAGGGTGGTAAGGCGGGCCAAGGCATGGACAGAGCTAAAGATAACAGAGGGAGTCAGGAAAGAAGACAAGCCTTTTTTATAGTACATCTGGAAAAAAAAGGAAAACAATCAGATTTATTGTGAAGCTGAAAACAAGGCCCAATTGGGTAGAGAACAACAGAGTTATTAAATGAATACTTCTCAGTATTCATAAAAGAGAAGAGTGGACCAGTTCCACAGAGGATTATAAGGACAGAGAGTGGGGAGGGAAGGAGAATGAGAGAGGAGGCAGTTATAGAGGAGAAAGTACTCAAGGGGCTCAAGGCTTTCAAAGTGGATAAATCCCCTTGGCCAGAAGGCATGCACCCCTGGATGCTGAGAAAGCTGGTGGTGGCTTTTGCAGCCCCTCTGGCTGACCTGTTCAACTTCTTCCTGGATACAGGACTGGTGTCACAGGAGTGGAGGACAAGTGATGTAGTACTCCTGCACAATACCAGGGCAAAGGAGAACCATGGAACTACATATCACTCAGTTTGACATTAGTTGTTGGAAACCTAATGGAAACCATTCTCAAAGATTGGTTGGTTGATTTCCTTGAGCAGATCAAGCTCCAGGATGACATGTAGCAAGCATTTATCATGAGGGCATGCCAAACAAATGTAATCATCTTGTGTGACTGGGTTGCAGAAACAGTATGTAGGACCCAAGCAGTTGATATTATGTACCTGGATTTCAGCAGGGCCTTTGACTCAGTTCCCTAGAAGAGGTTGATGAAAAAGCTGGAGAACTAAAGGTGGGTGAAAAATTGACCAGGTGAGTGGGAAACTAGCTGGTAGAGAACCCAAAAGGTGGTGGTGGTTGGGGGGAGAATTCAGGGATTAGGAATGTTACTAGATGGGTTCCACAGGGGTCAGTGCTCAGTCTGGTGCTGTCTAGTGTGTTTATAAATGACATTGAAGACAATATAAAGGGTAAAATCTTCCTCTTTGTGGATGACACCAAGCTCAGCAAGACAGTAGACATGAAAGAGGATATCAAGGATCTGACAGAGGACCTAGGCTGTTAGAAATATGGTCTAGGATCTAGCAATTTGGGTTCAGTACAAGAAAGTGCAAGGTATGCACACTGGGTGCAAGAACCTAAGTGCCAAATATAAACTGGGGGGGTATGACTGTCTTGGTAATGGAGGAAGAGAAGGACCTGAGGATTGCTATTAAATTAATTTAAGCCCCTCTATGTAGTGTAAAAAGACAGTGGAATGCGCAAAAAGGATGATGGGTTGCATAAAAAGGGGATTTACCAGTAGAAGGAAAGAGGTCATTCTGCCTCTATACAGCTCTATGGTGTGACTGCACTTGGAGTGCTGTGGGCAGTGCTGGAGCCCCTACAATAAGAAGGATATTGACCAGCTAGAGGAAGTGCAGAGAAGAACTACAAAGATAAACCAGGATTGACAGACAATCTCATACGAGCAGAGGCTGAAGAACCTAAAAATGTACTCGCTTCAGGTGAAAAGGAACTGAGGGGACATTATTGAAGCATTCAAATACCTGAAGTGAGTTAATGGGGTTGATCTTGGAGATCTTGTTAGATGCAAAGATATCAAGAACACAGGGGGGCACAGCTGAAAATTGCTAGGTGGCAGGTTCAGGAATGAGGCCAGGAGGCGCTTCTTTAGAAAGAATTGTGGCAAGGTGCAGCAAGCTACCAGTAGAGGTTGTCAAGCAGAGAACCAATGGGGAAGTTAAAAGGGAGTGAGATAAGATCAATTGAAGCGTAAAAGCACCACAGGAGGCTGGAGCAGCCAGTAACACAAACTGCAAGAGCTCCATAAGAAACAGATTTGATAGATCATATGGCCTTCTTCTGTTAGGTTTATATGTTTGTACATAATGTTGCTGTCCTTTCAAACACAAAGTACAGAGGTGGACGCAAGAGGAAATTACAGAGTGGTTAATCACTGGGAAATTAAGTGACTTGCTCTGTGTCACACAGTAAGTGGCAATTGTAGGATTTAAACTTCATGGGCTTGGTGCTAGGCTCAGTGTTCTAACCACTAGGCTTCACTGTCTCCCTTCCAAGCATGGTTCTTTAACTGCATGCACTCTTTCCAGTTCCATCACATTCGTAAGAGACATAGCTAATAACTATAATTTTTGATGCCCTTTTTTCTAAAAATGTTAAAACTAACTCATGGAAACATAGAGGCAATGGATACTGATGACAGAACAAGGTCCAAGAGTCCACCCAGTCATGTTTTAATACAATTTAAGACAGCTTGTTTTATTGACACACAGAGTTTGTACAGCATATTTATCAATGGTGACTTATGGAGTTTAAAGTCATGTTAGGCATCCCTCTCTGATGTGGCCCACAACCTGGGCTGATCTTTTTTCTCTTACATGATCCCCTCCAGTTTAGTTCTCCTTGCTTCCCCAACCCCTTTATGCTCTCCTCACTATTCTTTCACCCTCCCATTTTCTCTCTCCCTTTGGTTAATCCATTATTAAGTACATATATTGTTATTTATTTAAATGTTCTATAGTGCCCTGTGTTCTACTTCCTAATTACAAAATACTGTAAACTGATGTTATGTCTTGTTTGTTGCCTGACCTTGATGTGGAACCTATGCAATGAGCCAGCTCTCAAAGGTTTAATCTGAGATTATCAATAAATAAAAACAAAAAAATATAAGGAGATGATTATACTAAATGACTTAATATAGTTAAGGATGCAGGATATTATTTCCAATGAGCAGTTGTTTATAATACGAGCATATGATCATATGAATGTGCCAGCAGAAACAGACCACCCGGTCTATCTAAGCCTGCTCGAGTGTGCAGTCAACACCGCTAGTTTGCAGCTGCCCCAACCCCGCTCCCTTTTGTCATCCCACTGCCACCCCCCACTCTCACTCTCCCCTGTTCCCTGTCCCATACCCTTTTGAAGCTGTTCACAGATTTACATGATACCACCCATTCTGGTAGGGTGTTCCATTTTGCTACCACTCTCTTTGTGAAATAGTATCTCCCTCCTAAATCTTCCCCCCTCTATTCTTAGCCCATGCCCCCTGGTGACCCTTCCCCCCTCCTTAACTTAAAGTCCCATCTTCCCCATCCTTATTGATTCCCCTCTGATACTTGAATGTCTCTATCATGTCCCTCCGTCCCTTCTATCCTCCAGGGTGTACATATTGAGGTCTCCCAGCCTGCTGTCATAGTGTCTCCTCTCCATTCCACATATCATCTTTGTTGCCGTCTTCTGCACCCCCTCCAGCAGCCTGATATCACGCTTTAGGTATGGCCTCCAAAACTGCACACAGTACACCAAGTGCGCCTTACCAGCGATCTGTAGAGGGGCAAGATCACCTCACTTCACCTGGATGAAACCCCCCTCGCTATGCACACCAGCATTTTGTTTGCTTTTGCTGCTGCTCTCCTGCACTGGGCAGTGTTGTTCATGGTCCCCATTATCATTACCCCAAGGTCCTTCTCCCTCCTCTGTGATCCCCAGCTTAACCCCCCCCCAGCTAGTATTCTCTCCTTGGGTTCTTCACACCAAAGTGCATAACCTTACACTTCTTTGCATTGAACCCCAGCTGCCACTTCTCTGACCACTTCTCTAGCTTGCTTAGGTCCCCCTGCAGCTGCTTCCACCCCTCCTCTCCATCCACCACTGCTCCGATTTTGGTGTCATCAGCAAACAGACTTATCTTGCTAACCACCCCATATCCAATGTCTGATATGAAGAGCCCAAACAACACTGGCCTCAACACAGAGCCCTGTGGCACCCCACTCATCATCGGCCTTGGAGTTGAGAGCTCCCCTCTCACTACTACCTGTTGCAGCCTCCCACTTAGCCAGCTTGTAATCCAGTTTATCATTTTTGCCCCTACTCCTATACCAGTTAGCCTCCCCCCAAGCCACCCATGAGTCACCGAATCGAAGGCCTTGCTGAAGTCCAAGTAAAGAACATCCACCGCATGACCCATATCCAGTTCACCTGTCACCCAGTCATAATATTGTATCAGGTTGGTTTGACAAGACTTCCCTGAAACAAACCCATGCTGCCTCATATCCTGGAGGCCATTGTCCTCCAGGTATGACACCAGTCTTTCCTTTAGTATCATTTCCATGAGTCTGCACACTATGGAGGTGAGACGTAGCGGACAATAATTACCCGGTTCATCCCTTGGCCCGCTGTTGTGTAATGGCACTACGTGCCATCTTCCAGTCAGTGAAACACATCCCGACTCCAGGGAGGTGCTGTACAGATCTGCCAGTGGCTCCGCCAACACCTCCGCCATCTCCCTCAGCACCCTGGGGTGGATACCATCCGCCATGGTGCCTTGTCTACCTTCAGTGCCCTCAGTCCCTCTAGGACTCTACTTGCCTCAATTCTTCCATCTGTCGCCTCCTCTCCTCCTGTCCCCACCCTTCCAGCCCATGCTGGTAGCAGTCCTCCCTTTTCTTCTGTGAACACGGAACAAAAGTATTCATTCAGTGCTTCTGCCTGCTCTTCCCCCTTTTCCGTCCACTCCCCACCCCTTTTTATCCTCACTATTGTTTCCTTGCACTTTCTTTTCTCCCTGATGTATCTGAAGAAGTCTTTCTCCCCCCATTAATTCCCTGGGCTAATCTCAGCTCCCTCTGGATCTTGGCTTCTCTCACTTTTCTGGTCACCTCTCTAGACCATCTTGCATATTCTTCCCTGTCCACTTCCTTCTCTGTCCTCCTAAACCTCTGGTGAGCCACTCGTTTTGCCCTCACCACCTCCACAACTTCGCTGTTCAACCAGCATGGTTTTCTTGCGCTGTTTTTATCTTTCTGTTTTCAGAAAGCATCTCTCTATACCTCCTAAATGATCCAACTTAAACTACCAGAATAAAAGTTCATGTAAAAACTGTGACCTGTGTTAATTTATTTGCATGGCCATGATTTTGTACAGATCTGCTTTCAGAACCAGTAGTTTGCAGAGTTATGTTGCTGCTGCATGGATTCAAACTCCCTTGTTCCTGGTTCCATGAAGAGAACTATACAGAATATTGCCCATCAAAAGAAAGCAATGCAAAACATATTTTACAGTTTTAACGTTTATTCTGATACAGTTAAATATGACTCACTGGGGGTACAATAGTAATTTTATTTGCAAGAAATGGATACACTATCGAGTCAGATTAATTTGCAATGTTTTGCATTAGTTGCAGGAACTATTTATAATTAAGAATGGTACAGGTAATGTATAGTATCTCTAGCTAGCTAGCTATCTATCTATCTATCTATCTATCTATCTATCTATCTATCTATCTATCTATCTATCTATCTATCTGTCTATCTATATGTCTATCAATCTGTGTCTCTATCTGTGTTAATGCATCAGTTAGGGTTCATGTTAAACTAACAAAAGTAGGGAAATATGATATTACTGTTTCTAACGCTAACACCCGACTCCCCCACCCTGCAAGCAGCAAAAGGGAAAAAACATTACAATTTTGTTTGTCCTGAGTCTTGGCAAATCAGGCCTTGGATCTTCCTTGGATTTATCACCCCTAATGCTCACCAATTTTATCAGTAAATAAACTCAGATGTGCAGACTATAGGAGCATTAGCATTAATAACCCAAAGAAAGACCCCAGGTTTGATTTGCCAAGACTCAGAATAGCCAAAACCATATTTTTATGTTGATTGCATGCATTAGGGAGGCAGTATAGTGCAGTGATTTAAGGCTCTGAGCTGCAAATCTGGTGACATCCAGCAGACCAGACCTGGGTTTGAATCCCACAGCTTCCACTTACATACTGTGTGACCCTGAGCAAGTCACTTAACTTCCCTGTGCTCCCAGGTTGCACCTGTAAACAAGCCTTCAGCTTAGTGTGCTACTCCTGGTTAAACAACTAACAAAAAAAAAACATATTGCGGCAGCTTGCCAGAAGTAGGTTGGGAGGTGTGGCACTGTTGTGGCCAATGCCCCCACAGCCTTTAAAGGCTTGGCCCGCTTTCTCCAATGGGGTGGCACGTTGCTGCTGACACTAATTCAGCCTGCTTGCCACCACCTTGAAACGTTTCAGCCTCTGTTATCAGGGGCCACATCATCATTGCAGCATCAGCCATTCGCTGCAATGAGGGAGCGACCGTCATTGCAGGGTGGAATATTGGTACTGTAATATTGTTTGTGAGCAGCGGCGGCTTCCCACCTTGTTCCAGAAACAATATTTGTGACTTCAGTGCCAAAGTGCCCAATCCCTCTTGACATATTTAACCTCCCACAACAGTGTTTTTGCTGATGGGGACCCCAATCCCCGTCGGCTTCAGTCCCCCTCCTAGTGACGGTTTCCAACGGGGAAGCCCACTCCTCATTGGCATTATATCTCCCCCAGTTTGTTTTGCCAATGAGGGAGCCCACTCCCCATCAGCATAATGCCACCCAGCCATGAAAACCCAGTAGATTTGTACCGAGATGGTGCCCAATCCCCCTCGGCTCTTTGCACCCCCCTCTTGTGCTGACAAGGGTTTCCAATCCCCCATCGACTACAGCTGCCCCTCCCAAAAAAACACTCTGTTGGCATGCTGGGAGCCCACTCCAGTGTGCCACATGCCCCTGTTAAAAAAAAAAAAAAAGTCCCGCAATGTATTTTTTTGTAACCTGTGAAAAAAGGAAATGATCCCTCAAGGTCTCCCTGCCCCCTCCCACAACCCACGCCCACCCACCGCACACCCTGCCTCCCCACACCCTCCTCACCCCATACTTACCTCCACAGTCTGGCGTGACGATCTTTGGTGGACCAGGAACACGTCTGCACTCTTCAAAGCCGACTGCGAACTGAGGAAATGCCGGTAAGCTGTATAATGGTATAAATAGAGTTTTTTAAACTTTGATGCATATCTTGGGCTTTTTCTGGAATTTTGGCACCACATTTTTTACATGGGACTTTGGGACCCCTCCTCATGAATTCAGGCACTGTCATGGCGTTATTTCGTCACGAAAAGTGATTTCGCTGTCACTGCGTAGAATCACCTTTTGGGACTGAGTAACAAAATGACAGTGCGAGTGTTTATGAGGTGGGATCTCAAAAACTGTATGTTGCAAATTTGGTGGGAAAATTCCAAAAAATGACTGTTTTACAAGTGCGCGTTGCGCAGTTGCTATACACGGTTGAAACTTCATCAATTTGCAATATTTTCACTCCAGATTTTCAGCATTGCCATTTTTACACACCTCCTTATGAACAGTACAGCTGTCATTTTTTTGACATCCTGGCTGAAATGTGTTTTCGCTCTTCTAGAGCAGAATAGTGCAGTCACTGTGGGAAATCAGTGTTCGGGACACATTAAGAAAATCACAGTGACACTGTTCATGAGCAGAGGTCCTAAAATGCCTATGTTGAAAATACTGTGATGAAACTCCATAAAATGACTGTGGTACGAGCGTGCATTGTGCAGTTTCCACACACCCTTGTAACTTTGCAAATTAGTACTATTTTCATGTCACATTTTCAACAGTGCCCTTTTTTCACACCTTCTTATGAACAGTACAGCTGTCATTTTTCACATCCTGGCCGAAATGGAAATCAGTGTTTGGGACAGATTAGGATCGAGCGAGTGAGAGAGGGGGAGTGACCAAGCTCAACTGAGCTCTGTTGGGACTGCTGCAGATTTCTTTGTGGGCAGGAAAAGGCACCAACGCAGGCAGGAGCCCAGTACAAAACAGCAGCCTGCAGCACCAGGAGACACAGAACAAGCGAGTGAAGGAGGAGGAGGAGTGAGTGAGCTCAACAGAGCTCTGTTGGGACTGCTGCAGATTTGTTTGTCAGCAGAAAAAGGCAGCAATGCATGCAGGGGCCCAGTACAAAAGGGCAGCCTGCAGTGGCGGGAGAAAAAGAATGAGCGAGTGAGACAGGGGGAGTGAGCGAGTCAACAGAGCTCTATCATGACTGCTGCAGATTTCTTTATGGACAGAAAAAGGCTGCAATGCCGGCAGGAGCCCAGTACAAAAGGGCAGCCTGCAGTGTGGCCAGAAACAGAATGAGCAAGTGAGAGAGGGACAGTGAGTGAGCTCAATAGAGCCGTGTCGGGACTGCTGCAGATTTCTTTGTGGCAGAAAAAGATGCCAACAGAGGAAGGAGCCCAGTACAAAAGGGCAGCCTGCAGCACCAGGAGAAACAGAATGAGTGAGTGAGACAGGGGGAGTGAGCGACCTCAACGGAGCTCTGTCGGGACACCTGTAGATTTCTTTGTGGGCAGAAAAAGGTGCCAATGCAGGCAGGAGCTGAATACAAAAGGGCAGCCTGCAGCGCCGGGAGAAACACAATGAGCGAATGAGAGCGGGGGAGTGAGCGATCTCAACAGAGCTCTAACATGACTGCTGCAGATTTCTTTGTGGGCAGATAAAGGTGGCAAAGCAGGCAGGAGCACAATACAAAAGGCCAGGCTGCAGCGCCAGCAGAAACGGAATGAGCGAGTGAGAGATGGGGAGTGAGTGAGATCAATGGAGCTGTGTCAGGACTGCTGCAGATTTCTTTGTGGGCAGAAAAAGCCACCAATGCAGGCAGGAGCCCAGTACAGAAAGGCAGCTTGCAGCACTGGGAGATGCAGAATGAGTGAGTGAGGGAGGGGGACTGAGTGAGCACAATGGAGCTTTGTCAGGACTGCTGCAGAGTTCTTTGTGGGCAGAAAAAGGCACCAATGCATGCAGGGACCCAGTACAAAAGGGCAGCCTGCAGTGGCGGGAGAAACAGAATGAGCGAGTGAGAGAGGGGAAGTGAGCAACCTCAATGGAGCTCTATCATGACTGCTGCAGATTTCTTTCTGGGCAGAAACAGGCAGCAACACAGGCAGGAGTCCTGTACAAAAGGGCAGCCAGCAGCACTGGCAGAAATGGAACGAGCGAGTGACAGAGGGGAAGTGAGTGAGCTCAACAGAGCTCTGACGGGACTGCTGCAGATTTCTTTGTAGGCAGAAAAAGGCGCCAATGCAGGCAGGAGCCCAGTACAAAAGGGCAGCCTGCAGCACCAGGAAAAACAGAATGAGCGAGTGAGACAGGGGGATTGAGCGATCTCAACGGAGCTCTGCCGGGATAGCTGTGGATTTCTTTGTGGCCAGAAAAAGGTGCCAATGCAGGCAGGAGCCCAGTACAAAAGGGCAGCCTGCAGCACTGGGACAAACACAATGAGCAAGTGACAGAGGGTAAGTGGGCGAACTCAACGCAGTTCTATCGTGACTGCTGCAGATTTCTTTGTAGGCAGAAAAAGGTGTTAATGCAAGCAGGAGTCCAATACAAAAAGCCAGCCTGCAGCGCCGGCAGAATTGGAACGAGTGAGTGAGAGAGGGGGAGTGAACGAGCTCAACAGAGCTGTGTTAGGACTGCTGCAGGTTTCTTTGTGGGCAGAAAAAGCTGCCAACAGAGGCAGGAGCCCAGTACAAAAGGGTAGCCTGCAGCACCAGGAGAAATAGAATTAAAGAGTTGGGGGGGTGAGCCACCTCAACAGAGCTCTGTCGGGACAGCTGTGAATTTCTTTGTGGGCAGAAAAAGGTGCCAACACAGGCAGGAGCCTAGTACAAAAGGGTAGCCTGCAGCACCAGGAGAAATAGAATTAAAGAGTTGGGGGGGTGAGCCACCTCAACAGAGCTCTGTCGGGACAGCTGTGAATTTCTTTGTGGGCAGAAAAAGGCGCCAACACAGGCAGGAGCCCAGTGAAAAAGGGCAGCCTGCAGCACTGGGAGAAACAGAATGTGCGAGTGACAGAGGACCAGTGAGCGACCTCAACGGACTAAAGCAATCAACATTCGGCATTGACAAATGCTTGTTTTCCTTTTGCTGCATGCAGGGTGGGTATGAGGTTTTAGGGTTGGAAACCTGAACAGCACATTTCCCTATTTTTGTCAGTTTAATCTGAACCCTAACTGATGCACTGACATAGTTTTTTTTTTTTACATAGAATTTCTTTACTTTTTGAGATTGTATAATTGTATCCTTATTACCGTGTAAACACATCCAGGAGCCCAGGGAAGCATAGAGCCCTATGGGTTCTGCACATCCATCCCTCCATAGATGCACACATCCATCTGGCTCTGGAAGCACAGGGACTTCTGGGCTCTGCACTTCCATACCTCCAGAAAAGCAATTTATGTGTATGGTTGTATTTTTTTTTTTGTGTAACTCACTTCAAAGGGAACAATGTATTAAGAATGGCTTTTAACTGACAGTGCTTGATTGTATTGGATATGAGCAAAAATGTGTTTTACATTTTTTTACCCAAAAAATGGTAAATATTTGTTAGTTTGTTCTGAAACTTGCTATGGTTTTAATAGAAGACTAGATATATATTTGGTGCATTTTGATGATGATGATTGGACTTTCACCATTGATTTGGCACCATGGTCAATATTGCAGGTAATTTAGGGTGTGCACTGCATACCCCATGAATATTTAGAATGCAAATATGTCTTAGTGTTGTAATAGTCATTGACACATTTTTTTTTATCTGCATTGTCCCTTAACATAAATTATTGACATATCTGTGGCTTATTAAAGTTGCAATGTTATCCTATGGAAATTTTCTAATTTTTGATTATTAGTTTTTTTTTATTATTGCCCCTAAATTTGGGGGGGAGGGGTTATCTGTTAGCATTGTAGCACTCATTAAGACTTTTCTTTTGATATATATGTTGTCCATTAGCTGTAAATATTGATGGCATTATGGCTTGTTAAAGTTGAAATACAGGAAAAAACTAAGACAAAATTCTTTTTTTTGTATGAAGAAATATTTTTTGATGAGAACAACACAATCTCATGAAAAAGATTCCTTAAGACGAAAAAAAGATTGTGAAGAAAAAATAAATCCAAATTCTTTCTTTGCATGAAGGATACTTTTTTTCTGAAAATGACGAAATCTCAAGGGAAAAAATCCTTCATACAAAAACAAAACAGAAAAAAAGTAAGTCCAAATCCTTTTTTTGTATGAAGGAATTTTTATTAAGAAGAATGGCAGAATCTCGTAAAACATTTCTTCATGTGAAAAAAAGAATAAAAAAAATGAATTCCAAACTCCTTAGTCATATGAAGGAATCTTTTCTCATGAGACTGTGTAATACTCACAAAAAAGATTCCTTCACATGAAAAAAGAATTGAAAAAAATGCTTGCTAAAGTTAAAATGTCGAAAAAACTAAATCCAAATTATTTTTTCACATGAATGAATCATTTTTCATGAGAACACAATCTGACAAAGAAAAAATGCCTTTATTTGAAAAAAAGTGAAAAAAAACTTTGTCCAAATTCTTTTTTCATATGAAGCAATCTTTTTTCATGATGACTACACAATCTCTTGAAAAAACATCATTCATACAAAAAAGAATGTGAAAAAAATCTTCCTTCATATGTAAAAAGAATATGAAAAAACGTTGTCCAAATTATTTTTTTATTTGAAACAATCTTTTTTCATGAGAACAACACAATCTCATGAAGAAAGATTCCTTCGTATGAAAAATTAATGTGAAAAAAAAATCAGTTCAGATTATTTTTCCCTATGAAGGAGTCTTTTTCATGAGATTGTGTCATACTCACAAAAAAAGATTCATTCATGCGAAAAAAGAATGTGAAAAAAACTAAGACCAAATAATTTTTTTGTATGAAGGCAATCTTGTTTTGAATGGCCAATTCTTGTTTTGTATGTATATAAGGAAAAAGAAAATCATCTCATGAAAAAATATTTTTAAAATGTGTTAGAAACATATTTCTGGGTCATTTTCATAATGAGTAACTGCAGAATCCACCTAATGTGACCCCAATTAGCAAGATACATGTGCTAGTCTGTTTCCATGATAACCACTTTATGGATTTTTAACATTTTTTTTTAATGAAAAGAAGATGGTGGCCATATGAAAAAGTAATTTTTTCTCATAAAAAAAAGATCCCCCCCCCATATGAAACAGGATCCTTTTTCATATGGTTAAATTTAATTTTTCATATGAAATAGCTATTGAAAAGAGCGTATTGAGCATGCTCAGAACTGAAATTTCAAATCCTTTTAACTATGGAATGGATTAATATTTTTCAGAAAACCAACAAATGGCACCAGGCCCAGCCCCTTTCTTCACAAACATCTCATAACAAAAATCCAAACCATCGGCTCTAAGTGATGACAAAAAAACAGCTACCCCACCTTGATTTTTTCACTATCTGGATGTCAGAATTCACACATTTGACTGGAATGAAGCTTGGCACATCTATAGAGCTTGCCTCAAGACTGCACATGTTAAAATTGCATACAAGTCTGTTGAATGGTGGTGAAGCTATTAAAGTGCAAAGTTAGGAGTTTAGCATGAAACACATTACTCAACCCTAACTATAGTAGTGCAACTGCACCGCTATAATTCATTGCAAAAAAAGTGTTAATGCACCAGTTTACACCAGCAATGTGAGAAGGCAATAAGGAGGGCTGGGGGATACTGAGATGCATAGGGAGAGGCATCACCAGTAGAAAAAAGGAGGTTGTTATCCCTCTGTACAGCAGTTGGTGAGACCCCTTCTGGAGTACTGTGTGTAGTTCTGGAGACCCCAACTCCACAAGGACATAGACAGGATGGAGACAGTCCACAGGAGGGCAATTACAATAGTGCAGGGTCTGCACCATAAGCCATATAAGGAAAGACTAAATGAGCTTAATATGTATACCCTAGAGGAAAGGAGGGAGAGGGGGACATGACAGAGACCTTAAAGTACCTCAAGGGAATCAACAAAGTCCAAGAGGGTAGTATATTTCAGAAAAAGAGATGTGCAAGAAGAAGGGGGCATAATTTGAAGATAGAGGGGGAGGCTCAGGGGCAATGTGAGGAAGTATTTTTTTCATAGAGAAGGTTGTGGATGCATGTAATGGCCATCCTGAGGAGATTGTGGGGTCAAAAACAGTGGAGGAATTCAAAAATGCATGAGACAGACATAAAACAATTCTGGTGAGGGGCAGGAGGAAGTAGGCTGTTGGTTAACTTGGATCTGCAGCTTATTCAATAGGTAGGGAAATGGGCAGACTGGGTGGGCCAGGTGGTCCTTATCTGCCATTAAAGTCTATGTTTCTATGTTTCCTTACCTTCCATTTCTTCCCTGAAAATCCTCCTCATTCTTGCAAAGTTGACTTGCCTGAAGTCCAAAACCTTTGTGTTGGTTTGATTTGTTTCCTTACTTGTTTTTGTCCTGAAGCTCACTGTATTGTGGTCATTTGTAAGGAAGCAGTCTCCTACCACCACTTCTTCCACACTATCCCTGTTGATGAGGACCATGTCCAGTATGTTATCCCTCCTAGTGGGCTCCCAAACCAGCTGTTGCATTAAAGCTTCCAGGAGTGCTTCAAGTACCTCTCTGCTCCTGGCAGATGTTGCCATTGTGATTACCCAGGCCACATCAGGGAGTTTAAGATCCCCCAGTAGTAGGATCTTTCCCCTGTGTGCCATTCATTGTACCTCTTGTACCATCTGCCTGTCCCCTTCCTTCCTCTGTGTAGGACACCTGTAAATCACACCCACAGGACCTCCACCTCTCCTTGTATCTCCTGCCCTTCAATTGCCTTAATGTCTTCTTTGATGTACAATGACATCTCTTCCCCCTTTCTGCCAGGCCTGTCCCTTCTGGAAAGCCCATACCCAGGAATGCCTACTTCCCAAGACTGGTGCTTGGTCCACCTGGTCTCCGTAATAGCCACAATGTTTAGATCCTTTTCCACTATAATGTCCTCCAGGTCCACCATTGTGTTTCCTGAACTTCTGGCATTTGCTGACAGTCCTTTCCACCGTAAACCCCCTTTGTCCTTGATATCCCTTGATGCCTTACCTGCCCCAATTCAAGGGGGAGTACTAGCTAGGTTATTCCCTACTGTTCCCCCCACTCAGTTTAAATGTAAGCCCTCCCTTAGGTAGCTATTTATCCTTCAGGACCCTTGGGTCCCCCTTGTTTAAATGTAACCTGTCAGGAGCACAAAGTTCCTCATTATCCTATGTCCTACCCCATTCCCCCACCAGTCTGAGTCATTCTTCCTTACTCAACCTTCAGCCACAAATTGAACTCCTCAATTCTCCCCTTCCTATCCATACTGGCTTTTGGTACTGGCAGAACTTCAGAAAATGATATAGTTTTACCCTCCACCTTACAGATCCTAACCAGCTCCTGAATCTAGCCTGCACCTCCTTTACGCTGTTGTTCACTAGATCATTTGTGCCCAGATGCACCATGATGTGGGTGACCCCCCTCATGTTTCCTGGCTAAGGTGTGTATTAAACATGAGGCCTTCAGTGTCATCATACCTGGCATGCACTCAGCCATAATAACACCATCCCCCCCACCACCCATTCCCCATTTGATTCCCTTAATTATGAAGTCCCCAAAATAAAGACTGCTTTCCTTAGTCCTCTTGCATTCTAGGGATTCTCTGCTTGGCTGCTTTCAGTTTTGTTCTGCCCTGCTTGTCTCCATGGTATGATCCCTCCCTCTTTAGCCCCTCCTTGCCCACTGTTCCTATATGCACCTCCAACAATCCTATTTGATGTCTTCCCTTCCATGGCCTTACCCTCCCACTTATTCCCATCCCTTACCCTATTACTCCCCTTGTACCCCCATCCATAACCTGCTGGGTTCCCTATTTCCAATTTCCCATCGCTGTTTCTTTCCAGATCCTCATCTCTCTTCTCTTCTCCATTACTATCTTTGTTTGCTCCTTCCTCCTCTTGCTCTCCTGAATTCCTCAACTTTCTTAAGGGTGTATACCTATTTCTCAGGTTAACCTCAACCGCATTGACATATGTGCAATCTATCATCATTTTGTCCTTGCCCTTTTTTTCTCCTCTGTCCTGTTCCCCTTTCTTGCTTCCTTCCTCCCTCTCCTCTCCCTACATGCCCTCCCTCTTGCCCTTTCCTCCACCTGCCTTCCCCCTCTATTTCTCAAATAACTCTGACCATTTCCTGCTTTGGAAATTGACCCCTTATACCCCCCATTTACTAGATGCTCCTCTCTTGACCAGCTGCTAGCCCCCAGCTGCCTCTCCTGCCCATACTCCCCATATATCAACTTTCCATCTCTACCATCAGTCTGATAACTTCTGTCTTTAATTGTGACAGTCTGTTACATATTGTATTGGGCAAAACTCTATTCTCCAGAGAGTCTCCATCTAAACTGCAGCACTGCATCCATTACACCCCACTATTCTCTTTACAACCCACTATTCTCTTTGATCTTTGAGCTCTCATCCCCATGACCCATGTCATGCACTGCTCCACCCTCCTGGGCTACCAAGTCGCCTGTCTGACCCTCCTCCCCACTTCCCCCACATCCCTATATCTCCCCTCAAAATGCATATTAAATCCTCCAATGCCTATGAGCTTAATATACCATATACTTGTACTCTAAAATGCCCTCTCCTTTATATGTAATGCAAACTTCAATTTGCTTGCCCCAACCCTCCATTCTTATTATCTCTACAAGTAATATATCTGTCAAATCAGAGTTTAATTTTTGCTGCCCTGTTTAAAAAACACCTGCCTCCATTTACCATATCAATGCCCCTTCAATCAATTGATTTATCAACTCCATTAGTTTATCAACTCAATTTATCAACTCTACATTTCTTTGCCCTAGTTTTCTTTAATAAAGTCCCTTCCAGTGATTAAATTATTTATCCTTCTAACCAGGCTCTTGCTCTTCTGTACTTTAAGAATGATCTAAAATGCTATAAAAATTATATTCAAACATATATCGCCCTCTAACCAGGCTCTTGCTCTAAGGTTAAACAAAGCTATGGAGCAATCACTTCCAAAAAAACCCCAAAGTCACTAACAATAGCTTGTGTCCCTGAAAACAAAAGGCAGTTGACTATGAAGAAACTTGTTTGTCTCTGCTCTCGCACATGCCTTCTTAAAGCTCTGCCTCCTTTTCCATGTTGCCCATTCCCTACAAGGATCTCTGGTCATTTAAAAGTCATGGGTGCAGGGGTGTAAGGGTGGGAAATATTTCAGTTGTAACTTCTGTCTGGCTGCTGGCACTGGCAAGCACATTCGCTTAATTAGTTGAGATGTGGCTTGATTTTTTTTTTCAAATTCTGGCACATTTTTTTGATCTCAGTCCTGATTGGCCACCATTTTCCCAGTTTGTTAATGCTGCTGATTGCCACTTCCTATCCCCTGCTCCTGCTGTGACCTATTGCAGCTGCTGAAAATCATCCCCTCTGAGGCGGCTCCCCAGACTTTTGCTTGCAGTGGTGGTTTGGAGGGAGAGGTGGTCCCAGGCACTGACCAAGCTGACCTCCTTCCCCATTCAGTTCCAACTTGTGTCTGGCTGCTGGTACTGGCAAGTGCATTTGTTTCATAAGCCAAGATGAGGCTTGATTTTTTTTTCAAATGCTGGCACATTGTTTTATCTCAGTCCTGCTTGGTTGCCATATCCCTGGTTTGCTGATGCTACCAATTGCAGACACAGATCCACTGCTCCTGCTGCAGCCTGTTGCAGCCACTGAAAATCAGCCCCTCCAAGGTGGCATCCCAGACCCCTGCCTGTGGTGGTGGTGGTTGGGGGGGAGATGGGGTCCCCAGCTAGAGACCAAGTCAACCTCCTTCCCTGTTCAGTTCCAACTTGTGTCTGGCTGCTGGTGCTGGCAAGTGCATTTGATTAATAAGTTGAGATGTAGCTTGATTTTTTTTTTCAAATGCTGGAACCTTTTTTATCTCAGTCCTGGTTGAACATCATCTTTCTGGTTTGCTGATGCTGCCTATTGCCTCTGTCAACCCCATGTTCCTACTGTGGCCTGCTGCAGCCACCAAACATCAGCCCTTTCAAGGTGGCTTCTCAGACTCCTGCTTGTGGCGGTGGTTCGGGGGGAGATAGGGTCCCAGGCAGGAACCAAGTGGACCTCCTTTTCCCTTCAGTTCTAACTTGTGTCTGGAAATGCAGCGCCTAGCAAAACTGCAAAAAATTGTCACCACAGCCTTCTTATTATGCCACCTTATAAACCTGATAGCGAAAGTGTCCAAATCCCAACCAAAACCTTATGCAATGCAATAGCGACATCATTACATGCCTCAGGTGTGAAAAAAACAGTTTGGCCATAATCTGACAAATAGCTGCTGTCACGTTCATTAAGTGGTGTAAAAAATGGCTATGTTGAAAATTTGGGATAAAAATATTTAACATTACCAAAGTTACAAGGATACACATCAACATTTCAATGGATGCACATAACTTTGCCATTTTTGCATATTGTGAATTGGAAATATTATTTTGGAGCATATAGGAAGAAGAAAGAGGAGAGGATAGAAGGAATCTAAGATAAGAGGGAAGCGTGCCAAACTAGAATTTGGATATGAAAGAGACACAATGGGCAAGGTGCCTACCATCAAGGGAGGAAAGAGAAAGGGCTGTGTAAAGAGAGCGGTGGTGAGTATGAGGTGGGCAATCAAGAGCAAAGTGACAAAAAGAATGAAAAAGATTGGATCCAGTCTGGTAAGGGAGGGATTTAGGGTCTCCACTGCAGACTAAATCACAGTAGTCAAAGATAGGGAGAAATATTTTTCGTACAATTTGTCAGTGGGTGGGAAGTGAACTACATGATTTATTAAAGGAATAATGCCTGACAGGGTGGGTGTTATGCTGGGATAACATCCCACCTCGGGTGGTTGGGCCCGAGGCCACCGGCCGAGGGCGTCCAACACCCGAGAAGGGATGTTATCCCAGCATAACACCCACCCTGGAGGGCATTATTCCTATTATACAATGGTTCATTGTTTTATACAGAAAAAAAGAATTTTAAAGAATTTTATTTAGTGTTTAAAAATATTTTTTTAAGAAAAGATGCAAACAATCAGTGTGATGGTGAGCCAGATCATCAGCAGGGAGGTTATGCCAGGATAACATCTCTGCTGTGATGGCCAACTGACCAATCAGGAGTCAGGATTATTTCTTGCCATTGTATAATACTGTGTAATGCTATAAGCTGGGGTGAAGCTTATGGTGGATACTATCAATATGCATTGAGTAAACAAGAAGTCTGTCAAGGCATACCTCGAGGTACTTAAAGGAGGGAACATCTTCAATCTTAGAACTATCAAGGTTATTAAATAGTGGGAGAAAAGTAAGTCTGGCTAACCTTTGACAGGTGCCAAAAGTTATGGACACTGTTTTATTGGCATTGAGGGACAGTTTGTTAGACTTGAACCAGAACTGAATGTTGTCAAAATCCAACTTCAGCTGTGAGGAGAAGTCTTGGGTAGAGGAGTGAGAAGCTAAAAACAACTGTGTCATCAGCATATATATGAATGGATACAGAGGAACAGACAGCTGGGAGGTAATTTAAGAAAATGGAAAAGAGAATAGGACCCAGGACAGACCCTTGAGGGACACCTGACCTAATGGGAACAGTAGGTGAAATGGATTTTCCTATCATGACAGCTTGAGACCTTCCTTCAATGTATTAATGAAACCAACTGACTAAAGAGTCAGAGCAACCTGCTGCTTTAAGTTTGTCCAGAAGGAGGGAATGTGCCACACTGTCAAAAGCTTTTGCAAGATCAACAAAAATGTCAAGAGTTATCAGTCCTTGATCCATACCTAGGAGTATAGAGTCAGTGAGCTGAAGAACAGAAGTGGAAGTGGAGTTGGATTTCCTAAAGCCAGCCTGGAAAGGTGTGAAAAAGGAAGAGCTGTCAAAAAAGGAAGACAGCTGAGAGAGAACAATGTGTTCCCATAAGTTTGCCATGGTGGAGTGGGAAGATATTGGATAGTAGTTACCAGTAGAGGTGGGATCACCGCCTTTTCTGAAGGGGTATAACAATAGCCTGTTTCCAAATATCAGTAGCAGAGGAAATGGAAAGACTAAAAAGAAGACTAATGGGCAGAGCAACACCAGGGGGCTGATATAAGGAGAAGCTTGGGATCAAGGCCGTGTGGGTTACCTCCCTTTAGAGGATTAAGAGCAATCAGATCCTTAAGGGAAACAGGAGGAAAGGAAGGAAGAAAGAGGGAGGAGACTGGGAGGAGGAAGAGATTAGAGAGGGTGCAGGTAGTAAAATAGTCATTTAAAGCCATACTGTAGCAACATCAGAAAGGTTAGAGATAAAGGAATCACCAAACTTGAGAACAGATGATGGAGACTGTGTCTAAGGGGTAAAAAGGGAATGGATAACCTTTCAGAACAAGGAGGGATAATTAATATTGTTTTTGAGTGCGTAGAAGCAAAATACTCAGATTTTGCAAGTCTAATGGCCTTAATACATGCATTATGAAGGTATCTATAGTAGACCAATGATGATTTGGAACCAGTGATTTGAAAATTATGACAAGCAAGGTCTCTGTTGTGGAGACAGGTAAGTACCTCAGCAGATATCCAGGAAAGATATGAACCACACACTCTTGATTTTTGCAGTGGTGCATGACGGTGCCATACAGCCAAAAATGTTGACTGAAAAAAATGTATAGCAAAATGTATATTACTAGCTGCAGAGATGGGGGACCAATCAGTTGGCAAAAGATCCGATAGGAGAAAGGTCAAGTCAAGTGATTTAAAAGACCTTAGATATCTGAATTTTTTTGGGGGGGGCTTCAGGACAATGTACTTTATGCACGCAGTGAACCATATGATTATAAATGAGGGAGTCAGGCAGGATACTTGCAGCAACATAAATGGTGTGGATGAGAAGCCAGGACCCAGTCTAACAGAAAGTGGTTTAAGGATTTTAAATTTAATTGAGTGGGTTCAGAAATTAATTGGGTCAGCTGCAGTGACCTGATGTATGACTAGTTATCAACTCCAAACTAATAAAGGGAGCGGTTAACAAAGTCCCCTAAAACCTGGGGTAGCTTTTTAGCACCTCCTATCTTTTCATGCTGTCATGGCAGTCTGAATGTATTAATCAGTCAGCAATCCAGTTAGTTATGTATGTATGGTAATAGCTACCTTAGAGCTATTAAATATGGTGTAAATGCAATATGTGAATCTTGGGAAGGATGCATGTCAGAGGGAATTGGTCAAGAATGGACACAGTCAAAAGGTATCAGGTTGGACCAAGCAATTGCTAGGCAAATTTATTTTAAGCCAGCATGACAAGCAAAGCAAATAAAAAGGCAAACTGAATATGACAAAAATAATCAGAAGCAAAAGCAAAAAATGTATCAATATACACTTCTCTAGAAATGGCTAGAGCATAACAGCAGGTCAGTGTACTACCAACCTCTCCACTCACTATCTATCTGAGGAGATACAGAAAAGCTGTTCCTTTCATCTCAGTGGGGGTCAGGTGTAGTGGTGGGCCAAGTGGGCTCAATCCGGTCTGCAAAGTGATTCGCGGAGTAAAGACAGATTCGCGGAGAACTCCGCATAGTGAAGTGGAGTACTTTGTGCTACAATGAGTAACACAAAGTCCATTGAGAACAATGACTTCACATTACTCAGCCTTCCCAGACCACTACTCCACCAAAATCTTAAGGTGAAATGCATTGAAAACAATGCACTTCGCCTCACTTTGCCTTGTTTTTGAGCTCTGAAGGTGAATTTTGCAGTGATTCGTGGGATTGCAGGTCATATGAGCTCTATATTGATCTGCACAGCCTCAGTTCAGGGTTGTGTGTGTAGGAAGCTGTAGGAGACAGTGTGCTCTGAGAGCTCTCTGTGATTGAAACCTTCTAAAAGCTGTTAAAAAAGCATTTTAGCATTTTTTGGGGGGCTCAAACTTTAGTTCATCGATTGTAGGAAACTCTCCTGTGCTCATATCATCAAGCTTCTTTGTTTTTTGTGGATTTTGAATGTTAATGTACAACATTGAGTGTGTGTAGTGAAAGACAGTGAGTGTGCTTTTGGGAGGGGCGTATCTGTGGTGTAGGTAGATTTAAGTTGGAGAAATAGTGATTTCTTTGTTTTTTGGTTAAATTTTTGTTATATAACTGACTGTGTTAATGTACACACAATAATATTGTCAGTAATTGTTGAACTTTTCTTGCTGATTGTGTGGATCTGGTGCAGCAGTTCATAATTTCCAGTTGTTTACATTACAATATGTGACATATTACTGAACTTTTCAATTTGCTATGCATTACTCGTTTACCATTGTAGACAAACTGTACAAACTGTTCTGTGTGTGTATGTGAGCATGTGTGCTGTGTTGCGTGACATCAAATAATACACCTTTTATTGTTCCACAGACTAGTGCAATTGCAGGCGCAGCAGTGTGAACCTGCTATCCACTGCAGCTGCCTGATTTTGTACTGTGATCATGGTATTTGTTCTTTGTTTTGCTGCATGTACTGCTGAAAAATCTGCAGTTAGTGCTCCCCCCACCCCCACTGGCAAAAAGGATTTTTTTTTTTACCAGATTGGATTGTTTGTAACCTAATCAGCACCACTGGTTACTGAAGTTGTTTTCATCACGTGACCGTCTCTATCTGTTGCTGAAGCCACAGTTCTTTTCTTTTGCTTCACATCCAGTGTTCCCCCAGAAAGTGAACGTACCAAAATCTAAATTTGTTTATAATATTATTGTTGATCCCCCAAAATGCCCGCAAAGAGATGTGCAAGCAAAGCTGTTTCTCGCCATGGCACTGCTGCCAGTAAGATAGCCTGTGGGTGTGGTAGTATGCAGACGCAGAAGTACATTGCTGATGTGAGGAAAGGTATTTCTCCTGCAATGTTTTTTACAGCCCAATCAGTAGCTTCACTTATAGTTGGAGGAGATGATGTTTTCCCAGCAGTGGCGTTAGTGTTAGTGGTGTTAGTGGCGGTGGTAGTATGAGTATTGGTGCCTCAAGTTCGAATTCTGACCAGTGTACCGTATCCAAAAATATAGAGTGTGAAGCAGTGCAAGTGAGTGGCAGTGTAGATGATGTCATACTTCCCAGTAACATCCCAGTAACTGAACCTGAGGATTCTGATAATCATGTCAATGATAGCATGATAACAATGTGCTATTTCATCCACCATGGCGGTAAATGTCACGCATTTTCTATGCAGTGATTCACAGTGTGGTGAAAAAATATCAGGTGATGGTGGTGTAGATGATGATGATGATGAATATGATGATGACGATGATGTTGCTGTTGTTGCAACGTGCAGTCCACATGCCAGCATCCAAGCAGAAGATGTGGATGTGTGTGATACTGATGAATATGATGATGATATAAGTGACCCTAGTTGGGAACCCATGAAAAAGAAATTCAAGGTGGCTGTGTCTGAGTCTGTTTGCAGTATCCCCCAACCCCTGTAAAAACTTGTGATTTACCAGTTTCAGTTGATAATGATGACCCAGTAATAATGATAGATAGTTGTAGTGGTCATTTGCAGTCCAGGTGTGCAATGCCCAAAACATCACATGCCCCCCCACTTCAGTGCTTAAAAGAACAGAGTTAAATAAGTAGCATCATGGACTTGTTAAAAGTAGAGCATCACAATCCCTTGTTTGGGATTTTTTTGTTTAAGATGCAAATGATGAGTCAGTTGCAATCTGCCAGGTTTGCCACGTGCATGTGAGAAGAGGTAAAAATGGGAGCCATCTGTGCACAGGAGGACAGCATACGCATCGTAAGAATAGGCACATGGCACTGTGGACCCAGCACAAGATAACAGCTAATACAATAGTGGGGCGTTCACCCTCGTCAGCAACCATAACGAGCATGTTATCCCCTTCCATGACTGTTAAGTCCAGTAGGAAATTAAACGTGTGCAGTAGTGAGGTAATAAGAGCAGAGGATTACTACAGGTATAATGAGGTGGAGGAGCATAATGACTTTGAAATGTTGTCCAGTGCTGGTGAGAGTAGCAGTTTTGGTGGTGGTGGTGAATGCAGTATGTCTAGTGCAAGTGGTACATCAACCCCGGTTGGCAAATCTGGCAAAATAACTGCATTTCTGGGTTTTTCATCATCACCTGTGCAGATTGTTGAACTGCTGCTTTACAGAGATTCACTACGTTACATAGTTAAGGTGTTGCACCCAACATAATATGTGGGTGCCTTACTTCCAGGAGAATCTTTCTGGCTCCACATAGCGCAATACATTTCTGTGAACACCGCCCATACTTTCATTACAGTGTGTCAAGTCACGGAGGAATCCCCATTCAGAAAAGCTGCCCAAATTTCCCCCTCTTTCTCAGCAACATTAGGACATGATGCTAGGGGGAAAGCAGGTGCGTGCTCCACTATAGTGAAAGTCTGGCAGCTATCCAAATGTTTCCTTATGCTATAATGTTCACTTTGTGATGAAATGTGTGCACGTTTCCACTAACAAGGCTCTTGTTACTGGAAACGTGCCCACACATTTCACCACAAATCGGACATTCACTATAATGGAGCACGCACCAGTGCTCTCCCTGGCATCACGTCCTAACGTTGCTGAGAAAGGGGGGCAGAATTTGGGCGGCTTTTCTGAATGGGAATTCCTCTGTGATGTGACACACTGTAATGAAATTACAGGTGGTTTGTATTGCGCTATGTAAGGACATGTAGAGCAAGAAAGATTCCCCTGGAAGTAAGGCACCCATATATCGGATGCAATGCTGTAACTTGGTGAATATTTTTCATGTCTGTTTCACAAACAAAATAGTTATAGAGCCTCAGTAATGTTTACTTTGTGTCGGGACTCATGAATCAGATTTTAAGTGTTTCACAAACAGAATGAAGGATGAGCAATGCGAGTATGCTGTGCTAAACTGCATGTGTGCCATCACTGTTCTTTCCTGTGTGTGCATACATTGTTCAGCTTCATGCAAACATATATATGGTAAGATTTGTTGCAGTATCAAGAATAAAGATAACAAAGAATACCTTATGTATATTTTATTGGTACCATCAGCACCAGCGGACTAAGTGATATCATGTTTTTTCAGAGGTATCGGGTCACTCTGCACCTCAGTCACTCACAGTGCACACATGACTTTGTGGAGATCATAGCACAAAAAACACATGCTCTCCTAAAAGCATATAATGTGACTAAGGTGCACTCCAACCAGACGCCTCTGAAAAAGTATCGTATCACTTAGTCCACTGATGATGATGGTGACAATAAAATATACCTTATTCTGCTCGCCATTCTTTATAGCATAAACACTGCAACAGGTCAGCAACAGCAGCATATGTTTGCAACACACTGCACAATGTCTGATGTCACACACACACACACATACATACACACACACACACACACACACACACACAAAACAACATTGACTGCACACATGCAATTTTACACATCATACTTGCACTGATTACAACAGCTTGCCCACAAGCACTCCAAAACAAAAAGTTAACATTACTGAGCATAGAATTTGTATTGACACTGGCTGAGGGACAGGCATATATGGCTTGTATCCTAGAGAGAAATTGTTCCCCTTCCCAAAAATGAGCTAGGACTAAGTAGAGATAGAAGAGTGGATGGAGGAAGAGAGCATGCACTTAAAGATACCTTCAGCTGTGGCTAGCTTCTGTTCCAGAGTAGCCAGCTGGTGTTCCCTTTCTCTGCATTTAGCCACTGCAAACCCCATGATATTACCCTGCATTATGGCCTTAAAGGCTTCCCAAGTGGTACCTGCCGCGGTGTCTGATATGGGATTTTCAGCAAGAAGAAGGGAGACTTCATTCCAGGCCCAGGGGATAAAATCTGGGTCTCTCATTAAAAGTGGGTCTAATCTCCATTTTCTGGTTGGGGGGACTACAGGGTCCCATTGTATAAGGAGTAGGACCGGGGCATGGTCAGAGATGACTCAGGGAAGGATTGAGACATCAAGGGTTTTAGATGTTAAGGTAGGTGAGCCAAGCCAGAAATTTAGCCTACTGTATGAGGCTTTAACCTCTGAATGGAAGTTGTAATCCCTTGTTCTGGGGTGGAAAAGTCTCCATAAATCTGTAAGCCCTTGGTCAGAAATCATTTAGTGAAGGGACTTTCCGCTCCTTAGCTGTGCTTCTTTACCCCTATTGTTCCTATCTAGAGGTGGTACTAGTGTCAAGTTAAAGTCTCCACCTATGAGCAGGGGGAATTCGAGGGAAAGCAGAAGACTAGGTTTGCTGGCCAAGGCACTTAACTTCACCTGAGCTCTTTTCTTCTAGGTTGCTAGAAAGGACAGAGCAAAGAGCCTTACCAGAGCAAGGATAAGGATTAAGGCTTCTTTTGGCTAGGTAGATTTATTGTGTGTTGTTATTTTTATTTTGAACTCACAGGGATTGTTACTGTTTGTTGCTAACATTTTATTGCTTTATTTTCTCTGATTCAAATTGTTGTTGCTGGCTATACCTTCTGCTGCATTATCACAGGGTGTGCCTACAGGTGTGTGCTTACAGATTACAGCTGTAGTCTTCTGATTCAAATTGTCTTTTGCAAGGCATATCTTCTGTTACTGCTTTATTTTTCTCTGTAGCAAAGTGTTTCTTACAGGGTATATGTTCTGTGAAATTATTACAGGTGGTGCTTACATTTTTGTGACTTTTTATCATTAGGGTAAGCAAAATTATTGTTTGCCACCATTTTATTTTGTTTTTTGTTAAAAGTTTTTTGTTTGTCTCACAGGTGTTGCAGTCTCCTTCTCACATTGAAGGAGCTAATTGCTTTCCTCCCATAGATCTTCCAGGGGATTAGGAGTGTATCTGGGGATGGACCTGACAAACTGTCAGGAACTTCCAACAGAGGAAAGGGTTAAAAGGTCAGATTAGTTGATATCTTGGAAGTGGAAGACTATGTTTGCTGGCCAAGGCACCTAGCTTCACCTGAACTCTTTTTTTCTAGGTTGCTAGAAAGGACAGAGCAAAGAACCTTACCAGAGCAAGGATAAGGATTAAGGCTTCTTTTGGCCAGCAGATTTACTGTGTGTTGTTATTTTTATTTTGTACTCACAGGGATTGTTTCTGTTTGTTGCTAACATTTTATTGCTTTATTTTCTCTGATTCAGATTGTTGTTGCTGGGTATACCTTCTGCTGCATTATTACAGGGTGTGCCTACAGGTGTGTGTGCTTACAGATTACTGCTGTAGTCTTCTGATTCAAATCGTAGTTTGCAAGGTATATCTCCTGTTACTGCTTTATTTTTCCCCTGTAACAAAGTGTTTCTTGCAGGGTATAACTTCTATGAAATTATTACAGGTGGTGCTTTACAGTTTTATCTGTCATTAGGATAAGCTTTCAGGGCTACTGCATTTGTTGCTGGCTGATTGTTTCTGCTCTTACCTCCTTGTTTCTTCCTTCAATGGTTCTTCTTTTTCGGCAGGGAAAGGGCCCAACCACCCACCCCATCCCCAACCACCCCACACTACACTCCTTTTATAGGGTAGCACAATCGTGACATTTCCTGTAGCAAAGCAGGAAGGGGCAGATCAGAGGGGTATCCACACAGTGACCTAATTTACAGGAGCACTAGTACTTTAACTTGTTTTAGCAAGTTATACAAAAACAAACAAACAAAAGACAAAATCTAACTTTTTCTTTCATTTTCTACCTTCTTATTACTCTGACCAGGTTATAAACCCAACAACTTATCTGGAATAGATATCATTAACTGCAGGTACTGTGGAACACTTTTCAGAAGAGCAGTTTTACAGGATTTAGGACACTGTCCTACATGCTGGGCCATTGGAGATCTAAGGGCTCAGCACCAGACAGCATGGGCAGAAATTGCATGCCTCAAATTGCATATTCAAGAGGAAATGTATTAGAACCACCCGCCATTTCCCTAACATCCAACAGAAGCACCTCGACTGCAGAGGGTAGTTGGTCCAGGAGGTTGGCAGGTGGTTAGGAGGGGCAAATCAGGTGCCCCATCACTCGGTGGTCTCCAACACATCACCTCCACAAACCATATAAAAACTACAAACAGGTATCTGCCTCTATCGCCAAAATCAAACATAGGGGCAGAGGACACTGCAGAGCAGGACACTGCAGCACAGGAGCTAGCCCAACAAAACTCACCCAAAACAGGAACCAAAACAAAAAAATCAAAAAGGAAATCCAAAAAACTTCTGATCATAGGAGACTCCATGATTAGGGGAGTTGATACATATCTCCAGCCAGGGGTAATGGTCAGATGTCTCCCAGGTACCTCAGTGTGGAGAGACACTGACCGCATTGATAAAATTGTTCAGGAAGCAGGAGAAAACATTGACGTCCTGGTACACATAGGGACTAATGATTTCACCAGCCAGTCAGTTTTGGAGACCAAGGAACACCTGACCAGGCTGGGTGACAAACTATCATCCATTTTGTCTGGCATCTCCTTCTCTGAGATCCTGCCAGTCTGGGAGAGGGGGACAGATGGACAGAAGGTCAGAGAAGGGGAGATAGCCAATAGGGGAGCTAAACATGTGGCTCAAGAGCTGGTGCCAGGAAAAAAGACGCAAATTTGTAGGGAACTGGCAACAGTTTTGGGAGTGACAGTTCCTTAAATTTGATGGACTGCATATGACTAAGGAGGGAGTCAGTGCATTGGGGCAGAAGTTTGACATCTTTGCAGAATATTTAAACTTGCAAATGGGGAGAGGGGTGCAGCATCCCATACGTTGAATGGGAAGAACACCCCTCTCCCCATAGCCAGTGGTCAAACAGGAGTTCAGTATGTTTGTAGTTCATTTGCATCACCAGGTAAAGAAAAAGGTATGGCTTCCCTATGACGCACAGGGGAAACGCCGGACCTCGCCCAACAACAAACACACCGAAATCTGGCTAATGGAAAATCATGTACACAAATGCTTGCAGTTTGGGAAACAAGATCCCAGACCTGCAGGCAATAATGATAGAGGCTAAACTGGAAATAGTAGCCATTAGTGAGACATGGTTTACCAGTACCCATACTTGGGAGACTTCAGTACCTGGCTATGTACTGTTCAGAAGAGACAGAGGTGCAAGGGTGGGGGGTGTAGTGGCCCTATATGTCAATGACAACATCAAAGCTACAGAAATTCAGAATACACATAAGGAGCCAGAAGAACTGTGGGTCACTCTGGAAATAGGAAACGGGACAGCCATATGAACTGGGGTTGTATACAGGCCTCCAGACCAGGGGGAGGACATAGACACATTACTGTTAGAAGATATACAAAACATGACAGCTAAAGGTGAGGTTCTGATAAAGGGAGACTTCAACATGCTAGATACAGATTGGTCAATACCAGCAGGGACATCCACCAGAACTAGACACATGGTGGATTCCCTGCAGAGGGAGGGCCTCAAACAACTGGTACAACAACCCACAAGAGACAGGGCCATCCTAGATCTAGTACTGACTAACAGGGAAAGGATGGATCACAGATCTCCAGGTAGAAGGTCACCTGGGTGCCAGTGACCATCACATAGTATGGTTCAATTTAGCCACTAGAACAAAATCATTCCAATTCCAAGGCAAATATATAGGACTTCAGAGGAGATGACTTTGATAGGATGGCCAACAGAGTTAAGCTAGCCCTGGCAAAAAGAAATATAGGTGAGTGGGTACAGGCAAAGTGGGCAAGCATTAAAGATGCAATACTTGAAGCAACATCCCATTGTGTTAATGAGAAAAGGAAGTGCAAAAGAAGAAAGAAACCACTTTGGTTTTCAAACACAGTAGTAGAAAAGGTCAGAGCCAAAAAGGCTGGCCTTCAGGAAATATAAGGGAACGCAGCAGGATGAAGATAGGGAGGCATACCAAATATCCCTAAGGGAAGCAGGGAAGGCAGTAAGGCAGGCAAAGGCCTAAACTGAGGAAGCACTAGCACAAACAGTAAAAGAAGGTGACAAGACTTTCTATAGATACATTAGTGAAAGGAGAAAATCCAGAGGGGGTATTGCTAAAATCAAAAAGGATAAGGGGGGGGGGCGTGTGAGGAGGAGGATCATGTAAAAGCATCTATCCTAAATAAATACTTCTGCTCAGTATTTACTGAAGAGAAGATAGGGCAGGGCCCACAGCTCAGCACCATGGACACAAGAGGGAGGGAGGCGTGCACTAGTCCATTCACAAAAGAAAGGGTCCCACAAGAGCTCGATAAGCTCAGGGTGGACAAGGCAATGGGACTTTATGGCATACATCCCAGGGAACTAAAGGAGCTAAAGGTGGAACTAGCAGAGCCATTATCGGAGCTGTTTAGTGAGTCTGTGAGCACAGGAGAGGTCCCAGAAGACTGGAGAAGGGCTCATGTGATCCCGCTCCACAAGAGTGGTAACAAGGAGGAGGCAGGGAACTATAGACCAGTCAGTTTTACCTCAGTAGTGGGGAAGATTATGGAGACACTCCTTAAGGAAAGTATAGTGCAACACCTGGAATCCATAGGAGCACAGGATCCGAGATGCATGGGTTTAAAAAAGGAAGGTCCTGTCAAACTAATCTCATAGATTTCTTTGACTGGCTTACCAGAGTGGTGGACCAATGAAGAACAGTTGATGTTGCCTACCTTGACTTCAGCAAAGCTTTCGATACTGTTCCACATAGAAGATTGATTAATAAGCTGGGTAGGCTCAGGTGGGTCAGACGTTGGTCAACTGGGTGGCAAACTGGTTGACAGGCAGAAAACAGAGAGTGGTGGTAAACGGTATACAATCAGAAGAGATGCAAGTCACAAGTAGGGTACCTCAGGGACCAGTCCTGGGGCCAGTCCTCTTCAATATCTTCATCAGTAACATTGCAGATGAACTGGAGGGTAAGGTTTGTCTGTTTGCAGATGACACCAAGATCTGCAACAGAGTAGATGATCCAGTTGGCATGGGAAGAATGAGAAGAGAGCAGGATAAACTAGCAAAATGGTCGGAAGAGTGACAACTGAGGTTTAATGCCAAGAAGTGCAATATCATGCACATAGGAAAGATAAACCCTGAAGCCACCTATAGGCTGGGATGGGAGTTGCTGGCAGTCACAAGGGAAGAAAGAGACTAGGGTGCCATCATCACTGATGAACTGAAATCATTCAAGCAGACCACTAAAACAGTAGGTAATGCTAGAGGGATGTTGGGGTGTATTAGTAGGGGTATTACAAGTCAGAAGAGGGAGGTAATAATCCCTCTTTACAAGACAATGGTTAGGCCCCATCTGGAGTATTGCATACAGTACTGGAGGCCACACCTTCACAAGGACATTAACCAAATTGAGGCAGTCCAGAGAAGGGCAACCAAAATGGTGCAGGAACTGCATCAGAAAATATATGGGGACATATTAACTGAGCTCAATATGCATACCCCAGAGCAAAGAAGGGAGAGAGGTGATATGATTGAAACATTCAAACACCTTAAGCACATTAACAAGGTGAAAGAGTCTAGCATGTTTCAATATAAGAAAAATAACAGGACAAGAGGACACCGCATGAGATTAGAGGGAGGCTGATTAAGGGGTAATGTGAGGAAGCTCTTTTTCACAGAATGGGTGGCGGATGCATGGAACGGCCTACCTCAGGAAGTGGTGGATATGAATACAGTGCAGGGCTTCAAACAGGCATGGGATAGGCATAAGGGAGCAATACAGATGAGTATGAATAGATAGGCCATTGACAGAGCAAAGGCCAATGGCACATTCATAAGGTAGAAAAATAAATGGGCAGACTAAATGGGCCTTGCAGTCCTTATCTGCCATCAACTTCAATGTTTTTATATTTCTTTGTTAAACTCCAGAATTACCTCCGCGAGATTATGAAAGAGCTATGGGGTATCCTCCTTAGGGGCATAGAGATTGCAGAGCGTAATCGGGCCTGTGGGTGTGTTGTATGTTGTTATCACCCATCTACCATCTAGATCTGAAAGTGTCTGAACAAGTGTCCAAGGGAGAGACTTGTGCAAGAGAATAAGGAAACCGTGCTTTCCAGATGGGGTGTTAGAGTGAACCTGCTGGCCCACCCATTCTTTGGTCATACGAGTATGGTCGTCCCCTGTCAATTCGGTCTCCTGTAAAAAAGCCACTTTAGAGTGTGAAAGCTTCAAGTGGGCCAGAACATTCTTGTGTTTCACTGGGGAATTCAGCCCTCTGACATTCCAGGTGTGAAATGCAATATCAGTAATTTTGCTCTGGAGGGTAATCATGGGCACTAGGGAAAACCCTATGAGGAGTACAAGGGTTCCACCCCCTCTTTTATATCAATTAAAGGTAGCAGCATTCGCTGGGAAAGTTAGGCAGTTCAATATTCATCTTAAGGGGTCAGATTATAAATAACACTATGCAGTTATATTATGCGAGCACCTGTATCTATATACTATAACTAACACTCTAAACTAATTAACTGATTGAAACAAAAGAGCAGTAAAGAATGCGATGGAACTTAACTGGCTGGGTCACCAGCCAATGGTATGGCCGATCATGCCTGTGGGGTGTAGAAGGGGTAAAGCATCAGTGAGGGGGAAATACCCCTACACAACTGAGCATGTAATAATTTTGTCAGAAAAAATAATTTCAATAGGTGAAAGTGAAAACCATTTTGCAGACCATTGCCCAGAGGCCGCTCAGAGATCCTCAAGCCTGTGAACCCCCGATGCAGAGAATTAGGGGGTTACATTGGGAGTTCGCTGATTAGGAACCTGGTTTTCGGTCTGCCGGGGAACCTTTGTAGCATACCAGAAGTACTGGGTCTGCATTCCTGGGGACTTAATGGAAAGGGGTGCATTTTGGGAGCTGTCGCACCCAGTTATGATTAGTAACCTCACAGATCCTTCCCATCTCTGCATCTCAACGGGGGATTCTAAGGTATCTAGTTAAGAAGGTCTGAGGTAGGCCTGAAATTACATTTTTCTCAGACCCAAGTATTTTAACAAAAACAGCCTTTAAACATTGCTATAAAATTAGCATCAGGAAACTTCCAAACTAACATTATATTACATAGCATGTGATATATACCTCCAGGTGGGGTGCCTGGGAGTGAGAGTAAGGCCTGTCCTAATTCAGCCCAATTCTGCTTTTTATAGTAAAGGGTTTCACTGTGGAGGAGAAGAGCTCAGCATTGTTGCTTTTCAGAATGGGCCTTAACCCTGAGCTCATTGCTGTGTTATCTCCTGTTATCCCCCTTCCTTCCACTTTTTAACTCCCTGAGACACCTGCCCCTCAGTACTTATGTGATTTAGCAACAAAATGAAGAACCTGGCTGGTCTGGGCATTCATTCTGGGTGTGATTGCTTCAGTTCAGCAGGGCTGGTTTCTGAGCTGTGGCCTGCTGAGGAACAGGGAGTCAGTGTTTGTGTTTCTAAGTCCTTCAGTGGCAGAGCAGCATCCGTGGCAGAGGCCCATGAGCTGTATTCATCCTCGGGGTTGCCTCTGTTGAGACGTGCATGGCTGGTATCCATCTTCTCCCGGGAATCAGTGTCAAGTAGGTCTAGCAGCAGAGAGAAGTGGTTGTGCACAAAGTAAGGGCTGATGTATTCTGGTTCGGCTGTAAGGAGGTTCTGGTCCTGCTGGTCCGCAGAGCGTCTTCTATCCTGTGGGTGATTGCATTAGGAGTGGGGTGATTTTGGAGGCATCTTCCTGATTTTGGATTTGCGGGGTTCTAGTCCTGTCGGGTGGGATTTAAGCAGTGTCACCGCTGTGGCGTCGGAGAGGTCTTCTTTTGCTGGAGATCAGCGATTGCTTCCTTCATTTGGGTTGTAGAAAGGACCATGACCTACCAGCCACATTTCTGTGATAAAATCCATAGTGGCGTCTGGAGAGGCAAATTGATGTGGAGTACCATTGACTGATAACTTTAAGTTAGCAGGGTAGTGTAGAATGAAGGGGACTTGCAGGGCATGCAGTTTGCAATGAACTTCTGTAATGGCCTTGCGTTTAGCTGCCAAGTCACTAGACTAATCCTGGAAAATCATAATCATGTGGTCCCTCCACTGGAGTTGCCCCAGTTCCCTGGCCCTAGCTTGGATGGCTTCTTTCTCGGCAAAATTTAAGGTGCGTGCTATAAAGGGTCTTTGTCTGTCACCCTGTGTGGGTTTGGTCTGCTGGGAGTGATGCACCCTTTTAATCATAATTTTAATGCCACGAGGAAGCTTAAGAATGTCTGGAAGCATTTGCTGCAGGAAAGATAATGCTTTTCCTCCTTCACAGCCCTCTGGGAAGCCAAGGAGCCGCAAGTTGTTATGGCGGCTCCTATTTTCCAGGTCCTCGAGTTTGTCTTGCATAAGACCGATTTGGGCCACCTGGTCTCGCATAGTGGCACAGTGGCCTTGAAGGATATCATTGTGGGCTGTCATCTTTTGTTCAGCCCGATCGACTCTTGCATCCAGTTGTTGCATTGAGACTGCAGTGGTATTCGCTGCTAAAGTTAGAGCATCAATACTGGTCATGATTGACACGAACATGTCTCTAGCTGAGGGGTCTTCCCCTCTTGAGGCAGAGTGCACCATGAGGCCTATCTGTGTGAGTGGTATCAGGTTGAAATACTCTATAGTTAATTAGTCCTGCTCTGGATTTTCCCCACGTTTAGCCTGAAGTTAGCGGAAGACTTCCGATTACCGCTGGACTAAAGTTTTCTCATCGGGGTTCACAAAAGGCTGTATTTAGTCGGGTTCTGGGCTCTAGGCATGTGGTGCTAGTAGATAAGGTCACCATCTTGGTTGCTGGTTGGCCACGCCCCATCATTTCCCTATTTTTGTGGCATTAACCCTTGCTGTGCTGCCAGCGTGTATACACGTCCTAAAAACCTATACATTTTAAATCTTCTGGCAGCCTAAGGGTTAACTTACTGTAACTGGTGCATTAATGAAGCTTTTTGCAAATTATTTCCCTGCTTTTTTAGATAGTATAATCGAATCCTCATGTGCCTAGGAAAGTGCTCGGCCCTCTGGGCCCTGCACTGCCATCCCCCCATAAATGCATACATGTATGTTGTCATGGCCAAAACAGCAACCAAATAATCAACATAGCCTTGTTATTACCCCATCTCATGAATGCCATGTTAAAAATGTTCAAATCCAACAAAAATGTAATTTTGCACCACCACAACATCATTCCATGCCACAGGGCGAAAACACCTTTTGGCCAGAATTTGAAAAATGGCAGCTGTCATGTTCATAAGATGGTATAAAAAAGCATATGTTGAAAATCTGGGGTCAAAATATTTACACTTAAAGTCAGGAGCAAGCATAGTACAATTTCAATGCATGTACATAATTTTACAATTTTTACATATTTTGACCCCCAAATTGTCATCATAACCTTCTTATAACTACACCTCAGGAACCATGGTGGTGAGAATTTTCAAACCCCACCCAAAAGGTGATTTTGCCAAGCAACCACAAAGTTGCCTTTCAGGCCAGATTTGTGGAATTCCACCAACATTGTTCATAAGTTGGGGTCCCCAAAAGGCCACATTAAAATGTTGGTGTTTAAATATGCAAAAATGGCTGATCTATGCATCAAAGTTGAAAACTCCATTGAACTGAATTTACCTTAGTTTCTCATACAGCAGTCAATGTTTTGAACAGCAAGATGCGTCTCTGATCAGAGTGTGTATCTTGAACCTGGGACCTGTTCAGGTGAGTGGGGGTGTGTGTGGGGGGTGTATTGGGAGGTATGGAGTGGTGGATGCTGAGTGGGAGGTGGAGGTGGGAGACTGATTGACAGGACAATTTCCTTTTTTGCAGGTTTGAAAAAAAACATTGAGGGTCCATTTTCTTTATTTCAGGAACGGACAGTGATGGGGTGTGGGGTTGCCACTAGATGCCAGATAAAGACCAAAAGCAATGGGAAAGGCAATCAGAGGGTGAGGGTGCCACTAGACATCAGAGAAATATAAATTTACAAGGTGGACTGCAAACAGAAAGGGGTGCCAGTAGACACTAGAGAAAGATAAATTTACCTCCCTGTCTAACCATTATCCCAAAAATTGTTATAATTCAAAAATGGTATGATACTTTTTCTGGCACAGACCCCATCATCCCTGAAAATTTCATGAAAAAAAATTTCATTACATCTGGGCTGTTGATGAGAGTGAAAAAACAATGATGAATATAAGAAAAAAACATTTTTTTCTGTTTGTTGGTTTGTTTGCTGTTTTTTTTGTTTGTTTCCTGTTTTTTACCACTTCATATCTCAAAAACCATACAAGATGCATTCACAAAACTTTTCACATTTTGAGACTCTTGCAACCTGATCTCGCATGCCAAATGTGGGTTATTTCATCAAAGTATGCCAAAGTTATTAAGTTGCCAAAATTGGGGGTTACTATAGAACTGTTGATCCAACCCTAACTATAGGAGCGTTACTTACCCCATAATAAAAAAAATTCAAGATGCCATTACAAAACCTTTCACATTTTGAGACACAATCTGACTATGCATGCCAAATTTTGGGCTATTTTGTCAAAGTATGCCAAAGTTATTAACATGTAAAAATTTGGGTTTAACATTGTGGGCAGTTTTTTATCAATCGAACTGTTTTTTATTTACTGTTCGAACAGTAAATCACAATTATTGATTTCACAAATTTTGTATTTTAGTCTTCAAACAGTAAATCATAATTTATCGATCGCACTTTTTGTTTAATCAAAGTACGATGTTATCCCAAATATTGTTACAATTAAAAAATTGTACAATGTTTTTTCACTACACCATCCAAAGGCATAGCCTTGACACAGGACCCATCATTCCTGAACATTTCATGAAGAAATTTCATACTGTCTAAGCTGTAGGTATGAGCAAAAATCCCCAATGTTAAGTATAGCAAAAAAAAAGGGGTTTTTTTTCACTTTTTTGACCCTCCATATCTCAAAAACCACAGAAGATGCAGTCACAAAATGTTCTACTTCTTCAGACTTTGACAGCCTGACCACACATGCCAAATGTTGTGCTTATTCATTAAACTATGGTAAAGTTATTAAGGTGCAAAATATAGGGTTTAACATTGAACTGCCAGCTCAACCCTAACTATAGTGTCAATACTGTGCCACTATAATATAGACAGAATTTATTTTATTTTATTTTATTTATTAAGCATCAGTTTACAACCTTTGAGCCAGAGGCTCATTACAAAGGTACCTCGTCACTGAGAGGATAACACAGTAATAACAACTTGGTACAGAGAAACAGTGTACAGTTTTTGAGGAAACAGGAGAACATATGAGATCAACAATTTACAACATACAAGATTGGTAAAGTTACATTGTTCAGGGAAATAACTAGAACATCAAGCAAAAACATAGGATATCAATACAGTGGCCCAGATATTCAAAAGGGTTGCACCATGCGCAACAGGGTTGCGCATGCGTAAGTCCAAAAATGCATCATTCTGCGATATTCAGCAGGAGGCAGTTACGCCACTGACAACAGGTTGCACAAAAGAGCAATGCAAATGAATGCATGCTCAACAGGAGGGGGAAGAACCATGCATAACCTGCGCAACCCGATATTCGGTGGGTTGTGCGGAGTTAGCTCGCACTAAACCTGCGCCTGCACAACCTTGAGCCAAAAAAAAAAGGATCAGTTGAGGGCCACCCACAGGTGAGCTGCTGTGTGCAGGGCACAACACAGCAACTGCCACCCCCGGCTGGCCCTGAATCCTGGTCCCTGTGTTCCCCACCAGCCCAATCATGGATGACCAGAAATAACTTCACCCACACGCCCAGCTCGATCGGCAGGCGTTTCATTGTCTTTCCGGCGATTGCTGGCATAAGGTGGTCAACTGCCTCCTCGGCTCGATCGCGGCATAACCCGGCGAATACCTCACGGTTCGATCGCTGGCAAAAGCCCCCAACCGGTTTCGGCGGACCAGTGATCAGAATGCCGACACAGGCAGAATGTCACAATCCCTCGAGTTCTCTCAGCTTGTTTCACTCACGAAGCCCCTCCACCCGCTCCCCAGGCAGCTGGCGGGCGGCAGCATCCACGCCTGCCGCGACCGCCGCTCACCGACTGACTGTCTGGTAGGGCTGCACCCATTGTGCAGAGCTACAGCCAATGGGTGTGCAGCCCATTGCGGTATGACAGTCAGAGTTGTGAATGATGTTCATTCACAAATCTGAACTGTCATGATACTGTAGACTGCACGCCCATTGGCTGTAGCTCTGCACCAATGGGCATGCAGCCTCACCGACAGTCAGCGTGGGCGGGGCGGCAGCAGGCAGGTGGATGCTGCCGCCCGCAGGCTGCCAGGGGGAAGGTGGAGGGCCTGTGGGTGGGTGGGGGACACTAGACACCAGGGAGATGTTTGGGCGGGTTGTACCTTGACATTCTGCCCGACGCATTACGGTCCACTGGACCACCAGGGAGATATTCGAGTTGGGGGCTTTTTACATTCTTCCCGCGATCGGGCACTGGTGGGAGGGTTGATACAGGTTATGCCCGTGATCGGGCTTCGGAGATGTGGGGTTGATACACCTTATGCCCGCGATCGGGCTTCAGAGATATGTGGGGGGTGACAGTTACTGTATGCCCGCCATCGGGCTTCAGGAGCTGTGTGTGTGAGGGTTGCACTGATGCTGCCCACCGATAGGGCTGCAGGGTGCGGGTCCTCAACGGCTGCTGCCTGGCAGGGCGGCCAGGCACAAGTCCTCGGGGATCGGCACACCTACATGTTAATGGCATGCAAATGGGGCCATAAATAGATGCAAATGGCCCCCCCTGCGCCTTGCATAAATTATGGCCCCATTTGCATGTCACCTTTTGAATATCGGAAATTTGCGCATGGCGCAATGGTACTTGCACCACTGCAAGTTTAATGCTCAACTCTGGCAACTTGCGGTGGTGCAAGTTCCACTGCGCCATGCACAGTGGCTGTGGCTGGGGGGTGATATTCAAAGGAGTTGCTCAATAGGCAACTCCTTTGAATATCGCCAGGGCCACACCCCTGCGCAACTATTTTGAGCAGTGCAGGGGCTTGCGCCTCAGAATGGCGCAGTTTGAATATCTGGGCCAGTGTGTTTTAGTGGTGTCAACAGGGAGGTAACAGGAACCAAAGGTAGAGAAGGTAGAGGGTTTGAGCAGCCAACAGGGGCTTTGTCAGGGAGTAAGCATGATAGCTTAGAAACAGCAACAGCTGTGAGTAGTGAGAAGGTGATTCCGGAGGGTAGTTTTAAAGCAAGAGATGGTGGGGGGTGTCAGAGATACTGGCAGGGAGGGAATTGTACCAAGAAGGGGCACGGTACAGGAAAGCCCGTTGTCCATGAGAGGTCCTTTGCAATTTGCAAAAAAGCTGCATCAATGCACCAGTTAGGGTAACTTAACACCACAAAAGCAGGGAAATGTGGTCTTACAGTTTCCCACCCTAACGACCCCCACTCCCGCAAGCAGCAAAAGGAAAAAATGCTAGAGTTTTGGATCTCCAGAGTCTTGATGAATAAGTGCTGGGGTCTTCCTTGTGGACTGCCAACCTTAATGCCCACCCCATTCCTTAAGTAAACAATATCACACATGATCTCCTTTCTTCACGTAGGGCCCAAGGGGGGGAAGGGGGAATTAAGGTTGACAACCCCTAAGGCAGACCTGATTCACCGAGACTCCAGAGACCAAAAACGCTAATGTTTATCCCTTTTGCTGCTTGTGGGGGAGATGTTATGGTGGAAATCCAAATGCCACATTTCCCTACTTTTGTGGCATTAAGTTACCCTAACAGGTGCATTAACACAGTTTTTTGCAAATTATTTCCTTACTTTTTTAGACAGTGTAATCAAATTCTCATTTGCTTGTGGAAGGGCTAGGCCCTCTGGGTCCTGCATTGTCATCCATCCATAAATGCATACGTGTGTGTTGCCATGGAAGCACTGGGCCCTCCGGGCACTGTGTTTGTATTTCAGCCAAAACAGCAACCACATTGTCAGCATAGCCTTGTTATCACCCCCCATCAGGAACACTATGTTGAGAATTTTCAAATCCCCATTGAAACATCATCCCGTCCCACTGCAATATCATTCTGCACCACAGGGCAAAAACACATTTTGGCCAGAATCTGAAAAATGGCAGCTGTCACATTTATAAGGTGGTTTACAAAAATGTCTATTTTGAACATTTGGGGTCAAAATATTTACAATCAACAAAGTTACAATCAAGTATAATACAATTTCAACGTGTGCACATAATGTTTCAATTTTTCCATATTTTTACCTCAAATTTTCAACATAGTCTTATTGAGACCCAACTCACGAACAAGGTGGTGAAATTTTTCAATTCCTCCCCAAAAGGTAATTTTTATCAAGTAACTGTGAAATTACCTTTCAGAATGAATTTGCAGAATTCCACTGATGTTGTTCATGAGGCAGGGGTCCATAAAAGGCCACGAAGAAAATGTGGTATCAAAATATGCAAAAATGGCTGAGTTATGTATCAATACTGAAAACCCCATTGAAATACATTGAACCGCATTTACCTTAGTTTCTCATATAGCAGTCAGTGGTTCCAGCCACAAGACGTGTCTTCAGTCAGAGAGTGTGTCTTGAACCTGGGACCTGTGCAGGTGAGTGATGGTGTGTGGTGGGTGCTGAGTGTGAGGTGGGGCAAGGCCGATTGATGAGGGACCATTTTGTTTTTTGCAGGTTTAAAAAAAACATCAAGAGACAATTTTCTTTATTACAGATTCAGCCACCAATGGGAGGTTGGGTGGTGCCACTAGATACCAGGGAATATAATATTATTATTATTATTATTATGGAAATGGTGATAGGCAGGTTGGGGGTGCCCCTTAAAACCAGCATGAGTTCCAGCTGGAGCTGCAGAACTCAAGAAATCCCCACTGTTCTCATATAGAGAATATGGATCAAGGGCACCTCTTGCTAAGCTGGCACCCAGGATTTTGGGTGCCCAGAAAAGGCATTTCTGTACCACGTTTTAAAAGACAGACATCAAAATCTAGCTAAACACGATCAGTTAGGCTAGGTTCTATTGTTTGTTTTTTAAACTGTCAGCATTTGTATGTATTTTCCACGCTTGTGATTTTGTGGAAAAAATCAACAAGCTGGTGGTTGGCATGGCACAAAAAAATGTGTGGCGCCATGCCAAGCAAGTGATGCAAAACCAAAAAAAATGGTCCTCAACATCAAATTTTTCATTTCGCACCAGAACATTATCTCAAAAACCCTACTGCTCATGCGCAGGTTGGAAAACACTAACATTTAATGCCTTATAACTCTGGAACCCTTTAATATTTTTTTACCAGACCTATAAAAGGTATTACCTTAGGACATGTGTCTTGTACCCTGTAAGTTTGGGGGAAAAAATCTATTCTATGTAGGCTGTAGGCGACAGCAAAAAAAAAAAACATGTTAAGTATAGGAAAAAAAATTAGCCTTTTATGAAATATGACATATGCAAATCTCAGACACCGCATAAGCTGCCCTCACAAACATTTCCACAGATCAGTACCTTGCCTCCTAGACAACACATGCAAAATTTAAGCTCATTTCATCAAACGGTGCAAAAGATATTAATGTGCAAATTTAGGGGTTTAACATTGAACATCTTACCCAACCCTAACAATAGTTGCACTACCATGTCACTAATATATATATATATTACGGTAGCACAGTAGTGCTACCATAGTTAGGGTTGAGTAGCCCTTTTAAGGTTAAAGGGTCAAACTTTGCACCTTAATAACTTTAACACCGTACAATGGATTAACTTGAAATTTGGAATGCACAATCAGGAACCATACATCTTGGGATCTGCCAACTTTCACAGTGGTCAGATATACAGCTGTGGAGTTATTAAGTGAGATCTATGCGCACGTTTACGTTTTTTGTGAATTCTTTGCTAGCACCTACAGGTCGCATGGTTTATGTGACTGGTCCGAAAACTTCAGAGAACATGTGGCCAGATTCCCCGATGTGCCTTTTGAAGATTTTGTGAAAAAATATTAAACTGTTCAAAATTTATTCAAAAAATAAGTTCCCATTATAAATCAATGGGAAAAGTTAACAAAAAGTTCAACAGTGTCTCAAATGCACTTTTTAGTGTCACAAATGGCCCTAGTAGTGTCACAAATCCACCATTTTGTTTTCAGTTGGTGATCACAAAAATGCTTGCCATTTAAAATTGGGACCATCTAGGGACACAATTCTTTTTGTGTTTACCTAGTCGAGACCTGAGGATGCTAGGTGTGTCTTTATTTTGGGGTTAAACACCCCAGAAATATGTTTTTCAAATTTTTGTAAAAAGTAGTGTCACAAAGTAGTGTACCATTCATGACACTTTCGTGATTTCATTTGCGAAAATGTTGTGATTTGCAACACTGTTTTGCGACACTATGCCCAAAATAACAGGAATTCTTTGCCACCCTGCTGCAAAAGAACGGTTTGGTCTATTGGGCTGAAATTTGGAGGGAAGACAGCCAACATGCCACAGATGTGCCTTTTCATGGCTTGCTGAAAAAATATTGGAGGGCTGCAAAGTTACGGCACTCCAAAGTTGACACTTTCCCACAGGATAGCATTATGGCATCCACCACATTACAGGAATTCTTTACCACCCTGCTGCAAAATAATGCTTTGGTCTTTTGGGCTGAAATTTGGAGGGACGAAAGCCAACATCCCACAGATGTGCCTTTTGTTGGTTTGGTGAAAAAAATATTACAGAGTGGCACAGTGACAGCACTCTGAAATTGACACTTTTTCCCATTGGATAACATTATGGTGTCCGTCGTGCCTTTCAGGGCCCGTATCTTGAAAATGGTGAGAGATACAGACTTTTCATTGCAAAAACACTTAGCCCCTCAATAGGGGGCTCAGTGCAAAACTAGCCAGGAAAGTCATAATTCATATGAAATTTACATTTTTTTTATGTCGTACGGTTCCTGAGCTATAAGCAATTTAGTATTCCAAGTCCTCATTTTCTGCTCCGAGGCCCATTGTTATGTGTACATTCTTTGTTTTCACTGTGTTTTTCAATGCAGTTTTTGGGGAAAAGAAGGGTGTGCCCTTTCGTTACTGTGCCACTTAGCGTTTCCAGTTGCATTTCAGTTCCTGTTCACGGCATCATTCCTGTCTAAGTCTTGGTGTGTATTACGGTTTGCATTTTCACTTGTGCTTGCTTTTGCGTTTGTGTCATTTGGTGTTATTGTTGCTGTTACCGTTACCAGTTGCATTTGCAATTGCAGTACCGTGCACATGCATTACGGTTTGCGTTTCCATACATGCTTCCATTCCCGTTTCCGTTTCTGTTTCCTTTGGCATTATTTTTCATGTTAACTTTACCATTTGCGTTTACTATTGCGGTACTGTGCCCGTGGGCGTTACGGTTTGCGTTTCCATACATGCTTCTGTTCCCATTTCTGTTTCTGTTTCCTTTGCCATTATTCTTCATGTTAACTTTACCATTTGTGCTTACAATTGTACCGTGCCTGTGAAGGTTACGGGTTTGCGCTACATGTGCGCTTGCAATCGCTTTTCCATTCCTGTTCCCTTTGCTGTTCTTTTTGCTGTAACAGTTAACATTTGCATTTAAAATATCAGTGCCATCATTGTACACATTACCAGTTGCGTTTTCATATATGCTTGTGTGACCCTTTGCATCACTATTCACTTTCCCGGCACTTTGCGTTTATGTTTCTATTAATGTTTGCTTTAACATTTACGTTTGCGTTACCATCTGTGTAACTGTTGGTGCTTACACTTGTGTTGCTGTTCCTGTTACTATGTGACAAGACATCACATAGTGGGAGCGCTGGGCCCAAAGGGCCCCACGCTCCCACCACCACATTACATTCACTATTTATCATCCTCCTTTTCAAAAAGAAGGGAAATTAGAGGCAAAAAACTCCATTTAATGCATCAGTTAGGGTTGTTCCAAATGACAAAAGTAAGGAAATTCAGTGTTGGAGTTGAAAGCCACCATTGGACCCCCAGCCCACCCCCAACTGGCGTCAGGGTGCGCATTGGGGTCGTTGGTTCTAACTCTCACCCATTCTCCTACACCTCAGCTTCTTTACACATGTGATGGGGTGACAGTTAGAATGATGACCCCAATGTGCACCCTGATGCCGGTTGGGGGGTGGGCTGGGGTCGTGGGGGGCTTTCAACCCTCACACTGAATTTCCTCTCTTTTGTTGCTGTGGAACAACCCTAACTGATGCATTAAATGGAGATTTTTGCCTCTAATTATATATGTATATATATATATATATATATATATATATATATATATATATATATATATATATATACCATAGATCTCTTACCATAGATACAGATGCAGAACTACATGAGAGGTCTCACTGCTGCCTGCAGATAACTCAGCATTACAAAACACTATCACCTATTCCACACACTCTAACTTCCATCTCATTACTGTGATACTCTCAGCTTGACTGCAGCCAGAATTCTAAAGAGCACAGCTTCACAGAACAGTCTGTTCCTCACTGCTGCCTGCAGCTAACACAATTACCACTAAAAACACTCACCTGTTCCTCAAACTCTGTCTCTCAGCCCATTACAATTACGGTGATACTTTCAACTTGACTGCAGCCATATTTCTAAAGAATACAGCTTCACAAAATAGTCTGTTTCTCGATCCTACCTAAAACTAACTCATTTTGCATTGCAAAACACATTCATCTGTTTCCCAGAGTTTGTAACCCTGCCAGCCCATTCAGAAAAACTCACACTCAGAATGAGCAAACACATAAACAGGAACAGAACACAAGACAACATAACAATACTTCTGAAACTCCTGGCCCTATTGTATAAATCAAATACATGATGTGCAGATCATGTGCTATGGCAAATATTGTCACTCCTGCATTGTGAGCTCTGGATATTTCATGAGTGCCAAAGGCACTGAATTTCCAGGAGTGAAAATATTTGCCATATCATACTCATGGCCATCATGTATCCCCTATATGTGTGTGTATGAGTGTGTGTGTGTGTGTGTGTGTGTGTGTATATATATATATATATATATATATATATATATATATATATACACATATATATATATAAAGATATACAATGGTGAGCTGTCAGATAATGATTTATCTACACAAGTGCTGTTTGACCTGGGTAACCTCACTAGTGGTGTAAGCCACAAGTGAGGTGTCCGAGGTCAAACAGCACAAGTGTAGATAAATCATTTATTTGACAGCTCACCATTGTATATTTCATTTATGCAATAGGAATGCTTTCTATCAGTGCAGGAACATTTGGTTTTGACTGTTTATCTTTATTTTAAATGATAATTTCTGGGAGTTTTGGTTAACTTTCCTAGAGTATGTCTGCCTAGCATAGTGGTTGCTATTAAATGAAACACCACTCTTTTTGTAGAATTCTTCTTGCTGAACAAATGTCATGCTCACAGTACTATGCTACCTTTTTCATTTTAAAGTTATTCACATTTGTTTGTCAAAAAAGGGAAAATAAAATAGAATTGTATGCCCTTTTTTTGCTAATTATAAAAAAACTAAAAGGTATCTATAAATGAAACACCACTCATTTTGTAGATAATTTTGTGCTGAACATTGTTTGTGCTCACAGTACCATGCTATCATTTTTTTGTTTTAAAGTTATTCACATTGTTTTGTCAAAAAAGTGAACAAAAAATTACATTTTCTTCTGCTTTTTGCTAATTGTAAAAAATCTACAAGGTATCTATACATGAAACACCACTCATTTTGTAGAGAATTTTGTGCTGAACAATTTTTGTGCTCACAGTACCATGCTATCTTTTTTCGTTTTAAAGTTATTTCCATTTGAATATGGTTAGTACTGCTTCTGAGGCCGAACATTCTAAATGAATGCTAAAGAGATTTATGACATAGTAACTGTGTGTATAAACGGTCATTGTGTGTATAAATTTATTTATACATACAGTAACTCAGATAAATGCATTTATCACACTGAATATATGTCCACCCCAATGCATAACTATATATATATATACTATATATATATTCATGGCAAAAAAATACTCCATTTAATGCATCAGTTAGGGTTGTTCCTCAGCGACAAAAGCGAGGAAAGTTTGTGTTATGGTTGAAAACCCTAACTGAGCATTCTCCCCCACCACCACCACCACACACACATGTACACACACACACACACACACACATATACATGCAAGTAGGGGAAGGACCAAGGCAACACAACCAATCACAGACATCCAGCAGGAGGTGTATACCTGTGTTACTGTAGGAAGTGGCGAAATCCAACTTGAGATATCATGGATTATTTACAAAGTTGTGCTTTGAGATTCATTCACATAAAGGTGAACCAAGCTGGCAGTAGCGAAAATGGTGTACCTTGCTTTGTTTTCAAATCAAATCAAATCATATTTTATTTATAAAGCGCTTTTCAAAAATCTAATCGCTGATGCAATGTTAAAATAACAAATACATAATTAGATACACAATATTAAAACAATAAATATGAAACTAATTTTCTTCTCCAAATGCTAGACAAAATAAATAAGTTTTCAGAGAGGATTTAAAAGTCTCAGTGGACGGGCATTCTCTAATCCGATGAGATAGAGAGTTCCACAGGACTGGGTCCACAAAAGCAAATGTTCTTGCACCTGATGTCTGTAAATGAACCCTGGGAACCTCTAGCAATCCCTCTTCAGCGGAATGGAGAGGGCAGAGGGGGCAGTAAGGCTGAAGGAAGTCTTACAAGTAACTCGGTCCCTGTCCATGTAGGGTCTCATATGTCAGTAATGCGACCTTGAAGGTGATCCTCCACCTCTCTGGCAGCCAGTGCAATTCGTGCAACACAGGCATGATATGGCAAGATCTTGAATGCCCAGTCAACAGCCTTACTGCTGCATTTTGCACTAGCTGCAGGCAGTGGAGATCTACCCCCGGTAACCCTAGATATACACCATTGCAGTAGTTTTCAACATATGGCTGGTGAAAGGCATCATGGGCGCTGCACTGTTAGTCTATGGCAAATTGCTCAATTTTGGAACAGTGTAACCTTGTACTTTAGCACAATAGTACGAAAAAGCACATCTGTGGGACCAGGTCTTGCCATCCTGCAAATATGAGGTCAAAGGACCCAACCGTTTGCTTGCAGGATGATGGCAAAGATGTGCAGTCATTAGGAGCATACTTTCACAAAATGCTTTTGCAAACACGAAAGTGGCAAAGCACAACACTTTTGCATTTGCAAAAGTGATTTTCAAAAGTATTTCAGGGATTATGCAAAATCCTGTTTTAGATCTTGTGAACGCCAAAATACCATATATGTAATCTGTGTTATGTGTTGGTGGTAGTGTGTGGCCAAAGATGTCCAGTTGTCTGTAGTGATATGTGTTTAGCGGTGCGTGGAATGTCTGGGATGAGGGTTAGCAGTGGCGACCTCATGCGACAGCCCGATGGGAGCATGGCTGTGTGGTTTTGTGGTTTACGTAGTGCATGTTATTCCAGTTACCTACTAGTGGTTGTGTGTGATCGGTTGTGTTGCCTTAGTCCTTCCCCTACTTGCATGTATATGTGTGTGTGGTGGTTGTGGTGGTGGGGGGGGAATGCGCAGTTAGGGTTTTAAACCCTAACACCGAATTTCCTCACTTTTTTCACTGTGGAACAACCTTAACTGATGCATTAAATTGATTTTTTTGCCATGAATTTCCCTTCTTTTTGAGAATGTGCACTATAAATAGTGAATGGAATGTGGTAGTGGCAGTGCGGGGCCCACCATGTGATTTTTTGTCACTTCGTTGAGCAGAAACTGTATGACCGTGTAAAATGAAAACTGGGTACGCAAATAGAAATGCAAGCGGTAATGGCAACGGCTATGCAGAAGGAAACAGTAACTCAATCGACAAGGGAAATGGTACCAAAAATGCAAATGCTAAGGCTAACAGAAATGCAAATGGTGACAAACACGCAAACAGTAATGGTAGCACAATTGGAAATGGAAACGGTTATGGTAACATCAACGATGATGCCAAAGGGAACAATAACAGAAACAGAAGTACAAATGCAAGCGCATACGCAAATGCAAATCGTAACATGCATGGTCATGGTAACGCAATTGGAAACACTAACGCTTATGGCAACACCATCGATGACACCAAAGGAAACAGAAATGCAAACAGAAGCGTGTGTGCAAATGCAAATGGTAATGCACAAGGTGATGCAAAAGGAAATGCAAATAAAAACAGTAATGGAAATGCAAATGGTAACAGCAATGCAAATGCAAGCGCAAACGCAAAGGTTAATGCACACGGTGACGTACACGGAAACACTAATGCAAATGGTAATGGAAACACAAGCAGAAATGCTGACTGTAACAGTAATGGAAATGCACACTCTGTTTTATCCCAAAAGGTGCATTCAGAAGCACAGTGAATACAAAGAATGTATGCATAATAATGGGCCTCAGAGCAGAAAATGGACACTTGGAATACTAAATTGCTTATATCTCAGGAACCGTATGATGTAGAAAAAAATTAAAATCTCATATTATTTATGACTTTTCTGGCTAGTTTTGTACTTAGCCCTGTAACAGGGGCCTAAGCATTTTTCCGACAAAAAAGTCTGTATCTCGAAGTGTTTTCGAGATACGGGCCCCGAAAGGCATGGCGGATGCTGTAATGTGAGTGCCATAACTTTGCAGCCCTCCAATACTTTGTCACCAAACCACCAAAAGCAACATCTGTGGGATGTTGTCTTTCTTCCCTTCAAATTTCAGCCCTAAAGACCAAACTGTTCTTTTGCAGCATGATGGCAAAGATTTCCTATTCTTTTGGGCATAGTGTCGCAAGTAATGTCGTGATTTGATGCATACTTCACAAAGAATCACTCTAAAGTGTCGAATGTGCGCATACTGCTTTGCAACACTACTGTTTACAAAAATTTGAAAAACATATTTCTGTGGTGTTTAACCCCCCAAAAAAGACATGGCTAGCATCCTCAGGACTCGACTAGGTGAACACAGCAAGAATTGTGTCCCTAGAGGGTCCCAAATTTAAATGCCAAGCATTTCTGTGACCACCAACTGAAAACAAGATGGCAGATTTGTGACACTACAGAGGTCATTTGTGACACTAAAAACTGCATTTGTGACACTGTCAAACTTTTTGTTAACTTTTCCCATTGACTATAATGGGAAAATTGTTTTTTGAATGACTTTTGAACCATTTAATATTTTTCCACAAAATCTTTGAAAGACACACTGGAGACCCTGGCTGCATGTTCCCTGAAGGTTTTGGACCAGTCGTGCAAACCGTGTGACCTCTAGGTGCAAGCAAAGAATGCACAAAAATATGCACTTACCACATTCTCTGGTGCTATGTAGCTCCACAACCGTATATCTGACCATTACGAAACTTGGCAGATCCAGATATTTATGGTACCATTCTGTGCATGCCAAATTTCAGGCATATCCGTCATACAGTGGCAAAGTTATTATGCTGCCAAATTTCAGAGTTTAAACTTAAATGGGGTACTCAACCCTAACTATAGTGACACTACTGTGCCACTATAACATATATATATATATATATTACAGTGGTGCCGTCGTGCCACTATATTTAGGGTTCATATATTACTTCTATGTTAAAGTCAAAAGTTTGGGTGTTAATAACTTTGGACCTGTTCACTGGATTTGCCTAAAATCTGGTATGCAGAGCGGGGCATGGCAGATCTCTTAATCTGCCAAATTTTGTTTCAGTTGGACTTACAGTCTTTGCACACCAAAATGCTGAAAAATGCAAAATTATCCATTTTTGGAGGCAGCTTTTGCACGTAGCCCTGCATGGCCGTCACGTGGCATGCCACTCTGGGAGATGGCTCATTTGAAATAACTTTGGTGGCTGAACATGCTGCCTTTTGTTTAGTGAAAAAATATTAAGGCATTCAAAAGTTGTGTCACTTTTATGTTCCCGTTATAAGTCAATGGGAAAATGTATATGTATGTTTTGCGAACAGCTGGGTGGGGGAACCACTAGACTAACGGGGAAATCTATTCTTTGACCATGGCCAGGGGTCAGGATGCATGCAGGGGGGTGTGGGAACCACTACAGTACCAGGGAAATAACTGATAATTAAAAAGAAAAGGGGCCAGGATTCATGCAGGGGTAGAGGGAATACTAGACTACCAGGAAATAAGTAATAATTTAAAATGAAACAGGTCAGGATTTGTGCAGGGGTGGGGGACCACTAGAGTACCAGGAAATAAGTGATAAAAAGAAAATGGGCAGGATTCATGGTGGGGGGTGGGGGACCACTAGACTATCAGGAAATAACTCATTATTTAAAAGGAATGGGTTGGGATTCATGCAGGGGTGAGGAGGACCACTAGACTACCAGGGAAATAAGTCATTATTTTAAAGAAAATGGGTCGGGATTCATGCAGGGGTGGGGAGCACTAGACTACCAGAGAAATAACTCATTATTTGAAAGGAACAGGTCGGGATTCATGCGGGGGTGGGGTTACCACTAGACTACCAGGGAAATAAGTATTAATTTAAAAGAAAACAGGTCAGGATTCATGCAGGGGGGTGGGGAACCATTAGAGTGCCACGGAAATAAGTGCTAATTATAAAGAAAATGGGTCAGGATTCATGTGGGGGGGTGAGGGGACCACTACACTATCAGGGAAATAACTCATTATTTAAAAGGAATCAGTCACGATTCATGTAAGGTGGTGGGTGGGACCACTAGACTACCAGGGAAATAACTCATAATTTAAAAGGAATGGATTGGGATTCATGCAGGGGGGTTGGGGACCAGTAGATTACCAGGAAAATAACTCATAATTGAAAAGAAAAAGGGTTGGGATTTAGTGCAGGGGGATTGAGGGACCACTAGACTACCAGGGACATTACTCTTCGGTCTATTGTGAATGGGTCAGGAGCATACCTCTCAACTGTCCCTGCTTTTCTGGGACTTCCCTGAATCTGCCTCAAAATATTACTCTGTCCCTCCTCACAGTTGTATTTCCATGGCTAAACAGTGACAATTGTAAGCACAGAATAATGTCAAGCATTACAGTTACAGACATGTTCTTCTTTGGCAAATGCATTTTTCACTAAGCTCCATATTCTACTAGCAGTCTGGGTGGATATCTCTAATTATGAAGATATGTCCCTGATTTTGGTCCTTTGTCCCTGATTTGTTTAAGCCTTGTTCCTGATTCAGGAGGCAAGGGGTTGTGAGGCATGTATGCACCGACTGTGCCTGGCAGCACACACTTCCTGCTGCTTCCAGCCTGTACTTTTATTCCGATCAACAGGGGATGCTGTGGGTATACTTTGGCTTGCAGCATCTAGCCTGTACTTCCATTCCAACCAAAAGGGGGAGCTTTGTGCTCCATGCAGTAGCACCGGGCAAACTGCATGGTAATGTATGCTAAGCAGCACTTAATGAGACGCAAATGTGCCTGTTTGCCCATGGATTACCTGAGTAGGCTCATTTGCTTGGGAGCTTTGAATATAGCTCCCGTTTGCCCCAGGTTAACCAATTTGCACCAGGCTAATGTGTTAGCACTGTGCAATCAGGTTAGCCCTAGGCAAACCTCACTTCAGCATAGCACAGTTCTGCAGTGTGTGGCTTACACATTGTTGTTTGCAGTAGATGTGAGACACCTCTGTACAATCACACACAATGGTCTCCACCTGGAACACTGGCTTGCAACTGAGTTGCAGCTGCAGTGTGCACTTTCCTGTTGCTATATTCAGTGCTGTCTTATTCCCGGTCAATTTTTGCCCTGCACGCCTGGCCCTGTTTGCCTGGCTTCCTTTTGCTTGCTATATTCAGTTGGTTTTGCACTGGGCTATTTCCTTTTCAATATAGCTTGCTTTGTGCTCCAGCCTAAGTTTGGCAGATGGGCAGTGCTACTTTAGCCCCGGGGCAAAGTTTTGCATGTCTGACCCTTAGTGACAATGGGAGGTGGTTGGGGATCGATCTAGCTGGGATTTGCAACTTAATGGATGGGCTGTTCTAACTCATGCAGGAACTCAGAAGTTTACTGATTGGTACTATTTGAATAGTTTTTATCCTGGGATGGTATGTAATACAAAAAAGAATATAGCTTGGATACTGCTAAAGTTGGGATATTTTTGTAATAGGTATGGCTTGGGAGTAGGGATGGGTCTGGAATTTAATGAAGTTTGGACTCCTTTAATATATAAAAATCTGAAGTAGTCCATACTGACTAAGTTGTGTGTATTTTTAATTTTGTTGCAAAGTGGAGATGTGGCAATAAATCCTGGTCCTCTAATTGATGATTTAAAAATTTATAAAGGACAGTTAATGTTGCATTCAAACGTTAGAAGTATTATTCCAAAAATGAACTTAGTTAAGGAATTTGTAACTGAACATAAGCCTGAGATCATGGTTTTTACAGAAACATGGTTGAGTAAGACTCATGATGATGTGGACTTCAAAATTCAGGGTTATGACTTTAAGAGAGCTGATAGGAATAAGAAGGAGGATGGGATTATGATTTATTATTTGGAAAACGTTTGTCCTACACAGTTACATCTTAATTTGAACAAAGCAAATTGTGAAAATTTGGCCTTGGAATTTAATTTTGGGTCAGGGAAACATTTACTGGTGTTTGGGGGGTATCATCCACCCAATAAAACTGTACAGATTTTCGATCTTTTGCAGGATGCATTGGCTCCTTATGTTTTTGCCATGAATTGGTAATCCTGGGGGATTTAAATGCTTACTGGTTGCACCCTGTAAAATCTAAAAGAACAAGGAAAATGGCTTTAGAGCTTGGGTTGTCCCAATTAATAACTGAACCCACTAGAATTAATATTCATAATCCTAATGAATCTTCATTGATTGATATAATTCTTACAAATTGCCCTGATATCTATATCTCTTCTGGGATGGATGTTGACATGTTTAGTGACCACAACATTATTTATTGTATTAGGGGGAAATCCAAAGTGAAAGGGCCTGCAAGACTCTTATGGACAAGATAATTTAAGAAGTTTGATTAGTTTGATTTTTTAGCTGATTTGGCAGATGTTAGGTGGGAACATTTAGAATTAATACTCGATTTGGATCTGGCCTGGGAATATTTTGTTCAGAATTCCTCTTTGTGTGTAACAATCATATGCCAGAGGTCACAAGGAGAATAAAATGTAATTCTGCAGCATGGTACACAACTAAACTCTTTAAGTTGAAGCAAGCTAAAAATAAAGCTTGGGAAGGGGCATGAGCAACAGGAAGGGTTCATGATTGGCAACAATATAGGAAGTTAAGGAACATCTATGTAGCCAACTTAAAGGATTCTAAAAATAAATATTTTAAAAATAAAACCCTGGAATCGGCAGGTAAACCTTGGAAATTCTGGGGTCTTATAGGGGACTTAAAAGGACAGTCAGAATTGAAGACAACTATTAAATTATCTGAGGATGAAATTTTTAGGCAAGAGCTTCCTATAGCTGATAGAGTCAATGAATATTTCACAGAGTCAGGAAATTTTTTTGATAGCCCTAATGTACCCTTTTATAATCCTTTAGAATGCCATCTAAATTTGCTTTTGTTGCTATATCTAGTGGTGAGGTGTTAGAAATGTTGTTGCATTTAAAAGTTTCTGGAAGTTGTGGCCCAGATGGTTTGTCCCCTAGAATGTTGAGGTATGCTGCAACCCATATCTCAGATCCTTTGTCATATCTGTTCAACCATTCAATTGAGGAGGGTCATGTCCCTGAAGAATGGAAGTCAGCCAGGATCATCCCCATTTTTAAGGTGGGGTGACTCTGGCCATCTGTCCAACTACAGACCTATTTCTCTATTGCCTTTGATTAGTAAGGTGATAGAGAAATTGTTGGCTGGACAGATTATGGCATATTTGGAAGGTAAAAGACTGTTGGACCCATAGCAGTCAGGTTTCCGGAAATCACATGGCACTGTTATGGCTGTGTCAGAAGTCCTGAATGAGACTGGTAAGTCAATTGAAATACAAAATTATACCAGGGCTATTTTGGTCAACCTCTCCAGGGCTTTCGACGCAGTGGACCATCAGCAGTTGTTTTTGAGATTATCCGAACTAGGGATGAGTTGTTTAACTCTGGATTGGTTTGCTTCCTACCTTTCTGAGAGACGACAGGTAACAGTTGTAAATGGTGTTATTTCGGCTGTGCAGGTGGTATGGAGAGGTGTACCCCAAGGATTTGTTCTGGGTCCTCTTTTGTTTCTGGTATACTTAAAATATCTGGGTAATTATGTGGGGGCCCTCTCGGTACCACCTGTACGCCAATGACACCATCTTATATTATTCAGGTAAATCTGTTTCAGTTATATAAGGTACATTGCAGGAAAGCATTAATAAAATTGAATTGTTTTTTGGTTAATTCTAAGTTAAAACTTAATTAATCAAAAACAAAATGTATGTTGTTTGAGTCACCCAATAAATTAAAAGAAGATATGGTGTTGAAAATTGTAGATACTAATGGAGTGGGGCTAGAACTAGCTAATCAATATAAATACCTGGGATATTGGATAGATAATTATGGTTCGGGTAATCTGCATGTTCATAATTAAATTTCCCAAGTTAATAAATGGGTGGGATTTCTTTTTAGGAATAAGATTTGTTTTGATTCAGTGACATTGGATTTGATTGTTAAAATGCAGATCTTTCCTTTAATAGACTACTAGAATGTTCTGTATGATGGAGCTACTAAGGATCGATTATTAAGTCTAGATGTCCTAGTTAACCATCTTGCTAGATTTTTTTTTATTTAGTTGTTTAACCAGGTATAGCACACTAAGCTGAAAGCTTTTTTACAGGAGTGACCTGGAAGCACAAGGAGGTTAAATGACTTGCTCAGGGTCACACAGTATGCAAGTGGAAGCTGTGGGATTCAAACCCAGGTCTGGTCTGCTGGATGTCACCAGATTTGCAGCTCAGAGCCTTAGACCACTGCGCTATACTGCCTCCAAATTAATAGATTAATTAATACTTAATTGTCCTAAATTACTCACCACTGTGAATTATATGAGAGACTTGGGTGGTTATCATTAAGTAAGAGAAGAATGATACACAAACAGGTATTTGAGCATAAATGTGGGTTGGGACTTGTTCCTATATATGTAAAGAATAACATTTCACTGAGAAATGTTGAATTAACTCTTAGAAATTCAGCTGCCACAGAAATGGTTGTTCCTTTTGTAAAAACTAAGCACTGTCAATATTTCTTCAGTTATATCCCAAAATGTTGGAACGATCTTCCTAATGAGAATAGAGAAAATATTGGTTGGTCCTTGTCTGTATTGCCATTAAGAAAACATCTGATTTCTGTACAGGAACTTTGTAACTGTTATTGATGTTCATGAAGCCATGTCTGATGTTTGATTGTATTTATTGTTATGCGTGTTGAATTTGTATGTTCTGTATTTTGTAAAGGTTACCATTGCAAATGAGTTTAATGCTCAGTGTTTTTTCACCTTAAATAAATAAACAAACAAAACAAACAGAAGTATCATGGATGTAGTTTTCAGTCGCTGTGCCTGTAAAATGTTAACAGGTGTGGAATTCTGCATCTGTGACGACTGAAAATCTCATACTTTTACATGTTATATCTCGGATACAGTTTGGTGTTTTACATTGAAATTTGCAGGGTGTTGATGGTACAAACATGTTTACAAGTTGCTTGGAGCGCAGGTCCTGAACGGCCTTCACTCCCATCAACTTGTGCAAGTTATTACTATTTTATTCTTTCTCTAAAAGTAAGGAAATTCTATGCAAAAAACTGCATTAATGCATCATTTATAGTTCGAACACAAAAAGTCGGGAAATGCAAAATCTTTAGGGCTGCCCCTCCCCCCTGGACCTGTGATTCATCCCAAGATTGACAAATGATGGAGTGTGTTATTGGGGTCATGATGCCTAAATGTCACATGATTCTTTTTTGCTATCCCTTGTCAATATGATTACACATGGAATAGGGTGACATTTAGGGCTCATGACCCCAATGACACACCCCGTCATTTGTCAATCTTGAGATGATTGGTGGGTTCGGGGGGGAGGGGCAGCCCTAAAGATTTTTCATTTCCTGACTTTTTGTGTTTGGACCCTAAATGATGCATTAACACAGTTTTTGCATAGAATATATGTATATATATATATATATATATATATATATATATATATTCTACACAAACAACTGCATTATTGCATCAGTTAGGGTTCTTCTACAGTGAAAAAAGTGAAATTTGATTTTAGGGTTCCCACCCCTTGCACCCCACCCCAGCCAGCCCCCAACCAACAGGTATTGGGTGGTGCGTTGGGGTCTTCAGCCCTAACTCTCACCCCATTCTCCTACACTGCACCTCCTCAACTTGTTTACATGGGATGGGTAGAGAAAGTTGAGTCCAACAACTAACGCACACCCCAATGCCTGTTGGTGGGGCGGCTGGGGGGTGGGGTGCAAGGGTGGAACCCCAAAATCGAATGTCCTCACTTTTTCACTGTAGAAGAACCCTAACTGATGCATTAACAAAGCTTTTTGCATAGAATTTCCTTAGTTTTTAAGAAAGAATAGAAAAGTAGAAAGTTGCGCAAGTTGGTGGGAATGTGGGGCTCCCCAGCTTGTAAGTGCCAGGACACATTACACATCCAATGACTAAAATGTACATTCACAACAGCAAGGCCAACCACCAAACAAATGTTAATCTAGTAGAACAATAGAAAACGCTGTGCACAAAATGTAAACTGCGCCAACACAATGTCTCTGCAAAAAATATATTGTCTGACATGTAAACACCTCTATTAACATCTACAGGACATGCCATCAACACCCTCCAAATTTCAAGTAAAAAGACCAAACCGTGTCCAAGATACAACATGTAAAAATTTGAAATTTTCATTTGTTAGAGTGGCACAGTTCTGCACCTGTTGACATTTAACACACATGACTGAAAACTACATCCATGATACCAAGGGTGGGTATCCAATCAGTTTCAAGCCACCACCACAGGCAAAGCACTGTCCGCAGAATGTAAACTGTAGCACGCCATATCTTCGCCCAAAAAATTTTTTCCGACACGGAAACACTGTCATTTATATCCACAGGACAGCCGTCAACACCCTCCAAATTTAAAGTGAAAAGACCAAACCATGTCCCAGATATAACATTTTAATGTATGAGATTTTCATTCATCAGACTGGCACAGTTCCACACCTGTTGACATTTAACACACACAACAACTGAAAACTACATCCGTGACACTAAGGCTTGTTATCCTATCAATTTCAAGCCACAACCACAAGCAAAACACTGTCCGCAACAAGCAAAGTGCATCATGCAATATCTCCACAAAAAAAAGTTCTTCAACACATGAACACCATAATTCACATCTACAGGACATGATGTAAACACCCTCCAAATTTCAAGTAAAAAGACCAAACCGTTTCCGAGACATTCAGTGTTAAAGATTGGTAAAATTTCCCTATCTATTCCATTATAAAAAAATCTGGTCATCTTGTCCCTATCTCACGATCAAAGATGGCGATCAAAGAATCTCACGATTAAAGAATTTGCAGGCTCGCAATCAAAGAATTTGCAGGGTCACGAACAAAGAATAAAAACTTTTGTAATTTAAAAAATTGAAAGAATTGCGGTAAACCACCACCATGGTTCGACAGAACAAAGCCCCCTGAGCAAAACCCATCCTCATTTGACTTCCTAAGGTACCCCTGAGCTGATCCAGCCATCTTGTCCTACCCTCACGATGCACGATCGCGATCAAAGAATCTCGCAATCAAAGAATATGCAGGCTTGCGATCAAAGAATTTGCATGGTCACGACCAAAGAATAAAAAGTAGTGCAATTTACTAAATTTACACAATTGTGGTAAACCACCACCATGGTTCATCAGAACGAAGCCTCCTGAGTAAAACCCACCCTCATTTGTTTTCCTAGGACACCCCTGAGTTGAGAAAATGTAGCCCAGTGTTGCCCTACAAAGTAATATAAGAATGGGTTTTGCTCAGGGGGCCTCGTTCTGCCCCATCTGAATAAAAAAACGTTAGTTTTCATTATCCCTGGTTGTCTAGTGGCCCCTCCCCATCATAATAGTGTCAATAGTGATCCCTCTATCCCTGGTAGTCTAGTGGCCCCCCCAATGAATATTTTATTAATATGTGTGTTTTTAAATTATTATTTTTAATTAATTTTAATTATTAATATCCCTGGTAGTCTAGAGGTCCCCCCACCCAATCACAATAAAATAAATAAGTATCTTTAATGTCCTGGTAGTCTAGTGGCTACCCAGCCATGCCAGCCCACCAGCACCCCACCCTTCCCAGCCAACGATTGGCACAGGCCACCTCTCACCTCCACATCCAGCAGCTGACTGTATATATTAAGAGTGCTTATTCAAACAAGTGTTCTGAAATTATTTCTGAGTGCCTGTTTGAATAAGAACTCATAATATACATAATTAAGCGACTGGCGATAGTGAGAAGTGGAGATTGCCAGTTACCAACTGGGGAAGGGTGAAAATGCTAGCTAACTGGGGTGGGGGAACAGATCAGGGACATTGAAGATACTTATTTAATTGTGATGGGGTGGGGGACCGCTAGACTACCAGAGATATTAATAATAATGAAATACAGATGGGGGGAGGGCCACTAGACTACCAGGGATATGAGAAAAAAGTATTAAAATACACACATGGAGGGCCACTAGACTACCAGGGATATGAGAAATAAATATTAATATACACACATGGGGGGCCACTAGATTACCATGGATAAAAACACACATATTAATAAAATATTCATCATGGGGGAGGGGGCCGCTAGACTACCAGGGATAATGAAAACTAACTTTTTTTATTCAAATGTGGCAGAATGAAGCCCCCTGAGCACAACTCACCCTTATATACCTTTGTAGGGCACCCCTGGGCTACAAAAATTCATTTTTAAATCTGGCCCTCTCGTCCCTCGCTCGCGTTGCACTATCACGATCAAAGAATTTGCAGGCTCGCGATCAAAGATCGTTAACAAGACACGAACAAAGATTTTAAAAGCTAATAACTCTATTTTTAGACCAATTTGGATGGAACCAAAGGCATGGCTTGATAGATCGGGGCCCCCTGAGTAAAACCCATCCAAGTTTTACTTCAGAAGTGAGCCCTGAGACAAAATATTTGTGTTTTTCCGATCAGAAAACTGAAAACAAAATGGCGGACCTTGAGATCAAAGAATTTGAAAAAATCCTCAGGGACAAAGATTCTTGAATCGCGAGGCTGCAAATTCTTTGACCACCAGATGGGACGAGATGGCCAGAACCCCATTCTTTGTTCACAAAACATACATATAAGTTTTCCCATTGATTTATAATGGGAAATTAAAAGTGGCATAACTTTTGAATGCCTTAATATTTTTTCACCAAACATAAAGTGGCATGTTTGGACACCAAAGCACTTTCAAAAAAGCCATCTCACAGAATGGCGCACCACACAATGGCTGTGCAGAACCATGTTGAAAATTCCAAAAGCTGCCTCCAAAAATGGATAATTTTGCATTTTTCAGCGTTTTGTATGCAAAGACTGTAAGTCCAATGGAAACGTAATTTGGCAGATCAAGAGATCTACCATGCCCGACCGTGCATTCCAAATTTCAGGCAAATCCGTTGAATGGGTCCAAAGTTATTAATGTCCAAACTTTTGACTTTAGAATGTAAGTGACTGCTGAACCCTTACTATAGTGGCACAACCACACTACTATAATATATATATATATATATATCTATATATATAGATATATATAGATATTCTATGTAAAAAACTGTGTTAATGCACCATTTAGGGTTAAAACAAAAAAAGTTGGGAAATGAAAAATCTTTAGGGTTTCCCCTCCCCCCACCAACCAATCATATCCAGATTGACAGATGACAGGGTGTGTCATTGGGGTTGTGAGACCTAACGTCACCCCATTCTATGTGTAATCACATTGAGAAGGGCATTGAAAAAGAATGGGGTGACATTTAGGCCTCACAACTCAATGACACACCCATCTCGTCAATCTAGATGATGTGAGGAAGGAGGAAGGGCAATCCTAAAGATTTTTCATTCATGACTTTTCTGTTTTAACCCCAAATATTCATTAACACAGTTTTTACATAGAATCCTTGCTGTTTGAGGAAGAATACAAAATTAAGTACTTGCACAAGTTGATGGGAGCATGGGCCTGACCAACCTACTGAACTTGGTGGGAGCACAGGCCCTTCGGGCCTGTGCTCCTGACTATTAGAGTTGATGGAGCATAGGCCCTTTGGGCCCTGTGCTCCAACCAACTTGGAAATATGTGTGTACCATCAACATCCTCCAAATTTCAATGTAAAACACCAAACTGTGTCCTAGATATAACACATAAAAGTTTGAGATTTTCATTTATCAGAGATGCAGAATTACACACCAGCTAACATTTAACAGGCACAACAACTGAAAACTACATCCATGACACTAAGGCCAGGTACCCTATTAATTTCAAGCCACCGGCACAATGCAAAACACTGTCCGCAACACGTAAATTGTGTCACGCTAAATCTCCACAAAAAAATTTTCTCTGACACGTAAACACTGTCATTCACATCTACAGGACATGCTGAGAACACCCTCCAAATTTCAAGTAAAAAAAAAAACGTTTCCGAGATATAACATATTAAAATTTGAGATTTTCATTCGTTGGAATTGCACAATTCTGCACCTGTTGACATTTTACAGGCACGACGACTGAAAAGTGCATCCATGACACTAAGGCTAGGTACCCTATCAATTTCAAGCCACAACAATGCAAAACACTGTCCACAAAGTGTAAAGTGTGCCACACAATATCTCCACAGAAAATATATTGTCCGACACATAAACACAGTAGTTGACATCTACAGAGCATGCTAGAAACACCCTCCAAATTTCAAGTAAAAAGACCAAACTGTTTCTGAGATATATAATGTTAAAGATTAGTAAAATTGGACTATCTAATGCATTATAAAATCTGTCCATCTTGTCCCTATCTCATGATCAAAGATCACAATCAAAGAATCTCATGATCAAAGAATTTGCAAGCTCATGATCAAAGAATTTGCAGGCTCATGATCAATGAATAAAAAGTGCTGAAAATCAAAATTTTGAGACAAATATGGCAAACCACCACCATGGTTTGACAGTACGAAGACCCCTGAGCAGAATCCACCCTCATCTGTCTTCCCAGGCCATCCCTGGGCTGAGAAATTTGCATTTTTCAAAGGGCTATCTCATCCCTTGCTCGCGACGCAAGATCGCGATAGAAGAATCTCATGTTCTAAGAGTTTGCAGGCTTGCGACCAAAGAATTTGCAGGCTCACGATCAAATAATGCAAAATGCTGAAAATCTAAATTTTTTCATAAATGCGGCAAACCATGGTTAGACAGAACGAAGCCTCCATGGTAGTCTAGTGGCCCCCCATGTGTGTTTATTAGTACTTTTTTCTCATATCCCTGGTAGTCTAGTGGCCCCCCCAGCTCTGTTTCATTATTATTAATATCCCTGGTAGTCTAGCGGTCCCTCCACCCCACCACAATAAAATAAATAAGCATCTTCAATGTCCTGGTAGTCTAGTGGCCCCCACCCAGCCGTGCCAGCCACCCAACACCCCACCCTTCCCAACCAGCGACTGGCACAGCCCACCCTCTCACCTCCACAGAGAGCCACCAACTGTGTACTATATATCACAAGTACTAATTCAAACAGGAGCTCTGAAGTGTTCTGAGTGCCTGTTTGAATAACACTCATGATATCACAGTAGGTGACTGGCCGTGGAGGTGAGGTAGGCTGTACCAATCGTCGCTGGCTGAGGGAAGGTGAGGGTGTTAGGTAGGCTGGGATGGCTGGCGAGGGGTGGGGGCCACTAGACTACAGAACGATAATCTTGTTATTTAATTGTGATGGGGTGGGGGGACCGCTGAGACTTATCAGAGAATTAATGATAATGAAATGCAGATGGGGGAAGGCCACTAGACTACCAGGGATATGAGAAAAAAGTGTTAATATAAACACATGGGGGGGCCACTAGACTACCATGGATAAAAACACACATATTAATAAAATATTCATCATTGGGGGACCACTAGACTACCAGGGATAATGAAAACTAAAGTTTTTTATTCAAATGAGGCAGAACGAAGCCCCCTGAGCAAAACTCACCCTTATATACCTTTGTAGGGCACCCCTGGGCTGCAAAAATACATTTTAAAATCTGGCCATCTCATCCCTCATTCGCATTGCACAATCACGATCAAAGAATCTCACGATCAAAGAATTTGCAGGCTCGCGATTAAAGATAGTTAGCGAGCCAGGAACGAAGATTTTAAGAGCTAATAACTTTATTTTTAGACTGATTTGGATGGAACCAAAGGCATGACTTGATAGATCAGGGCACCCCGAGTAAAACTCATCCAAGTTTTACTTCAGAAGTGAACCCTGAGCCGAAATATTTGTGTTTTTCCGATCAGAAAACTGAAAACAAGATGGTGGCCCTTGCGATCAAAGAATTTTAAAAAATCCTTGGGGGAGGGGGAAGATTCTTGAACTGCAAGGCTGCAAATTCTTTGACCGCCAGGTGGGATGAGATGGCCAGAACCCCATTCTTTGTTCACAAAACATACATATAAATTTTCCCATTGACTTATAATGGGAACTTAAAAGTAGCATAACTTTTGAATGCCTTAATATTTTTTCACAAAAAGAAAAGCGGCATGTTTGGCCACCAAATCTCTTTCAAAAAAGCTATCTTGCAGAGTGACATGCCACACAATGGCCATGCAGGGCCACGTACAAAATCTCAAAAGCTGCACCAAAAATGGATAATTTTGCATTTTTCAACATTTTTGTACACAAAGACCATAAGTCCAACAGAAACTCAATTTGGCAGATCAAAAGATCTACCATGCCCCAGCGCACATTCTAAATTTCATGCAAATCCATTGAACGGGTCCAAAGTTATTAACACCCAAACTTTTGACTTTAGTATGTAAGTGACAGCTGAACCCTAACTATAGTGACACAACTGCACCACTATTTTTTATATATATATATATATATATATATATATATATATATATATATATATGTGTGTGTGTGTGTGTGTGTGTATGTGTGTGTGTGTGTGTGTGTGTGTGTATATATATATATGTGTGTGTGTGTGTGTGTGTGTATATATATATATAAAATATATGTGTGTATATATATATATATATATATATATATATATATATAGATATGTAGATATATATAGATATATATATATATATATTCTATGTAAAAACTCTGTTAATGCATCATTTAGAGTTAAAACAAAAAAAGTTGGGAAATGAAAAATCTTTAGGGTTTCCTCCCCCACCCGCCAATCATCCCCAGATTGATAGATGACGGGATGTGTCACTGAGGTTGTGAGACCCAAACGTCACCCCATTCCATGTGTAATCATATTGAGAAGGGGCAGTGAAAAAGAATGGGGTGACATTTAGGCCAGTCTTCGTGGGCCACCCCTGAGAAGCAAAAATTGCATTTTTCAAAGGGCCATCTCATTCCTCACTCACGATGCAAGATCATGATTAAAGAATCTCATGATCAAAGATTTTGCAGGCTTGCAATCAAAGAAATTGCACCCCCACAATTAAAGAATAAAAAATGGTGAAATGCAAGTTTTTGGACGATTTAGATGAAACCACCATGCCTTGATAGAACGGAGCCCCCTGAGCAAAACCCATCCTCATTTGTCTTCCTAGGCCACCCTGAGCTGAGAAAAGTGTATTTTTAGGTCACAATGCAAGATCGCGATCAAAGAATCTCACGATCAAAGAATTTGCAGGCTCACAAACAAAGATCGTTAGCGAGCCATGATCAAAGAATTTAAAAGCTTATAACTCTATTTTTTGACCATTTTGGATGAAACCAAAGGCATGGCTTAATAGATCAGAGCTCCCTGAGTAAAACCCTTAAAGTTTTACTTCAGGAGTGACCCCTGAGCCAAAATCAGAAATCTAAAAACAAGATGGCGGAACTTACGATCAAAGAATTCTCGGGGACAAAGATTCTTGAACCGTGAGGCTGCAAATTCTTTGACTGCCAGGTGGGACGAGATGGCGAGAACCCCATTCTTTGTTCGCAAAACATACATACAAATTTTCCCATTCACTTATAATGGGAACTTAAAAGTGGCATAACTTTTAAATGCCTTAATATTTTTTCACCAAACAAAAAGTGGCATGTTTGGCAACCAAAGCTCTTCAAACAAGCCATGTCACAGAGTGGCATGCCACATGACAGTCATGCAGGGTCATGTACAAAATCCCAAAAGTGGCCTCCAAAAGCGGATAATTTTGCAGTTTTCAGCATTTTGGTGCGCAAAGGCTGTAAGTCCAACCAAAACAAAATTTGGAAAATCAAGAGATCGAACATGCCCTACTCTGCATACCAAATATCAGGCAAATCCATTGAACGGGTCCAAAGTTACTAACGCACAACATTTTGACTTTAACATAGAAGTGACATCTCAACCCTAAATATAGTGGCACGACTGCGCCACTATAATATACTGTATTACATTTCATCGGTTTTGTATTTTTTTGTTACTGTTGGCCTCACACTGTGGGTATTGTGCTTCTGATGAATTGTTTGTCTTACAGGGTGTTTGGACTGGTTTATGTTGTTGTGTGGAAGAAAAGAGATTGAACATGCATGGGGGCCAACTGGTTACATGGAACATAATTATTTTATTTAATAACTTTCATAGTTCATTCAAGTAAATGGAATGCAATTTCTTTTATTTTCTAATCTGTTAACATGTTCAGAAAGTTTTATTAAACAAGAATGATTCTTCTGAGCTCTTGGCAGCACTTTTTCTCAGTATGACTTTTTTTTTATTTACTCTCTGAAGTTGTTGCCCTTGTTGCAAAAATCACTGATTAAGTGAGTAACATTCAATGAAAATACACAGATGATTACACTCCGCATACCCTACTTGATACAGTACTTCAAGAACATATGGTTCTCATTTTGCAAAAGATTAGGGCAAGTAAGTTTCTAAATTTTAACTTCCTACAGTCATTATCACTACAGTGCTAATGTAACAGCAAAATGTAGTGCTGAGATATGCAATCGTGTAACATGGCAAAAATGAAACCAGGGCAAAGGAAGAACACAATTGGCTGAATCGCGTCACCTGGCATAAGAGCAACACAGAATTATTCCACGATAGATGCCGTGTTGCTATTCAAGAGAGTGTGTACAGGGAACCATTAGAGCATGCATCTCCTGATTTCTTCATGACAACTGAATCCTGGCTCACACCCTATTCCCTGGACAAATCTATCAATGTACCTGGATATATCATCTACCGCTGTGATAGACCGACTAGAGGGGGAGGGGTTGCAATATATGTCAAAAGCAAATTCACAGTCACAGTCTTTGACTGTACCTCAAAGACTAAGGAATTTGAATGCCTTGCTCTAAAATTATCACTTTCCAGTGAGAAATCACTCCTTACGGCAGCATGCTACCGACCACCGTCTGGTGGCTGGGCACTTCTGCCACACCTTCAAAACCTTCTTGACTCTGCTGTTACTGAGTGTGTTCTATTGGGGGATTTCAATCTAAATTGGAATGATGACAGCTCTAAGAAATTGAAGGATCTATGCGATGTTAATGGTCTATTATAAATGGTGACTGCTATAACCAGACCTAACAGAAAAAACCCTGAGTGTAGCACCCTCCTGGACCTTATCCTAGTAAACAAACCTCACACTATCTCGTATACTGGAGTATTCTTCAATGATATAAGCGACCATTGCACTACTGCCTGCATCAGACATCCTTCCCAAATAAAAATGGCCTCCAAATTCAAACTGAAAAGATGCCTGAAAAAGTTCTGCCAGTACACTTTCCTGAAAGACCTAAGCAACATTCGTTGGCAGGATTTCTACCTACCCCCACCTTTAACGAGGCATTTAACAGCTTTCACATCCTCTTACTGGAGCTAATAGACAAACACGCCCCACTAAGACTGATCAAATCAAAAAATAAAACTCCTGGCTGGTTCTCTCCCATCCTGAAGAAAGCACTTAGGGATAGGGACTACTGGTGGAAAAAAGCGAGGAAATCCCACTGGAGGCTGATTGGTTAGCATTCCGTACCACTAGGCATGCTTGTACCAAGCTAATTAGGTCAGAAAAAGCTAGGTACTTCCAAAAAGAACTAGAAGACAATAAAAACAACTCTGCCAAATTTTGGAACATCCTCAAAGAAGTCAAAGGTCAGTCCACTGCAACACCCCTTCCAAACAAAATTGTGTCTGATGGTACCACCTATATGGAAAGAGCTGATATACTAGAAAAGCTTAATGATCACTTTGCCACTGCAGGGCTTGCCTTTGACATCTCACCTATCAGCAAACTTAGCCCAGCAAGAGAATACACTGTCGGCTTCACTGATAATCACAACCAGAACCAACCGCATCCCACCCCCTTCAGCTTTCTCACAATTACGTTCAAGCAAGGGGAGGACCTCCTTCTTTCTCTGGATACAAAAAAGAGTGCGGGTGCAGATAATATTGAACCTTACTTCCTAAAACTTGGCCATACCTATCTGACCACCCCCATTACACTTATTCAACACCTCTCTGATTCAAGGTGAGCTACCTGTCTTGTGGAAAACTGCCCACATCCTACCATTATTCAAGACTGGGGACCCAAGTGATCTGATTAATTACCGGCCTATTTCTATACTATCCCTCCTCTCTAAATTACTTGAAAAAATTGTCAACATCCAACTTAGTGAACATTTGGATTCACAAAAGTTGCTAAACCTGGCTCAGTCCAGCTTCAGAGCCAAACACAGTACAATATCAGCTCTTTCCAAAGTAACTACAGACTGGCAAATGGCCTTGGACTCTAAGAAGCATGTATTTGCCCTCTTCCTTGATCTAAGTAAGGCCTTCAATACTGTGGATCATACCATCATGCTTACTGCACTGAGTAACATCGGACTTGATAGTTCTGCCATTAAATGGTTCACCAGCTACCTAACCAATAAGTTACAACAAGTCAAAGCCATAGGAGATCTGTCCCCACAAAAATTCTTGTTACGAGGCTCCATCCTGGGCCCTATCCTCTTTGCAACATACATCAAGAATCTGGACTCGCAGCTGGGCACAGCAAATGTGCACTTATTCACAGATGATACTGTACTCTATACCACAAATTCATCCTTGGATCTGGCCCATGAGTACTTACAGAAAGACTTCGTCACCTTCCAATACAATCTTCTCACTCATAAGCTCCTCCTCAATGCCAAAAAGACTAAAGCAATGATTCTCTCACCAAAGCTACTTACGGATGTCCACATATCACACAGATCCGAACACTCTTAGATGAACCCCTTGAAGTAGCTGATACCTTTAAATACCTAGGGTTCTGGCTGGATAACAAGCTCAACTTTCTGTACCACTTAAATGAAACCCTGAAGAAACTAAGACAGCGATTAGGTTTATTCTATCGCATTAAACACCTACTCACGTTAGAAGCCAGAATGAGATTAGTACAAACTACATTCCTACCTATACTGGGCTACGCTGACTTCCTTTACAGTCATTGCCCATCAACGATGCTAAACAAACTGGACACCCTTTACCACCCGGCTTTAAGATTTCTCTTAAATCTACCCCGCAGTACACATCACTGTCATCTATACCAGGTTTCGGGATGGACCTCACTCTCAACTAGAAGAAAAAGGAATGCTCTCCTTTGGTTTTTTAGAGCATTATCTGATAACCTCCCCTGCATACATCTTAAATATCTTGAAATGGACTAAAGGTTCCTATGGCTTGAGATGCTTCTCCTTAATCTGCTTCCAGATTCCTAGAGTGAAAACTACCCTTAGCTCAACAGCAATCAACTTCTCACTTCCATCACTTTGGAACACTATACAAGACTCATTAAAATTATCCTCACTTCCAAGCATTTTCACATTCAAAGCTCTATTAATGGATTATCTGAAGGAATCATGCAACTGTTTCAGGTGCCGATGACCCCTAAGCCTCGGATGCCACTCTCAAATTCTATGCCTAAGTATCTCATCCACCCCACATTCCTAACAACAGAAACCTAGGACCTACAAGCCTTGCTCCCTTAATCCAAGATGACCCTGCCTATTCTCTATCTTTTACCTATTCTGGCCTCCCTTTTGGCTGCCTACTCTTTCACCCCAATTTCTACCCTATTCCTTAATACCTCCTTATTTTTTATCATTTAGGTATGAGCTCTTACTTCAGCCGAAGACTATATGGGATTGTTAGTCTCTTCTCATTTCAGTAAAGCTTATCATTATGTACCTTTGCATGTTAATTATGTTGACCGGTATGTATAGGCCCATATTGACCGGCACCTTCACAATGTTTTTTCTTTATTTTTTTGGCACCATTGTCCACCGTAATTGTAATCTTATGAAGTGTACTGTATTGTATTTATGCCCAGGGCCACCTTGAAAATGAGCTTGCTCAATGGTGTTTATGCCTGGTTAAATAAAGTGATTGATTGATTGACAGAGCACCCTTGGCACTGTGCATGAGCCGCAGAAACGTGGAGTGCGCCAGTGGGCTGTCTCGAGTAAACCCATGGGAAGTGAGGCTGAGAGGCAGTTATGCATCCAAGGATCAGAATGTAATGCCACTGAAGCAAGTAGGAGAAATCCTGGGAGCAACGTGAGCAAGGTGATCCAGTTGTTGAAGGACAAGTAGAGCAAGAACCATTCCATGACAGTATTACTGGTACCTTGACCATGATCAGTGTTTATGAAGAAAAAGTTGGAGTAATCAGTGCATTGTGGGGGCATAAGCAATATTTGCATACCTTACTATCTTGAATAAAGTGAAATGTGAGATATGTAAATATTCCTTATGTTCCCAGAATCCTGTAGTGAACCAGAAATATTAACAGAAGAAATGAGTGAAGACAGCCGTCTAGGTAGCAATGAAAGGTAGTGTGGCACTGGCACATTAGATGTAGCGACATAGTGTTTTTAAACAGGAGTTGTAAACATGAAGGAAACGGCAATCACAATATAAATAGATACTGCCTAGTTGATGTGCACCTGCCCCCAGGAGATGGACGTCTACTCACAAAGTACAGGGTTGAGCAGCACAAAATATTGTATTAAACAATATAAGTAGCTGTTCAGGTATGTGGAATATTATAGTGAATTTAAATAGTAGTAAATTAGCACTTTCCATGTTACAAGCACATTAATCCACTCCAAAGCCGGACTCTACTCGGGAATTATTGCCTGGTTGGTGGTTGGTCACACTCGGCCTGCAGCCTTGTGCCCCAACCCCCCAACCAGGCATTAATTCCCTAGTAGAGCCCTACTTTGTCGTGGATTAATGCTTACATGTATGATCTTGTTTCCCTGCAATAGCAGATTACCACTAGATTACACTGTTGAACTGCACAACAATACAGAGTTGTGTATGAAGCAATCATAGTCATAGAGAAAACCAAACAACACAAAATCACTTACAGCATGTCAAAATGAGCAAGAGCCATCCTAGAGAGTATTTGTTTACACTTTTGTTAAAAAAACAAAAAAGGAAAAAAGTGTTGGCAAAAAAGTCTAATTCTTTATTTTATAATTTCGGACCTAGATATGATATTTCAAATAGAGCCAAGCGTATCTGTCAAACCACTGTCACGCAGCAAGTAAATGCCTCTGATGTAGGGTACCTTTGACTTGTTAGAACTTAGAAATCAACACAGCTCTGAGGAAATTTTAGACATCTCTATGCCACAGCACTCAATTGACAACAGCATTGGGAATTTATGATATGCCAGTATCAGGTGTACTGTACATCATAAACTGATAACAGGCTCAAGAGAGTAAACAAAATTATTGCAATTATAGTATTATACAGTAAATGTGACACTATATGCTTATCATAAAAGTTATACTAGACACATCCTAATGACTGCATATCAAGATATCAAAAGCAAAACAATGAAAAGACTGCATATCCATTTGTTGATTGAATGATTTATTGATTGATTTCAGACTTTTACCCATTAGACATACTGAGCTGGTAGCAGCTCATTTTTAGATGTGTCGGGGTGGGGGGGTGGAATAATGGCATATATCTTTGAACTTTCAGTCAAGAGTGCACCCTGTAAACTAAAATACTGCTCCTGCCTGCTACATCCATGAAAACACCCAAATTAGAGCCAGAACTCCTCATTCCAATTTCATAGGCATCAGCATACAGCAAACTATCCTAGCAGCCAGTGAAGTCAGTCCACACCCTGCACCATCCCAAGACTGAACAAATAATTTTTGGTTGCCCGAGACATCAGCAACCAGGACAGACTTTTGGGTTTTGAAGTGCTGATATATGGCTACATAGGTGCATACATGCAACAAACAAAAACTCTTTCAAAAGTTAGCAGCAGATACTGGCTATATTCTCCTCATGAGAACAAAACATCTCAGATTAAATCTCACCTCTATGGCTAAACCAAAAATCCGAAAAACCCAAAAGTTAGACTTGATTGTTACAGAGGTGCCATAGGACATAGCAAGATACAGCAACAGGCAAGATGTGCTAGCTGTTACAAGTATTGTCTATTAAATTACTTCTACATCATGTACGTTGGGTACCAGATCAATATGTCAAAGCAACAACTGCATGGGACAAACAGCACGGATAAAGCAGCTGAAAGCAAAATAAAGAAAACACCATTGCACATACCCCAATAATGCAAAGCGTCATGGGAAACATATCCAGATCCCCATGAGAGAATTTATACTGGCTCAGCTTTAAGTAGAACTGCAGGGTGCCAAAAGGCAAAATAACTGCCAGGACAGTACAGCGAAGGTAAATTATCACTATCCCTGTAGCTATATTGCCTTTAGGGAAAATGTGAAAGCATCTGGCTGGTAGTATGCTGGCTGAGCAGCTGCTGTGGCTCAATGGACAGTTACAGGCAGTGAAAGCTGGTGGAGCAGTGAAGGACTGGGGCTTGATTCTCTGTACTGGGACAAATTTTTTGTTGTAGTTTGTGTTGTCTCTCCCCATGTTCCCCCCATTCCCAGAGCTTCATTGCCCCCTGAAGTTAGTTATCGACAGAGGGGGGTTCAGGTGTGCAGCCTCCTGTAACGGGGGATGCAGGGGGAAGGGCCACACATAAATGTACAATTTTTGTGTATTAGCTCATGGAAGGTAGCGCTCACTGTTTTGCTCAGTGCTACCTTTGGGCACGGGGTCAATATGTTGCACGTGAATGCCGTGCTGAGGTTCGCTACAGCACCTCATGATTTCTTTTGTTCTGTGAGGGGCTCTGCCCACCACACCTCCCCGTTATGCAGTGCTGCACCCCCTTGACGCCCCACTAAAGATTCTAACTCCAGGAGGGGTCCAACACAGACAGCACACAGGTCCGGGTTTTGCCATAATGCCGTACGCTATTAGGCGTATGACCTTATGACCCGGTATGCTATGCTACCTTTGTTTTTGGCAATATGCCTGAGTGATTTTTGGCTGTGCTGTTGTTGTCCATGACATATTGACCCCATATCTGTACAGTGTTGACAGTCACTATCAATTCGCATTATTTTATTTGAATTTAACCTCAACAGGCATCACAAGGCATAGGACACAGAAACATAGAAATATAGAAAATTGGCAGCAGAAGAGGACCTCTTGGCTCATCCTGTCTGCCCAGGACTGACCTCACCAGTTACTGAACATACTTAATAAATGCTTTTACTCAATCCAAAGACACCAGGGGACACGGACTGACACTCCACAAAACATAACCACTTGGTGCAGAACTCTAAGTATGGAAATCAAGATTTGCACATAGTGAGTGGATCAGACCTGAAAGTGTGAAACCCTGTAAAAAGAACTTCTTGCAATTCTGGGTGTGCAGCATCCTCCAATGACATGATACAGAGTGGCCAAAAAGACGGCATGCAAAAAAACTGATATGACCATGACACATATATTGGGGAAGGAGGGCAGGTGATCTGGAGGGGGGGGTAAACAGAAGCAGTATTGTGGTGGGGGTAGGCACTAAGGGTCCACCTAATATATACAGAATATAACAATCAGACTTACCCAGAAGTTCTTCTTGAAAGGTTTCTCAGATTCAATGGCAAGTTTACAAATGAATTAGATGGGAAAGGTTAGCAGGTAAGCAGATATAGAACCCTATGTTAATGGTACCTAATATTACAATAGTTTTGCAACTATTGAAAAGGAAGTTGGAACTTTCCCATAATATCTGATAAAGGGCAGCCATCCCACATGCAAACTATTTTTACTGCAGATTACTTATAAGTACATCAAAATTAAAAATATTACATAAAGTGTTCAGCTAACGTTGTATATGATATGGTTATTGGCAGTAGCAAAGTTTCAAAGTTTAAAGTTTATTGTTCAACATTTAAAGTCTTTACAAATTATATACAAAAAACATATAAATTCCCAATTAAAAAAATATATATTTACATACATGACCTGGAATATTGTACAGAAATCCATCAATAAGTTGAACAAAATATATTATTATTACAGAATTCTTTTTCCCAACATCTGGAAGTCATTATTCTTAGGAATGCAAATCCCTTTATAAAATGCTCCCACTAATTTTTATTTTTAATTTAATCTATATAATGGGAGAAGATAAGCATGACTTTTAGCTAATTTTGTATAATCTAAAGTTAATCAGGACATAGAAGGGTTCGGGTTTGGTTACCTACACCCCCTTCATGTGTAATTTAGCCTGAAATTAGAGATCCATAGGGAAAGACAGACCAGAGGTCCAACAAAAGGCAGGAATAACTTCTCCTTTCTATATAACATAGATCTGATTTTAACAAGTTATAGTTGGAGTCAAGTAAAGTCTACAAACAACAATAATTAATTTGTGCGATACCATATTTGAAATGTATCATACAGAGGGGAACATACTGTGGATGGTGAGGACATCTGGAATAATTACCTAGCCATTAGTCATATAGGAAAATGTTTATGCCAGCCTGGTGGCGCTGAGGCGCTGGATGCCTTACCTCATGCTACACCGGCTACCCGTGTTCGAGAATGAGCACAAGTCTCCTTGGGTTGGCAGGGGAGGAGAAGGATTGAGTATGCAAGGGACTGCTCTCCTTCTCCGGGAAGTGGGGTCACCAGCTGTTGGTGCATGACTGGCCCCTAGCAGTGACTGGGAGACAGCGCACCAAAGCTCCAGAAAGGGGAGGAGAGGAGGCAGACTCTTGGAGGAGTGCGTGTGGATGCATGCCTGTGTGTTCTTTCCATAGGGCATCATTGCATGCCTCCCTCCTCTCCTAAGGGGGAGAAAAATTGGGGAAAAAGCATCCCAGGCATGGCAGGATGAATACTGAACCCCGCAGGCCCTACTCCCTCGAACAGGCAGTAACCTCTGCACCGGATCCATTCTGATGAATTGAGGTATCCCTGTCACCCCCACAATGGGGGGCAAGCTGTGGAGGAAAGTGGAAGGTAAGCTGGGAGTGGGAGATGGGGCTGGGGGATCAGGCAGGATTGAGAGCTGCCTGGTGACAGAGGGAGTAAAGAAAATAACTGTAAAAAAATATAGGAAAAAGTTCTATTGCTATAGATGAATAGAAAACAAGAAATCAGGAAGTTTCTAGATAATGCTAATGTCTGTGGAATTAAACAGATAGAATACTATATGGTCAGGTGGGAGCTCAAGTTCCTTTAATATTTCCAATAGCCACTCTCCTCTTTTGTTCACATAAAGTGGACAAGTCAACAAAATATGTTTTAGGTCATCCTCATGATGATGACCGCAGTTGCAATATGGGCTCAAAATGCCTGGTCTTTTTTGAATATAGTGTGTATAATTTGCTGCATTTAATTCCATCCTATATCTAGTAATTATTCTCCTTGCGTTAGGATCCATAAGATGTGACAAATAAAACTCCAGTTTACAAGATGTTGTAATTTTTTTATACCATCTAAAATTCTTCATAGCTGATAATCATGAAAAATCCTTATTTATTGAGACGTCCCTCACTCTTTCCTTGATGCAAGAGGTAATCTGTGAAAAAGGACTAATATATATTTCATAAGGAATAGAGCCCATTCCCAGTAGATAAAGCTCCTTCTGTATTAACTGTATAGATGGAAATATGAAACCTCTAGCAGCAGATTGGATTTCTTCCTCAATACGCCATTTAGGAAGCCTGCATTCAGGAAGTTTAAAAAGCTTCAACAGGAAGATTAGTCTTCTCTCCAGTGCTCTTGATTTCATGGTATAGTAACATCATTCAAGACATAATATTTCTGCAGGTACTGAGTGGGGAATCTGAATTATATATCAGTATAGTTTATCTATAACTATCTGTAAAACTGAGAGATCATACATTGTCCAAATTTCCAACGCATATATAATTATAGTTTTAATTTTAGCATTAAGTGTCATAATTAAACCTGTCACAGAACTCTGACCTAAGTTTTTATGAAAAACTTTAAAGGCATTGTCCCCGATTCTAGAAAAGTTACGCCTGGCATAATAGCACTTGTGCCAAGTAGAATGGTGGAAGTAGCAACTTACGCCAGCAGTTGCGACTTGCGTGATTCTGCAAAGTGGCCTGTGACATGTCGCAGGCCGCTTGCACCAAACAGCAGTTACACCTGCAGTTGCACCATAAACCCCTTGTGACATGGCACTAGGGGGTTTACGGCAGCAGTTGCACCCCATTCCAGAAGGGCAGCAACAAAGATCCCAATGTCGGGATTCTACAAGAACTCCCGGAGGAGAACCGGCATCGTAAGTTACACCTGCATTTAGCTGGTGTAACATACATACATCCTCCGAGTGTTCTGTAGAACCCGGTCCATGTGCCCCCCAATGCCTAGACCACCCTGTTGTTGCAGCAATGGGCACCGCACACATTCCTGCCCCATCCTGTATAGTACTTGCCCCATTATTTATTAAGGGGGCAGCCTCATAGGGTTGCTGTTTCCTAACCTCATGCCCTGTGCCCATCTTTCAGTTCGAATTTACTTACTGTGCCCTTGTGGTGTTGTCATCCCCACCCGCCTGATTCCCGAGTCATAAGCGAGTGCGTCATAACCCGGACAAGCTTACCTAGTATGTTGTGTTAGCTCACTTCAGTTTCACTCATCCCCAGTTACTGGCACAGTTTGCCTTTCTTGCCAGCCACCCATCGAGTTCCAGGAATGCTTACTGGAAAGATGCACTCAGAAATTAATTCTGAGCCTGTCTTTACAGTGGCACTCCCACAACACTCAGCTGGTGGCTGGCCATGGAGGTGAGAGGTGGCTGTGCCAGTCACCAGCTGGGGATGGGTGGGGTGCTTGTGGGCCATGGCTGGGTGGGGGCCACTAGACTACCAGGCTTGTCAGGGTTATTTGCCGACGGCGGCCGGGCGACTCGGGTTTTGGGGCATGGGTGAGGGGATGACAGCGCCACCCTCTGGGACATTTTACAATGGGGTATTCGGGGGCTGGGGTGTGACTCTGCAGGGCATTATGTACACAGGGATTTGGCGGCAGTGGGTGGGCAGCCTTGTGGGCATTATGTACACAGGGATTCAGGGCAGGGGGTGGGCAGCCCTGTGGGGCTCTACATGTACACAAGGGGGATCAGTTGCTGTGAAGCTCCTGTGGGGCACCTAACATGGTTAGCTGGGCATGGGGGCACTTGTATCTCTGTATTAGGCATGCGACATGCTCGCCAGGTGTGCTCTGTTCAGCTGCATTCGATCAAGATGTCGCAAATTGCAGGACTTACTTATGGAGACCCCTGCCCTTCTAGAATAGGGTAGGGTCAATGTTGCAGTTGCAGGTGGCGTAAGCTGCGTTTGGTGGCGACTTGTGTCACCCTTCTAGAATTGGGCCCATTAACGGCAGATTTTATTTTAACCTGTATATACTTAAGATGATTGTTCCATTTAACATTTTGCGAAAAGCAAACACCAAAATAATCATACCACTTTACAGTTTTGGGATCACATATTCAAAACGTTGCCCCAAGGCTAAATTAGCACTGCCCAGTGTGCTAAATTAGCCCAGAACCAATAGCCCTCTATATTCAGAAGGGATAGCCCTGGTGCTAAACCTACTAAATATAGCATGCTTAGGAAGCTGGGCAAACTGGAATGGGAGTGCAGTGCAAAAATAGCCCAGCAAATAAGACAGCTCTGAATATAGAAATCAGGAAGTGCAAACCACAACAGCAGCACAGTGGGCAGCGACTTGAAGGAGGGTAGTGGTGAACCATGTGGCCAATGTGTGTGCTAGCAAAGAAGTGGATTCATTAATGCTGCAAGCACCAGTACATGTTAAATTCTGTAGAAATGTACCATGTTTTTGAAATGTTTGCATGGCGCAAGAATTTCCCCGGGGCAAAACTTTGCTATATTTAATAGTGACATGCAAATGAGCCTACTTAGGCAGTCTGTGGGCAAAACATTCAGATTAGCATCTCATTTTGTCCTGATTTGCATGCAGTTTGCCCAGCACTATTGCAGGGTCACACAGCTCCACCTGTAGGTCAGTCTGAAAATTCAGGCGCTGGCTGGGTCTGCCCACAGCTCCACCTGGAGGTCAGTCTGGAAGTGCATGGTGGTAGCTGCAGGCTACATTTGTACAGAACCACATAGAATATTGTGCGCCAGGGGACTACACAGCACAGGCACAGATGGTGGTGCAGCATGCAATAGTCAAACTGTAGTTCCTGCTACAGTGCACAGCAGACACTACAGTAACAAGGGGGCCAGTAGTGTGAGGGACAAAGCAATAACTGTGGTGTGTAGGGCATCAATGACTGCTGCACTTTACACTGTGACAGTCCCATCTTGCAGATGTGTACTGACAGTGGACATTACTGTTATGCTGTTGTGTAACCCAGAGACACTGCACTACTGGCTGTGTGTTCTGTGGTGTCTGTACAGATGTGTGGCATGTGGCTGGGGGGCACATACCATCAGACAGGCACAGGGGTGTTGGGATATTTCCTACACTGGACCATCTGCACTGTGTGGATTGTCCCAGCCTTGTGGCAGCACCTAGTATGTGGTGCAAACTGGCCACCTGTACACCCTCCTCTCAACACCCTCCACTCTCCCAATGATGCACGTGTGTATTGGATTTGGTTGGTGTCCACCAAAGGGTGGTCTGCATGTGTGTGCTGTACGAACACACTGCCATGGTGTCCACTGGGTACCGGTTCACCACTTAATTTCTGACATGGCTGGGACCAGTGGCAGATGATGGCAACATAGGAGGTGCCATCTGAGTGCAGCATGTTTCTTCCATGTCTGGTTTCTTTTTATGTTTAATATTTACTGGATAGGGTCAATAAACCACCACTGGCAGACCCTCGCAAACTCCATAATTCACACTTATAAATTACAGAGTTCCATAAACCATGGTTCTATGTCACATAAAGTGTGCACAGCTGTGCAAACCACAGAGTCATGCAAAACTGGATTGCCCAGAGTTAAGACTACCTTTCCCTGGGTGGTAATTTGCGCCACTCAAAGTGTCACGTTAAGTCACACAAAAACACTTTGCAGGGCGCTATTGCACTGAATATAGCATTGTGCCTGTATTCATGTACATGTCCCCTCTTTTTGCCCCGTGTGTACATTATACTTTTACCCGACAGTAATGCAGTTTGCCCACACTATTTGGCCTTTTCAATATAGTGGACCTGCACAAACCCGGTGCAAACCAGGTGCAAATGGTTTGCACCCAGCGCAAAGTTCTAAATATCTGGCTGTCAATCTTTTCATTATCTACTCAGACAGAGGGTTGTATGTAACCTCTATTTCCAAAAATAACTAATTTAGTTTTATGTCTATCCTTAATCCTTCCAACATGCAAACTCTAGAAAAAAAGGTTAACCTTCCTTTTAAGCCTCAAGAGAGAGGTTGACAATAGGACTACATCACCTGCATAGGCAAGACAAAATAGTCTATGGTTCAAAACTAAGGGACAGTGGAAGCCCCCTAGTCCATTTTATCCAATACTGAGTTAAAGAAAAGATTGAAAAGTGTGGGTGCTAATATACAGCCTTGTCTAACCCCATGATTAGTTATAATTTTAGTTGATAAATTTCCCATATGATCATACTGGACTTGAGTCCAGGTATCCAAATGCAAATACATAATAATGTCCCTAATGACTGGGTCTATACCATAGTCCTTAAATTTTAACCACAGTAAGCATCTACTGATGTTATCAAAAGCAGTCGTGAAGTCCAAGAAGCAGCAGTATAGCTTAGATTTCTTGATGACTGTATATTTACAGATCAGATGGGAGAGTACATAACAAAGTTGAATAGTAGATCTTTCTTTATGAAAGCCATTTTGGAACTCACTTAGAATATTATTCTCATTGGTCCAGTTCATAAAACGTTTTAAAATGATCCAGGAAAATATTATTTTGAGGTTTCAATGAGACTATTGGCAGCAGCAGCTTTGTGGATCCTATATTAATCAGGTATCAGTTCTAAGATAGTATTTTCTACTGTCTGCCAAGCCTTGGTGTAAGTTTATTCTCTATTTCCCCAATTGTATAAAATGCGGTTAACCCTGACAGTTCTGCAACTGATGACTTCTTGTTCCTATTTTGATTCTCTGGGGAGATATCCTGGCTTGGGGGAGGGCGGTCTCGCTGGCCCTCTCGACCACCGAACACACTGCCTATGCAAAATATGTGCCTCAGGTTGTGAGTATCTCCAGCATTGGCTGTGGTTCAATAAACCTCATGCGTGGAGGAATGCAGGGGTGCAGTACCAAAACAGTAGAATTTTTAGCTGCAAAAAGTGACTGTTGAAGTCAGTATGGGCCAGGTGGATATTTTTGATATATGAGTTCCATTGGCTTTCAGAGACAGGGGAACCAAAGTGATCAGCCCATTTTGACCTACAGGACAAGGTAACATTTGGCTGCGAGTCCCTCCATGTATTATAAAAGCAGCATATAAGGCCTTTAGATGTGGGACGGGTATGCAGATAGGTTAGCCATTGCCAGGATGAATCTGTGGCACAGCTAATAAGAAGAGGTTGTAGGGCATTATGGAGCTGTAGATAACACCAGCAGTCTTTATTTGATACAGAGAATTTGTCTTGCAGCTGAGCAAAGGGTAACAGAGTAGTAGTGCCTGACAGGGAAAGGTCTTGAACCATCTGGATACCACGTTTTTTCCAGGAAGGCCAGAGAACCGGTGATCCATCAATTTGAATGAGGTGATTATTCCAGAGTGGGGCATACTGAGTTGGTGGGTACCAGGCCTGTTTAGGTGCATGGGATTTAAACATGAGGAGTTTCCATGCACAGAATGTTGCTTTAATTGTAAGTGGGAAATGTTGTGGTGAGTGTATATGAGGGGTGAGAAAGGCATATAGAGCCGTAGAGCCTGCTAAGTCAGATTCAAGCTGGACCCAAAGAGGGGTGTCTATAAGGGGGGGGCATAAACCATCTAGTGGCATGGGTTGCCATACAGGTCAAATGATAACCTAAGAACCAGGGCACATTAAGACCCCCGCGGGACCAATGTGCGCTCAATTTATGCTTACTCCGCCTAGGTGGTTTGTGATCCCAGAGAAAGCAAGAGGTCAACTGTTCCAGAGAAACAAAAAGTTTAGATGAGAAGAGGATGGGTAAGTTATTGAGAAGGTACAGGACCCGGGGGAAAAGGAGCATACGAACCACCGCCACTTTACCTGGTAGCGGCAGTTGTAGCTTACGCCATCTTTCAACTACCATGTACAATTGTGTTACTAGGGGATAGAAATTAGCAGATTCAAGGGCAGACCATTTAGTTGGTAGTTGGATTCCAAGGTAGGCAAAGTCCTGTTCGGCCCAAGACAGGCTAATACCTTGGGTACAGTCTCTGGTGCAGTGAATATTTAGAGGGACCAGGGTGGTCTTCTTTTGATTAGTTTGTAAACCAGATAGATCTGCAAATGTGTTTAGAATGTGGAGCACTAGTGGTATTGACTGCTGAGGGTTAGACAGGGTTAGAAGGAGGTCGTCGACATATGCTGACACTAAGTAGGGGTGATCTGCTACTACAATGCTCTGAATCAGTGGTGAGGAAATAAGTGTCCGAATAAGGGGGTCTAAGGTGACTAAGAATAAGAAAGGGGAAAGAGGGCACCCTTGCCTAGTTCCTCTGTTTAGAGGGAAAGGCAAGGAGATGTCTCCATTAGTGAGGATGACGGCCATAGGAGAGTGATAAAGCGTATGTACCAATTGTTTAAAATGTACCCCAAAACCGTAAAGGTGGAGAACTTCATGTAGGAAATCCCACTCTATAGAGTTGAACGCCTTGGAGAAATCAATCACCAATGCGGCCATGGGGTGAGGGGCTTTAGAGGCAAACCATTTAAGGTTGATCAGGAAACTGGTATTGTCATTCCAGACTTCCCTTACATAAATCCTGCCTGAGTGGAGTGAACAATAGATGGGAGAGCAGACATCATTCTGGTGGCCAAAGTCTTGGCCAAAATCTTCATATCCACAGATAACAAGAAGATTGGCCTAAAATTTGCTCAATCTAATGGATCTGTAAATTTTTTTGGAAGGAGGGTAATGAGTGCGTCTCTCATAGTAGGTGGGAGACAGCATGCCTCATAGGATGCTTGCAGGGCTAATTGTAGTGGGTGAAATATGCCCGGACCCAGGGTCTGGTATAGTTCCATGGACATACTCTCTAGCCCAGAACTTTCCCATGAGCCATTTTGGAGAGTGCTAGCCGAAGTTCTTCGCAGGAAATAGGGGCATCTAACTGTGCTACTTCTTTGGGAGTAAGGGCTGGGAAGGAGGCCTGTTGAGAGAAGCTCTGAATTTTTTGTTGCAACTCAAGGGGGGTATTAATAGAGCAGAATTGGTAGAGGGATTTGTAGAATTGCCTCATGGTGATATTGACAGCGTATGGGTTCGAAACTATGGAGCCCGATGTGGTACGAAGGGCGTGGATCAGTGTTTCTGCTTGTTGTTTATGAAGATGAAAATCAAGAAGCTTACCAGATTTTTATCCACCAGCCCAGAATGTCTGCTTTGACCAGAGAAGAAGCCATTCGGCTTTCTGATGTAGTATAGAATTAATCTGATACTTGATGCCCACAATTTGTTGGTGCAGTCTATTATCTAGACCGGTCAAATGGGTACACTTAAAGCGGTGTTTTAAAGTGGCTAAGTCAGCTTGCAACTTAGATAATGTCGCCTTGCGGGCCTTATTGCTGGCTGCAGAGAAGATGATGATTCGGCCATGTATCACCAACTTAAAGGCCTCCCATACCATGCCTGGAGCTAATCCGCATTCAGAGTTAAGCGAAAAATATTCTTTGGTGGCCTGAGTTAGCATAAGGCAGAAATCAGGGTCCTTGAAAAGGAGTGGGTTACAACACCAACAGACTCCTTTGGGACAGTGATACAGTGAGGTGTATGTGAGAGATACCGTGGAATGATCCGAGATCAAAATTGAGCCGATACAGGGGGTTGAGAGACCCTTGGCTGCCGATTCATTGACCAACCAATAGTCTATGTGGCTATATGTCTGGTGAGGCATAGAATAAAATGTATAATCCCAGCCAGTGGTGTGATCCCTATACCAAACATCAGTGAGGGCCCATTCATCCATTAGGCCCTGAAGGGATTGTCTAGCCTTAGGGGTAGTATGTGGGGTGGGGTGAGATTTGTCTAAGAAAATATCATTGACCATATTCAGGTCCCCACCCAAGATGATAAGGAGTGGAGGGCCATCAGGCTGCATATCAGACAAGGCTTGACTGATCGCCGGAAGGAATTCTGTGTGATCAGTGTTAGGGGCATATATATTGCCTAACAGTATGGAACCTTCTGATGAAGATAGTCTGGTTATCAACTGTCTACCGTGGGTATCTTTCTTCACACTCTCCACCTTCCAAGGAGAAGACTGGCGAAGAAGGATAGCCAACCCCTTTGATTTGGTGACGGGGAAACTAGCCAAGACCTCCCCCACCCATGATTTCTTCAACTGTGCGGTTGATTTAGCCAGGAGATGTGTTTCTTGAAGACATGAAACATCAGCCCTTATGGACCTGAGATGTTGAAGTACTTTCGTACGTTTAATTGAGTGATTAAGCCCTTTAAGATTCCAGGATATTCAGTGATACCCTCTGGTTGTGGGGGAGTCTGAGGCCATACTCCTTCCTAACAAATACAAAGAGGTACTTACTGTGAATCCTGAGGACGGGCAGGGGAGGAGGCGATTGTACTTGAGGCGGTGAGGTATCCAAGACAGACCAGTACAATAAGTCCAAGCCTTGGTCCTAAATAAGGTGTAAGCATTGCCATAGAGGTCGGAAAGGGTTATTCTCTGTGTAAAAGACGCTGCAAGAGGAGTAAAGACAGAGGCAATTTAACAAACAGCTATGCAAAAATGAGCAATACGGGCCAAATAGCCCAACAGTTTAAACTATTAGATGTCAATAAGTAACACAACAGTATAATAAATGCTATGAGGGAGAAGGTCAAAGCAAATGAGGGTGTATCACCACCCTTCAGCTATGCTATTTCTAACACTCAGTACAGAGGATATTATGTGGTTATCCGATCTGGTGTAGTCACCCCTGGCCAGAAGGTTATCCGAGGTTGGGTGATCCAACCCCGCAGAGTGGGGGGGGGTGGAAAAGAACAAGATAAGTGGGGCGGGCATGAGGGGGGGAAGTGGAAGGTGGGTTTATCCACTCGTTGGATAATTACCAACATTTTAGGGCAGCAGGCCCTATAATAAACAGGAGCAAGGCATTTGCCAGATATAGCCTAAAGGAGGCCAAATATACTGCTCCATAAAATATGTTATAGGCAGTAAAATGTACGGAAACCCGGGAGAGCCTGAGAGTTTAATAAGCTAGCGCTATGGCTCTAGTGAAAAGAGAAACAGCAATATATATTATTCTAGTAATGTCATGAATGAAGTTCATGTAATTTGCCGTTCGACCAGCTCGGGGCAGACCCGAGGGGTATTTCCAGAATCCGTGGGTGTTCCCATAATGGCTGCTGCATAGGTGACAGGACCCGGCTTGATGAGAGAGACAATGTCCACTGCTTCCACTAAGGAGGCATCCAGAAAGTCGGCCCAGTCAGTTGGTTGCATCATGTCCATATCTTGATATTGTTCAGAGACTGAGGGACTCAATGCAGAGGAGAAGTCTTCCTTACAGATTTTTGCAGGTGGTGCTGCTCAGTATTTAGTGGGTGACTGTTGTGGCCCACTTCTGGGTCATTGCAGAGCCTTAGAGAAAGAATTACCAGCTCTTTGAGGCAGGGAAGGCTGATTGTAGTGGGGCTGCTGTAGCACTAGTAAGATGCTGCTAGACGATGGGGGGACTTGATTGGTGAGGGACTGGTCCAGCTGTAACAGGGCCCCTTGGAGATCGAGAGGTAGAAGAAAGGTTCCTGCGAAGTGGCTCTGCCTGAGGGGGTTCCCATAGCCTCCTGGGATTTATAGTTGGAACTTGAAGGTTTTGCCAGAGTCACCCCAATCATCGTTCCAGCTCAGCAGGATGGTCCACAGTGATTTCTTCCCCTCAAAGACAGAGAGTCTGGTAAGGTTTTTAAATCGGAATCTGAAGTCATTCGGGTAAAGGAAACGTTTGATTGGACCAAAAGCTCTTATTTTTGCAGCAGTTTCCTGGGAGAAATCCCACTATAAAGTTATTTGGGCACCTTGCCATTTAAGCCCTCCTAAATCTCTTGCAGCCCAGAGGATTGGCTCTTTAGTCGAGTAGCACAGAAGGTAAGCTACCACAAGTCTAGGGGCGTCCGACTGCTTATTAGAGTGGGTAGAGACCCAGTGTGCCCTCTCAAACTTCTATGAGTCCCCGCCATAGATCTCGCAACATATGGGGGAGATTTTCATTCAAAAACTTCTCCATCGAGTGCCCCTCTGTCCCCTCTGGAAGCCCAATGATCCACAAGTTATTGCAGCGATTTCTATTTTCATGATCTTCTGCTCTCCACCAAAGGGCCTTGAGATGCTCCTCGTGTTGCTGAGGCATTGCCAAACTTGAGTTTGTTGAGATTCACAAGCTTCAGCCCTCTGTTCGGCGACGTTCATCCTATCTTGGAGCTGCTTGACTTCCAGAGCTGTGCCCAATAAAGAGAGGCTGATGTCATCAACTCTCAAGATTCAAACTTCTAATAGCTTTGTAATATGCTGCAAAGATTCCCCCATGGCTGCAGGCTGATCAGACCCCAGAGTGATGGAGGGCAATGGGGAGCTGGTCACAGCAGCATTCATTGTGTCCGTAGCCTGCTAGATCTGCAGTCACGTTTGTTCGCTGGCCAGGGTGTGCGAAGTGCTAGGATTAGAGAGAGCCGAGAGTGCTATGAGATGTAGGGCCTGCATGGCCGCATTAGGCCAAGAATGTGATAGGACCCAGCGCTGTTTAACTATACATATTGCACCGAAATCCACAGACCAAATGCGCCGCCCAGCAAGTAGGATCTCACCTGTGCATAAAGTTATTTCTGGGGGGTAGAAACTCCACGGGATCGAGGCATACAAGAGCAGATAGGCTTCAATAGGGAGAGAGCTCTCAGGTTAAGCTGCCATCTTCTCCATGGCTAAACCAGGCCCCCCTCAGTGCTTCCCTTTGATCTACACTGCCCAGCAAGCTGATCTGCCTGCTGAGGAATGTTAAACATCCAAGCCATATTCCAGAGAAGTTCATTAGCACATTTTCCCACTCCCCTCTCCAGCTGTCAGTCTGTTTCACTCAGTCACAAAAGAAAGTTTGTTAAGCTGTAGCCTGAGTTAAACTGCAGAATTTATCACAAGTTTAAGAAAACAAGATGTTACCAGTACAGAGCTACAGCTGGAATACTTAACACAGTTTTGCTAAGTGTCTAAATGGTAGCAAATTGCGTTGCTTTCCAGCCAAGCAAGCTGAGAATTAGAGACAGAGAGATAGAGGTGTGTGTGTGTGTGTGTGTGTGTGTGTGTGTGTGTGTGTATGAAATCAGGTATGCGATTTAATATTTCAATGAGGTTTTGAAGTTAGTGACATAACTTGGCCATTTGACCATTTGTTTTTATATTTTTGCCCTAAATTTTCAACATGCCTTTTTTGAAACCCCACCATGTGAACAACTGCAGTGAAATTAGGCAACTCTGTCACAAAAGGTAGTTGTGAGCCTATGCTGAAATTTGTGAATGCAGCCTTGTAACTTTGGTAATTTTCCACATTTTGACCCCAAATTTTCCACATAGCCGTTTCTTCACAGCTCCTCATAAATGTGACAGCTGTTAAGTTTTCAAATACTGGCCAAAATGTGTTTTTGCATCCTGAAAGGTGATTTTACAGTCCCTGCATGAAATCACCTATCACGCAGGAGTTAAACATTTTCTTTGCACTTGTTCATGAGGTGGGATCATAAGTAAGCTATGTTGAAAATTTGGGGCAAAAATATTAAAAAGCAATAAAGTTATGAACATATGTTGAAATTTACAAATGCAGGCTCGTAACTTTGGTAATTTTTAATATTTTGACCCCACGTTTTCAACATAGCCATTTCTTCACAGCACCTCATGAATGTGACAGCTGTCATTTTTCAAATTTTCACACTTGTGGTGCAAAATTACCTTTTGAACAGGATTTGAAAATGTTCTCCACCCTTGTTCATGAGGTGGGCTCATAAGAAGGCTATGTGGGGTCATAAGAAGGCTATGTTGAAAATGTGAGATACAAATATGAGAAAACAACAAAGTTATGAGTCTACATTGCAATGTTTTAATGCATGGTCATAACTATCATAATGTTCAATGTTTTGGCCCCTACTTTTACATATAGCCATTTTTCAACACCACCTCATGAATTAGATAACAACAACAACAAGCATTTGTCAATGCCGAATGTTTGCTTACTGGCATTGGCAGTGGTAGTGTAGAAGTTACAGAGCTGCGCAATAGGAATGGCAGTGAAGTATTGAACTGAAGCCAACCCCACCACCACCCTGCAGAGAGTGACAGGCATAGGGGTGTGCATTTGGGGCGTCAGGCATAACGGCCACGCCATTTCACCACACCCCACTCTGCAGAGACTGACAAGTGTCACATGTTCCTTGGGGCTTTGGCTCTATGCGCACTCCCATTTCATTAGGAAATACGGTGAGATGGGTGCAATATAGGAGAATGGAGTGAAGTTTGGGGTCAAGAGTCCAAGGCATACCTCGATGCCTCTCAGTGACTGCAGGTGTGGAATGGCATGAGCATCACAGGCAAGAATCCCAAGTCACACCCCTGATTCCTGTCATTCTCTATAGGGTTGGGTGATTTAGTTGAAAAGCCTAATACCTCGGCATTCGTGGTATTTTAACTCCAAATTTTCAACATGTTTGTTTTGTGACCCCACCCATGAACAGGGGAATATCAGGTTGGTAGCGAAGCTGCTTATGCACAGTGACTACGGGATTTAGCACCACAGGTGCAAAAATATTCGAACAGGCTGTAAAAAATGACGGCTGTATTCTGTCATGGGGAGGTGTAAAAATGGCTATGTTGCAAATGTGTAGTAAAAATATTTAAAAAAATGGTGAAGTCACGAGCGTACATAGAAACTGTGCAACGCACACCCGTTATATAAGTAGGTTGGGGATATTTTATAGCAGATTGTCAACTCAGGCATTTTGGTGCCTCCGATCATGAACAGTGTGACTGTGATTTTCTTTATCTGTGCCGAACAGTGATTTCCAACAGCGACCACGCATCTCTGCACTGAAAGTGTGAAAACACACTTCGGCCATGTTGTGAAAAATGCCAGCTGTACTGTTCATAAGGAAGTGTTGAAAAATGCCACTAGTGAAAATCTGGACTGAAAATATTACAAAGTCATGAACTAACGAGGATGCATGGAAACTGCACAAGGCTCACTCGTAACACAGTCATTTTATGGACTTTTGTCACCAAATTTTCAACATAGCCATTTTAAGACCTCTGCTCATGAACAGTGTAAGTGTGATTTTCTTAATGTGTCCTAAACATTGCTTTCGCACACCAACAGCACCATTGTGCGCTACATGTGCGATAACACATTTTGGGTGACATATGAAAAACTGCAGCTGTACTGTTCGTAAGGAAGTTTAACAAAATGGACATGTTGAAAATCTAGAGTGAAAATATTAAATTTGCAAACTTACGAGCATGCATAGGAACTGTGCAACGCACGCTCGTAAAAGTCATTTCTAGGCATTTTTCCACCAATTTTTCAACATAGCCATTTTAAGACCTCTGCTCATGAACAGTGTCACTGTGGTTTTGTTAATGTGTCCCATACATTGAGCTTGCACACCAACTTCGCCATTTAATGCTACATGTGGCGAACTGCGTTTTGGGCAGGATGTGAAAAATGACAGCTGTACTGCTCATAAGGAGGTGTGGAAAATGGCAATGTTGGAAATCTGGAGGAAATATTGAAAATTGCAAACCCACGAGATGCGTGGGAACTGTGCAACGCACACTGTAAAACAGTCATTTTAGGAATTCTGTCACCAAATTTTCAACATTGCCATTTTAAGATCTCTGCTCATGAACAGTGACACTGTGATTTCCTTAATGTGTCCCATACACTGAGTTAGCATGACTGTGCCATTGTGCTACATGGGTAGAAACACGTTTTGGGTGAGATGTGAAAAATGACAGCTATGCTACTCATAAGAAGGTGTGGAAACAATGTTGAAAATATGGAGTGGAAATATTGAAAATTAGAAACCTATGAGCATGTGAGAACTGCGCAACGACGCCAGTAAACAGTCATTTTTAGGATTTTTTCACCAAATTTTCAACATAGCCATTTCAAGACCTCTGCTCATCAACAGTGTCACTGTGATTTTCTTAATTTGTCCCGTACATTGATTTCGCACACCGACTGCGCCATTCTGCGCTATAAGGGCAGAAACACATTTTGGGTGAGATGTGAAAAATGACAGCTATGCTACTCATAAGATGGTGTCGTGAAATGGCAATGTTGAAAATCTGGAGTGAAAATATTGAAATTTCACGAACTTACGAGCCTGCGTAGGAACTGCGTAACGCATGCTCATCAAACAGTCGCTTTTTGGAATTTTGGCACCAAATTTTCAACATGGGGGTTTTGGGCCCCCTTCTCATGAATGATGTCAGTGTCATGGTGGTATTCAGTCCTGAAGGGTGATTTCACAGTCACTGCGAAGTCACTGCGTGAAATCACCCTTCGAGCCCGAATAATGCCATGACAGTGACATCATTCATGAGAAGGGGTCCCAAAAACCCCATGTTGAAAATTTGGTGCAAAAATTCCCAAAAATGCCTGAGAAATGCAATAAAGTTGAACCCCTCCTATCTAGCCCATTATACAGCTTACCGGCAATTCCTCAGTTCGCGTCGGCTTTGAAGTGTGCAGAGCGTGTTCCGGTCCACCGAAGATCGTCGCGCTGGAGTCGGGAGGTAAGTATGGGGTGAGGGGGTGTGGGGAGGCTGGAGTGCGCGGTGAGTGGGTGCGGGATGTGGGAGGGGCCTCCGGGAGACGCTGTGGACAGTTTTCGTTGTACAGGAGGAAAAAAAAAAAGACGCCACGGGACCACTTGCCACGCTTGGGGTGGGCTCCCAGTGTGGCACAACGACTTTGGGCGTTCAGCCGACGGGGATTAGGCACCCGTCCAAAAAAACTATAGTATCGCTGCCACGCCAGGGGTGGGCCCCAGCGTGGCACAAGGACCTGGGGGTGTTTAGCTGATGGGGATTGGGCACCCTGTCGGCATCATCATTCATTGCCACGCTGGGGTGGGCTCCCAGCGTGGCACCAAACTACTGGGAAGGGGGCGGGAGGCGATGCAGCGCAGCCGGCGGAGATTGGGCACCCGTCGGCTGCTCGTTAACGTGGAGGCGCTTGCGTCTGCAGCTGGGGGGAGCTGCACGTGAGCAGCTTCTTATCGCTGCTCACTCAAGCGTAGCTCCCCTTTCAACTGTATGCCACTGCATTTTGGGCGTGTCATGACAGCTCCAAAATGCATGGCCACGAAACGCGCCAGGACACTGCCTGAATTGGAGGAGGAGGTGACACACCTCCGAAATCTCCGATGAAGGCACTATGTTTCTTGCACATGCGTGCAAGCAAACATAAAAATGGAATGGGACCTGGGGGTAGTCATATAAGATGACCTAAAGGTGGGCAAGCAATGTGAGAAGGCAGTAAAGAGGGCTGGCGGGATACTGGGATGCATAGGGAGAGGCATCACCAGTAGAAAAGAAGAAGTTGTTATCCCTCTGTACAGACAGTTGGTGAGACCCCATCTGGAGTACTGTGTGCAGTTCTGGAGACACCATCTCTGCACGGACATAGACAGGATGGAGACTGTCCAAAAAAGGGCAACTAAAATGGTGCAGGGTCTGCACCAGAAGACATACGAAGAGAGATTAAAGGAGCTTAATACATATACCCTCAAAGAAAGGAGGGAGAGGGGGGACATGATAGAAACTTTCAAGTACCTCAAGGGAATCAACAAAATCCAAGATGGTAGCATCTTTCAGAAAAAGTGATGTGCAAGAACAAGGGAGTACAATTTGAAGATAGAGGGGGGATGGCTCAGAGGTAATATGAGGAAATATTTTTTCATGGAGAGGGTAGTGGATACATGGAACAGCCTTCCTCAGAAGGTGGTGGAGTCAAAAACAGTGGGAGAATTCAAGAATGCAAGGGACAGACATAAGGCAGTTCTAGTGGGGGGGGTAGGAGGAAGTAGGCTGTTGGTTAACTAGGATCTGCAGCTTATCCATTAGGTAGGGAAATGGACAGACTAGGTGGGCCAAACGGTCCTTATATGCCGTCATATTGTATGTTTCTATGTGACAGCTGTCATTTCTCAAATCCTACCCAAAATTTGTTTTAACACTTGTAGCACAAAATGACGTTTCAGCCATTGGTTTATAAATTATGCCTGTCATGCACAGAAGTAGTGGGCATAAAAGGATTATGTTGAAAATTTGGGGTACAAGTGTGAAAAACCAACTAAGTTATGAGGAAATGAATTGTTCCAACATTTACTCATAACTTTATTTTTGCAGATGATGGCCTCTAATGTTCTACCCATCCCTTGTGTTACCCCACCTCCTAAACATGGCAGGTGTCATTTTTACGAAATCACCTCTGAAACATCTTGTCACAGTTGCACGCGAAATCACCTTTCAGATAAGATTTTAAAAACTCCACCTGTCCTGATCATAACATCAGGTCATAAAAAGACTGTTGGATATTTGGGATCAAAACACCGGAGCCCACTTAAAAGTAGATATTACCTCTCCACTGCCCTATCCTGCGTAATTACAATTTACCAAAGTGTCAAAGCAGGACATCACTGAAAATGAGATATTGCAACTCATCTGCTGTATCCTGGGTAAATATATAGTAAAAACATGTACTGTACAAGCAAGACACAGTAATATTTGCATGTCAAAGGTACAGTGTGTATGTACAGATGCAAGTACTGAGACAGGGTTGCAGCTGCAGCATACATTATGAACATCTTTTATGACAATATTGTTAGTTTGGTGGGTCATTATTTGTAAACCATTGTTAAGATTAATACTCTGGGAATGAATGAGAACTGGAACACAAGCATCTACTGTACCAGGACTGCTCAGATATGTTATTTAGCTTCAACATAAGCCACAAAGTACACCACAAAGCATCTAGTATCCCAGACCTTCTATACCAGTGGCAAACATCTAGCATTGACAAATGCATTATTTTATTTGTTTCTACACTTTACCATCAAGACAGTAAGTTTGCATGCATTCTAGCTACCAAAAATTTAATTTCAACCAATTTCAGTACACCAAACCCACCCACTTGGCATGCTGACTAATCAAGTCAACAAGGTATTGCTACTACACATGCCTGCATGAAACGAACACTGAGTGCATACCGAAACCTTTCAATTCACTGTATTGTAGTACACTGCCGTAGGCAATATTTCTTCAATGTGTCGATGATTGAAATTCTGAGTCAGGAAGAATGGGATTGTATTCTGAATCAACAAAGAGACATAAGGCTATATTTCACTGGTACCAGGTATCTACTGGAAACAGTTTCAGTGTCCTGAACCCACCTGTTCAGCTTGCTCTTTCACCCCCACACTAGTACCACCACCACCATCACCACAGCTCCCATAAATACATAAATAATCTTTTTTTTTTAAACTGCTGCTGTGTGAAAGGCAATATGGTAAACAGTTGCAGTTATGAGTTCACAGACAATTCGAGACAAATAGGCCATTGATAAAAATGTGTTTTTTCATAAATAAGCATCTGCTTTGATAAACACAGTTTGTCAAAAAAAAAAAACTGTTAGCACTAAGTTAAACTTACACCGCCTTGATGGTAAACTGTGGAAACAAAACAAATTCTGGTCAGAGCCAAAATGGCTGCTATACTCCTTTAAAGAGATACTGTCATACCATTGTCTTACTTTTCCTGAGGGGATCCAGAAATAGGAATACAGTGCCTGCATCAGTCCCTTTATTAGTGCAGAATGCACAGCAGCAATATCTCATATGAAAAGCTGATATATTTTAATAATTCCACCTCATAGTTAAAACCCTGGTGGGCCACTTGAACTGAGTCTGCCGGCTACCACAGCATGGTCACAGTATGAAATGCCACTGAAGCACCAGGAGGCTCATGCACGCCTCCCAAGGGTATAGACAGCAAATTCAGTCTTGTACTCAGTATTACAAAAATACTCCACTTGCTTATTCATTGCTTGTTCTCCTGACTCTACCCTGCCATGCCATATAGAGGTGTGCGAAGTCTGTGAAATTCACTCCGCAAGTTAATTCACGGATTTCGTGGAATTCGGAGAGTGATTTTCGTGAAGTTCGCAGCTGTGAATTTTGTGGATTTTACAGTGGAGCACAAAATTTCACCTGTGAATTTCACACTCCATCCACAAAATTTGCACTTCATGTTAAAAAAAGGTGAATTTCACCGATGATTTCGTGCAAATCACGCGAATCAAAGTCTTGGCATGTTCAGAAAACTCCACGAATTCTGGAAGCGTGAATTTTTGGCAATTCATGTGAACTTCATTGGAGAAGTTTAGCTTCGCAACATCTCTGATGCCATATGCCTGAAGTGCTGGTGGAACTTGGCATGCTATTCCGAGCCTTGCTTTGCTAAACAAATATTTACATTGTCCTAACTTCTTTGCCTGTTGTGCCTTTTATAACCTTCTCTCTCCTTCCCCTTTTTAAAACCTCCACACCACTACAGTGAGCCCATCTTTTTCTCCTGTGTCTTTACCTTTTTGGTGACTTTAGGGACACCCCAGTGTACCCGCTAGCTCTGGAAACACTTACTGATCTGGCAAGACTATCTTCACCAGACAGGCTAACCTCATCCTCCCAAGCATAGAAACATAGACACTGGTGATAAATGAACATGGAGGGCCCATCGAATCTGCCCAGAGTAGAAGTGAAAAAGAACTTCCCAGAGGAAGAACTTCCCACACCTATCCTGATTTGTATTTATTTATCTAATTAGTTTTGTTGACCAGGAAAGGAGGGTTTAGCAATTCTACCTATTTTCAGCCTCATCCCGGGGGGGGGAGGGGTTGATACAGATGCTAACTAACTGAAATTGAACCACATTAAGCTGTTACTGGTATTTTTAATGAATTTATCCCACCACCATCAACCTCCAACTGTGCTCCCTTACGAATGCATCCCTATTTCTAATCACTAGGTCTTCACCATTCACTCTATTTATACCCATTAGAAACTTACAAGTCTCTTACCAGGTCCACCCGCTCCCCTCTGGCCTCCAGCAAGTACATGTTCAGAGCCTCTAGATGTTCCTCATGTGATCTGCCCTGCTGACCTTGCATCATTTTGCTGACCGTTCACTGCACTGACTCCAGCCTATCTATGCCCTTTCTTAGATGAGAACTGCAGAACTCAGCACAGAATTCTAAGTGAGGCCTCACCAGTGATCTGTATATGGGTAATATCACATCCTCTCTCAGATCATCAGCAGTTTGTATTCCCCCCACCTGGAAATCAATGGTTGTCTACAATATTGCTCCCCCAGCACAAACACGCACACGCGCACACACACACACACACACACACACACACACACACAGGAGGATCAGCTTAGTATGTCTCTTCTGGTAAAACACTTGAAATAAATAAATAAAATAAAGTAGCACGGTAAGATGCTGTTATCCTAAGTGACTTGTATGCAGTAAATAGAATGATGCTAAATACATTCTACATTTTGCCACTGACAACCACATTTATAGCACTTGAGTCAGACAGAAACAAGCCCAGGAAGTACTTTTCAAAATAAGGCGGTGCTCCTCATCCTTCACACCACACAGGCTGAACCCCATATTGTAGGTGGCATGACCTTCTTATTTACAGTTTTATTTTATGCAGTGCCCACAATAGGGTTTGGACATAGTGCCACTACTTTAAACAGATGCTCCCTAGAGCATTGCAATCATTAGCCAACACCTTAGCACCAGACATTCCCAACAGCCTTCTCCATTGCATCTGGAAAAACCCCCTGCCAATGATGACACCTTTGCTGACTGTGCAAGAGATGCTTACAATTCCCCCTCCCAAGCACTGGAACCATAAGTTCAACCGCGGCACCAAACACATTTACTGTTCTTTTTTTTTTGCTGCTGTTGTTTTTTTTATTATTATTAGTTTTTGTTGACAGGGTAAAGATGGAAGCCAACTGAAATTAAATCAGAGTAGGTGGTTGGTGGTATTTTCATGAACGGGGGAAATCTGGTCAGTGCACTGGGGAAATGTCCGTACTCTTTTCATGAAGTGCCATAGGACATTACAGCATCCTTTTAGTACTGCATTCTGGTGCCAGTGTTTATGGTGTGTGCAAAATCCCAGTGTTTTACTAGAAGCTAAGACATTTTGGCCCTTAATTACACGTTAAGCAAATTAAACCATGCTGATGCCAGTTTAACCCCCCCACACACTTCAGTGCCAGACATGCGGACCACCCCCAAGGGCAACAGAATGACAGCCCCCCACATCACCCTCCCACCACACAGTCACTTCACTATTCCAGCACCAGAGCACTCAGTTCCTTCCCTCTCCCTCAATCAAATCTCCCCTTCTTTATGTGATATGCTTTTGAAGAAGTGCACTCACTGACTGCTTACTGCTCAGAATGCTTGGCTTTCCACTCCAAATCCACCTTGATCCTGAAAGCAAACTGTGCATGGAACTGAGTGGTGCATGCCCCCTCCCCCCCAACATGTAAGCTGTAGTTTCACTTATAATCACTGGCACATGCTACCAACAGTATTACTATTAGCATAAATTATTCTGCATTTCTAATAAAATCATACCCCTGTCATGAGTTTCTTGCATGCAACTGTTCATTTAAAACATGTCAGCTGTGTTCAGAGTTTTCTTAGGTATCACGATTGGTAAGAGCTTACAATAAAGTTCTAAGAATTTCATTTGGTCTTGACTGCACAACTTTCTCAGATATTTTTTCGAGATAATGAGTTATGGGCCAAGTGTATGAAACATTTACTGCAAACGTTAAATATTAGCAAATTCCCATGTTGCGCAAATATAATTTTAAAACAGAGTCAACATGTTCAACATGCTTTTCATTCCTTTTATGTATTAAAATGTTCAGAGAAAAAGCAAGATAGAAATCCATGTACATTTTTTGATCATATTTCTGGTCCAATTATTAATCTTTAATTGAAAAAATGTTACTAAAAGAATGGAAAGCTGTGCAGTTAATGGTAGAGTGCAGACAGATGGTAATAAGGCAAACTTAGCGTGGACCTGTTTCTCATTTTAGCTATGTTCAAGAGGGCTATCTCCTAAATGATCCTGCTGCCCTCCCCTCACTGACCCTCAGCTCCACTGTTCAGCATCACTCAGGGATCCTCAATGGGTCGAGAGGGCTACCTCCTAACTGCTCCTGCTGTCCTCACTGCACCAATCCTCAGCTCAGTAGCTCCACGGCACTCAGGAATCCTCTATGGGTCAAGAGGGCTACCTCCTAAATGATCCTGCTGCCCTCCCCTCACTGACCCTTGGCTCAGCAGTTCAGCATCACTCAGGAATCCTCTATGGGTCAAGAGGGCTACCTTCTAACTGCTCCTGCTGCCCTCCCCACACTGACCCTTGGCTCAGCAGCTCTGTGGCACTCAGGAATCCTCTACAGATCAAGAGGACTACCTTCTAACTGCTCCTACTTCCTCCCCAGCCCAACACTCAGCTCAGTGATTCCGCAGCACTCAGGTACTTCACAAAGACTTTTTACCTGCACCATACTCTCATGGACTGGTGTATCTTTTGTACCAGGTCAGAACAGCATTTCAATAATAGCGCCGTCAATACAGTGCTTCAAAAACCACATCTGCCTTGACAGCAACAGGGGTGGGATAGGCAATTACCACTACTCTTGGAGCTGTGAAGACAGATGAGAAGGAGTGAAGGAGCTAGAAGCGAGGTGCTTGGTTAATCCACTCACATGGTGGAGAGGCTAAGGTGCTAGCACCTAGAGAAGAGGAGACTGAGAGACTGGGTTCTGTTCCCAGTCTCCCAATTGTTATAGTGTGTATGTTTTTCTGTCCCCAAAGTTTTTCTTTTTAGCTCCGACTTTTGTTGCCTGAGTTGCTCACCCCAATGTTCTCCCCATCTCTGAGTTCCACCCCTCCTGCAGTTGATTATATATACATTGGGGAGTGTTGGGGCAAATCCCCTGCAAAAACACAAGTTTTGGTTCCTTCCTTCACCATGGTAGCGGTCTTGCTTATGGTTTTGGACAGCTGCCATTTGCGCTATCGTCGCAGGTGGCATTTTCCTTGGGTGCTGTCGTTATTGGTGCTGTATTTCCTGTGTGGTTCTTAATCATGCTGTAATTGAATTTGGCATTATGACCTAGTGCTGTGTGTTTTGGTGTCCAGTGCCAGTTTTGATCTGGCTAACCCAGCATTTCTCTGTCTCTTACCCCCGCCCCCCCCAACTACATTCTCCTCCCCTCCCCTTCCCCACTTCTCATATTTCCACCCATACTTCTATAACTTACTAGTCTCCCTCTTCTCTCCCCAGGGATCCTCTATGGGTCAAAAGGGCTATCTACTAACTGCTCCTGCTGCCCTCCTTGCACCGATCCTCAGCTCAGTGGCTCCACGGCATTCAGGTACTGCAAAAAGATATTTTACCTGCAGCATCCACTTGTGAACTGACGTGTGTTTTAGCATTCAGTGCCATCTAAGACCCTCAGCAGAGCTGGACTTTTCTGTAGGCCCATTGAAAGTGATTGTTTCCATGCCTTACATCAACCACCATTTCTCTGGATGCTGAGTTACCTTTCCACTGTTGCTTTAATTTCTCTGTTTCCTAGTTTCTGTGTTTTTACAATTACAGCCATCTGCACCTTAATGCAGTCTGATTTTAAAGCTCTTTCTGTGTGTTTGCTGAACTTGTGGGCTGGCTGCACTGTATCATACAGTTTTAGTCTTTCTGTGCATTCAGGAAATTTCAGCTGTATTGCAGTTGTATTTTGTTTTTTGCAGTGTTTGCTAACAATTACAGTCAGCACTCTTGCTCCCTGCTTTGTCTAGCTAGCCCAGCATTTCTCTTTCTGCCACTCCTACCCTCCTATTATGTTCTTGCCCCCCCCCCCCCCACTTCTCATATTTCCACTTGTTCTTCTGGTCATAAGTGCCCATAACTTACTACTCTCCCTCTTCCCTCTCCAGGAATCCTCTATGGGTTCAGAGGGCCACCTCCTAACTGCTACTGCTGCCCTCCCCATACAGACACTTGGCTCAGTGGCTCTGCAACTCTCAGAAATCCTCTACGGGGCAAGAGGGCTACCTCTTAACTGCTCTGCATGCCCTCCCCGCACTGACCTTTGGCTCAGTAGCTCCTTGGCACTCAGGTACTGCACAAAGATTTTTTACCTGCTGCATCCACTCATGAACTGGCATGTATTTTGGCATCCAGTGCCATGTTAGACCCTCAGCAGAGCTGGACTTTTCTGTCAGCATAATGAAAGTGATTGTTTCCATGCCTTATGCCTACCCCAGTTCCTCTGGATTCTGAGTTACCTCTCCGCTGTTGCTTTAATTTCTGTGTTTCCGAGTTTCTGTGTTTTTCAGATTATAGTCACCTGTACCTTAATACAGTCTGATTTTAAAGCTCTTTCTGTGTATTGCTGACCTCCTGGGCTGGCTGCACTGTATCCTACAGTTTTAGTCTTTCTGTGCATTCAGAAAATTTCATCTGTACTGCAGTTGTATTTTGTTTTTACAGTGTTTGCTAGCAATTACAATCTGCACTCTTGCTCCCTGCTTTGGTCTAGTTAGCCCAGTGTTTCTCTCTCTCTCACTCCCCCCTCCTACTATGTTCTTGCCCCCCCTTCTCATAATTCCACCTGTACCTCTGGTCTTAAGTGCCTAACTTCCTACTCCTTCTTCCTCCCCAGGAATCCTCATGGGTCAAGAGCTACGTCTTAACTGATCCTGCTGCCCTCCCCACACTGACCCTCAGCTCAGCGGCTCCTTGCCACTGAGGTACTGCACAATAACTTTTTATCTCCATTATCCACTTGAGGACTGGCGTGCAGTGCTGTGCCCAACTTCTCACCCTCCCCCCTCCCTCCTGCCCATGGTTCCCATAGTCTATTTCTACCCTTAGAAATCAAATCTCAAGGACCTGAACTTGCCTACTTTGCTTGCATATTACGTTCCAATCTCCCACAAGTGGCTTCTTTCCCTCCCTGCAATCGCTGATGCATGTAATTCACTTGGCAAATCACTGTTCTCACTCGCTCCACTACCAACACGATGTACACTATCCTCATCATTACCACTTCATCCTACACACTAATCAGGCTTGAGAGAAGCTCAATTGTTTGGATAAGACAATTTGCTCCTCTGGTCTTCTTTCTCCCTACCCTGTAAGTCCCAGTGCACTTGCATTTAACCATCCAAGGGCCACACTCACCAAGGCACTCTAGTACTCTCAAACTACATACTCCAACCCTCTACCCCTCTCCAATTTAGCCCTTAAGTGCCCCCTCAGCCCATACTCCTACTTTCTACTTCTACCCCTCCATGTTTTTGCTTCCCCTATCCTCCTTATACCCTTATGCCTCCCTGTCCCCCCATCTCCTCCATCACCTCCCACAGCTTTTAATCATTCCTCCCTTCTGGAGACTGCCTAACTCCATCACTCCCCCCTCCCACATTCTTTACCCTCTCCTACACTTCCCCTCCCCCACTGTACCATGTACACTGCCTCACCCACTCTCTTTACTTACCCAGGCATCCTCTCCTCTCCCTCCTTAAACCTCAAACTCCTTTCCAGACTTTGTCTCTCCCCCACCTCCCCCTCCAAGCCCAAATCCTCTCTCCACCCCAATACTCACAAAACTTCCTACAAACCTTTTCTTCTCTACCTCCTTCTCCTAATGTCTGGAAATGTCCATCCCAACCCTGGCTGCCCACCGCCAGCCCCATCACTCCCTCTCCAAAGGCCTGAAATCATGCCACCTCAGTGCCGGGAGTTTTCAAACCAAAGTCAGCCTCCTCAAAGTCTGGGTCTCCCAACATTCCCCAGACCTCCATTGTATCTCAGAAACGTGGCTGTGCTCCAGAATCGCAGGGTCCCAGCTATACTTGCCTGATTAGCTCCTCTTCAGACAGGACTGCAACAAGTGTGGCGGTGGTATAGCTATCTATGTATGCCAAAACCTAACATGTATAATCTCCACATTAGAATCTGTCCCCTCCACTCAAAAGCTCCTTCTTATAAACCTAACGCTGCCCTCCTCCCTCCCTATCTTTGTTGCCACCCTCTACCTTTCCCCCAAACCCCTACTTCCTCTCTTGTTAACACCATCTCCTCCCTTGTCTCACTCTCCTCCCCTGGTGAACTAATCATACTCATCAACTTTAACCTTAATTGGTTATTCCTCTCTCACAAGCCTACCATCAAGCAAACTGAGTCTCTCAACCCCCACCAGGCCCAACACTACCACTCCAAACCACTCACTCATTGATTGGGTACTTACCTCCCATCCCCACCACATCTCTGCTGCTGGTGCCCTCCCAGACACCTTCAGTGACCATTACATGCCCTATTGAATTTGCAAGCTGCACAGGACCCCCTCCACCACCTACTGATGGTCTAGATTACTACAGTTGCTGGATACCATGGCTCTCCTTGGTGACCTTTCCACATCAGATTGGTCCCTCATCTATTCTGTCCCAGATGTAAACTTATCACTCTCCATCTTCTGCCACCATCTGACTACTGCCTGGAACACCTAGGCCCATCTCCAATACCGCAGAGTCAAATGCTACCAGCACCCCTGGATCGCAGGTGATATTTTCAAACTCTGCAGATCATGGGACTGTGCCTGGTCTCAGAACAAGTCCTCTCTCTCCCCTGCTGACTACTGTCACTACCACTCACTGAGGAATGCCTGTACTAAAGTCATAAGATCTGCAAAAGCACTTTACTTTAAATAATCCTGACAACAAAACCATGCCTCTCCTACTAACTTCTGGAAAAAAATTAACTCCTCCCTTAATCTCCCATCCAAGCCATCCCCCCTTCCATGCTCATCAACGATAGGCTCATCTCTGACACTCCACTGTCATCTCAGTTCTTAACTCTGTCTTCACCACTTGTGCCCTCCATGCCAACCCCAAATTTCTGCACACACACACACACACACACACACCACTACCACCCTCTCTTCTGAAGACTTTCATTTTTCTCTGGTCACTGTCCAGGAAGTCCTCCATGTGCTCCTGTCACTGAACCCTCATAAATTCAACCATGGTGGCCTCAACTACTCAGAATCTCTGCCCCTGCCATAGCCCTCCCCCGTCCCACTTGTTAAACCTCTTCTTCTCCCTGGGGACTGCTCCCCAGGCATGGAGATCAGCCAGAATGATCCCTTTACACAAAGGAGGTGATCGCACCTCGCCTGGTAACTATTGCCCCATTTCTCTCCTTCCCTCTCTAGCCAAGCTACAGGACTCCCTTATCTTTGCAAGGCTCTACAATTTCCTCTCCTCCTCCACCTTCTTCTCTCCCTTCCAATCTGGATTCAGAAAAAAACATTTAAGTCATTAAAGTCAGTAGCATGGTCCCTGATGAAGGGTTGTTTAAACCCAAAGTGCTGGGGCTTAGAGTGGCCAGTGAGCACGTCTTGACACTGGCATGGTATTGTACCAGAAACTTAAATAAAATACCTTGAAATTACCAAAAGAAACTGGTGTAGATCTCTTGATTGGAGTGCATGCTACTGACTTTAACAGTTTACATGTGGGACTAGCTATCTCTTCAGTATGCATCCCCATCTGCCACAGCTTGCAGTACACCTGAAGCCTTAGGAAAAAAAAACATTCCACTGTATCTTCTCTGCTACGAGTCACTGACGCCATCCTGACAGGCATGGATTGTGGGCTCATCACCACCACCACATTTATCAATCTTGATAAAGGTTTTGACTCTGTCTCCCAACCCCTCCTCCTCTCTAAATGCCACTCTGCTGGTCTCTCCTCCCCTGATGTGGGCTGGTTCAAGTCCTACCTCTCTGGGCGTACGCAATGTATGCTTGCTGAGGATGTCCCCCCCCCATCCTAGCAGGTGTCCCCAAGTTGTTTTCCTTGGTCCTATCCTTTTCCCCATTTTCTTAAATGATTTCCCCTCTGCCTGCACCTCCTCACATATTCACTTCTATGCAGATGACACCATCCTGTATGCCTCAGGCCCCTCTACCTCCATGGTTGGGTCTCAACTCGAGCGGAACGTTCTCTCAAATCCTAAACTGATTCCAAGAGAAACAACTGACAGTCAACACAAAAAAAAACTGTGTCAATGACCTTCAGCTCCGTTCAAAAACTCTCAGAACTCCACCCCCTCCTCTTCTTCTGCACCCTCAATGGCACTACCCTAGACTCTGTCCTCTCTTATAAATACCTGGGCATCTGGCTTGACAGCCATTTGGAGTTCTCCATCCACACAGATCACATTCATTCCAAACTCCTCCCAAAGCTAAGAGTTATGTTCAGGAAGAAGGATGCCCTCTCCTCCCAGTCTGATATGATCGTCTCACTAAAGAGATTCTCCCTGTATTCGATTATGCCAGTGTTTGCAGCTCTTCCTCTCCATAACCATCTCTAGACTTGACACCAACTTCAATGCTTTCTGGCACTTTGCCTCCAGCAATCCCCCTTACTCATCACTGCAGTCTCTGCTCTTCCCTCTCTCTTCCTTCCCTCTTCCTCGGCAACAGCTTTATGCCTCTACACTCAACTCTAAATACTGGTTCAGGACTCTTACCCCCTACCTCTCCTCTCTCCTCTCCCCGTCCCTTCCATCCTCATTCCAGCTTTGTTCGAGAGCCTCCCATTCATTCTCCCTCCTATGCCCCCCACTCAAATTCTGGGTTTGCTGCCTTCTCTTACCACCTCACTCACATCTGGAACTCACTACCCACCTCCCTCCGACTATACACTTCTCTATCCTCTCTAAAACATGCTCTTCCCAATCCATCCACACACATTGCACCTGCACTCTATCCTCCTGATACCTAGTATCTACTTACTATTCCTGTTTTACCTCCTCCTCCTCTCATTTTTTTCTTTCCCACCTTATCCATACTCCCCCTTCCCTCCTTCCTCTACCTCCTCCCCCTTTCCTCCCTCCCACTTCTACTACTATAAGCCTCTTGAAGTATGCTTTTCTCCCTATGGTGTCTTTGAATGGTGTTATTTGAAGCTATATTCCTTTGCCTAAAGATTGCCATACTCACTATGTAATTCCAATGTTGATTACTGTGTAATTTTAATGTGACAATTTCCTCACTGTACCCCTTCCCCAGATTGCACCTGGTAATGAGCTTCAGCTCACTGTGCCTTTCCCAGTCACAAACTTTAACTAACTAACTAACTAACTAAATAACTAACTAACTAAATGTTATTATATCTGACTGCTTATAAAATGTATAATTCAGAAAATAAGACAAGTGGGAACTAATGGAAATCCAACAGCAGTGCAGAAGAAATAAGAGAATGCTATTTGCAATTGCTGGTCTGCTTATTAGGTATTGTGATGCAGAAGAAGAAGAAGAAGAAGAATAATCAGCATTTATATGGGACTTTTCACACACAATGTATCCCAAAGCACTTTACAAGCAGTGCTAAACTGGTAGTGAAGTGACTGAATATGTAGTGGCGACCTAATCGCACATCAGCACCCACACACAGTCTGGACAATTGCATGAACTGGTTTATGGGAAGGGGAATATTGGCCAAGACACACGGAATGTTCCCTACTCTTATGTGAAGAATGCCTACATGGACACCAACCAGGACATCAACAGGATGGGTAGAAGGGATCTCAGTTTAACGTCTCATCTGAAGGATGGCACACCCCAATAATACAGCACTCCCCTAATACTGCACTCAGGTGCCAGTGTTTAGGTACAAGTCCAATCCCAGTATGGGACCAGAACTCTTAACCTTCTGGTCAATAGGAGGATGTGCTACCAACTGAGCCAAGCTGACATTAACCCCCCCCAGCCACACTCTTGGCACATCACCAAAGTGTAATTCCTACAGTTAGCAGTGAAGTAGAAATTTGAGAATGCTATTTGCTGGTCAACAGTTAAATGAAAAAGTGTGAGCTTTTCCCAAGAAATGTCCCCCAACCCCATTGGGCAGATTTTGAGAACATTACAATATGAATTTATTACCTGACTGCATCATGAAACTGTTAACCCTAGCTGTGCCATGGACTGATATATCAGTCCAGATTTCCAACACATTCAAATTCTACTGACAGCCCAATGGTTAGTTAAGAACTTTGGACTGCCCTGTTGGATATGTCGTGGGGAAAATAATGGAGCAGAGATGGAAAAATTTCAGCAGCAGGCAGCAATCGACCCCTCAGAAACAACTGAAATTACTACATGAGGAAAACATAAACAAAACACAATTGTCCATCTAGAACCATCAATCCTGAGTGCCAGTATATTACTTGCCAACTTGATTCTGGTTTTAAAGAAGCATTTTAAATGAAGACTCCAAGTGGGTCTGCTACCTGTCAATTCTCTTCAACAAACTTAGTTCCTGCTACAACAGTGCTCTCCATTTTGTTACCGGGCTCCCAAGGAGGATCCACCATTGTACTGTTTACAAGGCCCTGGACTGGCTTCCACTAGAACAGTGCTTCAATGTCAACAGCCTCTCCTTCCTCCACAAAGTTTATCTAGACAAACAACCTCTTAGCATCTTCTTTCCATTCCCTAAATGCTTCCCTTCCCACATGACTAGAGGAGCTACTACCAATGTTTTCAACATCCCTTTTTATCACACCACTCTGGCACAAAACTCTATCATCTATGCCAGAACTAAGCTCTATAACTAGCTCACCATGTCAATTCAGGTATGTATCACTGCTAACACCTTCCTGAGCTCCCTTAAAAGTCACTTTCTCTCCAAACTTACCTGCAACTGCACTCCCTCTACTGGAAAAAAGTGATCTTCTATCCCCACTTTAGGACCTTGCAAGGATTCTCCCTACCCACCCCCTGCAACTGGTGCCCTGCGGGTCACTTGAGTCCCTGCTTTGCATTATTCAATAAATTACAGCATACTGTTGCTCATTCCTGCCTGCTAGGTCTCTCACCTTTTACTCCCTCATGCTTATGTTGTCTTTATTAGGAATGAATTGTTTAACCTAGCTATCCTCACCAAGTTTTAGTGATGTTTAGCTGTATATAAATATTAGGTCTCTCTACATACATTGTTTCTCAACCCTCTGCACTCTTATGCTTATATCTTATTTTTTTCTGTACTTGTACGAATTTTGACCTAATGTCCATATCAAGTGTCTGTGATGTCTACCTGTATATATTGGTAAGCCTCTCTATTTGTACATGTATCTTTTATTGTAAGTTATCTGTTCAAAAACTAGACATTTGTGAAAATGGTCATTTTTGCTCACATACCTTTCCAGTATAAAATAAACTTGAAACTTGAAATTTTGTTGCTGCAGAGCCACTACTTCATGCACTCCTACTTCTCAAGGAGAGTGCGGCTAGTGCAGTGGTGGGGGAAGGGGAGACAAAGGAACAGAAAGGAACAGCAGGAAGTGGAGACAGAGAGATGTGGCTCATTTCTACTCACAGAACTCAGTGGAAAGAGATAGTCTAGGTATCTGGTCACATGCTTTCGGAGTCCCTTCTCCCTCTCCTAGTCATAGCAGTATGTCTGCATGGTGACATCATCATGAAGATGTAAAACTGGAAATTCTGTTTAAACTATGATTGACAAACAGCTGTTAGAACTGTTAGGGATTAGCTCTCTTTGAAGCCACCAGTTCTTTTTATTGAGACTCAATTAAAAATAGGAAAAATATCCCACAGTAGATTACTTATTTACTTTATTCAATCAAAATGTCCTGGATACTACATAATAGCTCTCGAGTAGAGACTTGCTACTTATTCTTGAGACTGTCAAGAGCTGACAAGCAGGATGTTACTCCTGAATGACATCAGGAGCTGCCACAGACAGAGCTGACTCATGGGGGGGGGGGTTAAACACCAAACTGCCATTTAGTGTGAGAGACACTAGCTAAGTAGCACAGTTTAAAAAAAAAATCACTTCAGGAGACTTATAAATTGGTGTTTAAATTCCAGTTTTCATTGCACTGCATTTGGTTAAAGCTGTGGGTGCAAGAATTTTATTTTACTATTTGTCATTTATCTTTAAACCACAATAAACCCCCTTCAGGCTGTGAGCTTTAAATAAAAAAAGTGTGTGAAGCCCACACTCCCTGTTGAATGCCTCTGTGTATCTTAAATATATATTTTATAAATGAGGTCACAGTCCAAGAAACAGACAGAGATCAAGATTGAGATCACTGACTCAAGCCTGCAGCATTCCTTCATCTGCGTCTGCAGATGTCAAGAAAGTCTCACTGTTCTCATACCGAGAACGCAGATGAATGGCTCCTCTAAATAAGATGGGCAGCCTGGATTTTGGGCTGTCCAGAAAATGTATTTCTGTCATTCTTTTTCACAAAAAAACCCTCCAGATTCTATCTAAGCAGATTTTGTTTAGCTAGATTCAGGCATTTGGTTTTTTAAATGGCATGATATTGTATGTATTTTGCATGTTTTTTAGTTCGAGGGGGAAACAAGATGGTGGTCTCACAGGTGGTGTCACAGTGCAGAAAAAATGCTTAATGCTGCGAGAAGCAAGTGGTAAGAAACCAAAAAAAGGGACTTGAGACAGACTTTTTCATTTTGCACGAGAACTTACCTACTGCGCATGCTCAGAATGGAAAAAAAAACAAAGATTTAAAGCCTTATAACTCTGGAACCCTTTAGTATTTTTTCACCAAATGTTTCAAAGACACTACCATAGGCCATTATGCATGTACCCTGAATGTTTGGGGAAAATATTCCATTCCATGTAGGCTGAAGGTGTGAGCAAACACAAAACCCATCTTAAGTATAGGAAAAAAATAGACATTTACAGAAAATTACATATGCAGATGTCAGAAACCCCACAAGCAGCTATCACAAACCTTTCCATAGATCAGAACCTTGCCTTCTAGACAACACATGCACAATTTCAGCTGATTTTGCCATATGGTGCCAAAGATATTAATGTGCAAAGTTAGGGGTTTAACATGGAACACCCTACTCAACCGTAGCTATAGTGGTGCTACTGTGCCACGATAATATATTGTATTGCTTGTATGATTTTTATATTTTTAATAAAATTCCCCTACATTGGCAAAAAGTGCCATGGGTTCTTTAACTTCTAGAAACACAACAGAGCAGCTCCTCACAATGCCTGTGCCTCAGAAAATTCCATACTGTACCAGGCAAACAAAAAAATCCAGCACCAGGCATCCATGTTTGCATTAAAAAGATAAATTTACTGATGCATTTATAAGCATACAAATCATCATACCACAGCCCCATAAGCATGCATAGTCCACCAATGTTTCATACTCAAACTCAGTGCTAATGATGAAGCAACGATTAGAACACCTTGAGAATCAGGCCCGTGAAAGAAACATTCGGGTGATCAGGCTCCCAGAGGATGCAGAGGGTGAGGATCCCAGGGACTTTGCTGCTACTTTCCTCCCCAAGATGTTGGGGCTTTCGGAAGTAGACCATACCATCTCTATTGAGAAGGCCTTTCGGATTTCGCCGTGCCGAGCACGTGGTATGTCTACAGCTCCTTGTACTTTCCTCATTGTTTGCACCAGAGTGGGAGACCATGATCGTGCATTGTCTCTAGCATGAAGAATGCACCACCTGCGGTATGGTGAGTTGGAAATATCAATGTTCCCAGACTTGTCCTATAGCACCTGAATCTGCAGGAAGGCCTTTGACCAGATACGGAGCTTGTTAAAACAACTAAAAATACAACATCAACTGTTAATGCCTGCTAAACTCAGGGTAGTATGGAATGGTCGCACCTATCTATTTAACGAACCTGCAGATGCTGATAAGCTGGTGCAGCTCATATAGACAGAAATGGCTGAGGGAGAGTAAGAGTGTTCAGAGGGCACAGACCCAGATTGAATGTCTGTAAGGACACTGCTAAAATAAGTCTCAGACAGTAGGACTTTCCAGTGACAATAAGAGATTGTTTGGGTGATATGTTTGATGAGTTTGAAATAATCCTACAATAGTACTGCTCATTACAGTATATATAGGGTTTGCTTAATGTTCTTCAAATGCAAACTGAGCAATATTAAGGGTGGGGACTCATCTTATTTTGGCAAAATGGCAACAGATTAAAGCATACTGCTGTCTTTAAGTGGTAGAAGGCACTTATGTTTTTTGTTGGCTGTTCAGGCCTTTCATACCCTTGTTAGTGAGGTTGAGATAACTGTTTTGTAATCAGTGTCTTCTCTTGGGTAATTGTAATGCCTCAGTATTGGATACTGGTGACTATTGGGGATGACAGGGTATAGTTCCCAAATGGAAAACAGGAATGTATGTATAAAGATTTAGTTGTCGACTCATCCCTGCCTTCACTCTGTGTTGTATGCCTTAGGTAATAATATGCATAAAATTATACTTTCTCTTGGTAATTCCCCCTATGATGTAAAACCGGGGAAGGGGAATCTTTTGTCCTGTGTTAAATATATGTGATGGTTCACACTTATTACTGTACCACCTTCCAGGATGAAAGCTTGTAAGCTTTATCTTTACAAACTAATAAATAAATGATACAAAAAAAACTCAGTGCTTTTTCAAGGTTCTACAGTCAATTCAGTCCCCATACCTTTTATTTTTTCCATAAATATTTTATACTTTTTTGTTTTTTCTCCCCAGTACCACTCCCATGCATCCCTGATGTCATGCACGCATGTGGAGATATGTGCATGCAAGCCCTACGGGACACCCCACCCTACCAGTTGCTCCAATACCATCTGTGCCTATCACCAGATCTACATTTGATGATGACAGGACTAAAGGCAGGTGACCCCCCCCTTCCTGGGAGAGGAGAATGACTGCTCAATCCTGTTCTCACCCTCCCCCCCATGCCAGCATCCTGGCGACCTGAGATCGTTCCCAACCCTGGGTCGTTGGCATAGGATGATGTAAGGCATCCAGTGCCTTAGCCCTCAGTGCCACTAGGCTGGCTTGTCCCCCTGCCTTTTAAAGGACTAGACCTCTTTAAGTTACAGTGCTCTCAAAAACATTTTACAGCCATGCCAATTATAAACATGCTGGCAGGAAAGTGCATACCATTATAGTGCAAGTCAAATAAAATATTAAATACAATTAAATACACACTCTCGTATTCCTACATTACCTATTGACTGCTAAACTTGGACTATACAAAGACACTGAACAATAATAACCTTATACCCACACTATTAATTACATTTATAAAATGGGTAGGGAGTTTTCTGTCTTCTGATTGGACAACAGCTGTTTCCTTACTGAATAACAACCTTGAAGCTTGGCACTACTTCATTGGCACCCTGACATCATAGGTGCAATGGCTAATGATATCATTGGGCTGTGACAGCTTTGAATTCTGACAGGGAATATTTGGCAGCCATTTTTTTCCTCACATCTGACAGCCAGCTAAGAGAAAAATGTCAGACATTCCTCTAACTGAGTTTGACATGCCCTTAAAAGAAATCCTACAAAAATTTGAAGACAACACAGACAAAACACAAGAAACTGAAGTACCTGCAAAAAAGAAGAAAATAAATAAAGAAATGTAAATAATTTTCCACAGCTGTCTTCTGAGGAAATAGATGCACTAGAATCTCAAAAAGATGAATACAATATGCAAAAAAACACTTCTTGGGCTCTTAACATTTTTAAATGTTGGGCTACAGCCGGAAACATTACCACAAACTTTCAAAATGCCACAGAAGATGAAATGTGTGCAGCACTAAGACAGTGTTATGCTGAAGTACGTCAGGAAGATGAAAAAGAGTACAGCCTCTCCAGCTTACTCAGCCTGTGAGCAGATTTGAACAGATATGTAAACACCCCTCACATTGGTCTCTATATAAACATAATAAGCTCACCAACTTTCAAACCTGCCAACAATGTGTTAACAGCAGTTTGCAAGCATTACAGAAAGCCAAGCAAAGACAAAAGCCAACACTATCCAGCAATCTCACAGTCCAATATACTTAAATAAAAAAACTCAGTAGCGCTGTCCATGTCAACTGTTACAGGACTCTATATATGGCTAAGAAGGGACAGGAAGGGTTAAGGCAGCTAAAACCTGAAAATTTCTCCATAAACAAGATGAGCAAGGGTTGCAGTACATCACATTGAACTTTAATGAAAGCACAAAAAATCACAAGCTAATAAATGAGGAAGAAATAGGCTATTGGTTAACTAGGATCTACAGAATACCCTGTAGGTAGGGAAATGGGCAGACTAAGTAGGCCAAGCGGTCCTTATCAACCGTCAAAGTCTATGTTTCTATGTTTCTATGAGCATAACAAAGAACAGTATTGGGGCTACATTTTCGAGCTTGCTGGGAACTCTCTGTGCCCTGTAGAGTCTTTTCAGAAATACCTACCTAAATTACCACCAAATCCTCCAGCATTTTATGTACACCCCAGATGGTTTAAAGATGCACAAACAACCGATCCAAAGGTCTGGTATACAAGAGAACCTCTCAGAGTAAACTATCTTGCCAACATGATGACCCGGCTAAATGATCAGGTCAAACTGAACACCCAGTACACAAATCACAGTATCTGGGCTATGACTATGCATCTGCTATCAACCACGGGACTAGAATCACATGATATCATGTCTGTTACTGAATTGAGCCTCCATCACTACTGGGCTGTATCTGTTGAGGAGAGAAAAAACTGGAGCTCCATACTGACCTTAGGAGGAAAATCACATGAAGAAGGAGCCAAAGCCATGCCATCCACATCTGGAAGATCGCAGCATGGTGGAGCTGAAGCCATGCCATCAACACCAAAGATCGAACCATGCCAGATGCCACTAAATGCTACCTGCCAAACAGAATTTGCAAACGAGTACTGTGCATCGCAAACACCAAATTGAATGTACTGGATGCAACTCAGTGTACAACAGCAGCTCTCCCTTCCACCTCCGAGCAGCTAACTACCATCACATCAAGAACTCCATTGCTAAGTTCAACCTCCTCCTCAGTCACATGATACTGGGTTCACAGCAACACAGACCAACCCGGAGCAAGTGACCACCATAAATCATCGAATACTGCTGAACACTTAACCACTGAAGTGCTTCAAGAGCAACTTGAAGCAATACACACAAAAATAGCTGCAAAACAAGACACTAACAGTAAATCTTTTGTGGCAGCTTTTAGCAACAACATTGCATACCTCCTCATTCAGCAGCCACAGAATCAGCCGTTTATACTGAACAACTGCATTTTCCCTGGATAAGTGTTACTCCAAATGACATGTTCTCTGTTAAACAAATGGTTCTTTTTGGCTGCTTAGTTCAAAACAGTTCTCTTTTGCTAAGTTGTTAAAAAAAAATCTTTTTAAGCAGTTCTCTTTTACTGGCTTGCTGAAAACTGTTTTCTTTTGGCTGACTACTTAAAAAAACTCTAAATGAAATCCATTTTATTGTGCCCCCCCCACCCCCACTCGCAATTCTTGTGACTGCTTTTTCACCCTTACTTAAATAAATCTCATTACTGTTTGTTGGACCTTACTATTGCCCTGACTATTCTTTTAACTTTACAAACTTCACAGTCCATTTTACATGAGCAATAAGACACTCTGGGGTGTGGGTGCTGAAGGCATTCGGTGCAAGCATCTCATGCTTACAATGTACTTGGGGAATGCTTTTATCGGGCAACAACCCACACCCCATTGTGTCTTATTGCTTTCTAAAAACATTTTTTGAATTTGACATTCATTATTGTCTCAATACGTAAAAATAATACAGAAATCAAATTCATTAAAACTCCTATATTGGGGCTAATATTAATATATATAGTTTAAAAAAGTTTCTACTTTTCAGCTGTTAGAACTTTAAAAACTCTACCCCTTATTGACACAATTAACTATTATGATATACTAGCTACAGAAAATGCTTTTAATACCAAAGTACTATTATTCTTGGAGAACAGCCAAGGTTTAAGTCTGCTGCATTCTTCATTTCAAAAACAGGGATAATTCAAATCTTTCATTAATGCCTGAGGCTTCAGTAGTGAGTAATTTGAATACCCACCATGCCTTACCTCTCTCCTTAATTATAAATGATCTAAGTACCACCCCAGGCCTTCTTTAGGTCTCGTTATACCCTGGAATGGGAAACAGTGTGTCCCATTTGTTTGCTTAGGACACGGTTTGCCAGGGCATTCTCTATATCATGGTTTTTTATTGTCCAGTATGTTCCCCCATCCTAACTTTCAAACTTCTTTTTGTTTTACCGACATAATACACTCCACATGTACATGTAGCCAAATAAATAATCCCACTAGAGTCATAATTAATAAACTCCCTTGTTTCAAAAATCTTGGCATCATCTTCCACTTGGAATGTCTTGGGCACAGTAATACAAGGGGAGTACTTACATTTGCCACATATGCTAATTGGTAGATTTTCAAACCAGGTAAGGGGGAAAGGGGAAATTGTTTAACCAGGAGAGGCACACTAAGCCAAAACCTGATTCCAGGTGTGACCTGGGAGCACAAGGAAGTTAAGTGACTTGCTCAGTGTCACACAGTATGCAAGTTGGGGCTGGAGGATTCAACCCCAGGTCTCCAGGTTTACAGCTTAGAGCCTTAAACCACTGTGCCATACTGCCTCCTAGGTATCTCAAGTTAAGGGTCTCTGAAAACTTCTGGTCACAAAGTCCTTCGCATTCATCCCCCTTCAGTTTACCATCCTGGGAGTACTACCAGATATCTCCTGAAAAGTCCATTCAGCTTTAATCACTGCTCAGTTTTTCTCAATTATTTTTCTACTGCATCCTTAGATTATGTAGTAACAAAATGAACTCGAGTTTTGTTACCACTCAAATGGGCATTTTTCTCATTCATGGTAAGGGGTCTTATTTCAATTCCTATTGGACTCCCCTGTGCCATTTGTGTATTCCGTTGTACATTCTGAACCATGTCTTCATTCTGTATTGGATTTTCTCTTCTATTGTTCTGATTGTACACCAAAAGTTGATCTCATTCCATTTCATCCACTCACTCTTAGCTTTGGCAACACGTGCACTGTTATATCCCCTACCTAGGAAATGCTTAGCCAACTCATCAGAATGTTTTAACACTCCCTGCTGGGTTGTCACAATTGCACTTCACACTGATGAATTGGCTTTTAGGTATATTTTCTATGGTGTAGTGGGGTGACAGCTAGTAAAACAGAACACATAATTAGTGCCTGCAGGTTGATGCCAGAGTGTAATATTAATTGCCTCCCACACCATCCTTTTTGATTATCAAATCAAAAAAATGTATATCTTCTGGATCAGAACTAGCACAAAATTTCAGATATGAATTTTTATGTTCTAAGTAGTCTTTGTACTCTTGAAGCTGCTCCAAGGACCCCTGCCACACCATAAACAGATCATCTATATATAACTTTTATTGCAATTGTTTTACCTTATGTATATTCATATGTCATGTCTGTCTGTCTAATTTTTTGGGTTGCATCTGTACAAGGATTTCATGTCCAGTGTACCTACCCATTAAGTATAATAAAAAACAAACAAACATGTCCTAATAAGCAAATATGGGTTACTATCTGAGTTCAAAATCATGTCCTGTTCCCATATCCCAAGGTATATATTGGCATAATCAGGGGTCATAAAGACCCCCATTGCCATATCCTGCTTTTACAGATAGAATTTCACATCAAACATAAAACACATTATACTTCAGAGCTTTTTCTGTCAAAGAAATCAGTAAATCAATGAACTTGTCATTGTATTTTTTTCTTTCAAAGCTCTAGTTAGCGTAGCAAGCCCCCCCTCATGGGGGTTGTTGGTATAAAGGGACTCCACATCCATAGTTACCAAGTACCCATTTTCTTCCACATGTAGAGCTTCCAATACATTTAAAATGTCTGTGGAGTCCCTTATCTATGAGAACATCCCCTGCACTGATGATTTTATGTGTGTATCTACAAATTGTGCCAAAGATTCAGTGAGTGATCCAGTGCTGTCCTCAATAGGGTGCCTTGGTGGATTTTCAAGACTTTCATGAATCTTAGGCAACATGTATATTATTGCTCCCAATGGATGAGTTACAGTAGGAAATTCCACAGTCTTCTCAGTAATAAGACCATAACCTCTAGCTTGTCCTATAAGCTCATCAATTTCTTGTTTAATTCTTAATTTTGGGTCCTTCTCCAGTGTCCCATAGTGGTCAGCATTTTCAAGCTGCCAATAGACTTCCATTACATAGGTTTTTCTATTACGTACCACTATAGCCCCCTCCCATCTGCTGGTTTAACCACAATTTGCTCATTGTTCACTAAACTGGTCAAGGCTTCATATTCCTCCTTAGTACAGTTTGCATCATCAGATCCACTTCTATTGCAAAACAATGATTCAATATCTTTTTCACATAATTTTTCAAAAGTGGCTACTCCTGGATTATAAGGGGGAATAAGTGAACTTTTTCTGTAATGATCAATTCCTCACAGTGTTTTCAGGGCTACTATTTGTTTGTGATACACATTCTGCAAATTATTAGAGGATGTGTCACCTGTCTTAGAAATCTCTTTAAAATTGTGATCTCAGATTCAGTGTCCTGAAAAATTTATACATATCAATGAGAGTCTCAAAATGGTTTGCTGACATGGTAGCAACAAATGATAGACCCTTTTGAAGTACTCACTCTTCTGCTGGTTTCAATGAGTTACTTGACATATTTACCACCTTTGATGTGTACAATTCTTGTAGGGATTCTGCTGACCCTTTCCTGCCTTTAATCTTTGATCTCTGCTGTGGGCCTGCTTCCTCTTTGTCTTCTGTGTCCTCCATGTCAGACACATTTCTTTGTCCCTTTCTGAACCAAGTGTTCCATTTGCTGTATCCAAGCAGCTGATCTTGATGTGTCTTAACTGCCAGTTCTTGAATAGACTGTGCATTTAGGAACTGATCCTTGGGACTGGGTATAGGGCTTTCTCCTACAAAAAAGAGTAGATCCCAAACTCTGAGAGTCTGAGCCACCTGTTGCAGCTATCCCTGCTGATTATTATTCTTTTTCAGAATCAACTTTGTTTTTTGTTATTAGATCCACCTTTTCCCCAAGAAAATATCTGTCCTTTTTCATAACCATGTTTAGCTCTCACATTTTGCTTTTCTTTTTGCAATACTGATTCCAAAATCATTCTACTCAATGGTGTCTTTTAAATTCTTCTGATCTACATTATATTCTGGATTGTCCTCAAAACTCTTGATCATATCTTCCTTTCCTTTAAGCTCTTTTTTAATTAGAACTTTGGCCTCTTTACCATCCTTCAAAATGAATTTAGTAAATCCTGTGAGGACTGGAGGACATGTTGCTCCCATTATTTCATAAATGTGTCCCTTTTTTGTCCTAATGCAGGCTGTTTGGTCATTATCAACTCCCTTGGCAGATGCTCCACACTAAGATAAGCCTCAAAACTATGGTGCTGCCAATGCATTCTTCTGGCTTTAAGGAACACCCTTTCTAAATCTCAGTAGGCTTGTTTAATTCTCTCACCTGGGCTGGTTATGAATAAACTGCAGCAGCTACTTCATGACTTGTGTCATAGCTTCTGTATTTCTGTAATGATGGATTTCCCATTACCTCATGTTGGAACATGGTGCAAGCTAGGACCAATGGTGTGGCTGTGGTGTGCTCTGAATTGAGGAAAATGGCAGGTATAGTACATTACAGTTGCTCTGCAGACATTTTCAGCCCATCAGTAAATTAAAAAAAGCCAAACAAAACCTGATCCGAAAATTGCAGTTGTGAGAGCAAGCCCAAAGCTGTCATGGCCAGAAACACAACAGGGTAGCTCCTAACAACATCTGTGCCTCAGATATTTCCCAAGGACAATGGTTTTCCATATTCATGGAAAAACAGAATCATGGAATCCTTACTGGCTCATAGAATTGCACAAGAAAGGCACAGGGTCATTCTGCCACATGTCAAAACAGTGCAGCTACAAAAGCCATAGCAAAACAGGGCCAGACAAAAACAGAGTCAGGTAAAACACTGAACGTTTATGTGCACTGTGCCCATTGAAAACAATGGGTCTTCAAATTTTTTTGTGGGTGCTTTGCACCACAACTACCCCAAGTTTAAATAACTAACTCTGGGGGGGGGACCTCAGAGATGGGGAGAAACTTGGGAGGGGGGACATTTGTTTTTTAAATCATGGCAAAAAGTAGTAGCAGGAGAGACCTGGGGGGGAACCAACCATGGTCCCAGATTTTCCAGCTGTGCCATGTGCTGATGCCCTCCATGGGAGCGGCTCGACCAGATACCCAACACTTGGCAGCTTCTCCAGCCTCCCGTTCTGTATGCAGCAACAGGGGTAGCGTTTTTTTCCCTACCACTGTTCTACCCCTGTCACTGTAAACCCAGGTGTTCACTAACCACTCTGTCTTAAATGTGCTGTATTGACCCGGTATCCACAAGAGACCCAGAATTCTGATTAGCCGGATGGAATTCCAGCACAAAAATCAATTGCTTTTTGTTATTAGCAGCTCTATGATTACAGTGCCTTAAAAGGCATACTGCCATGGTTGGTAATCCCCTTGTTATTTCTTCTTGCACCTTGTAGCTGCCATCTCCCTGCAAGAGCTCAAACCTGATTGTCCTTGCCATTATTGTGAATGGCTACTGTGCTGATCTGCCTCTTTTCATCCAGAACTCGGTAAGTAATTTGAGCAAGTACTACAGAATCCAAGAAGACTAGGATCATCTCTGCATTTGCTAATTTTCCAAAAATCTGACCAACTGGCTCATGGTATTTATCCCTCCCCCACCCTCCATTTCACTCCCATCCACAAGGTTCGCTAGTAAAGCCCTCCTTAATCCACTTTTTTTTAATTATACAATCATTTATTTTCTTTTAATTTAGTAACTTATTTGGTTTCTGTTTCTATTGGGGCGGGTCGCAAACTCACGGAGAAGAGGCAGCAGTAAGTTACAGGACATTTTCCTTTTATGAGTTGAAGGCTGTTAATTTGATAAAAATGCAGAACAGTGAATTGAGTGAGGGGTGCAGATAGAAAGGTGAGCTGATACCAAACCCAAATCTCTGTTCTAATGCTGCTGGTTTGGCTGATTCCTCATGTTTCCTTTAGGAGGGCTGTTATGATTTAAAAAAAAAATAGCAGAAATACGAGCCGAGTGAGGGGTGTAGACAGAAAGGCAAGCTGATCCCAAACCCAAATTCCTGTTCTAATGCTGCTGGCTAGGCTGCTTAGTGAGGTGTGTAGGTAGAAAAACAACCGATCCAATCCCAAATCCAAAGGGGACCATATTTTACTGACTGAGGGCGGACTTTATAGTTTCAGCCTCTTATACATGTGGGAGTGAAAGTGTAGATCGTGGTCACATGTGTGGGGCCCTTGGGCAAGCCATTTGAAGGAAGCATACAACAGAGCAGAACATAAACAGATATTCTGTACTGGGAATTTTTGGTTTTATCTATTTAAAAGTTATCTAGCTGTTTTTTTGCTTTTTTTTTTGTGTGTGCTGTTAGCTGTTAGCTGTTGGCTGTTGGCTGTTCCTTTGGTAGGTCAACTAGCCATGATAGTTTCATGGGGGCATGAGATGCTGTTAGGCTGGCTTTGTTTGTGGGGGGGGGCTGCTGGCTTTCTTCATTTGGATGAGATAAGGGGACAGTCCATGTAAGGGGAACAGACTGTGATTAGTGTGTAGAAGAGAGTGGACTGTGGCTGGTCATAGGGGGAGTGGACTACGGCTGGTTGTGGGTGGAGAGAGCAGATGGTGGCTGGTGGTAGGGGGGGAGAGAGTGGCTGCTTGTTGGTGGTGGGTGGGTGAGAGTGTCTGGTGGTTGGTGGTAGGTAGAGGGGAGGAGGGTATGGCTGGTGATGAGTAAGGGGAGTAGTCTGAAGCTGGTGGTGGGTAGGGGAAGGTTGTGGCTGGTGGTGGGTAGGAGAGGCAGGCTGTGGCTAGTGGGTGTGGGACATGGGCTGTGGCAGGTGGTGGGTGGGGGGCTGTGTCATGGTTGGTGGTGGGTAGTGGGGCAGACTGTGGGTTGTCATGTGTAGGGGGAGCAGATGGTGGCCGTATGGTGGGTAGTTGAGCAGACAGTGGCTATTGGTGGTAGGGAGAGGATGGTGGCTGGTGGTGGGAAGGGGAGAAATGGTGGCTGGTGGGTGGGGAGGATGATGGCTGGTGGTGGTGGGTGGGGAGAGGATGGTGGCTTGTGGTGGGTGGGGAGAGGACAGTGGTGGGTGGATGGTGGCTGAGGAAGCAGATGGTGGCTGGTGGGGGGGCAAATGGTAGCTGGTGGGGGTGGTGGAGCAACTTTTTGCTGGTGGTGGTGGGTGAATGGGGAGTAGATGATGGCTTGTGGTGGGTGAGAGGGGAGAGAATGGTGGCTGGTGGTGGGTCTAGCAGTTCTGGTGCTGTAATTGACTGTGTTTGATTGGGTAGGGTGGGGTTGGTTGCTGACACTGTTGGTTCAAGGGCTGTCTGTGTTGTGAGGGGCTCACTGTGTAGATTTTTGTTGGAGCAGTGGGGCTGGCCTTGCTGATGATGTGGGGCTGCTGGCAGTGTTCCTTGGAAGGGGGTGAGGAGTGGCTATGTTTTTGGTTGGTAGTGGATACTAGCCATATTGCTGGGGTGGGAGTAGATGACTGTTCCACACTGGGAATGGTCTGGCCATGTTAGTGGAGGGACTAGTCATGTTCACTTTGGTGGGGTGAGTTAACTGACTTGCTAGCTTCTGTGGGGGAGCAGAGTATGTGGCCCCAATGTGAGAGTGGATTGACTGGTTGGGTTGATGTGGGAAGGGGCGTAGCTACAAGGGTGCAGGGGGTGCAGTTGCACCAGGGCCCATGAGGTTTGAGGGGCCCAAATCATAATTTTGATCTGTATTTAAAATTGGGGGGGCCCTATAACATACCCTTAACACCCAGGCCCTATGGGAATTTGCTACGCTGCTGGATGTGGAGGGGGATTGTGGTGGCTACCGGAGCTGCCTGGTGGTGGGGGAGTTGACTGTTGGTTCCAGGTAGGCCTATGTTAGTGGGGGGGGTGGGGCACTTTGGTGGGGTGTTGGGACTCTCTATTCATGCCGGTGAGGTGTGAGGACTGGCTGTGCTGGTGAAGGGGCTGTTTATGTTGCTGCTGGAGTGGGAGCTGGCTGCGTTCATTTCAGGTGAGATCAGCATGTGAGTGAGTTTAGAGATTGCACTTTATTTTGTGAAAAAGTTTCCCACATTTTTACTGTACAAATTTATTGTTTATAAACACTGTTTTCAAACCTGACGTGTGTTGCTGTTACTTTAATTTAGATCATGGTGTTCTAGGGACCCAGAAGCAGGTGCTGGGGAGATGGCAATATTGGGGACTCAAACTTGCTGGTGAGGGATGGGGCCATAGTACTGCTGCTGCTGTCACACCTTGGGAATGTGGGGCCGTAGTGTTGCTGCCATTACACCTGGGGGATGTGGGGCCATAGTGTTGCTGCTATCACACCTTGGGGATGTAGGGCCATAGTATTGCTGCCATCTCACATATGAGGGATGTGGGGCTGTAGTGCTGTTGCCATCACACCTGGGGGATGTGGGGCCACAGTGTTGCTACCAACACACCTGGGGGATGGGGGCTATAGTGTTGCTGACAACACACCTGAGGGATGGGAGCAGTAGTGTTGCTGCCATCACACCTGAGGGATGTGGGCCCTAGTGCTGTTGTTGCTGCCATCACACTTGAGTGGTGGTGAGCTGTAGTGCTGTTACTTCTGCTGTCACACCTGAGGTATGGGGACCATAGTACTGTTGATGCTGCCATCACACCTGAGGGATGGGGGTCTGTAGTGCTGTTGCTGCTGTCACACCTGAGGGATTGGGATTGTGGTGCTGTTGCTGCTGCTGTCACACCTGAGGGATTGGGGCTGTAGTGCTGTTGCTGCTGTCATACCTTAAGGATGTAGGTCATAAACTGCTGCTGTCCAACTAGAAGGATCAATATTTCACTACTCTAGCTCACCTACAGTTGGAAGCTGATGTCTTGATGATCTCTGATCTTTACAGGGCTTGCGCTGCTATGGATCTGTATTGCTGTTGAACCACCAGCCAACCCTTGCTGCCCAAACCCCAGAACTGCTAACGGCTCTTCACCTTGTGCTTCTGTTGTTCCACTCAAAGTAGGTGAGTGTGTCAGGCTCAGTGTTTGGAGGTAACAGCTATCTGAGGGAGTGTTTTTCCAGGTGGTCGAGTGAGGAATCACTAGTGATAAGTCTGACTGCTACGACAAGGACTCGCCATCAACCCAGATGAAAATAAGTACAAACAAGGTGCTTCGCTTTTTTGAATCCTGGCTCCAACCCTGCCTGGAGTCATTGACCTAATAGTCCCTGGTGGCCATACTGGACATGTTCGGATGTACATGTAGGGACAACATCTTGAGTGAAATGGGGTTTGTAACTCAAAAATGAGTCTGGGGGCATGGTTAGCTGCCGAGTAAGATGGCTGCTTAAGCTACAACCACTGATCATCATCTAAACAAATCCTCAGGAATCCTAACAAAGGGCATCAGCTATAAGCAGAACTTTTGTCTCCACCAGTTCAGCAACACATAGATATCTTTTGGAGAGGTGCAATGTGTTACTCACCAGACAGCAAGTCTCCATTCGTCACTGTTCATATCACCGTCTCAGGGCCTATGCAGCACCTCATTGACCAGCCATGAGTACCCATGCTCAGAAATCATATGACCTATAGCAAATTAGTAAAATGCTTTCTCAGGTCCTACAAGATACAGCAGAGCTCAAACTATCAGCTGCAGACACCAACCGTGAACTTGCACAGCTAGGCGGCCATCTCTCCTTGGCCGAACAGAGAATACAAGTCGTATAAGAAAGTACAGAAATTGTCCAAGCACAGCTAAGGGAGCAGTCATCCATGATAAGATACCTCCTGGATAAGATGGATGACTTGGAAAATTATGCCAGATGGAATAATTTGCAGATAGTAGGCTTCCCAGAAGGAGCAGAGAATGTGGATATTATCAGATTCTTACAGAAAACACTGCCACAAATCCTAAATGCTCCAGACTGCCCAGCCATTGAGTTTGATGGCACTCACTGGAGTTTGGCCCAGAAACTTAAACTGGGCCAGCCTCCCTGACCAATTGTTGTAAAACTCAGGTTTCCTGTTAAAGATAATATTGTGTGCCTTGCCAGAGAGAGAGAGAGAGAGAGAGGTTCCTTGTCATGGCAGGGACATACCATTAGCTTTTTTCAAGACTTCTCAGTGGACTTATCGAACTGGAGGAGAGTCTTTATCTCAGCTCGCAGAAAACTTGCACAGATGGGACTGCAGTATAACATGCAGTACCCAGCCACTCTGCATGTCATTTATAAAGGGGTTCAACATGTATTCATGGCCCCAGAAGTAGCAGACAATTTTCTAGGTAGGACAGTGACTTTAGTAGGGAACTCAGCCCATATGGACCATATGCAGTGACAGACACTGATCATTGAAAGAGCACCAAACCGCATACAGACAGAGACCTGAAAACCACCACTGTGGTGGATCCTCCCTGGCAGCAGGTTAAAAAAAAAGGGGCAGGCAGTGGACTCGTGGATCAGAAAGATAGGACCACTATGGTCCTCCAGATAGATCCCATAGCTGCAGCAAAAGTATGGGGCCCCCAGTGTCTTAAACCAGCCCCAAAATTTCCACCACTCTCAACCAGTATGCAGCCCTGGCCACCAAAACAGAACCTGATACTGGAACAAGAAGGAACCTCCAGCCAGCCAAGCAACAACTTGTTCGGAGTCTGCAGCTTGATTCTGGGTGGATAGAGCATTTACCATCCCATTGCCACTACTACTCCTCTGGAACAAAAGACATTACAGAATCTCCATGCAAGACTGGCCCTACCCACTGAGGCAATTGGTAAGCATCCCTCCATGTAAGCACGGCTCTACAATTTACTTCCCTGCTCCAAGTGCAGCAGAAGATTAGTCCCTATAAACTTCACCCCTGAGACAGGGATACTTCAACCCATCTGATATCTGGTAGTGGAAGTTCGAGGGTGTTTGCTCTCCTTGGCACCACAACCTCTATTCAGTCCTGGATGGCCTTCTCAGCCCTCAGAGGCAGCCCAGTATGGCGGTAGATTTTAGGTTGATCTGCACCATATGGCCACTGTTTGAACTGCCAACAAAATGGGATCACTTCAGCTTATTGGATGTCTGCTGTTGGTAATCCGTTCTTTTGTTCTCCTCCAGCAGCAATACCTATTGCAAAGTATGGGATGTTTGTATCAGCCCTGGGATTCCTATCATTCCAGAGATGGTTTTTAGTGCGACAGGTGCCAAACTGCTACTGTCTACTGCCAGAGTATGGTTATCTGCGTTCTGAAAATTGAATATTTACTTCTTTCTCTTGGGGTTTTCTACCCACTGTTACAGTATCCTTTCAAGCATGCTTACTACAAAGCAAGTGGACTGCCTGCTCTCTGTATTGTTAATTCCTGCCACCTCTGGAGGGCATACATCTTTGCTGATGATTGTTCTCTGACGATTGTTCTCTTTCATAACAAAGAACCATCCAAGCAAATCCTTCAAACTATTAGGATGCCACAGTTTTTTTAATAACCTCTATATAATCCCCATGACTCTGTAGCCCAAACCTGATCCTGTCCTTAGATGGGCTTAAACCATACTTTACTGATTATTCCCCCTTGGCTGCATCCTAGAGCTGTTGTTATTTTAGAAATAAAGAAACAATGTGCAGATATTATCCATGTGACTCATTTCCAGACAAGCTTCTTACCCTGGGCACTACTTCTTTTCATACAACCCAAACTGAGCTGTCGGAGGAGCCCTCATTAAAGCACAGCTCCCGCAGTACACAGTTGAGGTGCCTAATGTTTATGGGGGCCTAGCCCCATCTAGACGGAGCCCATGGAACAGATTATCACTAGCCCTATGAAGAAAATGCATCTGCCAGATTATCATAGATACATAGACAGTGTCGGCAGATAAGGGCCTATGGCCCACCCAGTCTGCCCATTTGAGCTTGTAAGTTCAGTTTGTTTTCCTAGAAATCTGTTGCACCTTACCCCTGACCTCCAGAATTCCTTTATGTCTATCCCATGCATTCTTAAATCCTGTGATTGTTTCAGCTCCCACCACTTCCTATGGCAGGGTGTTCCACTTGTCCACCACCGTTCTGTGAAGAAATTATTTCTCATGTTTCCTCTGAATCGTCCTCCTCCAACTTCATCCCATGCCCTCTAGTCCTGGAACATCTTTTCGCTTAAAAATAGTGTTTTCCTGCACCCTGTTCCTCCCTGTAAGATACTTAATATGTCTCTATCATACTCTCTCTCCCTCCTCTTCTCCAGGGAGTACATGTTCAGTTCCTTCAACCTGTCTTCATAGGACTTGTGATGCAATCCATGCACCATCTTTGTTGTCTTCCTCTGAACCTTCTCTACCCTGTCTATGTCCTTATGTGGGTATGGTCTCCAGAACTGTACACTGTACTCCAGGTGGGGCCTCACTAGTGTCTTGTATAGTGGAATTATGACCTCCTTTTTCCTGCTGGTGATGCCCTGCCTATACATCCCAGCATCCTATTTGCTTTACCTGCTGCCTTGTCACACTGTTTCCTACCTTGAGGTCATCAGAGATGATAACCCCAAGATCCCTTTCCTGCTTTGCATGCTATATCCTCACCCCCAACTGATATATTGTGCCAGGGTTTTGTGCCCCATATGCATTATCTTGCACTTCTTGCATTGAATTTCAACTGCCAAACCCCTGACCATTCTTCAAGTTTCTGCAGGTCGCTTCTCATTCTGTCTACACCTCTGGTGTGTCTACTCTGTTACAGAGCTTTTGTCATCAGCGAACAGTGAAATTCTGCCTCTAGGTCCTGCAAGAATGTCACTGATGAAGATGTTGAATAGAACCGTCCCAGCACTGATCCCTGTGGTACCCCACTGGTCACTCTTCCTCTGTGGAGTGACAGCCATTTACCACCACCCTCTGTGTCCTGCCACCCAGCCAGTTACCTACCCACCACACTACTGTCCTGCCACACACCATATTCCCCAGTTTGTATAATATGTCTTCTATGTGGCACAGTGTCAAAGGCCTTGCTGAAGTCCAGATAGGCCATGTCCACTGCCCTCCCCTGATCCACCTCCCTAGTCACCCAGTCAAAAATTCAACGAGGTTGGTCTGACATGACCTCCCTGGTGAAACCATGCTGCCTTGGGTCCTGTAGTCCATTGACAATGGATGTTCCACCAATCTCTCCTTCAGTAGTGCTTCCATGATCTTCCCACTACCGATGTGAGGCTGACTGGTCTGTAGTTCCTGCTTCCTCTTTGTTCCCACTTTTGTATAAGCGGACTACATCTGCTGTCCTCCAGTCTTTGGGTACCTCCTGTTTCCAGTGATCGGCTAAACAGGATAGCCAGAGGTTCAGCCACCACCTCTTAGTTCTTTAAGGACCCTGGGGTGTACCCCATCTGGCCCCATTGCTTTATCAACTCTTATTACTTCCAGTTCCTTCAGGACCTTTCTGTGTAAAGGGACTTGTGTCCATTTCTGCACCATTCTCACCCTTGTACTCCCTTCAGACCCCTAACCCTCTCTTCCTCAGTAAAGACTGAGCAGAAATACCTGTTCAGTATGTCAGCTTTACTGTTGTTATCCTCCACGCGCCCCATCCTCCCCTTCAGTCTCACTATCCTCCCTTTGTCTTTTCTTTTTCACTTATGTACCTGTAAAGGGTTTGTCCCTCTACCCACTGATTTTGCAATGTGTTCTTCTGTCTGAGCTTTGCTTCCCTTACTGACATCCCTGCTCCTTTGCTTCTCCTGGTACTTCTCCTTATCCCCTCTCTGCCTGTGTCTTTTGTATTGCCTGAATGCAATCTTTTGGCTTTCACTTTTGCTACCTCTTTGGAAAACCATAATGGTCTCCTCTTCCTTTTCCTCTTGCTAACCTGCTTAATACATAATTCTGTTGTTCTTGTAATCCCCATTTAAATACTGCCCACTGTTCCTCAACCCCTGATTCCTGTCCCATTCCCTTAATGCCTCTTTCAAGTATCTCCCCATTTTCCCAAAGTCTGCCCCCTAAAATCCAGGATACATGTTTTTGTGTGGTTTGGTTCTGCTCTTTCTGTGATTTCAAACCACAATGACTGGTGGTCACTGTTTCCCAGGTGCTCCCCACTGTTCCCCCATCACACTGTCCCTGTTTGTGAGCACAAAGTCCAGTATTGCCTTCTGCCAAGTTGGTTCCATGACCAGTTGCTTGAGGAAGGACACCCTGAAGGGAGTCCAGGATAAATGTGCTCCTAGTTGATGCTGCTGCTGGGATGCTCCAGACCACATCTGAATATTGAAGTCTCCAACCAGTACCACCTCACTCTTGTCTGCCATCCTTGGATGGCTAGCATCAGCTCCCTATCTGTTTCTTCCTCCTGGGCTGGTGGTCTATAGACCACACCTGTGCGGATGGCTGTCCCCATTTTCCTTTCCAGCTTAACCCACAGTATCTCTCCCCCATTTTGTTCCTCCTGGATCTCTGTGGCCCTTATGTCATTTTTCACATAGAGTGCCACTCCTCCTCCCTTCCTGCCTGCTCTGTCTCTTCTGAATATGTTGTAGCCAGGTATGGCCATCTCCCAGTCATGGTTATCATTACACCAGGCTTCAGTGATGGCCACAATGTCCAGGTCTGACTGCACCATGACAGCCTCCAGATCTTCCATCTTGTTGCTAAGGCTCCTGGCATTTGCACACATGGCTTTCCATGATTTGACCTCCCTAGACTGTCTCACTGTTCTACTCCAGCCCCTTCCTTGGTTGTCATTTATCCCTGGTTCTCCTTGCTGTCTGCCCTTCTGCTGAATTTTGCCCCTTTTCTGCTTATCCACCTCTTGGGCACTAATCTCCATCTTTTGCACACTGCTTTGCAGAGATAGCCACTCCTCTGGTTCACTGGTTCCACTGCTAGCTGTGGGGGGTGAGCAAGTAGGTACCCTCCTTGCTGGCCTGCCACTCCCCTTTGCTAGTTTAAATGCTTGTCAATGTAGCATTTAAACTTATCATTGAGTGCTTGGATTCCCTCCACGGATGGATGCAGGCCGTCAGGCTTGAACAAACCTCCATCCATCCAGGTGAGTCCCCAGTCACCAATGAATCAAAACCTTCCTCACAGCACCAGTTCTTCAACCATGAGTTAAAGTTCTGGTGCATGCACTCCTATGTTTCTCCTTGCCTCTCACAGGTAGTACTTTGAGAAAGTGACAGAAGTAGCTACTTGCTTGAGACCCCTTCCCAGTTTCCTAAACTCTTCCTGAACTTCATTTGGCTCCCCATTTGCCAGGTCATTAGTACCTAGGTGGATAATGACATCCAGCTCACCCTCCCATCTTGCCTTCCCAGTGATCCCCAGGATCTTCCTTCCATCCCTCCATGCCGTGGCACCTGGTAGGCACCTCACCTCCCTCTCCTCCCCCTCCTGTGTTCCTAGCTGGATCCCTATTATGATGGAGTCCCCCACCAGGATTCACCTCCTCCTCTGGGGTCCACTGCTTTCCCCGCTGAGGTCACCTCCTTGGCTAACCTCCACATCCTTTCCTTCCACTTCTCTGGGTACCTGTATATGGTTGTCCTCGTTTGCCAGTGTGGCATATGAGTTCCTGAGTGGAATAGGATCTGGGATGTGCCTCTGCCTGACTGCTCTAACCCTCCCTGAGCCCACTGTCATCCAAGTCCTCCTCATTCTCGGCATCCTTTGAGGCAGTTGCATTGGACTGGGTGGTCCCTGAATAGGGGTGATGGTACTCCTGACCCAGTTTACTTCCGCTCTGAGTCTGGCTACCTCATCCCACAGTCCAGATAGATGCATGCAGATAGGGCAGCACCTCAGTGTCCAGAAGGTTTGCCTGAATATGGCTGCCCCACAGCCACTGCATTGCACCACTCCCCACATTATACTGCAATTCCACTATTTGTCTGCTACTGAAGCCTCCTAGTTCCCTTTTATTAATTTACTGTCCTAAAAATCCTGCCACTGTTCCCCTATAATATTTGAAAATACATACTTCTATCTAAGCTTTTATCCTTACAATCAAAAGGTAACTACAATCACAATAATCTACCTTCTACTAATACAGATTCTATCACAGAATCAGAGCACATTGCAAAAACATCTGCTACTTAGCAACAATAAACAGGTGACAACATACCAAGTTGATGTAGCTTTTTAAAATAGAAAGAAAAATGTAATTGTTTAAACCAATAGAAATCAGCAGTTCCAAAGCACCTTGAACTACAAGAAAGAACACAGTACCACACCTCTGCCACAATAACTAAACAGTTCTAAAACATTGGAGAAAGAAGAGAAAAATTAGAGACTGAGCAAAAAGATACAATGTACTATAAAGTATTAGGCAATATGTATACTCAGTTGTTTAACAGAGAAAATAAAGTACCTACCAAAACAGACAGGATACCCACAAATGACACTTAGGTTCTCAATATCAGACACCACCAAAGGCACATACAGAAAGGGTTTAAACTATAGTATTAAAATAGTATTAAAATTAACCACAACAGAGTAGAAAGATCACACTAAATAAATGTGTTGATCCTTCTGACTTCAACGAATATCTACCGCACAAATTTTATATCTTCCTGGAGCCTACAGGGTTGTCTTTCACAATCACCTAAATTTACATAAAACAAAACAATTTTTAAACTGAAAATTATATCAAAAAGCACTTAGCTTTGGGAGCTCTTCTCAAACACAGCCACTCAGCTCAGAGTTCTAGAATCAGAAATCTTCCAAGAGCATGAATGTCAGAGGTGCTCTCTCTGCCCTCTCCCCCTCCCCAATCCCCCTCTCCTCTCATATCCCCGCCCTACATGTATCATTTTCCCTGCTTTCCTATATCCCTTTTCCCTAAAAGCAGCTAATCTCTACCCCAACCCTACCCCTTCCCCAACAATCCAGCAAGTGGCTGGAATGGTTTTGCAACTATTATATCATTACGTGCTGATTATTATTGTGATGCATTTAAGCCCTCCCACCCTAATTCAAAGTAGATGGTGGTAGGCTATTTTGTTCTTTTTGCAGCCATACCCATTATTGTGAATAGCTAATGCTCAGTAGTTGAACCCCTGGGCCATTGGCCACCTGACAGCAGCCGGTCTTTTGGGCATCTGTTCCTATAATGTTGTCCTAAACCTGAAAATACACACATCACTGGTTAAGGGGAGGCTCCAGCTTGTTAAACTGTTTTACAACCCTTCATAATGTTATAATGTGTTTGTTCTGCATTACTCAATTGTTGTATAACAAACCTTTTTTGAGTGTGATATTTACAGTACCTAACACAATGCTTTCAGTAAATTGTCCTCTGATCCATTGGCCATACAACCATATACATTTCTGCTCATTGAGGTTTCTTCCTTCTGTCTGTGGCTGACTTGTTCTTACATACCCGAATATGATAATAAGAATAATATTAATAATATGTTCTTATCTCCATGGCTGACCTGAATTGTGTGACCTGGAATGTCTGAGGACTAAATTCTCCAATAAAACATAACCTCTCTTATCTTAAGAAATTACATACAAAAATTGCCTTTTTGGAAGAGACTAAGTTAGCTCCCTCAGAAGTCATTAAATTATCCAGGGAGTAGGTAGGCCTGGAGGCACACAACTGTGCCCCTAATTCGAAAAGGGGGGTCTCTCCCTATTTATTCACAAATCCTAGAAATGGACTATGGCAAAGCAAGAGCAGGATGCTGATGGATGACAGATCTTGGTTCAGTTCACCACTCCTCAAGGTCCCTTAGTTTTGGTCTCTCTATATGGGTCAAATACTGACTGACTAAACTTTTTCCTCACATTTTGTCAGGCCCTCCATGACTTTGCCCCCTCCTGCACACCCTGTCTTACAGGCAGAGACTTTAATATGACCATCTCCCCTGACAAAGATTGTTCCATGAAAAGTACAGAACTTCAACTTATACAGGCCCAGGACCTGAAATACATAATGAAAGAACTCTCCCTAATAAATCTATAGAGTTTCTTAACCCAACAGTAAAGGACTTCCCATATATTTCCTCAGTCCATGAATCAGCCAGCAGACTGGACATTTTCCTGGACTCTGTGCCGCTTCTTCAAAAAAATCTAACCTGAGACATAGAACCCCTAATAATCTCCAACCATGCCCCAGTATCTTCAGTGAAACTCTGGCGCCCAGAAAGTTCCCAGATCCTCATAATGGAGACTAGACCCCCTTTCTCCTGAAAGACAATGCTTTTTGTACTTGGATCTCAGAAGAGGCCAAATGCTTCTTTCAAGAAATGGAACCAGTGAGGCATCTATGGCAACCCTTTAGGAAGCCTTTAAAGCTACCCTTAGGGGCACAATCATGGGATATGCAGCAAAGCACAGAAGGGAAAGAGGTTCTGCAATAATGTCCCCTGGAAACTGACTTAGCCCAAAAAGAGTGAGAATACAAAATGGCCACTAACCCTTCCCAAGACAAAAACATTTTAGCAGAAATGAACAGCTTGACTTCAGCTGAACTCTATGCTTACCTGACAAGTGGAATTAGCCCTCCTCTGAAACAAAAATACCACCAACAGCTTAATCTGGTTCATGGTCCATTGGCATTCATCCATATCCCCCTTCCCTGAGTTGTGCCTGAAAACAGGCAGAATTTGTTTAGTGCACCTATCCAGTCAACAAAAACTCAATAAATAAGACATAGATATCATGAAGGAGAGGAAAAGACATGTCACTTCTTATTATACAGGCTAAGAAAACAACAGGTAGAGCACCATATATCTATGCTTCAGGATAGTATAGGAACCCCCCACCATAAACTATAAGTCATTGATAAAATAATGACTCAGTTTTACAAAAAAACTATATAGATCCACAGTGGCAGGTAAGGATCCTGAAATTGATATTTTCCTGTCTAATCTAACCCTCCCCCAGCTCTCACCTCAAAACAGAGACCTCCTTGAATCCCCCACTCAATTTATCTGAAATCCAGAAAGCTACCCATTCTCTAAATAAAAATAAGTCATTGGGAGGGGACGGAATTCTGGCAGAGCTGAATGCACACTTAGACCCTATTGTTATGACCATACTACATAGAATGTTCAGGGAAGTGCACTTATTCCGATCTTTCAACCAACCCTTGGAGAAGCTTTCCTTACGGTCTTACAGAAAGTGGGTAAAGATTCCCATTTTCCTGCCAGTTATCGTCCCATCTCTCTGATCAGCTCCAGTGCAAAAATATTGGCGAAGGCCTTGGCATTCCAGCTGGACCAAATTCTTCCCATCCTTATACACCCAGCTCAAGCTGGATTCCCAAAAAAATTAGACTTGCCTATGATCATATATGATTCCTCATATCCACACTTACGGCTGCTTATCAGTCCTCCACACCAACACCTGCCATTGCAATAGACTTTGAAAAGGCATTTCATTCCACAGAGTGGAAGTACCTCAAGCAAGCAATAAAACACGACGAGGTGCACAATCATGGGATATGCATGTTAGGCACAAGGCACTTTCACCGAGTGCCTTATGCACCCGGGCATGCTCTTATCAGGAGATAACCCACACCTCAGAGTGTCTTATTGCACTTATAAAATGGGTCCCTAAGTAATCATAAAAAAGAAAAAAAAGTCCGAAATATTTTTAAAAAAAGGTTTTAATACCTGAAATAGTAAAAAATAGTCCCCCCTGTAAAAGTACTGTCATCATTTGCAGTAGTGGACTTCCTATATATTGATCATGTTGTATGCCTATCACTGCTACAAAGACAGTATATGGCCAGATGTTAAACAGAGTTTTATGGTTGTGTTTTTATTTATGTATGTTTCTGTAGATTTTGCTTTGTAAAGGGTATTTGTGTCATGGAGCAACTAAGTGGCCCGAACAGTTTGGTGAGGATAGTGGAGCTGCTGCCCCCACCCGCAGAAATGTTTCAAATGTGAACACAGACACAGGCTGTTTTATTTAGTATTATTTTTTTTTTTTATTGATTGTCAAAAACTGAGAGTATTGTGTGATTTTATGTGTACTGTCAGGTTTTCGGGGAGCGAGTGTGTCTGTCAGGAGCCGCCGTAGTTAGGCATTCGGGGTTTTCCTGTATCGTAGGAATCGGCTAGTTCATTTCCTCTGCCTTTTTTTTTTTTGTGTGGAATTGTTTCATTTAGAAGAACTGTTGGTGTAGATGGTGAAGCATTTTATTTTCTGGTATTATTTGAAAGTGGCATCTTGGAGGCACGTGCTCAGCGCTCACTGGATCCGAGGTGACTTTGTGAAGAGATTGAGAAGCAGAAAAAGGTGATACTTTTAATATTTTAAATGACCAGCAAGTGTTTGGAGTAGTATGAACTGCAGAGTTTTAGAAGGTGGCAATATTGAGGGAGATATTTGTTGCGCGGGGGGGGGCGAGGGGCGAGGGGTTCAGCTTGAGTATGAGGCTCCAGCTTGGCTTTGGAGCAGTGGTCGTCACTTGCTACGAGCTCTGCCAGCCAATGTTTTTGTTTGTGGTTGGCAGAGGTCACTGATTTGTTGATGTGGTGGGGCATGTTGGCGGGCAGTAGTCCCAGTTGGCAGGATACATGCTGATAAGGACATGGCAGAGACTGGCTTTCAGCCAATCAGGATTCTGGATTTGATTAGCCATTTTATAAAGTTCTTCAACATATGGGCATTGGACCTTACTTCTCCAAATGGATACAAACCCTCTACCAAACACCCACAGCAAGAGTCCTTACTAACTCCTCCTCCTTATTGACCCCCTTCTCTTTACAAAAAGGCACAACTTAAGAATGCCGCCTTTTCCTGATGCTATTTGTTTTGGCTATTGGACCCCTGGCAATTGCCATTAGAGAACATATAGAAATGCAAAACATCCCCTTGAAGGAGCTGACTTAAGAACAAGCCTGTACGTGGATGACCTCCTGTACTATTATCCAATGCCCCATCGGGCATACCCCACCTCCTTTCTCTCCTTGAAACCTTTTCTTCTGTATCAGGTTTGAAGGGCAAAAAAAGGGAAAACACATGTACTACAACTTAATATTAAATACACTGCATCTTCTTTTCTATAAGAAGGGCTCAGATAGTCTCCAACCTTCATTAAATATTTAGGTAGTCATCTCTCATTTGTTCTCTCTAAACTCACATCTCTTAATCTAACTCCATTTAGAAGTTGAAAGCAGACTTTGACTGCTGGTAACAGCTATGCCTTTCCTTTGCTGGAAAAACATCAGCAGTTAAAATTATGGCTGCTCCTAAAATTCTATGTACCCTCTCTCATTTTCCAATCCACCTTTTCTCAACCTGGTTTGCCAAATTAGACACATTATGGGGTTCCATCTTCTGGGCTAGAATGGTACCAAGACTTACCTGAGCCAAACTGAGGTCCCACAGAAAGAAAGAGGCTGGAACCTACCTTGGTTTCAAGGTTATCATAAAGCATTCCTAGAAGCACAGACCTGCCAGTGGTTCTTCCCCTCAGTAACACCCCTCCAGTATGGCTACATATAGAAACCTTAATATGTTCCCCCACTCCTCACCTAACTTGCCTATACTCTCCACTTCCACATTCTTTGTGTCAATGGAGCACTATCAGGGCCTCCATATAAGCATGGCAGTGGTTGTCCCGAACCACCAAAACCTCATTCACTCCAAAGGCATGGCTCCCTCTATGGGAAAATCTGGCAATTTGCATTGATCACTAGCCCATACACTGGACTGGATAAATAGTCCAAGGCATCACACACCTGTTTCCAGGTTCCTTAGCACTGGACAACTTTAATAAGTTACAAACCAAATATTCCCTTCCTAAATGGGATTTTTGGTAGTACTTACAACTGAGAAGTGCTCTATCCCACTTTCTTAAACCTTTCCCTTTGCAGGACCAACAACCCCCCTGCCCAGACACCCAACCTTGGCTCACCAAGAAAAGAGGCAGGGCAAGTGTGATCCATTTGAGGATCTACAACTCTATCCCTGACCAAACTCAGAAAGCTCACAAGTTTTGAGCTTTGGCCCTTGGCTCCCCCATCACCCCTCAGGACTTGGAAAACTTCTGGCTAGCTCCCCAAATTTATTTTATATATTTATTAAAATGTTTCACCAGGAAGGCACACTGAGCAACAGGTTGCTCGTCTCCCAGTGCGACCTGGGGGAAAGAGGAACATGAGGATGGAATACATAGTTTTGGGACACCAACAAAGATTTACATATGATTACATTCAAATAAAAGTAAATAAACTGCAATGACGCAATGAAATAGCAGGTTAATAAAAGTTATGACCTAGACAGGTAACAATGATAACAGTTTAGAACTTGGTATATAGAATAGTACAAAATGGCATTTAATGGTATACTCTAAATGACACATAAATGAGTGGCTAGATTATGGCTGAATGGAGTACACGTAGTTGATCTAGGAGTAGCTAGTAGGGAGTAACACAAACAGTACAAATTAACTAGTTAAGACAGAAGTGCTAATTTGTCTAGAAGTGCAAAAGATTAGGGTTAGCCAGATCTAAGGCTAAGAAATTGAGGGGGGAAGGGGGCGAGAGGGGAAAGGCAAGTGAGAGGCATTTAAGAACCATAACTTACAGGGTAGTAAGAATCCAGCCAGAGGTCAATTTAGGGCAAGGGTGGGTGCTAGGTAAAGGGGGGGGAAGAGAGGACTTAACCCATTCTGATCAGTTCCAGATGTTGAGAACCCTGCTAGGGGATGGTGCAGGGCAAGCGTTAGGTTGAAAATTAGGAGGACGTAGGAGGGCAGTGGAGAGGGGAAAATAGAGAAATGAGGAAGTGAGGTAAGGGCTTAACAAGAGCCAAGACCCTAGGGGAGCTGAGAACTCCTTCAGTGGACAGGCAATGGAAGAGGGGAAAGAGAGAGGGAGGAGGAGGAGAGAGTTCTGTCGGGAGCCTGATCACTTTAGTATGCTGAGAAACCTTGCCTGCACAAGACAGAGGTGGAGTACAGTAGGAGGGAAGCAGGCTGTTAAGCAGTGAGGGAGAGTATGCTTCGGGATGTAGGGAGCCTGATAGGGTTTGAGGAAGGCCATAAGAGGAGTTAGTGAGAGAGAGAGGCCAAGACCCAGAAGGAGCCCTCTCCAGCTGCAGAGAAACCCTGCAAGGGGACAGGGATGGCAGGAGACTTTGGGGGAGAATGGGGTGGTGGGGGAAGGGTGGACAGAGGACAAACTGTTGGTACAACTTTGAGTACAAGAGAAACACAGTAACAGTGCAAGGGGAGCCGGTAGGGGAGGGATTCCTAGATACATAGATACATAGACAGTGTCGGCAGATAAGGGCCTATAGCCCACCCAGTCAGCCCATTTGAGCTTGTAAGTTCAGTTTGTTTTCTTAGAAGTCTGTTGCCCCTTACCCCTGACCTCCAGAATTCCTTTATGTCTATCCCATGCATTCTTAAATCCCATGATTGTTTCAGTCCCCACCACTTCCTCTGGCAGGGTGTTCCACTTGTCCACCACCCGTTCTGTGAAGAAATTCTTTCTCATGTTTCCTCTGAATCGTCCTCCCTCCAACTTCATCCCATGCCCTCTAGTCCTGGAACATCTTTTTTGCTTAAAAATAGTGTTTTCCTGCACCCTGTTCCTCCCTGTAAGATACTTATATGTCTCTATCATATCCCCTCTCTCCCTTCTCTCCTCCAGGGAGTACATGTTCAGTTCCTTCAACCTGTCTTCATAGGACTTATGTTGCAATCCATGCACCATCTTTGTTGCCCTCCTCTGAACCTTCTCTACCCTGTCTATGTCCTTATGTAGGTATGGTCTCCAGAACTGTACACTGTACTCCAGGTGGGGCCTCACTAGTGTCTTGTATAGTGGAATTATGACCTCCTTTTCCTCGGTGGTGATACCCCTGCCTATACATCCCAGCATCCTATTTGCTTTACCTGCTGCCTTGTCACACTGTTTCCTACCTTGAGGTAATCAGAGATGACAACCCCAAGATCCCTTTCCTGCTTGTGCATGCTATATCCTCACCCCCAACTGATATATTGTGCCAAGGTTTTGTGCCCCATATGCATTATCTTGCACTTCTTTGCATTGAATTTCAACTGCCAAACCCCTGACCATTCTTCAAGTTTCTGCAGGTCGCTTCTCATTCTGTCTACACCCTCTGGTGTGTCTACTCTGTTACAGAGCTTTGTGTCATCAGCGAACAGTGAAATTCTGCCTTCTAGGTCCCGCGCAATGTCACTGATGAAGATGTTGAATAGGACCGGTCCCAGCACTGATCCCTGTGGTACCCCACTGGTCACTCTTCCCTCTGTGGAGTGACAGCCATTTACCACCACCCTCTGTGTCCTGCCACCCAGCCAGTTACCTACCCACCACACTACTGTCCTGCCCACACCCATATTCCCCAGTTTGTGTAATAGTCTTCTATGTGGCACAGTGTCAAAGGCCTTGCTGAAGTCCCGATAGGCCATGTCCACTGCCCTCCTCTGATCCACCTGCCTAGTCACCCAGTCAAAAAATTCAATGAGGTTGGTCTGACCTTGACCTCCCCTGGTGAGAAACCATGCTGCCTTGGGTCCTGTAGTCCATTGACAAGCAGATGTTCCATTCCTCCTTCAGTAGTGCTTCCATGATCTTCCCCACTACCGAGGTGAGGCTGACTGGTCTGTAGTTCCCTGCTTCCTCTTTGTTCCCACTTTTGTGTAAGAGGACTACATCTGCTGTCCTCCAGTCTTTGGGTACCTCCCATATTTCCAGTGATCAGCTAAACAGGATAGCCAGAGGTTCAGCCACCACCTCTCTTAGTTCTTTAAGGACCCTGGGGTGCACCCCATCTGGCCCCATTGCTTTATCAACTCTTATTACTTCCAGTTCCTTCAGGACCCTTTCTCATGTAAAGGGACTTGTGTCCATTTCTGCACCATTCTCACCCCTTGTACTCCCTTCAGACCCATTACCCTCCTCTTCCTCAGTAAAGACTGAGCAGAAATACCTGTTCAGTATGTCAGCTTTACTGTTGTCATCCTCCACGCGGCCCCCGTCCTCCCCCTTCGGGGGAAGGAAAGGTGTGCTGGAATCTGGGGAGAGAGGGGTGTATTTACCTGTATAAATAGTAGAAGCCTTGTCTTCCAAAACAAGGTTCTCCATAGGGTATAACACACAGGCGCACACACACACACACACACACACACACACACACACACACACTTGTGTGCAATGAGCCTACTCCCGTCAGACCAACACTGGCATTGTAATTCCCCCAGAGTGGTTCTCTTTCATATCCTCTGAAGTGGGTGGAAAGGACAGTAAGGGGGCAGAAGGTTTTGCAAGTACTGTGGTCCCAGCTCATGTAGGGCTTTATAGGTCAGCAATGCGACCTTGAAGGTTATCCGCCACTGCACTGGCAGCCAGTGCAGTTCACACAGCACAGGTGTTATGTGCCTGTATCTAGGGGCTCCAGTTAACAGCCTGGCCATCACGTTCTGCACCAGCTGTAAATGGTGGATATCAACCCCCAGCTGCTCTAGGTAAAGGGTGTTGCAGTAATCAAGATGGGTGGTGACAAAGGTGTGGACCAGAGTAGGAAGATCTTCAGTCAGAACCAGGTGTTTCACCCTAGCTATGTTCCTAAGATGATGAAAGGAAGATTTGACTATGGCCGACACTTGAGCCTTCAAGGTCAAGCTCTCATCAAAAATCATGCCAAGGTTACACACCTGGTCCAAGACAGTTAATGGTGTTCCTTCCAGTTCTAATCCAGAGGGCTGTCCCACCAATGTCCCAGCCAACCTATGATCTGGGTCTACAACCAATACCTCTGTTTTTCCCAAGTTTGGCCTCAGCCAGCTGGCACTCATCCAGTCCTGAATCTCAGTCAGACAGCTGTTAAACACCGCGAGTGTGTGTGTGTGTGTGTGTGTGTGTGTGTTTAATAATGACTTTTTTTTAACATTTAAAAGTCCTGTAGTCTCTTTTGTGAAAGCATGCTGCTCTGCTTTCAAGGAGCTCTGATGGCATGGCCATTGCAGTGGACACCACGTCATGACACTGACGCTGACATGAGACATCGCCCATGATTGGATGAGCTAACGGCTTTCTGAAATTTTTGGTGCAAACATGGTGGTGGTGGTGGTTAGATAGGCACTGAGTGAAGTGTGACAGCTGGGAGGAGAGGACAAAAGCCATCTCCATCAGAGACAAGAAGGTGCAGACATGAAGTAAATACATTTTTGGGGAGATCCAGCTTTTTATAGTGCAGGGCAGGTAACGAAGGTATAAGCGTCATTGGGAGCAAGTGGAGGAGGACCAGTCTGGCGGTTCAGGATTTGTACTGATTTCGTCAAGCAGGTGGGAAGTAGAGAAATGCTGTGGTTGTGAGGATTAAAAAAAAAGAAAGGCAAATGAGTGCTTTTGATATTTGTTTGAGCTACTTATGTGACTGCTGTTGAAAAAGAGACTGAGGGAAGAGGTGAGAGGGCAGCAGGGGGGGCAATAAACATTTGCAGTTTAGGTTTTCAAATTAAAGTAGTGCTGGCCGGCCAGTTGGGGGGGGTTGCAATGATGTATCTACTGTGTACATAAATGCTATATAATGTAGCTGCTATGTACAAAAACACTGATGATATAGCTCCTGTGTAAAATTAAATTTATTTACGCAGTAGCTCAAATAAAAGAATTTATGTAATGGCTTTTGAGTCCACGCCTATTGCATAAAAATGTAAATATATTTATATTGTGTCACTTTACATTTTATGTTCCCCACTGTTAGGACATGGGTTTGGTCTTGATAATCCCTGGTGTCCAATACTGATGCAACTGTATGTTGCTTGATAGTTTGTCCATTGCCACATGTACATGGTGGGCCAAGTGTGTCTGAAGGTACAAAAGAGTTTCCATATCATGAAGTGCTGCTGTTGTCACATTATTCTTGTCGTTCTTGTTTCTACTTTTTATGCTGTGTACCTCTGCTCATCCTCTTCAATATTATATGGTGTATAGCTGATCATCTTTTGACTCTTGCCAGTATATTTCAGTGAGGCATTTTGGTCTTGATAGCAAGTGTTGTTGCTGTCCTTGATTCCAGTTGCTGTTCTCCTGGTTCTCTCCATGTCTCAAATGATCACGAATTGGCTGCATGATCTTGATTCTGATCTATTTAGTCCTAATTGTAAGTTTCTGAGGTCATAGTGGTTTCTGTTGCTGCTCTTCCTGAATCTCATCCATGGTCAGAAATAAACACCGATATTTTGATGCTGATATTCTACTCTTGATATTCTTGTCTGGATTGAGAGAGCTTCTCAGGTCAGCATGATTTCCATAGCTGCTCCTCCTGATTCTCAACTGTGGCCAAGAATTAGCCGGGGTATATTTTGATGCTGATATTGTAGCCCAGATTGTGTATGGCTGAGGTCAGCATGATTTCTGCAGCCGGTCCTGCCAACACTCATCCATGGCCGTGGATTAGCAGTGAGATTCTGTTGATGGTATTGAACTCTCAATAATTCTAGTCCAGATTGTGAGAGCTGTTGAGGTCAGCATGGTTTCTGTAGCTGCTCCAGACTCTCAACTGTGACCAGGAATTACTAGCAGGGATATATTTTGATGCCGTTCTTCTAATCTTGATATTCTAGTCCAGATTGTAAACTTCTGAGCTCAGCATAATTTCTGTAGCTGCTACTCCTGACTCTCATCCATGGCCATGAATTAGCAGTGAGATTCTGATGCTGGTATTTTTCTCTTGATATTTTAGTATGGATTGTGAGCTGCTGAGGTCAACATGTTTTCTTTAGCTGCTCCTCCCGACTCTCATCCATGGATAGGAATTAACGTACGATTTTGATTCTTAACGTAGTACAGTTCTGAAGATATTTTTAAAATCTCCAACTACGGTTCACTTTTAGTTCTTTGGAGTCATCCCCACTACACATTGCAATGGCCAAACCACCACGCAAAATGGCAAAAATCTGCAACATCATCACTAAGGACCATGCATTGCAATTTAAGTCCAATGGCATGTATGAGGATACAGGGAAAATGTTCTGTCACGTCTGTGATCTCCCCGTTGACCATGTTAGGAAGGATATAGTGGTGGATTACTGCAACAGTAAAAAACATGTGAAAAATGCAAGCCAGAAGAATAACACCAGACAGGTAACCCTGCACACCAGCTTTAGCACCAGAACTTCTGCAGCTCCAGGACAGGAGGAAATTGTAATGGACACATTGAGGGCCTCATGTGATGCAAATATATCCATTGGAAAGATGGAACAGCCCTGCTTGAGAGACTGGATGGGGAAGTACATCAAAGGAATTGGAGCTCTTCCAAAAGCAGACACCTTAAGACAAAACTTCTTGCCCCAACTGAAAAGGGAAATGGAGGAGGGACTGTGCCAGCTTGTGAAAGAGAAAATACTCATACCGATGTGCAATGAAACAACCGATGCAGAATCCTGCTGTGTCCAGAACATTTGTTTTGTTGTGGAGTGTGGAAAATCCTTAATAGCATTGGTGGACTGATCAGTCGGGCAACTGGACACAGACCAAGTGCCCATGCTGTCTGAGCGTCTGCCCGACCTGCAAGCATTTATCCCCCCCTTTAATATTTTCCCCAATGCTGTATTTTTGCCTAGTGGGTGGGCCCAGCCAAAAAAGAGGCAATTTTTCAAGTCCTACCTTACTTCTGGTTCTTGTCCCATCTCATCCCAGCATCCTGACCTGGCATCCTGGCATTTCAACTCGTATTCAATTGCATTTTTTCTGTAAGTTCATTGCTCTGTACACACGGTCCACCATGCTGACTCCCCACTGCTACCTGCTTTGTTTTCCTATGTTCCATCAATCCTAATACATAGACCAAAGCACGGGGTCATAACGTCCCAAGACATTATGCCGCATGCGTAAAGCGTGCTGCCAATACAGAGTGATTCCGTGCAGGTATCATAAGCAAGACCACTAGTTTTTGGTTTTTACTGGAAACCCCAGTACAATTCCAGAATTAGGGCTGCCTGAACACCAGTAAAAACAAAGATTTCATGGAATCTGCTATTTTATACCAGATCAATAAATCTACAAAACTTGTATTTTTCTTAAAATTGCCTTCTGTACTATTTTCAGTTTGCTTTATTAATGCTCTGTATATTAGGACTTCTTTTATTCTGATTATTTATACACATACTAAAAGAATGACAGCACAGTCCTATTAAAAATCAAGAAATTAGAGTAACAATCACCAGTGCAATTCCAGAATCTGAAGACTTGAAAACGGAATTTCATTGTTTTAATCACCGTAAATCAGTGGCCTTGATCATAAGTCTTTTTTCTGCTGGGGGCTCCACCCCCACACCCCCGAACCTCCCTCAATTAAGATTCTGAACTCCAGTGGGGGAGTGGGGGGGGGGGGGTTATTGACTATCACACAAAGTGCAAAAAAATATAAAATTACTATGTGTCTGGGACCAGGAATCGAATCCTGTCCCAAACGCTCTGCTTCCCTCCCTTGCTGCCAGTGGCTCATCTCATTGAGCCACGGCAGCTGCTCAGTGGAAGCCCATCCCGACAGAGGTATTATTCTCTGCCTGAGACAGCAAGAGGGTGCAGTACCGTGCACAGAACCATTTGCGGTATTGCACCCTCTCACTACCATGTACGGCGCTGTTTCTGTTTAGCATTTGTGTTGTACGCTATTAAGCATATGACATATTAACCTGGTAGGACAGACAAAGCATGCATACATGTGCTGATGTTAACACCCCAGGTAACCAATCACGGGGTGTTACTCTGCATGCTCGGTCCGCTGCCATTTCTAACACCTCCACCCAGACCTAAACTTTACTGTTCCCCCTCAGATCCGTGGATGGTGCATAAAAGCAGTCTCCTCAGTGATTTGGATCTCACAGCACAGTTTCAGAGCACCGGGGAGAAATTGCAGATAACAGCTTTTGCTACCTGAGACAGAGCAGACTGAGAGAGGCCAACAGCTGTAATGCGTCACCGTTTTGGAGCCACCACCAGCTGACTGAGAGACAGAGGGGAGATTTCACTGCATGCTGCAGCCTGCTGAGCTTTATATAACAAGCATTTGTCAATGTCGAATGTTTGCTTACTGGCATTGGCAGTGGTAGTGTAGAACCTACAGAGCTGCGTAATAGGAATGGCAGTGAAGTATTGAACTGAAGCCAACCCCACCACCACCCTGCAGAGAGTGACAGGCATTGGGGTGTGCATTTGGGTCGTCAGGCATAACGGCCATGCCATTTCACCACACCCCACCCTGCAGAGACTGACAAGTGTGACGTGTTCCTTGGGGTCTTTGGCCCTTATGCACACCCCATTTCATTAGGAAATATGGCGAGATGGGTGCGATATAGGAGAATGGGGTGAAGTTTGGGGCCGAAGAGCCCAAGGCATACCTCGATGCCTCTCAGTGACTGCAGGGTGTGGAATGGTACGAGCATCACAGGCAAGAATCCCAAGTCACACCCCTGATTCCTGTCATTCTCTATAAGGTTGGGCGATTTAGTTGAAAAGCCTAATACCTCAGGCATTCGTTGGTATTTTAACTCCAAATTTTCAACATGTTTGGTTTGTGACCCCACCTCATGAACGGGGGAATATCAGTTTGGTAGCTGAAAGCTGCTTATGCACAGTGACTACGGCATGTAGCACCACAGGTGCAAAAATATTCAACAGGCTGTAAAATGACAGCTGTACTCTTCATGGGGAGGTGTAAAATGGCTATGTTGCAAATGTGTAGTAAAAATATTTTAAAAAAGGTGAAGTCAATGAGCAGACATAGGAAACTGTGCAACGACACCCATTATATAAGTAGGTTGGGATATTTTATAGCAGATTGTCAACTCAGGCATTTTGGTGCCTCCGATCATGAACAGTGTCACTGTGATTTTCTTTATCTGTGCCGAACAATGATTTCCCACAGCGACCACGATCTCTGCACTGAAAGTGTGAAAACACACCTCGCCATGTTGTGAAAAATGCCAGCTGTACTGTTCATAACGGCGTTGAAAAAGCCACTAGTGAAAATCTGGACTGAAAATATTACAAAGTCATGAAGTAACAAGGATGCGTGGAAACTGCACAATGCTCACTCGTAACACAGTCATTTTATGGACTTTTGTTACCAAATTTTCAACATAGCCATTTTAAGACCTCTGCTCATGAACAGTGTAACTGTGAGTTTCTTAATCTTTCCTAAATATTGCTTTCGCACACCAACAGCACCATTGTATGCTACATGTGCGATAACACATTTTGGGAGACATATGAAAAATTGCAGCTGGACAGTTCATAGGAAGTTTAATAAAATGGACATGTTGAAAATCTAGAGTGAAATATTAAATTGCAAACTTACGAGCATGCATAGGAATCAGTAACGCGACGTCGTTAAAGTAATTTTAGGCATTTTTTCACCAAGTTTTCAACATAGCCATTTTAAGACCTCTGCTCGTGACCAGTGTCACTGTGGTTTTGTTAATGTGTCCCATACATTGAGTTTGCACACCGACTGCGCCATTGTGCGCTATATGGGCGGAAACACGCTTTGGGCAGGATGTGAAAAATGACAGCTGTACTGCTCATAAGGAGGTGTGGAAAAATGGCAATGTTGGAAATCTGGAGTGGAAATATTGCAAATTCACAAACCTATGGCGTGCGTGGGAACTGTTAGCATGCTGCGTAAAACAGTCATTTTTAGAATTCTGTCACTGAAATTTGCAACATTGCCATTTTAAGATCTCTGCTCATGAACAGTGACACTGTGATTTTCTTAATGTGTCCCATACACTGAGTTCGCGACAACGATCGCGCCATTGTGCGCTACATGTAGGAAACACATTTTGGGTGAGATGTGAAAAATGACAGCTGTACTACTCATAAGAAGGTGTGGAAAAATGGCAATGTTGAAAATCTGGAGTGGAAATATTGAAAATTCGCAAACCTATGAGCGTGCGTAGGAACTGCGCAACGCACGCTCGTAAAACAGTCATTTTTAGGAATTTTTTCACCAAATTTTCAACATAGCCATTTCAAGACCTCTGCTCATGAACAGTGTCACTGTGATTTTCTTAATTTGTCCCGACATTGATTTCAAGATAACTCGATTGCGCCATTCTGCGCTACAAGGTGGAAACACATTTTGGGTGAGATGAAAATGACAGCTGTACTGCTCATAAGACAGTGTGGTGAAATGGCAATGTTGAAAATCTGGAGTGAAAATATTGAAATTTCGCGAACTTACGAGCCTGCGTAGGAACGTGCACATGCGCATTTCGTTAAACAGTTATTTTTGGAATTTTGGCACCAAATTTTCAACATGGAGGTTTTGGGACCCCTTCTCATGAATGATGTCACTGTCATGGCGGTATTCAGTCCCAAAGGGTGATTTCGCAGTCAGAGCACAGTCACTGCGCAAAATCACCCTTCGAGCCAGAATAACTCCATGACAGTGACATCATTCATGAGAAGGGGTCCCAAAAACCCCATGTTGAAAATTTGGTGCAAAAATTCCCAAAAATGCCTGAGATATGCAATAAAGTTGAAACCCTCCTATCTAGCCCATTATACAGCTTACCGGCATTTCCTCAGTTTGCGGTCGGCTTTGAAGAGTGCAGACGTGTTCCCAGTCCAGCGATGATCATTGTGCCGAGCTCGGAGGTAAGTATGGGGTGAGGGAGGTGTGGGAGGCTGGAGTGCGCAGTGGGTGGGTGCGGGTTGTGGGAGGGCTTGGAGGCAGCGGCAGAACGTTTTGTTTACAGGAAAAAAAAAGACATCGTGGGACCGCTTGCCACGCTTGGGGTGGGCTCCACCGTGGCACCAGGACTTGGGGGCGTTCAGCCAGCGGGATTGGGCACCCCGTCAGCAAAAATTAAAAAAACAAGCGTGGGATCAGTTTGCCACGCTGGGGTGGGCTCCCAGCGTGCACAGGGACTTTGGGGAGGGGCACGTTCAGCCGGCGAGAGTTGGGCACCCCGTCGGCAACAAAACAGTTGCCATGCTGGGTGGGCTCCCAGCGTGGCATCAACTACTGGGGGACGAGGGCGATGCAGCTGAGCCGATGGGGATTGGGCACCCCGTCGGCTATACGCTGCGTGCGGGGGGCGTGCATGCCTGCGGCTGGGGAGGGAGCTGCGCGTGAGCAGCTTCTTATCGCTGCTCACTCAAGCGTAGCTCACCCTTTCAACTGTATGCCACTGAATTTTGGAGCGTGTCATAGACAGCTCCAAAGTGCATTGGCTTACAGGGGCCGCGCCTGCCAGCACAGTGCCTGAATTGGAGGAGGAGGTGACACACCTCTGAAATCTCCGATGAAGGCACTATGTTTCTTGCACATGCGTGCAAGCAAACATAATAAAATGACTATTTTCATTTATTATTTTAAAAAAAGCTCAAGCCTCCACCACCCGCCGTAGTTGTAGTGGACCAGACCAGAGAGCAGCACTACCTGCAGCAAAAGCAGAGGACAGCCTGCTACTGTCGGAGACTGGACGCCATACCTGAAAAAATTTAAAAGGTGCCAGAATCCTCGAGACAGTTTTCCCTGTACTACCACATTTTTGAGGAGGTAAGAAAATGTCCATGGGGCCCAGGGACGAGGACTGAGGGGCCTGGGGACTCAAGGAGGAGGACAGAGGGTCAGGGTGGGAATGGAATGGGTTGTACCTGAATTCCTGAAGTCCCCCTGGCTGAAAGTAACATCTTTTTTTTCTTTACACTGAGTTTTGGCCTGGGCTAGCAATATTCTTGTGGTGTTATACAGGGGTGTAGCCAGAAATTTCCATTTTGTATACAATCTCCAACAGTTACTGCCCCCATTAAAAAAATGTACACATCCTTTCCAAATGGCACCCCCTTTCAAACAAGCCAGATTGTTGTCAGATGATTCCTCTAATCTCTAAAGATGTTATACACATATATGTCTCCTAAACAACAGAAGTTTAAACAGAGACACTCCTCAGTGGCCTACACCAACCCAAATACTACAGATTAGAATGAAAATGTTAACAGAAAGGTATATGGTTTGTGACAGGCACTCAACAAAACTGTACGCAAATGTGTACAGTGAGTATGCCTGTCTACACCCTTGGTGTTATATAATTTTTGTTTTGTACAGTTGTTGGTAATGGTGAGTGTCTCAACAACTACTCATTGGGGACCAGAAAAAGGGAGGGGATAGAGAGACAAAGCTGAAATATATTAATACTTGTTGCAGATAAGTTGCAGAGTGACAGGGCTGAAATATATGTACATATACTGTATATATTAATACATGTTGCAGGCAGGGTATTAACAAACGAGCTGTTAACAGAGAGAGTGGCAATGTACTGGCCGAGTGGAAAGAGAAAAAGGGCAGAGGTAGTCTTAAAAAGGACATATAAAGTACTGTTTCATACAGTGGGTGGTGGATGGTGGAAAAGCTTCCCTAAGGCTCTGGGTGACTGGGTCAGTGAAGAAATGTTTAATGGATTGAAAAGATGATGGGATTGGGAAATAAATAATTTGGCAGATTTAGGGAGAGATGTGGAGGTCAAGTGGAGAGCATGGTAATGGACATGTAGAGAGCAAGTACCACCTTAGGAGGTGGTCTGATAGACCATCAGCCATGTTTGTTTTCCTAAGTTCAATGTATTGTACTGTTTCTTCTCCACTCAGGGTTACAAGCAGTATTGGTTCGACTGTGACAGTATGTGGTGCTGTTTAAAATCTCTGAAGTTTTTTATTCATATTCATACATTTGAACATAAGAACATACAAAGAAGCCAGCAGAGGAAGGCCATTTGGTCTATGTAGTCTGCTAGTATTGCAGGGCACACAGCTTGAGCTACTGTCCCTGCCCTCCCTCCCCACACCTCCCATACTCCCTACCCATGATCCTTTCCTTCCCCCTATGCCTATCCCAGCCTCTCTTAAAGCTACCCACTGTCTTCAATGAGATCACTTTATCTGGCAGTGCATTCCAAGTGGCCACAACCCTCTCTGTGAAGTAGTGCTTCCTGACCTCCCTCCTAAACCTCCCACCCTCCAGCTTAAGCCTGTGCCCCCTCGTGTTATGGTTGCCACTCAGCTCAAAGAGACTCTCCTTATCCACCTTATTTATCCCTTTCAAGTACTTGAAGGTTCCAATCATATCCCCTATCTCTCTCTCTCTCTCTCTCTCTGTCTTCCAGGGAGTACATGTTCAGTGCCCTCAACCTTTCCTCGTATTATATTCTGATATCTGATTGCTTGGGTTCATTAATAGTGGAGTGGATGCTAGGTTTTCTAATATTGCTTAGCAATCACAGCACAGCCATGTGAGATGTGTAGCTGTTGGAACTAGTGTTTGATGGCTGGGAATGGGGATATTAATGCTGCTTTACTGGGTCAGGCTGGGAGGGTGAGGGTGAGGGTTGGCATTGAAATGCTGCAATCCAGGGTAGGGGAAGAACATAAACGTATTTGACTTTATATGATTTATTTACATCTGTGTCTGTCTGCAATGCTTTATCTATGCTGGGGATGGAGGGAAGGATGGTAATATGGGTGCTATTATAGTGGGAGGATGGCTGGGTGCTGCACTGCTGTCTGCTGCTTAAAATGGTTAGTGGTGAGGGAGGAGGGAGGGAGGAGGTTGAAGGCACCTACAGAGTGTGTGTGTGTGTGTGGGGGTCTGTTTTCATTTTTATTTAAAAAGAAGCTGCATGTAGTGGTCTTTCACGTGTGATGTTATTGTAACCCTAGATGGCGCTATCCCAGGGGCTACTACCCCTGCCTGATTTGCCACTAACAGGTTGAGGGGCCTGGATCCAATGGCGGGTGCCTCCACCCAGAGGTCAGGGTTTGCAATAGTTAAACTTACTTGGTCACAGCCCTCTGGGACACTGCAACCCCCCTTTCTTCCCACTAGTGGCCCACACAATATATCAGAATTACCTTCACAGTATACACTTTCCCCCAGGGCTGGTTCAGGCACTGGGACCTCCTGTAAAATAAGATACAGTGCAACAATCACAGTACAATACTTTAACATAGACAAATACCTCAGGCAGTATAACTTTGCTGAAACAAGCAGCTCTGATTTATTTAGGGGAATATAACAAGGACAGGGGGAAATCAGGTTAATTAGCTTATCACTTTACTCATCTACCTATGGCTCTGTGCACAGGCCTATCCCTACCAGTTACTGTCCCTGGGTACCCAAGCCCTAGTGGCTAGTCCAAACCGTGGCAGCTGGTAGGGGCCCTTTCCCACAGAGAAAAGAAAACTTAGTTTAAACAGTCAGCAGTACAGTGATTCCATTTGGATTCAATGTGGCAATTCAACAGGGAGCGACCCTGAATTAGTACTCACGACCTCCAAACAAGATAGGGTCCTTCAATGTCAGCAGGGCTACTCTTGAGCTCCACGAGACTCCTCACACATTTATATGGCAAACTGCAACAGGCAAAAGTCCTTTAATAGCAGCAGGATTCACTCGCTAACCAAGCCTCCTCACACATTTATATGGTGAACAGTAACAGGCAAAAGTCCTTTAATGGCAGCAGGATTCACTTGAGGTACACAAGCCTCTTCACACATTTATATGGTAAAACAGAAAGTACTATACCAGGCAGGCTGCTTCTCTATCCCGATCGCAATTACTGCACAATACCCGGGAGAACACACAGCAGATTCAGTTCCTGACAGACCGAGTGCAATTCAGCAATTTCTCCAGTCTTCTACAGGGTGAGCCTGGTTTCTACTCTTCAGATATCCTTTGATTCTCTTCACAGGACGGATTCAGTCCTAACAAGCAGTTATACAAGCTGCAGACCGGAACTCTGGGCCTTACACACGTTTCCTGACTAAAACTGCACACTGAAAAAACATAGGGCTCCTTCCTTCTTCACTGCCAGAGCTCAACTGAAACTCCAACAGACAAAACCGGGCACTTCCTTTGAGTTCCTCCCAGTTCTTGACTGGATTGGCTGTCACTCACAATAGACTGCTCTTGTTGGTCCAAAAAGACGCCGAAGTCTAAACTACATCTCCCAGAGTTACTGCCCATACAATCCTCTTGTGGCTGGCTCAGATTATGAGTCCAAGTTCTGATTCGTCCAAGGCACCATTTTAGAGCTAGCTTACCCCACACTGATTGGTCCAGTTCAGCAGTTCAAAACCAGAATGGGGAACTAGGCAGACACAGTTCTGACTGCAAAGAAAGCAGGTTAGACAAACTGTAATTTCATTATTACTCTAAATGGTTTCTGGCAAACAGTTACATCTTTCAGATAGGTTCCCTTTGCACTCCTAGTGACTGCAAAAATGGAGTGAATTGGCAGCAGCTCGAGTGGTACTCAATCAAAGAAACACACAGTCCCCCATACAAACTAATTATGTCTGCAAGCAGACGGCTCTTAAAGAGACAGTACCAGAGGTTCTAAAAACACTCACTGATAAATGGCTTAAACGCCAAACACCATTCAGGCTTGGAGCATTCAAGCAAGCTCTTGGAAGTCTTTTGGGAACCCCCATTTGCAGGGGGGTTACATTATACAAATAGAGAATAGAACATTTGAGAAGTCAGATGTAATTTCTGCTGCCTCCCAGCCGCTGCACTACTACTGTGGTGGTTTTACTTTTTTATTATTTCTTTTTTGCTCTGCTTCCTACCGCTCTCTGCTGGTCTCCTTTTCACTAAATGTTAGAGTACTTACGCTGTATAGTGATGTTACAAGAAATGTGTTAATTACTGTAAGCACAGCGAAAGTAATACTTGAATGTAGGCACTGTATTGCATTGTAGAAGTATTGCGTTAGGGACAAGCCTTTGACCTGATTATTGCAGTTTAAATTTCTGAACCCTTTTTCTCTGCCCCTACCTGTCCATTCTCTCCACTCTGTAGAGCAACAGCATTGAAATTGAACACCATTTGACTGTGGCTCCCTGCCCCCTGCCTGCCCCAGCCTAATCTTCTGACCTCAGACCCTCGAGTCAACCCCCACCCCACCCCCACAGCTACCTCTGCTTGCCCTACCCTTAATCCCTCTTTTGTGTAACCTCTACACATCACCTCCATACCTCTCAACCTCCTGCCTCATAAATCAGGGACAAGGCTTAAAAATCAGGGACAAAGGACCAAAATCAGGGACACATGTTCAAAATTAGAGATATCCACCCAGAAAGCTGGTAGAATGTGGGGCTTAGTGCAAAATACATTTTCTAAAGAAGAACACATCTGTAACTTTAATGCTTGACATTGTTTTGTGCTTAAAGTCCCCACTGTTTAGCCACAAAAACGCAAATCTTAGGATGGAGAGAGTAAAATTTTGAGGCAAAATCAGGGACATCCCTGAAAATCAGGGACACTTGAGAGGTATGATCACCTCTTCTCTCTGAATCCCCCACTTGTGTTTATCCTTAACACCCCCGCCCCCAGCTCCCTGCCCTGTCGCCAGTCTACTCCTCCAACTAATTCCCTGCTCTTTCTCTCACAGACAAGAACACCAGGCACTTAGCGGGTGGAAGCGCCCCTGCAGCGGCGCAGTATGGCCACAATCTCGGCCGCTGCCTGCCACCTTCTGCCGACCTCTGCCCACCCTCCTAGAACGGCAGCTCAGGCACAGCCCCCAGCTACAACCGCTGAATTTGAAAGACTCACAAGTTGCTTTCTCCTGCAACCCAATTGGTGCGGCTGTTCGGTAGCAGACACTGATTGGTCCATCCGTCCGGCTGCTGCAACCCCATTGGAGAGCCTTCTCAGCGGGCTTCTGGGGAACTTTTTTGAGAAGCCAGCTGTAATTTCTGATGCCTCCCAGCTGCCGGACTACTACTGTGGTGTTTTTTTCTTCCTGCCCCCCACACCCCACCCAGGCCTCCTTTAAATAAGCCTTAGACACTCCCACCTTCTCAACCCTGCTAGCTAATTGGCCCAAACAGGCCCATGACACTACACTGATTGATGGCCTTTGGCCAGGCTACTCCATTTGCCTTTCCTCCTCTGTGAAGTCAGTCCTTCCACCAGGTCAAGAATTACCAATTGAACTACCTTTCCCCCTGTACTTACTTTGTAACAACGACACCGGAACACCTCCTGTACCAGTTATAGCCTCCACGCAGCTTCCTACCCTTCCCACCCAAACTCTACCTCTCCACCCCCTTTCGCCTCCATTCCTGGTTTCCAAGACCACTATCTGTCAGGATAACTTCATAGCCTACTCATACCCTGACACACCACTGAAGATGGAGTTCCGGCAATGTGCCCTCCTGGCTATGACCCTGCTTACACTAGGTGGGCATATCTTCTGCACTGATTCCCAGAAAGGGCCTAGTTCTCCCATAAGAATTCATCCAGTACTGCACTACGCTCCTGGCTGCATAAAGGATATTACCTACTCCACAGTGCCAGGCTTTGGCCATTTCAGCTGGCTCCCAATATGACTCCAAAGACTGCTAACCTCGCCCAACCCCCTGCCTTTTTTCTATCTGCCATACTCCCATTGCCTCCACATTCTTAATAACCAGAAAAGATCCTCTTCTCAGCAGCAAAAGAATAATAATCTCTGTCAGAAACAGCAAAAAATATATCTACTCAGACTCATCCTTCTGCTTCTACTAATATCTGGCAATGTACACCAAAATCCTGGCCCAGCTAGGGATGCATTGTCAAAAAACAATAATAAGGAAGGAACAATTACACTCGTCAACATAAATATCTGCAGTCGACTCAAAAAGATAGACTGCCTGCAAGCCTGGGCATTACAACACAACCCTGACATACTCGCAGTCGTTGAGACATGGCTCACTCCAAAAATACCAGATTCCGCTGTCTCAGTACCAGGTTACACACTTTTCAGGAATGACAGGATCTCAAAATGAGTAGGGGGCTGTGCGTTATACATTAAAGACTCGATAAAGGGGATTGCTGTCCCTCTACCCCACCTTACTAGTACTGCACAAATCCTCCCCATAAAAATTCAGTTGGAGGCCCACAATAAAGCACTAACCATACTTACTGTACACATTCCTCTGGAAGTGAAATTTCCAGGATTTGAAGAACTCATGGAGGTTATCAGATGTCAGTATCTCAACTCTGAATCTATTATTCTAGGGGATTTCAATATAAATTGGTTGGCACCCCTGACTGGCACATATAAAGACACTGTTGCAGGGCTACATCTTACACAACTCGTTGGCTCACCCACCAGAACAAATTACAAAACTGGATCTAGCACACTACTTGACTGGATCCTCACAAACTGCCCGGGTCGTACCTCCAATGTGACAGTCCACCCAGACTCGATGAGTTACCACTCTCTTGTAACCTGCAGCTGGACCAACAAATTTAATGCAACAGCCCCCCAATTAATCTCCAATCGTAAACTAAAAAGGGGTCACCTGGAGTACCTTAAGGAGCAGTTGCGCAACACTGACTGGAGCCCCCTTGACACAGCGGAGGTTATGGACACTGCACTTGAGTACTTCATCAAACAATTCAGTGCTGCTTGTGGCTGCCATGCTCCTGTGCAGAGGACAAAGATCTGTGGAAGACACAGCCCCTAGATCATGCCAGACTTAATTGACTGCATAAAAGACAGAGACTACTGGTGGCATAGTGCACAGACCTCAGGCAAACAATCAGACTTCCAGGAATACAGAACACTACAGAATGACTGCACCCAGACCATCGGCTCTGCCAAAAGTATGCATTTTAGGGAAGCATTCCAAACTACATGGGGAAACAGCAAGTCATTTTGAGATAACTTAAAAGGTGTGACAGGGAAAGTCAAGAAAGAGGCTCCACAAATGCTCAACATCTATGGTGCTCCTACCCTTGACCCCCTGACTATTGCCAACACATTTAACAAAGCATTTACTGACCTGAACAGTGTACTTCCGACAAATTTTTTAAAGAAACCAACCTAAGCCTAAGCCAAAACCTAGGGCCCACTCAAATATCACCCTCTCTCTTCTATTTCAAAACTGTCAACTACAACCAAGCAAGAAAGTACATTCGTAAGGTACTTGGAAAATCCAGGAAAAGCAGCGACATGCTTGTCCTCAAACTTATCTCCCTTGCACTTGATGAAATCCTAGCTCCCATTATTAAGCTGCTGAACTTATCCCTGCAGCTATCTCAACTACTCCCAAGCTTTGAAATCAACCCTAGTAACACCAGTGCACAAGAGCTGTGACCTGGCATTGCATGCCAATTACAGACCTATTTCTATCCTTCCACCACCGTCAAAAGCACTGGAATGCATTGTCTCAGACCAGCTGGTTGAATACCTAAATAATTACAACATCCAGTGTCCTGAACAACATGGATTTCAGAAAGGGCATAGTACCTCCACAGCTCTTCTGGAGTTCACTAGCTTCATACACAGTTCACTGGACAAGGGTAGCCTTGTTGGTATGGCATTTATTGATCTAACAAATGCTTCTGACACGGTCAGTCACTCCCTATTAATTCAACAACTCACATCGATAGTCTTCTCTAACCTAGCTACAAACTGGTTCAAAAGCTACCTAGCTGATTGTTACCAACAGGTAAAGATTGGAAACATCACATCTGGGACCCTACCAGTTTGTTGTGGGGTCACCCAGGGATCAATCCTAGGTTCCCTCCTTTTCAGCATCTTTCAAAATAGCCTACCTTGATCATGTGACCAACTGATACTTCTCTATGCAGATGATGCTGTGATTTTTACTTGTCAACATGACCCTCACACCCTAAAATATCAGCTACAACATGCTTTCAAACAAACTGAAGATTGGTTCAGAGCCCACAAGCTGGTTCTGAACTATAAAAAGACAAAAGTAATACTTTTTAGCGGTACTAGAAACAAACGCAAAGCAGCCTCCCTTAACATCAACTGCATAGGGGTTCCTCTTGAACAAGTGGATCAATTCAAATACCTGGGGGTTACGCTTGACAGTTCCCTCTCCTATGCAGAACACATTGAGAATGTGGCCAAAACAGTCAACATAAGAATTGGGCTTCTGTACAGGCACAAGAAATGTCTGACACCCAAAACCCTCCAAACCACAATCCATAACACAATTGTCTCCATCATCGACAATGGATTGGTTATATATAGCTCAGCCACTCCCATTGCACTACATAAGATAGCAGTAGCCCTAAACAAAGCCTGCTGACTGCTCACCAATTCCCTGCAACTAATGCACACATGCGACCTTTATGAGCAAGCCGGGTGGCTACAACTTGAAAACAGGATACAATACCAAACCTGCCTCTTTGCTAAAAAATCAATACTAGGACTACAACCTCCTGGAGTCACAAACCTATTAAACTTATTCACAGGTCCGCACCACACCAGGAACTCTGACCATCAGGTTCTCACTGTCCCTCACTGCAGAACCTCCCAAGGGCAGAGATCATATGCCTATCGGGCACCACTTTGGCTCAATAACCTCTGTACTGAACTTAGCGTCATGCAGAGATTGGGGCTTTTCAAGACCAAGCTAAAATAACACCTACTGATGAAAAGCTCCTGTGACTGTACTTTCTAATTACACCACAGACACCCTATATTTCTGACCCTGGTCTATCTCAATTTCGGGCCATCTTACCATCCCCTCGCTATTTCTGACTGCTACTACTCCTCCAAACTATCCCTGTCTTTGCCCTGCAATCCCCTCCATTCTCCTCTCCTCTCCCACCTCCCCCCAAATAGTTATCTTCTCCCCTCCCCATATTCTTTTTTGGATAGCTTCTTACTGTCTTTTACCTGACAATGCCACCTAGGCTGCTTCTGTTACCTGAATTAACCTAATGTTAAAACCTCTCTGTTTCCTATTTACAATGTATTATGTTTATGTTTACTCACCTAGCTAGATATTCCTAAACCCACATTGTATGTATACCCACCCTCTATGACGTGGAACCTTTGTAAAAGAGCGGTCTCCTGCTCAAAAGTATTGTAATCCAAGATTAAAATAAATAAAATAAAATAAAAAATACTGTAATACAATGATTGCAGTGTGCAGTACAGCAGATTATGAAAGAAACTGTATACTGTACAACTGTTTAAAGTAACAAATGTAAACTAAAGTAGACCCTAGATACAATGACACAACATCTACAGGCAGAAGTAAAGCTTAGGTATGCAAGTAAACTAGAAACTTGAAATGCACTGGCACTAGCAGTGATTTTTGTTAATTTAGTCTCACACTTCCAGAGTTTTCAATCACTGCTTCTGCCAGTGGATGTTGTGTCGTTGCATCTAGGGTCTGCTTTAGTTTACATTTTTTACCTTATACCGTTGTACAGTATGCAGTTTCTTTCATAATCTACTGTACTGCACACTGCAGCCATTGATAACTTTAGAAACACTGTTTCTCTAATGTTGCTTATTGAGACAGAATTAATTTATAATTAGGGGAAGTTGTGTGCGCTAGTGTTTAGTACACTGAGCAATAGCTGTAAACCTGCTGTTGTTAGTCAAATAAGGACACAGTATGGGGAAATGAGACAAAATGTGCATGACATACTATCATATATTGCATTATATCATATCTCCCATAATGTTTGTTTAGTCATAAAAATGCATGGCATCACTGACTGAATTATTGTTATGAAATGGCTAGAGGGAGAGCAGATCACTTCTTACAAACAATATACAGTAATGTGCTTTAACTTCCTGCCAGTGCTCGCTACCAGCCTGGCAGGAAATTATAGCACATAATATTGTTTATAAGAAATGCTCTGCTCCCCTTCGAGGCATTCCAGGCAGCATCAGCCACTGTTTTAAAATGGTTCTGACAATGATGCCATGCACAGTTCTGCTGTGCCTGTCAGTGTGATTTTTAATTCAATTAAAGCAGCAGCAGCTCTAGCCACAAATGGTTACCAGGGCACAGCTGGGGCACAACAGATTGCAGCCAGTGCACTGATATATTGTTGCTATGGGGGAAGCTCTGCAGCATATGGGGCACCAACTGGGGCACAGCATGTTTTTACCGGGGCACGTCCCCTGGCGGGCCCTGGTGTAGAGCCGCCACTGAATTAAAGGCAAGTGGCTTGTCATGGGTGAAGTTAAAGTTCAAGTTTATTGCAGGAAAAGCTCCATTGAGCAGGCTTATTCACAAGAAGGTCCGGATTACATAAAAACAGGGGTACTTGCATATGGACAACAAGGGTAGGTGTGATACATAAAGCATAAATGCAGAAATTATAGGTGGCACAAAATACAGAATGACTGCATGACAGTAACAAACAAGCATTTGTCTATGCCGAATGTTTGCTTGCTGGTATTAGCATTGTCAATGCAGGAGTTAGACAGATGCACAATAGGAATGGCAGTGAAGTACTGAAGTTCACGCCAACCCCACCTCCATCCTGTAGAGATGGACAGGCACTGGGGTAAGTGTTTGGGTCATCGACCATGACAGGCATGTCATGTCGCCTCACTCTATTCTGCAGACAGTGATACATGTTGAGGTGTGCCTTAGGGTGTTTGGCTTTACAGTTACCCCATTCCATAAGGATATACGCTGAAATGAGTTCAGCATAGGAGAATGGGGTGAAGTCTGGGGCCGAAGAGTCCAAGGTACACCTCGATGCCTGTCAGTGGCTGGGGGGTTGGGGTGGGATGGCATGAGCAGTACAGTCATCAATCCAAAGGCACACCCCGATGCCTGTCAGTCTGTACAGGGTAAGGACGTTATGGTTAGAAACCCTACCGCCGCGGGTATTTCTTGCTTTTCACACTACAAATTTTCAACATGGCCTTTTTGTGTCCCCACCTCATGAAAGCATGTGGGACCTCTTCTCATGAAGAGTGGCAGTGTGATTATGTCAATGTGTCCCAAACATTGACTTCCAACAGCGACAGTGCCATTCTGCGCCACATGTACAAAAACAGAGATTGGGCAGGATGTGAAGAATGACAACTGTACCATCCCCAAGGAAGTGTGAAGAGATGGCAATGTTGAAAATCTGTACTGGGAATATTAAAAATGCTTGCATGTCCAAGTCTATGCTACGTGGAAACTGCGCAATGCATGCATGTTACACAGTCATTTTATGGACGTTCGTCACCAAATTTTCAACATAGGCATTGTAGGACCTCTGCTCATGAACAGTGTCACTGTGATTTTCTTACTGTGTCCAGAACACTGATTTCCCACAGCAACCATGCTATTCTGTGCCAGAAGTGCAAAAACACATGTCAGCCAGGATGTGAAAAATGACAGCTGTACTGTTCATAAGGAGGTGCGGAAAAATGGCAATGTTGAAAACCTGGAGTGAACATATTACAAATGTGTGAAGTTATGAGCGTGCATGGAAACTGCGCAACACATGCTCGTAACACAGTCATTTTATAGACTTTCATCACCAAATTTTCAACATAGGCATTTTGGGGCCTCTGCTAATGAATAGTGTCACTGTGATTTTCTTAATATGCCCCCAACACTGATTTCCCACAGAGCCCTTGCTATTCTGCACTGGAAGTGGAAAAACACATTTCAGCCAGGATGTGAAAAATGACAGCTGCACTATTCATAAGGAGGTATGGAAAAATGGTAATGTTGAAAATCTGGAGTGAAAATATTGCAAATTGGAGAACTTACGAGTGTGTACAGCAACTGCGCAATGCACACTCGTAGAACAGTCATTTTTTTAATTTTTCCCAGCAAATTTGCAACATAGACTTTTTGAGAACCCACCTCATGAACACTGGCACTGTCATTTTGTTAATCAGTCCCGGAAGGTGATTCCACGCAGTGACCGCAAAATCACCTTTTGGGGCAGATTAACCCCATCACAGTGCCAGAATTCATGAGGAGGGATCCCATAAACCCCATGTTGAAAATTTGGTGCCAAAATTCCCAAAAATGGCAGAGATATGCATCAGAGTTGAAAAAAAAAATATTTATACCATTATACAGCTTACCAGCATTTCCTTAGTTCGTGGTCAGCTTTGAAGAGTGCAGGCGTGTTCTGGTCCGCAAAGATCGTCATGCTGGGCTCCATAGGTAAGTATGGGGTGGGGAAGTGTGGGGAGGAAGGGTGCGCAGATGGTCAACGCGGGTTGAGAGGGGCCATCTGACTCGACAAGGGACCATTTTTTGCTTTACAGGTACAAAAAAAAAGACATTGTGGGACTTGTTTTTTTTTACAGGGGCATTTCTGGACATTTGGCACGCTGGGGTGAGCTCTAAGCATGCCAACCAACTCTTGGGGGGGCCAGCTGTAGCCAATGGGGGATTGGGCACCCCCTCAGCACTGGGGGCCAATAAATATTGTTTGCGAACACAGCAGCAAGGCGCCACCATGTTCACAAACAATATTAGAGTAGCAACGTTCCGCCCAGCAATGATGGGTCGCTCCCTCATTGCATCGAATCGCTGACGCTGCAATGATGAGGTGGCCCCTGATTGCTGCGGCAAAAACATTACAAGTTGGTGGCACTTCTGGAAGTCAGTGTCATCAGCACACTCTGCCTCCATTGGTGCACCACTGCCAAGCCCCCAAATGTAATGCCTCTGTTGGCTGCCACACTGCCGAGCCTCCCGAACCCACTTCTCTTCTAAGCTGTCACATAATGTATCTTGCGCATGCGTGCAAGCAAGCATAAAAACAAAGTAGAATGCACAACTCTGGGTGAAGTTTTGTAATAATGATTAAAGTGCCTAATGAAGAGGGATGGGGAAGGATGGGGACCACAGTGTCTTGTCATGGTTATGAGTGGCACTGTTGCATTATTGTAAAGCAGTATCTGCTGCTGTTAGTTGGAGCATTTTATTATTTATAAGCACTATACACTGTGATTGAGAGGGACACGAGAAAGTTTGAAAAATGGTCAGAAGTTTGGTAGCTGAGGTTCTATTCAAAGAAGTGCAAAACAATGCATTTGGGGCAAGGGAACCCGGGGAGAGCTACACAATTGGGGCCGAGTTACAGATGATCACCAAAGAAGAAAGGGACCTGGGGTTATAATATTTGAAGACCTAAAGTAGTCTAAGCAGAGTACAAAGGGCTGCAGGGCAAGCAAGTGGCATGCGGGAGTGCATAAGCAGGGGTATCACTAGCAGAAGGAGGGAGGTAGTACTGCCATTGTATAAACTACTGGTGAAATCTCACCTAGAGTAGTGTGTGCAATTCTGGAGGCCGCACCTTCATGAAGACATTGACTGGGTGGAGGCAGTTCAGAGAAGGGCTACAAAGAGGGTACAGGACTGCACCAGAAAACATATGAGGAGAGATTAAAAGACCTCAGTATGTACTCACTAGAGGAGAGGAGGGATCGGCTGGACATAAGAGAAACATACAAGCACCATAAGGGCATAAATAAGGTGCAGGGGAGGCAACTTCCAATATAGGAGGAGTTCAAGAACAATGGGGCATGATATGAAATTAGATGGTGGCAGGTTGAGAGGAAATGTGAGGAAGTTTTTTTTCACAGAGAGGGTGGTGGACTCATGGAATGGTCTGCCACAGGTGGTGGTTGGAGCACGCACAGTGGAGGGTTTTAAGTATGCCTGGAACTGGCATAAGGGAACCATAGAGGTAGGAAGGAGGGGTAAAAAGCCATTGACCAGATAGAGTCAGAGGTCATAAGCAAGTGTAGGGGGTAGGAGCAGACTGGATGGGCCTAGCGGTCCTTATCTGTCTACAATTGTTAAGTTTCTATGTTTCCCTTCCAGTGCCTAGTTCCTGGCAGCAGAAAGTGATTATTACAAAATGCACCAGCCTCTGTTTTGAAATAATTTGTGCAACTACAGTACAGTAGTATTTATTTTTTGTTTACCATGGTGGAGGGCTAAGCAACAACAATCTTTTTTTTTGGTTTTTCTGCTAAGTACTTAGCATTGGCTCTGACAGTTGTGTGACAAAATGTGATTAAACCTACTCAAGATACATTAGCAGCTGCTTAAAGTACAGCTGGTGACAATGGCAGTGTCAAACTGACAGCCTGCTATGAGAGGTGTGAATTGCCACCTACTTTATGGAATACAATCAGATTGGAAGATTAAGCCTGCCTCACTTGGTGCTTCCTAAGCAGTAATTTCTTTTATATTATTTGTTTTGGGGGGGGGAGTAAAATCATAGCCAAACACAAGTTGCTTTCAAAATTTGGTTTTATTTCTGCATGGATGTGCAGATGTATGTAGTTTGAAATCATACACACACACACGCTTTTATAGATACTGATATTTTCTATGCTGCATAATCATTTAGATTACTCATTTCACCTGGAGTACTGCCACAGCAAATCCCAAGCAACAAGACATCACAGTTTGGAGCCCAGGCTTCGGATTTTTAAAAACCAGTAGCCTCAAGTTTAAATCCCACCAAAACCATTATTCACTGTGTCATGACCTCAAGCAAGTCACTTGACTTTCTCTTGCTTCAGTTTATCCAAGAATCCATTGAGGATGGATGCTGGACCACAACTGAAAATGATAGCCCTCTGAGTCAACAGACCATAACAAAATATTATGAAATGGAGTTTAAGTTAAGGAAGAAACAGTTTGAGGGGACAAAAAAAGTTTACATTGGGATGCATCATCTCATTTTAAGTGTGGGTTCTGTGTTAAGACATTATAGTCAGGATGGAAGACTGAGCAATGGAGGAAGGAAAGTTATGTGACTTGTGTCCAGATGGTCCAGTAACTGTCCGTTGCAGGATGTGAACCTGGGTATAGTGTGTAGAATCATTGCTGTCTGCACTGATATGTCTGGTCTGCCAGGTCTGGACTACTTCCAATTGTAAACCATTGAAAGAAAAGTAGACAGCCAGTCAGGTCATCCTCTCTGAATGCAGGCCAGCATAGCAGTAATTTGAGTATGCTGCACTAGGCAGAAGACACCAGGAGAAAGGACTGCTGTGTGACTGGACTTCTCTGCTGGGACTATATTGACTTCCTTCCCACCCAAAGCTAGTTCTAATTTTATAGGCACAGGATTTGACTGACAACAGGAACTTCCTGTTTGGGAGCAGAAAGTGAGTGATCACAGAGCCACCGAAGACCCACCATCCTAGAAGGGCAAGAGTAGCTCTATAGCCCCCTCTAGCTGCTGGAGGTCTGCCTCTGAGCAAGTAAGGGGTCTACTGAGCAATATAGGATAGTCTTGTCTCAGAACAGGACAATCAGGAGCTTAAAAGGCACACAGGCAGAAAGTAAGAAGAGAGAGAAAAAAAATGTAGGAAAGAGTAAGGATTGCAAACAGTTAAGGGGCCAGAAATAAGACAAGACTGGAGTGGTGCAGTGCAGGGGCTGTGGAGCAGCAGTCTTCCAAGAGATGTTCTGGAGGATGTGGTGTTGTCCCATCTGCAGACACCTGTCTGGGCTGAGGGAGGAGGCTGCTCACCTTCAGGCTGAGTTGGCCAGAATTTGTGGGACCTCCTCTTCCATCCAGGGATCACCAGTGCCACTGCCGTTGCCCCAGAGGTTGCCAAGAAAGAGGAGCGGTTGTACCACAGTGGGCTCAAGGAGGGTGAGAGTGGTGGAACAGAGGTGCATCCCTTCAGTTGTACCACTCCACAATTCCTATGCCATTCTGGCAATGTGTGGTTCCTCTATGGAGGCAGCCGCAGTGGAGACCAAGGAGGATGCTGGGAACCTCCACAAAGGAGACCCATAGGAGGGTGGCAGGGGACCTAACAGGGAAGGAAACAACTCCTGGTGGGGGACTCCATTGTTAGGAAGGTAGAACTGGGGGAGGAAGGGGAGAGGGAGGTAAGGTGCCTGCCTGGCACCATGGCTTTTATGGGACAGGGAGCGAATCCTCAGGATTGCCGGAGCAGCTGCACAGGGTAGGGAGCTGGATCTCATTGTCCACCTAGGAACAAATGACCTGACTAAGAAAGGGATTAGAGAAGTGCAGGAAGAGTTTGTGGAATTGGGAGGGGCCTTAGACAAGTAGCAAGCATAGTAGCAACCTTCGGAGGTGCTGCCCATCTATGGCATAGGAAAGGCTAGGGTGTTCCGCACCATGGGATTCAATCAGTAGTTGAAAAACTGGTGTGGAGCTTAGGGATTTGGCTTCATTAGGGACTGGGGGTCCACCTGGGGTGATGCAAGCCTATACTGGCATGATGGGCTGCATCTGTCCAGGAGGCAAACCAGAATCCTAGGTGATAGGTTTAAATGCTTCATTAGCAAGCATTTAAACTAGCCAAGGGGGGGCACTGGAAAGGAGCAGGGAAATCCTAGCCCCCCCCAAAAAAAATCATGGTAGTAAGTGCGGGAAACACCAACATAGGTTGATAGGGAGAAGGGCAGGGGTAAATGGAGAAAGTGACAAAGGCAAGAAGGACAGGGATGGGGCAAAATGGAGTAAGGCCATCAGAAAATGGAGGGTAATGAGTACCAATGCCCATAGTCTGGGCAACAAGCTCCCTGAGCTGGTGGCCTTGATGGAAATGGGATGCCTGGATATCATAGCAGTCACAGAAAAATGGTACACAGAGAACCGTGACTGGGATGTTAACATACCAGGGTACATAACCTACAGGAGAGACAGGCAGGGGAGGAGAGGGGGAGGAGTAGCTCTCTATGTAAAGGAAGGGATAAAAGCAACTGAACAAAAGAGTAAACAGGGAGGAGGCACTGTGGTTCCCTTGGAGACTGGAAAGGGCACCACAATCCACAGGGGTTGTGTACAGACCCCATGTCAGGGGAGGGAATGGACAAGGATATGATAGAAGGCATTCTTAGAATGGCAGAGAAAGGGGAGATACTATTGATGGGAGACTTGAATATGCCAGATGTTAACTGGAGCACATTTGCTGCAGCCACATCCAAGAGCAGGGCCACTCTTGATGCCCTACAAGTGGCAGGCCTCAGACAGCTAGTTTCAGAACCCACTCATGAGGGAGCAATCTTAGACCTCATACTCTCAAATGGGGGCAGTGAGAGGATCTCAGATCTAGAAGTGGGTTGCCATCTGGGAACAAGTGACCATCAAACAGTGTGGTTCACGTTAAACTCAGCTACAGAGTCAAGCCATACAAAAGTTAGGGTACTGGACTTTAGGAAGGCTGACTTTGGCAAGATGGGAGAGTGCCTCAGAAAAGCACCAGCGAACAGGCTAGAAGGAGGTGTGGAGCAACAATGGGGAATCATCAAAACTGCCATCAAAGAGGCAACAAGCCTTTGTGTGAAGCAAATAAACAAATCAAAATGAAAGAAAAAGTCACTATGGTTCTCTAGAGGTGGCTGTGAAAGTCAGGAAGAAAAAGATAGCATTCTGGAAGTATAAGGAAACACAGAAGGAGCAGGACAGAGAGCTGTACCAGTTAAGGCAGAGGGAAGCAGGGAGGAAAGTCAGAATAGCAAAGGCCCAAACTGAGGAAAAGATAGCCAACTCGGTTAAGAAGGCGGATAAAACCTCTTATAGGTACATCAGCGAGCGTAGAAAGACAATGGGAGTGATAGTGAGGCTGAATAGAACGAACGGTGGGTGGGCAGAGGGGGACAGTGAAAAAGCAGGGATATTAAACGAATATTTCTGCTCAGTATTCAGAAAAGAGGAGGGGGAAGTGCCTAATCCAATTAAGAGAAGCACTCTTGATAAGGGGGTCGATCCCAGTCCTTTCACAGAAGAAAGGGTTCTGCAAGAACTCCTAAAACTGAAGGTGGACAAAGCAATGGGTCCTGATGGAATTCACCCCAGAATTCTAAAAGAATTAAGGAAGGAACTAGTGAAACCACTGGCTACTCTTTTAATAAATCATGGGAGGATGGTGTGGTACCCGAGGACTGGAGGAAGGCGGATGTGATTCCCCTTCACAATAGTGGGACCAAGACAGAGGCAGGAAACTACAGACCTGTCAGCCTGACCTCTGTAGTAGGGAAAGTGATGGAGTCACTTCTGAAGGAAAAATAGTTGAGTACCTAGAGGCCAGTGGGGCACAGGACCCAAAGCAGCATGGGTTCACAGCGGGAAGGTCATGTCAGACTACTAATCTAATAGATTTCTTTGACTAGGTGACAAAAGTAGCAGACCAGGGAGGGGCTGTGGTCATGGCGTACCTAGATTTTTAGCAAGGCATTTGACTCAGTCCCAGACAAAAGATTAATAGTCAAATTAACTAGCCTGGGAGTGGATCCCAAGGTGGTAGCCTGGGTAAACCATTGGCTGCACAACAGAACACAGAAGGTAATTGTAAATGGAGTCCACTCTGAAGAAAGAGGGGTTATTAGTGGGGTACCGCAGGGTTCAGTATTGGGTCCAGTCCTTTTTAATGTCTTCATCAGTGACATTACAGAGGGACTGGAAGGAAAAGTATGCCTTTTTGCAGGTGACACAAAGATCTGCAACAGGGTTGATTCACAAGGAGGTGTGGAAAGGATGAGAAGGGACTTGACAAGGTTGGAGGAATGGTTAGAAGTATGGCAGCTAGGATTCAATGCAAAGAAGTGCAAAACAATGCACCTGGGAAACAAGAACCCAGGGTAAGACTATTCAATGGGGGGGGATAGTAACAACAACAAAAAAGGAAAGGGACCTGGGGGTAATCATATCAGATGACCTTAAGGTTAGCAAGCAATGTGAGAAGGCAGTAGGGAGGGCTGGGGGTATACTGGGATGTATAGGGAGAAGGCATCAGCAGCAGAAAACAGGAAGTTGTTATCCCTCCGTACAGACAGTTGGTGAGACCCCATCTGGAGTACTGCATCCAGTTCTGGAGACCCCATCTCTGCAAGGACATAGACAGAATAGAGGCAGTCCAGAGGAGGGCAACTAAAATGGTGCAGGGTCTACAAGAGAAGCTGTATGAGGAGAGACTAAAGGAGCTTATATGTATATCCTTGAGGAAAGAAGGGAGAGAGGGGACATGATAGAAACGTTTAAGTACCTCAGTGGAATCAACAAAGTCCAAGAGGGTAGCATCTTTCAGAAATAGAGACTTGCAAGAACAAGGGGACACAATTTAAAGATAGAAGGGGCGCAGTTCAGGGGCAATGTGAGGAAGTATTATTTCACAGAGAGGGTAGTGGATGCATGGAACAGCCTTCCTGAGGAAGTTGTGGGGTCTAAAACTGTAGGAAAATTCAAGAATGCATGGGACAGACATAATGCAATTCTTGTGGGGGGTAGGAAGAAATAGGCTGTTGGTTAACTAGGATCTGCGGCCTATCCTGTAGGTAGGGAAATGGGCAGGCTAGATGGTCCAAGCAGTCCTTATCTGCCGTCAAAGTCTATGTTTCTTTGTTTTCACTAGCGTACTTGACTTACATTTCCCATTATTGGCAGGCTGCGCTTTTAAAAATCAAGTACTACTCTGAGTTTCCATTGCTGGTGTTCTTTGACCATGTCATGTCACCATGACCCCCCCAACCCCACCATCCCTACCACTTTGATAGAGAACTGCCTACTTCTTACCTGGCAGCAGATAAAATAAAACTGAGGCTCTGTCTCCACTTTAGGCTTGTGTGTGCATCTGTGTGTATGCTACTGGAACACTGAAGAATTTAGAAACTATGTATTCCATGTTAACATTCTGTGTGTAAGGAGGTAGGTATATTCTACTACTGGAATAAGCAGGCGGAGGGTCTTATAGCACCTGGAAGGTCTGGTATTCCCAATACCGCCCACCCTAGAGGGTATTATTGCTCTTAGGAAATGGCCCATCAGTAATATTTTTAATTAAAATATGAAAAAAAAATTTAAGTAGTTTAATTTATGTTGAAAAAAAACCAAATACACTTTTTTGTAAAGTAGTACCTGTACTGTGGCATGTATGCCAGTAAAGGGCGATCATTTTCTTTGCTTGAACTGCATAGTTGCCGTGGGGTGTTATGGGACTTGCAGTTTTGATGGGAATGGAGTCTGAGTCTGCGGACTAACATGAGGTGTGGACGTACAAGATAAGTTTATTTATGACATCAGTCCAGGAACAGGCAGTTATTGGTGACTTCAAAGCGGGCAAGGAGTGGTGGCTGCAACAGACTCCAGCAAGGTTTTTAAAAAAGAAATAAGTAAAAGAACTGGAACTAGCTGCCTAGTGAGATGAAGATGCAGGAAGAGGTATGCAAAAGTGTGGCCAGTATTCTAGTTACGAGGGTCTAGTCGGGGTTAGGAGTGGAGGCGGGATGTTTTTGAAATTGGCTGAGTGTACGTGTTGAATCTTTGCCGGCTTGGTTCAGTACTGTGTCCTCTGGCTTTTCAGTGGGACAGAGCCACAGTTCTGTGTGGTATATGAAACACTGTGGTCCATGTTGGTTTGCTTACTCGGGGAAGGGGTCTGTCATGAGAGGGGGGTTTCATGGTAATGCTTTGCTTACTTCGTGGTGCTGTTGCTGGGTTTGTGTTATGTGGGTTGCGATGCTTTACCTACTTTGTGGTGCTGTTGCCAGGATTATGTTATGTAGGATTGTGATATGTGTGTGTGATGGGGCACCCTTAGCTGGCAACAGCTGGATCTAGTTATTTAGTGGGCTATATTGAAAAATACCCTTCTGCTCATATTGGTGTCCTAGCCATTCAGAATGCTGGGATTTCTTTTGCCATTTTCCAAGACAGATCAATGACTTACCAATGAAAAACATCTTTGGAGAGACTAATTTACATTATTTATCAACATTTTAGTATTTTTTGTGGCTTTGAGAAGTTCTAAGTTTTTTTGTTTTTAGGTTACCAGTGGGCCCATTTTTTATGTAAGCAACAAGACAAGGCTGGGTGTTGGTAGTACTGAGATAACCGCACTCCTGCCTCACTATGCCTCTAGGTGTTTGGGTATCTTGATACTACAAACACCAGCCACATTCACCCCCAACCCTGTCAGAGGCCAGCTGAACAACAACAAATTGATTTTGAGGTGGTGGTGGACAGGTTGACAGTTCATTGCCTCATTTTCTTGCTACCTAGTGTGCAATAAGTTAGTTCCTGCAACAAGTTTTTTCAGCCAGCAGGGGTAGTGATTGGGAAAATCCACTAGCCCCATAAATGTTTTAAATGGCCCAGTTGGTGAACTTAGTGAAATGTTACCTTCTCCAGTAACAAGCCAGAAGGGCTAGTTAAAGGAAATTGGCAGAAGACACCAAGAGAAAGGACTGCTGTGTGACTGAACTTCTCTGCTGGGACTAAAGTAGAAGAACTTTTATTTGGACCTTTAATTTAGGGTAAAAAAACTAACATACAAAACAAAACAAAAAAAGTGTGTGTTTGGGTTAACTGAACTGAATGGGTAACTGAAAAGTCATCTAGGTGTAAATCTCAGGTGACTGAAAAGACTTAACTGTTGTGAGGTTTAAATTACTTGTAGAAAGATCTGGTAAGTAGGGGCAGTGGCTTGCTAGAAGGAAGCTACATTTAAAGACTGCCTTAGAAAGATTCTGCTAATAGCTTGGCAGAAGACACCAAGAGAAAGGACTGCTGTGTGACTGAACTTCTCTACTGGGACTATATTGCCCTCCTTCCCTCACCTTCACCCCCCCCCACCCAAAGCTAGTTCTATTTTTATAGGCACAGGATTTGACTGACAACAGGAACTTCCTGTTTAGGGGCAGGAAGTGAGTGATCACAGAACCACCAAGGACCCACCATCCTAGAAGGGCAAGAGTAGCTCTCCGGCCCCCTCTAGCTGCTGGAGGTCTGCCTCTGAACAAGTAAGTGGTCTACTGGGAAATATAGGATATTCTTGTCTCAGAACAGGACAATCAGGAGCTTAAAGGGCACACAGGCAGAAAGTAAGAGAGAGAGAGAAAAACAGATGAAGAGTAAGGATTGCAAACAGTTAAGGGGTCAGAAATAAGACATGATTGGAGTGGTGCAGTGCAGTGGCTGTGAAGCAGCAGTCTTCCAGGAGATATTCTGAGGATGCGGTGTTGTCCCATCTGCAGGCACCTCTCTGGGCTGAGGGAGGAGGTTGCTCATCTCCAGGCTGAGTTGGCCAGGATTTCTGGGACCTCTTCCATCCGGACCACCAGTGCCACTGCCTTGCCTCAGAGGTTGCCAAGAAAGAGGAGCAGTGGACCACAGTGGGCCCAGGAGGGTGAGGTGGTGGAACAGAGGCACATTCCTCTAGTTGTACCTCTCCACACCCTATGCCATTCTGGCAAAGTGTGGTTCCTCTATGGAGGCAACTACAGTGGAGACCAAGGAGGATGCTGGGAACCTCCACAAAGGAGACCCACAGGAGGGTGGCAGAGGACCCTGCAGGGAAGGAAACAACCCTGGTGGGGACTCCATTGTTAGGGAAGGTAGAACTGGGCAAGGAAGGGAGAGGGAGGTAAGGTGTCTGCCTGGCGCCATGGCTTGAGGACAGGGAGCGAATCCTCAGGATTGCCAGAGCAGCTGCACAGGGAGGAGCTGGATGTCATTGTCCACCTAGGGACAAATGACCTGGCTAGGAAAGGATTAGAGAAGTGCAGGAAGAGTTTGTGGAATTGGGGAGGGCCTTAGTCAAGTAGCACGCGTAACCTTCTCGGAGGTGCTACCATCTATGGCATAGGAGAGGCTGGTGTTCCGTGCCATGGGATTCAATCAGTGGTTGAAAAACTGGTGGAGCTCAGGTATTGGCTTCATTGGGGACTGGGGGTCCACCTGGAGTGATGCAAGCCTATACTGGCATGATGGGCTGCATCTGTCCGGGAGGGGAACCAGGATCCTAGGTGATAGGTTTAAATGCTTCATTGGCAAGCTTTTAAACTAGCCAAGGGGGGAGGCACTGGAAATGAGCAGGAAAATCCTAGCCCCCCAAACAATCACGGTAGTAAGTGTGGCAAACACTAACATGGAGGTGTCGATAGGAGAAGGGCAGGGTAAATGGAGAAGTGACAAAGGCAAGAAGGACAGAGATGGGGCAAAGAAGGCAGGCCATCAGGAAATGGAGGCAATGAGTACCAATGCCCGTAGTTTGGGCAACAAGCTCCCTGAGCTGGTGGCCTTAATGGAAGAGGATGCCTGGATATCTAGCAGTCACAGAAACATGGTACACAGAGAACCATGACTGGGATGTTAACATGCAGGGTACATAACCTACAGGAGAGACAGGCAGGGAGAAGAGGGGAGGAGTAGCTCTCTATGTAAAGGAAGGGATAAAAGCAACTGAACAAAAGAGTAAACAGGGAGGAGAGGAGGCACTGTGGGTCACCTTGGAGACTGGAAAGGGCACCACAATCCGCACAGGGGTTGTGTACAGACCCCCATGTCAGGGGGAAGGAATGGACAAGGATATGATGGAAGGCATTCTTAGAATGGCAGAGAAAGGGGAGGTACTGTTGATGGGAGACCTGAATATGCCAGATGTTAACTGGAGCACATTTGCTGCAGCCACATCCAACAGCAGGGCCATTCTTGACGCCCTACAGGTGGCAGGCATTAGACAGCTAGTTTCGGAACCCACTCGTGAGGGAGCAATCTTAGACCTCGTACTCTCAAACGGGGGCAGTGAGAGGATTTCAGATCTAGAAGTAGGTTGCCATCTGGGGACAAGTGACCATCAAACAGTGTGGTTCCACGTTAAACTCAGCTACAGAGTCAAGCCATACAAAAGTGAGGGTACTGGACTTTAGGAGGGCTGACTTTGGCAAGATGGAGAGTGCCTCAGAAAAGCACTAGCAAACAGGCTAGAAGGAGGTGTGGAGCAACAATGGGGAATTATCAAACTGCCATCACAGAGGCAACAAGCCTTTGTGTGAAACAAATAAAAAATCAAAATGAAAGAAAAAGCCACTATGGTTCTCAAGAGGTGGCTGTGAAAGTCAGGAAGAAAAGATAGCATTCCGGAAGTATAAGGAAACACAGAAGGAACAGGACAGAGAGCTGTACCAGTTAAGGCAGAAAGAAGCAGGAGGGAAGTCAGAATAGCAAAGGCCCAAACTGAGAAAAGATAGCCAACTCAGTTAAGAAGGGGATAAAACATTTTATAGGTACATCAGCGGCGTGAAAGACAAAGGGAGGGATAGTGAGGCTGAATAGAATGAACGGTGGGTGGGCAGAGGGGACAGTGAAAAAGCAGGAATACTGAACGAATATTTCTCTCAGTATTCACAAAAGAGGAGGGAGGTGCCTAATCCAATTAACAGAAGCACTCCTGATAGAGGTGTCTATCCCAGTCCTTTCACAGAAGAAAGGGTTCTGCAAGAACTCCTAAAACTGAAGGTGGACAAAGCAATGGGTCCTGATGGAATTCACCCAGAATTCTAAAAGAATTAAGGGAGGAACTAGTGAAACCACTGGCTACTCTTTTTAATAAATCATGGGAGGATGGTGTGGTACCCGAGGACTGGAGGAACGCGGATGTGATTCCCCTTCACAAAAGTGGGACCAAGAAAGAGGCAGGAAACTACAGACCTGTCAGTCTGACCTCTGTGGTAGGGAAAGTGATGGAGTCACTTCTGAAGGAAAGAACAGTTGAGTACCTAGAGGTCAGTGGAGCACAGGATCCAAGGCAGCATGGGTTCACAGCGGGAAGGTCATGTCAGACAATCTAATAGATTTGTTTGACTGGGTGACCAAAGTAGTAGACCAGGAGGGGCTGTGGACATGGCCTACCTAAACTTTAGCAAGGCATTTGACACAGTCCCACACAAAAGATTGATAGTCAAATTAACCAGCCTGGGGTGGGTCCCAGGGTGGTAGCCTGGTAAAACATTGGCTGGACAACAGGACACAGAAGGTAATTGTAAATGGAGTCCACTTGAAGAAAGGGCGGTTACTAGTGGGGTACCGCAGGGTTCAGTATTGGGTCCAGTCCTTTTAATGTCTTCATCAGTGACATTGCAGAGGAACTGAAGGAAAAGTGTCTTTGCAGATGACACAAAGATCTGCAACAGGGTTGATACACAAGGAGGTGTGAAAAGGATGAAAAGGGACTTGGCAAGGTTGGAGGAATGGTCAGACGTATGGCAGCTAGGATTCAATGCAAAAGTGCAAATAATGCACCTGGAAACAAGAACCAGGAAGAATACACAATGGGTGGGAGGTAGTAACAACAACAAAACAGGAAAGGGACCTGGGGGTAATCATATCAGATGACCTTAAGGTTAGCAAGCAATGTGAGAAGGCAGTAGGGAGGCCGGGGTATACTGGGATGTATAGGGAGAGGCATCAGCAGCAGAAAAAGAAAGTTGTTATCCCTATGTACAGACAGTTGGTGAGACCCCATCTGGAATACTGTGTCCAGTTCTGGAGACCCCATCTCTGCAAGGACATAGACAGGATAGAGGCAGTCCAGAGGAGGCAACTAAAATGGTGCAGGGTCTACAAGAAAGCCGTATGAGGAGAGACTAAAGGAGCTTAATATGTATACCCTTGAGGAAAGAAGGGAGTGGGGACATGATAGAAACTTCAAGTACCTCAAGGGAATCAACAAAGTCCAAGAGGATAGCATCTTTCAGAAAAGAGACTTGCAAGAACAAGGGACACAATTTAAAGATAGAAGGAGGGCAGTCTAGGGCAATGTGAGGAAGTATTATTTCACAGAGAGGGTAGTGGATGCATGGAACAGCCTTTCTGAGGAAGTTGTGGGGTCTAAAACTGTGGGAGAATTCAAGAATGCATGGGACAGACATAAGGCAATTCTTGTGGGGGCAGGAAGATATAGGCTGTTGGTTAACTAGGATCTGTGGCCTATCCTGTAGGGAAATGGGCAGACTAGATGGGCCTAGCAGTCCTTATCTGCCGTCAAAGTCTATGTTTCTGTGTTTCTACTAGCTCGATACAAAATCTACCAACATTTGGCAACGAGTTGGTGTCGGTTTGACCCTGTTGTTGGTGGCACAGGTTAACAGTGGCCTGTGCGGAGTGGGATCTGGAGCAGCTCATCAAATTCAGAAGCTCACTGTGCACTACAGTTGTTTAAAACCTAGTGATGGCACCCACAAAAAGTAGGGAGACACAGTCTGCAACGATTTCCTGCAATGTGATTAGCTGGCAAGGTGTGCTGAAGCAAAGCAGCTTTCGTCCTAATAGCTCTGCATTATTAGGATTTAGTTTTGCTGTCATAAGCGTGTGGGTAGCTCACCATGTCACTGACCAGCCTGTTCTGCCGGCGCCACATTCTGGACCATAATTTGGAAGGCTTGGCCTTTATCCTTACTGAGCTTCCATGCTAACACCCACACCCCCTGCCCACCCAGCCTCAACCTGGACAAACTCATGTAACACATCCAGACCAGTCACCCTGGTTTTGGCTGTTAGATGTCTAAGTTATCCAAGGGGCAGAGATCTGGCACATTCTAACCTCTGCCCTGTGCTCCACGAAGTCAAAGACTGGTGGATATATCATTTTTTATGTTTGTTTAGAAAATGGAAGACTAGCCAGGCTGCCAGTGCAGCGGTAGGGTTACAGCTCACGGCACCAGCAACCCTGGTTCGGGAATGGACTCAGGCAGCTGGAGGGCTGGCCGGAGGGAGAAGGATTGAGCGCTGAGAGGCTGCTGTCCTCCTCCAGGGTGGGGTGGGATGCGGGTCCTGCTGCGATACCACCACCTGGGTGACCACAGGTGGAGGTACAGTGTAGACAGCATGTAGCAGGGAGGGAGGATGTCTGCCAGGAGTCAGAGCGTCAGCAAGTTGCGACGTGCATTGCTCCTTGGCTCTTCTTGCGCGCAGACATCCTGAGGGCTGGGAGAAACAGCAGAAAAATACCCCATGGTGCTCCCTGTAGATGGAGCTTCAGGCCCCAATCCCAGGGCCCCTGTCAACTCAGACAATGGATCCCCAATGAAACACAGACGCTCTGGCGGAGAAGGGAAACCTGGCCAGACTCCGCCTGGGGGGTCAAACCAAGGCAGCATGGGGAGTCTGCACCTGAAGCTGGCAGGATGAGCAGGATGAGAAGGCCATAAGGAGACTCCTGAAGGTGAGGAAGCACCGTGGTGAAAGAGGATGTAAAATGAAAATATAAAAAAAAATGAAAGACTGAGTGCCAGGATCCAAATGCAAGCACAAAGTGGGGCCCAGAAACTAAAGGAAAAACAGCAGAAACCCAACGAGATTGAACGCTTGAAAAAATTAACAGATTTTTTTCTGCCATCTGGATCGGAACCTGCATGCAAGACAAAGGAAGATAAGCAGATGAGCAAAAATGAGACTTCACACTTGGGTGACGTTGAAGCTGTGGAAAACGTTGACATTTGTGGTGCAGCATTTGTAATTGAAGATCAGTTATCTTCAGAATGTTCTGGAAATTTCATCCTTGCCAACCTACTCAGGATATTCCTTTCAACAGTGATAGTGTCTATTACCACAAGGACAGTGAAGGTAAAAACATCAACAGAAAGTGGGTGACTTATAATAATGAGACATGATCAATTCACTGCTCATCTTTTTTATAGCATGTACCCGAAAGATTCAGTAGAAGTGCACTGACTGAAGGCTGCTCTAACTGGAGACATATAACCACAAGATTAGCTGAACACAAACAGTCACAGTGTCATCAGCACTCCTGCAAAGCATATTTTATAAAAAACAAAGGGAAATCAATTACACATCTTTTGTCTCATGACTAACTTACACTTCATAAAAAACTTGTGCTTGAACAATGTGCTGTAGTTGGCTGTGTTCTTAACATTCTTTTTCATTGCTTTTCAAGCACTACCTTATTGTGGAAAAAACGGAAGCAGCTGCAAAACTTTTGGATGACTCCTCTCTAAATCATGGACATTTTCTCGAAGCTGTGAAACTGTTTTGGCAGAATACCACCCCACACTAAAGTCACATCTAAAATCAATCACTGACAAGGCCAAGAAATGTGAAGTTTCAAAAATGGGAAGAGGAAAATTCATAACTTTCCTTAGTAAAACTACCATTACAAAACTTTTTGACATAATTGCAGACATGATAAAGCAGAGAATAGTCCAAGAGGTGAAGGGTACTGGCCTTTTTCCATGCAGGTGGATTCCTCACAAGATATTACGGTGCATGATCAATTTGCAATTGTTGTAAGGTACATCATGATGGATAAAACTCAAGAAAGACGGTAGCATCTAGTCAATGTGACTGACTCCAGTGCCCAAGCTTTACATGGAATGCTCCAAGAAGCACTTTTTGCTGTGGACTTAGATGTAGCCCAGTGTGTTAGCGATTGCTTGATGGGGCTGCAAATGAGTGGCATCTACAATGGGGTTCAGGTACTCATGAAGTGAGCTCAACGAGCCATATTCTCACCTGGTACTATTCACATGTGTTAAACCTCATAACTGGTGATGTAAGTAATGTGTGTGTTCCTGCTGTCATACTGTTTGGAATATTACAAAACTTGTCATCTTTCTTCCATAAGTCCTACAAGAGAATACAACTCTGGGAAGAACAGATGGTAAACATAAAAACATAGAAATTGTAGGCAGATAAGGACCACTAGGCCCCTCCAGTCTGCCCATAGGCTCAATACATTGCATGTGGCCACTGACCCTATGTGATCAATGGCTTTTCATCACTTCCTCCCTTCTCAAGCTTCCCTTGTGCCTGTCCCAGGCATGCTTAAACCCCTCCACTCTGCTTGCCCCACTATGTCCAGTAGCAGATTATTCCAAGCGTCGACTACGCTTTCTGTGTAGAAAAACTTCCTCACATTACCTCTTAGTCTAGCCCCTTCCAATTTCATATTGTGCCCCCTTGTTCTAGTACTTTTTCTACATTGGAAAAGGTCCCCACCTACACCTTGATTATACCCTTGAGGTACTTGAAAGTTCAATCATGTCCCCCCACTGTCTTCTTTCCTCCAGTGAGTACATATTGAGATCTCTTAGTCTTTCCTCGCATGTTTTGTGGTGCAACTCCTGTACCATCTTTGTCACCCTTCTCTGGATAGTCTCCACCTTATCTATGTCCTTGCACAGGTGTGGCCTCCAGAACTGCACTCCTTACCAATGTTTTAGACAATGGCATCACCACCTCCGGCCTCCTGCTAGTGATACCCCTGCCTATGCACCCCAGCATGCCACTGGCCCTCCCTGCAGCCTTTGTGCACTGCTATGATATCTTAAGGTCATCAGAGATGATAATCCCTATGTCCCTTTCCTCTTTAGTGATGGTCAGCTCCCTCCCAACCTGTAGCTCTCCCCAGGGTTCCCCCTACCCAGGTGCATTATTTTGCACTTCTTTGTATTGAACCTCAGTTGCCACATCTTTGACCATCTTTCAGCTTCTCCAGGTCCCTCTTCATTTTTTGAACCTCTTCTGGAGTATCCACCCTGTTGCAGATCTTGGTGTCATCTACAAACAGGCAGACCTTTCTTTCCAGCCCCTCTGCAATGTCACTAATGAAGACATTGAACAGGACTGGTCCCAGTACTGATCCATGTGGTACCCCACTGGTCGGTCACCCCTCTCCCAGATTGTACCCCATTTACCCCACCCTCTGTCTTCTGTCTGTTAACCAGTTCCCAACCCAGTTCACCACCTTGTCTCTCATATCCAGACTACCCATCTTGTTAATCAGCCTTCTCTGTGGGAGGGTGTGAAAGGCTTTCTGAAGTCTAGGTAGGTGATGTCTACCGCCTCTCTGGATTTATTTCCCTAGTCACCCAATCAAAAAAATCTAATAGATTTATTTGACATGACCTTCCTGCTGTGAATCCATGTTGCCTCAGATCCTCAGCACTGCTGTATTCCATATGTGCTACTATCTTTTCTTTCAGTAGTGTCTCCATGATCTTTCCCACCACTGAGGTGAGGCTGACTGGCCTGTAGTTCCCTGCTAGTGTTGCTTAGATAGTTCTTTTGTAGGTCCTACCACTGTCTGCCAGATAGTGCTGGTATCCTGACTTAGATCCTACCAGATATCCTGCCAAAGACTGATGCATGATTCAGGGTCAGACAGTGAAGGATCCTGGTTAGAATCCAGTTATCCTCTTTCAGATCCACAGATCTTAGGGCATTTAGTTAGGATCCAGGGCCAGATAGTGATGGATCCTGGATGGGATCTGACAGCTGGATCCACAGGCAGATAGCGGAAGTATCTGGCAGATCCACTTTCCTGCCACAAAGGGCAGGTATCTGTGAATCCGTATTTGTCCAGATCCATCTGAGCAACACTATTCCCTGCCTCCTCCCTACTGCCACTTTTGCGCAATGGGACTACATGTGCCCTCCTTCAGTCCTCTGGAATGACACCCATGTTGACTGACTCTGTGAACAAGGCCACCAGAGGCACTGTTAGTTCCCTTCGCAGCTCCTTTAATATCCTCGGGTGGATGCTGTCTGGCCCCATGGCCTTATCCTCCTTCAGCTTTGTGAGTTCTTCCAGAACTCTCTCCACTGTGAATGGACTGGTGTCCACTCCCCCCCATTGACCATCCCCCTCCATAGTGAATACTAAGCAGAAGAATTTATTCAGTATTTCTGCCTTGCCCAGATCCCATCCTTACACTCTCCCTTCTCCCCTTTGCGCATCACTACCCCCAATTTTTTTTCTTTCACTGATGTACCTATAAAATGCCTTATCCTCTTTGTTTACAGACCATGCTAAGCCCTCTTCTGTCTGCATCTTTGCCCTCCTAACAGCCTTCCATGCTTCCCTTAGACATTCAAGATACACGTCCCTGTTCTCCTCCCTTTGGCTCCCCTTTTTTTTCTTGAAACTCAGCCTTTCAGCCCTGACTTTGTCCCCCACCTCTTTGGAGAACCATAGTGGTTTCCTTTTTCTTTTCCCTTTGGCCACTATCCTAATGCATTGGTTTGTTATATCCACTATGGCTCCTTTCAGTTTCTCCCATTGTTCTTCCATCCCCTCTATTACCCCTCCCTTCCCCAGGACTGCTTGTATACATCTACTCATTTCAGCAAAATCTGCCCTCCTGAAATCTAATACTCTTGCCTGTGTGTGGATTAACTGAGTCCATGTCTCGATGCTGAACCACACCATGTGATGGTCACTGGACCCCAGCTGCCCTTCCACTTGTATTTCTTCGACTCTGTTCCCATTGGTCCATACCAGGTCAATAATTGACTTGTCCCTGGTTGGCTCATCCACCAGCTGCCTGAGTCCAACCCCCTGCAGGGATTCCAGGATGGTTGTGCTTTTGGCTGAAGCAGCCACCTGGGTGGCCCAATCCACATCCAGCATATTGAAATGCCCCAGCAGCAGGATTTTGCCTTTAGCTGCCATGTCATGTATGTTCTCCACTAGTTCTCTGTCTACTTCCTCCCTCTGTACAGGAGGTCTGTACATCACCCCATGCGTAGTGCTGTTCCATTCCCTGGCTCCAGGGTGACCCACATTACCTCGGCCTCCCCATCTTCCCTGAACTCTGTAGCCTTTATACCATCTCTGATGTATGGGGCCACCCCCACCTTTTTACTCTTCCTGTCCTTCCTGAACAGTGTATCTCCTGGTACATTGACTTCCCAACTATGAATAGCAGAGTACCACCTCTCTGTTATTGCTGCTGTGTCAAGGTCTGCATCTGACAACAAGGCTTCCAAGTCTGGAACCTTACTCTAGGCTACGGGCATTCGTTAGCATGACTTCCATGTTTTACAGTCTGCCCTCCTCTGCTCTTGTTCTCCCTCTTCAGCCTTCCTTCCAAACCCGGTTTCCTTTCCAATGTGCTCTTGCCCCTGTATCACTCATTATACATTCTTCACCTGCCTGCACCCCCTGTCTGCTTTAGCTGTTCCTGTAGTCAACTTATGATCCTGCATGTTCCCATGGGGGGTGTTCCTAAGCATCCTGACCCTCTTGACTCTCCTCCCTTGGCCAGTTTAAATGCTAACAGCTGAAGCATTTAAATGTCTCACAAAGGACTAAGTTCCCCTTCTTGGACAGATGCAGGCTGTTCTCCTTATAAAAGCTTGCATCTGCCCAGGTCAGGCTGCAGTCTCCTATGAAGCCAAAACCCTCCCTTCCACACCACTCCTTCAACCAGGAGTTGTAGGTACAGATGTGGAGTGCCCTAGCTTCCCCTGTGCCCTGGACATGTAGCACCTCCAAGAATGAGATAGAGAGTGTTGTCTGTTTCAGGTTTTCCCATAGCTTCCTGAAATCCTCCTGGACTCTGGTTAACTCCACCTTTCTCCTGGCCAGGTCATTTGTCCCCAGGTGGACAGTGACATCCAGCTGCTCCCTCCTAGCTATTGCCAAAGCAATCATATGGATCCGCTTCCTATCCCTCCACACAGCACTTACTGGGAAGCACTTGATCTCCCTCTCTCCCCTGCTAGGTGTCCCTAACTCCACTCCCCAGACAATAGAGTCCTCCACTAGGAGAAGCTTCCCCCTCCTCTGAGGTCCCCTGCCTCCCTTCCCTTGGGTTCCATCCTGGAGACCCTCCATCCTCACTGGTCCCAGCCTCAGGTTCCTGAGTGGGGCTTTCCATTCCTCAAAACAGTGTAGGGAGTTACGTGGGACCAGATGGGGATCGCTTTCAACCCTCTCCTCACCCTCCCTGAGCCACTATCATCCAATCACTCCTCTTCCCTGGCATCCTTTGAGGTGCAGGCTGTGGATCCAGTGGTCTCTGGGTGGGTGTGGATGCCACCTTCCAGCTTGGCCAACTCTGCTTGGACAAAGCAACCTCCTCCCTCAGCCCAGAGGTGCCTCAAATGGGCAGCATCACAACCTCCAGAATATCTCCCTGAAGACAGCTGCTCTACGACAACTGCACTGCACCACACCCATCATGTCTGTTTCCTTCCTCAGTCAACTGCCTGCTTAAGATGGCTATTGTTTATCTCCCAAACACTTGTTTTTTTCTTTTGATTTTGTTATGCTTTCTCTCTTCGCTACTTTCTGTATGGATGCAGGCTGTTGCAAGGCCCTATAGGACCCACCCTATAAATGTAGGGTGAGCCCTGGGGTGGGTAGGTTGCAGGGTGGGAGGGTGGGACTACACCACAGGCTGTGTCCAAAAACAATCAGCCAAGGAGTTCTCTAGCAGTGGCTCCTCACTCCACTCACCAAGGTCCAGACACAACCAATTACAAACACACAGTCACAAACTCACCAGCTAGAATCCCTCAATCCTGCCCCAACTAAATGAAGAATCAAATTGAAATGGCAGGGTTCCATGTGAAAACGGTGAAAATATAAGGATGACTGTCAAAACAGCAAAAATCAAATGGTGACTGCTGAAAAGGTAACCACAAATTGTGGCTGCAACTGACAAATTAGGTGAATATCTATGTATATTTTGCCAGATATGACTGCCCTGACAGTGTGGACCCTTGAACAGCATTTCAGATGATAGGACTCCACACAGCACCAATACAGCTTCTCAGCACACTCCTTATCATGCAGATACAGGAATACTCCATAGAAAAGCAGCCGTTTTCCCTTCTGTGATGTCAGGTACTCTACCATCATGGTGTACATTAATTAACATCAATTAACAATGCTGGTATAGATGTACTCCCCAAACCCCTGCTATTTCTAATTATCTAACTCCGAGGCACACTTTGATAGTAAGGGTAGGCTATAGTTAGTCTAATCACCGTTAAATACCATTCACCCTTTATTAGTGGTCACCATTGTAGTATTCACCATAATTTAGTCACTGATATTGTTTTGCCATTATGCTGTCACCTTTATCACACGCCACCAAATAGCAGTTAAGACCTCACATTCAAGCTACATTAATCCCTGTAATATGATGCCTGCACTTAAAGGGCAAAAAGAGCAAGTTTCAGGAAGTATAAGGGGTCTCAAAGGGAGGAGGACAGAGATGTGTACCTTGAATGGCTAAGAGAGGTAGGAAAGGCTGTTAGGAAAGCCAAGGCACAGACAGAGGCGGGTTTAGCATTGACTGTGAAAAAAGGGGACAAGACATTCTATAGGTATATCAGTGATAGAAGAAAAACTGGGGGGGATTGTGAGGCTCAGAGGAGAGGAGGGAGAGTGCAAGGAGGGGGATCTAGACAAAGACAGAAATACTGAACAAATTCTTCTGCTCAGTATTCACTGAGGAGGAGAGGTCAAAGACACAGTTGGGGAGCCGAGTAATTGGGGGGAGTGGACACGAGTCCATTCATAGTGGAGAGAGTTTGGGAGGAACTCACAAAGCTGAAGGTGAATAAAGCCATGGGGCCAGATAACATTCACCTGAGGATATTAAGGGAGCTGCAGAGGGAACTAACAGTGCCTCTGGCCACCCTGTTCACAGAGTCCCTCAACACAGGCATGGTTCCAGAGGACTGGAGGAGGGCACATGTAGTCCCACTGCACAAAAGTGGTAGTAGGGTGCAAGCAGGGAACTACAGGCCAGTCAGCCTCACCTCAGTGGTGGGGAAGATCATGGAAATACTGCTGAAAGAAAGGATAGTGGCACACCTAGAATCCACTGGTGCCCAGGATCTGAGCCAGCACAGATTCACATCAGGAAGGTCTTGTCAAATGAATCTGATAAGATTTTTTTGATTGGGTGACTAGAGAAGTGAATGAGGGAGTGGCTGTTAATGTCGCCTACTTGAATTTCAGCAATGCCTTTTGATACTGTCCCACACAGAAGGCTTGTTAACAGGATGAGTAGCCTGGGCATGGTGCATAAGGTGATACAGTGGGTTAGAAACTGGCTGACAGACTGAAGGCAGAGGGTGGAGGTAAATGGGATCCAATCTGGGGAGAGAGGGGTGACCAGCGGAGTGCCACATGGATCAGTACCGGGACCAGTCCTGTTCAATGTCTTCATTAGTGACATTGCAGAGGAGCTGGAAGGAAAGGTCTACCTATTTGCGGATGACACCAAGATCCACAACAGGGTGGATACTCCAGAAGGGGTGCAGAAAATGAAGAGGGACCTGGAGCAGCTTGAAAGATGGTCAGAGGTGTACCAACTGAGGCTCAATGTGAAAAAGTACAAGGCAATGCATCTGGGTAGGGGGAACCCTGGCGAGCACTACAGGATGGGGGAGGTGCTGACCATCACCAAAGAGGAAAGAGACCTAGGGGTTATCATATCTGATGACCTTAAAGTATCAAAGCAGTGTGCAAAGGTTGCAGGGAGGGCCAGTGGCATGCTATGGTGCATAGGCAGAGGTATTACTAGTAGGAGGCGGGAAGTGGTGATATCATTGTATAAAGCACTGTTAAGGCCTCACCTGGAGTACTGTGTGCAGTACTGGAGACCACACATGTGTAAGGACATAAACAAGGTGGAGGCTGTCCAGAGAAGGGTGACAAAGATGGTGAATGGTTTGCACCACAAAACATATACGGAGAGACTAAGAGACTTCAGTATGTACTCACTGGAGTAGAGGAGAGAGGGGTAACATGATAGAAACTTTTAAGTACTTCAGTGGCATAAACAAGGTGTAGGTGGGAGAGCTTTTCCTATGTAGAAAAGATACCCGAATGAGGGGGCACGATATGAAACTGGAAGGGGGGGATGTAGAGGTAACATGAGGAAGTTTTCTACACAGAGAGGGTGATGAAGGCTTGGAATAGTCTGCCACAAGAGGTGGTAGGGGCAAGCAGAGTGGAGGGGTTTAAACATGCCTGGGACAAGCACAGAGGAACCTTGTGTGGGAAGAGAGTAATGAAAAGCCATTAACCACTTAGGGTGAGTGGATGCATACTTGTATAGGGCCTATGGGCAGACAGCATGGGACTAGCAGTCCTTATCTGCCAACAGTTGCTATGTTTCTAAAGCTCAGACACACCCAGTTATAAACACATAGTCACAAACGTATTAGCTAGAATCCTCAATCCTGCCCAAACTAAATGGAAAAGCACACAAAACGGCAGTTAAAAAAAAAGACCTCAAATTCAATTACAAGCACACAGTCACAAACTCACCAGCTAGAATCCCTCAATCATGTCCCGACTAAATGAAGACTCAAACTGAAATGGCAGTTAAGACCTCACATTCAAACTACACTAATCTCTGTACTATGATGCCTGCACTTAAAGTTCAGACACAGCCAATTACAAATGCACAGTCACATACTTATCAGCTAGAATCCCTCAATCCTGCCCAAACTAAATGGAAAAGTACACAGAAATGCAGTTAAGAAAATACCTCAAATTCAATTACAAACACACAGTCACAAACTCACCAGCTAGAATCCCTTAATCCTGCCCCAACTAAATGAAGAATTAAACTGAAATGGCAGTTAAGACATCATATTCAAACTACACTAATCCCTGTGTGGTGAACTGCGTGCTGACCACAAAGATCGCCTAATCACAACTGCATTACCAGCGTTGTCTCAGGTAGGTGGATGGTGAGACAACACTGTGGTTCGAATGGGGTGGGTGGATGGAGGCACCCAGTAAGGAGAGGCAGGAGACAATCTATAAGTTTGATGTCTGATGGGCTTTATTTATACCACAGGGAAAGATAGACATGGTCATGATGAAAGAGGGGAACCAAAAAACTAACATAAACAGTGCATTAGCGTTCTATAATGTCCCTAAGAGGTGCACCTCAGCTTAAGGCCACTATCTGTCAAGGTTTATACTGTGCATTTACAAAGCAGTTTGGTGAGCAATTCAGGAACAACTACGGACCCAGGAAATGGTTCCGTAGTAATTCACTATTACTCTAGAATGATATTAAAACAATCACTGCAGTAAATTACTATTACTCTAGTAGAAGAATGAGCAGTTGCAAACCCTGGGGGCTGAGTGGAATAGCCACCTCTAAAAGTCTATTGGTGTTAAAGGAAGACCAACTTTTTCCTGATGTCTGCATGCACACAGCTGATGAATGGAGAAAGCAATGGGGCAAAAAGGAAATGGGGTTCCTACTTGCTACTAAGCTAACACTTTGGTGAGAACCTAGGAGAGGTTGGAGAGGATGTGAGAGATTTTTAAACAGATCCTGATTCTTCAGCCAACCCACTCTCTAAGATTGCCAGAATAATTTTGCACAAGAGAACTGAAATCTGCTGAACTCTTCCCCAGCACAAACCCTCAACCAGGGCTGCCAAGAACAAAGAAACAAGGACTTGGCATTGAATCCACTTCAATGAATTGCCAAGGATGAAGATCTGCTGCAATTTCCCTGGCACCAACCCTCGACCAGGGCTGCCAAAGATGAAGAAACAAGTATTTGGCATTGAATCCACTTGCAAAGACTGCCAAAGATGAGGATCTGCTACAATTTCTCCGGCACCAACCCTAGACCAGGGCTGCCAAGGATGAAGATATATTAAAGCTTCTTTGGTGGAGGATTCATGAGAGGATCACCAAGAACAAGCTGGATCCCAGAAGACAGGACGGTGCAAGCAGGGTGGGACAAGCAGGAAGGGTAGGACACAGGATGAAGATCATAATCCTGAAATGTCCAGAACCAGAAAACAACAAACCAATGGATGCAGATACCACTGGCTACATCAGACTCGACCAACGATGAATGACTGGGTGTGACAGACAAGGCTTCTTCCAGGACATTCCACTTCCAGGCTGACCAAACCACAAGACGACCAGGAGCCAGCAGTCGTGAGTCACACAGGGTTACGTTGGTTTCGACCAGCGGTGAACGACAGGGAGGAGTGTTGCTGTGAAGTTCTTCACTGGCTGGAGACTGCTTCAATGAAGAATTGGCTGTGAACAACCCCACCAGGGGTACTGCAGTAGAGGATTGAGTCCATACACATAAGTTGGCAATAATAAGCTGGTAAATACACTTCTCCACTGTAGCGAGGTAACTGTTTGTTGCTGGGGCACTTGCCAGAACAGGGGCAAATTACAGAATCTGGGCAATTGTTTATTGTAGGGACAAATAACCAGAATCCCAGAAACAATACAGTCCTGGTACTTTGTAATCAACACAACAGTTCAGATACTAGTAAATACACATTTCATCAACAGACGGTCACTAGATGGCAGCTGAGTGCTTAACACCCTTCTCTCACTGACCCTTAACAAAGTACTGCATTTGTGGGTCCCTTCTGAGTACCAGGATCTGGTGACTGAAACCCTGGGATTACGCCTTCTTTCCCCTGGGCCTTCCTTGCCCTGTTTACTACTGGGCCCTTTATCCACTATGGGCCTATTGCTGGCTTGAACGGTTGCCCCTTTAGACACTGTATATGCTAGGGCCCTTTGGTGGCTGTGCCCCTTTAAACACTGTGGGCCTTGCTATCCCTTCAAGTACCTGGGGCCTTTGCTAGCTGTTCCTATCCTGGGCCTAAATTGCCCTTTTAAATCATTGGGCCATGCGTTGCCTCTTTTATTCTATAGGCCTGCTCAATGCCTTGCTGCCAGTCAGTTCCCTTTGCCCCGCCTCAGTATCGCTCCCCTTATGAATATTTATTAATTTCCCCTATGGGTCTTAAGGCAGGCCCCTCCCTGTGGGCGTCACTTGTGCAGAATATTTAAATTATAGGAGGGCCCTACCACCCAGTCCTTAGATAGTGCTTCCAGCACTAAAACTATTTAAACTTTCATTTTTAAATGTTTCTGGAGGTCAGTACTCTTCTTCATGCTGCCACTGACTCACCGCCCAGACCAGGGTGAAGGAGCTGCTTGAGGGAGGTGGGAGGTGTTCAGGTAGTGGGAGGTACTGTCGGGAAAGCAGCAGGCAAAGCAGTGGATGGCTGGGAGCTTCTGGAAGACCGACAACTCCTGGAAAGGATGCATGGCTTTTCTATACCACCAACAAGGGACTGGAACACAAGGGCATCAGAAAACAAAAATGGGTCTGTACAAAGCCTACACGGAGGGTCATGGACAGGATTTTCACTGTTCCTCGACCGGGCTGCTGGACTTGACTGCAGGAAGAACAGGGCACACAGCAGGAGCAGAAGTCTTCACTGGCTGGAGAAGAGGCGCCACCGCAGAGTCGACAGGACCAGCTTCAACACCCAAGGTAAGCCCAGGGTCCCATCGCACTTTCTAGGTCCTCTCACCTCAAGGCCCAGCAACAAGCACACAAAAAAAATGGCTCTGTCTTTTGAAAAGGTGCTTCTGGTTCTGATTCTCAAACCCTGAGCCTGTGCCCAAGCCAATGGCCCAAATTTTCAAAGCGGGCACCGCGCTGGCCATGGACAGCAGTCCCAGCCAGTGGTGCCCACTCTCATGCTGCCTGCTCAAGGTGGGGGGTAGAATGGAGCAGAGCAGCCAGCAGAGAAAGAAAAAAAACTTTTACTCTTTTTTTTTTTCTTGTGCCATCTAGCCACTCTGAGGAGGGAAATACTCTGAAGAGGCCCCAGTATCCGCTCCATAAACCCACAAGCCCATAACAACAATGGGAACCCTGAGGGCACACTAATTGTTTAATAACCCCCCCATTTATGTAGTGCCCTCATACTTGGGGCATTACAGAGTCGTTCTGCCTAAAATACATGTCCCCATGTATTCCTCTTAGCATTCTATAAAAACATGTCTTAACTATTACTTCTATAGGTGTTTATAACATTTCTCAACACGTTAATGTTTCACTTAAATCTCTATGTAATTTTATTTTAGTTAAAAACACTTTTTATTTATTTTTTTACTATGCTTTTTTGGCCACTTCGCCAGCGTCGGAGTTCAGTCAGTCATGGTCTGTCACAGGACTAGCCATTCTCGTATAGCTTCCAGCTTTTCAAGGTCAGACACACCAGTGGCTGACACTATGTGACCAAGTAATTCTCTTGTGATTTAAGAAGATGATACTTGGATGGTTTTATCTTCAGACCATACGGGTTAGTCGAGCAAAGACTTTGTCTAGATGCAACAGATGCTTTTGTGATTTTTAGACTATATTATAATGCCCTCCACTCCCATATGAGCCTCTACTCCCTGTTGCCCCTGCTTGCCCCCAGGGCAGGGCATGAGTACCGGCCAAGGTGCAGCGGACATTGGTCAGGTAGGAGTCAGCCTGGAAGTGAATGAAGGAGCAGAGAGGGGCATCATGAGGATGCTGGCAGCTGTGTTTTCCCCATTTTCCTTGGGGCCAGGGATGTGCAATGGCGTCCTGTGTCCACCCACCCCAAAAGGCGTCCAGGCGACAGCTGCTTGTGGTGCCCCAGCCTCCACCAGGGTCCCTCGAGCACCAGGACGTTCCTCCTGCCCTCCCGAAGGAGAGCTGTCTTAGGATGCTCCATCCTTCTCCTCCCGGCTGGCTGTTCGATGACCTAGGTCCATTCCCGAACCGGGTCACTGGCATCATAGTGAAAATCCAACCAGTCGCCGATGGGCCTAGTTAAAACACTCTCAAAACATCTATAACTTTCAATAGAACTTTCCTATCTAATAAACTAATAAAGGAAGGTTCAACTTGAAGGGCTTCAATATGTGTCTCCTAGGAGAGAACCAGAAGTGGACCTCTGGGACCTCGAGACTGAAAAACTACTAGTTCTATAAGAATACACTCTAGTTCTAAGGAATACCTGTTAGTTCTGGAAAATCTAGAGGTTCTAGATTTACTACTGGTTCATCTACAGGGTCATTAACTGAGTGTACATGGGAGGACCTAACCCAGGGATCCATACACCACTTCATTGGCGATTCCAGTTCTATCATTTGGTGGGTAGTGTTCTTCTGCCTGTCCTCTGGCATAAAGTCCCTTTTAGTCTCGGCTGAAGCAATGTTCCTGAAGATACAAGGTTTAGCAGATTTCGATGCACAATGTTTGTGCCACTACCAGTTGTTTCTTTTTGAATCTTGTACTTGGATAAGTCAGGGTAGGGGATTTCAACAATACAGAAAGGTTCTGTTTCCCATCTGGTAGCTAACTTGTGACATTTCTGGGTCCTCTTAGCAATACCCATTCTCCTTTCTGCAGTTGGGTTGCATTAGCTTTGGCATCATATGTCATCTTTTGCATCTGTTGCACCTGATCCATATATTTGCTTACAATTTGGCCAGCTTCCTGCAATCTTTTGCTGTATTCTTGTACCAGATCTGCAACAGGTAGATCATCTAGTTGGACTTCAGTACCAGATCCATGGGGAGCCTACGGTGACCAAACATCAGGTAGTGTGGTGTATATCCAGTCAAACAGTGGACAGTGTTGTTGTACAAGTAGGCAAGTTCTGGAAGAAAGGTTGGCCAATACAGGCATTTGTATTCAGGTAGGGCTCTTAACATACCCAGGAGTGTCTGATTCATTCTTTCACATAGTCCATTGCACTGAGAGTGATAGGTGGTGGTTTTTAGTTTATGACTGCCATACAGGACACAGAGTTCTCTAAAGAGCTGGGATTCAAAAGCAGGTCCCTGATTGGTCAAGATCTTGGTTGGATTCCCATATGGATGAACAAAGAGTTTCAAAAATGTTTCAGCTGTGGTTCAAGCAGACAGATCTTTGACGACACTGACAACCATGAATTTAGAGTAATGGTCCACCATTGTCAGGAGATACATTTGACCATTAGCACTGTGTTCTTACTTGAGATGATCTAAGCTACTAATTCCACAGGTGCTTCTCTGATTATGGGATGGAGTGCTCGCTGATTAGCCTTTCCAGAACATTTGAGATTGCAAGCCGGCCATTCTTCACACTGTTTTATGATATCAGTTTTCATACCAAGCCAATAAAATCTCTTTCGAATGATGGCCTCTGTCTTTTTGTGACCAAAATGTCCAGACTGATCATGCTAGGCCTCAAGAACCACTGGCACACTTCCTCTAGGAACAATTGTCTGTGACACCTCACAATGGGTAATCGGATCTCTCTGCTTTGTAAAATGAGTCAAAGATTTTCACAATCAGGCATGTTCTGTGCCTCCACAGCTTCACTGCCTCAGGATTCATCCTTTTGTGTTCTTGAGGACCAGACTCTGTCCCATCGAAATATATGTCTTTATCTGTTTGACCACTGGGTCTTGGTCTTGTAACTGCATGCATAGGTTATTTTGTTCTGCAAATTTATCTGAAAGTTCTGGTTTTGCTCCACCTTTGTACACACAACTGCACAGGTTTGACAACAGGCTTGTACTGCCTCTGTCAGTACCTGAGCGAAAGTGGCATCTCCACATTTTCCAAAGGTGTATCATCAGTCTCACTTTTGTTTGATCTGGAATCTTGATAGTGCATCTACATTTGCATTGAACTTGCCTGACCGATATTTTATGGAAACTTGGTAGTCGGCCAATCTCGATGCCCATCTTTGTATAAGAGCTTCCAGCCCTGCAGTGTTTAGATGTGCCAGAGGATTATTGTCTATGAATATGGTGAAGGGGGTAGCTGCTAAGTAATTGCTGCATTTCTCAATGACTGTCCAGACCAAAGCCAAAAATTCAAACTTAAAGGAGCTGTAGTGGGCATCATTCCACTCTGACCCTCTCAAACCACAACTTGCATATGCTATCATATGGTCGATGTTCCCTTGTTCTTGCTCCAGCACTGCACCCAGTCCTTTGTTGCTCACATCAGTGTATAGCCAGAATGGTTTAGTAATCTGGGAAAGCTAGTAAAGGTGCTTGAGTTAAAAATCTGCCTCAACTTGTCGAAGGCCTCTTGTTGCTCTGCAGCCCACTTGACCAGCCAATTTTTGAGCACCTGCCCTGCTTTTGTTCCTCGGAGAAGTTCATTTAATGGCAAAGTAATTTTGGAGAACTCTGTGACAAACCACCTATAATATCCAACAAAATCCAGGAATCTTCAGACATCCTGAACTGCCACAGGGACTGGCCATTCTCGCATGGCTTCCAGCTTTTCAGGGTCAGGTGACACACTAGTGGCTGACACTATGTGGCCCAGGTAATTCACTTGTGATTTAAGAAGATGGTACTTGGATGGTTTTATCTTCAGACCATACTGGGTTAATTGAGCAAAGACTTAGTCTAGATGCAACAGATGCTTTTTGTGATTTTTTATATACTTTGTTGCACTGTTTTCCACATTTTGCACATTTTTAATTAGGTTTTGTTTAAAGCAGCAGTGCAACAATCTGGTGAAAATTTTGACCTATACTTTTTATGCAGTTTTAGATTGCCACTTACCTTCCTACTTGTATGATACCCTTCTTTTCAAAATTTGTGTCTGCTTTAGTACTTTTTCTCATGTCTGAAAAAATAAAAGGAGCACTCCTTTTAATATGGCTCTGACTAGGTTTTCATCAGTATTTGCAGCTGTTTCTGAACAAATATTGTTCTGTAAGGTCAGAAAACACTACCTGCTGCATAATTGTTAATTTTATTCACAATAGAAGTGATATATAAACAACTGATGGGCAAAAACAGCTGAAAATACTGATGAAGACCTGGTCCACACAGTATTAAAAGGAGCGCTTCTTTTATTATTTTATTATTTCAAACATGTAAAAAACTATGAAAGCAGACTTAAATAGTGGAAAGAATGGTATCATACAAGTCAGGAGGTAAGTGGCAATGTAAAATAGCATAAAAAAACATAGGTCAAAATTTTCACCATTTTTATGCTTGCTTGCGCAAGAAACACATTGGAACAATATTGCATTTGAGAGGTGTGTCAGGGACAAGTCCAATGCAGAGCACTGCGCAGTGGGCATGACCCAGACACACCAATGAATGGGGAAGCCAAGTATGACAGCTGCTGGAATTTTACAGCGCAGCTGGCCTCACTTGAGAGAAAATGAACCGCACTAATGAGAGAGTGCCCATTCCTCACATTTGCATAGTGACCATTACAACCCAAATCCCTCCTCAAATCCTCTGCTGTCATCCCCACTCTCTTGTTCTCCAGCTGACCCTCCAGATGCAAATAAATCCCTTCCGCTTTCTTCCTATGCTGCTGTCCACCCCACTCCCTCGTTCCCTGGCTCAGAATAAATGTATGCTGCCCTGCCCATGGATATGTCACTCACACCATTAGTTTACATAATAACACAAAGCGGGGTTACTCCAAAAAATAGTTTGACACTATTATTTTTAATTCTACTCAGTATGAATCTGCTGACCTTGCTGCTGGATCTTTTTCTCTAAGTGAAACTTTTTTTTCTTGCTTATTCTGTGTGCTGCGGGGCAGAGATGTTGGCTATTAGAGTTATCCTCCTCATTGTGTTGAGCTTTGTTGTGAGAGACAAAGAGACTCCCACTGCCGCTGGAGTGCAGGTTTCAAACTTCCTTTCATTTAGAGTTTGCAGGGTTTTTCCCTTTAAAAAATTTATTATGGCACGAAATAAGTGAATGTCTAAGCACTGCATGGAAATTAAGTAACAAATCACCTTTCAGAGTTAAAATACAGTGGGTGCGACATTTCATTCTTCTTTAACTAGCTTAGGTTCTGTATTTGCTGATGGTATTCATTCACTGGCAGCTGCACTGTCTTTTACATCGGGCATCAAAAGCACCAGTAAAAGTCATGACAGGATGCCCAAATGTCACCATTCTTATTTTATAACTAATCACTGAAGAAGCCAGAAAGGGAAGGAAGGAAACATATTCAATTAGAAGAAGCCAGAAGGGGAAGGAAGGAAACATATTCAATTCAGTGCTTTAGAGTAACTGGTAATTGCTATTTTTCTTTTAAACTTAGAATGTGGGCATTTAGTGACACTATACTTTCTTTGTTGTCTTTACTTATAATTGTTTTTGGGCTGTTGAAAATTTAAAACATAGTGGTGGTGTAATTCTGTGCTGTCTTTAATTGCTGCAAATTTTCGCCCCCTCCTCCCCTTCCCCCAACTCTTAATTATATGCCCTGATAAATCTGATTGACAGGAGCTAAACACAGGGTATAGTAAGGATGTGAAGTAGGAGGGGCATAAGGGGAAGAAGCCCACCCAGAAACACAACAAGTGTTTTGACTCATTTATTTATTTATTGGTTTCTTTTCCTTTAAAAAATATCTGAGGATTAGTGACAGGATTTTAGTACAATAAATTAATAAAAAGAGAACTAGGAGAGCTTCAGTAGCAGACAAGTAGTGGAATTGCAGTATAATGTGGGGAGTGGTGCAATGCAGTGGCTGTGGGGCAGCCATATTCAGGCAGACCTTCTGGACACTGAGGTGCTGCTCTATCTGCATGCATCTCTCTGGACTGTGGGATGAGGTAGCCAGACTCAGAGTGGAAGTAAACTGGGTCAGGAGCACCATCACCCCTATCCAGGGACCACCCAGTCCAATGCAGCTGCCTCAAAGGATGCTGAGAACGAGGAGCACTTGGATGACAGTGGGCTCAGGGAGGGTTAGAGCAGTCAGGCAGAAGCACATCCCAGATCCTATTCCACTCAAGAACTCATATGCCATACTGGCAAATGAGGACAACCAAATAGAGGTACCCAGAGAAGTGGAAGAAAAGGATGTAGAGGTTAGCCAAGGAGGTGACCTCAGCGGGGAAAGCAGTGGACCCCAGAGAAGGAGGAAGCGAATCCTGGTGGGGGACTCCATCGTAAGAGGGATCCAGCTAGGAACACAGGAGGGGGAGGACAGGGAGGTGAGGTGCCTACCAGGTGCCACGGCATGGAGGGATGGAAGGAAGATCCTGGGGATCACTGGGAAGGCAAGACGGGAGGGTGAGCTGGATGTCATTATCCACCTAGGTACTAATGACCTGGCAAATGGGGAGCCAAAGGAAGTTCAGGAAGAGTTTAGGAAACTGGGAGGGGTCTCAAGCAAGTAGCTACTTCTGTCACTTTCTCAGAAGTACTACCTGTGAGAGGCAAGGGAGAGCATAGGAGTGCATGCACCAGGAACTTTAACTCATGGTTGAAGAACTGGTGCAGTGAGGAAGGGTTTGGATTCATTGGTGACTGGGGACCCACCTGGAGGATGGAGGTTTGTTCAAGCCTGACGGCCTGCATCCATCCTGGAGGGAATCAAGCACTCAATGATAAGTTTAAATGCTACATTGACAAAGCATTTAAACTAGCAAAGGGTGGCAGGCCAGCAAGGAGGTACCTACTTGCTCACCCCCCACAGCTAGCAGTGGAACCAGTGAACCAGAGGAGTGGTTATCTCTGCAAAGCAGTGTGCAAAAGATGGAGATTAGTGCCCAAGAGGTGGATAAGCAGAAAAGGGGCAAAATTCAGCAGAAGGGCAGACAGCAAGGAGAACCAGGGATAAATGACAACCAAGGAAGGGGCTGGAGTAGAACAGTGAAGCAGTCTAGGGAGGTCAAATCATGGAAAGCCATGTGTGCAAATGCCAGGAGCCTTAGCAACAAGATGGAAGATCTGGAGGCTGTCATGGTACAGTCAGACCTGGACATTGTGGCCATCACTGAAACCTGGTGTAATGATAACCATGACTGGGAGATGGCCATACCTGGCTACAACATATTCAGAAGAGACAGAGCAGGCAGGAAGGGAGGAGGAGTGGCACGGTATGTGAAAAATGACATAAGGGCCACAGATATCCAGGAGGAACAAAATGGGGGAGAGATACTGTGGGTTAAGCTGGAAAGGAAAATGGGGACAGCCATCCGCACAGGTGTGGTCTATAGACCACCAGCCCAGGAGGAAGAAACAGATAGGGAGCTGATGCTTGCCATCCAAAGGATGGCAGACAAGGGTGAGGTAGTACTGGTTGGAGACTTCAATATTCCAGACGTGGACTGGAGTATCCCAGCAGCAACATCAACTAGGAGCAGATTTATCCTGGACTCCCTTCAGGGTGCCTTCCTCAAGCAACTGGTCATGGAACCAACTCTGCAGAGGGCAATACTGGACCTTGTGCTCACAAACAGGGACAGTGTGATGGGGGTAACAGTGGGGGAGCACCTGGGTAACAGTGACCACCAGTCATTGTGGTTTGAAATCACAGAAAGAGCAGAACCAAACCACACAAAAACACGTATCCTGGATTTTAGGGGGGCAGACTTTGGGAAAATGGAGAGATACCTGAAAGAGGCATTAAGGGGAATGGGACAGGAATCAGGGGTTGAGGAACAGTGGGCAGTATTTAAAATGGGGATTACAAGAACAACAGAATTATGCATTAAGCAGGTCAGCAAGAAGAAAAGGAAGAGGAGACCATTATGGTTTTCCAAAGAGGGAGCAAAGAAAGTGAAAGCCAAAAAGATTGCATTCAAGCAATACAAAAAGACACAGGCAGAAGGGGATAGGGAGAAGTACCAGGAGAAGCAAAGGGAGGCAGGAGGTCAGTAAGGGAAGCCAAAGCTCAGACAGAAGAACACATTGCAAAATCAGTGGTAGAGGGATAAAACCTTTACAGGTACATAAGTGAAAAAGAAAGACAAAGGGAGGGATAGTGAGACTGAAGGGGAGGATGGGAGCCGTGTGGAGGATGACAACAGTAAAGCTGACATATTGAACAGGTATTTCTGCTCAGTATTTACTGAGGAAGAGGGGGTAATGGGTCTGAAGGGAGTACAAGGGTGAGAATGGTGCAGAAATGGACACAAGTCCTTTACGAGAAAGGGTCCTGAAGGAACTGGAAGTAATAAGAGTTGATAAAGTTAATGAAGCCAGATGGGTGCACCCTAGGTCCTTAAAGAACTAAGAGAGGTGGTGGCTGAACCTCTGGCTATCCTGTTTAGCCAATCACTGGAAACAGGGAGGTACCCAAAGACTGGAGGATAGCAGATGTAGTCCCTTATACAAAAGTGGGAACAAAGAGGAAGCAGGGAACTACAGACCAGTCAGCCTCACCTCGGTAGTGGGGAAGATCATGGAAGCACTACTGAAGGAGAGATTGGTGGAACATTGGTTGTCAATGGACTACAGGACCCAAGGCAGCATGGTTTCACCAGGGGGAGGTCATGTCAGACCAACCTAGTTGAATTTTTTGACTGGGTGACTAGGGAGGTGGATCGGGGAGGGCAGTGGACATGGCCTATCTGGACTTCAGCAAGGCCTTTGACACTGTGCCACATAGAAGACTATTACACAAACTGGGGAATATGGTGTGGGCAGGACAGTGTGGTGGGTAGGTAACTGGCTGGGTGGCAGGACACAGAGGGTGGTGGTAAATGGCTGGTCACCCACAGAGGGAAGAGTGACCAGTGGGCACCACAGGGATCTGTGCTGGGACCGTCCTATTCAACATCTTCATCAGTGACATTGCACAGGATCTAGAAGGCAGAATTTCACTGTTCGCTGATGACACAAAGCTCTGTAACAGAGTAGACACACCAGAGGGTGTAGACAGAATGAGAAGCGACCTGCAGAAACTTGAAGAATGGTCAAGGGTTTGGCAGTTGAAATTCAATGCAAAGAAGTGCAAGATAATGAATATGGGGCACAAAAACCCTTGCACAATATATCAGTTGGGGGGTGAGGATATAGCATGCACCAAGCAGGAAAGGGATCTTGGGGTTGTCATCTCTGATGACCTCAAGGTAGGGAAACAGTGTGACAAGGCAGCAGGTAAAGCAAATAGGATGCTGGGATGTATAGGCAGGGGCATCACCAGCAGGAAAAGGGAGGTCATAATTCTGCTATATAAGACACTAGTGAGGCCCCACCTGGAGTACAGTGTACAATTCTGGAGACCATACCTACGTAAGAATATAGACAGGGTAGAGAAGGTTCAGAGGAGGGCAACAAAGATGGTGCATGGATTGCATCACAAGTCCTATGAAGACAGGTTGAAGGAACTGAACATGTACTCCCTGGAGGAGAGGAGGGAGAGAGGGGATATGATAGAGACATACAAGTATCTTACAGGGAGGAACAGGGTGCAGGAAAACACTATTTTTAAGTGAAAAAGATGTTCCAGGACTAGAGGGTATGGGATGAAGTTGGAGGGAGGACGATTCAGAGGAAACATGAGAAGAATTTCTTCACATAACGGGTGGTGGACAAGTGGAACACCCTGCCAGAGGAAGTGGTGGGGGCTGAATCAATCACGGGATTTAAGAATGCATGGGATAGACATAAAGGAATTCTAGAGGTCAGGGGTAAGGGGCAACAGACTTCTAGGAAAACAAACTGAACTTACAAGCTCAAATGGGCAGACTGGGTGGGCCATAGGCCCTTATCTGCCGACACTGTCTATGTATCTATGTATCTATGTAATAAGGGGCAGCAGTTGTTTGAATGGGCCAGGCGGGGTGCAGCAACAGGTACAATATTTTCTAAATTATTGTTGCAATAATTTTGTGTGTGAGGCCCAACAAAAAAGGACTGCATTAGGATCTCATAAGTTGGTGGGTGTGGGGAGGGTGTAAGATTTCAAAGCGTGTTTGGTATCTGCTTATTCTCTTTGTGTGTTTCTTTCAAATGTTCATCCAGGAGAACTGCATGGGATATAAGCATTCTTTTGTAGTGCAAGTGTGCCCTGGGTTGCCACAGTAAGTGCAGAAGAGAGACGAAGTAGATGAGGAGAGCTTGTCGGGAAGATAAGAAAAACTACAGAAAGGTTAAACTTTTGCAGTTCATAAATACATGTAATTACAGCTGCCCTGTAGAGCTCAAAGCAACAGGTCATCTGGGTGTTTATGAAATGTACAACTACGTTCTGAATATCTTGTTCAAATAGTATTGAATATGCATCTTAAAATTGATTGGCCTTTAATGATTGCAGTTCTCGGCAAGGTGGCAGTGAGTCCAAATTTCAGGGTTTTAAATACATGGGGTCCCCCTTCTTTTTAAAGATTTTTGTGGTAGACACAGGGTGGGAGAAATGCTTTGCAAAATAAGACCCAGCAACTTCCATGTGAAAGGTCTGAGCTGGTGTATTCCCATCTCCAGCTGGTTCCTTTAGTGCCAGGAACATGTGAAGCTACAAACACCTGAAAGTAATGACACCAGAGCAGAGATGCGCAGTCAGCTGGCTGCATTCTACTTCACAGAGAACTCTGACCTGCTGTCGTGCTGCTGGGAGCATTGAAATTGAATGGGCATTCACATAGTTAATCTCTTGTTACACAGTAAGTATAGGCTTGCAGTTACACTTTGCAGCAGTTTATTCGTACATTGATTTGTTTAATATAATCCATTGCTGGCCTTGGAGCCTTCCCCCCCCAAAAAAAAAATCAGAAATACTGTACTGGATCAGAAAGCTGAAACTTAGTTTGCCACTGTTTTTTAATTTTCTTATGGCGCAACATTTTAGTATGACAGGCTTTCTGACATTGAAGTAGTCACACACACACACACACACACACACATTCATTTATTGCTGTTTGCCAGCTATTGCTGCTACTGAGGATCACGAGTGAAAGTGATACTTTGGTGTCTTATTTGATTTTAATATCACTCGTGATCCCCTTACTTTTGTCTATTTTTTTTACAAAAGTAAACAAACCCATCCATCTCAAGGTTGGAAGCAAGTCCCCACCCCACCCTCCATAAATATTTCCTTATGGCAGGTATAGAGCATTTTGTTCATCGAATACAGTAGAACTGGTGATGTTGTTGCTAAGTGGCATTTTAATTTCACTATATTTGTGGATCTGACCCTTCCAGTGAATTCTAAATATCAGTAAACCTTAACAGTTAAATGTTGGTGGACACCATGAGCGAGGGATGTTGGAAACAACATTTTTAATTACTTCAATTTAAGAAGTGTAATCTTTGGATGCATCACCATGTATTTGTCTTATGAATTTATGCAATTGGGTCCCTATATCTGTAACTTATGGTGTTTAATTACCCATCCCCCCACCCCCAAATGCACAGCATCCTCACCTGCTGTTTCATGTTACCTTTAGGGACACAAATGCTTCCTTCCCTGTAAGTTGCATTAGATCTGAAGTATTTATAAATTTTTATTTATTTATTTAATTCTTGGATTACAATTACCTATGAGTCAGATTATCTTTTGCGTAGGTTCCACATCATATAACGACAAGTAACAATACAGGCAAACAAATTACTAAAAACATCATCATATGGATAAATACAATTTCAGTAGACAGATTAGTGTATCATAGTCATACAGAGCAAATGCTTCTTGAGTAAACTGAGTAACAGAAACATATATTGCACATAATAGTTAAAAAAAGATAACGCTGAGATAAAGATATTGTGTCTTTAATTCATTCTATGTGGGGGTGGAGGCTTATCTAAAATAGCACATTGGATCAGTGTAAATACTCCAGTAGATAATGGAGTAAATCCATCCATCCATCCATCAATTAATCAATCAATCAATAAACAAAATAATGATGTGCAGCACAAAATCAAAGGTTTTAGAAACTTAGAAAAAACGAATTGACCAAATGCATAATTACATTTATACTCTTTAGAGGGTAGAATGGAAATAAAAAGTACGATAAAAGCATTTAAATAAGTATGTCATATCAACATGGTGTTGGAAGGTGGCAATCTACATAGAATGAGGTCACAAGGACAAGGAGGTGTGATGGGAAGCAAGAGAGGGAATAGGGTGGTTAGAGAGAATGTGAGGAGGTGCTCATTAATGGAAAGGGTGTTAGGCACAAGGAAGAGACTAGACAAAGTGGTGGTATGTGTCTTGATGACAGTAGAATTCAAGCATGTATGATATGGTACACTTGGAGAGTGGATCTGGTGTGCATGTGTATGTGTGGGGGGGCATCAAGTCAAGTTTGGGAATACATAGATTCGTTAGTTAAGTAATGGGAACAGTGTAATAACTGAGTCAAACGGAGATTATTCTGCAGCCAACTTATTTGTTTAAATGTTTAACACATAAGTCACCCATGATTAGGACAGTAGTAGAAAAGAATGATACAATAAAAAAGATCAAGAAAGTTGAATAAAGTGGATAGCTAATTATTTTCCATTATAATATCCTCTAGATGTAATTAATTAAACTTGCATGTTCTCATCTATTTAGTACTGATCTCTTCATGTTAATTGTTTATTTTTATTATAACAAGTAAAATTACAACACTGTAACCCATGCCAAACATATCTCAATTAGTGAAGCCTTGTGTTGCCCCCTAAATTAATGTATAAAAACAAATGTGCAAAACATTTAGTCAAGACATGATTCTGATAACCCCCCCAAAAATGCTGCACACACTCTAACACTGCAAGAACCTGTGTTCATTAACTAATGTTACCTTTAGCAGAGCATTTCAGTACACAGATTGTCAATGAAAACTGCACTACCCACAGAACCCCTAGTAGACCATGTGAAACACATAATTGTGGGATGCCACTAATATATTTGTGGGCAAACTGCAGGACAATGCTGTTTTTTTTGTTTATTTTTATTTCTGTTTATTTCAAGTATACTATACAATATTAGTAATAACTGCCAAAATGACATCCTTGACTGAGAGTATAGCAAGACCTTTTCCAAACATTCAGTAAGAAAGTATGTCCATTTGAAAAAGTAATAAAGAAGTTATGAGCATAAAGTCAAGAATGTAAATTAGACAACTAAGGTAGTGGATAAGATAAGTCACGAATAATAAAAAAAATCCTCATAAACAGCTAATGTGTAATTTCACATAGTTATGTACTACAGGTAAAGGGTTTCCAAAGAGCATAATTCCAGATGATGACCATATGTAAAACTCTATGAACATTGTAAAGTCAACCACTTTAATGAAGTGTTACATCCAGAAATTTAAAACAACAGGTTGCATCACAAAATAAGAAACTCGATATTTACCTTTGAAACAAAAAACACTTAATAGCCAGTGGAGGTAAAATATGAATTTCCTATGGGATAATTCCCCATGGCAGTATATAATGGAGTGTCAGTGATATGAAATGATAGGTTTAAAGAATAAATAGTAAAAACAAATTATATTTGTGAATGAAATCTTCTGCTAGTGTCCTGAAAAAAATTGTTCTGTTGTTGTTTATATAGATGAAATGAAGGACCATTAAAAACATGAATTTTGATGCCGGGGTGAATCCTTTCTGAAGCAAATAATCCACCGTATGGAAATTGACACAATAATACATGTCACAGAGAATAATTATGTACCTTGTTATTGTCAAGACATGATATAAGGTTTTAAACTAGGAGGGTTAGAGATGGTAACGATCCTGTGTCAAACCTAGTTATTAATGTAATGTATTCTTATTTTATTTATCTACTTGTTCCCATGAACATGGCTCAACCACATTATTGTTCAATGCTAGGATTTCTAAATTCTATACTTACATTCAGAACAAGAATGACAAATGTGTTTTTGCACAAACTGGAGAAAAGAAAGTGAACACTGCCAAACAAATACAGGCTATGCAAGGGGACAGGATAAGAAGGAAACAGAAGCTGCTGGATAGGATACTAGTTTAAAAATACACTCATTCTGTCTCCTTCGCCATGTCTCAACAGTCCATGTCTTGGGCTGGTTTTAATTAATTGAGTATGAATGACTATATAGCAGACAGTTTATCACATTGCTTCTGCTGTTACGATGTGTTAAAAGGCAAATGTTCAGTAGAGATGTGTGGTTTGGAAGTCCAACATTTTTGAGTAGGAAGGTAAATGGTAATAGTGGATTTATGACATAAGGGACTCAGTAGTTGGTGGAAACACCACTTCTCTATGCTCCAAATCCCCACAACAGCACCACTCTGAGACTATACATATATAATGAGGAAGGGCAGTCTCCGAAAAAAGCCTACCAACAAGTGACCAGAACACAGATGTGATAAGATGCTCAAAACAAGAACAATATTGCCATGAAATACAAACTCAAATTCAGCATTCAATACGCCCCCCCACTCCACCCCAAACACCGTCTCACACACACACACACACACACACACACATACACACAGGCAGATAAGTATCACAGATATGTGAATCATCGACATGTGGTGATAGAGGATGAGATGGTCTCAGAGTCCGTGCATCATTTCTGCCTATATATCTTTATTGTGTATTTTCATGATGTCAAAACTTTATGAATCCTATGCTGCATTCCCAAATGGGTATGGCACGGCTTCTATTCCTCAACTTTCCCTACCCCCACCTCCAGTCTCTCTCACACACACACACACACACACACACACACACACACACACACATACACACGAAGGCAACACAAACCAGTTATAGAAAATTTGAATGCCCACAATTAATGAAGTTCAAACGTCCACAAGTGCATCAGATACATGTTTGTCATCTGTCAAGTATTTGTGACAAGACACCAAAATGAGCCAGATAGATAAACTTCATAAAAGAACACAGTAGTGGGCGGCAGCACTAGGTTCTATCCTAAGAGCATGCATAGCAACACCTCAATGTGACTATATGGGAATGAGGAACACTGTCTCAACAAGAAGCTTGCATTCCTTGATCAAACCACTATAGTCACTTGCTGCTTGGATAAAACAATCGAGCCACAAAGCATTAATATATATATATATATAGAGATATGTATCACAATTATGTCAACAGCCATCAACAACCCCTTGTTAGACTTGTGCTGTGTGCATCAGGATACCAGAGCTAGCGAGAAGGAGCCGCAGCATACAGGGTGTTTTATCCAGGGGCAGGGTAATGGTCTGAGAGTCCATGCAAAATTTCAGCCTATAAGTCTTTGTTGTGAATATCCATGCTGCCATAACATGTTGAATTATGCAATGGGGTCCTACAATCACAGATTCTGACTGGTTGACTGGCACCTTTCCCCATGGTAAATCCTGGCATTACCATGGGAAAATAATACTTCAGTCAGCCACTGACCACTAAATCAATCCAACCCGAAAACATAAACAAAAGACGCCATTTGCCATCCTGCTAACCGCAGCAACAGAAAAACTTAAACTTTAAAAATCACCTCACATTCGCCAAAGCCAAACCCGCCCCTTGGTCCTTCCATCTTCTGCGTGTATACTCCTCCCTCCTCTGACAATGACTCCTCCCACCTCCGGTTAAACTCAAAATTTTCAAAGAAACAAATAATAAGTCAGACAGTGGCCACTCACGCAACAGACAGCCCTTTACAGCTTCTCCCTTTCAGCTCCCCAATAAAAGTAAATGCTCCCACACCTGCACTTCAAATAAAATTCATTAGAATAAAAGAAATAAGAAAACTACATGCCACATGGAAGTTATCACTGCCAAACATCCCAGCTCTCCTCATTTGTGCCTATCGAGGGGGAGCTGATTTGCATATTCCTGGCAGCCCCATCTCGCTAGCACTTCCAACTTCCGAGACAAAAACAGTACTTGGACCTGGTGTGGCTGCACAGGCTGTCAGGGGACAACACAGTGTGTGGCTGTCAGAAGGCTGTGAGTAGTGAGCAGATCAATAGAACTGTATAATGCAAAGACAGTTTTGGCAAGCGGGAAGGAGGGGGGAATAGGATTTTGCCATACAAAACAGTTTGGTGGTGGCGAGAGGTTTTATGCACCCAGAAAATACATTATTAAATTAAAAAAGGAATGTATGTGTGTGTGTGTTAGTACTTCAAGTGAGAGAGGATGCAAATGCCTTCCACCATGTTGTACCATACAACAGGAACTATTTTTCTAAGGAGAAAGGATATCAAGTTAAAAAGCAATAAAAAACACTATTTTCTTTAAATCAAAACTGTTTAATATTTTTTTTCTTAAACCTTTACTTACTGCCAATTGCATAATAGCAATAAACCATGCCATGGTGTTGGTGATGCTGGAATTTACCCACGCCTGATGAGGTTTAATCACTCGGCCTGTGGCCTCGTGACCGAACCATGCCAGGTGTGGGTAAACCTAGCATCACCAACACCCTGTCATGGTTTATTGCTTAATCATTTGATATTCCTCAACAGACCCACCCCATCACACCCACACACACACATTATTTGGCTGATGATAAGTTAACTTTACAAAAAACATGGGGGGGGTGCGCCAATCACTGTACATCAGTGGACCACTCTACGATGCTGCACTCCATGCCACAACACATAATGGACAATATGTTAATCAGACCTGGCCATATCATGCCACGTTGACACTAATAGGGAAACCATACCCTCTACATGGGGGTCAGCAACTTTGCAACTTGGGACAGAACAATTAAGTGGGATAAAATGAGAGGCATCCCTCATAATGCAGGGCATTTGACAAAGACGGGCCTCAGTCTGACTACACTTAAAGTACCCCCTCAGTCTGTTCACTTCTTCACTCAGAAAATTCCCTGACTCTCACCCATCCCTGCAGATGATCACAGGGAGACAGTTTAGTGGGTCAGAGCAACAGCTATTGGCAGCAATGTTCTTTAGCTGTGGCATAATTGCTGATGGCTATAAGCTTTCCCCTTGTGCATCTCTCTCTCCATTTCTCCTCTAGTGTAACCAGTACTTAGCTACTCCTAATATGAGCAGCACTACCATGGTGGGATTGCACTACCTCACATGGATGTGATTAAAAACGTTTTTTTTCCACCATCCCCAACCCCGCAGTCTACCCACATTCAACTGTTGATATTTACTGAAATTTAAAATCCGCTGCCAGAGTCAGAGCCACAAATATAGAGAAATTTAAATGCCATTCAACAACAGCATTACCAGTTCTACTGTATTCAATGGACAAAAAGCTTTATACCTGCCATAGGGAAATATTTATTGGGGGGGTGGTGTAACTTGCTCCCAACCTTTGATGGGTTTGTTTACTTTAAAAAAAAAAATCAAGACAAAAGTACAGTAAGGGGATCACAAGTGATATTGTAATCAACTAAGACACCAAATTATCACTTTCACTTGTGATCCTTGGTAGCGACAAGAGCCGGCATATAGCAATAAAAGAACTTGCACAAGTCACTTGTGTGTGTGTGTGTGTGTGTGTGTGTGTGTGTGTAAGACTAGTTGAATGTCACAAAGCCTGTCATACTAAAATGTTGGCTTAAAAAAAAAAAAAAAACAGTGGCAAACTTAGATTCAGCTTTCCAGTCCAGTACACTCTTTCTGAAAAAAACCAAAATGGAACTCGTTTCAACAGCAGACAAAGGAACGAAATACTGCTTTGTAAATAACTTGCAATTATGGACAGCAATCACTTATTATATAATGTGGTAATTCCAAATCCCCAATCCCTAGAATCTGATTGGTTGGCTAGCACCTTTTCAGTGTGATAAATCCTGCAGTGTACCAACAGGAGAAGGTGCCAGTCACTACTCAGTCACATCTCAAACTCCCCCTGAAATCACTGCAAGCAGTACAAATTCAACACTCGCAAACATACCAACTCCACAACTGATGATGCAGAACTCCACCCTCCTCACCTGCTAATCATTCTTTAACAGTCCTTTCGCTGTGTTCCCATTTCCTGAACACTCGCCCTCCATATCTGAATCCCTGCTTTCAGCCACTGCAAAAAAGAAAACTTGTAGAGCTGCAGAGTGTAGCTATCAACGAGACTCAGGCCTCCATAGTTCATAGACAACTCAACATACCTGCAGCATCTCTGTTGAGTGCCGATGAGCATTCCTCTGTCTGACTGCTCGTCGACGACTCACTGTTGACTTCTTCCTCTCACCCATGATACTCTCTCACCATTTAAAAAGATCCCTCAATGAGCAGAGCAATTAAAAATGCTCATTGACAGTCCAACCACAATTCCTTTACTGCATGTACTACAATCTCCAATTTGCCCGAAAGCCATTCTGGAGCGTCCCCTTTGAGCTGCTTGGGACAAGCTCTTCGACGGCTGTGGTAGCTCAACACTCTAGCAAATAGCACCATATTTTTTCGGGATCACTAACAAATATAATAAACATAACTTAAAATCCCCACCACCAAAAAAACTTTATTTTTTCTATCTCCTTAGAAAACCAGAAAATTGCATAATAGCAATATACTCCTCCAGGAGTAGGGTGGATTTACCACTTGGTATGGTTAAGTCACTTGGCTGTGCCTCAGGACTAAAACCATGCCAGGCATGGTAAATCCACCAATTTTTTTTTTTTCTTTATTTAGATTTTGGATAACAGCTTTGAGCCAAGGCTCTTTTACAAAGGTTTCACATCAGACATTGAGATACAACATAGCGGCAGTGTACATAGGATGAGACAACATACCCACTCCCTGTCGGGGTATATTGCTTAAATAATATTTCTTGATGTTGTTGAACCACATACAGAGAGATGACACAAAGAAAATATAATTGACTCCTGAAGAGAGTGAATTCACCAGCGCACAGGGATTGGAAATTTCTTCTCAGTTCCCCCTGCTGCTCCTAATAAATGCATTTCAACCTAATACACCCTATGTATTTCTGTACTGATTCATAAACACAACATCAAAACTTTTCTGCCACTCTTATGATGTATCTCTTTACCTTCTGTACTACCAATGCCAATACAAGTAAGCAAACATTCGGTATTGACAAATGTTTGTTTTCTACTGTTCCCACATTTTTGTTTTGTACTAATTTGCTGACTTTATAAACTACTTTTCTTGAAATGTTATACTTGGTTTTATTATTGACTTACTTTACATCTGTTTTGAAGAAGGTTACCGAGAAAGACTGTGTGGGGTGGGAACTCAGTCTGCATTGTTTGGTGGCTGGTGGCAGTCTCCAGGGTTCCCAGCATGGTACTTATTCATTGTGGGGGATAATCTCTGAGGCATTCCACTTCCTTACACCTGGGTATTGTGTCTACCTGATAGGTTGCTGATGCACATGTGACTTCAAAGGAAGTCCATCCCCTCTTCCCTGTGATGCTGCCTTGTCTGAATCTATTTTGACTTGTGCATCTTACAGGTTGTGATGCATCAATAACAGCTCCACACAGTTTTTGAATTTTGAGATAATTAAGGTAAGATTAGCATTCTATTTTTCTAAGCTGACTTGAATCACTTTAAAAGTATCCAGGGAGTAAGAGATGTCTGATGAATTTGTCGTGCTAGGAATTTAGGCTAGAGTCTACATTTTGTATGAAACAAGCTAGTCAAATGTGTCTGTAATCATGGTTTAAGGGTTACAAAATTAACTTTAAATGCCTTCACTCAGTCGTATAGCAAGCTGCTGACCAGATCCCTAGGGCACAGCTGTTTTGTTTTGGTTCCAAAAATGCAATTCAGGAAAAATTCTGGCATCTTTCTGTGTGAAGCAGCTCACCTGGGTCTCTTGTTAGCAGACCTAGGTGTGTAACTTGACTATAAAATCTGCTGCTGTGTACTACTTGAAACCCCTGCTAGTGGTTTCAAGAGTACCGCTATTCTCCACATTTTCAATCTGCTCTTGGTGGGAACATTTAGGCATCTTGTAGTCCCTGCTAGTGACTACAGGAAGAGTCCCTTGCCTTGCCCCTCAGGGAACTCCCCTGGCTATCTTATGTATGTCTGTAGGGCACTTGGTCAGTAGCAGAGTGGATACTGATAGCTGTTCTACGGCATACCTGGCATTTTTGCAGTCCATGCAAGGGGATTTCCTGTTGTTTTCTGCATCTTCCTGTTTGTTTCCTCCAAGACTTGGCATCCCAACACGGCATTTTCTCACACCTCCCCATCTTTTGTGTATTCGGGAGGTGTGGAATATCCGCCATTGTCCCCTGCCTGGCGTCTTCGCTCCTTTACCTTCCTGGTCCATCTCGCTCATTCCGCTTGTGGCGCATGCATGCTACATACTCAGTTTGTGCATGTGCGATTGAGGTTTCTCATGCATGCACTCATCTACGATGCCATCTTGTGCATGGCAACACAGACCAGGGACACACGTTTTAGCAAGTAGGATCAGTGAGTAGGAGCATTTTTTATTATTGTATGTCCTTTTCGGCCTATCGCTCTTTCGTAAGGCAGCATTTTCCCCTCCTTTTAAAAGGGACAATTACACCTGCTGTTAATTTTAGAAATGAGACCCCAGAAAATTGCAGGACATTCCATTATGCCCAAACAGGCCACATATAGGGCATCTTGAGAGCCCTGTCTGTCATTTCTGCAAGTTGGAATAGCTCTCTTAAGGGAAGAGTTCTAAGTTTTTTGTTTTTAGGTTACCAGTGGGCCCATTTTTATGTAAGCAACAAGACAAGGCTGGTGTTGGTAGTACTGAGATAACCGCACTCCTGCCTCACTATGCCTCTAGGTGTTTGGGTATCTTGATACTACAAACACCAGCCACATTCACCCCCAACCCTGTCAGAGGCCAGCTGAACAACAACAAATTGATTTTGAGGTGGTGGTGGACAGGTTGACAGTTCATTGCCTCATTTTCTTGCTACCTAGTGTGCAATAAGTTAGTTCCTGCAACAAGTTTTTCAGCCAGCAGGGGTAGTGATTGGGAAAATCCACTAGCCCCATAAATGTTTTAAATGGCCCAGTTGGTGAACTTAGTGAAATGTTACCTTCTCCAGTAACAAGCCAGAAGGGCTAGTTAAAGGAAATTGGCAGAAGACACCAAGAGAAAGGACTGCTGTGTGACTGAACTTCTCTGCTGGGACTAAAGTAGAAGAACTTTTGTATTTGGACCTTTAATTTAGGGTAAAAAAACTAACATACAAAACAAAACAAAAAAAGTGTGTGTTTGGGTTAACTGAACTGAATGGGTAACTGAAAAGTCATCTAGGTGTAAATCTCAGGTGACTGAAAAGACTTAACTGTTGTGAGGTTTAAATTACTTGTAGAAAGATCTGGTAAGTAGGGGCAGTGGCTTGCTAGAAGGAAGCTACATTTAAAGACTGCCTTAGAAAGATTCTGCTAATAGCTTGCAGAAGACACCAGGAGAAAGGACTGCTGTGTGACTGAACTTCTCTACTGGGACTATATTGCCCTCCTTCCTCCCCCACCCAAAGCTAGTTCTATTTTTATAGGCACAGGATTTGACTGACAACAGGAACTTCCTGTTTAGGGGCAGGAAGTGAGTGATCACAGAACCACCAAGGACCCACCATCCTAGAAGGGCAAGAGTAGCTCGCGCCCCTCTAGCTGCTGGAGGTCTGCCTCTGAACAAGTAAGTGGTCTACTGGAGAAATATAGGATATTCTTGTCTCAGAACAGGACAATCAGGAGCTTAAAGGGCACACAGGCAGAAAGTAAGGAGAGAGAGAGAAAAACAGATGAAAGAGTAAGGATTGCAAACAGTTAAGGGTCAGAAATAAGACATGATTGGAGTGGTGCAGTGCAGTGGCTGTGAAGCAGCAGTCTTCCAGGAGATATTCTGAGGATGCGTGTTGTCCCATCTGCAGGCACCTCTCTGGGCTGAGGGAGGAGGTTGCTCATCTCCAGGCTGAGTTGGCCAGGATTTCTGGGACCTCCTCTTCCATCCAGGGACCACCAGTGCCACTGCCGTTGCCTCAGAGGTTGCCAAGAAAGAGGAGCAGTGGACCACAGTGGGCTCAGGGAGGGTGAGGGTGGTGGAACAGAGGCACATTCCTTCAGTTGTACCTCTCCACAATTCCTATGCCATTCTGGCAAAGTGTGGTTCCTCTATGGAGGCAACTACAGTGGAGACCAAGGAGGATGCTGGGAACCTCCACAAAGGAGACCCACAGGAGGGTGGCAGAGGACCCTGCAGGAAGGAAACAACCCTGGTGGGGACCTCCATTGTTAGGGAAGGTAGAACTGGGCAAGGAAGGGAGAGGGAGGTAGGGTCTGCCTGGCGCCATGGCTTGAGGACAGGGAGCGAATCCTCAGGATTGCCAGAGCAGCTGCACAGGGAGGGAGCTGGATGTCATTGTCCACCTAGGGACAAATGACCTGGCTAGGAAAGGGATTAGAGAAGTGCAGGAAGAGTTTGTGGAATTGGGGAGGGCCTTAGTCAAGTAGCACGACGGTAACCTTCTCGGAGGTGCTACCCATCTATGGCATAGGAGAGGCTAGGTGTTCCGTGCCATGGGATTCAATCAGTGGTTGAAAAACTGGTGGAGCTCAGGTATTTGGCTTCATTGGGGACTGGGGGTCCACCTGGAGTGATGCAAGCTTATACTGGCATGATGGGCTGCATCTGTCCGGGAGGGGAACCAGGATCCTAGGTGATAGGTTTAAATGCTTCATTGGCAAGCTTTTAAACTAGCCAAGGGGAGGCACTGGAAATGAGCAGGAAAATCCTAGCCCCCAAACAATCACGGTAGTAAGTGTGGCAAACACTAACATGGAGGTGTCGATAGGAGAAGGGCAGGGTAAATGGAGAAGTGACAAAGGCAAGAAGGACAGAGATGGGGCAAAGGGGCAAGCCATCAGGAAATGGAGGCAATGAGTACCAATGCCTCGTAGTTTGGGCAACAAGCTCCTGAGCTGGTGGCCTTAATGGAAGAGGGATGCCTGGATATCGTAGCAGTCACAGAAACATGGTACACAGAGAACCATGACTGGGATGTTAACATAGCAGGGTACATAACCTACAGGAGAGACAGGCAGGGGAGAAGAGGGGGAGGAGTAGCTCTCTATGTAAAGGAAGGGATAAAAGCAACTGAACAAAAGAGTAAACAGGGAGGAGAGGAGGCACTGTGGGTCACCTTGGAGACTGGAAAGGGCACCACAATCCGCACAGGGGTTGTGTACAGACCCCCATGTCAGGGGAAGGGAATGGACAAGGATATGATGGAAGGCATTCTTAGAATGGCAGAGAAAGGAGGTACTGTTGATGGGAGACCTGAATATGCCAGATGTTAACTGGAGCACATTTGCTGCAGCCACATCCAACAGCAGGGCCATTCTTGACGCCCCACAGGTGGCAGGCATTAGACAGCTAGTTTCGAACCCACTGTGAGGGAGCAATCTTAGACCTCGTACTCTCAAACGGGGCAGTGAGAGGATTTCAGATCTAGAAGTAGGTTGCCATCTGGGGACAAGTGACCATCAAACAGTGTGGTTCACGTTAAACTCAGCTACAGGTCAAGCCATACAAAAGTGAGGGTACTGGACTTTAGGAGGCTGACTTTGGCAAGATGGGAGAGTGCCTCAGAAAAGCACTAGCAAACAGGCTAGAAGGAGGTGTGGAGCAACAATGGGGAATTATCAAACTGCCATCACAGAGGCAACAAGCCTTTGTGTGAAACAAATAAACAAATCAAAATGAAAGAAAAAGCCACTATGGTTCTCAAGAGAGGTGGCTGTGAAAGTCAGGAAGAAAAGATAGCATTCCGGAAGTATAAGGAAACACAGAAGGAACAGGACAGAGAGCTGTACCAGTTAAGGCAGAAAGAAGCAGGAGGGAAGTCAGAATAGCAAAGGCCCAAACTGAGGAAAAGATAGCCAACTCAGTTAAGAAGGGGGATAAAACATTTTATAGGTACATCAGCGAGCGTAGAAAGACAAAGGGAGGGATAGTGAGGCTGAATAGAATGAACGGTGGGTGGGCAGAGGGGGACAGTGAAAAAGCAGGAATACTGAACGAATATTTCCTCTCAGTATTCACAAAAGAGGAGGGGGAGGTGCCTAATCCAATTAACAGAAGCACTCCTGATAGGGGTGTCTATCCCAGTCCTTTCACAGAAGAAAGGGTTCTGCAAGAACTCCTAAAACTGAAGGTGGACAAAGCAATGGGTCCTGATGGAATTCACCCCAGAATTCTAAAAGAATTAAGGAAGGAACTAGTGAAACCACTGGCTACTCTTTTTAATAAATCATGGGAGGATGGTGTGGTACCCGAGGACTGGAGGAACGCGGATGTGATTCCCCTTCACAAAAGTGGGACCAAGAAAGAGGCAGGAAACTACAGACCTGTCAGTCTGACCTCTGTGGTAGGGAAAGTGATGGAGTCACTTCTGAAGGAAAGAACAGTTGAGTACCTAGAGGTCAGTGGAGCACAGGATCCAAGGCAGCATGGGTTCACAGCGGAAGGTCATGTCAGACTAATCTAATAGATTTGTTTGACTGGGTGACCAAGTAGTAGACCAGGAGGGGCTGTGGACATGGCCTACCTAAACTTTAGCAAGGCATTTGACACAGTCCCACACAAAAGATTAATAGTCAAATTAACCAGCCTGGGAGTGGGTCCCAGGGTGGTAGCCTGGGTAAAACATTGGCTGGACAACAGGACAAGAAGGTAATTGTAAATGGAGTCCACTCTGAAGAAAGGGCGGTTACTAGTGGGGTACCGCAGGGTTCAGTATTGGGTCCAGTCCTTTTTAATGTCTTCATCAGTGACATTGCAGAGGAACTGAAGGAAAAGTGTCTTTTGCAGATGACACAAAGATCTGCAACAGGGTTGATACACAAGGAGGTGTGAAAAGGATGAAAAGGGACTTGGCAAGGTTGGAGGAATGGTCAGACGTATGGCAGCTAGGATTCAATGCAAAAGTGCAAATAATGCACCTGGGAAACAAGAACCCAGGGAAGAATACACAATGGGTGGGAGGTAGTAACAACAACAAAACAGGAAAGGGACCTGGGGTAATCATATCAGATGACCTTAAGGTTAGCAAGCAATGTGAGAAGGCAGTAGGGGAGGCCGGGGTATACTGGGATGTAGGGAGAGGCATCAGCAGCAGAAAACAGAAAGTTGTTATCCCTATGTACAGACAGTTGGTGAGACCCCATCTGGAATACTGTGTCCAGTTCTGGAGACCCCATCTCTGCAAGGACATAGACAGGATAGAGGCAGTCCAGAGGAGGGCAACTAAAATGGTGCAGGGTCTACAAGAGAAGTCGTATGAGGAGAGACTAAAGGAGCTTAATATGTATACCCTGAGGAAAGAAGGGAGAGGGAGGATAGAAAACTTCAGGTACCTCAAGGGAATCAACAAAGTCCAAGAGGATAGCATCTTTCAGAAAAGAGACTTGCAAGAACAAGGGACACAATTTAAAGATAGAAGGAGGGCAGTTCAGGGGCAATGTGAGGAAGTATTATTTCACAGAGAGGGTAGTGGATGCATGGAACAGCCTTTCTGAGGAAGTTGTGGGGTCTAAAACTGTGGGAGAATTCAAGAATGCATGGGACAGACATAAGGCAATTCTTGTGGGGGGCAGGAAGATATAGGCTGTTGGTTAACTAGGATCTGTGGCCTATCCTGTAGGTAGGGAAATGGGCAGACTAGATGGGCCTAGCAGTCCTTATCTGCCGTCAAAGTCTATGTTTCTGTGTTTCTACTAGCTCGATACAAAATCTACCAACATTTGGCAACTGAGTTGGTGTCAGTTTTGACCCCTGTTGTTGGTGGCACAGGTTAACAGTGGCCTGTGCGAAGTGGGATCTGGAGCAGCTCATCAAATTCAGAAGCTCACTGTGCACTACAGTTGTTTAAAACCCAGTGATGGCACCCACAAAAGTAGGAGACACAGTCTGCAACGATTTCCTGCAATGTGATTAGCTGGCAAGGTGTGCTGAAGCAAAGCAGTCATCCTAATAGCTCTGCATTATTAGGATTTAGTTTTGCTGTCATAAGCGTGTGGGTAGCTCACCATGTCACTGACCAGCCTGTTCTGCCGGCGCCACATTCTGGACCATAATTTGGAAGGCTTGGCCTTTATCCTTACTGAGCTTCCATGCTAACACCCACACCCCCTGCCCACCCAGCCTCAACCTGGACAAACTCATGTAACACATCCAGACCAGTCACCCTGGTTTTGGCTGTTAGATGTCTAAGTTATCCAAGGGGCAGAGATCTGGCACATTCTAACCTCTGCCCTGTGCTCCACGAAGTCAAAGACTGGTGGATATATCATTTTTTATGTTTGTTTAGAAAATGGAAGACTAGCCAGGCTGCCAGTGCAGCGGTAGGGTTACAGCTCACGGCACCAGCAACCCTGGTTCGGAATGGACTCAGGCAGCTGGAGGGCTGGCCGGAGGGAGAAGGATTGAGCGCTGAGAGGCTGCTGTCCTCCTCCAGGGTGGGGTGGGATGCGGTCCTGCTGCATACCACCACCTGGGTGACCACAGGTGGAGGTACAGTGTAGACAGCATGTAGCAGGGAGGGAGGATGTCTGCCAGGAGTCAGAGCGTCAGCAAGTTGCGACGTGCATTGCTCCTTGGCTCTTCTTGCTCGCAGACATCCTGAGGGCTGGGAGAAACAGCAGAAAAATACCCCATGGTGCTCCCTGTAGATGGAGCTTCAGGCCCCAATCCCAGGGCCCCTGTCAACTCAGACAATGGATCCCCAATGAAACACAGACGCTCTGGGCGGAGGAAAGGGGAACCTCGCTTCGTACCCGCCTGGGGGTCAAACCAAGGCAGCATGGGGGGGAGTCTGCACCTGAAGCTGGCAGATGAGCAGGGATGTAGAAGGCCATAAGGAGACTCCTGAAGGTGAGGAAGCACCGTGGTGAAAGAGGGGATGTAAAAATGAAAATATAAAAAGAAAATGAAAGACTGAGTGCCAGGATCCAAATGCAAGCACAAAAGTGGGGCCCAGAAACTAAAGGAAAAACAGCAGAAACCCAACGAGATTGAACGTTTGAAAAAAATTAACAGATTTTTTTTCTGCCATCTGGATCGGAACCTGCATGCAAGACAAAGGAAGATAAGCAGATGAGCAAAAATGAGACTTCACACTTGGGTGACGTTGAAGCTGTGGAAAACGTTGACATTTGTGGTGCAGCATTTGTAATTGAAGATCAGTTATCTTCAGAATGTTCTGGAAATTTCATCCTTGCCAACCTACTCAGGATATTCCTTTCAACAGTGATAGTGTCTATTACCACAAGGACAGTGAAGGTAAAAACATCAACAGAAAGTGGGTGACTTATAATAATGAGACATGATCAATTCACTGCTCATCTTTTTTATAGCATGTACCCGAAAGATTCAGTAGAAGTGCACTGACTGAAGGCTGCTCTAACTGGAGACATATAACCACAAGATTAGCTGAACACAAACAGTCACAGTGTCATCAGCACTCCTGCAAAGCATATTTTATAAAAAAACAAAGGGAAATCAATTACACATCTTTTGTCTCATGACTAACTTACACTTCATAAAAAACTTGTGCTTGAACAATGTGCTGTAGTTGGCTGTGTTCTTAACATTCTTTTTCATTGCTTTTCAAGCACTACCTTATTGTGGAAAAAACGGAAGCAGCTGCAAAACTTTTGGATGATGACTCCTCTCTAAATCATGGACATTTTCTCGAAGCTGTGAAACTGTTTTGGCAGAATACCACCCCACACTAAAGTCACATCTAAAATCAATCACTGACAAGGCCAAGAAATGTGAAGTTTCAAAAATGGGAAGAGGAAAATTCATAACTTTCCTTAGTAAAACTACCATTACAAAACTTTTTGACATAATTGCAGACATGATAAAGCAGAGAATAGTCCAAGAGGTGAAGGGTACTGGCCTTTTTCCATGCAGGTGGATTCCTCACAAGATATTACGGTGCATGATCAATTTGCAATTGTTGTAAGGTACATCATGATGGATAAAACTCAAGAAAGACGGTAGCATCTAGTCAATGTGACTGACTCCAGTGCCCAAGCTTTACATGGAATGCTCCAAGAAGCACTTTTTGCTGTGGACTTAGATGTAGCCCAGTGTGTTAGCGATTGCTTCGATGGGGCTGCAAATATGAGTGGCATCTACAATGGGGTTCAGGTACTCATGAAGTGAGCTCAACCGAGCCATATTCTCACCTGGTACTATTCACATGTGTTAAACCTCATAACTGGTGATGTAAGTAATGTGTGTGTTCCTGCTGTCATACTGTTTGGAATATTACAAAACTTGTCATCTTTCTTCCATAAGTCCTACAAGAGAATACAACTCTGGGAAGAACAGATGGTAAACATAAAAACATAGAAATTGTAGGCAGATAAGGACCACTAGGCCCCTCCAGTCTGCCCATAGGCTCAATACATTGCATGTGGCCACTGACCCTATGTGATCAATGGCTTTCATCACTTCCTCCCTTCTCAAGCTTCCCCTTGTGCCTGTCCCAGGCATGCTTAAACCCTCCACTCTGCTTGCCCCACTATGTCCAGTAGCAGATTATTCCAAGCGCCGACTACGCTTTCTGTGTGAGAAAAACTTCCTCACATTACCTCTTAGTCTAGCCCTTCCAATTTACATAGCCCCTTGTTCTAGTACTTTTTTCTACATTGGAAAAGGTCCCCACCTACACCTTGATTATACCCTTGAGGTACTTGAAAGTTCAATCATGTCCCCCCACTGTCTTCTTTCCTCCAGTGAGTACATATTGAGATCTCTTAGTCTTTCCTCGCATGTTTTGTGGTGCAACTCCTGTACCATCTTTGTCACCCTTCTCTGGATAGTCTCCACCTTATCTATGTCCTTGCACAGGTGTGGCCTCCAGAACTGCACTCCTTACCAATGTTTTAGACAATGGCATCACCACCTCCGGCCTCCTGCTAGTGATACCCCTGCCTATGCACCCCAGCATGCCACTGGCCCTCCCTGCAGCCTTTGTGCACTGCTATGATATCTTAAGGTCATCAGAGATGATAATCCCTATGTCCCTTTCCTCTTTAGTGATGGTCAGCTCCTCCCAACCTGTAGCTCTCCCAGGGTTCCCCTACCCAGGTGCATTATTTTGCACTTCTTTGTATTGAACCTCAGTTGCCACATCTTTGACCATCTTTCAGCTTCTCCAGGTCCCTCTTCATTTTTTGAACCTCTTCTGGAGTATCCACCCTGTTGCAGATCTTGGTGTCATCTACAAACAGGCAGACCTTTCTTTCCAGCCCCTCTGCAATGTCACTAATGAAGACATTGAACAGGACTGGTCCCAGTACTGATCCATGTGGTACCCCACTGGTCGGTCACCCCCTCTCCCCAGATTGTACCCCATTTACCACCACCCTCTGTCTTCTGTCTGTTAACCAGTTCCTAACCCAGTTCACCACCTTGTCTCTCATATCCAGACTACCCATCTTGTTAATCAGCCTTCTCTGTGGGAGGGTGTGAAAGGCTTTTCTGAAGTCTAGGTAGGTGATGTCTACCGCCTCTCGCTGATTTATTTCCCTAGTCACCCAATCAAAAAAATCTAATAGATTTATTTGACATGACCTTCCTGCTGTGAATCCATGTTGCCTCAGATCCTCAGCACTGCTGTATTCCATATGTGCTACTATCTTTTCTTTCAGTAGTGTCTCCATGATCTTTCCCACCACTGAGGTGAGGCTGACTGGCCTGTAGTTCCCTGCTAGTGTTGCTTAGATAGTTCTTTTGTAGGTCCTACCACTGTCTGCCAGATAGTGCTGGTATCCTGACTTAGATCCTACCAGATATCCTGCCAAAGACTGATGCATGATTCAGGGTCAGACAGTGAAGGATCCTGGTTAGAATCCAGTTATCCTCTTTCAGATCCACAGATCTTAGGGCATTTAGTTAGGATCCAGGGCCAGATAGTGATGGATCCTGGATAGGATCTGACAGCTGGATCCACAGGCAGATAGCGGAAGTATCTGGCAGATCCACTTTCCTGCCACAAAGGGCAGGTATCTGTGAATCCGTATTTGTCCAGATCCATCTGAGCAACACTATTCCCTGCCTCCTCCCTACTGCCACTTTTGCGCAATGGGACTACATGTGCCCTCCTTCAGTCCTCTGAATGACACCATGTTGACTGACTCTGTGAACAAGGCCACCAGAGGCACTGTTAGTTCCTGCAGCTCCTTTAATATCCTCGGGTGGATGCTGTCTGGCCCCATGGCCTTATCCTCCTTCAGCTTTGTGAGTTCTTCCAGAACTCTCTCCACTGTGAATGGACTGGTGTCCACTCCCCATTGACCATCCCTCCATAGTGAATACTAAGCAGAAGAATTTATTCAGTATTTCTGCCTTGCCCAGATCCCATCCTTACACCTCCCTCTCCCTTTAGCATCACTACCCCAATTTTTTTTCTTTCACTGATGTACCTATAAAATGCCTTATCCTCTTTGTTTACAGACCATGCTAAGCCCTCTTCTGTCTGCATCTTTGCCCTCCTAACAGCCTTCCATGCTTCCTTAGACATTCAAGATACACGTCCCTGTTCTCTCCCTTTGGCTCCCCTTTTTTCTTGAAACTCAGCCTTCAGCCCTGACTTTGTCCCCACCTCTTTGGAGAACCATAGTGGTTTCTTTTTCTTTTCCTTTGGCCACTATCCTAATGCATTGGTTTGTTATATCCACTATGGCTCCTTTCAGTTTCTCCCATTGTTCTTCCATCCCCTCTATTACCCCTCCCTTCCCCAGGACTGCTTGTATACATCTACTCATTTCAGCAAAATCTGCCCTCCTGAAATCTAATACTCTTGCCTGTGTGTGGATTAACTGAGTCCATGTCTCGATGCTGAACCACACCATGTGATGGTCACTGGACCCCAGCTGCCCTTCCACTTGTATTTCTTCGACTCTGTTCCCATTGGTCCATACCAGGTCAATAATTGACTTGTCCCTGGTTGGCTCATCCACCAGCTGCCTGAGTCCAACCCCCTGCAGGGATTCCAGGATGGTTGTGCTTTTGGCTGAAGCAGCCACCTGGGTGGCCCAATCCACATCCAGCATATTGAAATGCCCCAGCAGCAGGATTTTGCCTTTAGCTGCCATGTCATGTATGTTCTCCACTAGTTCTCTGTCTACTTCCTCCCTCTGTACAGGAGGTCTGTACATCACCCCATGCGTATTGCTGTTCCATTCCCTGGCTCCAGGGTGACCCACATTACCTCGGCCTCCCCCCATCTTCCCTGAACTTCTGTAGCCTTTATACCATCTCTGATGTATGGGGCCACTCCCCAACCCTTTTTACTCTTCCTGTCCTTCCTGAACAGTGTATCTCCTGGTACATTGACTTCCCAACTATGAATAGCAGAGTACCACCTCTCTGTTATTGCTGCTGTGTCAAGGTCTGCATCTGACAACAAGGCTTCCAAGTCTGGAACCTTATTTCCTAGGCTACGGGCATTCGTTAGCATGACCTTCCATGTTTTACAGTCTGCCCTCCCTCTGCTCTTGTTCTCCCTCTTCAGCGTCTTCCTTCCAAACCCCGGTTTCCTTTCCAATGTGCTCTTGCCCCCCTGTATCACTCATTATACATTCTTCACCTGCCTGCACCCCCTGTCTGCTTTAGCTGTTCCTGTAGTCAACTTATGATCCTGCATGTTCCCATGGGGGGTGTTCCTAAGCATCCTGACCCTCTTGACTCTCCTCCCTTGGCCAGTTTAAATGCTAACAGCTGAAGCATTTAAATGTCTCACAATGGACTAAGTTCCCCTTCTTGGACAGATGCAGGCTGTTCTCCTTATAAAAGCTTGCATCTGCCCAGGTCAGGCTGCAGTCTCCTATGAAGCCAAAACCTTCCCTTCCACACCACTCCTTCAACCAGGAGTTGTAGGTACAGATGTGGAGTGCCCTAGCTTCCCCTGTGCCCTGGACATGTAGCACCTCCAAGAATGAGATAGAGAGTGTTGTCTGTTTCAGGTTTTCCCATAGCTTCCTGAAATCCTCCTGGACTCTGGTTAACTCCACCTTTCTCCTGGCCAGGTCATTTGTCCCCAGGTGGACAGTGACATCCAGCTGCTCCCTCCTAGCTATTGCCAAAGCAATCATATGGATCCGCTTCCTATCCCTCCACACAGCACTTACTGGGAAGCACTTGATCTCCCTCTCTCCCCTGCTAGGTGTCCCTAACTCCACTCCCCAGACAATAGAGTCCTCCACTAGGAGAAGCTTCCCCTTCCTCTGAGGTCCCCTGCCTCCCTTCCCTGGGGTTCCATCCTGGAGGACCCTCCCATCCTCACTGGTCCCAGCCTCAGGTTCCTGAGTGGGGCTTTTCCATTCCTCCAAAACAGTGTAGGAGTTACGAAGTGGGACCAGATGGGGGATGCGCTTTCAACCCCTCTCCCTCACCCTCCCTGAGCCCACTATCATCCAATCACTCCTCTTCCCTGGCATCCTTTGAGGTGCAGGCTGTGGATCCAGTGGTCTCTGGGTGGGTGTGGATGCCACCTTCAGCTTGGCCAACTCTGCTTGGAGACAAGCAACCTCCTCCCTCAGCCCAGAGAGGTGCCTCAAATAGGGCAGCATCACAACCTCCAGAATATCTCCCTGAAGACAGCTGCTCTACGACAACTGCACTGCACCACACCCATCATGTCTGTTTCCTTCCTCAGTCAACTGCCTGCTTAAGATGGCTATTGTTTATCTCCCAAACACTTGTTTTTTTCTTTTGATTTTTGTTATGCTTTCTCTCTTAGCTACTTTCTGTATGGATGCAGGCTGTTGCAAGGCCCATAGGACCCACCCTATAAATGTAGGGTGAGCCCTGGGGTGGGTAGGTTGCAGGGTGGGAGGGTGGGACTACACCACAGGCTGTGTCCAAAACAATCAGCCAAGGAGTTCTCTAGCAGTGGCTCCTCACTCCACTCACCAAGGTCCAGACACAACCAATTACAAACACACAGTCACAAACTCACCAGCTAGAATCCTCAATCCTGCCCCAACTAAATGAAGAATCAAATTGAAATGGCAGGGTTCCATGTGAAAACAGGTGAAAATATAAGGATGACTGTCAAAACAGCAAAATCAAATGGTGACTGCTGAAAAGGTAACCACAAATTGTGGCTGCAACTGACAAATTAGGTGAATATCTATGTATATTTTGCCAGATATGACTGCCCTGACAGTGTGGACCCTTGAACAGCATTTCAGATGATAGGACTCACACAGCACCAATACAGCTTCTCAGCACACTCCTTATCATGCAGATACAGGAATACTCCATAGAAAAGCAGCCGTTTTCCTTCTGTGATGTCAGGTACTCTACCATCATGGTGTACATTAATTAACATCAATTAACAATGCTGGTATAGATGTACTCCCCAAACCCCTGCTATTTCTAATTATCTAACTCCGAGGCACACTTTGATAGTAAGGGTAGGCTATAGTTAGTCTAATCACCGTTAAATACCATTCACCCTTTATTAGTGGTCACCATTGTAGTATTCACCATAATTTAGTCACTGATATTGTTTTGCCATTATGCTGTCACCTTTATCACACGCCACCAAATAGCAGTTAAGACCTCACATTCAAGCTACATTAATCCCTGTAATATGATGCCTGCACTTAAAGGGCAAAAAGAGCAAGTTTCAGGAAGTATAAGGGGTCTCAAAGGGAGGAGGACAGAGATGTGTACCTTGAATGGCTAAGAGAGGTAGGAAAGGCTGTTAGGAAAGCCAAGGCACAGACAGAGGCGGGTTTAGCATTGACTGTGAAAAAAGGGGACAAGACATTCTATAGGTATATCAGTGATAGAAGAAAAACTGGGGGGGATTGTGAGGCTCAGAGGAGAGGAGGGAGAGTGCAAGGAGGGGGATCTAGACAAGGCAGAAATACTGAACAAATTCTTCTGCTCAGTATTCACTGAGGAGGGAGAGGGTCAAAGAACACAGTTGGGGAGCCGAGTCAATTGGGGGGGAGTGGACACGAGTCCATTCATAGTGGAGAGAGTTTGGGAGGAACTCACAAAGCTGAAGGTGAATAAAGCCATGGGGCCAGATAACATTCACCTGAGGATATTAAGGGAGCTGCAGAGGGAACTAACAGTGCCTCTGGCCACCCTGTTCACAGAGTCCCCTCAACACAGGCATGGTTCCAGAGGACTGGAGGAGGGCACATGTAGTCCCACTGCACAAAAGTGGTAGTAGGTGCAAGCAGGAACTACAGGCCAGTCAGCCTCACCTCAGTGGTGGGGAAGATCATGGAGACACTGCTGAAAGAAAGGATAGTGGCACACCTAGAATCCACTGGTGCCCAGGATCTGAGCCAGCACAGATTCACATCAGGAAGGTCTTGTCAAATGAATCTGATAAGATTTTTTTGATTGGGTGACTAGAGAAGTGAATGAGGGAGTGGCTGTTAATGTCGCCTACTTGAATTTCAGCAATGCCTTTTGATACTGTCCCACACAGAAGGCTTGTTAACAGGATGAGTAGCCTGGGCATGGTGCATAAGGTGATACAGTGGGTTAGAAACTGGCTGACAGACTGAAGGCAGAGGGTGGAGGTAAATGGGATCCAATCTGGGGAGAGAGGGGTGACCAGCGGAGTGCCACATGGATCAGTACCGGGACCAGTCCTGTTCAATGTCTTCATTAGTGACATTGCAGAGGAGCTGGAAGGAAAGGTCTACCATTTATGATGACACCAAGATCCACAACAGGGTGATACTCCAGAAGGGGTGCAGAAAATGAAGAGGGACCTGGAGCAGCTTGAAAGATGGTCAGAGGTGTACCAACTGAGGCTCAATGTGAAAAAGTACAAGGCAATGCATCTGGGTAGGGGGAACCCTGGCGAGCACTACAGGATGGGGGAGGTGCTGACCATCACCAAAGAGGAAAGAGACCTAGGGGTTATCATATCTGATGACCTTAAGGTATCAAAGCAGTGTGCAAAGGTTGCAGGGAGGGCCAGTGGCATGCTATGGTGCATAGGCAGAGGTATTACTAGTAGGAGGCGGGAAGTGGTGATATCATTGTATAAAGCACTGTTAAGGCCTCACCTGGAGTACTGTGTGCAGTACTGGAGACCACACATGTGTAAGGACATAAACAAGGTGGAGGCTGTCCAGAGAAGGGTGACAAAGATGGTGAATGGTTTGCACCACAAAACATATCGGAGAGACTAAGAGACTTCAGTATGTACTCACTGGAGTAGAGGAGAGAGGGTAACATGATAGAAACTTTTAAGTACTTCAGTGGCATAAACAAGGTGTGGTGGGAGAGCTTTTCCTATGTAGAAAAAGATACCCGAATGAGGGGCACGATATGAAACTGGAAGGGGGATGGAGGTAACATGAGGAAGTTTTCTACACAGAGAGGGTGATGAAGGCTTGGAATAGTCTGCCACAAGAGGTGGTAGGGGCAAGCAGAGTGGAGGGGTTTAAACATGCCTGGGACAAGCACAGAGGAACCTTGTGTGGGAAGAGAGTAATGAAAAGCCATTAACCACTTAGGGTGAGTGGATGCATACTTGTATAGGGCCTATGGGCAGACAGCATGGGACTAGCAGTCCTTATCTGCCAACAGTTGCTATGTTTCTAAAGCTCAGACACACCCAGTTATAAACACATAGTCACAAACGTATTAGCTAGAATCCCTCAATCCTGCCCAAACTAAATGGAAAAGCACACAGAAACGGCAGTTAAAAAAAAGACCTCAAATTCAATTACAAGCACACAGTCACAAACTCACCAGCTAGAATCCCTCAATCATGTCCCGACTAAATGAAGACTCAAACTGAAATGGCAGTTAAGACCTCACATTCAAACTACACTAATCTCTGTACTATGATGCCTGCACTTAAAGTTCAGACACAGCCAATTACAAATGCACAGTCACATACTTATCAGCTAGAATCCTCAATCCTGCCCAAACTAAATGGAAAGTACACAGAAATGCAGTTAAGAAAATACCTCAAATTCAATTACAAACACACAGTCACAAACTCACCAGCTAGAATCCTTAATCCTGCCCCAACTAAATGAAGAATTAAACTGAAATGGCAGTTAAGACATCATATTCAAACTACACTAATCCCTGTGTGGTGAACTGCGTGCTGACCACAAAGATCGCCTAATCACAATCAGATTACCAGCGTTGTCTCAGGTAGGTGGATGGTGAGACAACACTGTGGTTCGAATGGGGTGGGTGGATGGAGGCACCCAGTAAGGAGGGGCAGGAGACAATCTATAAGTTTGATGTCTGATGGGCTTTATTTATACCACAGGGAAAGATAGACATGGTCATGATGAAAGAGGGGAACCAAAAACCTAACATAAACAGTACGTAAACGTTCTATAATGTCCCTAAGAGGTGCACCTCAGCTTAAGGCCACTATCTGTCAAGGTTTATACTGTGCATTTACAAAGCAGTTTGGTGAGCAATTCAGGAACAACTACGGACCCAGGAAATGGTTCCGTAGTAATTCACTATTACTCTAGAATGATATTAAAACAATCACTGCAGTAAATTACTATTACTCTAGTAGAAGAATGAGCAGTTGCAGACCCTGGGGGCTGAGTGGAATAGCCACCTCTAAAAGTCTATTGGTGTTAAAGGAAGACCAACTTTTCCTGATGTCTGCATGCACACAGCTGATGAATGGAGAAAGCAATGGGGCAAAAGGAAATGGGTTCCTACTTGCTACTAAGCTAACACTTTGGTGAGAACCTAGGAGAGGTTGGAGAGGATGTGAGAGATTTTTAAACAGATCCTGATTCTTCAGCCAACCCACTCTCTAAGATTGCCAGAATAATTTTGCACAAGAGAACTGAAATCTGCTGAACTCTTCCCCAGCACAAACCCTCAACCAGGGCTGCCAAGAACAAAGAAACAAGGACTTGGCATTGAATCCACTTCAATGAATTGCCAAGGATGAAGATCTGCTGCAATTTCCCTGGCACCAACCCTCGACCAGGGCTGCCAAAGATGAAGAAACAAGTATTTGGCATTGAATCCACTTGCAAAGACTGCCAAAGATGAGGATCTGCTACAATTTCTCCGCACCAACCCTAGACCAGGGCTGCCAAGGATGAAGATATATTAAAGCTCTTTGGTGGAGGATTCATGAGAGGATCACCAAGAACAAGCTGGATCCCAGAAGACAGGACGGTGCAAGCAGGTGGGACAAGAGAAGGGTAGGACACAGGATGAAGATCATAATCCTGAAATGTCCAGAACCAGAAAACAACAAACCAATGGATGCAGATACCACTGGCTACATCAGACTCGACCAACGATGAATGACTGGGTGTGACAGACAAGGTTTCTTCCAGGACATTCCACTTCCAGGCTGACCAAACCACAAGACGACCAGGAGCCAGCAGTCGTGAGTCACACAGGGTTACGTTGGTTTCGACCAGCGGTGAACGACAGGGAGGAGTGTTGCTGTGAAGTTCTTCACTGGCTGGAGACTGCTTCAATGAAGAATTGGCTGTGAACAACCCCACCAGGGGTACTGCAGTAGAGGATTGAGTCCATACACATAAGTTGGCAATAATAAGCTGGTAAATACACTTCTCCACTGTAGCGAGGTAACTGTTTGTTGCTGGGGCAATTTGCCAGGAACAGGGGCAAATTACCAGAATCTGGGGCAATTGTTTATTGTAGGGACAAATAACCAGAATCCCAGAAACAATACAGTCCTGGTACTTTGTAATCAACACAACAGTTCAGATACTAGTAAATACACATTTCATCAACAGACAGTCACTAGATGGCAGCTGAGTGCTTAACACCCTTCTCTCACTGACCCTTAACAAAGTACTGCATTTGTGGGTCCCTTCTGGTACCAGGATCTGGTGACTCCTGAAAACCCTGGGATTAACGCCTTCTTTCCCCTGGGCCTTCCTTGCCCTGTTTACTACTGGGCCCCTTTATCCACTATGGGCCTATTGCTGGCTTGAACGGTTGCCCCTTTAGATACTGTATATGCTAGGGCCCTTTGGTGGCTGTGCCCCTTTAAACACTGTGGGCCTTGCTATCCCTTCAAGTACCTGGGGCCTTTGCTAGCTGTTCCTATCCTGGGCCTAAATTGCCCTTTTAAATCATTGGGCCATGCGTTGCCTCTTTTATTCTATAGGCCTGCTCAATGCCTTGCTGCCAGTCAGTTCCCTTTGCCCCGCCTCAGTATCGCCCCTTTTGAATATTTATTAATTTCCCTATGGGTCTTAAGGCAGGCCCCTCCCTGTGGGCGCCACTTGTGCAGAATATTTAAATTATAGGAGGGCCTACCACCCAGTCCTTAGATAGTGCTTCCAGCACTAAAACTATTAAACTTTCATTTTAAATGTTTCTGGAGGTCAGTACTCTTCTTCATGCTGCCACTGACTCACCGCCCAGACCAGGGTGAAGGAGCTGCTTGAGGGAGGTGGGAGGTGTTCAGGTAGTGGGAGGTACTGTCGGGAAAGCAGCAGGCAAAACGGTGGATGGCTGGGAGCTTCTGGAAGACCGACAACTCCTGGAAAGGATGCATGGCTTTTCTATGCCACCAACAAGGGACTGGAACACAAGGGCATCAGAAAACAAAAAAATGGGTCTGTACAAAGCCTACACCGGAGGGTCATGGACAGGATTTTTCACTGTTCCTCGACCGGGCTGCTGGACTTGACTGCAGGAAGAACAGGGCACACAGCAGGAGCAGAAGTCTTCACTGGCTGGAGAAGAGGCGCCACCGCAGAGTCGACAGGACCAGCTTCAACACCTAAGGTAAGCCCAGGGTCCCCATCGCACTTTCTAGGTCCTCTCACCTCAAAGGCCCAGCACAAGCACACCGAAAAAAAATGGCTCTGTCTTTTGAAAAAGGTGCTTCTGGTTCTGATTCTCAAACCCTGAGCCTGTGCCCAAGCCAATGGCCCAAATTTTCAAAACGGGCACCACGCGCTGGCCATGGACAGCAGTCCCAGCGAGTGGTGCCCACTCTCATGCTGCCTGCTCAAGGTGGGGGGGGTAGAATGGAGCAGAGCAGCCAGCAGAGAAAGAAAAAAAAACTTTTACTCTTTTTTTTTTTTTTTTTGTGCCATCTGGCCACTCTGAGGGAGGGGGGAAATACTCTGAAGAGGCCCCAGTATCCGCTCCATAAACCCACAAGCCCATAACAACAATGGGGAACCCTGGGGCACACTAATTGTTTAATAACCCCCCCCCCATTTATGTAGTGCCCCTATACTTTGGGGCATTACAGAGTCGGTTCTGCCTAAAAATACATGTCCCCATGTATTCCCTCTTAGCATTCTATAAAAACATGTCTTAACTATTACTTCTATAGGTGTTTATAACATTTCTCAACACGTTAATGTTTCACTTAAATCTCTATGTAATTTTATTTTAGTTAAAAACACTTTTTTTATTTATTTTTTTTACTATGCTTTTTTGGCCACTCGCCAGCGTCGGAGTTCAGTCCAGTCATGGTCTGTCACAGGGACTGGCCATTCTCGTATGGCTTCCAGCTTTTCAGGGTCAGGCGACACACCAGTGGCTGACACTATGTGACCCAGGTAATTCTCTTGTGATTTAAGAAGATGATACTTGGATGGTTTTATCTTCAGACCATACGGGTTAGTCGAGCAAAGACTTTGTCTAGATGCAACAGATGCTTTTTGTGATTTTTAGACTATATTATAATGCCCTCCACTCCCATATGAGCCTCTACTCCCTGTTGCCCCTTGGCTTGCCCCCCAGGGCAGGGCCGCAGTACCGGCCAAGGTGCAGCGGACATTGGTCAGGTAGGGGAGTCAGCCTGGAAGTGAATGAAGGAGCAGAGAGGGGGCATCATGAGGATGCTGGCAGCTGTGTTTTTTTCCCCCATTTTTCCTTGGGGCCAGGGATGTGCAATGACGTCCTGTGTCCACCCCACCCCCAAAGACGTCCAGACGACAGCTGCTTGTGGTGCCCCCAGCCTCCACCAGGGGTCCCTCGAGCACCGGACGTTCCTCCTGCCCTCCCCCCCGAAGAAGGAGAGCTGTCTTAGGATGCTCCATCCTTCTCCTCCCGGCTGGCTGTTCGATGACCTAGGTCCATTCCCGAACCCGGGTCACTGGCATCGCAAGTGAAAATCCAACCAGTGCGCCGATGGGCCTAGTTAAAAACACTCTCAAAACATCTATAACTTTCAATAGAACTTTCCTATCTAATAAACTAATAAAAGGAAGGTTCAACTTGAAGGGCTTCCAATATGTGTCTCCTAGGAGGGAAACCAGAAGTGGACCTCTGGGACCTACGAGACTGAAAAACTACTAGTTCTATAAGAATACACTCTAGTTCTAAGGGAATACCTGTTAGTTCTGGAAAATCTAGAGGTTCTAGATTTACTACTGGTTCATCTACAGGGTCATTAACTGAGTGTACATGGGAGGACCTAACCCAGGGATCCATACACCACTTCATTGGCGATTCCAGTTCTATCATTTGGTGGGTAGTGTTCTTCTGCCTGTCCTCTGGCATAAAGTCCCTTTTAGTCTCGGCTGAAGCAATGTTCCTGAAGATACAAGGTTTAGCAGATTTCGATGCACAATGTTTGTGCCACTACCAGTTGTTTCTTTTTGAATCTTGTACTTGGATAAGTCAGGGTAGGGGATTTCAACAATACAGAAAGGTTCTGTTTCCCATCTGGTAGCTAACTTGTGACATTTCTGGGTCCTTCTTAGCAATACCCATTCTCCTTTCTGCAGTTGGGTTGCATTAGCTTTGGCATCATATGTCATCTTTTGCATCTGTTGCACCTGATCCATATATTTGCTTACAATTTGGCCAGCTTCCTGCAATCTTTTGCTGTATTCTTGTACCAGATCTGCAACAGGTAGATCATCTAGTTGGACTTCGAGTACCAGATCCATGGGGAGCCTACCACGGTGACCAAACATCAGGTAGTGTGGTGTATATCCAGTCAAACAGTGGACAGTGTTGTTGTACAAGTAGGCAAGTTCTGGAAGAAAGGTTGGCCAATACAGGCATTTGTATTCAGGTAGGGCTCTTAACATACCCAGGAGTGTCTGATTCATTCTTTCACATAGTCCATTGCACTGAGAGTGATAGGTGGTGGTTTTTAGTTTATGACTGCCATACAGGACACAGAGTTCTCTAAAGAGCTGGGATTCAAAAGCAGGTCCCTGATTGGTCAAGATCTTGGTTGGATTCCCATATGGATGAACAAAGAGTTTCAAAAATGTTTCAGCTGTGGTTCAAGCAGACAGATCTTTGACGACACTGACAACCATGAATTTAGAGTAATGGTCCACCATTGTCAGGAGATACATTTGACCATTAGCACTGTGTTCTTACTTGAGATGATCTAAGCTACTAATTCCACAGGTGCTTCTCTGATTATGGGATGGAGTGCTCGCTGATTAGCCTTTCCAGAACATTTGAGATTGCAAGCCGGCCATTCTTCACACTGTTTTATGATATCAGTTTTCATACCAAGCCAATAAAATCTCTTTCGAATGATGGCCTCTGTCTTTTTGTGACCAAAATGTCCAGACTGATCATGCTAGGCCTCAAGAACCACTGGCACACTTCCTCTAGGAACAATTGTCTGTGACACCTCACAATGGGTAATCGGATCTCTCTGCTTTGTAAAATGAGTCAAAAGATTTTCACAATCAGGCATGTTCTGTGCCTCCACAGCTTCACTGCCTCAGGATTCATCCTTTTGTGTTCTTGAGGGACCAGACTCTGTCCCATCGAAATATATGTCTTTATCTGTTTGACCACTGGGTCTTGGTCTTGTAACTGCATGCATAGGTTATTTTGTTCTGCAAATTTATCTGAAAGTTCTGGTTTTTGCTCCACCTTTGTACACACAACTGCACAGGTTTGACAACAGGCTTGTACTGCCTCTGTCAGTACCTGAACGAAAGGTGGCATCTCCACATTTTCCAAAGGTGTATCATCAGTCTCACTTTTTGTTTGATCTGGGAATCTTGATAGTGCATCTACATTTGCATTGAACTTGCCTGACCGATATTTTATGGAAACTTGGTAGTCGGCCAATCTCGATGCCCATCTTTGTATAAGAGCTTCCAGCCCTGCAGTGTTTAGATGTGCCAGAGGATTATTGTCTATGAATATGGTGAAGGGGGTAGCTGCTAAGTAATTGCTGCATTTCTCAATGACTGTCCAGACCAAAGCCAAAATTCAAACTTAAAGGAGCTGTAGTGGGCATCATTCCACTCTGACCCTCTCAAACCACAACTTGCATATGCTATCATATGGTCGATGTTCCTTGTTCTGCTCCAGCACTGCACCCAGTCCTTTGTTGCTCACATCAGTGTATAGCCAGAATGGTTTAGTAATCTGGGAAAGCTAGTAAAGGTGCTTGAGTTAAAATCTGCCTCAACTTGTCGAAGGCCTCTTGTTGCTCTGCAGCCCACTTGACCAGCCAATTTTGAGCACCTGCCCTGCTTTTGTTCTCGGAGAAGTTCATTTAATGGCAAAGTAATTTTGGAGAACTCTGTGACAAACCACCTATAATATCCAACAAAATCCAGGAATCTTCAGACATCCTGAACTGCCACAGGGACTGGCCATTCTCGCATGGCTTCCAGCTTTTCAGGGTCAGGTGACACACTAGTGGCTGACACTATGTGGCCCAGGTAATTCACTTGTGATTTAAGAAGATGGTACTTGGATGGTTTTATCTTCAGACCATACTGGGTTAATTGAGCAAAGACTTAGTCTAGATGCAACAGATGCTTTTTGTGATTTTTTATATACTTTGTTGCACTGTTTTCCACATTTTGCACATTTTTAATTAGGTTTTGTTTAAAGCAGCAGTGCAACAATCTGGTGAAAATTTTGACCTATACTTTTTATGCAGTTTTAGATTGCCACTTACTTTCCTACTTATTTGATACCTTCTTTTCAAAATTTGTGTCTGCTTTAGTACTTTTCTCATGTTGAAAAATAAAAGGAGCATCCTTTTAATATGGCTCTGACTAGTTTTCATCAGTATTTGCAGCTGTTTCTGAACAAATATTGTTCTGTAAGGTCAGAAAACACTACCTGCTGCATAATTGTTAATTTTATTCACAATAGAAGTGATATATAAACAACTGATGGGCAAAATCAGCTGAAAATACTGATGAAGACCTGGTCCACACAGTATTAAAAGGAGCGCTTCTTTTATTATTTTATTATTTCAAACATGTAAAAAACTATGAAAGCAGACTTAAATAGTGGAAAGAATGGTATCATACAAGTCAGGAGGTAAGTGGCAATGTAAAATAGCATAAAAAAACATAGGTCAAAATTTTCACCATTTTTATGCTTGCTTGCGCAAGAAACACATTGGAACAATATTGCATTTGAGAGGTGTGTCAGGGACAAGTCCAATGCAGAGCACTGCGCAGTGGGCATGACCCAGACACACCAATGAATGGGGAAGCCAAGTATGACAGCTGCTGGAATTTTACAGCGGCAGCTGGCCTTCACTTGAGAGAAATGAACCGCACCAATGAGAGAGTGCGCTTCATTCCTCACATTTGCATAGTGACCATTACAACCCAAATCCCTCCCTCAAATCCTCTGCTGTCATCCCCACTCCCTTGTTCTCCAGCTGACCCTCCAGATGCAAATAAATCCCTTCCGCTTTCTTCCTATGCTGCTGTCCACCCCACTCCCTCGTTCCCTGGCTCAGAATAAATGTATGCTGCCCTGCCCATGGATATGTCACTCACACCATTAGTTTACATAATAACACAAAGCGGGGTTACTCCAAAAAATAGTTTGACACTATTATTTTTAATTCTACTCAGTATGAATCTGCTGACCTTGCTGCTGGATCTTTTCTCTATGAAACTTTTTTCTTGCTTATTCTGTGTGCTGCGGGCAGAGATGTTGGCTATTAGAGTTATCCTCCTCATTGTGTTGAGCTTTGTTGTGAGAGACAAAGAGACTCCACTGCACTGGAGTGCAGGTTTCAAACTTCCTTTCATTTAGAGTTTGCAGGGTTTTTCCCTTTAAAAAATTTATTATGGCACGAAATAAGTGAATGTCTAAGCACTGCATGGAAATTAAGTAACAAATCACCTTTCAGAGTTAAAATACAGTGGGTGCGACATTTCATTCTTCTTTAACTAGCTTAGGTTCTGTATTTGCTGATGGTATTCATTCACTGGCAGCTGCACTGTCTTTTACATCGGGCATCAAAAGCACCAGTAAAAGTCATGACAGGATGCCCAAATGCCTACCATTCTTATTTTATAACTAATCACTGAAGAAGCCAGAAAGGGAAGGAAGGAAACATATTCAATTAGAAGAAGCCAGAAGGGGAAGGAAGGAAACATATTCAATTCAGTGCTTTAGAGTAACTGGTAATTGCTATTTTCCTTTTAAACTTAGAATGTGGGCATTTAGTGACACTATACTTTCTTTGTTGTCTTTACTTATAATTGTTTTTGGGCTGTTGAAAATTTAAAACATAGTGGTGGTGTAATTCTGTGCTGTCTTTAATTGCTGCAAATTTTCGCCCCCCCTCCCTTCCCCCAACTCTTAATTATATGCCCTGATAAATCTGATTGACAGGAGCTAAACACAGGGTATAGTAAGGGATGTGAAGTAGGAGGGGCATAAGGGGGAAGAAGCCCACCCAGAGCACAACAAGTGTTTTGACTCATTTATTTATTTATTGGTTTCTTTTTCCTTTAAAAAAAAAATATCTGAGGATTAGTGACAGGATTTTAGTACAATAAATTAATAAAAGAGAACTAGGAGAGCTTCAGTAGCAGACAAGTAGTGGAATTGCAGTATAATGTGGGAGTGGTGTAATGCAGTGGCTGTGGGCAGCCATATTCAGGCAGACCTTCTGACACTGAGGTGCTGCTCTATCTGCATGCATCTCTCTGGACTGTGGGATGAGGTAGCCAGACTCAGAGTGGAAGTAAACTGGGTCAGGAGCACCATCACCCCTATCCAGGGACCACCCAGTCCAATGCAGCTGCCTCCAAAGGATGCTGAGAACGAGGAGCACTTGGATGACAGTGGGCTCAGGGAGGGTTAGAGCAGTCAGGCAGAAGCACATCCCAGATCCTATTCCACTCAAGAACTCATATGCCATACTGGCAAATGAGGACAACCAAATAGAGGTACCCAGAGAAGTGGAAGAAAAGGATGTAGAGGTTAGCCAAGGAGGTGACCTCAACGGGGAAAGCAGTGGACCCCAGAGAAGGAGGAAGCGAATCCTGGTGGGGGACTCCATCGTAAGAGGGATCCAGCTAGGAACACAGGAGGGGGAGGACAGGGAGGTGAGGTGCCTACCAGGTGCCACGGCATGGAGGGATGGAAGGAAGATCCTGGGGATCACTGGGAAGGCAAGACGGGAGGGTGAGCTGGATGTCATTATCCACCTAGGTACTAATGACCTGGCAAATGGGGAGCCAAAGGAAGTTCAGGAAGAGTTTAGGAAACTGGGGAGGGGTCTCAAGCAAGTAGCTACTTCTGTCACTTTCTCAGAAGTACTACCTGTGAGAGGCAAGGGAGAGCATAGGAGTGCATGCACCAGGAACTTTAACTCATGGTTGAAGAACTGGTGCAGTGAGGAAGGGTTTGGATTCATTGGTGACTGGGGACCCACCTGGAGGGATGGAGGTTTGTTCAAGCCTGACGGCCTGCATCCATCCTGGAGGGGAATCCAAGCACTCAATGATAAGTTTAAATGCTACATTGACAAGCATTTAAACTAGCAAAGGGGGGTGGCAGGCCAGCAAGGAGGGTACCTACTTTGTCACCCCCCACAGCTAGCAGTGGAACCAGTGAACCAGAGGAGTGGTTATCTCTGCAAAGCAGTGTGCAAAAGATGGAGATTAGTGCCCAAGAGGTGGATAAGCAGAAAAGGGGCAAAATTCAGCAGAAGGGCAGACAGCAAGGAGAACCAGGGATAAATGACAACCAAGGAAGGGGCTGGAGTAGAACAGTGAAGCAGTCTAGGGAGGTCAAATCATGGAAAGCCATGTGTGCAAATGCCAGGAGCCTTAGCAACAAGATGGAAGATCTGAGGCTGTCATGGTACAGTCAGACCTGGACATTGTGGCCATCACTGAAACCTGGTGTAATGATAACCATGACTGGGAGATGGCCATACCTGGCTACAACATATTCAGAAGAGACAGAGCAGGCAGGAAGGGAGGAGGTGGCACGGTATGTAAAAATGACATAAGGGCCACAGATATCCAGGAGGAACAAAATGGGGAGATACTGTGGGTTAAGCTGGAAAGGAAAATGGGGACAGCCTATCCGCACAGGTGTGTCTATAGACCACCAGCCCAGGAGGAAGAAACAGATAGGAGTTGATGCTTGCCATCCAAAGGATGGCAGACAAGGGTGAGGTAGTACTGGTTGGAGACTTCAATATTCCAGACGTGGACTGGAGTATCCCAGCAGCAACATCAACTAGAGCAGATTTATCCTGGACCCTTCAGGGTGCCTTCCTCACCAACTGGTCATGGAACCAACTCTGCAGAGGGCAATACTGGACCTTGTGCTCACAAACAGGGACAGTGTGATGGGGGTAACAGTGGGGGAGCACCTGGGAAACAGTGACCACCAGTCATTGTGGTTTGAAACCACAGAAAGAGCAGAACCAAACCAAACAAAAACACGTATCCTGGATTTTAGGGGGCAGACTTTTGGAAAATGGAGATACCTGAAAGAGGCATTAAGGGGAATGGGACAGGAATCAGGGGTTGAGGAACAGTGGGCAGTATTTAAAATGGGGATTACAAGAACAACAGAATTATGCATTAAGCAGGTCAGCAAGAAGAAAAGGAAGAGGAGACCATTATGGTTTTCCAAAGAGGGAGCAAAGAAAGTGAAAGCCAAAAAGATTGCATTCAAGCAATACAAAAAGACACAGGCAGAAGGGGATAGGGAGAAGTACCAGGAGAAGCAAAGGGAGGCAGGGAGGTCAGTAAGGGAAGCCAAAGCTCAGACAGAAGAACACATTGCAAAATCAGTGGGTAGAGGGATAAAACCTTTTACAGGTACATAAGTGAAAAAAGAAAGACAAAGGGAGGGATAGTGAGACTGAAGGGGGAGGATGGGAGCCGTGTGGAGGATGACAACAGTAAAGCTGACATATTGAACAGGTATTTCTGCTCAGTATTTACTGAGGAAGAGGGGGGTAATGGGTCTGAAGGGAGTACAAGGGGTGAGAATGGTGCAGAAATGGACACAAGTCCCTTTACACGAGAAAGGGTCCTGAAGGAACTGGAAGTAATAAGAGTTGATAAAGCAATGGGGCCAGATGGGTGCACCCTAGGTCCTTAAAGAACTAAGAGAGGTGGTGGCTGAACCTCTGGCTATCCTGTTTAGCCAATCACTGGAAACAGGGAGGTACCCAAAGACTGGAGGATAGCAGATGTAGTCCCCTTATACAAAAGTGGGAACAAAGAGGAAGCAGGGAACTACAGACCAGTCAGCCTCACCTCGGTAGTGGGGAAGATCATGGAAGCACTACTGAAGGAGAGATTGGTGGAACATTTGGTTGTCAATGGACTACAGGACCCAAGGCAGCATGGTTTCACCAGGGGGAGGTCATGTCAGACCAACCTCGTTGAATTTTTTGACTGGGTGACTAGGGAGGTGGATCAGGGGAGGGCAGTGGACATGGCCTATCTGGACTTCAGCAAGGCCTTTGACACTGTGCCACATAGAAGACTATTACACAAACTGGGGAATATGAGTGTGGGCAGGACAGTAGTGTGGTGGGTAGGTAACTGGCTGGGTGGCAGGACACAGAGGGTGGTGGTAAAATGGCGGTCACCCACAGAGGGAAGAGTGACCAGTGGGTACCACAGGGATCTGTGCTGGGACCGTCCTATTCAACATCTTCATCAGTGACATTGCACAGGATCTAGAAGGCAGAATTTCACTGTTCCTGATGACACAAAGCTCTGTAACAGAGTAGACACACCAGAGGGTGTAGACAGAATGAGAAGCGACCTGCAGAAACTTGAAGAATGGTCAAGGGTTTGGCAGTTGAAATTCAATGCAAAGAAGTGCAAGATAATGAATATGGGGCACAAAAACCCTTGCACAATATATCAGTTGGGGGTGAGGATATAGCATGCACCAAGCAGGAAAGGGATCTTGGGGTTGTCATCTCTGATGACCTCAAGGTAGGGAAACAGTGTGACAAGGCAGCAGGTAAAGCAAATAGGATGCTGGGATGTATAGGCAGGGGCATCACCAGCAGGAAAAGGGAGGTCATAATTTGCTATATAAGACACTAGTGAGGCCCCACCTGGAGTACAGTGTACAATTCTGAGACCATACCTACGTAAGAATATAGACAGGGTAGAGAAGGTTCAGAGGAGGGCAACAAAGATGGCGCATGGATTGCATCACAAGTCCTATGAAGACAGGTTGAAGGAACTGAACATCTACTCCCTGAAGGAGAGGAGGGAGAGGGGATATGATGGAGACATACAAGTATCTTACAGGGAGGAACAGGGAGCAGGAATACACTATTTTACAGTGAAAAAAGATGTTCCAGGACTAGAGGGTATGGGATGAAGTGGAGGGAGGGCGATTCAGAGTAAACGTGAGGAAGAATTTCTTCACATAACGGGTGGTGGATAAGTGGAACACCCTCCAGAGGAAGTGGTGGGGCTGAATCAATCACGGATTTAAGAATGCATGGGATAGACATAAAGGAATTCTAGAGGTCAGGGTAAGGGGCAACAGACTTCTAGGAAAACAAACTGAACTTACAAGCTCAAATGGCAGATTGGGTGGGCCATAGGCCCTTATCTGCCGACACTGTCTATGTATCTATGTATCTATGTAATAAGGGGCAGCAGTTGTTTGAATGGGCTAGGCGGGGTGCAGCAACAGGTACAATATTTTCTAAATTATTGTTGCAATAATTTTTGTGTGAGCGGGAGCCCAACAAAAAAAAGGACTGCATTAGGATCTCATAAGTTGGTGGGTGTGGGGGAGGGGTGTAAGATTTCAAAGCGTGTTTGGTATCTGCTTATTCTCTTTGTGTGTTTCTTTCAAATGTTCATCCAGGAGAACTGCATGGGATATAAGCATTCTTTTGTAGTGCAAGTGTGCCCTGGGTTGCCACAGTAAGTGCAGAAGAGAGACGAAGTAGATGAGGAGAGCTTGTCGGGAAGATAAGAAAAACTACAGAAAGGTTAAACTTTTGCAGTTCATAAATATTAATTACAGCTGCCCTGTAGAGCTCAAAGCAACAGGTCATCTGGGTGTTTATGAAATGTACAACTACGTTCTGAATATCTTGTTCAAATAGTATTGAATATGCATCTTAAAATTGATTGGCCTTTAATGATTGCAGTTCTCGCAAGGTGGCAGTGAGTCCAAATTTTAGGGTTTTAAATACATGGGGTCCCCCTTCTTTAAAGATTTTGTGGTAGACACAGGGTGGGAGAAATGTTTGCAAAATAAGACCCAGCAACTTCCATGTGAAAGGTCTGAGCTGGTGTATTCCCATCTCCAGCTGGTTCCTTTAGTGCCAGGAACATGTGAAGCTACAAACACCTGAAAGTAATGACACCAGAGCAGAGATGCGCAGTCAGCTGGCTGCATTCTACTTCACAGAGAACTCTGACCTGCTGTCGTGCTGCTGGGAGCATTGAAATTGAATGGGCATTCACATAGTTAATCTCTTGTTACACAGTAAGTATAGGCTTGCAGTTACACTTTGCAGCAGTTTATTCGTACATTGATTTGTTTAATATAATCCATTGCTGGCCTTGGAGCCTTCCCCCCCCAAAAAAAAAATCAGAAATACTGTACTGGATCAGAAAGCTGAAACTTAGTTTGCCACTGTTTTTTATTTTTCTTATGGCGCAACATTTCAGTATGACAGGCTTTCTGACATTGAAGTAGTCACACACACACACACACACACACACACACATTCATTTATTGCTGTTTGCCAGCTATTGCTGCTACTGAGGATCACGAGTGAAAGTGATACTTTGGTGTCTTATTTGATTTTAATATCACTCGTGATCCCCTTACTTTTGTCTATTTTTTTTACAAAAGTAAACAAACCCATCCATCTCGAAGGTTGGAAGCAAGTCCCCCACCCCACCCTCCATAAATATTTCCTTATGGCAGGTATAGAGCATTTTGTTCATCGAATACAGTAGAACTGGTGATGTTGTTGCTAAGTGGCATTTTAATTTCACTATATTTGTGGATCTGACCCTTCCAGTGAATTCTAAATATCAGTAAACCTTAACAGTTAAATGTTGGTAGGACACGCAGACGAGGGATGTTGGAAACAACATTTTTAATTACTTCCAATTTAAGAAGTGTAATCTTTGGATGCATCACCATGTATTTGTCTTATGAATTTATGCAATTGGGTCCCTATATCTGTAACTTATGGTGTTTAATTACCCATCCCCCCCACCCCCAAATGCACAGCATCCTCACCTGCTGTTTCATGTTACCTTTAGGGACACAAATGCTTCCTTCCTGTAAGTTGCATTAGATCTGAAGTATTTATAAATTTTTATTTATTTATTTAATTCTTGGATTACAATTACCTATGAGTCAGATTATCTTTTGCGTAGGTTCCACATCATATAACGACAAGTAACAATACAGGCAAACAAATTACTAAAAACATCATCATATGGATAAATACAATTTCAGTAGACAGATTAGTGTATCATAGTCATACAGAGCAAATGCTTCTTGAGTAAACTGAGTAACAGAAACATATATTGCACATAATAGTTAAAAAAAGATAACGCTGAGATAAAGATATTGTGTCTTTAATTCATTCTATGTGGGGGTGGAGGCTTATCTAAAAATAGCACATTGGATCAGTGTAAATACTCCAGTAGATAATGGAGTAAATCCATCCATCCATCCATCAATTAATCAATCAATCAATAAACAAAATAATGATGTGCAGCACAAAATCAAAGGTTTTAGAAACTTAGAAAAAAACGAATTGACCAAATGCATAATTACATTTATACTCTTTAGAGGGTAGAATGGAAATAAAAAGTACGATAAAAGCATTTAAATAAGTATGTCATATCAACATGGTGTTGGAAGGTGGCAATCTACATAGAATGAGGTCACCAAGGACAAGGAGGTGTGATGGGAAGCAAGAGAGGGAATAGGGTGGTTAGAGAGAATGTGAGGAGGTGCTCATTAATGGAAAGGGTGTTAGGCACAAGGAAGAGACTAGAACAAAGTGGTGGTATGTGTGCTTGATGACAGTAGAATTCAAGCATGTGATATGGTACACTTGGAAGTGGATCTGGTGTGCATGTGTATGTGTGGGGGCATCAAGTCAAGTTTGGGAATACATAGATTCGTTAGTTAAGTAATGGGAACAGTGTAATAACTGAGTCAAACGGAGATTATTCTGCAGCCAACTTATTTGTTTAAATGTTTAACACATAAGTCACCCATGATTAGGACAGTAGTAGAAAAGAATGATACAATAAAAAAAGATCAAGAAAGTTGAATAAAGTGGATAGCTAATTATTTTCCATTATAATATCCTCTAGATGTAATTAATTAAACTTGCATGTTCTCATCTATTTAGTACTGATCTCTTCATGTTAATTGTTTATTTTTTTATTATAACAAGTAAAAATTACAACACTGTAACCCATGCCAAACATATCTCAATTAGTGAAGCCTTGTGTTGCCCCCTAAATTAATGTATAAAAACAAATGTGCAAAACATTTAGTCAAGACATGATTCTGATAACCCCCCCAAAAATGCTGCACACACTCTAACACTGCAAGAACCTGTGTTCATTAACTAATGTTACCTTTAGCAGAGCATTTCAGTACACAGATTGTCAATGAAAACTGCACTACCCACAGAACCCCTAGTAGACCATGTGAAACACATAATTGTGGGATGCCACTAATATATTTGTGGGCAAACTGCAGACAATGCTGTTTTTTTTGTTTATTTTTATTTCTGTTTATTTCAAGTATACTATACAATATTAGTAATAACTGCCAAAATGACATCCTTGACTGAGAGTATAGCAAGACTCTTCCAAACATTCAGTAAGAAAGTATGTCCATTTGAAAAAGTAATAAAGAAGTTATGAGCATAAAGTCAAGAATGTAAATTAGACAACTAAGGTAGTGGATAAGATAAGTCACGAATAATAAAAAAAATCCTCATAAACAGCTAATGTGTAATTTCACATAGTTATGTACTACAGGTAAAGGGTTTCCAAAGAGCATAATTCCAGATGATGACCATATGTAAAACTCTATGAACATTGTAAAGTCAACCACTTTAATGAAGTGTTACATCCAGAAATTTAAAACAACAGGTTGCATCACAAAATAAGAAACTCGATATTTACCTTTGAAACAAAAAACACTTAATAGCCAGTGGAGGTAAAATATGAATTTCCTATGGGATAATTCCCCATGGCAGTATATAATGGAGTGTCAGTGATATGAAATGATAGGTTTAAAGAATAAATAGTAAAAACAAATTATATTTGTGAATGAAATCTTCTAGTGTCCTGAAAAATTGTTCTGTTGTTGTTTATATAGATGAAATGAAGGACCATTAAAAACATGAATTTTGATGCCGGGGTGAATCCTTTCTGAAGCAAATAATCCACCGTATGGAAATTGACACAATAATACATGTCACAGAGAATAATTATGTACCTTGTTATTGTCAAGACATGATATAAGGTTTTAAACTAGGAGGGTTAGAGATGGTAACGATCCTGTGTGTCAAACCTAGTTATTAATGTAATGTATTCTTATTTTATTTATCTACTTGTTCCCATGAACATGGCTCAACCACATTATTGTTCAATGCGCAGGATTTCTAAATTCTATACTTACATTCAGAACAAGAATGACAAATGTGTTTTTGCACAAACTGGAGAAAAGAAAGTGAACACTGCCAAACAAATACAGGCTATGCAAGGGGACAGGATAAGAAGGAAACAGAAGCTGCTGGATAGGATACTAGTTTAAAAATACACTCATTCTGTCTCCTTCGCCATGTCTCAACAGTCCATGTCTTGGGCTGGTTTTAATTAATTGAGTATGAATGACTATATAGCAGACAGTTTATCACATTGCTTCTGCTGTTACGATGTGTTAAAAGGCAAATGTTCAGTAGAGATGTGTGGTTTGGAAGTCCAACATTTTTGAGTAGGAAGGTAAATGGTAATAGTGGATTTATGACATAAGGGACTCAGTAGTTGGTGGAAACACCACTTCTCATGCTCCAAATCCCCACAACAGCACCACTCTGAGACTATACATATAATGAGGAAGGGCAGTCTCCGAAAAAGCCTACCAACAAGTGACCAGAACACAGATGTGATAAGATGCTCAAAACAAGAACAATATTGCCATGAAATACAAACTCAAATTCAGCATTCAATACGCCCCCCCACTCCACCCCAAACACCGTCTCACACACACACACACACACACACACATACACACAGGCAGATAAGTATCACAGATATGTGAATCATCGACATGTGGTGATAGAGGATGAGATGGTCTCAGAGTCCGTGCATCATTTCTGCCTATATATCTTTATTGTGTATTTTCATGATGTCAAACTTTATGAATCCTATGCTGCATTCCCAAATGGGTATGGCACGGCTTCTATTCCTCAACTTTCCTACCCCACCTCCAGTCTCGCACACACACACACACACACACACACACACACACACACATACACACGAAGGCAACACAAACCAGTTATAGAAAATTTGAATGCCCACAATTAATGAAGTTCAAACGTCCACAAGTGCATCAGATACATGTTTGTCATCTGTCAAGTATTTGTGACAAGACACCAAAATGAGCCAGATAGATAAACTTCATAAAAGAACACAGTAGTGGGCGGCAGCACTAGGTTCTATCCTAAGAGCATGCATAGCAACACCTCAATGTGACTATATGGGGAATGAGGGAACACTGTCTCAACAAGAAGCTTGCATTCCCGTGATCAAACCACTATAGTCACTTGCTGCTTGGATAAAACAATCGAGCCACAAAGCATTAATATATATATATATATAGAGATATGTATCACAATTATGTCAACAGCCATCAACAACCCCTTGTTAGACTTGTGCTGTGTGCATCAGGATACCAGAGCTAGCGAGAAGGAGCCGCAGCATACAGGGTGTTTTATCCAGGGGGCAGGGTAATGGTCTGAGAGTCCATGCAAAATTTCAGCCTATAAGTCTTTGTTGTGAATATCCATGCTGCCATAACATGTTGAATTATGCAATGGGGTCCTACAATCACGGATTCTGACTGGTTGACTGGCACCTTTCCCCATGGTAAATCCTGGCATTACCCATGGGAAAATGTGCCAGTCAGCCGCATTTTCCCAAATCAATCCAACCCCGAAAACATAAACAAAAAGACGCTATTTTGCCATCCTGCTAAACCGCAGCAACAGAAAAACTTAAACTTTAAAAAATCACCTCACATTCGCCAAAGCCAAACCCGCCCCTTGGTCCTTCCATCTTCTGCGGTGTATACTCCTCCCTCCTCTGACAATGACTCCCTCCCACCTCCGGTTAAACTCAAAATTTTCAAAGAAACAAATAATAAGTCAGACAGTGGCCACTCACAGCAACAGACAGCCCTTTACAGCTTCTCCCTTTCAGCTCCCCAATAAAAGTAAATGCTCCCACACCCTGCACTTCAAATAAAATTCATTAGAATAAAAGGAAATAAGAAAACTACATGCCACATGGAAGTTACTCACTGCCAAACATCCCAGCCTCCTCATTTGTGCCTATCGGGAGGGGGGAGCTGATTTGCATATTCCTAAGTAGCCTCCCATCTCGCTAGCACTTCCAACTTCCGCACATAAAAAAACAGTACTTGGACCTGGTGTGGCTGCACAGGCTGTCAGGGGACAACACAGTGTGTGGCTGTCAGAAGGCTGTGAGTAGTGAGCAGATCAATAGAACTGTATAATGCAAAGACAGTTTTGGCAAGCGGGAAGGAGGGGGGAATAGGATTTTGCCATACAAAACAGTTTGGTGGTGGCTGAGGTTTTATGCACCCAGAAAATACATTATTAAATTAAAAAGGAATGTATGTGTGTGTGTTAGTACTTCAAGTGAGAGAGGATGCAACATGTTTTCCACCATGTTGTACCATACAACAGGAACTATTTTTCTAAGGAGAAAGGATATCAAGTTAAAAAGCAATAAAAACACTATTTTCTTTAAATCAAAACTGTTTAATATTTTTTCTTAAACCTTTACTTACTGCCAATTGCATAATAGCAATAAACCACGCCATGGTGTTGGTGATGCTGGAATTTACCCACGCCTGATGAGGTTTAATCACTCGGCCTGTGGCCTCGTGACCGAACCATGCCAGGTGTGGGTAAACCTAGCATCACCAACACCCTGTCATGGTTTATTGCTTAATCATTTGATATTCCTCAACAGACCCACCCCATCACACCCACACACACACATTATTTGGCTGATGATAAGTTAACTTTACAAAAACATGGGGTGCCAATCACTGTACATCAGTGGACCACTCTACGATGCTGCACTCCATGCCACAACACATAATGGACAATATGTTAATCAGACCTGGCCATATCATGCCACGTTGACACTAATAGGGAAACCATACCCTCTACATGGGGGTCAGCAACTTTGCAACTTGGGACAGAACAATTAAGGGATAAAATGAGAGGCATCCTCATAATGCAGGGCATTTGACAAAGACGGGCCTCAGTCTGACTACACTTAAAGTACCCCTCAGTCTGTTCACTTCTTCACTCAGAAAATTCCTGACTCTCACCATCCCTGCAGATGATCACAGGAGACAGTTTAGTGGGTCAGAGCAACAGCTATTGGCAGCAATGTTCTTTAGCTGTGGCATAATTGCTGATGGCTATAAGCTTTCCCTTGTGCATCTCTCTCTCCATTTCTCCTCTAGTGTAACTAGTACTTAGCTACTCCTAATATGAGCAGCACTACCATGGTGGGATTGCACTACCACATGGATGTGATTAAAACGTTTTTCCACCATCCCCAACCCCGCAGTCTACCCATATTCAACTGTTGATATTTACTGAAATTTAAAACGCTGCCAGAGTCAGAGCCACAAATATAGAGAATTTAAATGCCATTCAACAACAGCATTACCAGTTCTACTGTATTCAATGGACAAAAGCTTTATACCTGCCATAGGGAAATATTTATTGGGGGGTGTAACTTGCTCCCAACCTTTGATGGGTTTGTTTACTTTAAAAAAAATCAAGACAAAAGTACAGTAAGGGGATCACAAGTGATATTGTAATCAACTAAGACACCAAATTATCACTTTCACTTGTGATCCTTGGTAGCGACAAGAGCCGGCATATAGCAATAAAAGAACTTGCACAAGTCACTTGTGTGTGTGTGTGTGTGTGTGTGTGTGTGTGTGTGTGTGTGAGACTAGTTGAATGTCACAAAGCCTGTCATACTAAAATGTTGGCTTAAAAAAAAAAAAAAAAACAGTGGCAAACTTAGATTCAGCTTTCCAGTCCAGTACACTCTTCTGAAAAAAAATGGAACCTGCTTCAACAGCAGACAAAGGAACGAAATACTGCTTTGTAAATAACTTGCAATTATGGACAGCAATCACTTATTATATAATGTGGTAATTCCAAATCCCCAATCCCTAGAATCTGATTGGTTACTAGCACCTTTTCAGTGTGATAAATCCTGCAGTGTACCAACAGGAGAAGGTGCCAGTCACTACTCAGTCACATCTCAAACTCCCCCTGAAATCACTGCAAGCAGTACAAATTCAACACTCGCAAACATACCAACTCCACAACTGATGATGCAGAACTCCACCCTCCTCACCTGCTAATCATTCTTTAACAGTCCTTTCGGCTGTGTTCCCATTTCCCTGAACACTCGTCCTCTCCATATCTGAATCCCTGCTTTCAGCCACTGCAAAAAAGAAAACTTGTAGAGCTGCAGAGTGTAGCTATCAACGAGACTCAGGCCTCCATAGTTCATAGACAACTCAACATACCTGCAGCATCTCTGTTGAGTGCCGATGAGCATTTCCTGTCTGACTGCTCGTCGACGACTCACTGTTGACTTCTTCCCTCTCACCCATGATACTCTCTCACCATTTAAAAAGATCCCTCAATGAGCAGAGCAATTAAAAATGCTCATTGACAGTCCAACCACAATTCCTTTACTGCATGTACTACAATCTCCAATTTGCCCGAAAGCCATTCTGGAGGCGTCCCCTTTGAGCTGCTTGGGACAAGCTCTTCGACGGCTGTGGTAGCTCAACACTCTAGCAAATAGCACCATATTTTTTCGGGATCACTAACAAATATAATAAACATAACTTAAAATCCCCACCACCAAAAAAACTTTATTTTTTCTATCTCCTTAGAAAACCAGAAAATTGCATAATAGCAATATACTCCTCCAGGAAGTGGGTATATGGGTGGATTTACCACTTCTGGTATGGTTAAGTCACTTGGCTGTGCCTCGTGACCAAACCATGCCAGGCATGGTAAATCCACCAATTTTTTTTTTTTCTTTATTTAGATTTTGGATAACAGCTTTGAGCCAAGGCTCTTTTACAAAGGTTTCACATCAGACATTGAGATACAACATAGCGGCAGTGTACATAGGATGAGACAACATACCCACTCCCTGTCGGGGTATATTGCTTAAATAATATTTCTTGATGTTGTTGAACCACATACAGAGAGATGACACAAAGAAAATATAATTGACTCCTGAAGAGAGTGAATTCACCAGCGCACAGGGATTGGAAATTTCTTCTCAGTTCCCCCCTGCTGCTCCTAATAAATGCATTTTCAACCTAATACACACCTATGTATTTCTGTACTGATTCATAAACACAACATCAAAACTTTTCTGCCACTCTTATGATGTATCTCTTTACCTTCTGTACTACCAATGCCAATACAAGTAAGCAAACATTCGGTATTGACAAATGTTTGTTTTCTACTGTTCCCACATTTTTGTTTTGTACTAATTTGCTGACTTTATAAACTACTTTTCTTGAAATGTTATACTTGGTTTTATTATTGACTTACTTTACATCTGTTTTGAAGAAGGTTACCAGAAAGACTGTGTGGGTGGGAACTCAGTCTGCATTGTTTGGTGGCTGGTGGCAGTCTCCAGGGTTCCCAGCATGGTACTTATTCATTGTGGGGGATAATCTCTGAGGCATTCCACTTCCTTACACCTGGGTATTGTGTCTACCTGATAGGTTGCTGATGCACATGTGACTTCAAAGGAAGTCCATCCCCTCTTCCCTGTGATGCTGCCTTGTCTGAATCATTTTGACTTGTGCATCTTACAGGTTGTGATGCATCAATAACAGCTCCACACAGTTTTTGAATTTTGAGATAATTAAGGTAAGATTAGCATTCTATTTTTCTAAGCTGACTTGAATCACTTTAAAAGTATCCAGGGAGTAAGAGATGTCTGATGAATTTGTCGTGCTAGGAATTTAGGCTAGAGTCTACATTTTGTATGAAACAAGCTAGTCAAATGTGTCTGTAATCATGGTTTAAAGGTTACAAAATTAACTTTAAATGCCTTCACTCAGTCGTACAGCTGCTGACCAGATCCCTAGGCACAGCTGTTTTGTTTTGGTTCCAAAATGCAATTCAGGAAAAATTCTGGCATCTTTCTGTGGAAGCAGCTCACCTGGGTCTCTTGTTAGCAGACCTAGTGTGTAACTTTGACTATAAAATTCGTTGTTGTGGTACTACTTGAAACCCCTGCTAGTGGTTTCAAGAGTACTGCTGTTCTCCACATTTTCAATCTGCTCTTGGTGGGAACATTTAGGCATCTTGTAGTCCCTGCTAGTGACTACAGGAAGAGTCCCTTGCCTTGCCCCTCAGGGAACTCCCCTGGCTATCTTATGTATGTCTGTAGGGCACTTGGTCAGTAGCAGAGTGGATACTGATAGCTGTTCTACGGCATACCTGGCATTTTTGCAGTCCATGCAAGGGGGATTTCCCTGTTGTTTTCTGCATCTTCCCTGTTTGTTTCCTCCAAGACTTGGCATCCCAACACGGCATTTTCTCACACCTCCCCATCTTTTGTGTATTCGGGAAGGGTGTGGGCCATGTTGCCATTGTCTCCCCTGCCTGGCGTCTTGCCCCGCTCCCTTTACCTTCCCTGGTCCATCTCGCTCATTCCCGTTGTTGCGCATGCATGCTACATACTCAGTTTGTGCATGTGCGATTGAGGTTTCCTCTCATGCATGCACTCATCTACGATGCCATCTTGTGCATGGCAACACAGACCAGGGACACACGTTTTAGCAAGTAGGATCAGTGAGTAGGAGCATTTTTTATTATTGTATGTCCTTTTCGGCCTATCGCTCTTTCGTAAGGCAGCATTTTCCCCTCCTTTTAAAAGGGACAATTACACCTGCTGTTAATTTTAGAAATGAGACCCCAGAAAATTGCAGGACATTCCATTATGCCCAAACAGGCCACATATAGGGCATCTTGAGAGCCCTGTCTGTCATTTCTGCAAGTTGGAATAGCTCTCTTAAAGGGGATAGACTACACTCCACCCCTACAATAACACAAATAAGTGCCCTCTGAGTGCTCTTTGTTTCTCAGGGAGACTCTTTCAATGCCAATGACAATATGCAATTGGTAACAGTTTTTTTTTTAAAGGGACAGTTACACACAGGAGAGCACTAGCACTGCTGTGGTCAATTTCTGCCTGTAACAGCTGCCTTTATATTTATATATAAAACTATATATATATATATATATATATATATATATATATATTTTGATACTTGGGGTAAAAATCTGCAAAGCATATTATCTAGTTTTACTTACAAGTCAGTTACTATGAACCTTACAGCAATCCTCATTTGTTTCCCATTCCTCCACAGACATGGGAAAGACAAGAAGCTGCAAACTTTGCAATGTACCCATCCCATCTGGGCAACTTGGGTGCATTTGCGCTTCTTGTGCTGAAGACCCACCTACATTGGCACATACAGTGGATGAGGACATGTTGTATAACCACAGTGAGAGCCACGATGCCCCAGAGGTTACTCAGGCTATTCTGTCTACCTCAAGTAGTCAAGTGGACACCAATGCCATTCTTCTTTAGAACCAACAAGTTCTACAGCTTCAACAACAACTCATGTCAGCTATGTGAGACATATTAGAAGAGATCTCTGGAAGACCCCACAGTTCTCAGATCCCTGGCTCATCCACAAACGGGCAGATCCAACTCTTCTGGGACAGAGCCACCTCCCCACTCTGAGCCCAACTTGGAAGATAAGGAGGATAAGGAGGCAGACCCCCAATCACTAACCGCAAAATGGTGTTTTCCCAATCAGATACCAGCACTGGTATGCAGCATTATGGCCACAGTGTTATTCGAGTCCCCACACCCACCCCCAGTCTAAGCTACTGCCCTCCTTACAACCGGCAGCTAAGGCATCTGAAAAATTTCCCGTATGCGAGGCCATTGATGAGATAGTAACCAAAGAATGGGAAGCCACAGACCCAGCCCGTATCCCAGAATGCAGATCATGGGATAAAATGTATCCCCTGGAAGCTGAAAAACTAGCACCATGGTGCACCCTCCGAGCATAGACCCTCAAATAGCTTCCCGACAGAATCCACCTCAGCTCTAAGAGATCCAGTGGACAAAAAGTTGGAGGACATTTTAAAGAAAAATTTTGAGCTTGCAGGTCTGGGGGCTAGGGTAGCTACCACATCCATTTATGCCACTAGGGTTCAGCTTGAATGGTTACAAGATGCTCAAAAATCAATTTCAGACAAGACGGCAGAGCCGCAGTTGCTTGATAATGTCATCCTTTCTACAAAATATCTAGTGGGCATGGCAGTAGACTCTCTGAAGATCAATGTCAGAGCTGCAGTGCTTCTCAGCAGAGCCAGGAGATGTATATGGATGAAGCTGTGGAACGCAGATGTGCAGTCTAAATCACTCCTACTCAAATTATCATGTAGGGGAACTCTTTTGTTTGGCGAAACACTAGAGAAATGCTTGAAAGGAAAGGAGGATGGAAAAGTACTGGGTAAGGACAGAGTAAATAGCTCCATGTATCTCCCAGCCAGGCATGTGAACCGCGCACTTTCCTTTCCTTTCGAGACAGACGCAGAGATCACACCTAATTCAGGGGCCAAGGTTACAGAATTAACTTTAACCTATATAACTCGTATAACAGATATTGAGGTAGGGGAATCCAGAGCAGAGCAAGAAGTTCCTACCAGCACAGGAGAATGGGTCACAGCAAGCAATGACTATGTCTACAAACAAGATCATGCCCAGGGTACCAGTGGGCACCCAACTAAGCAAGTACTTTAATGAATGGACAGAAACAACTCAGGACAAGTGGGTCCTAGAAATAATTCAGGAGGGTTACACAATAGAATTTGCAGAAACACCAAGAATAAACAGGCTTATAAAATCACCAGTACCAAGACACAATGCAACACCTCGGCAGATACAGAGCATACTAAGGGATTTGACAGACAACAATGCCATCACAAGGGTTCCCCCAGTAGAGGACAATTAGATAGTCTTCTCCATCCTCTTCATGGTACCAAAAAAGACTGGTGACCTTCTGCTGGTTCTCAACCTAAAAACACTGAACAAAAGTGTAAAATACAAACCCTTCAAGATGGAGACAGTAAGATCCACCTTAAGAGTGCTCCGTCCAGGAGATGTGCTCACTTTCATAGACTTAAAAGACACTTACCTCCACATTCCTATAAGACCATCTCACCAGAGATTGCTCAGATTCCACATTATGAGGAAACACTTTCAATACAAAGTACTCCCCTTTGGCCTGGCTTCTGCACCCAGAGTGTTCACGAAGGCGTCCATAGTGCTCGCCTCAAAACTAAGAGAGCAAGGAATTCAAGTGATCCCTTACCTGGACAATTTGGTCATCAGAACAAGATCAGTTCAGCAATCCACGAGGGCGACAAAGATTGCAATTCAATGTCTCAAATCTCATGGCTAGGTCATAAATCAAGAGAAAAGCCAGCTAACACCTTGCACAAGGTTGAAACACCTAGGCAACCTCATAGACACCACAGAAGGAAAGGTTCATCCATCAGAACAAAGGATATTGACCCTTCTAGCAGCGGTACACAAACTAAGAGACACAAGACAACCATCATTAGAAACCATTTCTCATACATTAGGCCTCATGTCTTCCTGTATAGACACCATCCCATGGGCAAGATGGCATATGAGACCACTGTTATCTTTCCTTATTCAACAAGGTCCCACATACGATTTGGATTTCACAAAAAAGGTGATTCTTCCTACAAAGATTACACGTTCTTTACTATGGTGGTCAATAAGGGACAACCTACTAAAAGGCATTGCACTAGACATACAGATAGACATTCAGGTAGATACTGATGCCAGCCTGATAGGCTGGGGCACAACAATGGGCCAAAAATCAGCACGTGGAAGGTGGTCACTAAAGGAATAAAAATTACCAATAAATGTATTAGAAATAAGGGCAGTGTTCAAGGCTATGCTACATTTCACAGCGGAAGTAAGGTGAAAACATTTGCTAATCTGGTCAGACAATCAAGTGACCATAGCTTACATCAACAAACAAGGGGGAACAAGAAACAAAGGAATGCAAAAAGAGGCAGAGAAGCTAATTCCCTGGGTGCAGAAAAATCTCACAAGCCTGACAGAATTCATTTAGCAGGGAAATTGAATATCACGGTAGACTGGCTCAGCCGACAATGGATCCACCCAAGAGAATGGATGCTCCACCCACAGATATTCCAGGCATCAACAACCGTTGGGGCCCCATAGTAATCGACCTGATGGCATCACACAGGAACAACCAGTGTCCCAGGTTCTATTCCTATTTTCAGGATTTCAAATCCATGGGGGCGGACTCGCTATCAACAACTTGGAGCTTCCACATAACCTACATATTCCCACCACTCCCATTACTTCCACAAGTCCTGAACAAAACCTGCAGGACAAGATCGAAAGTGATTTTAAATCGCACCGTACTGGCCCAGAAGAAGCTGGTTTGCAATGATAGTAGCGATGGCACTGGATCATCCTTGAATTCTACCATGCAGGCACGACATTCTCAGTCAGGGCCCAATATTTCACCCCAACCCAACAAATCTCAAGTTGACAGCCTGGCTCCTGAAAGGGAGAGACTGCTGAAAGCAGGCTACCATCTCAGAGTCATCAACACGATGGCACATTCCAGGAGGACATCCACAACATCGAAAATACCAAAGACAGTGGAAGGTTTTCCATAAGTGGTGCATAGAGAAAGGGATAGACCCATTAACAGCGTCAGTAGCCAATATTCTGCTTTTCCTACAAGACAGTCTTGACAAAGGTTTATCACCAGCATCCCTGTGAGTACAAGTGGCAGCAGTCGGAGCAGCCAGGGGCCCAATAGAAGGGACTACCCCAGGGTCACACAGAGACATTATACGTTTCCTAAAAGCAGCCACCAATATCTGTCCAAAGATCAAGCAGTTTACAGCACCTTGGGACCTCACCTTGGTACTGAGAGCAATGATGAACACTCTATTCGAGCCACTGGAGACTGTCGGTCTGCAGTGGGTGACACTAAAAACTATTCTTCTAGTGGCCATTTGTTCAGCAAGGCATATCAGTGAAATACAAGCACTATCATGCAGGACACCATTTCTACTGTTTCATGAGGACAACATTATGTTCCGCTTCCTGGGTCTGTGTGGTGGCTGCTTGTCTGTGTCTGTAGCTTAGTTTTTGTGTATTTACATGGTTTTCTGCTTAGAGTAACTACACCATTCTTGCTCACTACATCCGTGAAAGTCTCCTCAACTAGATTTCTGCAAAACATCATCACCAGGTATCTGCATTATTCATTTAAAAATCAACTTTTTGGAAGCTATCCCAAGCAAAACATAAGTCAAGCAACCAAGTCTGACAAATTCAGTGACTCTAGGTCCTGCTTGAATTCACATTTTCGTCTGACCTGCTCCATGATCTGTATGTGGGCTTTTCTACAACCGCTTTGAATGACAAAGAAGCATGCAGACAAAAAGATTTCACACCCTGTATATGCGCAGGCACAGTTCATCACCTTCAGGAATTCTAACACATTCTGTGACTCTGGACCTCAGCTGTTGATAATTTCTTTTGGCTTATGACTTAACTACCAGATATCTACAAGATGCTGAAATTCTTTCTCCTACAAATTCTCCTTATGCTGCTCCTGCTCTCAGGAAATGTTCACCCCAATCCAGGACCACCTGGGCAGCCAGCAGTGGCACCAAGCAGAAGGACAGGGACACTCACCATGGCATCCATCAACGCTTGCAGCATCCTCAACAAACTTGATTCCCTCCAAACATGGATCCTACAGCACAACCTTGATGTCCTCTCAGTTGTGGAAACATGGCTAAACCCTAAAATCCCTGATACCCCAGTCTCTATCCCTGGCTACTGCATTTTCAGGCAAGACAGGATTACTAAACAGGGCGGGGGCTGCGCCATCTATCTTAAGGATACCCTTATGGGTCACATCATCCCATCCCCTAACCTGAGCAACTCCTCTCAGGTCTTCACAATCAAACTCCTCCTTGGTGCACATAACAAGGAACTCACTGTCATCTCAGTTTACCTACGCCCAAGAGACCAGGCTGCTGGCTTCCATAGCATCATGGAATATCTAAGGGTCCAGCAACATAATTCTGAAACCATAGTCATGGGTGATTTTAACATTAGCTGGCTCTCCACTGAGGCCGCTGCCTATAAGGATGCAGCCACGGTGCATCACCTCACTCAACTGGACAATGCCCCAACTAGGTGTAACTACAGGACAGGCTCCCTTATGCTTCTAGACTGGATTCTATTTAACCGCTCTGAGCGCATCTCCAATGTTTCTGTACTCCCGGATACAGTAAGTGACCACTCACCTGTCATCTGCTCCTGGTCAAACAAATACCACAAGCCCCCTCCCAAGCTTATCTATGCCAGGGTTATCAAACAAGGGCATCTCCAGCTGTTAAAATCCTATCTTACTAGGCTGAACTGGGCAGTGCTTGACTCCCTCATTAACACCAACAAAGCTCTGAACCTATTTATCAAACTTTTCAACGAAGCCTGTGACATCTATGCACCAGTGAAAAAGATGAAGATCAATGGACAGACCAACCCCTGGGTTACTACTGACCTTTTAACTCTGCTCAAGCACAGAGACCACCTCTGGCATTGTGCTCATGCAACTCTGATGCAAGTAAACATACAGTTATACAAAGCAGCCAGAAATGATTGCACTCGAAAAATACGGAATGCTAAACGCAGCTATTACAAAGAGGCTCTGACCAACTCTTGGGGCCAGGGAAACAACTTCTGGAACAACATGAAAGAATTCACAGACAAGGATCCTAAAGCACCACCCACTTTGCTCAACCTTCAGGGCACTCCTACACTCGACCTAGGTACCATCACCAGCACTTTTAATAATGCATTTACAAACCTGGACAGTGTCCTTCCACCAAATTGTTTTGACGACCTCCCCTCCAGCTCCTCCCAAGTTACCCCCCCCAACTAGAATGTACAACCCCAAAGTTTTTTTTTAAGGAGGTCCCACCACAAGTAGCTAGAAAATACATTCAAAAGGCCATCGGCAAACAAGGGTACAATGGTGACTCCCTTGACCTGAAACTGCTGGCACAAGTCCTCAATGAAATCTTAGAACCACTTACAAAGATCTTCAATCTCTCGCTTAGATTGGGCCATTTCCCCCTTCTCTGGAAGAAAGCCACTGTCACACCGGTTCACAAAAGCGGAGATAGGACACTGCACACCAATTACAGACCTATCTCACTCCTCCCCCCACTATCTAAAGTGCTGGAGCAAATAGTGTCAGACCAACTAGTTAAATTCCTGGATAAGTACAATGTACAGTGCCCAGAGCATCATGGCTTCAGAAAAGTGCACAGCACCACCACTGCACTACTGGAATTTACAACCTTCATCCATGCCACGCTTGACAAAGGCAATTATGGAGGGGCACTATTTATAGACCTTACCAAGGCATTCAACACAGTTAACCACCCCTACTGCTCAAACAACTGTCCTCCATTGGGATCTCCAGTGACGCCCTTCCATGGTTCAACAGCTACCTTGATAATTGGATCCAATGTGTAAGGATTGCAGGGATCTCTTCGGATGAGAAACTGTTCTGCTCCGGAGTCCCCCACGGGTCTATTCTAGGCACTCTACTCTTCTCCCTCTTCATCAACAATCTCCCCAGTGCCTGCCACCAAAAAATATTACTATATGCAGACGATGCAGTCCTATTTTCCAGCCACCATGACATTACAGTCCTTGAATCCCAACTGCAGTGTGCTATACCTGGTTAAACAACTAAATAAAAAAAAATAAAAAAAGCACTGTATGCCTGTGGATGCCCTTAAACTAGCAATCTACAGCTCTGTCACCTCTATCATTGACTATGGCCTTGCCATCTATGGCTCTGCCTCAACAAGTGCCCTCCACAGGATATCAGTTTCTCTCAACAAATCCTGTAGACTACTAATGGATGTGGCCCAACAAACTCACACCTGTGACCTCTATGCACAGGCCAGTTGGCTACCCCTACTCAGCAGAATACAATACCAGACCTGCTTACTTACTTACCTAAAAGATTCTCCTTGGTCTCATGCCACCTGGTGTTAGCTCACTCTTTACTACCTAACGTGGCACTCAACAAACATGTGGTGCCCAATCTCTAACCTTTCAGGTTCCCAGATGTCGTACCTCCATGGGTCAGCGTCCTTTATCTGTAGAGCCGTGCAATGGTTCAATTCCCTCAATAAGAAGCACTTTCTTCTACTACACTTGGACCCTTCAAAAGGAATCTCAAACTTTACCTCACCTCTACCACTCAATGTGACTGCTTCTCTGAACAGAGATCTCTCTAAACACCTCCCAGCACTCTCATGTCTCACAGCCCGCCCTTTCCCAGTCTCACTCCCTCTGGCACCGGGCCTTCCTTGTGACTCCTTTCCTGCTTCGCATCTCCACTGGTACAAGACATTTTCCACCACTATTGGACAGTGGCCCATTAGCCTGCAAACTTCCTCTCCCGGTTACATGCCTGCAATATTAACTGCCCATGGTGCCCTCTATCTCTTATTGTTACCGCAGCCAGCTGCCTACTCAAGCTGCTTGTTATATGAATAGTATCTCAAAGTATGTTATAACTGAGTATCTTTATTTTTTCTTTTAGTTGTTTTGGTTGTTTATTGTGCATTCTTTTACTACCTCTGTATGTATGTTGACCCTCATCCTTTGACGTGGAACCTTTGTAACCGAGCAGTTTCTGCTCAAAGGTATTTGTAATCCAAGAATTTAATAAATAAAAAAAAAATAAAAAAGTACCATACCATCATTCATACTAAAGATATGTTCCTCGTTCTATACCAAACAGAACGTAGAGATCCCAGCATACATGCCAATGGAAGAAGTGGACCGGGAACCTCAACTACAACCACTGGGAATGAAGAAGGTACTCTCGACATACCTCACCAGAATGGTGAACATCAGATTAACAGAACGACTATTCATTATCACTCAAGGTCACAGGAAGGGTCAAGAAGTGACAAGAGCCACTATAGCCACCTGGCTAAAGGCAGCTATTGCTGAAGCATATAAGCCAACAAATCAAGAACCGCCCCAAGGTTTCAAAGCACACTCTACTATCGCTACAGCCATATCTTGGGTGGAAAGGAACATGGCATCCATGGATGAAATCTATGCATCCGTCACATAGACATCCCCACATATTTTCACTAGACACTTTAGAGTGGATCTGTCTATGGAGGCAAAAGCACATTTTGGTAGGGCAGTACTGCTAGCCACTATGGCAGAAGTGAAAGAATAACTTGTCTGACTACCCACCCTTTATTTAGGGTACTGCTTTTTACATCATTACCCAGGTGTGAGGAAGTGGAGTGCCTCAGAGATTATCCCCCACAATGGTAGTTTACTCACCTGGTAAAGGTGATTGTGGTGGTATACATCTCTGAGGCACTCCACTACCCAACCACATAGTCAGACCTCATGAGGTAGTCCTCAGCACATTCAGTTTCCACTGGCATGCCATACAGATTGGTTAACACTAGTATGTAAGAAATAGGAAATAAATAGACTCAGTCCAGGGTGTGTTTGAATTGTCAACAGTGTGATTTCTTATGTACAGGAATTCATTACGCATATGTGTTTACATCTGACCCTCCTGCCCACACCCACAACCGGCATTGGGGTGCGCGTTGGGGTTGTCGGTCCTAACTCTCACACCATTCTCCTATACCTCTGCTTCTTCACACATCTGATGGGGGTGAGATTTAGGGCCTGCAACCCCAACGTACACCCCAATGCTGGTTGGGTATGTGGGCAGGGGGTCCAAGGGGGCTTTCAACCCTAACACCAAATTTCCTCACTTTTGTCACTGTGGAACAACCCTAACTAATGCATTAAACTGAGTTTTTTGCCTCTTATGTTTGTGTATATATATATATATCTATATATATAGATATATATATAGAAGAATGACAGTTTCATAAATAACCACTTATCTGCAACAAGATGGAAAGGGGAATTTGTTTTCAAACTTGCATGATTTACAAAAGACAGCACAATGTCAAACCACTCTAAGGTCACCTCACAGCACTTTTATATTACCCAGTTAAATATTTGATGGCAGCTGCAGCCTTACTGCCAATAGCTGGCTGATTAGAAATGTTTTAGTAACCATGTATATACATATAGGGACTATTGCAGTGCAACCAAGTTCCTGGTTAGTACATCCCTGCTGTGGCTCTGGTTCCCAAAATATTGACAGTTTTTTGAATTTGGCAGCATATAAATATTTTATAGGAGCTATACCAACACATATTATACATGCAATCAAAAATTAACACATTCCTCATTACATTTTTACACTGAGATACCTTCATGCATAGGGCTCAGAAGGAGAATGGTGAAAAGCATCCGCATGCCCCATGTGAATGATGTGCACTATGGGGATAAAAGGTAGATTCGGCAACTCCAGACACGTGATATTTCCACAACTGATCCCAGCCTTTGCGCCCTGCTTTGCAGAGTGAAGGGACCACTATTCAGCATGGTGCTTGTAGATCTTCTCCTAGTATGTTGTAGTGCAGGAACCAGCACTCAGTACACTGCACAAGACAGCAGCTTTCCTTCATGCAAATAATCTTTTTTGACAAAGCGCCAGGGTGTCAGGTACAAAATGTTGAGTATCCGTGGGCACCCCTGTAAGGCCTGTTACTCTGTTCCGTTGGTTCATGGAATTGATCTGAGTGAAAACATTGTTTGAATAAAAGATGAAGTGCACAATGTAAAGCTCTTATCTTGTGCTACTTCAAATCACTGTACTGAGTGTTGGGCCCTGCTATACAGTTGGATGAGATTTATAGAGATTGAGGCACGTGCTGATAGGAGCCAGATCCTCAAACTAAACTCTGGTGCAGATGGCTGGCAGCAGGTGCGGCCACTACGCCTACCTGGGGCAGAACTAGTGGCTATGTACCCCCCTGCCAAGCCACAAATCACAATTTATGAGCCCAGTTGACCCTCTCTACTCCAGACCCAGCTCTAGAAACCTCCTTATTGGGCTGGGGCATCACTTTTACAGGCCATCAGTTTCATGAAAAGTTACATCCTGCCATGACCCACACCCTGCACAGGCAGATATTCTTTTTTCATGTTTTCACTTTTATTTAGTTCATGACTTGTTTGCTTTTTAATATTTTTTCATACTTTTTTTCTGTCAAAGTATTTTTTTATCCCTACCCTGACAAACCTTATTTGTATCAACTTTCAAATCCCCCAGAAATGGGTGTTTGTGGTGGATGCTGATGTGTGTTGCATACATACATTTTGGGGAAATTTGAACATCGACATTCATATTGTTAGTCAGAGTGTGGCTAAAAAAAAAAAGTATGAAAAAATATCAAACAACAAAAACATTATATTTTAAAGGCATGCATAGGCGCACACTTCTCATTCTTTTCAAAGGGTAGTTTAAGTCATAACTTTGTTATTTAATATTTTTACCTATGGCATGAAGAACACTACTGATATCATCATTCAGATGCCCCCAATTGGGTGTTTGTGGCACATGCCAGCATACTACATAAACACCCATTTTGGGGGAAATTGGAAAACTGACACCCATAGAGTGTAGCTTAAAAAGACCGTGACAGAAAAAAGTAGGTAAACATACTAAAAAACAAAACAAGTTATCAACTAAAGAAAACAAAACATTGAAGCAGACGGGTCAATTGAAATGAATGGGCCCTATTCATTTCAATGTGTTCAGCCATCGGAGAAGCAGCACCTCAAAGGACACTAAGGATTTGACATTGAGGGACAAGGGGAGTGTCTATGAGGGACAGAGTTGGGCGCTGCTAGGTGAGGGAAGATGGGTGGCAGGGTGCACAGAGAATAGGAACTTTTTCTTATTTTAGGAGTTTGGGGATGGGATATTGAGATGGATTTTCTTGGGGAGGCAATAATGTGTACTGGTGTGGGATTGGGCACCCTGACTGCTGGACTTAGGAGAGTGGTAGTGAACGCAACAAAATTGGAGACATGCATTCCTGTGACCATATGCAAAATCCACCTTTGTATCAGCAACTTGGTGGGTGGAAGGAGAAAAATTTAGAGGGGGGGCAGAAAGAGTTTGTAGGAGCTGTGACTGGAGATTGTGCAGATGGGGGGGCAGAGAAAGATTCGGCAGGAACTGGCAAGGAGGAGAGAAATGGGGACTGGGAATACAACTAGCAGAGGAAAGAACAAAGCAGGCTGATAATGCTTCACCCTGGAGTGCTGCAACATTCTCTCTCATGGCGACCTCCTGGAAGCTTGGCTCAGTAAGTTCTTTTTCTCTCTCTGCACCCTAAATTCTGCTCTCCTCTTCCTCCTGTCAGGGACGAGTGGTGCTTGCAGATAGGCAAGGGGAAAGAAAAAGAAGGAAATTGACAATTTGTTGAAAATGATGCCACTGAGCTGGTTGCTGGCCAGCTTCATGAAGATGAATGGACTGAGACACTCTGTGATAGGAGCAGCTCGCTCCTTTTAACTACAAGAAGTTTCCATGTGGCAAGTGGTGAACAGTGTCATGATTGGCCTTGCTAATCATTGGTCTGTCACTGTCGAGCCCACTGCAGCCTGAGCTGCTTTGGACCTGACAGTAACACACCTCTGAAACCCATTATTGTAGCAATATGTTTGCTTTGCACATGAGCAAGCAAACATAAAAATGAAGCAGAATATCTGGTATGTGGCTTAGGGTTAACAGTGCATTTTTGGCCATGAGATGGTAGCTCTTAAGTGAATTACGGTACTGAAAGAAACAGATGCTTAATTAAAGGCAGGATAGAACAGGTAGAAGAGATACTGTGAAACTATGGAATTTTATGTGTAGTATTTGGAAAGGGTCTTGAGTCACCACATGTTTCTTCTTTGGCACAGCATCTGATCCCAGAGTCACAGAGGTCACTATGTTATAGTGCTATGTTAATTCTGTGCATATTGACTCAGTGAATAATGGCACTTCAAACAGCAGATACAGACCGAGGCCAAGATCTATATCTTCTGCACAAACTGTCTTTTTTCCTGAGTTTAACATCCATAGCATGTCATCATCATTATTATAGTGAGTCAAAAGATTAAAAAAAAGAAAGATTAATAAACCAAGAGATCACCAGAGAGTCTGGAAAATAAGTTTCAACAACAAACTGCTATTACTGTGAATAAATAAATGAACTGTTGGTGCAGGTGAGGGGTCAGAGTGGGTGTGGGTATTTGTGAGGGGTCAGTGTGTGTGTGTGTGTGTCAGTATTTGTGAGGAGTCAGAGTGTGTGTAGGTATTTGTGAGGGTCAGAGTGGGTGTGGGTATTTCTTAGGGGTCAAAGTGTGTGTGTGGATATTTGTGAGGGGTCGGAGTGTGTGTGTGTATTTGTGAGGGGTCAGAGTGTGTATGGGTATTTGTGAGGGGCTGGAGTGGGTGTGTGAGTGTGAATGAGTAATAGTAGCTTGGCTACATAAAACAAATTTCTAATTAATATCCATTAGATAATGACATAGAGAATAATGGTTAGCTCACTGGGTATTACCGGTGAGTTTTACCATTGAGAGCTTCTGGACATGTAGGAACATTGAGAGCAAAGCTCGAGAGGTTATAGAGTCTAGAACCTCAAGATGATATGACTCACCGGTAATACCCAGTGAGCTATCCTTTATTTTTTTTAATATATGGATGCAAAGTTTGTTTTCTTGTCTGTGACTCTTTTTTATGCAGCAAAGACTTTCTACATGCTGGCCGAGTGCCACAGTGTTTCAGTGCACCCTCCTCCACTCTCTCTATCTCATATATACAGGCCATGGCTTTTTTGTTTTGTTTTAGCACAGATCCTACCTTTTCTGTGTTTGGGAAGGTAGGATCGTGACGATATGTCCCGTTTTGTGACTTAAAGGTAAAAAAATGACTGAAATAATCCTCGGGAGAAACGGTCTTTTTACACTTTTTCTGCCTGCCCACACAGGAAAAGGGGCCAATCTGAGGGCACGCTTGGAGACATGGGCAGAGAGACTAGAGCATGCACTGTTGACCTTCTCTGATAATACTGTCATTTAGGTCCCCAACGATATTACAGGACCTACACGACAGTACTATCACTCTTGAAGTATGGTATTATCAGTTCGGGATTGATGCTATTACCGCACATTTTTTGTATGCTTTAGAAGCATATTAAATTCATGATCCATATATTAATATTCATTACACTGTAAGCCATACATTAATTCTATGACCATTACCAGATTAGTACAATAGCAGCTGTTTTGGCTCTGACCAGAGTTCATTATGATTTGATTATGCTGTAGCATATTTTTTATTTCAGATAATTATGAATTATCCTTAAACTATGCCTTGCCTGGGATCACCCTGATGGTGACCTATGTTTGGGAGACCATTAGGTTTACTAGCATCAGGAACATGCTGGAATTAATATTGCGAGGACAGTGGACAGCAAAGTGCAATAGCTCAGCGACAGCCAGAACAGGTTATCAGCACCCCAGCAACCCTTACGGAGGCCAGAGTGCTTGCTTCTCATCAGAAATGCTGTATGGATGTGGATTTGCTCATGCCCTGTGGGGAGTAGGAGGCTATGAAAAGGTGAAATCAGGGGTAAAAGATTGAATGACTCTCAGGGTCTGCATGGTGGGCCCCCACCTGTGCGATGGTGGGGTTAGCAGAGGTTGAGGCTGGGCGCTCCACCACAGAGATATGCCTCCAGACCCATAGACAGGGTGGGCGGCAACATGGGTAAACATCTTCATAAAACACATATGTGTAGTGCATGGTGGTTTTTTGGTATTTTGTAGCTGTTTTGAATGTCAATTAGCTAATAAGGTTAGGAAACAGTGTCTATTGCATGCTAGGTCACATTAGTAAAAAAACTGTTATTAAACAATGGCTATTTATATACAACTGATAATACTGATAATAATGTTGTGAGATAAACATATTTAGAGAAGTATCCTTTTCATCATCAAGGTTAAGTTTAAGGTCAGTTGTAGTGAGTATGCACTTAAAAAGACATAATACACACATTAAAAAAGATGAAAAAGCATAAATAATAATCAATATATTCATAAATACACTGCATATTACATTATGTAAAAAAGAGATCAGTCTTTATTCTAAAATTACCATCCATTGCAGCATAAATAAATGATTCTTAATTAAAGTCATACAGATGAAGTCATAATGTGCAGCCCGATAACACATTATATAGTTTTGATATCTGCTGTGCTCTTGTCGCAAAGCAGCCTAATGCACATAGTTGAACTTTTTCCTTGGAAAACAATATTGTTTGGGCTATTTCACTTTTTTATTGCACTATCATTTTTCAGAACAAAAGAAGCTAACCACCTTTCTCTTTCTTTTACCAACAAGTGACATCTTGTAGGACAGTTAGTTTTAATTATTTAAAATCTAAAATGAAACTGTAAATCAGCCTCCAACTGGGACAAAAATGGTATGTAACAAAATAAGAGGGACAGGATAATCTAATAATAGGGAAAACGTGTGTTTCCACTGATGATTTAAGGCCAGAGCCCTTGCAAAACTCCTTAAAACCATATCAGTAAACGTGGTGCTTCTGGAACAGAACACCAGGGCCACGTTGTGTTCCCTTAGTTATGATTATGTTATGCAATCCTCTGGAAATTCTTTAGTAATCATGATGACATGCAGTCAGAGTTCCTTGTAATGTAGGTGTCTAGATTACAAAATGATGGCCCACACACCTGTCAATGGGTATCCCCACAGATGGATGACCACTAATTAAAAAAGAACTCCTACGGCACACTCCTTCAGATGGGAATTCCCACTGACACATGGTTAGCAATGATGAAAGAAATTACTAAATTACCCTGCTTCAGACAGGAAGGATAAATGGAATACAGGACAGCAAATTGTGACTGAAGAGCATTAGCTCAAGTCATCAAAGCTGCTGCCGGACTGCTTTGCATAAAGAGTAGGGGGGAGACAGGCTTAGACACAGAACTCAGGAATGTTGAATCTAGCAGAATGGAAATGTGACATTATTTGTAAAAACATGCTTGTCTGGAAAACAAAATAGCATAGAGATAGTAGGAGGAAACAGGTTGAGGCACAAATCTCAGGAATGCTGATTCCTGCAGAATATACCATCATTTGTAAAAAATCGTATGCTACTCCAGGTGAAATAACACCTAAAGCACAGAAATCCCTGCAGACAAGGAAACTATAGGCTATAACATTTCATCAAAACAATGCATGGGGTTGTGAGCAGGTTTTTGAAAATGTGTGGGGGAGGGGCCCTGTTCCATGACATATCATTAACATGGGAGTCAAAAAAAAAGTTTGATGGATCTGGTGCAAAATAGTGCATTGAAATACACATTCTGCAGAACGCACTTCAAGAAAAGAAGACTCTGATAGGATGAGTGTGGCAAAAGCTTTATTATAGGCACAGTCTACTGGTTAGAGCATCCAGCAGATCTGTGAAAATGAAGTCACAATTTGTTTTATCCCACTCCATAAACACCTCGTACTCAATGTTTGACCCTGAGCAAGTCTGTTAACCTCCATCTCTAACTTATTCTTTTTGTGACTTGATGGAAGAGGGATGCCTGGATATTGTGGCAGTCACAGAAACATGGCACACAGAAAACCATGACTGGGATGTCAACATACCAGGGTACACAATCTACAGGAGGGACAGGGAGGGCAGAAGAGGAAGAAGAGGAGTTGCTCTCTATGTAAGGGAAGGGATCAAAGCAATGGAACTAAAGGGTAAACATTGAGGAAAGGAGGCACTGTGGGTCACCCAGGAGACTGGAAATGGCACCACAATCTGCACTGGGATTGTATACAGACCCCTGTCTCAGTGGGAGGAAATGGACAAGGAAATGACAGAAGGCACCCTTAGGATGACAGAGAAAGGGGAGATATTGATGATGGGCGACCTGAATATTCAAGATGTTAACTGGAGCACCTTTGCTGTAGCCACATCCAAGAGCAGGGCCATTCTTGATGCCCTACAGGGGGTATGCCTCAGACAGCTAGTGTTGGAACCCACTCAGGAGGAAGCAATCTTAGACCTGGTACTCTCAAATGGAGATGGAGAGAGGATCTCAGATCTAGAAGTGGGTAGCCATCTGGGAACAAGTGACTACCAAACAGCGTAGTTCATGATAAACTCGTCTGCAGAGACAAGCCATACAAAAGTGAAGATACTGGACTTCAGGAGGGCTGATTTTGTCAAAATGGGAGAGTGCATCAGGAAAGAACTAGCAAACAGACAAGAAGTAGGGGTGGAACAACAATGGGAAAACATCAAAACTGCCATCACAGCGGCAATAAGCCTTTGTGTGAAGCAAATAAATCAAAATGAAAGAAAAAAACACTATGGTTCTCAAAAGAGGTGGTGGGGAAGGTTATGGAGAAAAAGATAGCATACAGGAAGTATCAGAAAACACAAAAGGAGCAGGACAGAGAACCGTACCAGTTAAAGCAGAAGGAAGCAGGGAAGACAGAATAGCAAAGGCCCAAACCGAGGAAAAGATAGCCAACTCAGTTAAGAAGGGGGGATAAAACCTTTTATAGGTACATTAGGGAGCAAAAAAAGACTAAGGGAGGGATACTGAGGTTGAATAAAGCAGGGATACTGAACAAATACTTCTGCTCAGTATTCACAAAGGAAGATGAGAGGGAGGTACTTAATCCAGTCTATAGAAACACTCTGAATGGGGGGGTTGATATCAGTCCTTTCACAGAGGAAAGGGATCTGAAAGAACTTCTAATACTGAAGGTGGACAAAGCAATGGGACCTGATGGGATTTACCCCAGAATTCTAAAAGAACTAAGGGGAGAACTAGTAATACCATTGACTACCCTTTTTAACAAATCATGGGAGGATGGTGTGGTACCTGAGGACTGGAGGAGGGCAGTTGAGATTCCCCTTCACAAAAGCGGGAACAAGACAGAGGCAGGAAACTACAGACCTGTCAGTTTGACCTCAGTGGTAGGGAAAATGATGGAATCACTTCTGAAGTAAAGAATTGTTGAGTACCTAGAGGCCAGAAGGGCACAGGACCCAAGGCAGCATGGATTCACAGCAGGAAGGTCATATCAGATGAATCTAATTGATTTCTTTGACTAGGTGACCAAAGTAGTAGACCAGAGAGGGGCTGAGGACATGGCCTACCTAGAATTTAGCAAGGCATTTGACACAGTCCTGCACTGCAGATTAATAAACAAATTATCCAGCCTGGGAGTGGGTCCCAGAGTGGTAGCCTGGGTAAAACATTAGCTGGACAGCAGGACATAGAGGGTAATAGTAAACGGAGTCCACAGTGAAGAAAGGAGGGCTACTAGTGGGGTACCACAGGGTTCAGTACTGGGTCTGGTCCTTTTTAATGAATTTAAAAGTGACATTGCAGAGGTATTGGAAGGAAACGTATGTCTCTTTGCAGACGACACAAAGATCTGCAGCAGGGTTGATACACAAGGTGGGGTGGAAAGGATGAGAAAGAAATTGACAAGGTTGGAAGAAGGATTAAATGTATGGCAGCTTAGATTCAATGCAAAGAAGTACACAGTAATGCACCTGGGAAACAGAAACCCAGGAGAAGAGTACACAATGGGGGATGAGATACTGACAACAACAAAAATGGAAAGGGACCTGGGGGTAGTTATATCAGATGACCTAAAGGTGGGCAAGCAATGTGAGAAGGTAGTAAGGAGTGCTGGGGGATACTGGGATGCATAGGGGGAAGCATCACCAGTAGAAAACAGGAAGTTATTATCCCTCTGTACAAACAGTTGGTGAGACCCCATCTGGAGTACTGAGTGCAGTTCTGGAGACCCCATCTCCACAAAGACATAGACAGGGTGGAAGCTGTGCAGAGGAGGGCAACCAAATGATGCAGGGTCTGCACCAGAAGACATATGAAGAGAGACTAAAGGAGCTTAATATGTATACCCTTGAGGAAAGGAGGGAGGAGGGGACATGATAGAAACTTTCAAGTACCTCAAGGGAGTCAACAAAGTCCAAGAAGGTAGCATCTTTCAGAAAAAGAGATGTGCAAGAACAAGGAGGCACAATTTGAAGATAGAGGGCACGCTCAGAGGTAATGGAGGAAGTATTTTTTCACAGAGAGGGTTGTGATGCATGAAATAGCTTTCCTGAGGAGGTCGTGGAGACAAAAACAGTGGGGAAATTCAAGAATGCATGGGACAGACATAAGGCAATTCTAGTGGGGGGTAGGATGAAGTAGGCTGTTGGTTAACTAGGATCTGCAGCTTATCCATTAGGTACGGTAATGGGCAGACTAGGTGGGCCAAGCGGTCCTTATCTGCAATTCTATGTTTCTGTTTCTGTGTTTCTCTATCTCAGTGTTGTTTGAATTTCCCTACCGAATGGCAGGAAAATCTCCCCTCACACACTCCTGAATTATAAGGTATAGTTCATTGCTTTGTCTGGGATACACTTTGTATAAAAGGTATTCACTCTTTTCAAATCAGTGACTGCAATAATACGTGTTTGATTTTGTAAAAAAAAATATTCTTGTTTTCAAAAGTAAGAAAGCCTAGTACTCAGACAGTGAGACTTGAGGTTGGCAGTGGATGTGGATGTAAGGGCAGCATACTGCAGAATGAGGGATGACAGAGCTCAGAGCTTGAATGATGACCTCGAGGCTGTACTGACATTTTGTACCTGACTCTGCTTTCCTAAGCATTCCAATCAAAAGAGTTATGTCACAAGGCAAGCTCCTAGCCCCCACTCTACCAATGAAGTGGCACAGGACTCATCTGTAACTCTATTGCAGTGGTGTTAACTGTTAAACAGTGCAGCCAGCTATGACACGATGCAGTAACATGCAGTATATAAGAGATCACAAAATACTGCATCACTGAAGGGCTTAATTGCTATCAATTAAGTATTATTGCATTGTATCCTGTCTGGCCCTGCAGTACCTAAAGAGAGGTAGCCCACAGCAGTGTCTGGTATGGCACGGAGCAGAGCAATCATCACATGAGTACCTAAAACAGAAAACAGTATAGCTCGCTGCTCACCACATAGGACACAGAAGTGAGCAAGAACAAGTGCTGCTGAGTGGCATACATGCTTGACTCACTGGTTTTAAAAAGTGCTGCTTCCGAGAGAGTGAATAGGACATCATCTCCATCTGGCTCCACCTGGAGGGGCCAGTTGCTGAAGTAAGTCAGCTCAGCTGTCAGTTAGCTGCCAGTGGTGTTTTAAGGCTATGTAGAAAGATAAGTTGCTAACACCACTGGAGGCTACATGGGGCGGGGGGGGCAGCTTTGAACTGGGTTGCACGTGCCCCATAGTTTAACTCTAGTGATGCCACTAATATACCTTCACTCTTCTATGTTACAGACAGAAATATGGATACCCTAGGATGGCATTGTCTGCATTATGCTAACCCACAATGCTGTAATTTTGAAACATCTGTCTCAAGTCTGAGAAAGCTTATGAAAATGCATATAAAGATTCAATGACATAAAGGAATAGGCTCATAAAAGATAGTTAGAAGGGTTGTGTCAATACCTTTTCCTGTATATTCATCTGTATTCTTGATATTTGGAAGCCAAATATTTGGGTATTCAGGAAAGGGTATTTGGCCACCTATTAAAGGAAAAAAGAAACATCCTCATTCCTCGACCTTCAGCCAGAAAACAGGTAAAATATAACCTCCATTCCCCCCACCTGCTATCAACAGCCCAATCCCACTCTCCCTCCCTCAGCACCCAAAATGTGTTATATTATTTACAGTAAATCCCAAGATGGGCAACCTGCTCAACTGCCTATCTCTATGGCTGGCTGTTGTTTTACTTAAGGTAAAGAATCATTTGTGCTTAAAAATATATAATTTATGTTCCCTCCACCCAGGCACAGCACCCAACTCCCACCCAGCACCCAATTCTCAATATGACCACTCAAGAAGGTGACCAGCGCAACCCACCCTCTCCAATAGCTGCCCACTTTCTCATGAATGAAAAATGCTTGTGCATTTGCTATAGTAAAATTAGCTGATCAGATAATCACCTGGTTTTACTATAGCAAGTGCTTTTAAATCATGAGAAGGTGGATGGCCATGGAGTAGGGTGGGTGGAACTAGTCACCTTCTCGAGTTCTCATACTGTGAACTGGATGCTGGGTCGGAGAAGGGTGCTGTACTGGGGGGAGCTTATTTTTTTTAATACTTTCTTTTGTGCTCCATCTTAGGTGGCCCTCCAGCTCCCCAACTCCCTAGGCCCCTGCCCCACTCTCAGTGCACATCCTTTCTTCCTCCATGGCTTCCTCCCCCTTGGCAGTCGGTGGGGAACCCTCAACCCACCGAGCACAGATCTGGTTTGGGAGGTGCCTGCCATTAGCAGGAGTGGCTCCTGTGGGGATCAGTATAATCCAGCCATACCCAGGGCATTTTTCTCCTCCTGATTTACATCCTCCCACCCCTCCTGGAGGCAGAGTAATGTTGGTACCAGCAATGGCCAAGCTGTGCATGCTTCCATCCACAGCACACCAGCCAATGACTCTGCCCCTATCCCCTACATACCAGACCCAGGTACTTTGACACCCAGCCACTGCTAGGTGTCAGAGATGCACTGGCCTCCATGTCCCTCCCTCCCTCCTTCCCCCCCCCCAGGAGAGGAGAGTTGGCCTCCGGATGCTTGATCCTCTAGCACCGTGGCTGACCCCCAGTGACCTGCTCGCACAGCAAACATGGGCTGCTGGTTAGACAGGAGGTAAAGAATGATGCCTTAGCCCTCCATGCCACTGGGCCAGCTGGGGAAGACTTTTAATTGCAAACAAGGGCTTTATATTAGGTGAGATGGCAGCTGCCAGAAGAGGCAGTTTTGTTGATCTGGTCGCTCATTGCATATTTACAGTAAATAATATAACACATTGTGGGTGCTGGAGTAGGAGGGTGGGATTGGCTTTTGATAGAGGGTGGGGATGACATTTTCAAATTATTTGGTTTGGGGTCGGGGAGGACACTGAGCGTCTGTTTCATTTTAGTTTTTTTTAGTTTTTTTATTTTATAGGTGGCCAAATGCTCTTTCCCAAATATTTATTTATTTAGATTTTGGTAACTGGGTAAGCCCACTGAGACCAGAGGTCCCTTTTTCCGGGGTGACTCAGGATTTGATACATACAGCAGCGATTACATACAGTGGACGGTAATACAGTGGTTAAACTTGAGACATAACATTAGAGAGACAGCAATTACAGGTTGACAGTCAAGAAATCACAGTTGCACAATGCATGGAATTAACGAATAGTCCCTATTCAGGAAGAGCTTCTGAATATTCAGGTGCCCTACTATTCTTGGTATTCAGGAAATAATACCTGGCCTTTGCACAGCCCTATTTTTTATACATTTAGTTGTTGCTGACAGACAAAGGAGAACTAGGCAAGTATGCTTATTTGCAGCCTCATCCTGTGGGGATACAGATGAAAGACAACTGCAATTGACCCGAATTAGGCAGTTGGTAGTATTTTTAGTGAATCAGGGAAATATGGCCAGGACACTGGCCATTCGTTTTGATGGTACAAGCCAACCCAACAATAAAGGGCATAAGTACAGCACCAGATATTGAAGAACATAAAAATTTAGGTTATACAGATGATGTATGCATTGTACTAAAGGATAAAATTTCAGGTGAGGGACTGAAACACAGAGTTAGTAGATTTTCTGAAATATCTAGTTCTAGTATTAATTACAACAAAAGTACAGTGGTACCGGTGGGCTCTTGTCAAGAAAAGGGAAGTAGTAAGACTGTAGATATTAAGGTATCCCAAGATACAGTAAAAATATTGGGGATTTATTTTAACCACCCTGTGACAGCTTTATATAATTGGGAAGAATCTCCCCTTTTGGCAGAGAAAAAAATTAATGCTCTGGAGAAACAGAAACACTGCAAAACATAAAAAAATATATTCAATTAAAACATCATTACTTTGTTGCTTCCTTTTTGTTAGTCATATTTCTCCACCACCACCAGAATTAGAAACAAAAATATATAGTGAATGTTTTCAAGGATTGAGGGGCTCTTGATTCAGTCCCATAAGAAGAAAGGTGATGTTCAGTTTAGTTCAGTTTATTGGTAGGAAAATACTCCTTTGAACAGGCTCATTTACAAGGAGGTCCTGAGCAGATAAGTTATATAAATGTGAAAAAGGCAAATACCGTACATAATAAATATAGGTAACATTATACAGAATAGATGAAGAAACACTCTGCATTTGTGTACATCTATATACAGTCAACATTATATACAAGTGAACTTCCATGCAATAGAACTAAGCAGTAATATATTGTTGAACACAAGGCAGTCACAAAACCAGGTTGCAGAATATAGCAAGAGTCAACTATAAATAGAAAGGTAGTAGACAGAGTAGGGCAATGAGGTAGAAAGCAGGTAAGAAGGGAGACAGGGAGAAAACAGCACCAGAAAAAAGTGAGAGGAAGGATAGAGATGATTATTCCCACTGCATTCCTGTGTAGCATCTTTATTGCTAGTAATATTGCCTCACTGCTTGTAGTGATAGTATAATATGTTGATTATTGTGACTCCATTTTGTATTATGTGACTCCATTTTGTATTGTGTGACTCCATTTTACATGCTGCTTCATTTAATTGGTGTTTTGCTCTTTAGATAGCCTCATTATTATGTTTTGCTTCAGACAGTGTATTTTGCTGACTTGAAGGTCGCATACAAGATGTTGTGAGAATCTCTGGCATTGTTTGGCTCATGATGTTCTGGACACCTGGCCAGTGCTTAGGGCATGATGATCTAACGAATGCCAACTATTTATTATGAGAATAAGTGGTGTTTGTCATGCTGAACTCGTGATGTTCTGGGCACCTGGCCAGTGCTTAGGACATGATGGTTTAGCATTTAAATACCAGATAAAACATATAAAATGGGACTTTCCAGACGCTTTTGTTGGAAGCCCTCCTGCAGGGGTGGACGATCGCTGTGGGGCCAGTTCCTGTTCGAGAGAGCTCCTAGCCAGGCTGACAAGGGGCTTCCCAGCCATTGGAAGAGGGCTTGGATGATGCTTTATTGAATTGGTGATGTATAACCTTTGTATTATATTTGTTATTATAAAGCTTTGGCTTGCTGTACTTATTGTATTGTTATTGTGTGTATGTGAGTGTGAGTGAGTAAAATAGCTGCCTGGTTTGAGTTGGCAGAACATTTTTTGGCGTAGTCGGCAGGATTCGAAAATAAAATGTCTATTTTTAGGAAAAGGATGAGCTCTTTTTTTATCTTTCTCTTTGATGAAACTGTGAAAGAATATGTGAAAGATGTATTAAGGAAAAGTCTCTCAAACAAGCAAGGGCAACTGCCCTTTGTACTTGTAATTTGTGCTTGCTGGAAGTATATACTGTTAGAGCCAATGATGGCTTTCACAGTTCAGGCTGCTTTTAGGAGAAAAGCAGCAGCTGGTTAAGCAAAGTTAGATAAGCAACATCTAGAAAAGAAAAGAAACTACTGTGGATGTAATGCACAGTAGGTGACTACAGACGGATGATTTGAAAATCCTCCCCCTTGTTGCCTATCTGTGTAGTTTCAAGTTTTTCTGTATACATTTGATCCTAAACCCAAGTACTGGGGACCTCTACCAGATGGATCTCAACCTAGTACTGTTAGAGATTTTTGTTTGTTTTGTTTTTAAACTGCAAACCAGAGCTCTGGAAAAAGACTTGGTTTGGCAGGTTACTAAAATGGCCAAAAAAAGAAAATCTTTGAAAGGGTTAAAACCTTTGAAAGAGTTAATAGCTGCAGCGTTTGGAAATTATCATGAAGGTCCTGCAGTGAGTTTTTTTACTTAGACTAGTATATCGGAAAAGAAGAAGAAAAATACCTTGGCACCGGGTAAGTCTGAATTTTTTTTTATTCAAAGTTGTTTTATGTCTGTCTGTTTTATTTAAACAAGGTAATGTTCCGTCTTTCTCAGGCATATTTTCTAGCTTATATCTGTGTTCTGTAATTATGTTCTGTTGTCAAGGTTACGAGATAGGATTGACTGCCTTCAGTGCACAACATGTTACAGAAAAAAGAAAGAAGAAGTTTTTTGCCTCATAGCTGACTGTTTTAATTGGCTTTATTTGTAATGGAACATTTGTGCTGCCTAGATAGGGTCAGTGAAGAACTTTGTTTGGTGGAGCAGGTATGTTGATTATGACGCCATATAGATTGCAATGTGCAGAAAGAATTGTAGTTTGCAAGCAACGTACAAGCCACTGCTAGGTGAAAATGTAATGTGTTAACAGCTATAAATGGTTTTATCATACTTTAGTTAAAACCAGAAACCTTTTGCAAATGGCAGAGTGCCATATTTTAGTTATGTACCAAAAGGTGTAATCATGTTATACGAGATGTGTTCACTTACAGATGATGTGTTTAAACAGTGTTTTGTTCTGGAAAGATTTGGCATGGCAATATGTATAAATGTGTTGGTTTAAAAATTGTCAGTGTTACAAGACAGGCAGGAGGCAACACATATCTAAACCACGTACAGTTTTCTAATGGAACTATGGGCATTACCTCAGCAAATTGGTGTGAAACAATGTCAGTCTTATTTTGTGTTAAGTATTTCTTTTGTGTATGTGTATGTGTGTACTGTCTTGGCCAGCAGTTTTATTGTGTAAAGATATTTTAATATTGGTGGTGTTCAAGGACACTACAGGAATGGCTGGTTGAATGACCCTTGCATGCACACTGTGACTTTTGCACGTTATTTGACCTTCTTGTGTTTCAACATTTTATGTTACTACCAGTTCAAACTTGATGTGTATTCCATGCCTAAAGCACAACTTTTCACACAAAATGTATGTTTTCATGAAAGCACACCAAGAGTGAACCATGTAATTTGACTTTTATTGCAAAACTAGTATTCTAAGTGAAGAGGAACAAACTTTTACAATTTTGAAAAAGGACTATTACAGCTGTTTTTGAGAGTTTACCATCTCACAGAGATACGACGTACTGGTATTACCATCAATCTGGACATTTTGTCATGCTTAGGATAAGGGAACCCAGGGACGCTTGGCTTTTTATCCTATGGAAATAATCTTGTTTTATTTTTAAACTGATGTGTGTTTGTTTTGTTGTTTGTCTGTGTTTCACAGCTAACCTTTATTGCTATAGTATTCGAGCTGTCTCTGCACCTCGAGCTGTGTCTTCCACCAGTAGGAGCTTGGAGGAGGGTGTTACCCTTCCTCCCTTCCAGTGTAATACCCACAAAGGTTGCAAGGTACATGTCATATTTATACTGATTCATGGTCTGTAGCCAATGGTTTAACAACCTGGCTGCCCACTTGGGCTAGGATGAGTGGAAAATTTATCTGAAAGAAATATGGGGAAAAGAACTGTGGCAGGAAATATGGACTATGGTGCAAAATACTCAGACCACTGTATTTCATGTTGATGCTCATTGTGCTTCAGATACACTAGAACGATGGTATAATTCTATTACAGATGAAAAAGCTAAGATTCTTCCAGTGGATATTGAAGAAACTCAAAGTCAGCAGTTATCAGGGCTGGCAAAATGGGCACATCAAAAATGTGGACATTTGGAGAGAAAGCCACTTACAGGTGGGCATATAGTAGGGTGTACCCCTAACATTGGATTTGGTTAAAACTGTTATTGCTCAGTGTCCTATATGCCAACATGGGCAACAAAGACCAATCCTCATATTGTGAAAGGACAGTTGGGGAGAGCCTACGAAAATGGAAAAGAATTTGCATGAAGCATTACAGATTTTAAATAATAGACCAATTGGAGAATCTGAGACCCCTTAATGCGAATGATAACTCCTAATTTGCAAGTGCAGGCTTACTCAACTACAGAAACAGTGTTATATTGGGAAATTAGACCAGGAGCTCTTGTCTCCTTGCAGGGCAACCCAGAAGCTGCTGGACTTGATTTACATGCCCTTCAAGAATATAGAAACTGGTATTGGAATACAAATTCCACCGAGACATTTTGGTTGGATAGCACATAAATCAGAACTAGCCCTCAAGGGAATACAAATTTTGGGAGGGGTGACTGATTGTGATTACCAAGGAGAAGTGAAAGTAATTTTGTTGAATAGTAGAGAACAAAATCTGTTGATTTAACAGTATGACAGAGTGGCTCAATTGTTAATTATTCCAGTTAGCAAAGTGACCCCTATAAAGGGACAAGCCCCCACACTCTTAACAGCAAGGGGGGATAAAGGTTTTAGATCTACAGGAGGTTTTAACAATGGTGCCAAAATATGGGTTACAAACCCAAATGGCCCTCCTGAACCAGCTGAGGTGATAGCCACCGGACGAGATAACACAGTGTTAATTATCAGATCAGGGAAAGAAAAATGGGAATACGTGCCTGCACATAAATGTTATCTTCGAGAATAATTAAATTTGTGTCTTTCTAGGTCCAGCAATGGATTTTAAAAGGAATGCTGGTGTGTCTTATGGTCCATTTGGCAGAGCTAGTTACCCCTGGAGGAAGGATTCAAAGGGTTAACTGTAATGACACTGGTTGTAAAGGAACCTGGAGTTGGAAAAATGATACCAAAGATAGAACCCAGGGGAACTTTAGCTGCCCATCTGGACAGAAGTGTGTGGTACTGAACATGACATTTTCACCAGGGGTCAATCTCTGGATGACAACTGGTGGCCCAGGACAATATGCCTACGAAACAGATGAAATCTCTTTGCAGAATAAGACTGCTATTAAATGCTGCAACTTACCGAATAGTTGCATGGTGACTGTACAACATAGACTTGATTGCTGCATGAATCAAACAGACATTTTCAATGCAAGTATTACTTTGATTGACATAGACACGTTATTCTGCATAAATGCTACTGCAATAACTAATAGAACTACTTGGCAGATCACATTACAGTGTTGAAAAATCATCCTGTAATTAGCAATGATAGTATAGTTAAGGTTCCATCCACATGTACATCAGTAGCGAGCGTATCAGAAAATGTAATCCATTTTAACATAACGCTTATGTTTAGTAGAAAATGCAAATATAAAAGAGCTTGGTATGATACGCTATTAGATGGAGCAGGGCAGGCATGGGAATTTTAAATAATGTTGATATAGAAACACTGACTAACAGGCTTCAGGCAGTAGGAATTGATGTATTTAGCTTAATTAACTTACAAGCTCAATGGATGCCAACTGTTTTCTTACCCAAAGAGTAACTTTGAATTATGATTTTGAGTTCTTGCAGTTATTTAATGCTTCACAGGTATGGGGAATGGGAGTAGCAGAAAATATTTCGCGATTTATTGATTGGACAGAATGCACAATGACATATGTATTCTATAATGCAAAGAAATAAGGCCCAGAGTGATTTAATGAGTAATAATGAATATTGTGGAGGACCGTGTTCAAATCATGGATTCCTAGTAATCATTGGATTGTGATGTCATCCACCACAGTAAAATGCACAGATCCCTGATAATGAGCAGAAGCTTATTTTGTATTGGCAGCCAATATTTTAGATCAATCAAGATTGAGTATCTCATTAAATAAAATTAAACAGATAATTCAGGAAACAGATGTAATGCAGGCTCATTTGGCAATAAGAAATAAATCATTAGTGCAAAGTCAGGTGCAAACTACATAGCTAAAATAAAATGATTGATCTAAGTTCCAAGATTCAACAAGAGACTACTCATTATTGGTGGGATATTTTACAGGATGGTCTCCATCAGCCAAAAGTGTTAAATATTCTGATACATCCTATCATAATCATTGCTGTAGTGACTTGTTACTTATCATGTTATATTCGTAGTAATTTTGCTATGGTACTAATATCATACAAACGTATTCACAATAATCAAAGGACCTAATGTAGTGATAGTATAATATGTTGATTATTGTGACTCCATTTTGTATTATGTGACTCCATTTTGTATTGTGTGACTCCATTTTACGTGCTGCTTCATTTAATTGGTGTTTTGCTCTTTAGATAGCCTCATTATTATGTTTTGCTTCAGACAGTGTATTTTGCTGACTTGAAGGTCGTATACAAGATGTTGTGGAGAATCTCTGCATTGTTTGGCTCATGATGTTCTGGACACCTGGCCAGTGCTTAGGGCATGATGATCTAATGAATGCCAACTATTTATTATGAGAATAAGTGGTGTTTGTCATGCTGAACTCGTGATGTTCTGGGCACCTGGCCAGTGCTTAGGACATGATGGTTTAGCATTTCTAAATACCAGATAAAACATATAAAATGGGACTCTCCAGACGCTTGGTTGGAAGCCTTTCTGCAGGGTGGACGACGCTGTGGGGGCCAGTTCTCGTTCGAGACCTTAGCCAGGCTGCTGACAAGGGGCTTCTCAGCCATTGGAAGAGGGCTTGATGATGCTTATTGAATCGGTGATGTATAACCTTGTATTATATTTTGTTATAATAAAGCTTTGGCTTGCTGTACTTATTGTATTGTTATTGTGTGTATGTGAGTGTGAGTGAGTAAAATAGCTGCCTGGTTTGAGTTGGCAGAACACTGCTGTAAACTATTAAGAAACAGTCGTTATACATGGTAGTGGACTGGATCTTGCCACTGTTATTAGAATGGGAAAGAGGTACAGTAGAATATGGTGTTTAAATACTATTTATGATCAGCTAACGTCACGCTATATAAATGGACATTTATGAAAATACAGAAATGGGGACTAACAACTGAGAACATTAGATCACTTTCAAGGAAAGCTTTGTATGAGGTTACTTTACTTAGAAATGTTTTACCCCCTTTGATTCTTATGGAATGCCCAGTGGTACGCACAACTGCCACATCACAACTGATTAACCAGGAAATTTCAAGTTGTATGTGGGATGGTTAAGCATACACAGAAACCCCCTGGTAAAATACTCTTTAAAACATAAAGCAGTAAAAGAAAAAATATGTGCACACTCTGAGCATACAGGACTACTGGAGACACAACATGTTTTGTTTGACTGACAATTGAGTAGCAATTTTTCTAAGTTATTGGTTGAAAAGTGGAAAGAACCATTGTTTCAGACAGTCACTTACACCAAAGTGTTGTATTGGGGTTATACCCAAAAGAATGGAGTAAATACAAAGCTAGTATGCTTCAAGTATGTTAATGGTCAAGTGGTGAAATACTGCTTACCACTGGGGAGACGGGTACAAATGTACTGGTATGCGTAAGTGGTCAGGTAGTGAAATATTGCTTACATCTCCACTTCAAAAAGATATAACCTCTGGGTCTGGCGTAATTCCCCCACTTCCAAGACCTGCACTCCAGTGACCCAAATGGGGAAGGGGACACAGGTCATAGACCTGATCGTAATATTGCATGTTTTTGTTGCAGTAAAATGGGGCATATCAGTAAGTTTTGGGACTGCGATGACTGTGATTTTGCAGAATGCATATCTACTACCACATACACACACACATCCAAAAACCTATCTACAATACCAGTGGAAGTGGGGAACAAAACAGTTGCAGCTTGGGTGAATTCAGACAGTGGGCACTGTTTTTTGTTTATCTTTATTTTTACTATGCTTTTTGGTGCCAGTCTTCCAGTAGTTTAGGCCCCGCTCTTCAAGCCCCTGCTCCCACTACAGGACTTACTTTGGGTGACGATCTTCTCATGCCTTCCCCCTCTGGGCAGGGCCACTGGGTAAGCACAGTCCTGATCACTGGAAACAGGGGAGGTACCCAAAGACTGGAGGACAGTAGATGTAGTCCCCTTATACAAAAGTGGGAACAAAGAGGAAGCAGGGAACTACAGACCAGTCAGCCTCACCTCGGTAGTGGGGAAGATCATGGAAGCACTACTGAAGGAGAGATTGGTGGAACATCTGGTTGTCAATGGACTACAGGACCCAAGGCAGCATGGTTTCACCAGGGGAGGCCATGTCAGACCAACCTCATTGAATTTTTGACTGGGTGACTAGGAGGTGGATCAGGGAGGGCAGTGGACATGGCCTATCTGGACTTCAGCAAGGCCTTTGACACTGTGCCACATAGAAACTATTACACAAACTGGGAATATGGGTGTGGGCAGGACAGTAGTGTGGTGGGTAGGTAACTGGCTGGGTGGCAGGACACAGAGGGTGGTGGTAAATGGCTGTCACCCACAGAGGGAAGAGTGACTAGTGGGGTAACACAGGGATCAGTGCTGGGACCGGTCCTATTCAACATCTTCATCAGTGACATTAGCGCAGGACTAGAAGGCAGAATTTCACTGTTCGCTGATGACACAAAGCTCTGTAACAGAGTAGACACACCAGAGGGTATAGACAGAATGAGAAGCACCCGCAGAAACTTGAAGAATGGTCAGGGTTTAGCAGTTGAAATTCAATGCAAAGAAGTGCAAGATACTGCTATATGAGAAAAAACCCTGGCACAATATATCAGTTGGGGAGTGAGGATATAGCGTGCACCAAGCAGGAAAGGGATCTTGGGGTTGTCATCTCTGATGACCTCAAGTAGGAAACAGTGTGACAAGGCAGCAGGTAAAGCAAATAGGGTGCTGGGATGTATAGGCAGGGTCATCACCAGCAGGAAAAGGGAGGTCATAATTCGCCATACAAGACACTAGTGAGGCCCCACCTGAGTACAGTGTACAGTTCTGGAGACCATACCACGTAAGGACATAGACAGGGTAGAGAAGGTTCAGAGGAGGCCAACAAAGATGGTGCATGGATTGCATTACAAGTCCTATGAAGACAGGTTGAAGGAACTGAACATGTACTCCCTGGAGGAGAGGAGGGAGAGAGGGGATATGATAGAGACATACAAGTATCTTATAGGGAGGAACAGGGTGCAGGAAAACACTATTTTTAAGCAAAAAGATGTTCCAGGACTAGAGGGCATGGGATGAAGTTGGAGGAGGATGATTCAGAGGAAACATGAGAAAGAATTTCTTCACAGAACGGGTGGTGGACAAGTGGAACACCCTGCCAGAGGAAGTGGTGGGGGCTGAAACAATCACGGGATTTAAGAATGCATGGGATAGACATAAAGGAATTCTGGAGGTCAGGGGTAAGGGGCAACAGACTTCTAGGAAAACAAACTGAACTTACAAGCTCAAATGGGCAGACTGGGTGGGCCATAGGCCCTTATCTGCTGACACTGTCTATGTATCTATGTATCTATGATGGAAGTCTGTACATGGTTTCTGGCAGAGAAATCTACTGGTGGTCCTTCCTGGCTTGCCCCCAAGGACAGGGTTGTTTCCAACAGAGACTGTAAGATTGGTCACCAGCCAAATGCCACAGAGGGCATAGCAGATCTGGAAAAGCAGGGCATCATTCATGGACCTGGCAGTTGTTTGTTGCTTTAGCTCCCTGGGAGACATGGCATGCAGTGACGTGGTGTGCCAAAGCACTGATGTCTGGCACACCTCCCCAACAGCTTGGCTCCAGCAGCTATATTCCTCCTGGCCTCAGCCAGGGATCAATCACACGTCGATCACTCCCCACCCATCCACCTGGAGGAGGACAGCAGTCCTTAGGATGCTTGATCCTCCTCCCCCCAGCTGGCCCACCAACTCCACAGGTTCGTTTCTGAACCCGGGGTGTCAGCATCACAAGCAGAAGCCCCAGGGCAAGCACTGGTTAAAGAATCTGTGGCAGCACCCAACCTGGGTCAGTGGTGAGATCCCTTAAACTTTGCTTGCATGCTTGGGGATAACTATAAATATCCTACAGCTCCAGTATGGTTGAGAGTAGGCAACTGTGCAAGGATAACAAATGTAGGAATTTCTAAAACCTTACCCTGGTCAGTAGTCTTGTGCAGAGACTGGGAAGGATTTCAAACCATGCTGTGAAGCAGCACTGAAAGCTGGTACCCACAGAAGGCCAAAAAGACAGATGGAATAGAACATGTATTTCTCTTCACTAACTATAACCTATTTGGACAGAAGGGAAGCCTACAAAGTCCCAGAATCAGAAATGGAGGGAGGAAAAGGAAAAGACCCTTCTTTCTGAGATTGTAGTGGTTGGGCACCCCAAGGAGCTGGGTTCAAGGAAGGTTCAAGGTGATTTAGATGAGCACATGGCAACCCCATCTACAGGTCTCAAGATCCTTTCAGTGTTCAGAACAGACCTTTTTCAAAATCCAGCCAGCATAATTTCTGAACGAAGGGTTGATGAGGTTCTCGTGAATGCCTAAAAGAACTGTGCTGTGGTAAACGGTAAATGGTAAAGTGGTAGATGAACAAAAAGCACAATATTTTCCAAAGCTTGAACTGAAGAAAGATTATGTTTTGCACTGGGTAGAACCTGAGAAACAAACCCGGACTTTATGTTGTGTACTGAGGCTACCTATTGAGGGTTATTTGGACAGAGAGAAAACCAAGGCATGCATACTTGCTTGGTTCTTCTAGTCAGGTATGTGGTAGGAGGAAGAATACTTTTGTGCCTCCTGCCCTTAGTGTCAGTTGGTGGCCCCCAGAAGTATGAAAAGGATCAACTTGATCCCTATGCCCATAACAGATACCCCATTTGAAAGAACTGGGGTTGATATAGTGAGACCCTTAGTAAAAAGTGCATCTGGATTTCAATATATTTTGTTACATTGAATTACACCACCCATTACCCCAAGGCTTTACCCCTACATTTCACTATAGCTCAGTCAGAGGCAAAATAATTGATAAAAGTGTTTTCCTTAGCTGATCTTCTGAAGGAGATCCTAACTGATCAAGGCAAAGCCTTTATGTCAAAACTTGAGAGGGAGGTGTATGCTTTAGTGAAGGTCAAGTCCGTCCAGACATCAGTGTATCACCCACAGACCGATAGCTTAGTGGAACTCTTTAATAAATTGTTAAAAGGTATACTGTCTAAATTTGTGTCAACTGAAGTAGGTATGGGTGGACCGATCTGCCAAAAATCAACACCCCCGGATCCAATGCAGTCCAAAGGACCCAGATAAATCAGAGACAATGGGCTAAATGTACTGAGTCCAGGTCCATTGGCCACAATGTGCATTATTATTTTTAAAAATCGCAGTTAGTGCATTTTTACCTGCAGCTTGTGATAGATGGCACTCAGTGATCCCGGCCAGCTAGCAGTCGCCTGATGGCCACATTGCAGGTCATGTGGCTCCTGAATGCTCTCACTCATATGAGCTGGCAAGGCGCAGGCAGCAGGAGACGAGTACCCACTCATGAATGAGCACAAGGATGGAGAAACTCAATTGGACAAGTCCAGCCAGACTGACAGACTAGGTGGCCTATAGCTATAGGGGACTGCCTGTCCATCCTGGCAAATGGCCACTGTGGTGGATGGGCAGAGCTGGAAGGGTCTGTGTGTAGCTCGGTCGGCATTCATGAAAGGTACCACTTCGGAGCTACCTCGCATTGGGAGAAGACATTTTGCCTCTCTTAGTCTGAGACTATATGAGCAGCAAACGGTTTAAGAAATTGATACAGTTTGTGATCATAAAAGGAGCTGGATCATTTCTTTTGGGGGCTATAAAAAATTAGAAAAAAGTAAAAAGAGGGGGCATAATGGAATCTTAATTGGGGGGGATTGAAGATCGTGGATAGGTTGGGGGTCCGGGGACATCTAAAAGGTTCCTGGTTGGGGGGGGACAGACACTGTCAAATAGCTGCACTATATTGCAGAAGAAACAAAAAAGAAAGAAAAAATAATTTATTCAGGGTGTTTTTGACTGTGCCTGGACTGTGGACATTGGAGGAACTGTAACTTACTGTTACTACAGTGGTAGTCATACAAAAGTCATACAAAAGTTGCTCAGTACTGAGGTATACCTGGGTATACTGAGGCTAATTTGCACTGACTGTAATGTGATTCTGCCTCAGTATACCCAGGTATACCTTAGTACTGAGCAACCTTTGTATGACTACCACTGGTATATATTCCTAGCTACAGGGATGAGACTGAGGTGGTGTGTGGCTGTGAGAGCAAGCATGCTCTGGCCCTTGCCCCTGAGTGGTTAGAGAAACGTTGAACAATCGAGGGCTAAATATAAAACTACATGAAGGAAAAATAATTTTGTGTGTGTGCAATAAAACTAGCTATAGTGCTAGAAGGGAGAGTTTGGCAGTGAGGTCATACCTGTCCTGAGAGGGCACAGGAACTTTGGAACAACTGAGAGGACTACATACATACATTTGCTTTATTGCAGCAGTCAAGAAATATTTCCTTGCGTGTAATAAAAAACCAAAAAACTAGCTGTTGTGGTGGAAGGGGGAGTGTGGCTGTGAGGCCAAGCCTGTACCAGTGGGCTGAGGAACTTGGGAACAACTGACAGAACTAAATCAAAAGAAAACACATACAGGAAAGAGCATACATGTGTGTGTGTGAGTGTGTGTAATAAAAACAAAATTGGAAATGTGCACCAGACAGGGTGAGGCGGAGGCTGAAATGGGGAAAAGTTTTGGGAAACGTATGGCACAAACAACACTGCACAGTTTAACTGGTAAAAGACCAGTTGCTGGTATTTTATCAAGTAGCAGTAGCGGTTCTTCCACAATGCTGTCCAAACAGACAGGAAAGGATAAAACTGCCTTAATTGCAACTAAAGGAGTAGTCGGCACCACAAGGAGTGGCAAGTCAAGATATGGCACATATGTGTGCCGTTGTAGTACCAGTACAGATTTAAATGAAACAGAGGGAGATATCTAGCTCTGATGGGAGTAATAATTATGAAATGGAGGATGTAGACAAGGAGGGAGAAACGCAGAAACAAATGGAAAGCTGGAATGGGGTAGAGGTGGCAGTTGCACAGACTCAGGATGAATGCGATGATTTGGACTTGGATGAGATGAGCAGTTTGGGCATGAACAGAGTGGTGCAGGTGCAGGTGAAACCAGATGAGGGGGCATTGTATTCAGAATTAGGCTCTGTCAGTGACCTGGAGGAGCTGTTGGATGATGATAATGGTGAAACAGAAAAAGACCATGATGAGCAGCTTCCCAGTGTTGAGAAAGAACAACATAATGGAAGTGACAAAGGAGGACAGTATAGTATGCCTGGCAATAAAACAAAAAAGGTGACATCTTATGTGTGGTCTTACTTTTCTCTGGCTGCCAATAATGAGTTACGAGCAGTTTGCTCTGTATGTAAAAAGACCATCAGCAGAGGGTGCAAAAAAAGAGGTGCTTTGGATACCTCAGCATTAAAAAGACATTTAGAGAGATGTCACCCATTACGTCTCAGGCGTGATATTTTGGTCAGAGAAAAAGGAGACAACATGCAGGCCAAATGAAATCAGACTACACCTGCTGCACCTGTTATATCAAGTGATAGCAGCAGCAGTCCTGCTGCTTCAGCTGTACTGTCAACTTCTTCTGTCTTCTTCTAGAATAAATACTACAAATAGTCCCCTTTTGCCCTTCTCATAATCCAGCACTCCTAATGTTGCCCATCTGAAAACTTCAACTGCTAGAAGGCAGCTTATGATTTCAGAGACAATTAAACATAAAGCTAAGTACCAGTGTAGTCATCCTGAAGCAATTGCTATAACAAAACTAATTTCAGAGATGACAGCACTGGACTTATAGCCTTACAGAATTGTGGGGCATGTAGGATTCAAAAGGCTTTTGAATCACCTGTCACCATGATACAATATTCCATCAAGGAAATATTTCTCGACTGTTGCAATACTGCAGATGTATGATTTAGTAAGTGCTAAACTGAAAAATGCTTTGAATGATGCAATTGCTGGAGTTGACCATCTGACTACTGATATATGGACACGCTGCCAGCCAGACCCATTTATGTCACTGACTGTGCATTGAGTATCATTTACTCCCTGTAGTGACACTGACAATTCTCCTCTGAACCTGGCTTCTCTTCACATCCAGTGTATCCTGCAAGATCACACGTCGTCCAACATCCTGGATGAGCTCAATAGAAAGACACAGTACTGGCTTACATCACAAGGGCTTTCTGTAGGTTTTATTGTGGCTAACAATGGTTCAAACATAAAGAAAGCATTGTCTGATGGGGGCTTTGTCCACATCCGATGTTTTGCGCACTGCCTAAATTTGATTGTGAATGCATTTATGGAAGAGGACAGAGATATAAAGGCTCTCACACTTGGCAAAAAGAATATGCACATATTTCAGCCACTCCTGCAAAGCATGCCAACACCTTCGGGTCATACAATAAGGGCATAGACTGCCTATGAATACACTTATCCAGGATGCTGCAACGAGGTGGAACTCTACCTTTTACATGTTCCAAAGAGTGCTGGAGCAAAAAAAGGCTGTAAGACAGTATGCACTAGAGAACAGCATAGGGAATGCTGATGTGTGCATTACTCCTCAGCAGTGGCAGGGGTGGAAATTTTAGAAAGAATTTGTGGATGCTCAGGTGAATGACAAAAGGCCGGGAGTGTGGGGACTGCCTAGGCCCCTATCAGCTATAGGATTTTTCATGCTTTGTGGTGCATTTTGGGGGGTATTTTGACACATATTAGAATATGTTTGCAACACCACCACCACCACTACTCCACTGCAGAAGCCAGGGTGCCCTTGGGTGCTGTTTGTTGTGGGACAGGACAGAGCAAATAAAATGGGCATTTAATCGCTTTCTACTGCAGACAAAGCTTTATTTAGCCATCAATATAAATATTGATGTGTACATTTAAACTGCAGCTTTTATGACAAAGTACTGGTTTATGACAAGAGTACAGAAAGAGAGATGGTCAGTGCATGGCATGCCTGTTACTAAATATTCACTATAATCATCAACCATCAATATAATGCTATAGACACTGTGAAATCAGATCAGAATTAACACTGTAATGTGTCTAAGGAGTGAGGCATGGCTGTGGTAATGAGAAAGATCTGGCATATGCACACAAGGGTTATTTTCACTGACAGTGAGAGGGGAACTATTAAATATATTTTAAAACAGTCTCTTTCTCAGTTCACTCCAATAGTATTCAATGGAGAAAGGTGTCACAGTCAGAGGAGGTGGAACAGCAAGAAAACAGTGGATTTTAGAAAACAATCAAAGAAAAACTTAAGGTTTGTTGGTTTGCCGCTTGAAATCAGTGACTTGAGACTGAATTAAAGGTTTCTCAATTGAACAGCCACAATATAATGATTCATGTGTCCCAAATATAACCAGAGTATTTAGGATACCAACCTACTGGTCATTTATTGAAAATCAACCACAGATTAAAAAACAGGCATAGTAAATGGTACCTTTACATCACTTTTGGACAGGAAATTGATTATAAAGTCACCAAGGGTAAAGGGTGATTACAGCATCAAGACAGATCTCTCAACATTCCTGCTGGTGCTGGCCATGCCTCTACAGCTGTTGTACTGAAGTCAACTGTGATGGGCAGGCAGGAGAGGGAACAAGCTAGCACCACTAGTGATGAAGGGGGTATCCGGGTACAAGAGAAAGGGGGGTTGAGCGGGGGCACCACAGTGCTGAAGCGCTGATGGTGATACGGAGTGACGGCCTCAAAAGGTGAAGGGCCCCAAAAGGAGCAACAAAATAAGCAGCCAGGAGTGGTGGGCATGATGAGATACAGGGAAGGGGAAGGGGAAGAGAACTTCAGGTAGAGGGAATGGGTTGAATTCATAGGAGTGGGGGGGGGTTCAGGGGCATTATCACTAATCCTGAATGGCCAGGAACAGATACAGAAGGCACTGGCTGCAGGCAGGAACTTAGTGATGGGTCAGGCAGGCAGGAAAGGGAACAAGCTGGAACCACTAGCACCATGGAACTGAGTTCCTGTCCAATTTAACCTGTCTGCTTAAGTGCTTAGCTAGAATGCAAAAAAAAAATCTTAACAAATGATAGGGCTTAAATGAACCCTGAAAGAGTTTACCCTGAGCTGGGCCCTTACCTTAAATTCAGTCCGAATCCTGGAAGTTGGACTTGTGTGCAGTGCTCCAGCCTTTGTCCCAGTTGATATGGCTGCAGTTCCTCCCCTTTGGCCTTGAATATCCAGGAAAATAGGAAACGGCACTTGCTTACTCTGAAGCCCCACTGTCACTGACCACTGACTGCCAACACCGAGTCTACCCGTACCCCAGACATCCTGTCACCATGGTTTTCCATGCAGCTCTGCCTTGCTCACTCAAGGACTATTGTACTAAATGGCTGCAACCAGCAACCAAGTCTATTGGTCAAATCGTGGAGCTCATTACTATTGAACAGTTTATCCAAGTGTTAGCTCTTGACATACAACTCTGGGTAAAGGAGCATAAGCCTGAAACCACTGAAGAAACCATTAAATTAGTGGAGGACTACCTAGCAGCCAGGACGACATGATCTAGAGGACAACCAGATAATCCAGGAGTACCTGCAACTCTGGTAAGACCTTTTTCTTCTCAAAATAGCCAAAATCAGAGACAGTCACAATATACAAGAAGGGATAGAGGAGGTAGAATCCCTTACTCTGAACTTATATGCCATGGTTGCCTTGGAAAGGGATACATTGTTAGAAAGTGCCCTAACAAAAGACAAGAGACATCACTTCTTGCTTTAGCTAATATTGGTTATGTGGAGGCAGTAGGTATACATCATCAGCAAACTTTGGGATTACTAGACTCCAGGAGCAGACAAATATTGGTACGAACTGACTTGGTCCCTGATTGTATACTGACTCAGCAGGATACAACTGTTAAATGTGTTCATGGGGATGTCCATCAGTGTCAGACAGCCAACCTGGAATTGACAGTAAACAACACTAGCTGTACCGTGCTAGTGGGTTTAGTACCCAGGTTGCCAGTTCCTGTCATCATTGGGCAAGATTTCCCTGCATTTTCAGTTTTGATAAATAAACATCAGACTTTTGTAGAATCAATAAATGTGGTAACAAGATCTCAAGCAAAAGCCCAGTTAGACACTATTTTCCCTTTGGAATAGGAGTATTTTGAAACAAAAGGGAAAATAAAAAAATCAAGGAACACTAAGAGAAAGGAGAAACAGCATGGAAGGAACAGCATCCAGAAGGAACTTTAAATCTGATTCCAGGACTATCATGTGATAGTATTTATGAAGAACAACAATCTGATGACTCTTTAAAGCCTTTACTTTTGCAGGTTCATCAAGTGAAGCAACCAGGACAATCTTACTTTTTCCAAAAGAATGACATTTTGTATAGGATGTCTGTTGACATACAAAGTGGGTTAGGAATTGAACAACTAATGGTACCCCGAAAGCATACAGAGCAAATCATGTACTTAGCTCATGATATACCAATGACAGGTCATGAGGGAAGGGAAAAAACAGTTCAATGCCTCCTGTCTAGGTTTTGTTGGCCAGGGATTCACCAGTATGCTGCTGCATATTGAAGAGCATGTGCCTAATGTCAATTAGTAGCACAAGGAGGGAAAAGAGATCAAGTACTTTTGCAGCCCATACCCTATGTCACAACCCCTTTTGATGACATAGCAATGGATGTAGTGGGGCCTCTACTGAAAAGTTCTAAAGGAAATCAGTACATTTTGGAAATCTGTGATTATGTTACTAGGTACCCTGAGGCTATCCCTATGAGGTCAGTAACAGCTCCTCGAGTGGCTGAAGAACTGGCCAAAGTCTTTAGTAAGATGGGAATTCCTAGAGAACTCTTAACAGACTGTGGCAGTAATTTCACTTTGGTGATGTTACAAGAACTGTATAGATTATTGGGGGTAACAGCACTCAGAACCTCTCCTTACCATCCACAGACAGATAAGTTAGTGGAGCACTTTAATAGGACAATAAAGAAAATTTTCCAAAAGTACTTGCATGAGGAGGGTAGAGACCGGAACACATTTATCCCCTATCTCTTGTTCACTTATAGGGAGGTACCCCAAGCGACTACTGGATTTTTTGCCATTCACTTTGTTATTTGGGCGTAATCCAAAAGGACCATTTGATGTGGTCAAAGAGCACTGGGAAGTTAGGAAAAGTGTGGGGTGTACAAACACTGCCGATTACATGAAATCACTAAGGAAAGGTTGATAAAATATGTAACGCCCATGAAAATATGGAAAATGAACAACTGAATCAAAAGGAAAGGTATGATGTGGGGCTTAAAACTAAGCAGTTTGAACCTGGGGATAAAGTATTGTTGTTGTTGCTTACTACAGAGAACAAAAATTATTGATGAGGTGGCAAGGACCGTATAATGTGATTCGCCAGACTCGTGTCATGAATATTGAAGTATAAATACCTGGACATAGACCTCTGAAGCATATTTACCACACCAATCTATTGAGAAAATTGGTAGAGAAACCTATGACTGAGTTGGTTTGTTCACAACATCAATCAGAGCTGGACATAGCCTATGAACATCTGGATCCCTATAGTGAAGAGTTACCCATACACATAAACCTAGATTTGACACCGGCCCAATATCAAGAGATTGACCATCTCCTAACATACTACCAGAATACTTTTACCAAAGTACCAGGTTGAGCAAAGGGGGTGGTTCATGAGATTAGGACTACCCAGACCAGACCTATACACCTGAAACCATATAGACTGATGGAAAAGGTTAGGCAGGAGGTTATAGAGGAAGTGAAAAGAAAGGAACAAGCTAAGGTAATTGTCCCATCACGCAGTCCACCTTCTTCGCCCTTCATGGTGGTGAATACAAAGGAAGGTGGAGTTATGTTATGCCTGGATTTTAGATATATCAATGCCATCTCTGACTTTGATGGTTACCCTATGTCTTGGATCGATGACCTATTGTATCATATCGGATCTGCCAAGTACATCAGTATCATAGATTTAAGAAAAGGGTACTGGCAGATCCCCTTGGCAACCCAGGCCCAGGATTTAACAGCTTTCTGTACACCACTTGGATTGTACCATTTTACGACAATACCATTTGGACTACATGGGGCTTCTGCTACCTTTCAAAGGTATATGGACTATGTATAACAACCCCAAAAATCCTATGGTGCTGCCTATCTGGATGATGTGGTGATCTATAGTCAAGACTAGGATATCCATTTGATTCATCTAAGTGTGATTTTCCAGAGCCTTAAAGATGCTGGAATGACTATTAACCCGGCTAAGTGTGTCTTAGCAAAAACTGAAATGAGTTACCTAGGTTTCATTATTGGTAATGGTGCTATAAAACCTGAAGTCAGTAAAGTTGAAACTGTGGCTAATTGTCCAATCCCATGTACAAAGAAACATGTATGATCATTTTTCGGCCTAGCCAGTTACTACCACAGATTCATTCCCGATTTTTCTACTATTGCTACACATTTGACAGACCTTATTAAAAACTGTTACCCAACAAAAGTTAAATGGACACCTGCTTGTGAAACTGCTTTCAGGAACATAAAATCTATCTTGTGTTCTGCTCCAGTGTTATACAGCCCTGATTTTTCCAAGCTGTTTGAGGTTCAAACAGACACCTCTGACATAGGCATTGGTGCAGTCCTAACCCAACATGATAAGAAAGGAAAACATCCTATCCTTTATTTAAGAAGGAAGCTACATGAGAGGGAAAAAGTGGTATTCTATGGTTGAGAAAGAATGTTTGGCCATGAAATGGGCCATTTAAGCCTTAAAATATTATCTTTGAGGTAACAAATTCACCATAGTTACTGACTACAACCCCCTTTGCTGACTAAACCTTATGAAGGATAAAAACATTAGAGTCATGAGGTGGTATTTGTCTTTGCAGCCATTCAAATTCTCAGTCAGACATAGGGCAGGAACGCAGCATAAAAATGCAGACTTTTTGTCCAGGTTTGGTGCAGACAAAACTGTTACAATGGGAGAAAATGATGGGTCCATGTTTGTAGTGATTGATTGTTTTTGAAAAACTGAGATATGTATGTACCAGTTATGATACACACCTCAGGGAATTGCTTGGATTGGAATAAGGAATTGTATGTTTTGTGATATTCTTAAGTAATCTTTTCCGATCTTTAATAGGAGTCCCTGAGGGGAACTTCTAGTGAGGGAGGGCAGAAGTTCCAACCTTTCCAAAGGGTTAGGGTTGAGCAACGTTATGATGTTGCCTTCTTGAATGGGGAGGAATGTGGCAGGATGAGATAAAATCGCCATAGAACTCAGAATATTTTCTTTTCACTCTATTCTCTCTCCCTAAACTCTGTTTCTTTATCTATCTTTACCTTTCACGTCAGGGTGGCCAACCTGGCATTTACTTGCCTTGTACTATCCCTTTAGAGATTCTTATCTGAGTTTCAAACTCTCTGCCCATTTCGTATACTCTCCCAAGTCAAAAACAAAATGGTTTAATAGTTGCCCTCTTATGAATGAAAAGAGGGGGAGAGTCCTTGTTGCTAGTGTCTGCCTTGTTTGAAAGCTGAAACGAAATTGTTGCCAACAACTGAAAGGAAAGCCATCGGGTTGCAAGATAAATATAGATACCCTCATGAAAACAGTGCTAGTAAGCTGGAAATGTGTGCTAAGCTGTATAGAACTGTTTAGAACTGACCAAGTAAGAGAAATAGACCTGTCTTCCTGAAAAATGGAGTGATTAAAAAACATGTGCACTGTTAAAATGTTACAAAGAGGTTTCAATAGCAATGGAACTCTCCTACTTAGCAAGGTAAATAGATAGGGAGCGCACCCCTAGTCTGTTTGTATCTGTGAAGGCTGTAGATTTCCTAAATTGAAATAAAATATTTTTATTATATTTTGTTATTTACCTGCATGTAGCCCTGGTTAATTTTGGAAGGTCCTTCTATAGACATGGCAGCCCAGCAAATGGCTCTTTGTATGGGAGGAATATGGTGATGTCACAGACAGGAGAGAAGCTTAGGAAAACCCGTGATGATGCCCATGCACCTAATTAAGGTTATTTTCGATGAAAGAAAATATTTTTTGTATTTAATTTTGTTATGTAGGTAGTGGGGATGAATGTGTCGTGTTACTAAAAAAAAAAGCTATCATGGTGAACCTTCTCCTAATGGTAGAATGAGGTTTTTAGTGTTAATTGAAAGGTCACATGATGATGAGGTCATCAGAAAAATACTATAAAACTTTTCACCAGGGTGCTACTTGGTTAGAAGAAGTTGGAGGTCAGTCAGTATTTTCTGACCAGCAAGGAGTGAGGAGGTGTGAGTGGTTACACATCGAAAAAGTATTTTGTAAGATATTGTACGTACAGAGAAGAGCAGGAAGTTAAGAAGAAGACTTGCCTGATTAATTGCTTTTGTATATTCTTTTGGTGTACAAGATTTAACACCATGTTCTATTTATTTTCTGTAAATATCTAGACATTTTCTGTTTTTTTATATCATTTTTGAAAATAAAATGATAAATGCTAAAGAAAGCATTTTTATGCACTAAACTGTGTGGCTGGTGTCTGTTAGTAGAACCCACATGTCCACAAGCACTGATAAAAAAATTAAGCTGCTCAAAGCTCTAAAACTAAGCTCCTGCTGCTCACTTCCGCTCAGCTCAATCCACTGGCCCTCCCATTTCCCCTCCAGTCCAATTCCACTCCTCCATCCTCCGAATCCACACACAATGAACACTCCCTCCATTCTCCGGATTACTCCACCTCGACTGCAAACTTTTAGAATGGCAGCAAACTGACGGATGTGTTCTACCGCCCCCCAGCTCCAAAATTACACACACAGAAAACACAAGTTCCAAATCCTCCTCCAGCCTTTTAGGTGCAAAAACAAACAAACAAAAAAAACATCCATCAGTGGGTGAAAGTGACAGTCATTCTGGAGTGGGCACTTAGTTTTACAGTTGATGACATAGAATGAAATTAAAATCAGACCGTTCATATTCTGTGAGACTATAAAAGGTCTGTTTTTTGTGTGTGCCCAGTTTAACTTTGTGGGTGCTTGAGCACCCGAGCACCAGTGCTGTCAGCGCCCCTGAGCAGTGGGCTGTTTTAGAACTTCTCATCAAGATACTGCAACCCTTTGAGGAAATTACTATGGAAGTGAGTTCCAACAGTGCCACACTCAGCCAAATAATCCCATTAATAAAAATTCTTAGATTTCAACTGAATGCAATCAGGGATGAGTTTGAGAGTACAAGAAGCCAGTTTCAGATGGGATAGTCTAGTGCAACTGAAAGGTACTTGCCACCCCAAATAAAAAAGACAGAGTACATATAATGATTAAAAAAATTAGAGATGATGAGAAACTTGGTGAAATGCGTGCGGCAGAACATTACATTATTGCAACAGTACTAGACCCATGGTACAAGATGAAACACCTCTCACAGTATGACCTAAATGTGTTCCAAAACTGCAGAGAGAAAATCATTCAAGAAGTAAATTTGCTTTTGAAAAGAGCCATGACAACAGATGCAGCCCCCTCATCCATTCCTCCTGCACCTTCATGGCTCTCTCTTCTCAGCCAGGTGACAAAACAGTCAGCTGTTGCCATTCATTCTGCACCCAGCAGTCATCTTTGGGGTCACTTGGATGTTGTCATCCTTGAAAAATCAGCCCTTCCTTCTCCATTTGTCACTGCTTCTGCCCAGGCCACGGTTGACTGTTATTTAGCAGAAAAAGGTATTGAATGGAATTAAGATCCCATTAAGTACTGGCAAAGCAAGGAGCCTGTATGGCCTGCACTTGTGTAGGTAGACTTGAAGTGCATGGGCTGACCCCCAACCAATGTATTTTCTGAGCAACTTTTTAGCTGTGCAGGAAATGTGGTAACAGATACACGATCTAGGCTACTACCAGAAAATGTTGAGAAGTTAACATTCTTAAAAATAAACCTTCCATTGACTGGTTACACTTATGACCCAGAGGCAGCAGATACATTTCACAATGACCTCAAATCTGACTACTTGGAAGAGTAGAAAGATTACAGTTTTTCAGAAACATAAATCAGTACTCAATTAAGCCCATACATGGCCTACACAATTTTTGTACCTGATGGCATAATGATTTCAGCATGTCCTAACAGAGTTTGCTAATTTTTGAAGTGCCTGAACCTGATGGCACACTTTTCGCATCATGTCCTAATGGACTTCCCTAATTTTTGGACTTCCTGAAGTTGAGACTGATGGCACAATGTTTTCAGCATGCCCGACTCTCATACTTTGCTAATTTTTGGATTGCCCAAACCTGATGGCACACTTTACGCATCATGTCCTCATGGACCTGTGTAATTTTTGGACTGTCTGAACCCAATGGCACACTTTTTGCAGCATGTCCTCATGGACTTGTGTAATTTTTGGGCTGTCTGAACCAGATGGCACACTTTTCACAGCATGTCCTCATGGAATTGTGCAATTTCTGGACTGCCTGAAGTTAAGGCTGATGGCAGAATATTTTCTGTACGTCCTACTTTTTGGATTGCCTGAACATGATGGCACACTTTTTTTCAGTATGTACTAATGAACTTGCCTAATGTTGCATTTTTGGATTACCTGAATGTAGGTCTCTGCCCACGCAGTACAGGTTCTACCTCACAGCCACACTCCCCTTTCCACCACAGTAGCTAGGTCTCTGGATTTCTAAGGTAATGCAGTTATTTATTTGGTAGGGGTCCCCTAAATGTGTCATCAGTTTGGGTGGGTAGGTGGAGGGGACCACATGCCATAGAAAATAACTGCATGACTCTCAAGTGGCACAGAGAAGGAACTGGTGCAATAATAACAAACTGATATCCTTTAGGAGGAAGTAGGCTGTCTGTTATCTAAAATCTGCAGCTTTTCCAATAAGTCGGAAAATGGGCAGACTAAGTGGGCCAAGTGGTCCTTATCTGCTATCAAATTCTATGTTTCTATGATATGTCCATTGCATAGTGCATGCTTCTAAATGGGAATGGGATTCCTCCTCTGAGGCCAGACAGGTCAGTTTACAGTTGCAGCACTAGCACTGCTGACTCTGAGACAGGAAACAGACAGAGGTCAACTGCATGACTGCCATATTCAGTTGACCAGCACATTATTGCTATAAACTCACAGTTTTAGAGCAAGCCCAGTGGCACTGAGGGTTGAGGCACTGGAGGCCACACCGCATGCCATGCCAGTGACCCGAGTTTGGGAGTCAGCTCGGGCACTGGGGGTCAGCAGGGGAGGGAGAGGATTGAGCGGCTGATGGGCTGCTCTCCTCTCCTCTCTCAGGGGGAAGGCATCAGGGATGTCCAGCATCCCAGTGACCTCCGATGGAGATTGGGGGGCACTGCAGCATGCAGGACCCTGCATGTGGGGAGCATGGCAGATGCTGGCAGGGTTGCCATGCACCATGGTGTCACTGCACACCATGCTACGGGTGAGGAGGGAGCTCACAGGGGAATCAAAAGTAAAAAACCCTACGGCCTGGATAGGCAATGGCCTCACAGTGCCTGGCCACCACATGCCCAACTCTGGACCTCTGCCTCTGCCCCTTTGATCTCCCCATGGGTGGTGGGGACCTGCAGGGGGGGAAGGAATGTCCTTGAAAAAAGTGGTGGTCACAGAGGTTGGTAGAGCAGTGGGTGAGTTGGGAGCCTGAGAGAGTTCTGGGATCACCGGAGGAGAGAAAATAGAATTGGAAAAAAAACCTCACAGTTTTCATATCCTGAAATATTGATTACAATTCTATGTGTGTGTCACAGATCTCACTGTCGTTTTATGCAATTATATAGCAGATTTGCAGTTTTCACCACATTTTACAAAAGGATCTGATTTAAATCAGGACTAATCCGAACTAATCATGACTTTGGCCTGGAGCCTGATCCTTATAATAAGGATTAGGTCCTTTTCAGGTCTGCCCAACCCTAAGCTGAAGAAAACAATTTCTGTCAGAGCCACTAGGGCTGCTAATGCATTAATTTGATGTGAGTGTGTCTTAGGCTTGGCGGGGGTGAGGGTGGGTGAGCAAGAGGGCATAAATCCTGCCATTTGCAAGGAATGGGCATAACATTGTTATTTGTTTGTGCTGTGGTGCCAAATGGGTTTGGGGAGCTAGAGGGAGCGAAGGCATAAACCCTGTTGTTTGCAAGGAATGGGCATAACTTTGTTTTTGTTTTTTCATATTTTGACCCCAAATCTTGAACAGTCTTCTTATCACCCCACCTCATGAACCCCATAGGTAAGAATTGTCAAATCCATGGGAAAATGGCATTCCACACCACAGGTGCGAAAACACATTTTGGGCAGAATGTGAAAGATGACAGCCATACTGTTTATGAGGTGGTGTGATAAAATATCTGTATTGGAAATCTGGAGTGAAAATATTGAAAATGAGCAAAGTTACATGTGTGGTATAAAAGGTTGAATGACCACGTGTAACGCGGCCATTTTTTGGAACTTTCTCACAAAATTTTCAACATGGCCTTTTTAGGACCCCACCTCATGAAATGTTCCACTGTCATTTCATTAATTCATCCCAAAAGGTGATTTTGCACAGCAACTGTGCCATTCTACACCACACATGTGAAAACAGGTTTGGGGCAGGATGTGAAAACTGACAGCTGTACTGTTCATGAGGAGGTGTAAAAATGGCAATGTTGAAAAGTTGGAGTGAAAATATTGTAAACTGGTGAGGTTATGAACATGCGTAGAAACTGTGCAATGCACACTCATAATGCAGTCATTTGTTTTGGCCTTTTTTCACCAAATTTTCAACTGGGGTGTTTTGGAACCCCTCTTATGAACAGTGGCACTGTCATTTTGTTAGTCCATACCAAAAGTTTATTTTGCACAGCTACCATGCCACTCTGAGCCAGGTGTGAAAACACATTTTGGTCAGGATGTTAAAAATGACAGCTAAACTGGCCATAAGGAGGTGTGAGAAAATGGCAATGTTGAAAATCTGGAGTGGAAATATTCAAAACTGACAATGTTACAAGCATGCGAAGAAACTGCTCAATGCACGTTCATAACAAGGGCATTTTTTTGAATTTTCTCATTTAATTTTCAACTTAGGGTTCTTGAGACCCCACCTCATGAACACTGGCACTGTCATTCTGTTTATCGGTCCCAAAAGGTGATTCTGCGCAGTGATTGCAAAATCACCTTTTGGGACCAAATAATTAAATGAAAGTGCCAGTGTACAGGAGGTGGGGTCCCAAGAATCCCATGTTAGAAATTTGGGGTCAGAATACCTAAAAATGGCTACGATAGCAACATAAATTGCCCCCCCCATTGACTCTCATTATATGGCTTACATTGTAATCTTCAGTTTGCGGTTGGCCTTTGAAGAGTGCAGACATGTACTGGTCTGAAGAAGATGACAGCGCTGACCTCTGGAAGTAAGTATGGGGTAAGGGGGGTGCAGGGAGGTAGGTGCTTAGTGGGAGCTTGGGGATGGGGAGAAGGGCTGGGGAGACAACAAGGGACCATTTTCTTTTTTACAGGTTAAAAAAAGATGGCTGGGGATGGTTTTCTGTATTTAAAGGTAAGAAAAAAGTACTTTTGGGCACACTGGGGTGGACTCCCAGTGTGCCACATGGGTTGGGGGGGTTACATGCTGTCAACAATGGAATGGGGCACCCCCATTGGCAATGAAAGTGGGCTTAGGGGGTGGGAGGTATCTGACACAGGGAGTGGGCATCCTGGTGTTGGAAAGCAAAACACAATTTTAAAAAATTATCTAGGCACTCTGGGGTGGGCTCCCAGTGTGCCACAATAGTGGGGGTTGTGGGGGATACATGCCGACCTGGGAATTGGGCACCCTGATGTTAGCAAAATCAGTATGGGGAAAGTGTGAAGCTGCGGGAATGGAGCAGCAATGCAGCCATCTTACCAGGTCTTTGATCAGTAGCTGTATTCATCTCTGGAAGAGAGTGGGGATTAATACAGCTATTGATCAAAAAATAGCTCTAGGAGGGGTGTGGTTGCGTAGTATATAACTGCTACTGCTGGGGAAAAGAGCTTATTAAAATAGAGAAAAGCACCCCAGGCACTCATATGATATTAAAATGTATTCTGTTAATTTTTTTTTTGTTTTGTTTAAGTCCTGAGTTGTCTTCCAGAGCTTGCGATGTGGGCTGCACTCGAAATGTTTTAAACAAGAGCGGCTACTGCTCGGGGAGGTTTGCAATTTATTCCTAAAATTTCTTTGTACTGCCAAACAGGTGAAATCAGCCTTAGAATCATCTTTTGTTTTATTATTTCAAATAATTTGCCTAAAACTTCTTTCTTGTAGAACTGCTGTCCACCCCAGTGTAGAGGAGGAGAGAGAGCCACTGAAATTGACAAGAAAAAAGTGCAGTCTTTTGCTCTCTCTTCTCACTTCCAACTTTATTGAGAAAGTGCCTGAAAACTAAACAAACAAGGAAATGCCCAAGGGTTTACTGTTTTTTCACTAATGCAACTCCTTTTATGACTCCCACTGGAAAAAACAATGCTTTTTGTGAGCAGGAATTGTGAACAGATGGCTGGGGGCAGTACAGTGCAAAGTGGGCAGTTGTGGGAGGGTTTACTCAATTGAGGTTCTTAAAATTTTAGGAAGGAATGCGGAGTCCCTTAAGTCATTGTAAAAGGTATACGGGGCTACACCCACTGCAGCCCTAAAAACTGGGATGGATTATTACCCTATTTAATGTTTGCCATTCAGGAGATGCCACAGTCATCTGCTGGGTTCTCACCCTCTCAATTGTTGTACGAGTAACAACTTTGAGGGATATTGGATCTTGCAAAAGAGATGTGGCATGACCAGGCACATAGTCTGCCTAGCGTGTTATGATATATATTACAAATGAGGGAAAATGATTGGACACGGTTGGCAGATTTTCCAAAGAAAATTTAACGAAAGCACAGCAAACCGAGGCAGGGCATTATAACCATGGGCCAGCCTACGGGAGTTCAAGTCCAATGACAGAGTACTCCTTCATTTGGCTAGCTCTGACAGTAGACTCCTAGCTAAATGGCAGGGACAATATGAGGTCCTTAGAAACATGGGTCCAGTTGATTATGAAGTCTTACAACCAGGCAGAAAAAAAGAAAAACAAATTTACCATATTAATCTTCTGAAATCCTAGAAACACAGGAAGTACTGTAATTGGCTCATTGATCCAGAAGATCCTAGAGGGGCCCCAAGTTCAATGACAGTAGAGGGCACTGATGTTAGAACACTGGACTTAGGACCTAAACTTATAAAGGAACCAAATACCTTCCTAGTGGATTACCGGCTCAGCCAGACCCAAAAGAAAGAAGCCCAGAGGCTGGTAGAGAATTCTGGAGATATGTTCTCCCTGAAGTCATGATGAACCCACTAATCCAGAACCACAAGGACACAAATCTAGGTGTCTGGATCCACCAACAACCATACAGACAACCACAAAGAATCCAAGAGACAGTACGGGAGAAAGTCCAGTCTATATTGGAGTTGGGAATCATTGAGGAATGCCAGAGTGAATGGTCTAGCCCTGTTGTGCTAGTCACAAAAACAGACAGGACCACCTGGTTTTGTATACACTTCCAGAAAGTTAATGCTGCATCCAAATTTGATGTATACTCTATGCCAAGGGTAGATGAACTTTCAGACAGACTAGGGAAAGCTTGTTACATTAGTACCCTGGACCTGATCAAGGGGCATTGGCAGGTCCCCCTAACTCCCAGGTCCCATTAGGAAATGGCCTTTGCCACCCCATTTGGCTTATATCAATTTACCATACTTCCCTTCAGATTGAATGGAATACCGCACACATTCCAGAAAATGATGGACCACATCCTCCATTCCATGGGCTGTATACAGCAGCATACCTAGATGATGTTGTCATATTTAGCCCTAATTGGGAAAGCCACCTGCAGGATGTGACTATGGTACTTCAATCACTCAGGGAGACAGGTCTCAAGGCCAATGCTGTAAAATGTGTTCTAGGGCAGCAGGAGATGAACTACTTGGGGAATATGGCTGGGATGGCCCTGTACACCCTGTTATTGACAAAGTAAAGGCCCTAGCTGACTACCACAACCCAACTACTAAGAAGCAGATTAAGTTCTTTCTTAGACTTGATGGGTATAAATGCAGGTTCATTCTGGAATTCTCAACCCTTGATACCCCAATGACTGCCCTGATCAAGAAAACTGCCCTGAATAAGGTCTTTTGGTCACGTGAGTGTCAGACAGCTGTTCAGGTCATCAAAAATGTGTTGTGTGAGGGGCCAGTCACATGTAATGCAGATTCGTACCATCTCTTCATTTTGTACTTAGACTCCTCTGAGCTGGAGTTGGGGCAGTGTTATCACAAGACTTTAAGGATGGAATTCATCCATCCTTTATCTCCCTTGAAAACTTTTTCTCCAGGAGCAGCACTATGCTGTGCTGGAAAAAGAGTGTCTGGCAGTAAAGTGGGCAGTGGTTGCCCTGCACTTTTACCTGTTGAGATGGAAGGTCACCCTCATCACTGACCTCACCCCCCCATGTTATAAGCCCATGCCACTAGATGGTATTCGGCACTACAGCCTTTCTCATTTGCTATGGACCACTGGGCAGGTGCCTAGCATAGTAATGTGGATTTTTTCTCTTGAGATGGGGTGGGTCTCTGATGACCTATACCAAGCATGCCATGGGCATGACTCTGATGGTGAGGATGTGTAATGCAATGTATGTCTGTCATGTTCCTTTCACACATAAATTGCTTCACAACCCTGTAACATAAGCAATGCAGTTTTGACAGGGGCTGTGGTGGAATTTGTACCAAACCCTTTTTGTTTTAAAGCTGGCCCTTTAGCCGGCCTGGTGGCATAGAGGGCTGAGGCATCACTGTCTTACCTCCTACCATGCTGGCAACCCATGTTTGCAGTGTGAGCAGGCTGCCATGGGTTGGCCGGGGAGGGAGAAGGTTGAGCATCTGGAGGGCAGCTCTCTTGTCCCGGGGAAGGGTAGGGACATGGACCTGCATTTTCCTGACCCCTAGCAGTGGCTGGGGGCCGGCATGCCAGGTCCCATAACGTGGTGGTGGAGTTGGAGCAGCTGCCTGACATACAGCATGCAGATGCACGCACACTGGGCATCATTGGCAGCACAAGAAAACAAGGGAAAAAGGCTCCTCATCAGGATAAAAGCCGATCCCCACAGGCTCTACTCCTGTGAACCGGCAGTAACCTCCACACCTGATCCACTCTGGTGGGTTGAGGGATCCCCACTGCCCCACCACGGGGGGCAAGCCATGGAGGAAGTGGAACGTAGACTGCGAGTGGGAGACAAGGCTGTGGGATCTGGCATGATAGTGGGCCATAGGAGAAGAGAATAAAGAAATTAACTGCAAAAAAAAGCTGACCCTTCAAGACCTCACTGCACTGGATGTTCAACCTGTTGACTATCTCTCAGGGAGAGGGGAAATGTTAACAAGCAACACCTGATCACAAGAAAGAGGGGAGAGTGAACAAACAGAAGGTTGTTTCTGTTTTAGTGTGATGCAAGTGCAGACAACATAAGACTAAACTCCAAGAAGTTTATGTAAATGCTTAATTTAAGCTGTTTGTTTCTTTTTCTGGTTAATGAAAATAAAGGAGATTTCATTTAATTTAAACTGGTGTCCAGAGTGTTCTTTGAGAGTGTTCCCCAGAAGCTGCCTAGTTTGCTACTCTGCCACAAGGCCATTAGTACCTTTTGCAACACAAATATACTGAAATTTATGTAACAAGGCATAAAATAGGTAAAGCTGACCATAAAGACATTGTACTTTATTAGCTGTTACCTGTGAAACATTCACAGTTTACTTGGTTTTCAGTTGGAGGCACAGTCCTACACTCTACTCTCATGTAATCCATTTCAAGGATTCCAAGTGTCCAGTGGGTCCTTTAGCCATCACAAGAAAGAACAAAGGGTACACAAACAAAAGATGAGTAAAGTTCAAAAAGTAATGCTGAGTGGTTTAATAGTGCGCAAATAAATAACTGTAAACAGAACCAAAGCACTTCGTCAGTGGGGAGCACCCCCCTGACGAAGAGTCCGTAAGGGCCTGAAGCGCTGGGGTTCTGTTTTCAGTTATTTGTTTGTGCACTATTAAGCCACTCAGCATTACTTTTTGGACTTTACTGGTCTTTTGTTTGCACACCCATTCTTTCTTGTGCTGACTTTTCTTGGGTGCAGCATCTCCGCCTCAGCGCAGCTGGTTGCCTTTTTCTCCTTTCGCCATCCACAGTCATGCATGAAGCATTTCTTGATGTTCAGTGGCATCCCCTGTCCCTGTTATAACTGTTTTAAGCACTTTCTGGTGTCTACTGGCACTTCCCCTCTTCCCTCACCCTGTTCTGTCTCAGACACTCCCTAGTGTACACTGGCATCCACCTCCAGCCTCACCTGCACCGCTCTTTGGCCTTACCCCCTCCCATCTTAAGACTCTCTGGTGTTTAGTGGTACATACCATCTGCATGCCCATCCAGTCTCAAGCATTCTGTGGCACCCAGTGATACCACCAGCCTTCACCTCATTCCATCTGAAGCGGTTCCTGATGTTTAGTAACACTCACCACCTGCACCTCCCATCCAGTTTCAAGCTTTCCCTGGTGCCCAGCGATGATGCTGGCAAACTGAGTGCTCAGTCGATGTAGCATAATCAATGATGCTCACAGTCCCATCCCTTACTCACTTCTGGGTGCACACTTATTCGCTTTCAGTCAGAAAGTAGTGCACGCCACAAGTCAGGGAGTAGGTGACAGAGCTGCAGAAGCTAGTTGTACAACTTTCTGCTACCCCAGTCATTGGTCAGTGGGGGCAGGGGCCTTTGGAAATTAAAAGTATGTGTGTCTCTTGTGGGGATCAGTCAAGGGGAAGGGCAGCTGCAGAATAAGGGGTGCTAGCTGCACATTCGAGCAGACTTGATAGACCTCTAGGCCTTTATCTGCTGGCAAATTTTGTATGTTCGTATGTTCGTAAGGGTGAAGGCAACATGGTGCCCTCTAGTGTCATCTTGCTGGGGTTCCCCCCATACACACACACTCTTGTGGATAATGAGTGTTTATATGAGAGGTTTGTATGTGTATTTGCTTGTTTTTAGGGCTTCATCCATGCAGCCTCTGTGGACAGACACACACATGCAGCCTACTCCTAGGATATTATATAGATGCACTCTGTGAACTGTGTGACTAAACATCAGTTTGTTCTGGATAGTTACAGTATAACAAGTGCTCATTCCTTTCCTTTTCTTTCATTATGTAAATTACTCATAAAAAAATCCTACAACCTATTTTAAGTGACTATAAAACCATCTGCTGTTTCTTTTCCTTTGAATAAACTTGTCCTTGTAAGATGTTACATGTCTGCTTAGGAATGAATACTGGCATAAGCCTTTAACTATGTCAGAGTCATTCATTTGCTTGTTTGTGAGGCCCACACTTCCCACTATATCCTGAGGGGAATTTATCAGATTGTCTTCACCTTTCTCATACAATAACGAGGTTATCCCAAATCCTGGAAACTCTGCATTCATGCAGTTTCAGTAAAAAGTTGTGACATTTTTATTGGGTAACAGCTCCGCCCTTCTCACCGCTAGAAAATTGGCATCCTTACTTGCAATCAGCAAGTCCCAATGAAATGCCAAACTCTGTTTTGAAGTTATTGGATTTTCAAGTCTGGAAAGTCTGACATTTTATTTTCTGTAAAATCTTCTTACAGCTCAGCCACCATCAGAGCTCAATACCTGAAAATGTGCATGCATGACCATCTTAGAAGGGTCTTAGAAACATCTAAATGTGGACAGATTTGGTTAAATAAATTGTGACAGTGATTCATAATTTTGCAAACTATTTATATATGACATTTTAAGAAAATAGTCCAAATATGTGAATGTTTGTTGCTTCCCTGATACTCAAGGTATACACTTGACATTTGGCATGTATACCTTATGACAGTGAGTCCTGGGGCCTGATATTTAGATAGGCGCAAAGTGTATCGCAAATGATTGTGCTGCGCTTTGCAATTGTCCAGGGATCCCAGGATGGTATATTAAATATATTGCCATGTTGGCACAGCAGTAAGTTGAGTAGCACCACCCCAACATGATCCCTGAAGTGGACCCTAAGAGTGGATAGCGCTGGAGCTCTATCTTCAGTTTTCAAAGGGACCCATGCAAATGAGCCCATTGAGCATGCAAGGCACTAAGGGGCCATTTGCTTGCAAATTATGGATCCATTTGCATGGGTAGCAGAGGCAGGTAGCATAGTGCTGCCCTTCCCCCCACCATCCATGACATATGGAGATATCTACCCACACAGTCATCAACCTATATTTCATAATAGTCTGCCTGGTTCTAGTGGTCACCCCTCCTTCCGATTGCCAGACCTTAATTTTAGGTGCAGTCCCTGGTGCTAGTGGTCTCCTTACCCTCTGATCACCAGCCTGCAATTAAAAAAAACCTAGTGCTAGTGGTCCCCCCCCCCCATTGCCAGCCTGAAATTTGAATAAAACAATCTCTGGTGTTAGTTGTCCCTCCAGTCTCCAGCCCATGTTGAAAGCAAACTCCCTGGTGCTAGTGCCCCCCCAGTTGCTGGCCTGTCATGTTAAAGAACAACCCCTGATGCTAGTCATTCCTCCCTCCCTTCAATTACCAGCCAGTAATAAAAGTTACAACCCTCTATGGCATCCAGTGGTCCTACCCAGGCAATGATCCGTGGTACTACATGTTGCAGTGCCCTACTCCCTGACGTCTAGTTGCCCATTAACTGCAGCACCAAGCACCCACCCCCAGTCCCCTTACCAGTATCCTTTGTGCCACTGGTGCATATGGTGACTGGCACAGCCCTCCTCACACCTCCTCAGCCAGCTGCCATATGTCCAGGCAGAGAGTGCACCTCTTATTTATAGGACAGGGCTTCTGATTACTTGGCCATAGACAGTTTACACACACAGCCTCCTGTTTAGAGGCTATGAACCTAACAACATTTGTGACATTGTGTTCTCTGCTTTTAAGCTTATAGGGGCTTAAAATTGTGCAGTTTACATATTTGCAATATTGCATTTATACATTTCTGAAGGTTTCCGATATCAAAAATAGAAGGGTAAGTTTTCAGTTGTTTTATTCTTAAAGTCCCTTCATTTCTCAGTATTTACCATTAAACCATTCATTTTCCATTTTTTATCTTTACCCTTCATTTTTTGCTCCTAATATCTCTTCAAATGCCCTTTAAATGACCCATCTTTTTCAGCAGTTTATTCTAAACCATTCATTTTTCATTTTTTACCTTTCATAGTCAAAATTCCTCCCAATATCCCTTCAAATACCTTCTGAGGGTCATCCGGTAAGGGGAAACAGGAAGGTATGGATTTTTATGAAGGCCATCTAAGTTCAAATTAAGCTGCCATGGAGGACATGTGGGGCTAGTATGGGGAGAGGTAATCTGAACCGCCTGCAGCAGCTGGCCCACATCTGGGTGAGAAACTATCAGTCCTACCCCAAGAAGGAATCCTCACATTGCAGAGATAGCCAATACCTGTGCCCTCAATGAGGAATATCCAAGCCCTTTGTCTGCCCTATCATTGAGAAAATCTAGAATCTGGGGAACAACCGCCATGGAAATATTGGAAAAAAAAAAAAGAAAGAAAGCAAAGTCCATAGAAGAAATGGAATGGAGAGTGAAGGGAATGGGAAGAAGAGGAGGAGGAGGAGGGCAACAAGTGGAGTTGACAGGGATAGAAACCCCTGATACAGTGGACTTTAGGTAGAGAGAGGGACCAAGTCAATTAACCGAGGCCTATGATGGAGCAGGTTGTGCTGCCACAAATAGCTCAAACAGCAGGAGGGTGCCAATATAAAACCAGACTACTGAGATGACACCACAGAAATAGTACAGCCATCCTGAGGAAAGTGAATTATGAAGGGAAATGCCCTTGCAACAGGACAAGACGTGGCCAAAATGAGTAGCACTGCACATTGGAAACAAGAAATGGCTACAGAGAGTTGGCCTTAGAGAGGTAGAGATAGGGAATGTTGTGGCAAAAGTTCCAAATGTAGCTGAGGGAACTCTGGATATCGGCACAGAACATAAAACAGTGCAAGAAGAACTCTGGAATGCAGACAAAGGAGGCTCGGAATGCCAAGAACCAAGCTAGGAACATGCAACTGAAATATCCAGCATGAAACAACATGATCTCAATGAAGGCAGATGCTAACAGCAGTGAAATGAGCTCAACAGAATGTATAGTAAGACTAGTACTTCTAAACCTGTATTGTAAAAGCCCATGATTGCATAGAAACTTGGAACAAATAAAGCAATTGCAGTTTAAAATGAGACTTGTCTTGATGCCGAGCAATGCACAGTACAATGAAATAACCATACAATCTGTGCTTAGCACTTTAAAATTGTAAACCCAGCTGCTACAGGAATGCACCTAGAAAATGAAATGGTCATGAATTGTATAGAAACCTGAAAAGAATAAAGCAAAAGAAGGTGAAAATGAGACCTTACATGACTCTGTGTAACGCACTTGACAAGGAAACATTTGTGCAATCTGTACATTGCACTTTAAAATTGTAAACTCTGCCACTACTAGAATGCACCCTTAAAATGAAACAGTATCCGAAAACACAAGGCAAGGGCAGCAGCAAGAGGAGATGCCAGGAGTAGACACCCCCAAGACAATGGAGCTGAGGTTGATGGTTGCCAGCACCTGGAATAGAGAAATCAAGGCCGGAGACTGCAGGTGAAGGAGAGATGGGTCCAAAGTACAGAAGCTGCAAGGAGCACACAGGCTGCCAGCAAGTAGGAGGTAGAGACAAGGTACAGAGTGTGGGGAGAAAGAGGAGGCTTCAAAATGAGAAAGGAGGCAAGGTGAGACAAGGACCTGAAAGGAAAAGAAAGCTGAAAAGGGGAAAACCACATGAGGAAAGTAGCGATATCGAGAATGGAAGGGGTGGCAGAGATGCAGAGTGCAGCCTGGATGGAAAAATGGAGAAATCGACAAAAGAGACCAGGAGTGGAAGAAGCCCAAGGAAGGGAATGTTTACAGCAGGTAGCATGGCCAGAAGGGGAGAGCAGACACAGAAACAGAATGGGAGGAAAACAAGGAGCGGGAAGGGGAGCCGATAAGGGGGAGGTAACCAGAGAGGCAGGAAGGAAAGGGGGGGTCTGAATTGAGACAAGGTCTCAGCACTGATGTGATTAGGAAAGGAGCACGAAACAGCCACCCAACGAACAGCCAAAGGAGAAAAGTAGGAAGCAGGGAACCGGTGGCAGGAGGTGCCGTGGGACAGCAGCAACACCAAGAAGCACAAGAAACAGGTACCTGAGCGAGGGAGATGCGGCACCTCTGACTGCAACAAAGAAACAAATCCTGGAACAATCCAGGATGAATGGCCTTTTAAGGCCTGATGGGGGAGTGACGTTGTTCTGCCCACTGAACCTCAGGCTTAAAGCTTTCCCATTCTGCCAGATAACACCCTCTTGGTCATTTACCCAGTGCAATGCTCAGATACTGGCATTTATAGGCTGACAAGCAGAGAAGGCAACACCATCACTCCCTGAAGCACCAACATGGTCAAAACAAATATCCTGTTAAAAGTTTGACAATGAACTATAAAGCCTTCTAATGTCACATCACCACCTGTACACCCATTGCTGCTGAGACTGAAAATTGTATCTTGGTGACACTGGGGCCACCTAGTGTAGTAACTGGAACTTCCATGTTGGGAACTTTATGTGATGATGGTTGAGTTCTACATATTCCCCTATTTCCAAGGGGCAGGCTCAGGGGTCCTGATCATCAGTCTTTTAAGTCATTTTGAATCCGGCTTTATGGGATCTAGGGGTCTCACTACAGAAGAAAGATACTGTGTATGAGTTTCACGAGACAGCATGGTTGTTTTCAGAAACCTAAGCAAAGATTAATGGACTGTGCAATGCCAATAATGGAGAAGTTTGGCACCAGTATATGGGATGAGAGGTAATATGCAAAGCCTATGGTAATTTGCATTGTGCAGGGATGTGGAACCAGTGCATTTCCTGGATCTCATCATTGATAACTATTTTACCAAATGAAATTGCCCAACATGTGTAACCGGCTCAGCCTGGGTAACATCCAGCATGATTTTTGCCATACACAGACATGGTGGCAACCGCCGACACCTGGAACCGCATTCCAGGTAGGCAAGTATGGCAGGAACTTGATTGTAATGCAGCCAGCTGTGTGTGATGATCAGAAAAAAATGGGGCAGAAACATGCCACTGCTTGAGTGAAAATTATACCCACTCTCCTACATCTAAACTGTCCCTGATTTTCAGGAATGTCCCTGATTTTGCCTCAGAAGTTTCCACTTGACCCTTAATTTTAGGATTTCTGTGATGGAAGAATAGAGGTTCAAAGCATAAAATCATGTCAGACTTTAGTGTTACCATAAAGTTCTCCTGCAGACAATACGTTTTACACTAAGCCAACCATTATGGCTGAATTGAGGATCTATTTATTTATTTATTTAACAAATCAGAAAGACCTTTGAGCCAAGGGCTCTTTTACAGAGGTTCCACATCAAGTCACAACAATAGCAAATTACAATGGTTTCAGTAAGTAGTACAATATGAGGAAAGTAATTACATAAACAAAAGAACAATATGGCATGATAAATATTGTGTCAAGTGCAGCCAGTGGCCTTGTCTGAAGAGGGGTGAAAGGGCTTACAAGGAGAGAAAGTACTGGGGGTGAATTGGAGTGTGGAAGGAGCAAAAAAAGAGCAAGGAGGGAGATTTCACAATGAATCTTGAGCAGGAAAGACCCACAGTGTGGGGAGGTGGGGGTAGAGGGATAGAACAAGGTAAGGAAACAGAGGACAGAGGGGGGAGCTGGGAGTGGAGGGGTAAGGGAAGGGAGGATGAGGTAGAATGAAAAGAGGGCAGGAATGGGAAAGGGATAAGGGAGGAAGAGCAGTGAGTGGAATAGCACAGCATCAGTATAGGGCTATATAGGGGCAAATGGTAAAAGAGGGAGGTCCCAGTGCATTTAGCTGTCAGCAGAGATTAGGTATATCAGTCACAAGATACTCTAGAAACTAAGAACTGATGCAGAATCTAATAGACTAAGAATCTAATATTACCATTTCTCAAGCTGTGTTCCTGATTTTAGCCACGTATCTGATTTTCAGTGCAGGAGGTTGAAAGGTATACCAGCACTTCCTGGATGACTGCTCAATGTTTTCTATGTCACTGTGTGAATGAGGGACAGACATGATGGCCGAAGTATATGCCCTCTATCGAGGGTGTATGCTGACCTTCTCAAAATGGTCACTCATTCTGATGTATATGGGCACTTAGAAATCTGGCCGCTTAGTACATGGCTGAGTAGTCCTACAGGCAAGACTACTGGCAATATGGCTGCTGTTCCCATGAGAACGGCTGCTGTGAGAATCTAAACAGGTAGGAGGTGGAATTTATTGTTCAGCATAAAGTCGTCACAATATACTAAAATCAATACAAAATACATAATAAATAAACAAATAAATAGATTAATGCTGGTCATAGGTACCTGTGCAGTTCAATGTTCCTTAAAAGCCTTTACACAAAATAAGACCTCCACAGGCCTTCATATCTCTCTAGCAGATTTCACAAATAAGTTGAGATTAAAAACCTTGCAACAGTCTCTACCATATTCTTCTCTTTCATAGTAAACAGATATTCAAGCAGATCCTCTGGGGGGAGGCTGAGATCTCCTAACAATCCACCCATCAATCTTTTTCTGTTTCTTTCAAACCTAGGACACAAATGTACTATGTGTTTAAGGTCATCTATGGTACCTACTCCACATTTACAATATGGAGAGAGTACCCCTTCTCTTTTCTGCCTAAAATGAATACATTGATCATTATAGTTTTCTGTTCTGAATCTTGTATAGATTCTCCTTTGTTCAGGATAGGTTAGAAAGGAAAGCTAGGGCTTATATCCCCATGAAGTCTTTACTTTTTTATAAAACCCATATAACTTACGCTTGGAGCGTTGAACATAGCAGAGGTTTATATCTAAGTCAATAAGTCTCAACTTTATATCCTGCCTAATCTCCTCAAATGGTCTCATGTAAATTTTGTATAGAAGATGGCCCATTCCAGCCGGCATCAGTGTTTCCTTAATAAGTTGAATAAATGGATGTACATATCCCATACTAGCCAGTTTAATGGCCTCCTTCATGCACATTCTAGGATATCTTTGTTGAGGCAGAAGGAAGAATTTCAACAGGAAGAGAATCTGTCATTCACAGAAAAGAGAAGTCAGAGAACGTTGTCCTTGCTCCAACACAAGAATGCAGCTTGGAGTTTCGTTTGACAACATTAGAATGTATCTATAAGATTTGATCAAAATTATTTCTAATTCTCTAACCTTAGTATAGCCCCATATTTCAGAGGCATATAACATACTCATTCTTATTTTGGCATTAATAATTCTTAAGACCCCTCTGACCAAAGTCTTCCCCATTTTGCTGTTAAATATTTTTAGGGCATTTACCGAAGATCCCATTTTATGTTGAATAGCCTCCAAATGTTTAGTCCAAGATAAGCTGTAGTGAAAACGGACCCCTAGGTAACCATGGCTCTCAACAGTGTCTATATGGTTACCACCCAGCCTAAAGCCTACTGTATTCTTGGTTTGAGAACCAAGGACTACAATATTAGTATTGCCAAGGTTGACTTTCAGTTTTCTTTGAGAGCAGAGGGATTCAAAATGAGCCAATTTTCTTTTGAGACCCAGAGCTGAGGTGGAAAGCAAGATTAAATTGTCTGCATATGCTAGACATTCTACCCTCTGCTCCTTAATTTTTGGTGGATGGAAATCTGGGTTACCAAGCTGATCCAACACTGTATTTATATAAATACTAAAACGAGTGGGGGCCAGGATGCACCGCTGTCTGACCCCCACATTTGTCTCAAATTTATCAATTAGATGGCCATACTGATTATATTGGACCCTTGCCCACGTATTTTCATAAAGTATGATAATTATATCAAGAAATGAAGCCTTCAACTTCAAGTTCCTTAATATGGCCCAAAGGATTTTTCTACTAATGCTATCAAAAGCGGAGGAGAAGTCCACAAAACAGCAATACAGACTGTTTTTTCTAACTTTGATGTACTTCCAAATCAGGTGCTGAAGCACGTAACAGTGTTGTACAGTAGAGTGGTCCTTCAGGAAACCATTCTGAGCCTCATTTAATACTGAATTCTCCTCTGCCCACAACAGCAATCTACATAAGATTATCCTGGAAAAGATATTCTAGGAAACATCTATCAAGCTAATGGGCCTATACATGCTCAGGTCATTTGGATTCTCTTTTTTAAAAATTGGGAAGATAACACTACCCATCCAACTTGCGGGGCAAGAATATCCCTGGAACAGGCCACTGAATAACAAAGGAAGAAAGGGAATCCACCAGTTGGAAAAGGCCTTATAAAGATCACCAAGGACCCCATCCGGGCCCGGTGCTTTGTTTGCCTTAAATCCACTCAGCACTATTCAGATTTCATCCTCTGTGATCAAAAGAGGCCTTGGAAAAATTTAATTCTCCTGTATTTTGGGAACATCAGACATCTCCTGCTGTTTAGAAGAGTAATAGAGCTTGGAAAAATGATTTTCCCAAGCATCAGGAATAATGTGGGCTTTAATCCTGTTAGCATATCTGTTATATCCTTGGGCCACAATATTCCAAAAGCATCTTCCATCCCTATCCAAAACAGCCTGTCTCAGTTTTTCCCAGAGTTTCTGCGTATGTTTATGTCTCTCCTGTTCAAGTATTTTCCTGTATTTTTCTCTTTCTGTCTTTAACATTTTAAAATCTGCTACAGGCGTATTTCTTTTCTTCTTATGCTGTTTTAGTTTTCCTCCAAACTCTTACTTTGCCTGTGAGCATACCAAATTAAACCAAGAATTTTTATAAAGGGACCTAGCACGGTGTGTTGTTTTGCATCTAGGCCCAAGTAAAGAGTGAATGGTTTCCCAATTCTCTAGTATATTGAAGGTCTTACTTTTGTCCAAGGCTAACTCATAAATATCCCCCAGAGTCCCTGTGCAAATAATTTCTTCAATGCTAGCTTGAAGAATCAGCCCCCATTTAATCCTTCTCTCATTTATATCATTTATAACTTCTAGATTCTCTTCCTGTAATGTATCACACCTTCAAATCTTGAGAGGACACTTCATGTGCACTATAATAGCACAATGTGTTGATTCTAGTCTGCCTATAATCTCTAGTTTTTGGATCAGCTTAGCTGCTTCCAAGTTGGTCCAGTCCTGGTCTGGAATTGCGGAGCCTGTACATCCTCTGTACGTTAAGCATCGAGATAGCTCTCCTTGAGTTCTCCCATTTAGAATACAGAAATTTCTGTTAGTCTATCCTGCTAGCAATTCCCTTCCTCTGAAGTTTGATTTCAAATCCTGTGTAGTCCTAGTGTATGAGATTTCTGGATTGATTATAGGTATTGTATGAATCATATCTGAATATACATCCTCCAAAAGGCAAGAGGGAATTCTGGCATTAAAATCTCCCAAAATAATTATAGGACAGGATATACTCTTGTCTGATAGTACATCAAGTACTATTTTCAAATCTTGCACAAAAACGTCAGACGGATCTGAGGTTCCACTGCGAGGGGGAAAATGTATATTACAGAGAATGATCTTCTCATGTCCCTTACTAATCAATAGAGCCAAAATGCTCTCTGACTTGATAGAAATATTAGTGATCTATAAATTTAACAGTGTTTCAATAAAGAAGGAGATATCCCCTTTAAATCTTCCATTCTTTTTATCTTTAGTTGCTGGTAAGTAAAAACAGAGTATCCAGCTAATTTGGGAGTTACATTTTCTGTGTACCATGGGCAGGATTCTCAAAGCTCTCAGAAGGTGCAAAATCTTCCCTAAGTCCCCAAAACACCCTCAGCTATGGAAAAAAAGGGGAGTTTGCTCCAAGTGCTATTCACAAAAACTCCCGCAGCTATGGGAAAAAACACTATGGACTGTGAAAAAAAGTGCAGCTGTGGAAGTCCCTCAGGACAAAAAGGTGTGAGATAAGTAAGGCACAGCTCCTGAAAGGCTATTCATAGCCAGGATTTTCCCTGCAACTAAGGAAAGAATGTTACACACAGTGGAATGAGGTGTAACTCTCCCTCAGCACACTGCAGTAGTGCCCCATCAATTGGAATCAATTAAGGTGGAGGTGTACCACAGGTAATAGCATCTCAGACAGTATAGCAGTGGCTGATGTTACAGCACTGAAAGCACACATTGCCATGCTATAGCAACAGGCATCAACCACTAGACCCAGTGCAGCCCATGACAGAGCCCCACAAGCAGTAGAGCCTGACCAGCCAGCAGCAAGTGCTACCCCCCCTGCAGGCTACAGGAACACCCCAGGGAGGGACGACCAGCAGGGAAAGTCAGCCACTGTGGTGCCAAGGTATCACAGGTACTTGTGGTGCTGGTGTGGTCCCAGTTGGGGACTGGTTGCAGGTCTCTGTGTGTGCTGTCAGCTTCATATTATAGCAGCACTGTTACAGTCTGCTGCTTCAGCTGCTGTGGTTCCCTATTGCTGCGCCTTCAACACCCTCTGCAGCTGTGGATTCTCAGCACTTGCACAAGTTCTGTGGCAGCTAAACTGCTGCACCTGCAGCACTTTTTATGGAAATCTGCAGCTGCGCTGGTTTTCTTTGAGAATACAGCGCAGCTGCATTTCCGCAATGCAGCAAGCTTTTTTCCTGTAGCTGCAGGAATTTCGGCTTTCTTTGTGAATCCTGCCCCATGTTTCTTGCAGTCCAATAATATCGAATCCATCCAGAAATCTCATTACTTCAGGGTCCTTTATTTTGAGATGGATGCTCTCAATATTCCATGATAGTATAGAAAGAGTATCCACTTCTCGGACCCCAGCACCCTCATCCAGATCTGTCTGGCCTTCATAATTCATTTGTTTAATATTATTTACCGGCTGCAATTGTAAGGCTGAATCAGTAGCTATCAATGGTGAAAAAGTATTATGGTTGATTAGATTTCCAAAATCAATCAAAGGATAATCTGTCTCTAAGATTGATTCTGGCCTGTCCTCACTCTGCGTCGACCCAGAGAAGGCTTCACCCAAGTCTGAGGGGTTAACTAAATGTATTCCCAGATAGTCCAGCTTACTAGCCAGCAAGAGCAAACTACTATCAGTATGATAATTTTCAAAAGTAACATCAATCTGTGTTGTGGGCTCAAGATCTCTATATAATTTTATTGACGGCACCATATTCCTTGACATATAAAATCCTAAGGCTCTTTCCAAACAGAGCAGCAATTCTTCTGTAACCTTCCTATGGAAATCCTTAGGTGAAGCCTTTTTTGAACCAAAAATAGTTATAGTCCTGCTCAGCCATACTTCTCTCAGCTTCAATACATGATCCTCTATTACTCCCAAAATTTTCTTCTATGATAACATATCCTTTTTATTTTGTGCTTCCCTATGGAGAGCCTCTTCTGGGACAGGATGAGATCGTATAGGTCCCTTTTTACAGAATGACTTCTTATTTACATATCTTGGAACCATTATTGGTAGAGAAACTTCCAGACCTTTTTTTAACCATAGATGGAATCTTCTCCAAAATAAAATTAGCAGTTTCTACAGATACACAATAAAACAAGCATTTGTCAATGCTGAATGTTTGCTTGCTGGTATTAGCATTGGAAATGCAAGAGTTAGACAGATGCAGAATAGGAATGGCAGTGAAATACTGAAGTTCACACCAACCCCACCTCCATCCTGTAGAGATGGACATGCATTGGGGTAAGTGTTTGGGTCATTGCCCATGACGGTCATGCCATGTCACCTCACCCTATTCTGCAAGCACTGACATGTGGTTGAGGTGTGCCTTAGGGTGTTTGGCTTTATAGTCACACCATTCCATAAGGACATATGCTGAAATGGGTGCAGCATAGTAGAAGGGGTGAAGTCTGTTTCTGAAGAGTCCAAGGTACACCTTGATGCCTGTCAGTGGCTGGGGGTTGGGGGTGGGATGGCATGAGCAGTACAGTCGGCAATCCAAAGGCACACCCTGCTGCCCGTCCATTAGCACAGGGTAGGACATTATGGTTAGAAATCCTATTGCCTCAGGCATTTGTTGGTATTTACAGTACAAATTTTCAACATGGCCTTTTTGTGAACCCACCTCATGAAAGCATGTGGGACCTCTTCTCATGATGAGTGGCAGTGTGATTTTATCAATGTGTCCCGAACATTGACTTCCAAAAGCAACAGTGCCATTCTGCGCCACATGTACGAAAATACAGATCGGGCAGGATGTGAAGAATGACAGCTGTACCATCCATAGGGAGGTGTGAAGAGATGGCAATGTTGAAAATCTGTAGTGGGAATATTAAAAATGCTCACGTTTCTGAGCATACGTGGAAACTGTGCAATGCACCCACGTAACACAGTCATTTTATGGATTTTTGTCACCAGAGTTTCAAAATAAGCATTTTATGACCTGTGCTTTTGAACAGTGTCAGTGTAATTTTCTCAATGTGTCCTGAACACTGATTTCCTACAGCAACCACGGTATTCTATGCCGGAAGTGCAAAACCACATTTCAGCCAGGATATTAAAAAGGACAGCTATACTGTTCATAAGGAGGTACAGAAAAATGGCGATGTTGAAAATCTGGAGTGAAAATATTACAGTTGAGCAAAGTTATGAGCGTGCATGGAAACTGCACAACACACACGCTCATAACACAGTCATTTTATAGACTTTCACACCAAATTTTCAATATAGGCGTATTAGGACCTCTGCTAATGAACAGTGTCACTGTGATTTTCGTAATGTGTCCCGAACAGAGATTTCCCACAGTGATCGCGTTATTCTGCGCTGGAAGTGTGAAAAAACATTTCAGCCAGGATGTGAAAATTGACAGCTGTATTGTTCGTAAGGAGGTGTGGAAAAATGGCAATGTTGAAAATATGGAGTGAAAAATTGCAAATGTGCGAAGTTATGAATGTGCATGGAAATTGCATAACACACGCTCGTAACAAATTCATTTTATGGACTTTTGTCACCAAATTTTCAACAGGTATTTTTGGATGTCTGCTAATGAACAGTGTCACTGTGATTTGCATAACATGTCCCGAACATAGATTTCCCACAGCGACCACGCTATTCTGCACTATAAGTGCAAAAACATATTTCGGCCAGGATGTGAAAAATGACAGCTGTACTTTTCATAATGAGGTGCCGAAAAATGGCAATGCTGAAAATCTGGAGTGAAAATATTGTAAATGTGCAAAGTTATGAGTGGACGTGGAAACTGCGCAATGCACGTTCGTAACCCAGTTATTTTATGGACTTTTCTCTCCAAATTTTCAACATAAGCATTTTAGGACCTCTGCTAATGAACTGTGTCACTGTGGTTTTCATAATGTGTCCCAAACATGGATTTCCCACAGCGACTGCGCTATTCTGCGCCGGAAGTGTGAAAACACATTTTGGGCAGCATGTGAAAAATGACAGCTGTTCTGTTCATAAGGATGTTCAGAAAAATGGCAATGTTGAAAATCTGGAGTGAAAATATGCAAATTTGCGAAGTTACAAGTGTGCGTAGCAGCTGCGCAATGCATGCTCGTAAAACAGTAATTTCTTGGATTTTTTCTACCAAATTTGCAACATAGGCTTTTTGAGAGACCACCTCATGAACACTGGCACTGTCATTTTGTGAATCGGTCCTGAAAGGTGATTCCATGCAGTGAACGCAAAATCACCTTTCAGGACTGAATAACACCATGACAATGCCTGAATTCATGAAGAGGGCTCCCAAAAACCCCATGCTGAAAATTTGGTGCCAACATTCCAAAAATGCCTGAGCAATGCTAAAAAGTTGAAAAAAAAAACTATTTATGCCATTATACAGCTTACCGGCATTTCCTCAGTTTGCTGTCGGCTTTGAAGAGTGCAGACATGTTCCCAGTCTACCGTAGATCGTTGCACCAGACTCCACAGGTAAGTATGGGGTGAGGGGGTGTGGGGAGGCAGAATGCACAGAGGGTGGGCGCTGGTTGCAGGAGGGGGCAGGGAGACTATGAGGGACCATTTTCTTTTTTTACAGGTTAAAAAAAAGAAAAAACTTTGTGGGATTTTTTTTTTTTACAGGGGCATGTGGCACACTGAAGTTGGTTCCCAGCATGCCAATGGAGTGTGTTTGGGAGGAGGGACAGCTGTAGTCAACAGGGGATTGGGCACCCCCATTGGCACAAAAGGGGGGGGCACAAGAGCCAAGGGGGATTGGACACCCCCTCGGCACAAATCTAGTATTTTTTTGTGGGGGGGACATTATGCCGACAGGGAGTGGGCTCCCCTGTTGGCAAATCAAACTGGGAGGGGACATAAGCTGACAGGGAGTGGGCTCCCCTGCCAGCAACTTAAACTCAGATGGGACTGAAGCCGACAGGGACTGGGGCTCCTGTCGGCAAACAAAAACTGTTGTGGGGGGTGCATGCTGCCAAGGGGGATTGGGCACCCACTCAGCAGTGGGGGTTAATTATTATTGTTTGTGAACGTGGCGGCAAGCCACCACCATGTTCACAAACAATATTACACTTGGCAACGTTCTGTCCAGCAATGACGGGTCTCTTCCTCATTGCAGCAGAATGGCTGATGCTGCAATGACGAGATGGCCCCTGATTACTGCGGTGAAAACGTTACAAGTTGGTGGCACTTTTGGAAGCCAGTGTCATTAGCACACTGTGCCTCCATTGGTGCACCACTGCTAAGCCCCCAAATGCAATGCCTCTGTTTTTTGCCACACTGCCGCACCTCCACAACCCACTTCTCTCCTAAGCTGCCACGTAATGTTTCTTGCACATGCGCGCAAGCAAACATAATGAAACGGTATCTTCACATTCATTATTTGGGGGTCTTAATGCCTCCCTCTCATCTTTTATATTGGCATTCTGTAATCCAAAATAGTTGAATATCCTGTCAAGGAGCAACTGATTAGTTTCATTCTGTAACTTAGGGATACCCTGGTTCTCTATTATAAACTTGACATTTTCGAATCCCCTCTTTTCTGTGGAAGCTCCTTTCTGGCTCCCACCAGTAAGGCCGGTGGGTAGATCTTCCATGATCTCAGCCTCACCCCAAAAAACTGCTTGTGATTCTTCACTTAAGATTTCCTCATACAAATTCCCATCTTGTTTGACGGAATTAAAACTAGGCAATCCCTCTTCCACAGTCTCCTGTGTTTTACTGTTACTAGCTTGTTAAGCCTCCTGTGCCCCTGTAAGCTCTTGAGTAATACAAGATATCTGGTTAATGTGTGCCTTAGTCCCAAGACTTCCCAATTCCCCTTTTAGATTTTTGGTTTTTGACTTCTTGATTTCTTGATTTTGCATGGCCTATAAGCCTTCCATTCAGACGGGGCTGTCTTATTGGTAGAACCTGAGTCTATGTCCCCCAAATAACAGGGGCAGATCTTATCTTTATCAAATGGAAAAGGAAGATTAACCTGAATTCCTTTTGAATTTTTGGATACTGGACCCAATGGGGGAGGGGTCCTTATCAGTCAGGCTAGGTTGGTGACACCTGGTATTATCCAGAACTCTATCCAGAAGAGCTCTATTATAAAAAAACATCAGCTCTTAAATTAGCAATTTCATCCTTTAATACAATAATGTTTTCCAACAAGATAATATCAGCTGAGTACCTGTTTTTTGACATTTATAGAGTCTGTTTGGAGATAGTTGAGGCTACCCCCGGATTTACTCTATTGAGCCTAATAGATTCATCTATAATTGTATTGCCTCCTTCAGGGGTACTCATACAGTCTCTCCCAGAGAACTCTTCTGTCTCGGCATGAATCTCTCATTCTCTTGTTTCTCTATGTGATTTATCTAATCATTTTCACCCTTCTATGGTTGCAATCATTTCCTGGATTATGGTTCCCAGTGCTAGGGCATCCCTCTAGTTGTTCAATAGTTAGAGGCTGCCCAGGAGTTTTAACTTCCACCTTTTCCTGGGCTGAAGTCTGTAAAATTTGTTTGGAAGTAATCCTAGGAGATGTTAAGCCATTCACACTAGGTTGATCAGAAAGAGAAGCTGGGAAAAAATCTAGCTCTGGGGACTCAGAGATCTCATAATTAATAACTGAGCCCTGCGTAAATGTCTCCCATTCATACTGCTCATAAGAAATCATTTCTTCTGAGTGAGTGGTATGCTCTTCGCCAAAGTTATTTTGTGAATCTCTCAGGTCTTCTCCTTCTGACTAATCCAGCTACTCAGGAGAAATCTGAACAAGTGTAGAGAGATATCTTGAGACTCCATCCCTTTCTGTCCACAAATCAGTTAATTTAAGCTGTTTTTCCCTCCAGGCCCTTTCCTATGGGGCATCAATCTTGACCCCCTCCTTAACAGTTCATTTCTTTTGTGTAGAATTCCTTTTCTTATTGTATTTCTTGTCTCTGTTTCCTCTAACTTTTCTCATCTTACTTTGAATGGCAAAATCCTGAATGCTTTCCTGTGTATCTGCAATTATAGTTGCTTGTGACACTGATCCTCCGGGCATTGTACCTGGTGGTGAGTTGCCTCTCCCTCTTCTAGTAATTACCATTCCCACTGATTTTCCCTAATAGTGCTCACAGTGCAAGTGCAAAATGTTAAAATTTGAACTAGCTTTCAGACAAAAGTGCAATAGTGCAGTAATACTATATAACAGATCACAGCAGCTACACAGCAGCGCTTCACTGTTCACAGCTGTTCACAACACCAGCAACCTGTTATTCTTTTTTAAAAATAGTTTGCTTTATTGTAGTATTACAAAGTACTGTAGATGTTTTGTACAATACACAGATCTCTTGTTCAGATACTTAAACAAACAGCCAGTGATATATGTCAGGATATTGTACATCTATATTGGTACACAGACTGTGGATTGTAACATCTACTCACTTTTGTAACCAAGACCGAGTAATTTCAATAAACTTGACCTTACCTAACAAGAGTATCTGATTCCAATAGCATGATAGAGTATAACCACAGAACTAGTAAGACCTTATATTCCCCCCCACCCACCCCCCATTTCGCCACTACAATATATAAAAGGAATAATTCCTTCCCTAGACGATGTAGGGAATAATCACATTACTCAATAAGGAAGAGTTAGAGGGACTAAGTCAATAACCATCTCCAGGCTGTATCAAGACCAGATCCAAAACAAGGCTCTCCTAAGTGGATAACAGGGCATGTAGAGGTGCCCATACTCTCTGATATTTTTTACTGCACTTGGACATATTGGCAATAAAGCATTCCGCTTGCAAAGCAAATAGTATTTCTTTATGCCATTCTACATACGAAGGGGGTTTGCTGGTCTAACCAGTGGTGCAATATGATTTTCTTAGCACAGAGAGATATCAGTGTCATATGTTTCCTCTGATTACCTGCTAGAGTTTCGCCTGAGACACCCAAGATGCAGATTTCCGGACTAAAAGCATTTTGGAGCCCAAGTATAGGATCCAGTTTAGACCTGATGGCAGCCCAAAATGGAGTATCTTTGTCACATTCCCAGAGGATATGAAGGAGTGTACCTCTTTGTGAACCACATCTGGTACAAAGTTATGATGTATGATGCCCCATCTTACTAAGTTTTACAGGGGTGTAGTATAGGTCATGCAGCACATAAAATTGAATCAGCCTATACCGATCCCACCTGATATCCTTATACAGCCTTTTCCAGATTTGTTGCCATTGACGAGGTACTTGGGAGGCAGAGGGGAGGGACCTATCCCATGTGTAATGTTGCACACCTTCTTGTTCACTATTACTTATTTGAAGTGCCTTATAGTAGAAGGTGACAAGGTGAGACGAAGGTCTCCTGGTAAGTGAGCTAAGTATAGGACCGGACATAGACTGACTCCAGAGGCCGCTACCAAAATGCTGTATTAGGACGTGGGATATTTGAAGGTACTTAAAACAAAAAGAAGCAGGTAATTTGTATTTTGTGCTAAAAGCTGAGAAGGCAAGTAATTTACCATTTTCGGTTAGGTCAGCCACCGTGATTTTACATTCCGACGGCCAAATGAAGCAGTGACAAACTTACCCCTATTTTAAAATTAGGGTTTTGAAAAGAGGTTGGGACACGCCCTTTGATGGTGAAAGCCGAAGGTTTTGTTCAACTGATCATGTATCCGTATCGAGATCGTGGATTGGTGTGGGTTCACACAATTTGGGAACTTTATTAGCGGTAATGTAAGGGAGGCTCTTTAATATCGATTCCTGCAGCACTGCATATTGACTGTTCTATTTGTAACCATAGTGGGGGTCCTTTGTGGGTTTTAACCATCGAGAGACTGTGGCACAATTAATGGCCAAGTAATAGAGGTAGATATTGGGACTTGCAATCACCATGCTCTTTGGCCCTCTGCAATTTAGTAATTGCTCTCCGAGGCAATTTATTTCTCCAAATAAATTTAGAGATAATGCTATGCACCTGACAAAACCACGAATGGGGAAGGAATAAATTCAGCATCTGGAGGGGTACAATAAGCGAGGCAGGCGTTCATTTTATAATGCTGATACGTCCCCAGAGAGAAATGGGAAGGATACTCAACGATTAAGGTCCGCTTTTAATGCGTATAAGTAACTGGTCCAAGTTATATTGTTGCATTTTGCTTACGGATTGTGACAGAAATATGCCTAGATAATTTATTTTATCCCTTACCCAGGTGAACCCGAGGTGCTCCAAGTCTGCCTTTAAAGTCCAACTGTTTAGAGGCATTACTTCCGTTTTGGCTACATTTAATTTATAGTTGGAGAGTTCCCCAAACTCTTTGATAATGTTAAGGGTAGCTGGTATAGACGATTTGGATTTGTGACATGAAGCATGATGTCATCGCTATATACCGGTAACTTATATTGAAATCGCTGGATCAGAATGCCTGATACTGATGCGGAGTGATTAATCCTCCTGATGAGTGGCTCTAAAAATAAGTTAAACAAGTGGGGAGACAGGGGCAGTCTTGCCTCGTTCCCTGCTGGACAGGGAAGGATTGTGATATTACCCCATTACATAGTACCCTAGCAGTAGGGTGGGAGTAAAGAATTTTGATCCACTTTATAAACTGTAAAGGAATTCTATATCTGGGTAATAATTCGAACAAGTAGTCCCATGAGACACGGTCAAAGGCTTTTTCCGCATCAAGGGAAACTAGAGCTGCCGGAGTATGAGAGTCTCTTGCTGCCGAGATGAGATGAAAGATTTTACGTAAGTGATCCGATGAGAGGCGCCTGCCACAAAACCAACCTGCTCAGGTGCTTAAAGAAAGCCAGACCTTGGCCAACCTATTAGCCAGGATTTTGGCGAGAATCTTCATATCCACATTTATTAATGAAATTGGACGATAGCTCGATACTAAAGTGGGATCTTGTCTGGCTTGGGGAGCACAACAATAGTGGCCTCGGTGAGGCTGAGATCTGAGACCATGATGGAACATATAGTTATATGTATCAAGCAGGACAGTACTCAGCTGAGATTTGAATACCTTATAAGTTGGATGTGTAGCCATCCAGGCCGGGCTTTATCAGCAGGGAGAGCTTCAATAGCCTCATGTGCTTCGCTTATACTGAGGTGAGCTTGTAGAAGGGCTATTTGGTGCTGGGATAAACTTGAAGATCTATATCCTCTAGAAAACAGTCAGTGTGATATTCTTAGAGGATTGAAGGGGCAGGAATATAAAGACTGATAATATGTTTTGGAAGCATAGAGCTATCTCTTCAGGAGTAGTATGGTACCTGCCTGTCGGTTCCTGTATGGTAACTACCATCCTATCCGTCACCTGCGACTTGAGCCTTAGGGCATAGTTTCCGCCTTGTCCTTGATCGAGTAAGTGGCTTTTGTTTTAAAATGGAGATATTCCACTTTATCGCCAAGAAGAGTATTGTATTGGAATCGGCTTTCCAGCCTTCAATTCCATGGGGTGTGACTGAGGAGATAGAGTTTGCTCCAGAGCCCTAATCTGTTGTAAGAGTGAGGAAGATTCTGATAAAATTTTCTTTTCCTAATGGTGGCCAACGGATAATCTCGCCTCTTAACAAGCATTTCATAGCCCCCCAGAGCACATCTAACTTCGGCATGGACCCAGTGTTAGACTCCTGAAAATTTGTAATGTACCTTTGTAAGAGATCGACTATCTTCTGGGATCTAAGTAATTGGGGATTAACTCTCCAGACCTTAAATTGGTTAGTAGGGAGGGTATAGACCATTGCAAAGTAGTTGGGTGGTGGTCAGAGATCACTTTGGAAAGATAGACACAACTCTGAACCCTCACAAGGTGCTCAATCCCCAACAAAAAGAAGTCAATTCTTGAGAATGTGTTATGGGGGAGGGAGTGAAATGAGTAGTCCTGAGAGGAAGGGAAAAGGGTCCTCCATGGATCCACAAGACCCAGAGTATTCATAAGATCTCTGAGAGCCAACTGAGCTGGGGTGTATGGGGCATGCCTTGTTTTTGATCTATCAAGGCTGTTACTGAGAACCAAGTTCCAGTCTCCACCGAGTAAGATAGGGAGCTTAGACCATGATGCCAGATTGGACATGAGACTTGAGAAGAATTGGGGGTCATCACTAAGTGGTCCATAAACGGATCCTATTACCAGTTCAGTATGGCCTAATATTGCTCTCAAAAGTATATATCTGCCTTGTGAGTCACCTATTGATTGCAACAGGTGAAAAGGTATATGACGTGCAATTAATACCACAACTCCATTTCTACGAGAGTCTAACCCAGTGCAAGCACATGTCCACCCATGTTCTCCTTAAATTATTGATTTGTGAGCCAGGTAGATGTGTCTCCTGAATAAAAGCTACATCTATGTTAAGTTTATGAAGATGCAGCAATATCTTGGCCCTTTTGGTAGGGATTGAGCACCTTTAACATTCCAAGAACAAAACTTTAACACACTTGTCATGATTAAACGTATCAATGAGAGCCAATATCATCTGACTCTTCCTCAAGAAGGAGTCGTTTCCAGTGCACTATTCCATATTGACTTAGTGGCGAACCCCAAATCCTTCCCACCCTCCCTACAACAAATATCCCTTTATTCACAAAATCCCTTCCCAACCACCCTACCCCATTTATTCACTCAACCCCCATTCCCATGCCCGCCCTTAATAAACTAATATGTTCCTTTCCCTATATTGCCCCTCCTCCAATTAATCCCTCTACCCATATTGGGGTAGGCATTATACCAGATACAAGAAACAAGATTATGGGCCAACATTATCCGCCCTTTGAAAACGAAAAGTATTATCAGTGATAAACTACAAGTTCTTATTCCCAACAACCCAGTGGGTAGACGACCCACCCTGTGCCAGATTGTGATGCACTGAGTAGACTGCCAGACTATCCAGAGATTTCCGCTTCCCACCCCGGCCCCCTAAATCAGAGACATGAATATAGTACTATTTACATCCATCTGATAGACATCAAAAAAAAAAAAAAAAAGGGGGGAGTCTAAGCCCCTCTGCACCACATTAGTCGCAGGTATTCATATAAGTCCATATGCAAAACATCCTCAAATCATTTCAACAGGAGCTTCTAAAATAATAAGAAATAAAAACAAAAAAAGGGGGGGAGGAAGGGGGGAGAAGGGATCCAAGCCCTCCTGCACCTTCATAGTCACAGGAGTTGAACACATGTCCATATGTAAGACATCTTCAGAACACACAGTAATCCCCGGTACTCAGCACACTCTCATCTGTAAAGCGTCTTCCAATCAGTGCAACAGGAGCTTCCAGAATAGCAAAAAAAAAAAAAAGTGGGGTCTTCAGTTTCCAGCCTGACAGGAATGAAGAAGGGTCCAATTGGAGCAGCTGCAGATGCTCTCTTTCTTACACATGGAGTTCTACTGCCCTCATGTGGCGCTTTTAATTAATACCAGGAGGTCAGAGGTTTCTTATCAATTTGTCAGTTATAATTGTAGTGATTTATTAAGTGGCAAATCCGCAGGCATCCGCTTAAAATACAGGTCCCCACAGTGATCAGCCTTGCTAAAGCACATCATCACTTGAAGGCGAGTGAATTAGTAAGTAGCCTCATGGCCCATCAGCGAGAAGGGAACAGGTCAGGGTACATCTGATGCAGTGCGGCAAGTGCCAACTGTGCATTGTCAAAGGAGTGCCACGAATCTGCTTGCATAACCATCAGTCTGGAAGGGTATTGGACTTTATACTTAATACTTGCAGCGATTAACTTTGACACTATGGGGTGGTACTCCGCTCCGCATTGTCTCACTGTGGCAGGAATATCTTGAGTCAAGCGAAGCTGTTGGCCCTCCCAGGTAATCTGCTGCAGTTCCTAACCTGTTCCAGAATATAGGATTTATCCAGGTAATTTAGTAGCTTGATGATAACTGGTCTCGGAGGCTTTCCACTCGTGGGCTTAGGTCGCAGTGACCGGTGAGCCCTCTCTATTATGTATGAGGAGTTGTTCGGGGAGGGACCAGCAATCTAATAAAATGGGAGCTGTTCTTTCTGCTTCCTCGGCAAGACCAAAAATAACGACGTTGTTCCTCCTACTACGGCCCTCCAAGTCTTCTAACTTGGATTCAGCTTTGTGCAGTCTTTGCCTCAAAGAAACCACCTCCGGGTCCATCTTATTTTTCCAATTTTCCAATGAAGCTGTGCGAGCTGAGAGATCTGAAATAGCTCGATTCGTATCAGCCAAATCACTTCTGAGTGATTTGATTTCTCTAGTTATGTCCTGCAAGGCAGACTTGAAGAGCTGCATTTCCTCGAGGAATTTCTGTTCCAATAGCGGGGTCGCAGCCGATTGAGATGCCGTGGGAATGAGAGGTTTAACAGAGCCTCTGGTCTGGCCTTTGGATCTTTTCGATCCTTTCTCCGGGGTTCGCGGGGGGGGTTGGTCGGCGCCTGGCGCATTTCAGCTTCCATGCCTCAGCTAGGCCCCAGATTTCTTTAGCTCGCGCTTGTTTACAGGTAGGCAAAAGAGATTCCTGGAACCCCAAATATGCTGCACACGGTGAGCCGCGATGAAGCCCTTCTTTTAAATTAACACCAATGCTCAGTATCACGTATTTTGGATGTTTATAGGAGGAACGAAGCGGGAGCAGGTCTCCAGAGCAGCTAATCTCACAGCAGCATCACATGATCTCAGCAACCTGTTATTCTGCAGCTGCAATGTTGCAATGTTGGTAGTTATAGTTATAATTGTAATTATGGTCTCTCAAATATACTTCCCAGTCCCAGCCGAATAAAGGTGGCTAATTGATTTCAGAAAGTCCCTTTTTCAGAAGCTTGATGAAAATTCTCCATTCAGGGTCTCCCGATTACTTCCCAACCACTGGACACAGTTCACATCTCATAGTCCATACATATTTTGAAAAAAGAAAAGCAGACCACCCACACAAACCACTGAGAAACAGAAGGCACTTCTAAAATCCTGTCTGGTTTTCAGTTCAAATCACTTGTATCTGTTGAAAAATGTCTCCTTGTAATCCAATGCCCCTGACTGGAGCAAGTTTGGTTCCCTGGGGTTGCTTAAGGTAGGCAAGATGGAAACTCTCCTTGTAAGAATCTTGGTATACACTAGTGAAAAAAATAGAAAATCTGTCTGTATGAACCCCTCGTATAGGCCTAAATAGCCTCCAAACTTTAAAAATTAACTCCAAGAATTCTTAAATCCAGTTACAGACACTTTTTCACTTATCTATTACATATTATCAAGCCAGACTCTAAGTTATTAAAAATATTTTCCCAGTAATAGAATTAATTACATCTAGCTGGCTCTAAGATGCAAAGGCACAAACAGGTACAAACAATATAGATGCCAAAGTAGATGCCAGAGTTCCCTTGGCCCTGAGTTAGTATGCCCAAAAATAACACATTAACATCGCAGTACTTTAGATTCTGACAAATCTTCAGCTAGCTAACATAATATTTAAAAGTGTACAAGTTTTTTAAATTACTCATATAGTTTTCTTAGACTCCTATCTGGCTGAACTCCTTCGAAGACACTTATACCTCAATTCTGCTTCTCTCCACTAATCTGAACAGGCAAGGCAGCTCTCGAATCCAAGGACTATTGTAAAGCACTTGGGAGCATGTAGGCCAATGCCAGAACTAAGGTCAATGCCAACCCCAATCCACCCACGGCCCAGCTCCTCCAGGAAATTGTCTCAGCAGATAGCCAACCTCAAACTGGAGAAGCAGCCAACAGCCAATGGATGACACAGGCCAAAATGCTGCCTCTGGCTAAGAATTTACCCAATAGCTGGAAGATTTTACTCGCTGTGGGTGCCTGCAAAGAGCATATAGATATCTGAATGGGCCCCCTCTATGTACTCAGCTACTCTTGTGTACTATATAGGCGGATCACATGGTCTAAATGAGGCAATGATGCAAAATTTAAATTGCAATCTACCTTTGGCTTGAGTAGGATAATTAATGTTCAAACAATAAAAGGCACTAATAGATGTTAACGAATACAAAATAAAGAATAAAAACGGAATCTGCCTAGTACCCTTGTCCCAATATAAAAATATAAATGTGTGCAGCACTGCACCAGAAAATGCAAAATGCAGAAAAACTCTTAGGCTGCCGCAGTTTTTAAAATAATAACATCTCTTATGTTATCATAAAAGGGGAAAACAGCTAAGTTAAAATTCAAATGGGGAAAAGAACAGACAGAAAAAGATGCACATAAAATAAAAGAACTCTCCTGTTTTAGCTTGCAGGGAGAAAACACTTCTTCATACAGAATGAGGATCAGTTCTTTTTTTCTTCTTTTCCAGGGTGCTTCTTCCCCTCCCACTGCAACTTTTTTGACCTGTCTTCTCTCTCAAATCACAGCTCCGACCTCAGCATTTACTCCAGGGTTTTCCTCCTATGAGCTGGGTGAGAAAAAGCACACAGGAAAAAACATTGATCTCAGCTGGGGTATGTAGTAAGAAATTTTGAAAAGGACACGTACCACTCAGGCAGTAGATGGCATATCTGTTTCAAAAATAAAACTTGGGTAGTAGCCCTTTTTCCAGTGCCTACTCCTCAGGCACAGGAGCGAGTAGCATGAACTCTGACCTCAAAATCTCCCAGCAGTCTCTCCAAGCCTTGAGTCTAAACAGAAAGTGGCTTTGGATCTCGTGAAAGCAGCTTAAGATTTCACAAAGAGGAAGTGATGCCCTCGCTACTGTAGCCACTGCACTGCATTAGTCTGTGGAGAGGGAGAGGAGTGCTGCTGCTCATTTTGTTTGAGCTGGTGCGCTGTGGGGTCCCAGCTCAGTACCTGAAGGGCAAAGGGACAAATGGTCACTCCTTTCATGAGAATTTGGTGAGCTGGGACCTCCAATCACACCCCTCAACGTGGCGGTCTGGTTTTGTGGGCACTTAAGTCTCATGAGGGGAGCAAGAAGAGGAGGAGGAGGTTTCTCATAGCTGGGAGCGTCCCATACATATTGGCTAATACCAATCCCAGTCCCACGGTGGGAAGCATAGGAATTGAAAGTTTATGGCCAATGGGACAATGGGGATGCTGTAGCATAATGGTGGCCATTCCTCTGTGACGTGGTTTGAGCTAGATGGCTGCTGGTCTCATGTGAGCACTTGTGTCCTGTGAGAAGCCTCTGTGCCTACAGGCACTATGAGTAATCTGACCACTGCTCATGTTAGAGTGCCAGGAATGAGTGAACACCCCAGATAGCTGCCAACTACCACAAGATCTCATATGGACCAAGAACTTGCCATTCCTGCTCCGTCAGCTGCTCCTTAGTGTGTCATTTTGGACTCAGGGGCACCAGTACTGGTGTTGGGGTGTGCTGTCCCCAGTAACAGTGGGTGTCACATCTAAAGATTATGCTTAGCACCCTTAGGGCCTACAGGTCAGGACAGCTACACCTCTCGTGAGACCAAGAGGCAATACTGCAGCCAGGATCTTGCTGGTGCCCAGTCTCCCAGGGAGCTTGAAGAAATGGCTGTTGGCATCCAAGGGAGGAGCCCCAAACCCACAGACTGGCACCAAGCCAAATTCAATCAGCACTAGCAGTGAGGGAACTAATGATTTATGGCCGGTGGTGGAACCCTCAATGGACAATAGAGAAAACAGGAAGTAGTGACTAGTGTGGAATTGTGGCCAGCACTGAATGAGGTAGCTGGATGCTACAGGAGGGGATGTTCCCCTGAACTGAGCAACAGGTTGGAAAAAACAGAGTGTCATTGGTGCTGGTGGAGCACACTGCCTGGGTCCACATGTGGAAACCCACACTAAACTCCCTTGCAGTGCTGGATGTGGAACAGGAGGAAGCGGGTGGTAGTCTCATGATAGTGGGCCATTTCCAACATGGCAGCCATGAGATCTCTGTCACTGGCATGGAACGCAGAGATTTGGAGAATCTGCTGTGTGGAATTCTGGTGGTAGCAGGGGGAGAAATCCCCAGCATTGCACAGGTGCCTATAGAGCACAATGACAGCACAGGAAGGAAATTTATGGCACCAGATTCCCGTCTGCAAAAACATGGAGCTCTACCTAATGTGCGTGTGGCAGGCTGCACAACAGACTGATTCCAAGACTGTGCAGCAAAGGAAATGTATGTAGCACCTGTCCTTGGATTCAAGCACAGTGCAGTTACACAGTAAGTACATAGCTCTGACAGCTGGAGCGTCTGCTAATCAGGTCAGTGCCTTGGTCAGCAGCCCACAGTATACCAGTGGCGGGGATCAACCCCAGGTCCGTTGATGTACCCATATAATTTACAGTTCCCATTGCAATCTCTACCAGAGCTCTTTCTCCCCTGGATCACACTGTCAGTAGATTAAAAATTTTCCTGTGCTTATACAGTGTATGTGGCTTATTGCGTTCATTGCCTGAACATGGAATGGAGGCTACATGTTGGTCCAGTTCCTAAGGGAGCTTGAAGCTGGGGATGCTGCATGAGGGTCCCAACCAGAACAGGGGATATATGCTAGGATGCTTCAGGAGGGTCCAGCTCAACTTGTGCTTATGAGCAATGCACGAGGAGAGCCTTTTGTCTTTTAATTGTTTTTTTTTTTTGCTGCTGCTGTTGATAGTAGAGACATGCGGAAATGACTTAAGAGCAGCCCTAAAGTTATCAGGTGCTGTGATTTCAACATGAACTGCAGTACTTATGATAGAGGAAAGGGAGACTAAACAAAGAATTAGATGGAAAGATTACCTGAAAGCACGAAGTAAACTGGACACTGCTCTCTTGGCCAGGGAATTGGCCTCTGGCAGTCCAAAATTTATAATCATGCATCAGCCAATAGGACTGATGGAGGATTATCTATTTGTAAGGAATGTCGGAGCACTAGAAAGGTTGCAGGGGATAATTAAACAATTTTGGACTTAGATTAAAATTATCTCTTCACAAGTAAAAAACCTTCCACCTACCATCTCTGGATTTATCCTGGGCATCATTCCAAACAATGTTAATTTAAACAGAGAGCAGAACTTATGGATTTTGACTGTTTTATGAGTAGTCAAGAGATTGTTTTTAAAAAAATGGAAAAAAATCTAATCTCCCCCCCCCCCCATTGAAGAATGGTCAAAATGTACGGGTACAGCAGCTAACAATGAGATAATTAACTCTATGCTCATGAATGAAATATATGTCTTTGAAAATGTGAGGCCCATATTTGCAACTACATAAGTAATTATTTAAATAAATATTTCTACTTTATGTTGATATCTAGACATACTGTGATGTGATGTGTGAATGAAATGGAAATGAATACCTTTCTAAGGATATAAACAAGTGGTAATCATCTCTTATTACCTCTGGAAATATTGGTCCGGATTCACGAAGTAAAATGGGACTATGTCCCACTCCACAACTCCAGTTGCAGATTGAAATCTCCGCAGCTTCAGAGATTGGTATCTACAACCACTGCAGCTGTGGAAAGATGTTAGGGCTGGTTCCACTGGCTGTAACATATTTCCGCAGCTACAGGGATTTCTATGGAACTACCACCAGCAAGCTGCTGAAAATCATGGAGCTGGTCATAAACCTGATCCACCCTTGTGAATACTGTAGCAGCGGGAAAAACTGCAGCTCCTCAAGTTGCAACCCACTTCAGCAAGATTTTTCCAGCAGCCACAAGAGTTTGGGGGTCTTTATGAATCCGACCCATTATCTGTATCTGGTATTGTATGTAAATAATTCTGCTACTATACTGTTTCAGTACTAATAACTTTGTGGTCTCCGCTTCCAATAACATCAATGGCCTGACGGCAGCTTAGTCTTGCAGTAGTTTGGCATTAAAAGCATTTTATGTACATATTTAATGCACTCATTCTGGCTTTTGTTACATCAGGGGATGTGGGAGAAGACAGGATGACCCACTCTTGAGCCCAGACCGTAAAACCGAGAAAAGACAGCAAATACTTCAGCCCCTTCAGCTGTAATACGCACTCATTAATAGCTCAATCAGCACACAGAACACTGTGGATGGCTGTGCTGGTCGCTGGCCCAGGGATGGAGGAAAGCGGGGTTGTGGGGCACTGCCAACTGGAGTGGGAGGGACCACTAAACTACCAGGGAAAGTTTTGTCATATTTTTCATGGGGATCAGGGATCAGGCTGGAGAGACTGCTAGACTGCATAGAAACAAAAACTGATGGCAGATTAGGATCACTAGTCCCATCCAGTCTGCCTTTTTGCCCTACCCTGTTAGTGGCTGCTGACCCTATTTGGTCATCGGCTTAGGCCTCTCCTTCCCATCTCTAGGGTTCCCTTGTTCCCATCCCATGCATGTTTAAATCCTCCCACTGTGCTTGTTCCCACCACCTCCTGTGGCAGGCTATTCCATGCATCCACCACCCTTTTTGTAAACAAAACATTCCCCACATTTCCCCTTATCCTGCCCCCCTCCGATCTCATATTGCGCCCCCTCATTCTTGTACTTTTCCTTTCATTTATACCTTTAAGATACTTGCACATTTCTATCATGTCTCCCCTCTCCCTCCACTCTTCCAGAGTATACATACTGAGGTCTTTTAATCTCTCCTCATATGTCTTCTGGTGCAAGCCCTGTACCATCTTAGTCACCCTTGTCTGAACCACTTCCACCCTGTCTATGTCCTTTTGAAGATGTGGCCTCCATACACAGTATTCCAGATGAGGCCTTACCAGTGTTTTCTATAGTGGAATCACCACCTCTCTCCTTCTGCTGGTGACACCCCTTCCTATGCACCCCAACATGCTACTGGCCCTCCCTACAGCCTTTGTGGCTTGGACACCTATAGCTCATCTTAGATGATGGTCGCTTAGATCCCTTTCTTCCCTGATGACTGTCAGCAGCCCCCCCATCCTGTAGCTCTCCCTAGGGTTTCTACACCTCAGGTACATGGTTTTGCACTTCTTCACATTGATCCTTAGTTGTCACACTTCAGACCATTTTTCCAGCTTTCCTAGGTCCCTCCTCATTTTCTTTGCCCCTTCTGGAGTGTCCACCCTATTGCAGATGGTGGTGTCATCTGCAAACAGGCAAGCCTTCTCTTCCAGCCTTTCTGTGATGTCATTAATGAAGATATTAAAAAGAACTGGCACCAGGACTGAAAATTGAGGTACCCCACTGGTCACCCCCCTCTCCCTGGAATGGATCCCATTTACCACCACCCTCTGCTTTCTGTCCCTTAACTAGTTTCTAACTCAGTTTAGCACCTTGAGTCCCACACCCAAGCTCCCCATCTTGTTAACCAGTGTTTTATATGGGACGGTGTCAAAGGCCTTGCTGAAATCTAGGTAGGCAACATCCACCGCTCCCCCTGGTCCACCTCCCTCGTTACCCAGTCAAAAAAATCTATCAGATTCATTTGACATGATCATCCTATGAACCTATGCTGCCTTGGCTCCTGGGCTCTGTTCAATTCCAGGTGTTCCACAATCCTTTCCTTAAGCAGTACCTCCATAATCTTATCCACTGCTGAGGTGAGGCTGACCAGATTATAGTTTCCAGCCTCCTCCATGCTACCATTTTTGTGAAGAGAGACTGCATGTGCCCTCCTCCATTACTCTGGAACCACTCCTGTGATGAGTGACTCATGGCAGCCAGAGATGTGACTAGCTCCATTCGCAGTTCTTTTAATATTCCTTACAGAAATAATTATATGAAATGTTGTCATGCTGCACACATAAAACTTCCCAAGAGATATGCGTGATGCAAATATGATTTAAATGTTAAACTGGAACTGATTGCATGTATGTGGCATGCGAGCAGCAAGCAAGTGTGGAAACCATGATTTTTATGTTAAACTGGGAAAGACTGCATGCATGTGGCATGCGTGCAAAAAGTAAGTGGTCACTGATAACTGCACACATACAAGTTACATGACTTGCTTAGGATCACACCATACACAAGTGGGGGTTGATGAGATTCAAACCCAGTTCTTCATGCCTCCAAGCTTGCAATTCAGTGCCTTTAATCACTAAGCCATACTGTCTGCACACACATACGGCTCACTTGTACTTCAATACATACAGTATCTGACTGCATCTGTATGCATGCAGCATGCTTGTAGCCATTGTTATGTGTTTTCAGTTTTCTTTTTCTTTTCTTACTCATCTCAGTTTCACAGTTGAACTGTAGCACACATGCCAATGGAAACACATGTGGTTTTTCCCACTGGCAAAACCACTTAACTACTTCTGTCTGGCCTGTACTCCTACTATTATCTCTCCACAGTTTTGAATTTTTCAATGCAAACAGTCTTTAAGGTGCAAATACAAAGTAGCAATAACTTAACTCACACCCACATGATCAGTCCCAACCCCCCATGCACAAACACACTGTGGTGGATACTGCCATGCTGCTACAGACAACCCACCAAGTATAGATAAAAATAAAAAGTATCTTACTTGAGTACTAGGGAGCCAAAGGCAGGAGTCTTTAAGAGATGATGTCCGTAGGTCAGAGTGCTGGAGTGTACGACCTTGAAATGAATGGAGTTATTTTTTGTTACTATTTTATGTTTTGATGGTGAGTTGGAGAATAATGAAGCAACTGTTCCACTAGAAAGGCTCTTGTTAGTTGAGTAGTGGCCTTCATTAATCTCCAACTCTCCATCAATAATGTATAATATAGTAATAAAAAATATCCCCATTCATTTCAATGGTGCATGCCCCTGCAGTCTTCTTTGCCCTTTGTCTTAAAGTGGAGGTCAGTTTCACTGGGGGGAGCATACACCTAACTATGGTGGGGCTCCAATAGTCTTGCATACCATACCACTCAACTGTTTGTGAATACAAGGGATAGCTCTAGAATGTCTGTAACATCTCTAAAAGGTATACTCTCTTTGTTTTGACTGAAAAGTGATATGCAAATCAGGAAAAATTCAAATGTATAAGATTCATCTGTAAATACCCCGGAGCAGTGCATCAGATTTGGGCTTAAACCCACTCAGTTACTAACCATTTTTTTCTGGCTGAAGTTCTGCCCCCCCCCTCAAAATAAAGAACTTTGTCCCAATTTTTCTCCCAAACTCCATTCCATTTAATACCAATCCCCTATGGGTCATGAAGCTACCCAAAGGTGAAGAAACATGAAAAAACACATTAATATTTCAGTCCTTCCTCCTTCTCCAATCCCCCTGTAAAAAAAAATATTTACTTTTACTTACTCGGCCATGTGACCAGAACCTGAAGCCTGGCATAGTGTGCCACAAGCCCAGTTTTCAGCCTGCTCCCCCTATCCTACTGCTAGAAGTGGGATGCAAGTACCGACGATCACCGGTCCCCAACGTGGTCTGTGACCAAGTCACCTCACCAACCAACCCACCCAATCTAGATTGTTTATTTCTTGCTTGGTTGCTGCTGTGGCTGCTGCCGTATTGCACTGATCAAGCCTATGAAGGTCACCCACACTGCTGTCACCACTGCTGTTAAGCGTAGTTTGCAGCTGTGATGGTCTGTGCTGTTTTATCTTTTTGCATGGCGAGCCTAGTAGAGTCAGTAGATAGCCTAACCTTGAGTGAGCTTTTAGCTCACCCTCTGTCCCTTCAGGCACCAGGGGAGCTGGAGACTCACTAAGAGCAGATCAACAAAAATATGCTGCCACAACACTGCTATTGAGAGTTCAGTGCTCACCGAGTCCTCCAAGCTGCAGTGTGCAGTCTGTCTGCTCTGTGGCAGGAAATACAGTGTCACACTTGCAAGACTCATGCACTCTTTCTTGGCTGGAGCTCATCCACATCACATGTGATTGTGCCGCCGCTAATAGGTGGAGATTACACAGTACAGACACAGTCAACTCTGGAGAGTACCTGCGGTGTAAGCACACACAGGCCAGGTAGGAACTTCTTGTACAAAAGATTAAATCCAAATTTAATGTCATTATTGCCATACCATGAGAACAACCTAGGCACAAATGTATGTGGTGGGGGCAGCTGCCTCTGCCCTACATAAATAGCACCACTGCTTTATGGTAGAAATTTATTCTCAGGTGCTAATGCAATGGTTTCCACTGTGTTCTGAGGTACTGTATCTCTATGTTTCATGATGTGTCCTGATCATCATGTGGGTTAGTGTCCCTCATTGTTACTTACTTTGAGTGTCCATTTCCCCTCATTTCAGTGACAAAATGTGAGGTAGGTTGTATACAAAGAGTGCTAAGCATGGCCATGGTGTAAATGCTCAATATAGAATGACAAAGGGAAAGTAAGTGGGATGAAACAGTCATGGAGAAACACATTTGTAGCTCTAAATATGCATGAGGGATTTGCATGGTCCAATACGAAAAGGATAGGCTTCACAACACAGAGGACCTTCTTTGTACATCTGGAATGGGGATGTTGACTGGCTGTATCCTAGGCATCTAATGCAGTAAGCAAGCAATATTTTATAAATTAATGGCAATTTAATGACAAAAATCAAAAGCCACGAAACAGTTTGCAAAAGTATGAGAATTATGGAGTTTACCTAATTTTTATGGGAATCCAAATAAAAATGTGTTTTAATGACTCTAATTGTATAAGAAATAGAAACAGATGTGTTTTTTTAGATGACATTTGTACCAGCTTAGCTCCCGCACACATGGCAAGCATGCAGCATGTGACTCTGATGTGATGTTTAAATGATGTTCACACCTGCGTAACTGCTGCACATATGTCAAGCGTGCAACACACAAACCTGGTGTAATTTTTAGCAGATGTTCACACCAGCTTACATGCTACACACATGTCAAGCTTGCAGCATGCAAACCTGATTTGCTTTTTAGACCTGGTTCGTTTAGGATCACTTTGTGTATGCGATCTGCATGCAAGCATTGCACAATTAAGCATGTGGCATGCATTCTGCATGTAAACAGTGCATCTATATTTCTGTAAGGGATCCTAGGATGTATGCCATCTGGTCCTGTTGCCTTGTCCACTTTCAGTTTTGTGAGTTCCTCCTTGACTCTCTCTTCTGTAAATGGACTGGTGTTCATCTCCATCCCCCTTTGTATGTAATTCCCAGCTGTGGTCCCTGTCCCTCCCCCTTCAGTAAATATGAAACAAAAATATTTATTCAGCATTTCTGCCTTTTCCAGGTCTCCTTCCACACACTCCCCTTCCTTTCTTCTGAGCAGTACAACCCCCGATTTTCTTCTTTCACTAATGTATCTATAAAATGTCTTGTCTCCTTTCTTTACTATCTGCACTAATCTTTCTTCTGTTTGTGCCTTTGCACTCCTAACTGCTTTCCCTGCTTCCTTCAGACAATTTAGGTACACCACTCTATCTTCTTCCTTCTGTGTCTCTATATTTTCTGAAATTCGACCCTTTTGGCCCTTTGTTTCTCTGCTGCATCTTTTGAGAACCATAGTTGTTTCCTCCAATTCTTTCCTTTGCGTCTCAGCCTAATGCAATAGATTGTCACCTCCACTATTACTCCTTATAGGTGTGCCCACTGCTCCTCAACCCCCCCCACCTGTCAATCTCCTCAGTAGGGCTTCTTTGATACTTATATCCAACCTGGCAAAGACTACCCTCCTGAAATCCAAGACCTTTGTCTTTGTGTGGCTTGATTGCAACCCTGTACTGATGTTAAAGCACACTGTGTGGTGATTGTTGGATCCCAGGTGACTTTTCACCCAGACTTATGTGACTCTGTCCCCATTGGTCAGCACCAGGTCCAGGACTGATCAGTCCCTGGTGGGTTCCATCACTAACTGCTTTTTTTTAAATTCAATATACTTTATTGTGCCATTCATCCAGAGGCATTACACAGAGTCTTTAACAAGACTTACAGCAGATTGACTCAAAACCAATTTGAAAATGTAAAAGAACAGAACAATATTCATTTTCTCTGCATCCCCCCAAACCTGCCCCCACCCCCTCTGCCATTGCCACCAGAACAGATAAGTGAGGATCCATGAAATAAATGATAGAACATGGTCAAAGATGCTTGTGCAATGGTCTGTAGGTGGATGTCTGTAAGCTCAATTGCCTATTACCAATGAGACTAAGGGGTCGAGCTGCAAGGAGCAGAAGAAAAGATTAAGACTGTTGCACCATTAAAAGGGTTTGAAAGGTTCCCATACATGTTTAAATCTGACATTGTGGTGGTTTATCCCAGCTATAATTTTCTCAGCTTGCAAGGCAGAAAGGATCTCTTGATACCACTCAGTATAACTGGGGGTGAACAGGTCTAACCAGCATCTCAAGATAACCTTTATGGCCCTAGCCAAGATCAAGGCTATGTGAGCTCTAGCAGAACTGGATACTTTTCCCATGTAGTCTCCGAGAAGACATATTTGTGGTGTAAATACGTTTCATCACTAACTGCTTGAGGTCTGCCCCCTGCAGGGAGTGCAGGATGTGTTGGCTCCTGGCTGAGGCAGCAGCTGGGATGGCCCAATCCATGTCTGGCATATTAAAATCACCCAGCTGCAGTACCTCCCCTTTTGCTTCCATTCTGTGTAATTCATCCACTAGCTCCCGATCTGCCTCCTCCTCCTCCTGAGCTGGAGGCCTGTAGATCACCCCGTGCAGATTGCTGTGCCATTGCTTGGCTCAAGGATGACCCACAGTGCCTCAGCCTCCCTCTGTCTTCCCTGTACCACAGTTGCTTTTATATCATCTTTGACATACAGGGCCACCCCACCCCTTTTTTTTATTTTCCCTATCCCTTCTGAATAGGGCATAACCAGGTACACTTGCCTACCAGTCATGGTTTGCAGTGTACTACATCTCAGATATTGCCACTATATCCAGATCAGTTTCTACCAAAAAGGCCACCAAGTCTGGGACTTTATTTCCCAGACTATGGGCATTTTTAAACATGGCCTTCCATGTTTTACTGCCTACCCTCATTCTATTCCCACTTTTGCCCTCTTGTTTCTTCCTCCCAACTCTGATTTCCTTCTTTGGCTGCCTCCCTTCCTCTTCCATAGCTTCTTCAACTTGTTCAGGTGTACCTGTTCACAGCTTACCCACCTGATGCTTGTTTGTGGCTCCTGTAACCTGTGAGGGTGGGAGGTGGGCTGCTCGAGTCTCCCTGTTCCCTATGCACCCCACCATGGCTAGTTAAAATGCTTGCCAAGGAAGCATTTTATGGTTTCATTGAGAACCAATATTCCCTTTCTGGACAGATGCAGGCCATCATGATACTAGAGAAATTATTCATTATTACATGAGGATTGGAGATTGAGGCTGAAGGGGATCCCAAGACTACCAGGGAAAGTTTTTATGTATGATCATGGCTGGGGGTGCCCTAGACTACCAGGGAAAGTTTTTATGTACGATCAGTGATTGGGGCTGGCAGGGGTCCCTAGGCTACCAGGGAAAGGTTTTATGTACAATTGGGGATCGGGGCTGGGGGTGTGTCCTAGACTACCAGGGAAAGATTTTTGTGTATGATCGGGATTGGGCATTTAACACACCAGGATCAGGACCATGGCACATTGGCACTACCCCCAGAGGACAACTAAGTACACTTAGACCAGCCCACTGCTGGTCTAATGATACTTAGATAGTTGTCCTCTGGGGGAGTTTTTAGAATATTGATTTTAGGGGATATGGCAGCTTGCATCTGCCACAAGTCCCCTAGCACCATGTTGCATACCCTTTTTGTGTGCAAGGCTGGTGCAAGCCCCATTGGGGCATGCAGTCTGTGTTTAATGCAGGCTGCTTTCCAGAATAGCTCCTGGAACATCTTTTGATGTAAGGTGTCACTTGCATCAGACAACTTTGATGCAGGCACCTTGCATCATTCTAAGGCCTTTGAGAATAGGTTCCCCAGTGTTATCCTGTGGGAATTTGCATGTTTCAATTTTTGTGCTTTTTAATATAGTCCGTACATTTTTTTTTGGGGGGGGGGATTAAGTGTTATTGTTGCATTACTCATTAAGACCTTTGCTTTCTTTGAAATATAGATTGTCCCTTAAATCCTAATATTGAGGGAGTTATAGCTTCTTAAATTTCCAATGTTCTCCTATGGGAATTTGCATTTTTAAATGTTTGTGTTTTTTTATATGGCCCCTAGATATTCTTGGGGGGTTTATGTCTTATTCTTGCAGTACACAATTAAAACCTTTGGTTTGATACATAGATTGTCCCTTAACTCCAAATATTAAGGGATTTATGCCATGCTGAAGTTCAAATCTGTAAAATATGTAAAAAAAAACAGTAAGTCCAAAATCCTTTTTCATATCAAGGAATACTTTTTCATATGAAATTAAAAACCCATACAAAAAAGGATCCCTTCAAATAAAAAAAAAAATATTAATAAAACCTCTTACTGCATCTATTCTGTTACTGGTTTAGTTTCTTTCCAGAAAAAAATTAAAAAAACAATTCTCAGAAACCAACACTGGTGAATATTTTTAACATCCCTCCACAAACAAGCATTTGTCAATGCTGAATGTTTGCATGCAGGTATTAGCATTAGAAATGCAGGAGTTAGACAGATGCAGAATAGGAATGGCAGTGAAGTACTGAACTTCACATGAACCCCACCTCCATCCTGTAGAGACGGACAGGATTTGGGATAAGTTTTTGGGTCATCACCCATGATGGCCAAGCCATGTCACCTCACCATATTCTGCAGACACCGACAGGTATTGAGCTGTGCCTTAGGGTGTTTGGCTTTACAGTCACCCCATTCCATAATGACATACGTTGAAATGGGTGCAGCATAGGAGAATGGGGTGAAAGTCTTGGGACAAAGAGTCCAAGGTACACACCGAAGCCTGTCAGTGGCTGGGGGTGGGGGGATACGGCATGAGGCAGCTGGCAATCCAAAAGGGACAATTCCGATGCCTGTCTGTCTGTAATAGTGGTAGATTGCTATGGTTAGAAACCGAATGCTCGTGCATTTGTTGATATTCACAGTACAAATTTTGAACATGGTTTTTGTGACCCCACCTCATGAAAGCATTTGGGGTCTCTTGTCATGAACAGTGGCAGTGTGATTTTGTCAAAATGTCCTGAGAACTGACTTCCAACAGTGACAGTGGCATTCTGCACCACATGTACGAAAACACAGATCTGGCAGGATGTCAAGAATGACAGCTGTACCATCCATAGGGAGGTATGAAGAGATGGCAATATTGAAAATGTGTGGTGGGAATATAAAAATGTTTGCAGTTCTGAGCATACATGGAAACCGCGCAATGCATGTGCATAACACAATCATTTTACGGAGTTTCATCACCAGATTTTCAACATAGGCATATAATGACCTGTGGTCATGAACAGTGTCACTGTGATTTTGTTACCGTGTCCTGAACCCTGATTTCCCACAGCAACCATGGTATTCTAAGCCGGAAGTGCAAAAACACATTTCGACCAGGATGTGAAAAATGACAGCTGTACTGTTCATAAGGAGGTGTGGAAAATGGCAATGTTGAAAATCTGGAGTGAAAATATTACAAATGTGCAGTTATAAGCATGCGTAGAAACTGCACAATGCACGCTCGTAACACAGTCATTTTATGGACTTTCATCACAAAATTTTCAACATAGCCATTTTAGGACCTCTGCTAATGAACAGTGTCACTGTGATTTTTGTAATGTGTCTGAAACAGTGATTTCCTGCAGCGACCATGCCATTCTGTGCTGGAAGTGCGAAAAACACATTTTGGGCAGGATGTGAAAAATGACAGATGTACTGTTCATAAGGAGGTGCGGAAAAATGGCAATGTAGCCAATCTGGATTGAGAATATTGCAAATATGCGAAGGTACGAGCGTGCATAGAAATTGAGCAACACATGCTCGTAACACACTCATTTTATGAACTTTTCTCACCGAATTTTCAACATAGACATTTTAGGACCTCTGCTAATGAACATTGTCACTGTGATTTTCTTAATCTGTCCCAAACATTGATTTCGTACACCGTCTATGCCATTGTGCGCTGCACGCGCAGAAACACATTTTGGGTGAGATGTGAAAAATGACAGTTGTGCTGCTCATAAGTAGGTGTGATAAAATGGCAATGTTGGAAATGTGGACTGCAAATATTAAAAATGCAGGCAGTTACGAGCGTGTGTAGGAACTGCGCAACGCAAGCTCGTAAAACAGTCATTTGTAGGAATTTTTCCACCAAATGTTCATCATAGCCATTTTAAGACCTCTGCTAATGAACAGTGTCACTGATTTTCTTAATCTGTCCCAGACATTGATTTCATACACCGAATGCGCCATTGTGCGTTACTTGCATGGAAACACATTTTGGGCAAGATCTGAAAAATGACAGCTGTACTGCCCATACAGTATATAGGTGCGATAAAATGGCAATGTTGAAAATCTGGACTGCAAATATTAAAAATGTGTGCAGATACGAGCATGCATAGGAACTACGCAACGAACGCTCGTAAAACAGTCATTTTTAGGAATTTTTCCACCAAATATTCAATATAGCCATTTTAAGACCTCTGCTCATGAACAGTGTCACTGTGATGTTCTTAATCTATTCCAAACATTGATTTTGCACACCGAATGCGCCATTGTGTGCTACATGCGTGGAAACACATTTTGGGCAAGATGTGAAAAACAACAGCTGTACTGCTCATAAGCAGGTGTGATAAAATGGCAATGTTGAAAATCTGGAGTGCAAATGTTACAAATTTGCAAAGTTACAAGCGTGCGTAGGAACTGTGCAACACACGCTCATAGCACTGTCATTTTTAGGAATTTTTTCACCAAATTTTCAACATAGCCATTTTAAGACCTGTACTCATGAACAGTGTCACTGTGATTTTCTTAATCTGTCCCAAACATTGACTTCACACACCAACTGCGCCATTGCGTGCTACATGTGTGGAAACACATTTTGGGTGAGATGTGAAAAATGACAGCTGTACGGCTCATAAGTAGGTGTGCTAAAATGGCAATGTTGAAAATCTGGAGTGCAAATGTTACAAATTCGCGAACTTACGAGCGTGCATAGGAACTGTGCAACGGACGCTCATAAAACAGTCATTTTTATGAATTTTTTCCACCAAATTTGCAACACTGTCACTGTCGTTTCCTAAATCGGTCCCGGAAAGGTGATTCCACGCAGTGACCATGAAATCACACTTCGGGCCCAATTAACGCCATGACAGTGACAGAATTCATGAGGAGGGGTCCCAAAAACTCCATGTCAAAAATTTGGTGCCAAAATTCCAGAGATATGTTAACAAGTTGAAAAAAACCCAGTCTATCCCATTATACAGCTTACCGGCATTTTCTCAGTTCGCAGTCGGCTTTGAAGAGTGCAGATGTGTTCCCGGTCCACCAAAAATCGTTGTGCCAGACTCCAGAGGTAAGTATGGGGTGAGGGGGTGTGGGGAGGCAGGGTGCACAGTGGGTGTGGGTGGGTGCAGGTTGTGGGGGAAGGAGGGGCCAGGGAGAGCACGAGGGACCATTTTTGTTTTACAGGTTGTAAAAAAAGAAATCATTGCAGGAAGGTTTTTCCTTTGCAGGGGGCATTGGGCATGCTGGGGTGGGCTTCCAGCGTGCCACCTAAACATTGTTCTTTTGGGGGGTGTAGCTGATGGGGATTGGGCACCCCCATCGGTACAAAAGCAGGGGGGATGCAAGAGCCGAGGGGGATTGGGCACCCCCTTGGTCTCTCATGTTACTCTTTGAGGTGGTTGATGCTGACAGGGAGTGGGTTCCCCCATCGGCAAGTCAACACTGGGGATGGATGCTGACGGGGATTGAGGCCCCCGTCGGCAAAAACACACACATGTGGGATGAGGCACATGCTGCCGAGGGGGACTGGGCACCCCCTCGGCACTATGGCTCTTTGATATTGTTTGTGAACATGGTGGCAATGTGCCTTGTTCACAAACAATATCACACCAGCAATGCTCCGCCCAGCAATGACGGGTCGCTCCCTCATTGCAGCAATCACTGAGGCTGCAATGATGAGGTGGCCTGTGATTGCTGTGGTGAAAAAGTTAGAACTTGGTGCACCTTCTGGAAGCCAGTGTCATCAGCACACTGTGCCTCCATTGGTGCACCAAGGCCAGACCCCCAAATGTAATGCTGCTGTTGGATGCTACACTGCTGTGCCTCCCTGACCCGCTTCTCTCTTAAGCTGTCACATAATGTTTCTTGTGCATGCGCAAGCAAATGTAAAAAGGAGACAGGTAAATATGTCACCATTAAAACCAGATAGAGCATCAGTGGCCAATCTCTCATCCTAACAGAAAGTAGGTGAATATGTCACAAGCGATATCTGAAGCACCATTATTGGCCAATCCTTGCTCCTCCCCCCAAAAAAAGAGACTGCTAAATGCCCCCCCACAGCCCCTACTTGCATACTGTGTGACCCTGAGCAAGTCACTTAACTTCCCTGTTCTCCCAGGTTGTACCTGTAAACAAGCTTACAGTTGAGTGTGTCTCACCTGGCTAAACAATTGGAATGTAGCAGATGCAATATTCAGAGAACCTTCAATGGACCATCCCTGCCCCCCCAACTGGGAAACAGATGAACTGCTCACAAGCAATACACAGGTAACATCAGTGGCTAATCCTGTCCCTTAAAATAAAACAAGCCTTTGTCAATGCCAAATGTTTGCTTGCTGGTATGGGACTTGGTAGTGCAGAAGTTAATATCAACCCCCACCGCACACTGCAGAGAATGACAGGCATTTGGGGGTGTGCCTTTGGGTCATCATCCATAACGCTCATGCCATTCCACCTCACTCCACCCTGCAGACACTAACAGGTGTTGTGGTGTGCTTTGGGGGTCTTCAGCCCTTATGCTCACCCCATTCCATAAGGAAATAAGCTGAGATGGGTGTAGTAGAGGAGAATGGGGTGAACATTAGGGCCGAAGACTCCAAGGTACACCTCGGTGCCTGTCACTGGCTAGAGGGTGGAGGTGGGGGTGGAATGGCGTGAACATTATGGACGATGACCCCAAGTCACTCCCCTGTTGCCTGTCAGACTCTACAGGGTGGAGCGTTTGTTGATATTTTGGCTCCAAATTTTCAACATGGGCTTTTTGGGACCCCACATCATAAACAGTGGCACTACAATTTTGTTACTCAATCCCAAAAAGTGATTTCGTACAGCAACTGTGTCATTCAGTGCCGCAGGTGCAAAAACATATTTTGGACAGGTTGTGAAAAATGACAGCTGTACTGTTCATGAGGAGGTGTGAAAAATGGCAATGTTGAAAATCTGGAGTGAAAATAATAAAAATTGGCAAAGTTATGGACGTGTGTTGAAATTGTGCAATGCACTATCATAACACAGTCATTTAGGGAATTTTTTCACCAAATTTGCAACATGGGTTTTTTGAGACTCCACCTCATGAACAGTAGCACTGTTGTTTTGTTAATCAATCCCAAAAGGTGATTCCGCACTGCAACCACGCAGCAACCATGAAATCACCTTTCAGGACAGAGTAACCAAATGACAGTGACAGCGTTCACGAGATGGGGTCCCAAGAACCCCATGTTTAAAATTTAGTGCCAAAATTCCTAAAAATGGCTGAGATATCAACCTAAGTTGAAACCCCCATTGACTCCCATTATACAGCTTCCTGTCATTTTTTCAGTTTGCCAGTCGGCTTTGAAGAGTGCAGACACATCCCAATCCATAGAAGATCGCGTCTCCCAAACTCCAGAGGTAAGTATTGGGTAAGGCGGAGTGCAGGGAGGTGGGTCCCCGGGGGAGGAAGGGGGAGATGATTAGGACGCTTTTACAGGTGAAAAGACTTCAGGGATGGTTTTCTTTTATTTTCAGGTTAAAAATTAAATACATTTAGGCCCACTAGGGTGGGCTGCTAGTGTTCCAATAGTGTGTGTGTGGAGGCATGTCAACACAGGATTGGGCACACACCTGATGTCAGCACTTGAAATATTTGGGTGGGTGGGTGGGGTCATCTGACACTGGAAGTGGGCATCCCGGTATCAGAAACATAAAAAAATTATTTTGGCACACTGGGGTGGGCTCCCAGTGTGTCACATTAATGGGGGGGATACATGCCAACACAGGGACTGGGCACCCTGATGTTGGCTTTCCAGGGAGTGTGTGGTGGGCAGCAGGAGCTGCCAATGTGGAAAGCCGCAATGCAGCTCATTTATTTATTTATTGAAATGGTTCACCAGGAAAGGCACACCAAACAAACAAGTTGCTTGTGGAGCAAGGGGGACAACAAGAACCATAACTATGGCCATGTGCATTATTGTGCATTGTAATGCACATGGCCGGAGTCTTGTCAGCTGCTGCCAACAGAAAGAAGGTACGTCTGTGTGCTTGGTTGCAAGGGAGGGGGAAGATCCCACTGCAGTGACAAAACTGTCCCTCATTGCAGTGGCAGATTTCTTTCAAGTGCGGTCCTCTCTCTCAAACTGCTGTCATAGACAGCTTGACAATTCATTAGTGCCTGGGGGATGAGCCCCATAAAGTGTCCACTCATAACCATCCCTGATTGGAGTGGCACTTTTCTTTCAAGTGCAGGCTGCTTGTCTCAAACGTCTGTCATAGACAGCTCGACGATTCATTGATGCCTGAGGGACAGGCTCCATAAAGTGTCAACTGTACTGGGCAGAACACTCACACACCTCTAAAATGTCATACTATCCCAAGATGTTTCTTGCACATGAGCAGTGTGCATGTGAGCAAACAAACATAGAAAGGTGAATGTTTCAAACATAACACTCAGAGCACCATCACTGGCCAGTCCCTGCCTCCTCACAGGAGACAGGTAAATGTACCAAAAGCAATATCCAGAACACCATCAGTGGCCAATCCATGCTCCTTCCCTTAAATGAAGACAGGTTAATGTGCCAAAAGCAATACCTGGAGCCCACAGTGGCCAATCCCTTCCCCTTCCCCATAACAGGTATGTGTTGAAAACAATAGTCAGGGCATGAGCAGTGGACAATCCTTTCCCCTCCCTCACAAATAAGAACTATGAATGTGCTGCAAGTAATAACTATAACACCATTAGTAGCCAGACCCTGCCACAACCCTCCATGCCTTCAACAGGAGACAGGTGAATGTGTCACAAGCAAAACACAGAGCACCATCAGTGATCATTGTGCCCCCACCTCATTAGGAGATAGGTGAATGCTTCACAAGATACACCTGATGGACCATCAATGACCAATCCCCCCATAGGAAACAGATGAATATGTCGCTAGCGATACCTGGGACACTATCAGTGAATATCTCCCCCACCAACAGAAGATAGGTGAATGTTTCACTAGCAATACCTGAAGAAAATTTGTCACCAACCCCACCTACCAGCAGAATGTATCTGAAGAAATATGTGGAGCAGCATCAGCAGCATCAGAGGCCAATTCCTGCTACTCGCCCCAACACGAGACAGATGAAGGTGTCACGAGAATTATCCAGTGTGTCAAAAGCAATAACTGGAGAATCACTGGTGGCCAATGTCTGCTCCACCCCCCAATAGGAGACAAGTGAATGATGAGATGCCTAGAGTGCCAACATTGCCACCGTCACATCCCACCCCCAAAAGAGACTGGATAACAGTACCTGGAGCACCAGTACAGTGACCAACTGGGGGGATGAACCAGACTATTTGGGGGTTGATTGGCCACTGGTGCAGCTTCTCCGAATACATCATAGGTAAATGTGTCATGAGTAACAACTTGACAGCATCAGTACCAACCCTCAGTATATCTGACACTATAAAGGGGATGTTACAAGAGACAAGAATGACAGAAGCTGATCCAGATACCTTAGCTTCCATGCAGCTGAGCTGTTGCTGTCCCACATCTGGGAGTGGGTGAGCCGCTTGTCTGGGGATCTCTCGATTGCCTTTGTGATCGGAAAGCTTACCTTAGGCATTCTGCTATGACATCTTACCTGCCTTGTGGAGGGGTTGTTAACCAAGCTTGGCTCCTCCCAGGCCAGTGCACTGATCCTGCACTGACTCCCTCCTCTGCTGTTCTTGTCCCCATCCACACTGATCTTGGCACATGGTGGCAAGCTGCCCTCCTCTCCTTCTGTGAAGTCTGAGTGGGGGAGTGCCACAGGTGCATGATAGGGCCAGCTCTGGGGCTCAAAATGTGGATCAGAGTCCACCTGATATGTGATTGATCCTGCCAGCTCCTCATCCATTATCCGCATCTCTGGGGTGTCTGCTGGAGTGAAAAAGGGGGACAGCAAAGCCAATACTGCAGTCCTAACAACATCAAATCAATAATCAATGCAGCTTCCTCCTATCCCAAGATAACTGCAGAATAAATGCAAATTGACAAATGGGGGCACACCTGTTGTTCATGAAACTAACATTTGCAAGGAGTCAGTAAGCAGCAGCCCCCAGCTACCCAGTCACAGCTGTGACCTCTAGTGACCACATTCGGTGGTGATGGCTGGGTGCAGAAACTCTCCATAGTGGCGATGCATGGATGTGGAAATTTTTGAGGGAGAGTGTTTAAAATTTAAAAAAATTATCAGATTTCTACAGTAGCTGCAGCAGCCGGGTATCTATTCTTAAATCAGGTTTTGATTTTTTTGTTTTTGGGGGAGGAGGGGTGCAGATAGTGTGAGGCATGTACAGTATGTAGGGGCATGCAGAGATGCCAGTGTGTGTAGCGTGACTCAGTGTGTATATTTCTGTGTGCCATTAGAGTGCATATGTGTGCCTATGTGTAGGATGTGTGTCTGCAGTATGGAAGGAGGAGTTGCTGGAGCCATGCAACCCCCACCCTTCAGGACGGCTACCTGGCTGTTTCTGGGAGCGTTTGTGTAAGCAGGAGGACATTTTGGTGCATTTGTGGCTTTTGTTAACATTTTTATTGGTTTCAATGAGTATAACATCATAACAGGTCATAAACATACATAGCAAGTGATTCATAAAGTACATGGTGGTTTCTTGAGAATAAGGTATGCACTCTACAGTAGTAAACCTATAAGGATTAAAAACCATGAAGCAGCATACATTCTACTTACTAGACTATGGCAAATACTGGTCCATATGGAGAGATAAGGGTATGTAATCAGGTCAGGGACCTTCAAGGCTTCCTGATTGATCCTGCAAGGGCATACCTACTTGCATCATATCAGTACAGTTGGTGCCACATTAGGCGGAAGTGGTTACTGCGGACATACACTTTCCACAGACAGAATCTAGCTGACAAAATCAAACTGCATTGCCGCAATGTAAAAAACCCTGGCTAATGCAGACTATGCACTCCACCTACCACGGACAGTAAAATACGTCAAAAGTGCATATTTTATCACCGAGTTACAGCTTGACAGATTGCAGGCAGTTCAGTTGCTCAATGCATCAAGTGTTAACGGGGCACATATAAAAAGCTGTCACATCCATTATCACTATTCACACCCTTACCTTACCTTACCATGTCTGCTCACTTTTGCTTTAGACTGTGCACCCTTATGGAAAATGGGGCCGAACTGACTGCAGTAGAGCATGTCAAATGCATAACCCTGCTTGATGCGGTTATGTTTTTCAAGACTGCCTGGGACTCTGTCTCCAAACAGAAAATTTAAAACTGCTGTTGAAAGGGAGACTTTGCACACAGAGACTTTGCTGCCACAGATGGTAATGAAGATCCAGTCTCTGTTGCCACTGATGAAGACATGTTCCTGGCTCCTGATGGGCTGTCTGAAATAGAGTAGGAAGGTCTGCCCAGATTAGGAAGGAATACAAACATACGAATATGCAAAATTGCCAGCAGATACAGGTCATTTGGTCTATCTAGTCTGCCCAAGTGTGCAGCATTTCAGTCCATAGACTGCAGCTTCCTCCCTCCCTCATATGCCCTCCCCCCATCTTGCACCCCTCCTGGTTTGTACCCTCCCCTTGAATGTGTCCCAGCCTCTCTTGAAGCCCCCAACACTCTGCAGCGACACGACTTCCTCTGGCAAAGGGTTCCACCCTGCCACCACCCTTTCTCTGAAATAGTGCCTCCTTCGTTCTCTCTTGAGCCTACCCCCTTCCAACTTCATAGAATGTCCCCTTGTTTCCCTTCTGCCCCTTCAGATGGAGCATACACCCAGTGTCTACTCTGTTCAAACCCTTTAGATACTTAATGGTCTCAACCATATCCCCTCTTTCCCTTCTTTCCTTCATGGTATACATATTGAGCTCTTTCAGTCTCTCCTCATATGGTCTGTCCCCCAACCACAGGATCAGAGGATCATTTTTGTTGTCCTGCACTGTACCCACTCCAGTAGTCTGATGTCCCTTTTCAAGTAGGGGTGCCAGAATTGCATGCAGTACTCTTGGTGCGGTCTCACCAGGGACCTGTTCAGGGGCAAGATGACCTCCACACTCCTGGAAGTAAACTCCCTTGTTATGCAACCTAGCATCCTGTTTGCCTTCACTGCTGCCTTCCTGCACTGAGCAGAGTGGTTCATCTCCCTGGTTACCAGCACTCACAGATTCTTCTCCTCCCTGGATTTTGTTAACAGGACACCCTCCAGCCAGTAATTGTGTCCTGGGTTCTTACCTCCTAAATGCACCACTTTGCATTTCTTGACATTGAAACCAAATTGCTAAGTGTGAGACCATTGCTCCAGTCTTGCCAAATCCTGCTGAAGTACATTTGCTCCCTCCCCTCCATCTACCTTGGCACAGATCTTTGTGTCATCTGCAGAGAGACTGATCTTGCTCTTACAGAATGACCCTGAACCCAAGCAAGAGCAAGACGAAATTACTCAGGTTCTGTAATTTATGCTGCCAGCTCCCACTCCACATGAGGATATCCCTGAAGGTGCAGAGGAGGAAGATGAAAAAGAAAATCCTATAGAGTCCTACAGTGATGTTAGGCAGGCATTGCATGTTCTTCACCTGACAATGTCATGACGGTCAGATATCCAACCTGATTGGGACCTCCTTCAACATACAGAAAAAGGATGGCAGAAGTATGGATCCATGCCATCAAAGCAAACAACCATAACATTGTTTTTTTTAACAAACAGTGAACTTTAAAAAAAAAAAAAATCAAAGTTTTAAATCACCCGCACAAGTCCCCACCATTTCACACTCCGCACACCAAGCACTGGAAGCCTAGAACAAATAAAGGTGAACACGCAGTGTAAAGCACAGCACAGTACAGAAAACACTGAAGCCCTAAGGTACTGAAGAACTATACACAGTACTGTACAAAAAAAAAACCACACAGTACATGTAAGCAGTTTTCTCAATGAATGCTACATATTAGTGCTAAGTAACAGCGCAAGCTGTAATAAAGCTGCGATCTCAGTTTTCTCTTCACCAGTGATTGCGGACAGCTCTTTGGGTAGACAATAAGTGTGTGCACAGAACAGTCCACATTTAGTGGCATGCACTGTATTGCTGATTGGATTCTGTAACAGATCAGAGATAACCACAAAGCATATCAGAACACTAAACCTAAAAAAAAAAACATAACTAAGCTAACTGCACTGTTTGAGAGACATTATAAGCAGAACTTAGAGAGTTGAGTAACTGTGTGGAGTAACACGGCCTATAGAATTTTCTAAAGTTTATATAGTTGGTGACAGAGACCAGGGTGGGAGATAATCAATCTTTGGGGAACAGTGGGTTATCCATTGTTTATCCTACACCATTGGAAGTATTATTGAATGTCACGTATGGTCCCCAGCAGGTGAAGAATTTGGCCATCTGGTTTAGCATGGAGCGAGGCAGTCTGTCTTGCTCAGCTAATTTAGTAAGGGATGAAAATATCTCCCCGATAATGGGAATCAGGGTACTACACCATTTACACAAAAGAAATCTTTTTGATTGCATGGCTAGTAAGTTGAATCGTCTGAATTCAGGTTGTGTCACATGCAATGTTACTGGCAATATATCGTGCAAAAGGAGTGGAGCAGATACTGGAATCTGTTTAGGGAGCACTGTAATACCTAAATGGCATATCTGCCTCCAGAAGGTCTGGAGTAGAAATGCAGTGAATTTAAATTTCGCTGGCGAAGTGAACGCGAAGTGGGCACTTCATGTTGTTACTCCGCTTTGCAGAATGGCCAGCATGAAATGCCCACTTTGTCTTGTTATTATTACTTTGCATTGTCATTTCGCCTTAACGCAAAGTAAGGTGGAGTGACAACAATATTGGCATCCCCCCACACACACAGTCTCTACAATTAATGTGTTTCCCCAAAATACTACTGCCGTCTTGTCTCCAGAAAATTCCCCAGTGCTGATGAAGTGAAATGAGAGCGTAACAAGAAATGCAAAGTCTCCCAGAATTAATGGCACACTAAGTCATCTGGGCAGTGGTCAGACATAGTCACCAGAATTAATGTTCATCCCAAAATGCTATTGTCTTGTGCCCAGAAAATTCCTCAGTGCTGACCAAGTGAAATGAGAGTGTAACAAGACATGCAAAGTCTCCCATCTTAGAGATGCAGCAAATTTAAATTCCGCCAGTGAAGTGCCCGCAAAATGGGTACTTTGCATTGTCACTTTGCTACACAGAGTGGACAGCATGAAATGCCCACTTCTCTCGTCATTGTGATTGTGACTTCTCATTGTCATTCCGCCTTAACCTGAAGTAAGGTAGAGTGACAACAATATTGGCAGCCCTCGGGCCTCCACACATCACATGGCTTACAGTACTGTAACTCACATGCTGTAGAAGAACGCGAATGCCTACAGCTGTAGTTCCCCAATGGCAATCACCTTTATCACAAATAGAGATGCAGCAAATTTAAATTCCACCAGCAAAGTGCCAGCAAAGTGGGCACTTCACATTGTCACCCTGTGGCCAATGCAAAAGGCTCACTTCACCTAGTAATTATTGCTTTGTGTTATCTTTCTGCCTTAACTCGAAGTAAGGTGATGTGACACCAATATTTGGCAGCCCTTCACACACACAGTCACCAAAATTAATGTGCATCCCCAAAATGCTCATGTCTTGTGTCCAGAAAACTCCCCCGTACTGAGGAAGTGTAATGATGGCACAGGAAATGCAAAGTCTCACATAATTAATAGAACACACAGATGTCATGCATTCAGTAGTCACACACAGTCACCAAAATTAATGTGCATCCCCAAAATGCTGCTGAGAGAGTAACAAGAAATGCGAAGTCTCTCAGAATTAATGGTGCACTCTGTCATGTGTGCAGTGGTCGCAGACAGTCACCAGATTTAATTTAATTCCTCAAAATGCTACTGTCTTGTGTCCAGAAAATTACCTAGTGCTGATGAAGTGAAATGAGAGGGTAACAAAAACTGCAAAGTCTCCCAGAATTAATGAATGGTGCACTCTGTCATGTGTGCAGTGGTCACACACAGTCACCAGAATTAATGAGCATCCCAAAAATGCTACTGTCTTATGTCCAGAAAATTCCCCAGTGCTGACGAAGTGAAATGAGAGTGTAAGAAGAAATGCAAAGTCTCCTAGAATTAATGGTGTACTACAAACGCACAGACAGATTAAGATTGTGCTGTGCACTCAAGACGCAGATGCAAAGGCACAACAACACCTAACCAGTACTCATAAGTCAAAACTCCAGATCTGGAAAAGAATACCTTTTGCCGGTTTTGTTGGGGGGTGGGGGGTAGTGCACAGCAGTAACAAACAGTCCACAACCAGTAAAGATACCACAAAGCAGTATAAACAATTCATGCAGGTGTGGTGGATAGCAGGTTCACGCTGCTGCGGTTACTCTGTGGCACAATAACAGGTGTCTTATTTAATGGCACGCATCACACACACACTCACACACACTACAAGTAATGCATAGCAAATTGAAGACCTTTAGTAATATAACCAAATGTTTTAAACAAACTGAAATTATACACTGCTGTATCACAACAATCAGAAAAAAAATGTCAAGAATTACTAAAAGTATTACTGTGCGTACATTAACACAGTTGTACAAGAAAAATATAACCAAAACAGAAAAGACTGCCTTTTTCTCCCAGTTACTCTACCAACACTACAGATACGCCCCATCCCCAAAGCACACTTCACAGTACACAGACTGACTGTTCTAAATTAACATTCAAAATCCACACACAAACAATAAACACTCGATAATATGAGCACAGGAGGGTTTCCTATACTCGAAGTAGTAAACTGTGGGTAAAAAAAATAGCTCAGAAAGACTTAAGAGCTTTTAGAGGATTTGAATTGCAGAGCTCTGAGAGGAAACTGTCTCCCTCTTCCACTATACACACACTACACAGAACTGAGGCTGTGCAGAACAATCTAGAGCCCATGTGACCTGCAATCCCACATGCACTGCAAAATTCTCCTTTGGAGCTCAAGAACAAGGCAGAGTAAGGCGAAGTAAGGCGTAGTACATTGATTTCGATGTACTTCACCTTAAAATTGGTGAAGAAGTGGCTTGGGGAAGGTGGAATAATGTGAAGTCATTGTTTTCAATGGACTTAGCCTTCCCCATTATAACGCAAAATACTCTGCTTCACGTTGTGGAGCACTTCACGGACTTCGTGTTACTCCACAAATCACTTCGCAGAGTGAATTTCAGCCACTTTGCCCACCACTAGTCTGGAGTTTGTATCATGACCAAAGGATGTGGTAGAGATCCCCCCCACAACTGGCACCGCCAACATTTATCTTGATCAAGCAGTTTGGTAGCACAGAGCACCACAGGGATCCTGTACCATGAGTGTAGTATTTTATTTTGAATTAACTGGCTGCAGGTGTCTTTAAGCAGATTATGGGCATTATGCCAAGCTTGTGACCACTGTTCTTCAGTAGTACCACATCCCCAAAACTTCTGATATCTGGCTTTAGATTCTCCTGATTGACTGTAGGAAGGGAGTCCCTTAGGTTGGAGTAAATCTTACTGGCCAGCCCTCTAGAAACAGATAGCCACTTGCTTAGAGTTTTATTTGCTAATGGAGAATTCAGACCCTGGAGCAGTGCCCTAACGGCCTCCCTGATTTGTAGATACCACCAGAAGTCCTTGTGTTGAAGGTCTCACTTACATTGAATAGCTTGAAATGCTGCCACTGACTCAGCTTCAGGGTCCCAAATATGTTTGAGGAAGAGAATGCCCTTATTAGCCCAATGTGGATAAGAAACATGCTTATTATCTATCAGGATATGCGGGTTATTCTTTAAGGGATATGAGATAATGGTACTTGAGTGGAGCCTAATCTGTGGTGCATCCATGCTCAGTGCCTGACAGAGGGAGTTATTCTGGGGTGGGATGGGTGTTGTTTTCCTGTGGGTAGATATAGAAGAGAAGCAGCTGAGCAAACATCTCCCAAGGTCAGTTCCATGTGGAGCCATTGATGAGCTTGATCAGTGCAGTGGTTGAACCAGTAAATTGTATGGACTGCTTGAAAGGCATACTTATACCCCTCTATTCAAAGCAAAAAAAATATATCCTCCAAGTTTCCAGTGGAACTGCAATTTACTGAGATTAAGCCTGGGTTTTTCGCCCTCCCATAGAAAATCCCTGAATAATTTGCCAATCTGGAAACTAAGCCTGAGGTAGGGTTAAGGGATAGGAGTAAGTAGATAAGAATTTGGGGGCAGTAATCATCTTAATAGCTGCAATTTTACCTGCTATGGTAAGCTTCAGTAATCAAATTCTGCCTTGCAGGCATATATTAAGTGCTAATAATCGATTTCCCATAACTTCTCAAAGTGTGGGACTATTTTAATGCCCAAATATGTGATTCCTTCTACTGTCCATTGCAGTCCAGAACTTGCAGCTATACTTGACTGACAGAACTGATTTAGGGGCATAATCTATGTTTTGGAAAGGTTTATCCTTATGCCTGACAAACTGGTGAAGGAATTTTAACAGGGATAGCAGTGGTTTTAAGGAATGTTGTAAATCTGCTAATGGGACGAGCAAGTCAACAGCATATATGGGGGTAGGATAATTCTGTTACCCACCTTCAGCCTGATGACTTCTGAGTGTTGCCAAATGGCAGTTGCAAGGGGTTCCACTGCCAGTACAACTAATAGAGGGGAGGGAGGACACCCCTAATGAGTACTCCTTCCTAAATGAAATGGAGCTGGGAGCAGGCAATTGGTAGCAACCCTAGCAGTGGGAGGCAAAGCAAAGTGCCTGCACCTAGGCCAAAAATCTGTCTCCAAAACCCAGGTTGGATAAGACACACTGAAGAAAATTCCATTCAAGGAAATCAAAGGCCTTCTAAAAGTCCACTGCGAGGGCAGCTGCTGGGGATTGTAGGCCTCGTGCAGAGTACATAAGATTTATCAGGGATCTATTGTGATCTGCGCTGTATCTTCCAGGCATGACGCCAACTTGGGAAGCATGTATAAGTGTGGACAGCAGTAAACTCAGACTGTTCGCAAGAACCTTTGCATAAATCCAAGTCCACTTTGGCCAGACTGTTTCCCCTCTTCCACTCCTTCTGCTGGTTTGCCTTATCCTGTCCTTCCTGTACTCACCACTGTTCTCTGTACTCTGATCTCTCGCTCCCCTTCTTGGTAAATCGCAGCCTAATCCACTGTGCCTCTTCATCTCTAAATTCTGGCTGTCCTCCCTCCTCCCTCCTCCCTTATCTCAATTCTTTTCTCTCCCCCATGCCTCCTTCCTCTTACTCTCTCCATAACTCCCCCTCTCCTCTTCACTACCTCTAAATCCATTCACACTCTCTTTTGTCCTCTCCTTCCCCCTCTCTCCCTACTTCTCCTTTTTTTCTCCTCCTTCATTTATATCTATCTTTCTTGTTTAGCAATTTGCCATTTATGTTACAGTATGTGATGTACATAGGCATGCATTTTGCTTATCAGATTACTGTGCTTTGCTTGCACTGTGCATTTATTCCCACCCCAGTTCCCCAAGGACACATCTGGAAACAAGCTTTATGGCACAGTATGTATTTCCTAGTTAACTTTTTCTATAAATAAACAAATCTTGCTCTCTGCATTAATAATCGAGATTGGCCTATAACTTCCAGCGAGCATAGGGTCTTTACCCTTTTTGTCAGAACTGTATTGTAATAACAGCTTCCCTAAGAGTAGGCAGATCCATGACACCAGTTCGACAAAAAATATGTCAACCAACATCACAGCAACTGATTTATGTCGACCGCAAGTTGCGGCAGACATAAATCCATCAAATGAACTTTTTTTTTATACTTTATTTTCTGGTTTTCCATATGTAAACACACATGTTAGTTACATACCCAAGACATTCCAAATACATTTTTTATAACACAGGTAGGAAACACCCACCTTTAATCAAAGGATAGATGCTTCTCGGATATATTGATACCACATTGAGGGGTATACTAAAAAACTATGCAAAGCATTCTAAAGTAATTCTAGCTCTGAGCTGTGTTACTGAGCCCAAGAGCAGTGTGACTAATTGCAATATACTTAAAAGTTCGTTGGAGAGTCCAAAAAATCGTGTCCCACATTGAGACTTGATGCGTCACACTAACATCTAAAGAAATATAAATGACCTTATTTTGCTATAGGCAGCATTATCCTTACACAGTGCCCCAAACTATTGAAAATAAAAAAAAAACATTAATTATATGATTAACTAGCAATCGATCCACCTACAATAACTTATAGAGCTATTAAATAAGTAGCTTCACTGATCATGTTCTATTAGCTTAATTATTTTACTGCAAAAGCCATACTAAACCAGGAACATAACAAGCATTTGTCAATGCCGAATGTTTGCTTGCTGGCATTGGCAGTGGTAGTGTAGAAGTTACAGAGCTGCGTAATAGGAATGGCAGTGAAGTATTGAACTGAAGCCAACCCCACCACTACCCTGCAGAGAGTGACAGGCATTGGGGTGTGCGTTTGGGTCATTTGTAGGAATTTTTTCACCAAATTTTCAACATAGCCATTTTAAGACCTCTGCTCATGAATAGTGTCACTGTGATTTTCTTAATTTGTCCCAATATAATTTCAAGACACCAACTGCGCCATTGTGCGCTACATGTATGGAAACACATTTTGGGTGAGATATGAAAATGACAGCTGTACTACTCATAAGAAGGTGTGGCAAAATGGCAATGTTGAAAATCTGGAGTGAACATATTGAAAAGTTCGCAAACTTACGAGCGTGCGTAGGAACTGTACAACGCACGCTCGTAAAACAGTCATTTTTTGGAATTTTTTCACCAAATTTTCAACATAGCCATTTTAAGGCCTCAGCTTATGAACAGTGTCACTGTGATTTTCTTAATTTGTCCCGTACATTGATTTCGCACACCAACTGTGCCATTGTGCGCTAATATGGGCGAAAAACATGTTTTGGGTGAGATGTGAAAATGACAGCTGTACTACTCATAAGAAGGTGTGGTAAAATGGCAATGTTGAAAATCTGGAGTGAAAATATTGAAAGTCAGAACTTACGAAAAGCTAGGAACTGCAACGCACACTCATAAAACAGTCATTTTTAGGAATATTTTCACCAAATTTTCAACATGTAGTTTTGGGACCCCTTCATGAATGATTCACTGTCATGGTGTTATTCAGGCCCAAAGGGTGATTTCACTGTCACTGCGCAGTCACTGCGGGAATCACCTTCGCCCGAAAACGCCATGACAGTGACATCATTCATGAGAAGGGGTCCCAAAAACCCATGTTGAAAATTTGGTGCAAAATTCCAAAAATGCCTGAGATATGCACAAAGTTGAAACCCCTATCTAGCCCATTATACAGCTTACCTGCATTTCCTCAGTTCACGGTCGGCTTTGAAGAGTGCAGACGTGTTCCCGGTCCACGAAGATCATCGCGCCGAGGTCCAGTAGGTATGGGGTGAGGGGGTTGAGGGGTGGGGAGGCAGGGTGCCAGTGGTGGGTGTGGGTTGTGGGAGGGTGAGCTGGGAGACTACGTGGGACCGCTTTTATTTTCCAGGTTTAAAAAAAAATTAGACGACGCTGGACATTTGCCACGCTTGGGGTGGGCTCAGTGGCACAAGGACGTGGGATGTCAGCCGACGGGGATTGGGCACCCCCATCATGATATTTGTTGCCACGCTGGGGTGGGCTCCCAGCATGGCACCTTGTACTGGGGGAGTGAAGCTGTTGGGGATTGGGCACCCCGCCAGCGATAGTATGGGGGAGGGAGACACATTGAAGCCGACGGGGATTGGGCACCCCATCGGCTATTAGCTGGCATTTGGGGGGTGCATCACAAGCTGTCGGGGATTGGGCACCCCTCACGGCTATACTTGTGTGCGGGGAGGGGGAGTTTCTGTGTGTGTGTGGTGTAGGGGAGCTGGCATGAGCAGGCGATATCTTATCACTGCTCACTCAAGCGTAGCTCCCTTTCAATCTGCATGCCACTGCATTTTGGAGCATGTCATAGACAGCCCCACAATGCATTGGCTTACAGGGACGCGCCTGCCAGCACACTGACTGAATTGGAGGAGGAGGCGACACACCTCCGAAATCTCGGATGATGGCACTATGTTTCTTGCACATGCGTGCAAGCAAACATAAAAACTATAGGGCTTCCTGAGGATCTTTTACTTTAGATAAAACCAGTTCTTAAGTCAGTATAAAATAGGGATCAGCCTTCTTCAGTCCCAAAGAGATCCAGATCGTCCTCACTCAGTTCTCCGCCTCGATGTTTGGAGCAAATGCCCATATGGGAGACACATTTATTTGCATCTGCTGGATCAGAAAACACCCATACTTTGTCTTTGTATACAGTACGGATCCTTGCTGGGAAAATCATAGCGTGAATAATATGAGCCTCTTGCAACACCTTCCTGGTGGCATTAAACTTTTTGAGATGCATCCTAGTGGCATAACTTATATCAGGAAATAAGTAAACAGTTCGATCATCCTGCAAAATCAGGCCCACTCGTCTGGCTAGATTCAAAATGTTATCCCGGGTACCAACTCCATCTGTGATCACTAGTAGTGTACGCGGGACCTCCAGGGTATATTTGTATCCTCGTGGGGTTATCCGATACACCTTATGGAATACAAATTGAGTATTTTGCCCCTCAGGCAGCAATTTCTCACCCAGCCCAGTCCTGGATAAACATGAGGGGATTACCCCTCTCTATCCCTTCAGGAAGTCCCAAAATTCTTATGTGGGAGGAACGGGCCTGATTCTCTAAAGTTTCCGGGTGCACTCGAAGATGCGCATGTTCCTTGACTACCAAAGAAATTGTGGCAGCTGTAGTCTCCAACTGTCGTTTCATGTCGGACATTCCAGTTTTCAGTCCCGCTACCTCCGACTCGACCACTGTGATTCTGGTATTAAAGGTATCCATTTTTATACTAAGGTCTGTAATGGATGCAATTATTCATTGTAGTTTAGTCCCGATTGAACTCATGGTTTCTTCTGGCTCCTGCGAAGAGGCAGCCAGCACTTCATGGCTGGACTGCTTGGGCTGAGAAGTCTGCCCCGATTTTCCTCCGGTTCCTCCACCCTTGCCTCTCCGAGGATTACCCATTTAGGAACTGAAGAGTTCCTCAGTCCAATAAGCTGGAATTATCTCATAAATAATTGCTATAAGTAGAAATCTTAATGATTTAATGGCGTATTGGTGGAGCTGTGTATAGTGCTGCGGAAGCAGGGCTGCACCTACCTTTCCATCAAAATTAACTTTTGTTTCGGGAAGCTTTGCCCCAAGAACCCCCATGGGGGCTCTTCCCTAACCCTCCATCCTTTAAGATTATCAACGCTGTGTCAGAGCTGATTCAGGATAGGGTACAACACACAGTCAAAGCTGTGCTGGGGTCCCGCGGGTACATCACAGTAGCAACAGCGAATTGCTACTGTAATGCTCTTTGCTGTGCAGTTTGTCACCGTTCAGACAACATACCAGTGTAGGCAGTTGGGAGATTTGCTCTTCGGCTTCTACAAATAGCTGAGATAGGAATCGGACTATTTGGGGGGCCAAAGCTTGAAGGAAGTCAGCAGGAAAACTGTCCCTGCCAGAAGATTTACCTGGTTTGAGAGATAGTAAAGCTTTACCCACTTTTTCAGCAGACATTGGGATATCTAAAAGTTGAGACTGCTGGGGCATCAGTTTGGGAAGGGAAAGCTCATCAAAACGGTTGTATTCCTTCATGAGTGCTTGTGTTGAACTTGAGGTGTAGCACCAGGACTTTGCAGCCCATGGTAGAATGTGGTGAGGGGAAGTATTGAGCATTGTACTTTGCTTCAGCCTGTTTTAAATCTGCCTCTAGTTCAGAGAGGCATTGTTCCCTCTCCCTCGTCCTCCTCCGAGATGCAAAGCCCATAATTTTGCCCCAAATGGTGGCCTTGTATGCCTCCCATATAACCTTGGATGAGGTACCTCAGACATAGATTTTCCTGAAAGAACAGGGTAGTTTCCTCTTGTGCCCAGGGAATGAATTTTGGGATCTCTCAGGAGGAGAAGGTCAAGCCTCCAAGAGGTGGAAGTTTGATTCAGAGGACCCCATGTGAAGTATAGCTGCACTGGCACATGATTCTGAGACCACTGTGGGGAGGATAGTGGAATCAAGTGTAAGTTGAGTCAAGGAGTGGGAGGTGAGTCAGAGGTCCAACCTACTAAATAAGTTATGGATGTCTGAGTGATAGGTGTAGTCTCACTCATGAGGGTGGAACATGTGCTAGATGTTTGTGATATCAAAAATCTCTCATCAGCTGCCTGAGGGAGTGCCCTTCTCCAAGGTATGATTCTTTACCCATTGCACTAAGGTCCAGCAGGGGGGGTTAGGGTTAAGTGAAAATCTTCACTCAGCAAAAGGGGGGCATGGAGAGGGGATATAGAGCCTAAGGCATTGGCTACCTTATGGGAAAAGCTAGGGTCATCCTGATTAGGTACATATATACTGGATAGCAAGATGGGGCCTGTTGACATGGAGAATACAGTCATTACTTATCTGCCTGAGGTGTCGGAGCATATGAGGAGACCGACCATTTGAGGTTTTTATGGAGGAGAATAACAACATCACATTTTCTAGAGGGGCACAGGAATGAATCTCCTGACCCACCCAGTCCTTAACCAAGATGAGTGGTCATTGTTGATAAGCTTGGTTTCCTGGAAGAATGCTATTTTTGACTTCATCCTTTTCAAATGAGACTTTTCTTTCTTTCTCTTGACAGGGGAGCCCCCTGACATTCCAAGTATGACAAACTATTTCAGCCATGGTCATTTAGGGGGGAGCCAATGAAGAATCGGATGCCCTGCCTTAGGGAAGAGGATGGAGTCTCATAGCAGACCTGCATTTTTACCTCACTAACACATGCCTTACTGAGTACCTTTTAGCTAACATAACCATGAGCAAAGGCCCATTATTAATATGTACAAGTATACCTACTGTCAAAATCTCCTCACTATAATGGACATTCTCTGATATAACAGAGTTAGCATAAACCCACAACAGTGCAAAATACATCAACCAAAAACTATTTACAACATCACAGATTGAATATTCTGGGGTACATTCATGGTAATCAGCTGAAAGCAAGAGTGCCAACTGGCTAGCCTGACTACTTTGGGTAGCTTGGTAGTAGCAGCGCCCCAGATATGCTGTGATACACCTAGAGAGATTAAAAACAGATTACAAGTATGGGAGCTTTACAGGTGACAAAGCATAACTACCTGGGGATGGGTAGCAGCTGGGAGAGTGTTTTCAGGGTGAATGCTTACTGACGGAGGAGACCATAGGTTAAAGATGGAGCACATCTAATACTTTGACCTGAAGACTGAGTGACACCCAGTAGGGTATACAAGGTTCCCTCAGTTGCTATGCAAACTCTATTGATCTTTGGTTCTCAAAGGGGGAAGATGTGATATCTGGTAGTTGTTAGACAGTGATCTAGTTTAGGCTTTGTGTATCGCCTCCTGCTAGAAGGACACAGCACCCCCCTCATGCCATATGCATCATCCAATACTGTAGCCCAGAACCTTGTCACACCCGATGGGTGCAAGACTCTGAGAACAAAGAGTAGCAGGTAACAGCTGGAAAAGTTAGCGTATGCACAATGCAGCTTACCTGGGTAAGTGGCATAAATAAATCCCATAATGCAGCCAGAGTGGATCTGGTGGTAATTTTGGGGGGGGGGGGGACTTAGTAAGACAAACCTGCATCAAAAACCTGGGTAGGTACCCTAATGTGACCATAGCTTACATGATTCTGTCAGTACTTAGCATGCCCAGAACAAGATATATAAATTGTTTAGGTCTTAAGAGTTCATAACTACACACTTATGGCTGTTCAAGTAAATGTAGATGACGACAGAGAGGGATAACAGGCTGAACCTGGCCTGCTCATAATTACATGGGGTGTAAGAAGGAGAAAACAATGCTATGACCTCTATTTGTTAGGGCCCTATGTAGGCCAAAGTACATGGCAGCAATCCCCCATTAATCCCCCCTCCCCATATACCCCTCTGACACTCATCCCCAAAGCAAAAGTACAACATCACTTATCTGGTTCGGTCTGTGTTTAAGTAAGGGGTAGTGGAGGAAGAGGAGGAGGTTGCTGGTGATGCTTTCCTCAGCTGTTCAACTGACAGCTTGACAATTTATGGCTGCTTCTGGGAGATGTCTTCTGGACTGGAGCTTCAGGTGTTGACAGCTTGTACAGCCTGGCCTTTCTCAACGATCATGGCCCAGGAATTCCGACTGACACTGAGTGCATCAGGGCCTCTCTGGAGTGCTGAACTGCCTTCCATGGATAAGGCATGATTCGGAAGAGCTGCAGCCAGGGGTACATATCTGTTGTTAGAGAAGTAGGGGCTTAGGATTGCAGCTTTGTTGTCTTCCTGTCCGGGTCCTCCGCTGCAGCTCCTAGATCTGTCCCTTTCATTTGGATGGTCCTGTTTGGCATGTTTAGAGTTTTGCTGTCTTTTTTTGTATTGCGCTGGAAGAACCCAGGGTTCATGTTCATGCAGGATGCCTTGCACGTTGTCAGCCAGTAGCCCTTGCGAGGAGTCCCAACATTTGCCAGGGATTTGGGCCTCATCCATTGCCTGTGCTGCACTATTCATTCTGGGATCACATCTGAGGGATCAAAGCTCTTGAGGCCAGGTGCACGGCAAAAAAAACATTATGGTATCCAGTGTACTGAAAACAAGCAAGGTCCCATTGTAAAAAATCCTCACTGATGCTTCATAGTGGAGAGAAAAAAGCACACCGAGCATATGTAAGAAATATCTTGCCTCAGTGTATTCAGTGTATTCCTTTCGTTTACCTGACAGTTCTTTAGAATAGTCCTGAAAAATGAGCAAACACTGCTCCTTCCATTCTAGTGAGCCCAGCCCAGTTCCCTTGCCCTTGCCTGGATCATTTCTTTTTTGGCAAAATTGAGGAAGCAAGCCAGGATGGGCCTCAGCTTGCCCCCATGTTTAGGCCATGGCTGTAGCGAGCAATGGGCCCCATCAATCATGAAGTGTGTACCTTCTGGCAGCCTTAGAATCCAAGAGAGTTCTTGTTGGAGAAATACTGCCATGTTACCCTGCTCAGAGCCCACTGGAACTCCTAGGAACCCCAAGTTGTTGCAGCGGCACCTATTTTCCAAATCGTTAGGCTTGTCTTGTAGTTCTTTGATCACATGCACCTGTTTCCTTACAGTCGCTGATAGCTCACTGATAAAGGCATTGTGAGAATCCACCTTCCTTTCTGATTTAAAAATGCTCACATCCAGCTGGTGAAGTATGAGAGGGTATTATCTGAGGCTAATGTCACCCTGTCCATCTACTTCATCGGTGCAGTGAACATATCATTAATTGAGCATGGATCCATGACCATACTGAGACAAGCTGCCATGTGATTCAGAAACGATAGCAGAAAGCTCTCGATGTAGCACTGACAGACAATCAATGTTCACAGTACAAAATAAATCACCAGTGAGCTGGCATTACCAGAGGTCAATCAAGATTGATCTAGTAGACCAAGAAGCTCTGTAACTCACAATTTGTACAAAATAAGAGCCCTAGATAGTCACAGCAGCTTAGCTAAGTGACCAGACCCCCTCCACTTGAGGCTTTTGCATTGATTGGCAGGGCTTGAGACTGGAGGAAGTGAAGAGGCAGGATTTACAGGCCTTCGACCAGTTATGACGTGGGTAAGGAAGATTTTAAAAGCCTAACTGCTGGAAGTCGGCCTGGTGGTGCTGAGGGTTGAGGTGCTGGATGTCACACCTCGCACCAAGCTGGTAAAGCACATTCAGGAGTGAGATTGGGCTGCTGGGGGTTGGCAGGGGGAGGGCTGGGAGATGATCGTAGCAGCTGCTGGCAGGGGCGTCATTTCAGCAAAATCATAGGGGTAGCAAGGTGGGGGGGCACAATGTGGGCGGGGCCACAATGTGGGCAGGGCTAGAGAGGGTGGCATTTGCTTTATTTTAATAAACACATAGCAGTAAAAGCAGGACAGGTACCCATGCTCTGGTATCCAGGTAGTGTAAAGTACATGCAAAGAAACATCACGGAACATTACCAGGTGGCAGAATACCAGAGCATGGGTATCTGCATTTACTGCTGTGTGTTTATTAAAATAAAGCAAAGCTGCTGGAATTGAAATATCAAAGTTTCTTGGCCCATCCGTGATGCACATTTACTTGTGGATTTTTTGAACTGGGCATTTGTGGAGTGCTGACCAATTTTGCTACTTTTATAGCTCTGTGTCTTCTATGCTGATTCATCTCAGTAAGTGCACCCCATGCGTGTGACATTGTGTCTTCCCTGAGGCACTGTTTTAATTGTGCTTTACAAATCAAACCAAAAGATGACATGCCAGTGACTGAAAAATACTCCCTAAGGTGGTCCAACAACAACCCATGAATCACAGTGTCAAAAGCTGAGGAGAGATCAGGGAGAACAAGAACTGACTGTTTTCCTCTATCCCGCGACCTGAGAAGATCATTGTGCACCCTGACCAGTGCAGTCTCAGTACTGTGTTTGAACCTAAATCTGGACCTGAGAGGCTCACTGATGTCACAGGCAGTGACCAGGCTGGATTTACATGGTCATGGGCCCTGTGCACAACAGTACCCATGGACCCCCTCCCAGCTTCATGTCACTCTGCTCTTAAGGTGGCATGGTGGTGCCCCACCAAAAAACTTCAGATGCTTCAATTTCCTGTAAATATATACATAAATATAAGTAAATATATAAGTTCTGGGAAAATAAACCTCTTAAGCAGATCATTACAAAAGCAGCATTCAACTAAACCAAAGCTGAAACTCTGTTGGGGCTATTTGAATCACCTTTGCATTGACCTCTCAAAATGTACCTTAAACAAACATTCTTATTTTATGTTTATTAATGAAGTGCTGTGCTGATAAATATACAACAATTTTCTACTGCTATAAAATTGGAAATTACTTGTATCATTCTAATTTACCTCTACTCCATGATACCTGACTCTAATCAGAATTATGTATGAGCCTCAACATCTATTGACTAAATTGTGGATATTTTTCAGAGAATCCCAAATTAACCTCCAGCTGTACTGCCATGTACCATACTGTGAGGAAGATCTTATCCCACCCTACCCTCCTTCTCTGAACAGGGAAATTATGTAATGTATCATGATAGATAGCCAATGGCTTGAAATGCCTATCATAACTTCAGGACTACAGACTATGACATTTAGACTTTTCAAGCATTTTTCCAGTATCCAGTGAAACTTTGCAAAATATGATATTATTATACAACGCCACTTATAGTTCATTAATGTTCTGTATTGCTCTCCTATCTTTCTTTATTACAGGGGATATTAGCATGAAAACATTATTTTGCCCACTAGCCCTCCAACCTGAACCTCCAGTAAAGTCACAATCCTCTGTTTCTGACATCATAATAATTTCCACATAACACATTGGGATGTCATCAACAGAATGTTGTGACTTCACCTGAGACTAAAACTTCAGGAACACATGAAGTTTGGGACATAATGCTTCTGTGTTGAAGCAAATGTCCTCAGTAGCAAAGAATAAAGGAAGATACAGTACCTCCCGCCCCCCCCCACAACACACACTTTACGAAGCACTCTGCAGTAAAGATGTCAGAGCCCTCTGTGTGAAAACTGGAGTAATTGTTACTGTGGTCCTGCAGTACCCTGCAAGAAAGCACTGGCAGGAACTGAGAATGAGTATTTTATCCAAGCTGGTAGCACTATAAATACAAAAAAAATAATTATATATAAGTTAAATTGTGTGGGATTATTATATTTTGAAAAGCGTTCCTGGATAAACGTGCTGTAATTGTTTCTTAAGAGCCATCTTCTGTCATCCTTTGGACCAGTGGTAGCACTCTAGTCCTAATAAACCCTAACTTCACTAAGCTGGAATTGTTCAAGTCATGAACTATAAGGACAATGTTCTCAACACTTTATTTTCAATAAGATTTCCAGCTCTTTGCTTGACTGTTTACACCACACATATGCACCCCCTTTTGATGGGGATCAAGGGATCTTTCCATCCATTTGCCAGCAACAACAGGACAACAGGGGTGCCACGGTCTCTTCTCCCCCCCCGCCCCCCGTGTCCCAACTTGCACACAGTTGTACTACTTACTGCAGTTCTTTGTGTCTTCTTCTTTCTGCCTGCCCCGGCTGCCCGCTCTGGCTCTGCCGATGGATTTGCTTTGCTGCGCCTGCCCTTAAGTTGTGGTTCACCCCACCGTGCGGATGCCTGATGGAGATCCGTGGATCGATCGCCCGATTCACCCCATGGCCGCCCGCCTGGATGATCGATCAGCTGCTACAGCTCTCAGACCGGACGGCTTCAGCTTGATGCTTTAAAAAAAAATCCTTGCCTTGCTAGCACTGCTGGCTGCTGCCCAACTCCGATGACTACTCTCGACTCTCTTTTTCTCAGCTGCCTGCTGCACCATGATGAAGATGGACCCAGAGACCCCAGCATTCAAATCCCGCCAATTCCCCACGCATGCGCGTATCGCAGATTCACGCCTAAGGTGCCGCTAAGCAAGCCAGTCCCCTCCCAGCCAGCCAGGTAGCCAATCGCAGCAGCGCCACCCCCAGTAAGTAAAAAAGTGGCACCACTGCACTTGCCTTCAATGTCTTGCCCTAACTAAGTTACCCAAGTGTTCCAACCAATGATTTTCGGGGGCTAAGCTAACCTAAGACAGTCGGCGCGGCACCATCCGTCCCTGATTGCATCAACAGTCTGTGTCTGTGCTAATTTTGCAGCACACCAGCAGACTGTCAGGCTTACTCCCTGAGTCCCTGAAAGAAACCGGCTCTCCGGTCCTCCTCACACACACACACACTGTGCAGCAGCACAAGCGTGCACACGGCCAAGGGGGCATGTCAATGATGTTAATTTATTTGTTATTATGCCGCCAAGTGGGCAAGCAGCAGCTAGCAAAGCACATCCAGTCCCACAGGGAGCCCCAGGGCAGGCAGGGGTCGCAGGCCCTGTCATAGGGGTTGCATAATTCGCGACCCCTGGCGACCCCTAAAAGAGGCCCCTGGCTGCTGGGCTGTCCTCATCTCCCAGATTGGGTATGTATGCTTCCTTGCTCTTGGCCAATACCTAGTGGGGGACAGGTGTCAGACCAGAGTTGGGGGCTGAAGCAACATCGAGGATGGTGGAAGGAGCACTCGGTTTCTGGGAGCATGCACTTGCTGTTTTTGCCATTGCTCTGAGCAGGAGAAAAGCACAGAAAATCCCATATCTGTCCATGGCCATATGTGATGGCTCCCACCTCTCTTGGACCCTGCTCCTTTTGAACGATGACTGGATAAGACAGTTGGTGGAGAGGTTGATGGGGTTGGAGGCAGAAGGGGGCCCAAAGACAGGAGTAGGTGGCCACAAAGGAGAAAACAACTATGTATAAAAAAAAAATAAAAAACCTAAATGTTTAAAAAAAAACAGAACACTCCTTCAGGAGGGCTACCTTGCTGTTTCAGGGAGTGTTTGCATAAGCAGGGGGAATTTTTTGGTGCATTTGGGGCTTTTGGATTGACTGACAAGGCTAGAGACCAGAGGAAGTGAGGAGGTAGGTCTTTTGGGCCTTAAACCAATTGTGACATGGGTAAGGTAGCTCCATGTCTATTCTTAAGGAAGGACTACCAAGCAGACCTCAGCACTGCGGACTTTGGCACAAAGGACAAAAGCGACAAGGACTTCGGAGTCTTTCCACCGGAGTCAGTCCAACAAGGCAGCTGGCAGCCAGAAACTCTGCACCTCAGCAGTGGGTATGTGAAGGAAGAGAACGGGTGTCTGGAAGCAGCAGGCATCAGCAGCAGGAAACAGAGGACTAGGAGGTTCTACCTAGCAACTGCAATACAATTCCTGTTTAACTCCTGTCCTTAGCACATTCACTATAGGAGAGTGAGGAGACTCAGGGCTATACAGAAATCTGGAAATAAGTGAAACACCCTATATAGGGTAAGGGAATAAAAGGGTTTTTCAAGAAAAAAACAGGTAGAGTAGGAGGAAAGTATGATGGGAGTGGTGCAGTGCAGTGCAGTTCCATGGGGTGGCAGTTTTCAGAGAGACCTTTTGGAGACTGCGGTGATTCACCATCTGTGTGCATTTCTCTGGGCTGAGGAGGGAGGCTGCTAGTCTCTATGCCAAGCTGACTAGAATTTGGGGAACCTCCTCCCCTACCTAGGGGCCACCAAGTCTGCCACTGCTAATTCAAAGGATGCCCAGGAGGAGTAGCTGGACTACGGTGGGCTCAGGGAAGGGGAGGGCAGTGGGACAGAGGCACATCCCCCATCCAGTAACATTATGCAGCATCTATGCCACTCCAGTGAGGCAGGACTGTGCCACAGAGGTGCCCATGGTAGTGACCAGGGTGGATGTGGGGGTTCTCTCTAGTGGAAACCCCAAAGAGGGTGGCAGAGGACCCCAGAGGAGAAGGATGCAGTGCCTGGAGGGGGATTCCACTGTGAGATGGATAGATCTGGGGAGAAAGACAGATGAGGGAAAGGGAGGTTAGGTGCCTACCTGGCGCCATGGTTCAGAGGGATGGAAAGCGGATCCTGGGCATTGCTAATGCAGCAGGACAGGAGGGGAAGCTAGATGTCATTGTCCAGCTGAGGACAAATGACCTGGCTAGGGATGGGGAGAGGATAGTACAGGAGGAGTTCGGGGAGTGGGGGAAGGGTCTTAGGCAGATAGCAAGCTCAGTGACCTTTTCTGAGGTGCTGCCAGTCTCTGACAAAAGGGTGGATGGGGTACTTTGTACCAGGAGCGTCAACCAGTGGTTGAAGGAATGGTGCAGAGAGGAGGTGTTCAGCTACATTGAGGACTAGGGTCACATCTGGAGGGTTAAAGGCCTGTAGTGGGGAGATGGCTTACATCTGTCCAGGAGGGGTGCTGCAGTCCTCAGTGAACAGTTTAAATGTTACATTGGTGAGCATTTAAACTAGCCGAGGGGGGTGGCGAAAGGAAGCAGGGAGACATAAACTGTCCCCACCCCACAAACTGGAGTATTCAGCAGGGAGAGCCCTAAGGGAGATACATTCCCAAGGGTACCTAATAGAAAGAAAAACAAGTTAGCAGTAAGGAAGAGAGATGGGAATGAGAACAGAGTTGTTAAGGAGAGAGGGCAAAAGGGAAAAGTAGTAATAGTAATTAAAAGCTTTTATTCATTTCATTTCAACATGAATGAATTGGATAACTCATCTGAGACATGCTCATTTCCAGTGAGGTGATACAAGTGGTTACAAAAATATAAAAATACTATTTAGCTACAAAATTAATGAAATTAGGACTTGCATGAGACAACGGTATTAAGTCGATGGGAGACATATACAACTTGACAATAAATAATCCCAATCTATTCTAAATAGAAATAGTTTAGTATATTAGCTATACTTCAGACACATTTGGACTAATCAGGTTAATTCCATCGGTAATTTCTGTAGTGCTTCTTTATAATATTAGGTTTTAATTTTTCCTACTTGCACCTTCATATTAGTTAATTTAAGGGAAAGCAACAAAGTATTCCATACGTGAGGACCCATATGAAAAAAGTGGAATCTACCCAGGTTTGATCTGCATTTTGGAAGTAGAAATTCTACCCCTTGGGCTGATCTAAATCTGTTTTTGATTTTTCTTTTTTCTAATTTATCTGTAATAAAATGGGGGGTTGATGAGCAGGGTGGCACTAGAAGTTGGAAGGCCATGTGTGCCAATGCTTGAAGTCTGGAAAATAAAATTCCAGACTTAGAGGCCATTATGGCAGAGGCCAACCTGGATATTGTTGCCATTACATAAACATGGTGCACTGGGAACCATGACTGGAATATGGCCATGCCAGGCTATATTCTGTTCAGGAAGTCCTGGGTGGAAAAAAAAGTGTGAGGAGTTGTTCTTTATCCGAGAGATAGCATAAAAGTGATAGAGGTACAGGGAATACAGGGAGAGGTGGTGATACTGTGGGTCACCCTAGAGATGGGGAATGGAGCCACTATTCATATTTGCATGATCTACACACCTTCAGCACAGGTGGGGGAGCAGAATACGGTTCTGAGGGAAGCCACCCAAAAGATGGCAAATAATCAGGCGGCGCTGCTGGTGAGAGACTTCAGTCTGCCAGATGTAGATTGGAGCATCCCAGATGCAGTTACAGCTAGGAGCAGGGACATCCTGGACTCCCTGCAGGGGGAGTTCCTTAATCAACTAGTTAGGGAGCCCACTCATGAGGGGGCAATACTGGACATTGTACTGACTAATGGGGACAGTGTTGCAGATGTCATGGTGGGTGGCCACTTAGGAACCAGTGAACATTGTACTATGTGGTTCAGCATAAGGACTGGGTTAGAACTGAACCACAAAAGGATGATGGTCCTGGACTTTAGGAGGGCTGATTTTAAAAAGATGGGGAATGCCTCAGGATACCTTGGCAGTAGGGGAGGACTTGGGTGGAGTGGAGGAACTTTTGGCAAAACTAAAAAGGGGAATAGAAAAGGCAACAAACCTATGCATCAGGCTTGTAAGCAAAGGTAAGAGGAAAAAAAGAAACCACTTCGTTCGCTGAGGAGGTGGCTGGGAAGGTAAGGGCAAAAAAGTTAGCATTCAGGAGGTATAAGAAGACACAGAAAAGGATGATGGGGAACTGTATCTGGAGAAACAGAGGGAGGCAGGGAAATCAGTTAGGAGCACAAAGGTGCAAACAGAGGAGAATATGGCTCAGGAAGTAAAGCTAGGAGACAAGATATTTTTTAGATATGCAGGCAAAAAGAGATAGACCAAGGGAGGGATTGTAAGACTAAGAAGTAAAGGGGGGGGGATTGTGTGGAAGGGGACCAAGAAAAAGCAGACAGCTTAAACAAATATTTTTGTTCTGTGTTCACAGAAGAACAGAAAAGGGAGGGGCCACAGAAGAGTGACAGGAGTATTGAAGGAAGGGAGGTGGACACTAGTTCATTTACAGAGAAGATAGTCCTGAAGGAATTTGCAAATCTGAAAGTGGATAAGCCAATGGGCCAGCTGGGGTCCATCAAGGATGCTGGGGGAACTCAGGGAGGTGCTGGCTGCACCTCTGACAGTTCTGTTCAATCTCTCATTGGAGATGGCAGCATTTCTGGGAGATTAGAGGAGAGCAGATGTAGTCCCACTACACAAATGTGGTAGTAGGGAGGTGGTCAGCAGCTACAGACCAGTCAGCCTGACTTTGATGGTGAGGAAATTATTGGAATCACTACTCAAGGAAAGGATAGTGGAATATCTTGAATCCAGTGGTTTACTGGACCCAAGATAGCATGGATTCGGGGTGGGGGGAGGCTTGCCAAATGAATCTAATAGATTTCTTTGACTAGATGATCAGGGAATTGGATAAGGGAGGAGCGGTGGATGTGGCCTACCTGGATTTCAGCAAGGCCTTTGACACTACTTCACACAAGAGATTAGTAAGCAAGCTGAGTAGCCTATGAGTGGGACCGAAAGTGGTGAACTGGGTAAGAAATTGTCTAAGGGATAGGTGACAGAGGGTGATGGTAAACAGAGTTCACTCTGAGGAAGGGAGAGTGACCAGTGGGGTACCTCAGGAATTTGTACTAGGACAGGTCTCTTCAATGTCTTTATTTGTGACATTACAGAGGGGCTGGAGGGAAAGGTCTGCTTGTTCACGGATGACACTAAAATCTGCAACAGGGTAGACACTCCAGGGAGGGTGGAAAAAAATGGGACAGGATCTGAAAAGGTTAGAAGAATGGTCAAGGGAGTGGTAACTGGACTTCAATGCAAAAAAGTGAAAAATCATGCACTTGGGGCACAGAAACGCAGGAGAGAAGTACAAAATGGGAGGAGAGGTATTGATGACCACCAAACAGGAAAGAGACCTGGGAGTTATCATATCTGATGAGCCAAAGGTGGCTAGGCAGTGGGACAAGGCAACTGGGAGAGCTAGCAGGATGCTGGGGTGCACAAGAAGAGGAATCACCAGCAGAAAGAATGAGGTGGTGTTACCCTTGTATAGTTCACTGGTGAGACTTCACCTGGTGTACTGTGTCCAAATCTGGAGACCTCATCTCTGGAAGTACATACTCTAAAAACAGTGGAGGCAGTCCAGACGAGGGTAACCAAAATGGTGCAGGGTCTGCATCAAAAGCCCTATAAGAAAAGACTAAAGAACCCTAATATGTATGCACTGGAGGAATGGAGGTAGAAAGGAATATGATAGAAACTTTCAAATACCTCACTGGTATAAATAAGGTTCAAGAGAGGAGCATTTTTCAGAAAAAAAGGTGTCGAAGGACAAGAGGTAATGCTATGAAGCTGGAAGGGGTAGACTCAGGAGAGCCGTGAGGAAGTACTTCTTCATGGAGAGGGTGGTGGATGCTTGGAATAGCCTCCCAGTGGAGGTGGTGGGGACAAAACTGTAATGGGATTCAAGAAAACATGATATAGGACTAAGAGAACCTTAGTGATAAGGCAAGGAGGAGATAAGCCAAAGATCAAGTAGGGTCTGCGGTGATACAGTAGGTAGGGATAAATGGGCTGACTAGGTGGACAAAATGGTCATTATCTGTCGTACAGTTCTGTGGTTCTATGTTTCACCCCACACATACACTTACCAACAGGTTCACAGCAACAGTTGGGGCAGTTGTTGAGTTATCCAGCTTATTAAAATGATTAATGGGGCTCAAATCAGTGCAGGTAATCAGCAAAGGGGGCGCAATGAATCCATATAACCAAGCAGCCCTTAGTGTTTTAACATTTTTTCTCTTTCCTCCATGAATGAGGCTGGGGAATCACAATGATCTGCCACCCAAAAATAAATCCTACAATGATGACCGATCAGGTTGCATGAATCATTTCCGAGCTGCAGAAATACTGGGATAAAAGTATGGGTCTGGGCCTCTTGGATACCCGGCTTTCTCTTTCTCTATCTTTCCCAGCTGGTCTCAGTCATATGATTATTTATGAATTATCATCTGATGCTAGCTTCACTCTCCTGTGGCATTACAGTGGATCATCACAGACTGACAGGTGGGATTTGCCTTCACCTGCTGTTAGTCTGTCACTGTGCCCTTCAGCCCCCCCTCCCCACACACACACAGACTTTTTGTATTTCCATTACTGCATGTTATGCACACCCAAGACCCGGTAAGGGTTAGGATAGAAAAAAATAACAAAAAATGGTGGTGCCCTGCAAAGGAGGTACTTTGCAAAGTAGATTTGATGGCTATCATAACTAAAAGGAGGTACCTTGTAAAGTACATTTGACGGCTAAGATAACTAATATTTTTATTAATCCTAGTCGAAACTAGATTTTTAGAAAAAAAAATTGGTGTTACACTGTTGCATCTGTACGTGTTTATGATTATTAGCCTCGTGTAATGTACAGCACACATTGTCGCATGCATGTGTGTAGAGCTATAGCCATGTGTCTCACTGTCAATGTCCATCTTAGCAATCTGTCCTTTATCTGTCTGTATTTCTATCATCCTATCTATCCCTCTCTCTGTCTAGCTATATATACCACATGGGTATATGGTTCCTATGTATCTGATTTCATGTGTCAGTCAGTTAAAGAGATGAACCCGTGATTATGTGGGGGAAGAGCTCCTCCCCCACAGCCTATTTAATCTAAGCAGCTGACTCTCGCTCTGTTTAGAGTGAGTTGCACTCAGTCGCTTTGCGCATAGCGTTGCTGCCAGCTGCTTCCCTTCTCTTCATTATCTGGTTGTGCTTACTCCATTTTTCTGGCTGTACCCCCCCTCTGCCCCCTCCCTGAGTCTTCTTTGTTCCTTCCCCTTGTCTTTGTAGTTGCTGCCTGCTTGTTCATTTCTTGGGGGGGAGAGTTCTCTGCTTTTGTGTCCTTTCTCCCTCCTCTGCTTTCCCCTGCCTTCTTAGCCTGTCTGCTGCCTGCTACTTCCTTTCCTTGAGTCTCCCCTGTTTGTTTACCTTCCTTGCAGCCGGCGCTCCTCGCTACCTCAGTCACTCTAGTCACATTCGTACTGACGTTATGCCTCGGTCCCTGCATTTCCTTCTCTTGACTGACTGCCTACCTTGGACTGGATTCCCTACCTCCATAGCAACTTCCGCTTGGCTCCACCTGCAGCCGCCCTCTGTCTGCTGAATTCTACTAGCCACTGCCTCCAGCTGCCACATTGCCTACACCTCAGCTGCTGGTCTAATCCATTCGCTTGCCAGATCAGACCTTCCGTGCTGCCAGGAGTGCATGTTTCTTTCTCCTGCAGCTGTCTGCCATTTCCGTGCTGCCTCTGCTCGACTTGGACTCACTGTACGCAGTCCAGCTTTGATGCTACTGCAGTGCTCTGCAACTATTACCTATAGTTTCTCCTCAACCTCCATGACTCTTATTAATTTAAAGTTTCTGTCAGCTCTACTCAGCATTTTGATTGGGATTTCATTGGATTTCCTCTATGGAGATCTCGGATAGTCTGAGTATCTAGTGTCTCCTACTGTCCGCATCCAATTTAAAAACGTTGCTTTTCCTACACTCAGCCATAAGCAACTGAAGTAAGCTCTCCTTACTTAGAAGCTCATTCCTAAATATCTCCTATAGAGGCCGCTAGCTTGACTACGATTCATGGACAATTTGCAGCTCCTGCGTTCACTCTCATCAAGGTAGTTCATGTTATTTCCACCTACTTTTAGCCATAGAGCTGCTGTTATGGTGCATTATGTTTTACAGCATAGCGTCATAATGCTGTCTAGCTATCGAGCACACATTAGGTAATTCATAGTTCTCTGCGATTTGAGCAATGGATGGGGACATGCATTGGAGCTATGTCATGCCTACACACAGTTGAGTTGTGCATTTATTGTCATCAGCCCTGGGGATGGGCTTCCAGCTCTTGCTGACTCTACAAGGCCCAAACGCACTTCCTTATCTCATTGGGCTAGCTCTCCCTAGTTCCCATGGATGCTCTATGGAGCTGCGTTCCTTCAGACCTGCCTTCCATATATGCCCCTAAGCTCTCGCCTTTCATCAGATTATTGAGGTGTTTCAAGATATTTGCTTCACTACTCTTGGATGCTCCTCACCATACTTCTTCAACTTCTCTGGAATCACTACTTTCGTCTCCATCAGGACTTCCAGCTGACTTTATTCCATTTGCCTTGGATGAACAACTGCTTTACATTGAAGAACTACAGTTTCTGTGGTTTATTAACTTGTCCGGTCACTACCTCTTCCTCCCAGCGGGGCCAGTAGTTCGTCATCGTATTCTTCTGATCTATGCCCTGTGGGCCCTGAGGTCATTTGCTTCTTTATTGCGGCACCACTATCACCTACTTCTATAACCTGCCTTAGCCCTTCAGGCTGGGAGGTTTACCTACTGATCACCAGCTTCTACGACCTGCTCTTCTGACTCACTCTGCTTAGGGCCAGGAGAATCGCACTTCTCTTATATGCATATTTGCTGCCATGTCGGCCACTTAGAAGCTCCTTTCCTGGATTACATTTGATGTTTCTTGGATGTTTTTGCCCTGCTGCCTCAGCCATGGATTTACTGCTGCTTCTCTTTCCTCGACACTTAGTCAGCGTCTCCTGCAGGCTTTCCTTATCATAGTTGTGCTTTACCGAATTCAGACCCTGTGACACTGCTACTTCATTTGATTCAGCCTCTTCAGTTTTCTCCATCTCAGACTCTTCAAGTCTCGTCTGGTGTTGCTCAAACTTTGCATGCCTTCAGTACTGGATGTTCTTCCTCTCGTCCAGTTGCCATATCTTTGCCTCAGTCTCTTCAGTGTGATCCCTGCCTTCCTGGATCTGGATACTTCAGTCCTCAGCATCATTACATGCTAGGTCTGCATTACAACTGCTGTACTTTTGTACTCAGAGATGATTCCAGATGTGTCTCTTGGAGGCTTGATGCCGCACTTGTATTGCTCTGGCCTTCGTAGATCTAGTTGCATTTCCTGTTCCTTAGAGCTCCTTGCCTCTCTACGTACCTCTCCAGCTGATGAATTGCTGCATGTTTCATCAAGGAATACCTAACTCACTCAATGTTGCTAGCAGACATTCCTGGGTCTGGCTGCGCTTTCCATACCTGGAATCAGCCGCCTCTCTCCTACCTCATCTGCTATCAGTTCAGCTGTGCTTTCTTCAGGGGCTGGTTGCCACGTCCTGTTCCTTCTCATCTGCCTTGGTTGCTGCAATCCTTGCTCCTACTGCCTCTCACTTCAGCTTAGCAGTACAACTGACTTGCTTACTTTTTGGGATCGCCATATTCTACTACTTGGATGCTTCATAACCTCACCCCAGTGTCTCTGATTATCCTCTACAGCCTGCCATTATTCCAGTTCAGCTTTACAGTCGTTGCTTCATATCAGTTCCTAAGACTAAACTTCACTTATCAGAACTGGATTCATCAGTTGGTAGCCTGGCTCCAAGCCTTCTCTCATTACACGCACTATAAAAGCCCTCTACTATTAGAAACCTGGAAGTCATATTACTTCTATTCATCCTGCTTCGTTGACGTCAAAGTTTGGATGCAACTATCTGCGTCTGGTATCTTGTATTGAATTGGTCAGTCATCAACTTCATCTCCACCATCATATATATTCCTGGATTATGCCCTCTATCCACTGAAGTCCGGAAGACTGTCCTTCATATATCCACTCTCCATCATTCTGAATTGTACATGGATTCTCGGACTCGGAGTTTATTAGGAGGAAATTACTTCACTGGACATTTACAATTCAGTTCTTTCTTAAGCTCCATTTATCTGGATTAAATTCTACAAATTAGAATTCAGATTAGCTGATTAATTTAGTTTAATTAGGATCTCTCTCCTTTAGTATGCCCAGAAGGATGGGCAGGTCAGTAGCCATGGGTCCTCAGAGGTTCCCCCCAAGGGGGTTTTTCCTCTCCTGAGTGCTACTGGTCACACTCTCTGGAGTTGGAGGAGGTGATCGTCTATTCATATAATTAGGTTGTCATGCACGACTTCTTCAGCATTCAGTTAAGAACAATTGTTGATATTATATTCTTTTTGGGGCTTTCATAATTCTAAACCAAGCTTCCTTCCTACAGGTGGGATACAGAGAAAGGCCAAAACCATCAAATATTATCAATCGACTCAATTCAAGCATCCAAGTACCTAAGCACAAATCATTCTATACTACTGCCTAGTAAACATTGTCTTCTTTATGCTGGTCTCTGTATCCAACAACCATCTACATCACTCAACTATATATGTTACATAAGCACTGAGCTATGAACCACACATAATAAATATGGGAATGACAATCAAAGGGTGGGGGGTGCCACTAGACACCAAGGCAACATTAGATAAATAAAGGAACAGCAATGGGGCTGGCACCACTAGAAACCAGGGAAACAGCAGCTCTCTGATTTCACTGCAGCCCCCACCATGAGTTCCAGCTGCAGCTGAAGAAGTCAAGAAAGTCCCACTGTTCTCATACAGAGAACACAGGTATATGGCTTCTCTTGCTAAGCAGGGCACCCTGTCAATCAATCAATCAATCAATCAAAATCTTTATTTAACCAGGCGATCACCGTTAAGCATAATTCATTTTTGAGGTGGACCTGGAGTATACAGGGTGAGACAGGTCAGAAAGATACAATGAACAATATACAGGCAGGAATAAAATACAGTATAGATAAAAAATATATACAGGGATAACATCAGAGGCATATACAGTGATAAAGGACAGTTGGAATCTGGTATAGGGAACTTAACTGATAACACAGCATACAAGTATATGTGAAATTATACATAAATAGATATAACAGTCGATGAGAACAGTAGATAAGGGAGCCTGACATACACTGTAAATAAAAGTACAGGGTAGGGGTAAGGGTTAGAAGGCTACTCTAGATGAAATTTGTGAGTAGGTAATAACAACAGAGTAAGGGTACAATCTGGGATATGGACAAAGCGGGGTTGAATGAAGAAAAGAAACACACATTGTTAATATATGAACCACTGCAGAAGCAAGGGATCTAGGTTCAGCCAACAAAAGGATTCCGTGGAAGAAGGTGAGACCCTGGATTTTGGGTGCCCAGAAAAAGTATTTCTAACAACTTTAAAAAAATCCCAATTAGCTAGTTCAGGTGTTTGTTTTTTAAATGCATAATTTGATTGTACTTTTACTGTTTGCAAGTTTAAACAATAAAAAGAAAATGGCAGCCATCTTGAGTGTTGTTTCCCCCTCTGTAAGTAAATCATACAAATAACCACTCTTGATGCATTTTTTTTACCTTTCATGATCAGTATTTCTCTGCACACAAACAGTAAATCATGACCTGTTAACACTTGCAAACTTTTTTTTTATCAATTTAACTTGAATGTTATCCCAAAAATCCTCATAATTCAAAAATGTTATATTATTTTTTCACTAACTCATCCAAATGGCACACCCTTGGCACAGGCTCTATCATCCCTGTACATTTCAAGAAGAAATTTCATATCATCTATGCTGTAGGGGAGAGCAAAACATTCCCAATGTTAAGTATAGGGTAGATTTTTTCACTTTTTTGGCTCTCCGTGTCTGGAAAATTTATAACATGACGGCAGGAAACTGTTCACATCTTGAGACTCTGACAACCTGACAGCGCATGACAAATTTTGTGTTAATTTGTCAAATGACAGCAAAAATTGGGTTTAATATTGAACTGCCAATGCAACCCTAACTATTGGGGTGCTACCATGCCCCTATGTGATAGATAGATAGATAGATAGATAGATAGATAGATAGATAGATAGATAGATAGATAGATTATTTGCAAAGAAAATTCATTAATGTACCAGTTAGGGTGACTTAATGCCACAAAAGTAGGGAAATGTGGTATTAGGGATTCCAGCCCTAACTCCCTACCCCCACCACCCAAGCAGCAAAAAGAATGAACATTATGGTTTTGGGTCTCCAGAGTCTTGGCAAATCAGCTCTTCCTTGGAGTTGTCAACACTAATCCTCCCCATTCCCTGAGCAAACAATGTCACACATGATCTACTTTCTTCACCAAATTGTGTTGGCAACATGTGGCAAGACATACAGTACTTCTCTATTTTTGAAGAGTGTATCACTATGCGGCACTGGCTTGGAGCTGTACCTTATGCTTTGAACAGGAAGCTACGTGCTGGGGGAGATGAGTGGGCATTAGAGTTGACAGCCCCAAGGAAGACCCCACCACTGATATGCCAAGATTCCAGAGACCCAAAACCTTAATGTTTGTTCTTTTTTTCTGCTTGGGGGGAGGGGGTTAGTCCTGGAAATCCTAACACCACATTTCTCTACTTTGGTGGTGTTAAGTTACCCTAACTGGTGCATTAACAAAGATTTTTGCAAAAATATTCCTTTATTTTTGAGATAGCAGAATCATATCCTCATTCACACAGATCCCTTTGGGACCGGCATGAACAGATGAAGATGCCCAGTGCTAGGGGAACACTCCATCCACCTTCAAAGTGCAGGGCCCTTGAAGGCCCTGCATTTCCATACAGTGATGGATGTGAAGAATTTATGGGGTTGTCAAGTGAGTTGTGGAAGTGCTGGTCCCTGTGATCCCTGTGCTTCTATATGGTACAGATAACAGATGCACAGGGCAAAGAGTGCATCTGTCAGTCAATGCACAAGGCACTCTGCTACCCTCGGGTGCAGAGGTGCAGGGCCCTATGCCAAGAGGACAGTTGTCTTCATAATATTGTACCTGGGCCCATGTGCACATCCCTGCCTCTTTCATTCCCTGGCAGAGAGGGGGTATCACATAACAACACCGTCCCTCCACCCTCACCCCATTCAGCTGCGTCACTGAGCTCATCCCCAAACTCAGCTCACTGGCACAGGATCACAAAGCATGCCTGCTGAGCTTGTTAACAGTTATACACTTTTTTTAAGTTTGACCCCCAATTTTCAAGATGCTCATTTTATTTCACCTTATAAACATGACATGAACCATTTATAGTATATTTGCCAAAATGTCATTTCACACCAGAAGTGTGAAAACATGTCTCCTCTAGGATTTAAAAAATGGCCATGTTGCAAGTTTGGAGTCAAAATGTTGAAAATTAGCAGTTATGGATGAACGTTGAAATACTGTAACATTCAGTCATAACCTGGGCATTTTACTGTAACTGTACACCAAACTTTCAGCATAGCCTTCTTATTACCCAACCTCATGAATTTAGTAGGTGAAAATGTTCAAATCCCTGCCAAAATGTCATTCCATGACACTGAAATGTCATTCTGCGCCACAGGTATAAAAGCACATTTTGGCCAGTATTTAAAAAAGAGACAGCTGTCATGTTCATGTTCATGAGGTGGTGTGAAAAAATTGATATGGTGAAAATTTAGGGTCAGAATATTTATTAATTTCCAAAGTTACAAGTGAGCATAGTAAAATATCAAAGTACACGCATAACTTTGCTAAATTTACATAGTTTGACCCTATGTTTTTAACATAGCCTTCGTATGACATCACCTCATGAATAAGGATTGTGAAATTTTTCAAATCCTGCCCATAAGATGATTTTACAAGGTGATCATGAAATAACCTTTTCTGGCCTGATTTGCATAATGCCGCCACAACTGATCATGAGGTGGGGTCCCAAAAAGCCATGTTGAAAATTTGGGGCAAAAATATGCAAAAATGACAAAGATGAGTATCAAGTTCAAAACCCCAGTGAAATACTTTTAACTATGCTTACCTTTGTTTCTCATGTTAGTCAGTGGTTCCAGCAGCAAGATGTGGCTTCATTCGGAGAGCGGCTCTTCATCCTAGTACATGCTCAGGTGAGTGAGGGTGTGCAGGGAGTGCAGTGTGGTGGGTTCTGAATGGGAGGTTGGGGGAGGGCAGATTGGTGAGGAAACATATTCTGTTCCATAGGTTCTGTAAAATAAAATTATGGGGCAGTTTTCTTTCTTTATTTCAGGAATATTCCAGCACTGGGGATTGAGCACTCCAGTGTTGGGATTAAGTTTGGCGGTATCGAGGGTGGCTACCCTGATGCCGCCAGCTACATAACGGGAACAGGGGCTGGCAACCTGGAGAGGAAGGGGATCAAGACAAGTAGTACTGGGTGTGGGCACCCTGGTCTGCTTATATATTAAATAAATAGACCCATAACACAAGTAACAAACCCTTAATAACACGTGTAACAACCACCCTACACCCCTTCCAACACTATTGAAAAACACAGGACACAGCAAAAAGTGCCCAACCTAATGCATTATATAAAACAGAAGATGATAGTCTGGCATACTAATTAAATAATACAGTCTCAGGGATGAACAAGCTCATAAAGGCCACTCATTCTTTGAGCCCATGGCTTAATGGATTGTCTGCCCCTTCATGGTACTGTATTATTTCCTTATTCACTTTGCAATCATTTATTATCTCTCTCTATATATATGTATACATGTGTGTGTGTATATATATATATATATATATGTTCTTTGCAAAAACTGCATTAATGCACCAGTTAAGGTTCAACTTAAAGCCACAAAAATAGGGAAATGTGTCATTAGAGTTTCCAATCCTAACTCCCCACTCCTGCCCCCACACCCTCAGCAATAAAAGGAAAAAAAACAAGCTACTGTCAATGCATAATGTTGATTGCTTTGGTCCGTTGAGCTCGCTCACTGGCCTTCTGTCAGTCACTCATTCTGTTTGTCCCGGTGCTGCAGGCTGCCCTTTTGTACTGGGCTCCTGCATGTGTTGGCACCTTTTTCTGCCTACAAAGAAATCCGCAGCTGTCCCGACAGAGCTCCGTTGAGGTGGCTCACTCCCCCTCACTGACTCACTCATTCTGTTTCTCCTGGCACTGCAGGCTGCCCTTTTGTACTGGGCTCCTACCTCTGTTGGGGGCTTTTTCTGCCAGCAAAGAAATCTGCAGCAGTCCTGACACAGCTCCGTTGAGCTTGCTCACTCCCCCCCCCCCACTCACTTGTTCCGTTTCTGCTGGCGCTGCAGGCTGGCCTTTTTTACCGGAGTCCTGCCTGCATTGCCGCCTTTTTCTACCCACAAAGAAATCCACAGCAGTCATGATAGAGCTCTGTTGAGCTCGCTTACTCCCCATCTCTCACTTGCTCATTGTGTTTCTCCCGGTGCTGTAGGCTACACTTTTGTACTGGGCTCCTGCCTGCATTGACACTTTTTCTGCCAATAAAGAAATCCGCAGCTGTCCTGACAGAGCTCTGTTGAGGTCGCTCACTCCCCCTGTCTCACTCACTCATTCTGTTTCTCTGGCACTGCTTGCTGCTCTTTTGTACTGGGCTCATGCCTCTGCTGGCATCTTTTTCTGCCCACAAAGAATTATGCAGCAGTCTCCACAGAGCTCCATTGAGCTTGCTCACTACCCCCCCCCCTCGCTCATTCCGTTTCTGCCAGTGCTGCAGGCTGCCCTTTTGTACTGGGCTCCTGCCTGGGTTGGCGGCTTTTTCTGCCCACAAAGAAATCTGCAGCAGTCACAGTAGAGCTATGTTGAGCTTGTTCTCTCCAACTCTCTCACTCGCTCATTCTGTTTATAACGCTGCTGCAGGCTGCCCTTTTGTACTTGGCCCCTGCATGCATTGTTGCCTTTTCTGCCCACAAAGACATCCTCAGCAGTCCCAACAGAGCTCCACTGAGCTCAATCACTCCCCGAATCTCACTCACTTGTTCTGTGTCTTCCAGGGCTGCAGACTGCCCTTTTGTACTGGGCTCCTGCCTGCGTTGGCAGCTTTTTCTGGCCACAAAGAAATCTGCAGCAGTCCCGACACAGCTTCGTTGAGCTCGCTCACTCCTCCTCTTTCACTCACTCATTCCGTTTCTGCCGGTGCTGCAGGCTGGCCTTTTGTACTGGGCAGCTGCCTACGTTGCTGCATTTTTCTGTCCACAAAGAAATCAACAGGAGTCATGATAGAGCTCCGTTGAGCTCGCTCATGACCCCTCTTTCAGTCGCTCATGTTTCTCCTAGCACTGCAGGCTGCCCTTTTGTACTGGGCTCCTGCCTGCATTGGCACCCTTTTCTGCCAACAAAGAAATCCACAGGTGTCCCAACAGAGCTCAATTGAGGTTGCTCACTCCCCATGTCTCACTTGCTCATTCTGCTTCTCCTGGCACTGCAGGTTGCCCTTTTGTACTGGGCTCCTGCCACTGTTGGCGCCTTTTTCTGCCCACAAAGAAATCTGCAGCAGTCCCCACAGAACTCCATTGAGCTTGCTCACTCCCCCTCTCTCACTCGCTCATTGTGTTTCTTCCAGTGCTACAGGCAACCCATTTGTAATGAGCTCCTGCCTGCATTGGTGGCTTTTTCTGCCCACAAAAAAATCTGTACTAGTCCTGACACAGCTCTGTTGAGCTCACTCCCTCTCCCTCTCAGTCGCTCATTCCATTTCTGCCAGCGCAGCAGGGTGGCCTTTTGTACTGGGCTCCAGCCTGCATTTCTGCCTTTTTCTGCCCACAAAGAAATCTGCAGGAGTCACGTTAGAGCTCTGTTGAGCTAGCTCACTCCCCCCCTCCTCTCACTCTCTCATTGTGTTTCTCCTGGCGCTGCAGGCTGTCCTTTTGTACTGGGTTTCTATCTGCGCTGGCACCTTTTTCTGCCCACAAAGAAATCCACAGCTGTCCCCACAGAGCGCCATTGAGATTGCTCACTCCCCTTCTCTCACTCACTCATTATGTTTCTGCCGGCACTGCAGGCTACCATTTTGTACTGGGCTCCTGCCTGCATTGCCGCCTTTTTCTGCCCACAAAGAAATCAGCAGCAGTCACAATAGAGCTCTGTTTAGCTTACTCACTCCCTCTGTCACTTGCTCATTCTGTTTCTCCTGCCTCTGCAGGCAGCCCTTTTGTACTGGGCCCCTGTGTGAATTGTTGCCTTTTTCTGCCCACAAAGAAATCTGCAGCAGTCCCAACAGAGTTCCGTTGAGCTCACTCACTCCCCCTCCCTCACTCGCTTGTTCTCTTTCTCCCGGCACTGCAGGCTGTCCTTTTGTACTGGGCTCCTGCTTGCATTGGGGTTTTTTCCACCCACAAAGAAATCTGCAGCAGTCCTGACACAGCTCCGTTGAGCTCCCTCACTCCCCCTCTCTCACTCACTCATTCCGTTTCTGCCGGCGCTGGAGGCTGGCCTTTTCTACTGGGATGCTGCCTGCATTGCCGCCTTTTTGTGTCCACAAAGAAATCTGCAGGAGTCACAATAGATCTCCGTTGAGCTCGCTCACACCCCTTCTTTCACTAGCTCATTGTGTTTCTTCCGGTGCTGCAGACTGCCCTTTTGTACTGGGCTCCTGCCTGCATTAGCACCCTTTTCTGCCAACAAAGAAATCTGCAGGTGTCCCAACAGAGCTCAATTGAGGTTGCTCACTCCCCTTGTCTCACTTGTTCATTCTGTTTCTCCTGGCACTGTAGGCTGTCCTTTTGTACTGGGCTCCTGCCTCTGTTGGCACCTTTTTTCTGGCCATAAGGAAATCAGCAGCAGTCCCAACAGAGCTCCATTGAGCTCGCTCACTCTCTCTCTCTCTCACTCACTCGTTCTGTTTCTCCTGCCGCTACATATAAACACTGTCCATTATCCTAGTTGAATGCTCTTGACGCTGTACTATCACCTTTGGTACGATGAATGACATTGTAACCTTATTGTATACTAGCTACCTACTATTCGAGTATTGTATGTAAACTGTTTGCTATGCTATCCTCTGATCACTGCTTGTCTGGCTTCCAAGGAAAAAGTGATAGGTAAGTCCTCTCTCTCTTTCTATAGGTTTCTAGGTTTTGAGTGCCTACCCTCACTTAGCGCTCTGCTATATGGCATTCCTCCAGCACAGTATCTCCCCCCCAGTAGTTTTATGCTGCCAACGACTGCTACTTAATTGCCTGCTGGTCTGGTTTCCTACTATGCCACTATTGGTGGTTCCTTTATTGTCCAATTGGGCTTCCACGTATGCTATCATCGGTGACTCCTTCATTGCTTATCAGGCTTTGGTAACTTGCTCTGACACCATGGAGGAGTACAATAGGAAGCCAGCAGTCTGGGAAAAGAAGCCCTTGTTGGACCCACCAGATGCCAGGGATACTCCATTTTAAAGGAATGGGCCTAAAGCCCAAAACCTACACTAGCTTACTGAACCACTGGCTAAATCATATTTAAATAAGACCACCCCACAACACTTGCCTCATTTCTTTGTCTCTTTTTCTTGTTGTTTTTTTTTTACCTCTGGATCTTTTTCACACTCTCCCACACTTTTGACTTAAACACTTACTTCTCTAATTTAACTTTTACTTAATTTCTGGGCTCGCACTTTTAACTCTTGTTCCTCCTAATGTGTACCTCCCCATACATTTTGACCATATCACTGTTATTTTACAGGTACAACTGGACATCATCCCGAGACCCCATTCCGGGCTTCATAGGACCCAGGTAAGTGATCCTCTGCTTAGTATCTATACTAAATGAGTGAGCTGTAACAGTGCAGTGACTGTAATAGAGGATGTTCATGATTGCACAACTTTTGAATGTAACTCCTAGGTGGCGCTATCCCAAGGGCAACTACCCCTACCTGCTTGGCTAGTAGCAGGTTAAGGGTCCTGAGTTCTGAAACGGGTGCCTCCACCTGGAGGTCAGGGTTGGTAGTGGTCAAGCTAACCTGGGCAAAGCCCTCTGGAACACTGTAACCCCCCTCTTTCCCCTCAAGTGGCCTGAACACTGTACAATAATCACTTTCACAATACCCCTGGTACACCACATAAGTACCCACACTGTTTGCACTTACCACCAGGGCTGGTTCCTCTGGCTTGATCCTGGGGACCCCCTGTAAAACAAGGTTGTGCACAGCAAATAGCAACAGTACAGTACTTAGAGCATAAACTGGAACCACAGTCAGATTACATGCAGAAAAAGTTAAATCTCATTTATTCAGGGGACTTGAACAAGGGAGGGGCAAAATCCAGTTAATTAGCTTAAAGGTTATATCAATCAAGCAGTTATGCATGCGCTTTGAGTCCCCCCACACAGTCCACCTCTGGGTGCCCAGGAGGAGAAGAGATGGGCTAGCCAGGACAGTTGCCCTGGGTTGCAGCTGGTCGGGGCCCTGTGATGGAAAACACAACATGCACAGTACACAATATTTGTAATACGGAGCCAGAGGGCTCAGTTCGTAAAGGAAACGAAACAACAAGACAATCAGATGACACTCAGATTAAGCTGTTGTTGCAGGGAGCTACCCTGGTATTTACTCACGATACCCAAGACTGGACACAAGCTGGATGAAAATTGAGACTGCAGGTGGTTGATCTGGAATGCCAGGAGAAGCAGGGCCTACATGAGTCGCAGAGGCGTCGTTCCTGTTCAAGCATGGAGCAGGGGGATGATCCCCAGGCAGGTCTCTGGTCAATGGCTTCTCTATGCAGTGGGTAGTCTGGCTGGGCCAGTCTGGCAAGGCCCAGACCACATGGAGACAAATTCGGATGCAGTCCGTTTTGGGCAGGATACAGCTTCCAGAAAGCAGAACACAGTTCACACAGTGGGGAACTAACTCACAACCCACTAGCAGCTCATAGCACATTTACATGTATGGGAATTCTACTGTACCAGGCAAAGCACTCCCCGGTCACAATCGCAAAGTCTCTGCACACACCGGGAACTTAGGGGTAGCTGGAACCCCTGACAGGCCGAATGCATTCAGCAAAATCTTCGGTCTTCTTCAGGTTGAGCCTGGCCCACTTCAGTAGCTTATTTTAGTCACACAAACTTGGATTTAGTCCACACTAATTCTCTTCTCTCCCTCTCAGGAGCAGCAGGCAGACATGCAAGCCAAACTCAGCCCTTTCACAGTTTTCCCATGTGAATCCACTCAGAATTGCTGCCCAAAATACACTTCAGCTCTTCTCATTTCACTTCCCAGCTCAGAACTACCTGAAAACTGCAAGCAGCCTGGGACTTCACCAAGATCCAAAAGATTTGGTTGGCTGATTTGGCTGTCAGTCAAAGCAAGAGCCCTCCCTTCAGTTGCAAAAAAGGCGCAAAAAGCTCCAAACTAAGGTCCTGCAGATTTTGAATTCCGACAGCTCCTGTAGTCCAGCTACATTTTAGGTCCCACCAGTACCGTTTGGTCCAATTTGCAGTCTAGGACCAAGATAGTGGAGACAAACAAAACAGTCCTTGCTACAAAGAAAGCAGGTTAGACAAACTACATTATCATTATCACTCTAAAAGATTTTCAGTAAATAGTTACATCTTTCAACAGAGCTCCCTCTCAGATTACTTAAGCTGCAATTAGGCAGCTCTTAAAGACACAGTACACAGAGGCTATACAGGCTCTGGTAATTACATTTAAATGGCTAAAATGCAGGACACCAGCCTGGCAGTGAGCATTTAGGTAAGCTCAAGTAAGACTTTTTGGGAACCCCCATTTGTAGGTGGGCTATATGAAGAACAGACAGATGGTATAAAATAGCAACAAGAAAGAATAGCATAAATAAAATATATGTTTTACCAGTACAGTAACTAAATACAGTTTCTTTCTAAGATACACATAGATTTTCATGTGGTGTTTACCTTCTGGTATACCTGAAATGCATCCAAAGTAACTGGGATTCATATGATAATTAGCTGAGTATTGTTGCGCAAAGAAAGGGCACATGAGAAGGTACAGGTAGACTTGTATTTAAGTCAAAAATAACCTCTAATGGATTGTTTATGCCTTACATTAGGCTGCACATGCTGCAAAATATGTAAATGAGCACATTTTGTTATTGGATTTCTTTTTAGAAAGATTCTATTTACATTGTAAACAGAATGTTTCTAAAAAGGCATCCAAATCAAAAACATACTCATTTACATATCTCCCTGCATGTGCTTTAGGAGGTTCTCAGTTTATTACCAGTATTTCTGTGTTTTTGAAGGCTAATTTCCATGCCTTGTGCAATTTCTGAAGGGCATTTGAGAACAAATTGAGATGTTTTTCACTGGATAAAAACTGGTGTTCGAAGTAAAATAGAAAGCAACTTGAAGTACTTCAAAACCAATTACAAAAACTGAATAGAACTTGAATTTGAAGGCATTCATTTTAGGTGAAAAAGAAGGGTATTTAAGGTACAATTGAAGGGTTTGTTCAGAACAGTTTTTTGTCACTCTCTTTCCTTTCTTTTTGAAGGCTAATTAGCATTTTTCATGCACTTTTTGAAGGGCATTTGAGAACACATTGAGACGTTTTTCAATGGATAAAAACTGGTGTTTCAAGTAAAATTGAAGTCAATTTGAATTACTTCAAAAAAATGGCGATAACTGGACCAGTTTCTAAAAAACTGGAGAATACCTGAATTGAATTTGAAGGCCTTCATTTTCTGTATGGGTGGTTTTGTTTCTCCCGACGCTGCAGACTGCCATTTTGTACTGGGCATCTGTGTGCATTGCTGTCTTTTTCTGCCAACAAAGAAATTCACAGCAGTCCCAACAGAGCTCCGTTGAGCTCACTCACTCCCCTTCCCTCACTCGCTCGTTCTGTGTCTCCTGGCGCTGCAGGTTGCCCTATTATACTGCACTCTTGCTTGCATTGGGGCCTTTTTCTGCCTACAAAGAAATCTGCAGCAGTCCCGACGCAGCACCGTTGAGCTCGTTCACTCCCCCCCCCACTCACTCATTCTGTTTCTGCCAGTGCCACAGGCTGGCCTTTTGTACAGAGCTCCTGTCTCCATTGGCACCCTTTTCTGCCCACAAAGAAATATACAGGTGTCCTGACAGAGCTTCGTTGAGGTCACTCACTCCCCCTGTCTCACTCGCTCATTCTGTTTCTCCTGGCGCTGCAGGCTGCCCATTTGTACTGGCTCCTGCCTCTGTTGGCAACTTTTTCCTGGCCATAAAGACATCTGCAACAGTCCCGACAGAGCTCCGTTGAGCTCGTACACTCCCTCTCTCTCTCACTCGCTCGTTCTGTTTCTGCCAGTGTTGCAGGCTTTCCCCTTTTGTACTGGGATCCTGCCTGTGTTTCCACCTTTTTCTGCCCACAAAGAACTCCACAGCAGTCACGACAGAGCTCTGATGAGATCGCTCAGTCCCCCTCTCTCACTCACTCATTCTGTTTCTCCCGCTGCTGCAGGTTGCCCTTTTGCACTGGGCTCAGGCGTGCATTGCTGAATTTTTCTGCCCTCAAGGAAATCAGCAGCAGTCCCAACAGAGCTCCATTGGGCTCACTCACCCCCTCCCCATCACGCTCTCATTCTGTGTCTCCCTGCTCTGCAGGCTGCACTCCGCTGAACTCGCACACTCCCTCTCTCTCACTTGCTCATTCTGTTTCTGCTGGTGTTGCAGGCTGCCCTTCTGTACTGGGCTCCTGCCCATGTTGCCGCCTTTTTCTGCCCACAAAGAAATCTGCAGCAGTCACAATAGAGCTCTTTTGAGCTCGCTCACTCCCCCTCTCTTACTCTCGCTTGTTCTGTTTCTCCCGCTGCTGCAGGCTGCCCTTTTGTACTGGGCTCCTGCCTGCGTTGGCAGCATTTTCTGCCCACAAAGAAAATTGCAACAGTCCTGACACAGCTCCTTTGAGCTTGCTCACTCCCCCCCCCACTCACCGTTCTGTTTCTGCCGATGCTTCAGGCTGCCGGCTGCCCTTTTGTACTGGGCTGCTGCCTGCATTGCTGCCTTTTACTGTCCACAAAGAAATCTGCTGCAGTCATGATAGAGCTCCGTTGAGCTTTCTCACTCCCCTGTCTCACTCGCTCATTGTGTTTCTTCCAGAGCTGCAGCCTGCCTTTTTGTATTGGGCTCCTGCCTGCATTGGCACCTTTTTCTACCCACAAGAAATCCGCAGGTGTTCCAACATAGCTCCTTTGAGGTCGCTCACTCCCTCTGTCTCACTCGCTCATTCTGTTTTGTCTGGCACTGCAGGCTGCCCTTTTGTACTGGGTTCCTTACTCTGTTGGCACCTTTTTCTGGCCACAAAGAAATCTGCAGCAGTCCTGACAGATCTCTGCTTGAGCTCACTAACTCCCTCTCTCTCACTCACTCATTCCGTGTCTGCCGGCACTGCAGATTGCCCTTTTGTACTGGGCTTCTGCCTGCATTGTCGCCTTTCTCTGCCCAGAAAGAAATCTGCAGCAGTCCTGATAGAGCTCCGTTGAGCTCACTCACTCCCCCTCTCTCACTCACTCACTCATTCTGTTTCTCCCGCCACTGCAGGCTACCCTTTCTACTGGGCCTCTGCGTGCATTGCTGACTTTCTGCCCACAAAGAAATCTGCAGCACTCCCAACAAAGCTCCGCTGAGCTCACTCACTCATTCCTCCTCCCTCACTCGCTTGTTCTGTGTCACCCCGCACTGCAGGCTCCGCTTCATTGAGCTTGCTCACTCCCCCCCCCACTCGCTCATTCCATTTCTGCCGGTGCTGCAGGCTGCCCTTTTACACTGGGCTACTGCCTGAGTTGGTGGCTTTTCCTGCATAGAAAACCATCTTCAGCAGTCCCGACACAGCTCCATTGAGCTCAATCACCCTCCCTTTCTCACTCACTCATTCCATTTCTGCTGGCGCTGCAGGCTGGCCTTTTGTACTGGGCTTCTGCCTTTGTTGGCACCTTTTTCTGCCCACAAGGAGATCTGCAACAGTCCGCACACAGCTAAATTGAGCTTGCTCACTCCCCCTCTCTCACTCGCTTGGTCCATTTCTGCCAGCTCTGCAGGCTGCCCTTTTGTACTGGGCTTCTGCCTGTATTGCAAACTTTTTCTGCCAACAAAGAAATTGTCGGCAGTCACAATAGAGCTCTGTTGAGCTCGCTCACTCCCCCTCTGTCACTTCCTCATTCTGTTTCTCCCACTGCTGCAGGCTGCCCATTTGTACTGGGCCTCTGTGTGCATTGCTGCCTTTTTCTAGCCACAAAGAAATCCGCAGAAGCCCCAACAGATCTCTGTTGAGCTCGCTCACTCCCCCTCTGGCACTAGATCATTCTGTTTCTCTCGCCGCTGCAGGCTGCCATTTTGTACTGGGCCCCTGTGTGAATTGCTGCCTTTTTCTGCCCACAAAGAAATCCACAGCAGTCCCAACAGAGCTTCGTTGAGCTCACTTACTGTCCCTCCCTCACTCACTCGTTCTGTGTGTCCTGGAGCTGCAGGCTGCCCTTTTTTACTGCGCTCCTGCTTGCATTGGGGAATTTTTCTGCCAACAAAGAAATCTGCAGCAGTCCCTACACAGCTCTGATGAGCTCGCTCTCTCCCACTCCCTCGCTCGCTCGTTATATTTCTGCCAGTGCCGCAGGCTGGCTTTTTGTACTGTGCTGCTGCCTGCATTGCTGCCTTTTTCTGTCACCTAACAAATCTGCAGGAGTTACGATAGAGCTCTGTTGAGCTTGCTCACTCCCCCTCTCTCACTCACTCATTGTGTTTCTCCCAGCGCTGCAGGCTGCCCTCTTGTACTGGGCTCCTGCCTGTGCTGGCACCTTTTTCTGCCCACAAAGAAATCCACAGCTGTCCTGACAGAGCTCCATTAAGGTCACTCACTCCCTCTGTCTCACTCGCTCATTCTGTTTCTCCTGGTGCTGCAGGCTGCCCTTTTGTACTGGGCTCCTGCCTCTGTTGGTGGCTTTTTCTGCCCACAAAGAAATCTGCAGCTGTCCCAACACAGCTCAGTTGAGCTGCTCACTCCCTCTCTTACTCACTAATTCCTTTTCTTCCGGCGCTGCAGGCTGCCCTTTTGTACTGGGCTCTTGCTTGCATTGACACCTTTTTCTGCCCACAAAGAAATCTGCAGCAGTTGCAATAAAGCTCTGTTGAGCTCGCTTACTCCCCCTCTGGCACTTGCTCATCCTGTTTCTCTCGCCGCTGCAGGCTGCCATTTTGCACTGGGCATCTGTGTCCATTGCTGTCTTTTTCTGTCTACAAAGAAATCCACAGCAGTCCCAAAAGAGCTCGGTTGAGCTCACTCGCTCCCCCTCCCTCACTTGCTCTTTCTGTGTCTCCCGGCGCTGCAGGCTGCCCTTTTCTTCTGTGCTTTTGCTTGCGTTGGGGTTTTTTCTGACCAAAAAGAAATCTGCAGCAGTCCCGTCACAGCTCCACTGAGCTCGCCCCCTCTCCCCACTCACTTCTGTTTCTGCCGGCACTGCAGGCTGGCCTTTTGTACTGGGCTGCTGCTCCATTGCCGCCTTTTTCTGTCAACAAAGAAATCTGCAGGAGTCACGATAGACCTCTGCTCAGCTCGCTCACTCCCACTCTCTCTCATTCACTTGTGGTGTTTCTCCCGGCATTGCAGGCTGCCCTTACTGGGCTCCTGCCTCCATTTTCACCCTTTTCTGCCCACAAAGAAATCCACAGGTGTCCTGACAGAGTTCTGTTGAGGTTGCTCACTCCTCCTGTCTCACTCGCTCATTCTGTTTCTCCTGGTGCTGCAGGCTGCCCTTTTGTACTGGGCTCCTGCCTCTGTTGGCACCTTTTTCTGGCCATAAAGAAATCTGCAACAGTCCTGACAGAGCTGCGTTGAACTCCCTCACTCTCTCTCTCTCTTACCTGCTCATTCTGTTTCTGCCGGCGCTTTAGGCTGGCTTTTTGTACTGGGCTTCTGCCTGTGTTTCCACCTTTTTCTGCCCAGAAAGAAATCCGCAGCAGTCACAACAGAGCTCCATTGAGCTTGCTCACTCCTCCTCTCTCACTCACTCATTTCGTTTCTGCCGGCACTGCAGGCTGGCCTTATGTACTGAGCTGCAGCCTGCATTGCCACCTTTCTCTGTCCACAAAGAAATCTGCAGCAGTCATGATAGAGCTCCGTTGAGCTCGCTCACTCCCCTTCTCTCACTCGCTCATTGTGTTTCTCCCAGCACTGCAGCCTGCCCTTTTGTGCTGGGCTCCTGGCTGCATTGGCACCTTTTTCTACCCACAAAGTAATCTGCAGGTGTTCTAACAGAGCTCCTTTGAGGTCGCTCACTCCCCCTGTCTGACTTACTCATTCTGTTTTTCCTGTAGCTGCAGGATGCACTTTTGTACTGGGCTCCTGCCTCTGTCGGTATATATTTACGAACTTACGAACATATGAAATTTGCCAGCAGATAAAGGCCTAGAGGTCTATCAAGTCTGCTCGAATGTGCAGCTAGCACCCCTTATTCTGCAGCTGCCCCTCCCTTCCACCCTTCCCCTTCCTTAACCCTCCCCCTTGTCCTGTCCCATCCTCATTTGAAGCAGTCCACTGTTCTACTGCATACCACTTCAGCAGATAATGCATTCCACCCAGCCACCACCCTCTCTGTAAAAAAGTGTTTCCTCATCTCCCTGAATCTTCCTCGCTCCAGTCTCATATCATGGCCCCTGGTAGCCCTCCCCTCCCTTACTTTGAACAGCCCCTCTGTACCTGTCTTGTTTATTCCTTTCATGTATTTAAAGGTTTCAATCATGTCACCCCTGTCTCTTCTCTCCTCCAGTGAGTACATGTTCAACTCCTTCAACCTCCTCTCGTATGATAAGTCCCCCAGCCCCTTGATCATCTTTGTCGCTCTGCGCTGCACCCCCTCCAGTAACTTAATGTCCCTCTTCAGATACGGACGCCAGTACTGCACGCAGTACTCCAGGTGTGGTCTAACTAATGACCTACACAGTGGCAGAATCACCTCCTCCTCCTCGAGGATATACCCTTGCAATACAACCCAGCATTTTGTTGGCCTTGCAGCTGTCTTCCTACATTGTGCCGAAGTTGTTCATTGACCCTGTAATGAGCACACCAAGATCCTTCTCCTCCTCTGTCTGGGCTAGCTGCACCCCCTAGCTGGTAACCTCCTTGGGTTCTTCATCCCAAAATGCAGCACCTTGCACTTTTTGGCATTACAGCCCAGTTGCCAGGTGTCTGACCAGGTTTCAAGCTTTGCCAGATAATTCTGCAACCCTGCCATCCCCCAGGTCATCCACCACCGCGCTTACCTTGGTATCATCAGCAAACAGACTGATCTTGCTCTTGATGTCCCATGATATGTCTGCAATGAATATCCCAAACAACACTGGTCCCAACACTGAGTCTCTGTGGAACACCGCCTGTCACTGCCCTTGGATGTGAGAGCTCCCCACCCACCACCACCCTCTGTTGCCTTCCCTGCAGCCAGTTTCCTACCCATCTCACCAGCTTTGCACCTGCCCTGTGGCTACTAACTTCCTTCCCAGCCTTCCATGTGGCACTGAGTCGAATGCCTTACTGAAGTCCAGATACAGGACATCCACTGCATGGCCCCTGTCCAGTTGCCTAGTTATCCAGTCATAGAACTCAACCAGGTTGGGTTGGCAGGATCTGCCACATATGAAGCCATGCTGTCTGCTGTCCTGTAGCCCTTTGGCCTCTAGGAGGGCCACCAGCCTCTCCTTCAGGATAGTCTCCATTAGCTTACCCATGATGGATGTGAGGATCAATGGGCTGTAGTTTCCCGGTTCATCCTTGGGGCCACTCTTGTGGAGGGGCACCACATGAGCCATCCTCCAGTCCTGAGGTATACACCCCGAATGTAGTGAGGCATTAAATAGGTCTGCCAAAGGTCCTGCAAGGACCTCTGCCAGCTCCTTCAGTACCCTGGGGTGGATGCCATTTGGGCCTGGCGCCTTGTCCACCCTCAGTGCCTTCAAACCCTCTCGAACTCTGCTCTCCATGATTTCCCCATCGGTCACCACTTCCCCCCTTCTGCCATTTCTGCCACCTTGGGTGTCACCCCTCTTCTCTTTAGTAAATACTGAGCAGAAGTACTCATTTAGTACTTCCGCCATTTAGCACCCTGCTTCCACCCAACCCCCCTCCTTCCTAATCCTTACTATGTGGTCCTTACAGCTCCTTTTCTCCCTGATGTACTAAAAGAAGTCCTTCTCCCCCTTCTTAATGCCTTGTGCCAGCCTGAGTTCCATAGATGCTTTGGCTCCCCTTACTGCCCTTGTCACCTCCTTCGATTCTGTCAAGTACTCCTCCCTGTCCTCCCCCTTCCCTGTTTTCTTGTACTTCCTAAAGGCAGCTCTTTTCCTCCTTACCTTTTCCATGACCTCCTTGCTCAACCAGATCGGTTTCTTAGCCCTAGCCTTCTTGCTCTGGGCTTTGCAGCAGGCAAATACAAATATTTCAGGCCACAAAGAAATCTGCAGCAGTACTGACAGAGCTCCACTGAGCTCGCTCACTCTCTCTCTCTCACTCGCTCGTTCCATGTCTGCTGGTGCTGCAGACTGCCCTTTTGTACAGGGTCCCTGCCTGTGTTGCCACCTTTTTCTGCCCACAAAGAAATCTGTAGCAGTCACAACAGAGCTCCGTTGAGCTAGCTTCCTCCTCCTCCTCTCTCACTCGCTCATTCTGTTTCTCCCACCACTGCAGGACGCCATTTTGTTCTGGACCCGTGCGCACATTGCTGACGTTTTCTGCCTGCAAAGAAATCCACAGCAGTCCCAACAAAGCTTTGTTGAGATCACTAACTCCCCCCTCCCTCACTCAGTCATTCTGTGTCTCCTCCCACTGCAGGCTGCGCTCCATTGAGTTTACTAACTCCAACTCTCTCACTCGCGTGTTCTGTTTCTGCTCGTGCTGCAGGCTGCCCTTTTGTGCTGGGCTCCTGCCTGCGTTGGTTGCTTTATTGGCAAACAAAGAAATCCACAGCAGTTCACACTAGAGCTCTGTTGAGGTTTCTCACTCCCCCTGTCTCACTCGCTCATTCTGTTTCTCCTGGTGCTGCAGGCTGCCATTTTGTACTGGGCTCCTGCCTCTTTTGGCACCTTTTTCTGCCCACAAAGAAATCTGCAACAGTCCCCAAAGAGCTCCATTGAACTTGCTCACTCCCTCTCTCACTCGCTGGTTCCATTTCTGCCGGTGCTGCAGGCTGCCGTTTTGTACTGGGCTCCTGCCTGCATTGGCGGCTTTTTTGGCAAACAAAGAAATCCACAGCAGTCACGCTAGAGCTCTGTTGAGGTTGCTCACTCCCCCGTCGCACTCGCTCATTCTGTTTCTCCTGGCGCTGCAGGCTGCCATTTTGTACTGGGCGCCTGCCAGCATTGCCACCTTTTTCTGCCCACAAAGAAATCTGTGGCAGTCACAATACAGCACTGTTGATCTTGTTCACTCCCCCTCTGGCACTCACTTGTTCTATTTCTCCTGCTGCTGCAGGCTGCCCTTTTTTTACTGGGCCCCTACGTGCATTGCTGCCTTTGAAATATGATGCTTGTAAAGTCCCTGTTGTGCTAATTCTATGTAATGTAATCCTCCACTTGTATTTGCCTGATGTTCATGTATGTACCTTGTAATCTCCCGGTTTGCACCTGAAAATAGGCACTTGGCTGTCTAGTGTGCTTACCTGGTTAACAAAAGCAAATAAATATTTTTTTCTGCCCACAAAGAAATCCACAGCAGTCCCAACAGAGCTCCGTTGAGCTGACTCACTCCCCCTCCTTCACTCACTCCGTCTGTGTCTCCTGGTGCTGCAGGCTGCTCTTTTGTGCTGGGCTCCTGCCTGCATTGGTGGCTTTTTCTGCCCACAAAGAAATCTGTAGCAGTCCTAACACAGCTCCGTTGAGCTCGCTCACTCCCCCCATCACTCGCGCGTTCCGTTACTTCCCAGGCGCCCCATAGTGCCCTTTGTATGTGCTAGGCTGCTGCCTGCATTGCTGCCTTTTTCTGTCCACAAAGAAATCTGCAGCAGTCACGGTAGAGCTCCGTTGAGCTTGCTCACTCCTCCTCTCTCACTTGCTCATTGTATTTCTTCTGGCACTGCAGCCTGCCCTTTTGTACTGAGTTCTTGCCTGCGTTGGCACCTTTTTCTGCCCACAAAGAAATCCGCAATTGTTCTGACAGAGCTCCATTTAGGTTGTTCACTCCCCCATCTCACTCGCCCATTCTGTTTTTCCAGGCGCTGCAAGCTGCCCTTTTGTTTGGACTCCTGACTCTGTTGGCACCTTTTTCTGGCCACAAAGAAACCTGCAGCAGTCTCGATTGATCTCCTTTGAGCCTTCCCACTCCCTCTGTCTCACTTACTCAGTCCGTGTCTGCTGGTTCTGCAGGCTACCCTTTTGTACTGGGCTCCTGCCTACATTGCTGCCTTTTTCTGCCCTCAAAGAAATCTGCAGCAGTGACAATAGAGCTCTGTTATGCTCACTTACTCCCCCTCTCTGACTCGCTCATTCTGGTTCTCCCGACGCTGCAGACTGCCCTTTTTCACTGGGCACCTGTGTGCATTGCCAATGTTTTCTCCCCACAAAGAAATCAATAGCAGTCTGAACCGAGCACCGTTGAGCTCACTCACTCCCCCTCCCTCACTAACTTGTTCTGTGTCACCCCTTGCTGCAGGCTGCCCTGTTGTACTGGGCTCCTGCCTGCGTTGGCACCTTTTCTTGCCCACAAAGAAATCCAGAGCAGTCCCAACAGAGCTCAGTTGAGCTTGGTCACTCCCCCTCTCTCGCTTGCTCAATCCTAATCTGTTCCAAACACTGAATTCTGACAGCGCCTACGATATTCTGCGCCAGAAGTGTGAAAACACAGTTCAGGCAGTATGTGAAATATGACAGCTGTACTGTTCATAAGGAGGTATGAAATATGCCAGTGTTGAAAATCTGGCATGAAAATATTACTAATTTGTGAAGTTACAAGGGTGCATGGAAACTACATGACACACGCCCGTAACACAGTCATTTTATGGAGTTTCATCACAACATTTTTAACATAGGCATTTTAGGACCTCTGCTCATGAACAGTGTCACTGTGACTTCCTTAATGTGTCCCAAATACTGATTTACCAGTGTGACTGCGCTATTCTGCACCAGAAGAGCGAAAACACATTTTGGCCATGATGAGAAAAATGACAGCTGCACTGTTCATAAGGAGGTGCAGAAAAATGGCAATGTTGAAAATCTGGAGTGAAAATATTGCAAAGCTACAAAGTTACAAGCGTGCATGGAACCTGTGCAACGCACGGTAGTAACCCAATAATTGTATGGACTTTCGTCGCAAAATTATCAACATAGGCATTTTAGGATCTCTGGTCATGAACAGTGTCACTGTGTTTTTCTTAATGTGTCCTGAACACTGATTCCCCATAGAGACTGTGCGAAAACACATTTCGTCCATGATGTAAAAAAATGACAGCTCTACTGTTCATAAGGAGGTGTGTAAAAATGGCAATGTTGAAAATCTGGAGTGAAAATATTGCAAATTGGAGAAGTTATGAGCGTGCATAGCAACAGCGCAACACACGCTCTTAAAACAATTATTTTTTTGGATTTTTCCCACAAAATTTGCAACATACACTTTTTGAGGCCCCACCTCATGAACACTGGCACTGTTGTTTTGTTAATCGGTCCTGAAAGGTGATTCCAGGCAGTGAATTCAAAATCACCTTTCAGGGCCAAATAACACCATGACAGTGGCAAAATTCATGAGGAGGTGTCCCAAAAACCCCATGTTGAAAATTTGGTGCCAAAATTCAAAAAAATGCCTGAGATATGCAAAAAGTTGACAAAACCCTCTTTATTCCATTATACAGCTTACCAGCATTTCCTCAGTTCGCGGTCGGCTTTGTAGAGTGCAGATGTGTTCCCGGTCCACCAAAGATCGTCACGCCATACTCCAGAGGTAAGTGTGGGGTGAGCGGGGGTGGGGAGGCAGGGTGCACAGTGGGTGGGCGCGGGTTGTAGGAGGGGCAGGGAGACCTCGGGAGGCGTTTTCTTTTTTTCACAGGTTAAAAAAAAACATCATGGGACTTTTTTTTTACAGGATATGTGGCATGCTGGAGTGGGCTCAGCATGCCAATGGAATGTTTCTTGGGGGGGAGCTGTACCCGATGGATTGGGCACCCTCGTCGGCACAGATGGGGGGAGGGAAACAGCCGAGGGGGATTGGGCACCCCCTCGACACTAATGTACTGGGTGTTTGTGGGAGGGTTATGCCAATGGGGAGTGGGCTCCACCATCAGCAAATCAAACTAGATGGGGGGACATAATGCCAACGCGGCGTAGCTCCCCTGTCAGCAACTGTAACTAAGAGAGGGACTGAAGCCGACAGGGATTGGGGCCCCCGTAGGCAAAAACACTTGTTGGGGGGGCACATGTTGCCGAGGGGGATTGAGCACACCCTCGGCACTGGGGGTAATTAATATTGTTTGTGAACAGGCGGCAGGCCACCTGCCATGTTCACAAACAATATTACAGTCATGAAGTTCTGCCCAACAATGACAGGTCGCTCCCTCATTGCAGCAGTTCCACTGAAGCTGCAATGACAAGGTGGCCCCTGATTGCTGCAGCTGAAACATTTCAAGGTTGTGGCACGCTGGCTGAACTAGTGTCAGCAGCAGTGTGCCATGGCATTGGGGAAAGTGGGCCAAGCCTTTAGAGGCTGTGGGTGCATTGGCCACAACAGTGCTGCACCTCCACAACCTGCTTCTGGCAAGTTGTTACAGTGAGGTTTTCCTCAAGTATGCCGCAATAAACATAAAAAAACATTAAGATTTTGAGTTTCAGATTTCTGTGAATTAGAGTTGGGGTCTTTGGGGTTGTCAACCATCATGCTCACGCCTACCTTCATCTCATAGCCTCCTGCATGAAGCACAAGGTAGAGCTCCAAGCCAGTATCTTACAGCGATACACTCTTCAAAGGTTGGTAAATATGTCTTGCTTCATGCTATCAACAAAGTCTGTTGTAGCTTTCTTAATGCAGGGACCTGTGTGAAGAAAAGACATCACATTGGACTTTGTTTATTCAGGGGAGGGGGTAGGCATTAGGGCTGACCACCCCAAGGAAGATCCCACCACTAATTCCCCAAAATCCTAGCTTTCTTTATCTTTTGCTGCTCTGTGGTAATGGGGGTGGGAAGTTCTGGTTGGAAACCGTATGCCATATTTCCCTGTTTTTGTAGCATTAAACTGAACTCTAGCTGCTGCATTAACACAGTTTTTTCCCAAAAATAATAGTATACACTATCAAGAAAACTGAACTTGTAGCCCTCAGTAGAATCCCAGGGATGACTAAGCATTGCTACATACTGTATATTCTGTCAACTCAGTTAATCGTTTCGTGTCACAAGCAAACGAAAGAGAAAGAAGAGCCTGACAACTTTACTGACCGCAGACTCCTACTGCAAGGCAGGCAGAGGCAAAGCAATCACAGACATACTACAATTGAAACTAGACTTTCACTGCACAGCTCTGAAATCTGAAACTTGCCGCTCCTCCACTGCCTAATTACTTTCTTTCATAATCTGGCCTCCTGCCCTAATAGATAGTTAAAAGTTTTGATGTACTGTAGGTAACCGGTGAGCAACAGCAGATGAATGAGGTTAACTAGCTCCTGGCCCTATTCAGATGCTTGCAGAAGGGAGTGGAGTACCTTTTTTCGAATAATCTGTGGTGAGTATTCATTCTCAGCACACCCAATAAGTGACTGTTCATTGTGTGGTACTCAGATTCTGCCAGAGGGAATAACTATTTTCAATGAAAACAAAAACTCAAACTTTTTTTCACGCGGCCAGGGCTACTCCCTTGGCAAGCCTTCCCCAAGCCGTCATTACCCACCCTCCACCTATACTTACACTTGGTAATAGACAGAATAAAGCTTTAGCAAATAGAGTCTGTCTCCTGCATTAGCACGGCCACTGTGTTCTAGTAGATAATTATTGCCAGTTCTAGTTTGAATTTTTTAATGTATTTATTTGTTTACTGGGTAGGCACACCAGTCCAATGGGCCATTTTCAGGCACAACCTCGGCCACACAGATGGCACATACAATAGAAAAGTCAAACATTACAATTTCAGTTACATATGACAGGTACAATAGGGTACAGGTTAGAGTACAGCTTCAGTTACAAATAAGAATGAGGCACATTTACATAATGAAATATTTCAGTTAGGCAGTGATTGGGCAGCAATATAAGAAGCAACAGTCATATGATTAGAATCACCCCGGGGAGGCGAGTGCATTTTTCTGTTACCTCTACGGAGGCTTTATAGTGAGTCTGGAAAGCTGTGTGTGAGTCAAGGGAGTGGAAGGAGACTGGGACATTGTTACATAACTTGGGTACTACAATGGAGAAAGTTCTACCACTCTGGTTTGTGGATATTCCAGGGAGTTCCAGTGGAGAGACACTGGAGCTTCTTAGGAGGTGGGGGCAATGTCTTCTGTTGAGAAGGGAGGAATAATGATGTAGGTCACATCTCTGTTGGCTTTGTCCACTATACATCCAAGAAAGTAGTTACATTATGCCTGAAGGGGGAGCCATCCCAGTGCCTGGTATAGGGAGCAGTAGTGGGTGGTATAGGAAGCCATTTCAGTGACTCTACAGATACTGTTGTAGGTGGTAGTAAGTCTAATGATTAGTTTAGAAGAGGTGTCGGTGTAAATGGGGGAACTGTAGTCAAGTAGAGGCAGGAGGTTTCCTTGAGCTATGGCTAGTCTAGATGCTGGATTCAGGTGATGACAAAGGCAGTAGCCCATCACCAGTTTCTGGTTTACTCATTGTATAGTGGAGTTAATGTGTACTGAGTATGTCAGGGTGGGATCCAGGGTGACACCCAGGTATTTGAAACTAGTCACGTTCTTGAGTGGTTGCCATCTGGGACTAGGATAGTTAGGGGAGATGAGTTGTTTGCTAGATAGGTTAACTTTGGTTTTGATCCCTGGAGCATGGTTTTAGTTTTGCTGGTATTTACCAGTGGCCTGTTTCCTAGGAACCAGTTGTGTGCTGCTTGATAGTTGAGAGTTAGCTGGGAACAGAGGTTTGCTAGGGACTTGGCACTATAGGGAAACAATCAAGTTAAGATGGCGGCTTTGCTGGGCCAGCCATCTGTTTCTGCCTAGTGTTCATTCTTTCAAGTTATTTTAAGTAATGTCGAGCTATTTGTTTTCATTTTAAAGTTATGCAATCATCTACTTAAGTTTTGCTAAGTTATTCGCTTCGCCGAGACATCTCACTGTTGCCTCTATCGGGTGTTATTTCCGGACTTGTGGGACTTTGCAAAATTTTCCTGCATTTTTTACTTTTTGAGTGGCTGGAGCTTCTGTTCGGTGTATAGTAGTGCCTACCTTGATCGAGTTTGTTCCATTTTTATCTTCCGGCTCCTCGGACCGGTCCTGTTGTCAGTATTTGACAACCTGCTCGGTTGTGCATGGGATTGTAACTGTTGGCAGGTTGTTACCTGTGAAGCTATCAGAGGAGTGATCTTCATTGTACAGGCTTTCCCAGGGAGGGTGTGACTAGTGTCTAACTGGTGTGGGGTTACTAAATTGTTCTTGGATTGCACCTGTTGTTTGGATTGTAGAACAGGATGGAGAAGGAGAACTCACGGTTCCGGGAAGGATTTATGTGGGCCTGCTGTGATGTAGAGGGCAGTCTTGGTCCACCTGGCTGTGAGATGGGTGCCCAACTCATGTTGTTACCCTAGGAGAGAGTGGGTGGTGCTGTCTGGAAGGTAGGCACCTGCTGGTTTCCTGAGGTCCACTGAAGGTTGCTAGGCAGAGGGAGAGGATTCAGCAGTGGCTATGCTTGAGGGCCGCTCGGGGTAGGCACCTGCCGTAAGGCTGGGATGACCTTGATTGCATGGTGTGGATGGCCACAGGATCCATTTTTCCTGGAGTTCGGTATCTGTTTTTGATAGTGGAAGCTTTGTACAGATTCTGGTTGGATGTGTTTGACTGTGAGTTTTGAACCTGTCCCTCCTTGAGGATTTACCATTTTTATAAGTTGACGTCTGGCCTGTTTCATGGAGATTCTGGATTTACTTGAAGGCTGTGAGGGGGCCTTATCTCAGTATTAACTAAATATCCATTTTAAGCTGTGGCAGTGAGAGGGCAACAGTGAGTGGACATTAGTCATTGAAGGAGGTGATGAGAGCACCTGTCCTTCTCGAGTTTACAGAGACTCTGCAGCATATAGACCATATTCCATTTTTTTGGACCAACAGTGAACTATTTTAATTAAGTGACTTTAGTGTTACATCTGATATTTTGTTGGGGTGTATTGTGGGTGGAAGGTTTTGTCTTGATTGTAAGGGGTGAAGGATGGTTTTGTTATTATTTGAGAGTTTTTTTATTTATTGTAGTTACTGTTATTTAGTTTTGCTGTTTATCATTGTAGTTATTGATATTGTTGTAGCATGTATTGGAATCATCCCTCGGTGGACAGGAACTATTCCCCCTCTGGGTTGAAGGACCAGTGCCCCTTTGTCTGCCCCCCATTGCAACCCAAGGTGTATTTGCATTGCCATGCTTTGGGGATAGTATGGAGGGACTGGAGGGTTGGGAACCTGAGACCTGGGGGGGCTGATTGGGTTAGTGGGGTCAAAGAGGTGCTCTGGGGCAAAATGGGTCCAGGAGAAGGGTCCTTCCTGTCTGGTGCCCATATTGAAAGGTTCCACAGAGGGTGAGCAAGTAGCCCACTCTTCCATGGTCTCTCATCCAACTCGAGCGGTGTTATGCAATGCCAGGTCAATAAAGAACAAGACAGCAATTATTTGCTAATCTTGTTGAGGCATCTGACCTGGCTTGCGTCATTGAGACCTGGCTGGATGAAAATGCTGGTCTGGTATTAGAATCACCAGTACTGGCCGGGTTCTTGGTGATACACTGCCCAAGACTGGATCATAGGAGTCAGAGTGCAGCCATTTGTTTTAAGGAGGAACTGGGCCTTGTAGTGGTACCAGTGGGGGCTACCAGGTCCTTCGAGTGTATCATAGGTGCAGGTGTGGGTTGCAGGATCCTTCTCATCTACCATCCACCTGGAGATGGGAAAGTTTTGCTGCAGGAAGTTGTGGATTTCATGGTCGACATGGTGCTGGAATCCTCCAGGTGGTTATTCCTGGGGGACTTCAATGCCTGGGTTGACGATGAATTCTCACCTTTTGGTCAAAACTTCCTTCAACTGATGGTTTCATTGTGCTTCACACAGATAGTTACTGCTACAACCCATATTCAGGGTCACTCCCTGGACCTGGTATTCCTCCTGGGGTGTAGGCCACTGATCTGGTGGTGGAACCAGTAGGGTAGTCAGACCACCACTCTGTAAGGTTCCGTTTTGCTGCTCCCCCAGTGAGACCTGCCCCTTTGGAGATGGTCCGGTACCACCCTTTGAGGGGAGTTACCCCAGAGGGTCTGATGGTGGTGCAGGACCTATCGAGTTGGCCATTGAAATGCTCAGAACCGGGGGCCTGGTATCATGCTATAATAGTGTAGTGTCAGAGACCCTGAACTCTGTAGTTCCTGTCCAAGTTCATCCTCTCTCTGTCCACCCTCAGCCGCCTGGTTTGATGGGATCTTGAGGATGCTGAAGAGAGTAGGGCAAAGGCTGGAATGTTGCTGGTGGAAATCCAGCCTGGAGGAGGACAGACTTGGACTGAGAGCCCATTATTTGGACTATCAATCAGCACTCTGCTGTAAGAAGGCAGCGTTCCTGTCTGGGGAGATTGCTGCAGTAAGGAATCGACTGGCTCAGCTTTTCCAGACTGTCGACAGGCTGTTCAATCCAGTCTGCCTTCAGGCCTGGAGAGCTTTTTCACAAGAGAGGTATGATGAGTTTTCCCAGTTCTTTGCAGATAAGGTGTTTTCTATCAGGTCAGAGATCCTATTGTCTCATTCAAATGAGCACAGCAAAGGTCAGTATGAGGGCACAGACACCCAGCCTGTCTGAATGAATTTCGCCCAGCCAGCGATCGGGGATATCATGAAGATTGTTCAGGGTTTGGATCCTGGTCCAACCCGCCTCCTTGTGGGGCAAGTGGATGCCATCGGACCAATGCTGACTCAGATTGTTTGGTGTTCGCTGGATAAGGGTGTGTTTCCTGGACCCCTGAAGAACGCAGTGGTGGCACCCCTTTTGAAAAAATCTACCCTCGACCCAGACAGTCTGGCAAACTACAGACCTGTCTCAAACCTGCCCTTTTTGGGCAAGGTTATTGAGAAGATGGTTGTGTTGCAACTCAAGAACTTTCTTTCCATGCATGAAGTCTACGATCCTCTCCAGTCTGATTTCAGGACGAGACATAGTACCGAGACTGCTCTGGTTCGGGTACTTAATGATCTCCTGATAGTGAGGGATCAGAGAAACCATTTGATCTTGGTCCTCCTTGATCTCTCTGCAGCACTTGACACCGTGGATCATGGGGTGCTACTGGATCACCTGCAGCTACTCTGTGGACTGTTGGGGACAGTCCTCAGGTGGTTCCATTCTTTCCTCACCGACAGGATGCAGAGGGTGGTTTAGGGATTTTTTCCTCTACCCCCATCTCCCTGTCTTGTGGGATGATGCAGGGTTCTGTGTTGTCCCCAGTGTTGTTCATGGTGTACATGTTGCTGTTAGGAGACATTACAAGGTGGTACTGGCTGAGTTTTCTCTGCTATGCAGATGATACTCAGCTGTACATGTCCTTTATACTCGAACAGAGTGATGCAGTCTCGGTTTTCAATAACTGCCTTGCTGAGATTCAGGACTAGACAAGTGCTAACTGATTGAGATTGAATCCTGATAAGACTGAGATGATGATGGTGGTAGACCCAGGTCATCGGGCAGAGAGATTGACTACTTGTCAGTCACCTGGCCTTGTGCTAGGGGACAATCAGTGGAGACCCTTTCAACAGGTGTGGAATCTGGGCATAGTGCTTGTCAGTGAGCTGACTCTAAAAGCTCAGGTGTCAGCAGTCACTAAGCCTTCTTTTTACCATCTGAAAAATATCACCCGGATAAAGCACCTAGTTCTGCCCGAGGACCTCCCTGTGTTGTTCCACACCTTTGTGTCCTCCTGCCTGGACTACTGCAATGCTCTATACCTAGAGCTGCTGCGGTGGACCTCTGTCACCTGCAGCAGGTGCAGAATGCTGCAGCCAGGCTGTTGACAGGCTTGTCAAGATCTAGCCATGTTACTCCTGTGCTCCGCGAGCTGCATTGGCTGCCTGTGTGATGGGGGATCATCTTTAAGGTCGCATTGCTGACCTACAAGGCCCTACATGGACAGGGATGGGGCTACCTGTAAGACCTCCTTCGGCCCTATTGCCCCCTTTGTCCCCCCAGTTCCACTGATGAGGAATTGGTAGAGTTTCCCAGGGTCCATCTTCAAACTTCAGGCACCAGAGCATTTTCTTTTGCTGCTCTGACCCTGTGGAACTCTCTACCTCATTGGATTAGAGAGTGCCCATCCACCGAGACCTTTAAGTCCTCCCTTAAAACTTATTTATTTAGTTTAGCTTTTTGGGAGGAGTTTTAGTTGCTTGTGTTATGGCTGTCATTGACTAACTTTTATTGTATTTAAACTGTTTTATGTAGATTGTTTTTATTGTTTTTTGAAAAGCACAGGATAAATAAAGTCTGATTTGATCTGATGAAATAAAACCAAGTTATCAGCTTAGAGGATGGCTTTGCACATAAGGCTTTCCACAGGTAGAGGGGGTTATAAAGAAGAAGGAGTGAGCCTGTTGTCGCAAGTTCTCTTTACTGTCTATACTTTACCTTAGTTTTTCTATGTACTCAATAACAACACCCAATGGTTATTCCAATAACACTTAGTTTATTGTCAGCACATATATGTGGGAGCCTCAGCTAAAGGAGAGAGCTCCTCTATCATTGTTCACAGAAGCTTATATACCTTTGCAGTGTAACAGTGATCTCATTCTAAACATGCTTACAACAGCTTTTCCTTATCTCTAGCAAAAACCTTGGATTCAGCACTTTCCTTATTAGGAGTTGTTTTTTCCACCTCCTATATGTCTCCCCTTTATCTTAGTTACAACCAGCTGTATTTAGCTTCATTTGGTTTTCAAGGTTTGCTTATCTCTGTCAAGCAACCTTTGTCCTTTGTTCTAGTCAGCACAAAACTGTACATTCATTATGGCTGTTTTACAAAGCAGATAGTTTCAAAGCATATGAGAAGCAACATGGCTATAAGGCATATAACAGTTATAAGCTCTAAGGTATAATAAGCTTTAGAATATAAAGTTATAGGCTTTAGGATATATAAAAAATTCCTTCACACTCCCCCCTCTTGATACTTTGTATCAACTTAGCTAGATTTTATATTCTGGTTACGTCTGGTTCATCATAGAAGGGAAGTACCCCAACTAATTTAGCTGGGGTGCAGCTCTTTAGTCTTGCCAACAAGGGGGTGTTGCTGGGTAATGGCATGTGGCGACAATGAGCTACACAGGCACCGCAAGACAAATTTAAACAACGTGATTAGGAGCCACATTGCCAGTATTACCACCACTATAATTGCCATCCAATGCAGGACGGTAGCCCCCCAATCTCCAAATATGCTTGAGAACCATGACCAGGGGTCCCAACCCACTGATTTCAGGGCATGTTCATTTATGATGCGCTGTTGCAATTTGTGCACCCCTTCTATTACATGTTCCAATTCTTCTGAATTATCAGGTATATACGTACAGCAGTCATCGCCCACAATATCACCCCCCCCCTTGCGAGGCCAATACATAATCCAATGCTGCCCTATTTTGCAAAGCTACAAGTCTAAGTGCCTTTATTTCAGCAGTTAACAAAGCGGTGGATTGCAGTGTATCATTGACCAGTGTCTCTAACTCATAACTCAATTGATCTATATAATGCATTGCTTGCACTGTTCCCCACCAAGGAAAAATACCAGCCCCAAATTTTTCACCCGCTGGTATTCGCTTTGAACCTTCTGGAATTTCTGAGAAAGATCTCTTTTATCTGACTTGGTTGTGCAGGGGGCTGTCACTATGGAATTTATACACCCTTGCAACTTGGTGTAGTGTGGCCAGATAGCAATACCCAGTCCATTGTCATGGTAAGAATGTGTAGGCTCTGCTCCCACATACCCAGTACAGGCCAGTCAGGGTTCCAAAGGGGGCAGTGCCCCTATAGATACCTATGTGAGTGGTCGATTGATTGTGTAATGAGTTAGTGGAGAGGTTTGTTACTATCTCCCACCTCTTAGTACAGTTAGAGGAGCCCAGCACTGGGCTTTTTGCAGTCGTGCTGGTGCTGCAGATGCAAGCCACCTGTTGCCCCCCGTGTGGGCTGGGCCCGTATTTGCAGCTGCTCTCCGGTTACATTAGGGTTTGCTGGTGCATACCACGTAATAAAGCCTTTTCCAGCAAATGCAGTAACATTTTGGAGGACGTGGTCCGCCCAAATTACAATCTTCCTGTAGGCGTGGTCCTGGTACCAGGAAACGTCTGCTAGCACCCCATAGAGTAATGTGGTGTCATTTAGGGGCAAGGGCTCAGAGCTCAAATGAAGCCCCACTGTGGTGGACAGTGGGGGATGGGCACAAATATAACAGTCAGAGAGGTTTAAGTTGGATGCACACAGATTCATAAGGCTCCACCAAGTGTTAGCGGTGTGTATCAGTTTCACTGGATGGCATAATGACAATAGAAAAAATAACAGTCCATAGTCTATGTGGTATACTAGCACAAATCATTGTTCATTCGCTATTGTGGAGGCAGTATGAGAAGCAGTCACCAGACGGCAATGCAATGCGTGGATCCAAGTGTCCCATTTGGCAACCTTCACGGCAGTGACTGTCGTCAGCAAGACTTGGTATGGTCCTCGCCACATCGGGGAACACCACTTTTTCCAGTGGAAATCCTTAACAAGCACGAAGTCCCCTGGCTGTATATGGTGTAACGAAACTTCTGTTGGCACCGGAGTGCGGCTTTCACCCTAGAGTAGAGAATCTTAAGACAGCGTTAAGGGATAAACAATAGGTAACCATTTCATTGTCCACTCCATGCAAAGTGACCCGACTCTGTGGGAAAGGAGCATTTGGCATTTGCAAAGGCCGTCCTAGCAGAATTTCATGCAGGGAGAGACCTTGTGGGCCTGCCCGCTCCCTCATTGCCATGAGGGCGATGGGCAGTGCAGCCACCCAGGTTAAATTTGTGTCTGCCATGATTTTTGTGAGCTTTAATTTTAAGGTCTGATTCGCTCTTTCTACCGCCCCACCCGATTGGGGGTGGTAGGCGCAGTGCATACGGAGGTCGATTTGTAAAGCCTCACACAATGAGTTAACCACCTTGTTAGCAAAATGTGAACCGTTGTCACTGGATAAACAGCTGGGTAGTCCCAAGCGGGGAATAATCTCACGAATCAGCAGCTTTGCAACTGCGCACTCAGTGGCCTTGCTAGTAGGGAATGCTTCTACCCATTTTGAGAACATGTCAAGAATAACTAAACAATATTTGTAACCTTGGCATGGTGTTAACTCTATAAAGTCCATCATAACATGCTCGAATGGACCAGCAGGACGCGGATGGGCAGAGGGGGTTAACTGCTGTCCCCTGCCCGCATTAAATTGCATGCAAATCATACATTTACTACAAAAAGCATCAGCATAAGCAGAAAATCCTACCACACACCAGTATTTGTTTACAAAATCAACCATTCCCGTCTTTGACACATGGTCGGCTCCATGAGCCAACTTTGCCAAATACGGAAACACCGAGCTCGGTAAACATGGTTTCCCATCCCCTGAAAACCACACCTTTAAATCAGAATTATATACACCATGCAATTGCCAATGGCGCTTTTCCGTCATTGTTGCTGTCTGTTGCAGCGCCATTAAATCTTGTGGAAGAAACAAATTACAAGACTCATCACTAGTTACAGTTAACTGAAAAAGTGGAACACTCGTCGATTGAGCTGCTGCCTTAGCCGCAGCGTCCGCTGTGGTGTTTCCTGTAGAAACAAAATCTTGGTTAGACGTGTGTGCAGAACATTTTACAATTGCCAGGCTTTTAGGTAATTGGATAGCTGACAGCAAGTCTTTAACCAATTTTGCATGCGCGATGGGCTTTCCCGCAGCAGTAGGGAATCCCCTGTGCTTCCACAACTTCCCAAAGTCATGAGCCACCCCAAATGCATATTGACTGTCTGTGTAGATATTAGCTGTCTTTCCCTGCGCAAGCGCACATGCCCTCATCAGGGCAATTAACTCCGCTGCTTGGGCGGAGAAGTTCGGAGGCAGTGGTCCACTCTCCACCACACTAGACACTGTGCACACAGCGTACCCTGCTCGTGCTACCCCCCTCTGGTCCCTAAAAGCAGAACCATCAACAAAAAACTCCACGTCTGCATTAGTCAGGGCGACATCCATAATGTCAGGTCTAGGCTTACTGTCCAAGTCGATTATTTGACCGCAGTCATGCTCTTTCCCATCATCCGGGGTGGGTAGCATGGTAGCCGGGTTTAAGGTGGTACAGCGTTTCAAAGACACATTTGACATTGTCAGCAGAACATTTTGATATTGCAGTACTCGAGCTGGGGTTAAATGGGCCGTTCGAGCCTGCAATAGTATTGCCTGCACTGCATGGGGAACATGAACTAAGGGCAGCAGAATCCACCAAATCTACACAGGCCAATACTGCTTCCGTGGTTGCTGCCACTGACTGTAGACAGGATACCATACCAGACACTACTGAGTCTAACTTTTAGAGTAATAGGCAATCGGTCTTTGGCTACCTCCATGTTCTTCGTTAGGACAGCAGACATGTACCCCCTTGTCCCGCTACAAACAAATTAAAGCCCTTTTCATAGTTTGGGAGGCCCAAACATGGGCTGGTGACCAGGGCTTCCTTCAACTTGGCAAAGGCTGTCTCCAACCCAGGAGTCCAGTTGACTTCCTTAGACATTTTCATTCGGGTCCCATAAATAGCATCATGCAGGGGCTGGACTATCAGTGCATAGTCCATTATCCAGGCACGGCAATAGCCTGCCATTCCCAAAAAGGACATCATTTGCTGTTTTGTGATGGGACGGGGCCAGTTAGTGATAGTGTGAATACGCTTAGGGTCCAACTGCCTACCATTTGCTGACAAAACGTGGCCCAAGTACTGCACTTGTGTGGCACATAGCTGGAGCTTACCTTTCGCTACCTTGTGGCCATTTTGTGCTAGAAACAGCAAGAGGGCTTTGGTATCCTCTTCGCTTGCTGCCCGGGAGGGGCTAGCAAGCAACAAATCATCCACATACTGGATCAAAGTGCTGCCTCGTGGGGCAACAAAACCCTGCAGACTTTTCCGCATTTGCACAGAGAAAACTGCTGGCGACTCTGCATAGCCCTGAGGCATACGAGTCCATGTCCATTTTTGGCCCCTGTAAGTAAAGACAAACCATTCTTGACTATCTGGGTCTACTGGTATGCTAAAAAACGCGTTTGCCAGGTCAATTACTGAAAAATATGTGGCGGTGTGGGGAATTCCTGCCAGAATAGTTGTTGGGTTTGGTACCACTGGTGTTCTCACATGCACTGCTTCATTTACCGCCCTCAAATCTTGCACAAAGCGATAGTCCCCGTTTCCCTTTTTCACAGGCAGTATAGGCGTGTTTACCACTGCATTAGGGCAAGGAACAATTACTCCCTGCTCTACTAAGGCAGCGTGCACCGGTGCAATGCCTTCTTCTGCTTCCCTCCCCAGTGGGTATTGGTGGCGACTCGGTCTAAAGGAGCTTTTAGGTGTCACCACTAGCGGCTGCGCTCCCCTCAGTAGCCCCACATCATACTTAGATGTAGCCCATAATGTAGCTGGGATATCCCCTATCCACCCAGGCTCTATGCATACCTTTTTCTCTTTCTCCCACCATCTCTTCACATTCACTCACCTTTCACTGACACATACCTGTACCCAACACCGCAGACTGAATCGTGTACACTGCCCCTTTTCAGACCATTGCCCCTGTCTTCTATCCACCCAATCCTGCAACTGCACCATTTCCGCCATCCAAGGTCCCAAATCTTTCCACTTCACCGGCGGTTTTCACTAACGAATGTGGGGTGGGACCCAGGGACCTAAAACCCTGTCTTGTTCAGCCATCAGTATTACTGAGGCTGCCTCGATCCTTCCCACATACAAATTGTTTACCCACAACCATTGTTCAATTTGTTGCTTCCCACTCCCACACTCATAATCATAGTCCCGTGCTCCTACAGCATAGTGTGCTGTGCAGTGTAAATTCATTTGAAACTGCATGTTGCCATGTGTCGCCTTGTCCGCCCATTCCTGTAACCAACATTGTTCCTCCGAACTCGTAAGGTCCCAACTATACAGCCAATCCCCCTCTCCCTCTTCACTAACATATATACCCACCATTGGTGCTTCAATTGTAATTCCCTCATTAGTACATGTAATTGGGGCACTTACCTTTGCTAGGAGATCCCGTCCTATTAAGTTTACCGGGCAGGTCAAGCTACTCAAAAATGCATGATGCAGCACTGTATTTCCACATTCCACTGGCAGAGGGATAGTCAATTGTTCCTTTTGTAGTATTCCCGAAGCTCCTATTGTTGTCACCGTCTTGTTGGACAATGGGGGTGCAAATTTGCGATGCTGTATCACAGAAATAGAGGCTCCAGTATCAATTAAAAATGTCAATAACGTTCCCACTACAGTCAATTCTATGAGTGGGCTTCCTGCTGGAGTTGTCGAGGCACACAACATCAACGAGCTGCCTGTAACCATCAGCTGTTGCTTGCAAACCTGTCTTGTTAGACCAAAACTGGGGTTCTGGGGATCAGGACCATTTTGCGCTCCCTGTCCCCATTGATACTGTCCAGGTTGATTCTCGGACCACTGTTGCTCTGGCGGGGTGGGGCAGCAGCGGATAAGAATTTCCCTGGCTCTGGTCTCGAGGTGGTCACTGCTGTTGCACCCGTGGGCAATTTCGAGCAATGTGTCCCTTCTCTTGGCATGCAAAACAAGTAATATCTCTATTCCCTTGTCCACCCCCTCTTCCTCTCTGTCCGCAGCCTGATCCCACTTGCGTCTGCTGGGGTGGATAGCCAGGACCAGCGTTCTGGGTGTAGCCACCCCGTGCCGCCCGCCCTCTGTTTTGTCCTCGGCCACCCCCACCTGTCCATCCTGAGCTTCCGTCTCTCGAAAAATACATTAACTGTGCCTGCTCCAATTTTTCTTTCTTTACTTTTTCTGCTCCCTTTAGTTGTCTCTCAACATGCTCCACGTAGCGGAACAACTCCTCTAACTTCTGTGTTTCCCATCCAACACAGACTGTGGTCACCCCCGATCGGACTGTTTCCAAAAGTCCTGCACAGAAAGCCATTGCCAACTGGTTCTTACATGCTGGGTTGTCAGGACCTATGCCAGAATATTGGCGGAAGACCTTTTCCAGTCTTTCCTTATAGTCACGTACCGATTCCCCCTCCAGCTGGCGGGTGTCTCGGATGCGTGTCCAATCCACCACTGCTGTGAACTTTTCGCGCAGCTTAGCACAAATTGCGTTGAACACAGTCATTAACCGATCCCTTCCAGCTGCTGGGTCCCAAGCCTCCTTTACTTCCTCCCATCGCCCCTTCAGCGTCTGCCGTAAACACTCCTCCACCTCCTTGGTGGACAACTCATACATTTTAATAAGGTTAGCCAGTTCCTTTATGCAATCCTCCAAGTTCTCCTGGGGCTTGGGCACATCCCTCAAGGCTTCCCTCAACTCTTCGGGATTCCAGGGGCGTTCTACCTCCACATATGCCGGTACGGGTATGTCACCGTTAGCTGTCGTCACACCTGCACTGGGTTGTGGGTTGGGATATCGTATCAAAGGCAACTGCTGTTGAATTTCACCCTTCTACTTTGACTTGACTGCAGTCGGATGTGATCGGACGGATGCCGATCGTGTCGTCACCCCCCCCGTCCCAGCGATTAACTGTTCGCTGCCATCAGAATCCTCGTTATCCCCTTCGGGGTCCGCCACCGACAAACTGACCTCAGGGGTAGGGGAAGATGGCCGGGCTCCCAACCTGGATGCCGCCGGTTGATCAGGCGGTTGATCAGGCGGTGGGGGCACCCGCGGCGGCAGAGGCGCCATAGGCGGTGGCCGATATGGCGGTGGCGTATCATGGTGCCTAAACACTTTTTTCTGTCTCCCTAACTTTTCCTCCTCTTCCTTTAAAAACATGCCCCGCTGCTGGCTTTCCAGCCTGCGTTCCGCCTCCCTTTCCCACATTCTAAAAACATGCCATTTTATGCTTGCTGACTTCTTGTGTTTGCATTCCCTTTCCTCCAATCTAAATCGTGCCTCTTTTAACACATCCACACTAAGCGTCCCCGACAAAGGGAAAACTCCTTTTGTCCATTTATTCCATTCTTTTATTTGACAGACCGAGTCCTCACCAAACTTGTCCAGCATGCATTTAGCTGGTCCACTTCCCACCCCAATCTCCCGCTTGGCCCCGGTATTTCCCATTGTCCCTAATGGAGCCTAATTACTTTATTTTACAGCGTCCCTGATGCCTGGTGCCCACCTAGCACTTACGGTGCCACCCTAGCACCCTAGACAGTAAATGATGGCTGTCGCCAATCCCGAGGCGACACACAAGTGATGGGACTAAAACACAGGGGCACCCTGCCCCCGTGGCCGGGACTAGGTAGTCCGATCATGGCGCGACACGGAGAGGTGAAGCCATCCTGCCAACTACGCCAAAAAACTGTTGTCGCAAGTTCTCTTTACTGTCTATACTTTACCTTAGTTTTTCTATGTACTCAATAACCACACCCAATGGTTATTCCAATAACACTTAGTTTATTGTCAGCACATATATGTGGGAGCCTCAGCTAAAGGAGAGAGCTCCCATCATTGTTCACAGAAGCTTATATACCTTTGCAGTTTAACAGTGATCTCATTGTAAACATGCTTACAACAGCTTTTCCTTATCTCTAGCAAAAACCTTGGATTCAGCACTTTCCTTATTAGGAGTTGTTTTTTCACCTCCTATATGTCTCCCCTTTATCTTAGCTACAACCAGCTGTATTTAGCTTCATTTGGTTTTCAAGGTTTGCTTATCTCTGTCAAGCAACCTTTGTTCTTTGTTCTAGTCAGCACAAAACTGTACATTCATTATGGCTGTTTTACAAAGCAGATAGTTTCAAAGCATATAAGAAGCAACATGGCTATAAGGCATATAACAGTTATAAGCTCTAAGGTATAATAAGCTTTAGGATATAAAGTTATAGGCTTCAGGATATATAAAAAATTCCTTCACAAGCCCAGGATGGATCCTTGGGGTACTCTGATGGTTATGGCCTTTGCTGCAGAGATTGCACCATTTACTGTGACCATCTTGTGGCGATTTTGGGGGTAATTTCTGAACCAGGTTGTTGTCCCCTCTGAGCACTCAAGGCTCACTAACCTGTCGTGTAGCAGTTGATGGTCGACAAGGTTGAAAGTCTTGGTTAGATCAATGAAGATGGCACCTGTGAGATTCCCTGCATCCATATTTTTAGTGACATGGTCAGTTAGCTGGGCCAGGGCCAACACTGTACTGTAGTGTTTTCTGAAGCCATGCTGGTTAAGGAAAATGATGTTATAGTTGTTTATGTGCTCTGAGAGTTGGCGATGGATGTTTTTTCCAGCAGCTTACACAGATGTGATAAGACTTGAGATGAGTGTATAATTTTCTAGGGAGTGGGATCTCTGGCTTGAAAAAATGGGTACTACTTTAATCAATTTCCATATAGATGGCACCAATGAGGTGGGTAGAGCTAAGTTAAATGTCATGGTTAGAGATTTGGTGATGTGAGGGGTTATGAGCTTCAGAAAACAGGGGCAAAGCCCATCAGTACCCAGGCCACCATGAATGCGGAAAGAGTGTCAGAATATACTATTTCTTTGGGTAATCCATCCCACATTATTGCTTCTCTTTGGGTAAAGAATCCCCTTCTTTTAGTTTAGGATGTTTGATCTTGATCTGTTTATTATGGCACCATAGATCAAAATCTCTAATTTGATGTTCCAGTCCCATACTGTCCCACAGTTCTCTGTCGTTAGCAATCTTGAACATTTGCAGCATGTTGCCCCAGCTCTCCTACTCTCAAAAGAGTATAATCCCAACTCCTTCAGTCTATGCTCATAAGGATAGTCTTTTAATTTGGATATCATCGTTTTGGCTCTGTGATGCACACTTTCTAAACCGTTGATGTCTTTTCTGAGGTACAGACTCCACAAGTGCGTGCAACAATCAAGGTGTGGTCTGATGCATGTTCTATAAAGTGGCATGATGCCATTTTTCTGTCTACTAATACATGATCTCCTTATGTATCCTAATATCCTATTAGATGTACAGTATTTACAACCTGAGTACAATGTTTATTATATTTTAGGTCTTTATTAATGAGCACGCCCAGATCTCTTTCACTGTCAACTGCTCTTAAAATGTTACTATTTAGTTGGTATTTGTCGTTAAAGTTTCTAGTGCCCAGGTGCATTGACTACACATTTGTCCCAGTTAAATGTCATGCCATTTTTTATAGCTCATTGTTACACAATAATCAGATGTTTTTAAATTTTGCTAGTATCTTCTATTGTGACAATACCTCCCAACTTTGTGTCATCAGCAAATTCAACTTGTCAGCTACCTATTTCATTATTCACATCATCAATGTAAAGTGTGAATAGTGCTGGACCTAGCACTGATCCCTGGGAGACCCCACTTGAGCTGCTTCTGTCTCTAATGAGATGCCTCGTATCCTCACCCTCCAGGTTCTACAGTCGAAACAGTAGTTCATGTTGTTATTTTACTATCTATCCCCATGTTTTGTAGTTCATTGATAAGCACACGATGTGGTACCCTATAAAAAGCCTTTTGGAAGTCTAGATAGAATATGTCATCTGGAATGTTGCAATTGACTGCAGCATTGACATTTTCATTAAAAAAACAGAGTGCTAGTAGTGTAGGACCTGTTTTGCTTAAACCTGAGATAACTCCTATCCATTATATTCCTTATGTCCACCTCTCCACAATCCTAACATAGAAACAATTTATCAACCTTCTTTATTACCACTGTGCCTTTATTCTCTTTGTGCCATACTCCAGCTCTGATCCAAGGTTTCCATCCTAGTTTGCATGGTCTCCATTTCAACCACAGCATCTTCACAGTGGCTTGGCCCCTGCAGTGGATCCCCATTTCCACCTTCCTCCTACAGAATATGGCAGGGCATGTTCATGATCACCAAGATGTGGTCTTCCGAGAAGGAAGCATACTTTTGACATGCCAAGCAGCAAATGAAATCATAGTGTGAAGGAGAGAAGACAGTACACAGTGTGAGCCTGCAATGACAATTGCAGGAAAGCAGGAGGAAAGAAATGCCTGTCTGGAACTCTATGTGGGTGAGCAGAGCGCAGCCAGCCCAGACAACAACTAGAGAATGACAAGTTACTACACTCAGGAAACCAAATTAAATTACAAGAACTGCACAAGTAAATGCAAAACAAAGAGGTTTTATGAAAGCTCACAGAATGTCTGGAGACCACAAAGCCCAAGCGGTAGACCTGTGCAGGTCTTCATCAGGGGGCATGGCTACCCCTGCATAATAGCAACCTATTAAAGCCAAGTCTTAAAGGCACAGTACATATATTTTAAGTTGTATGCTTTAGCACCAAATCTTAACGGTATAGTATATACATTTTTATGTTGCATGTTTTAGCAGAAATTATTGTAAGGAAATCATGCTGCTGTTTATAAGGTAACTAGCAGCACATGTTACTGTGACTATAATGGATCACAAAGGACTGACAACTTATAATATTGTAGTGTTTGAATGTACATAATAAGACAAGTACAGCACATGGTGGAGGAGGTTCCGGGGAATGTCATATGAAGCAAAGTGCTCATAAAGCAGGAAAAGGGGAGACAAAAGTGAAATATGTAACAAGACAACAATGTAGAGGCAGTTCATTTCTCCATATACAGTGCATCATATATTGCCCACCCCTCTGTTATCCACAACACTCCTAACCTTCCAGCAGGACCTCCAGTACCGTTCTCTCTCTATGGGCATTCTCTATATTATCCACCACCCTCTCTATACATCACCTGCCAGCTTCTTCTGGTGTACAAGCCATACCTTTCTCATGTTATTCTCCCTCTATTATCCACCAAGTCACTGACTTAGTGCATTATTGTGATTTCATTTTTTGGTTGCTGTAAATGTCTTAAGAAATATTTCACAGTGCACTGTAGAACAGTTGTTTTCCTTTGAGAATGGAGCTGAAGTTTTCAAAAACATCATTTATAAAGAGGTTGTTGAAATTGTCAGGGGTGAAGGAAATGAAGATTTCATATTGGAAGCATGGTGGGTTTTAACATTGTTTTGCTTGTCTCGGGACTGGACTGGTGCAGCTAAACCTGTACTTGTCCAGCTTGCCTAATGCAGGTCTTCCATAGCTGCCAATGAAGTTAAAAATATTCCTTACTTTATCAGGCTATAGTTTTCATGCTAATATCCTTCATTGTTTCAGATGACCAGGTATGATTAACATCTCTTTAAGAGCTGCAGTTGCATGGCACCTGGCAGTGCAAGGTGGGGACCCTACAAAAGACTCACTGTGAGCCATTGTCACCCCAATGTTAAGGTTTTCTACTAATGTCCAAGCTGTGATCCAGGATGGGATGATGTTAAGCCACTAGCTTCCAGTGTTCTGAGTTTGGGTCTTCATGTGTGTTGATGTGCCCCAAATTATCAAAGCCAGTGGCCTTCATTTTCCTACATTTAGAGTATCATTACCAAACATTTCATTGACAAAATGTTAGGTATATAGTGTCTGACATGCTGATGGGATTTTTATCCCAGCTTCTCCATAATCACTTCCTCTCCCTTCCCAACCCCCAGCTCTGTATATTCCCTGGGCACTACTGTAGGTGGTTCCATGTCATAATGGCTAATCAATAAAGGTGACTACAACAACTGTGATAGTAATTTAGAGCGAATGTCGATAAGGATGAATTTAAGAGACATTCCAGTACACCACGTATTTGAATGACTACTGTACAGTATTCACCTGTTTCAATGCAGGGGGCTATGAACCCTGCAGCCCCCATGGGAGGCTGTTCCCCAGATCCCCACTTATTTATAACCAGCCCTAAGGTGCACATTGCCCATTACTATTGCCATTTTAGTGGGGGGCACCTTAATCACACAATCGTGTTTATTTCATAGTTGCCATAATTGTAATCACCATTCTGACTTTGCCGTTATTGTGTCACTGTTATTGATTAGCCGTTATTATTTGCTACCCTGTAGGCTGATGAGAGAGGAGGACTTTGATGCTTTAATGAAATTAATCATGACAGATAATGCCAAACAGATGTCCATCACTGATTACTTTAAAGTTGACTAATTATAAATGAGAAATGAACTAAACTCGAACATTGTAGTCATACTGTGTTTTTTAAAGTAATTTTATTACCAAACTGCACACAAAGAAACCGAATAGTTAATACCAAAATGTAGTACTGTGATAATTTTCCCATATTCATCAGTGCAACAGAACACACCTCTATTATCCAAGACCCTACCCTCCATTATCCACCACAAAGTCAGTGAAACAAAGTTAGCAGATAACAGAGGATGCACTGTACTTTGAGTGCTAGAAGAAATCAATCAAATACAGAGCACATATCCAGGTATGGGACTGCATCAGTAATCTCCACATGGAATACCATAATTTTATAGTATTGCAAGAATGATGGAGATAAAGTTGCACCTAGGAGAAACAGAGACAAACACAGTGGCACAAAAATGCAACAACACTGATATTATTATAACCACCCAGGACCCTGGGGTTACTAGAATTTCATCAATGTCAGTGCTGGGTAAGGAAATGCAGCTGGTGAATAACTACAGTAGTTAAATGGGTTTTTGAACTAATACTCTCTTGTTTATTTAGCTTCTGCTGAGATGAGAGAGATTAGGTCATTTAGAACTCACAGCAACATGAGCCACAGCTGGCTGTGAGTGGGGGAGTTTTAGAATCTTGGGTAATTTGGTCAAAGGAGCCTGCAGTTATCAGTTGTAGTCTGTAGTGAGGAGTGAGTGCTTTGTTGTGGGCTTTGAGAGGAGAGCCTAATTTCTCACCCTAGTCCTGGAATACTCCAGCCTGCCAAGAGAAGTGGTGGAAATCATTGTCTACAGCAGGATCTCCTGATTTTCATCCCCAAAGGGGTGAAAAGGACTGCTAGGGAATGGATCCTAGGGGCACTCCCCTATTTGATCCAGGACAGTTTGAAGCTACCTGTACTGTTCTAACTGTGAGTAGATCTGACTTTGTGCTTCCTGAAGAAAGTACCTGAGCTTTGGTGTTTCTCTGGTTAAAAGGGAAAGGTACACCAGTTCTGTTCTGAAATGTGAGACTTTTCTCAGTCTAAAGTTGGCTGGCAATTGTGGGATCCAGAGGCATACTAACTCACTTTGTTCAGGACTTTCATTTCTCATACTCCCAGAGTAGTGTTTCTTAAATGCTGGATGCAAAAGTTCATTCAAAGATGCATTTACCTTAGTGTGTTCAAGATATTTAAGGTGTAACTCTGAAAGAATGACTGGGTATGGATTTGGGAACAAAAGGTAGGCAGACCCTATCTGGAGTAACCAGTTCAGGACTACAGGTTCCGTAAGGGTGCCTGGTTACTTCAGACATAGTGGCCAATGCCTGAAGGGAAGTTTACCCCCTGGAGTGGGTTGTGTTAGTAATGAGCCCATGTGTGCTCAGTTGTGGCCAATGCCACTTTAAGAAGATTGAAATTCCTGTGCCATATAGAAAAAGTGTGCTCAGTTGTGGCCAGTGCTACTAAAGAAATGTTCATGTTGTCGCCAGCGCCACTGAAGAGAATTCAATGTCCTATGAAAAATCAGAATATGTAGAGTTTCTGTCAAATACAGTCATTTTGTTGTTAAGCCAATTCCTTGTGCCATGCTGTGTAAACATTGGGGGTCCATCCTGGCTTTAGAGAACATCTTCTGGAATAAAGTCACACTCTGGAAACAAAACTCTGGTTTGGATTTTTACATTTTTGCTTCCTGTGTGTGGAGTTATTGGGTACCCCTCCAGAAGCATAGGTCTAGCATAGCCCTAGCAAAACCTTCTTTCCTCAGGACCTGGGTTTGGTCATAAGATTTGCTTTTGTACACCCCCACCTCTTCTGACCTCTACAAGTAATAAGCCTGGTATACCTTCCCAAAGTTATGGATGGTACCATTTCTGAAGTAGTCTGTGCCCAGTCAAAGGGTACCAAGGGTAGCTAAGTGCGTAAAGTAGTGTGGGGGGGTTGGTTACATTATATAATTATTACATTATGGAGTATAATATTGGGTGAATATGTTCCATTTGATTGACAGCAGCCATTAGGAATGACTTGAAGTCTATCTCTTCATTTAAACCCCATAGAGACAAGTGCATTCAAAGAGACCATCCACCTGGTCTCTTTCTGCAACAACTCAGAGACCATCTCCCTTCCTCTTTTCAGTAATGGGACTTATTTAATGACTGTAAAGGTCAATATACTTGAGTCCAAATTAAGTGTACTGGCAAAATGAGTGCCAAGGGCACTCCTATCACTGTCATTGATGATAGCCGTCACGTGTTCCTGGATTCAGACCTTCAATGGCCAAATGGTCCAGCCCATGTAGTGATTCAGGCAAGGATATTAAACTGAATATACAATAGACGCCATAACACAAGTAGTAATTTGACGAATCTTAAACCTCTGGTTATTGTGGTGGTGTACATACTTTATATTGTCTCATCCTGGCCATATTTACAGATGTTACAGAAGCCACATTTATAGAAACCTGGTGGTTTTGGTGGTAGCCAGTTTTCCATGGGGTGTGCCTGGTGCCTATGAAGTGCCTACTAGTGAGCGTATTATTCAGGTTAGTGTGTTTTTTTTAAAGTCATTCTGGTTGCTTCCCTACTTCTTCCCTGAGGATGGGATCACTGTGTAGGATCATCCAATATTTGTGGAATATATTGCCAATACTTCCAGCAATAGTGTTCAGTAGAGAATGTGATTTTTAATCTGTTTCCCTGTTTCTTTCTTCAAGGGTAAGGAGTGTTCTCCTGTGTGTGTTATGGACCTTAGCAATAGAGGTAATCTTGGACTGCTGGTTCACAGCACCTGTCACAGAATCTATGTTTCATCTCTGTGGCCTGTTTCTTAAATTCCAGTGTGCTGAGTAGTTTCGCCTCAATCTTATAAACTGGCTGCAGGAAATTGAGACTACCAGTTTTCTGGGGTGTGAGCTGTCAGCTTGGGGTATACTGTTTGCTGCTGTGCATTACCTATAACCAGCAGATCCTACAGGTTTGTCTGGAGTTGCCTACAGGACAACATCCAAAAATGGATATTACTCTTACTGTTTTCATATGAAAATTTGAGACTGCTATTGGTGGTGTTTATATACTTCAAGAAAGCATGTAATTCTTCCTCAGTGCCACCCCAGATGCAAATAATATTGTCAATAAACCTGTGCCAGCATTTGAACCAGTCCTATATTTGTTACTGTCCTGTTGCATGTTTAGGTTATCCAATATTATTACCCCCAGGTCTATCTCCTACTTGGTGGTTGTCATCAACACTCCACCCCATGCACTGTACTTTTCTTATTATGCATGTTCAAACACTACATTATTATATGCTTTCAGTCTGGTGATATCCATTATAGGCACAGAAACATGAGTTATTAGCTATCCTATAAGGAACAGTATGATTTTCTTACAATAACCTAATGCTAAAATTTGCAACATGAAATGTATATACTGTGGCTTTAAGATTTGGTGCTAAAGCACACAGTATGAAATATATACACTGCGTGTTTAAAACTTGGATTCAAAAGGTTACTATGGTGCAGGTGTAACCACGCACCCTGAGGAAGAGCTGTACAGATTGAAGCCCTGGGGATCATTGGTCTCCAGGCATTCTGTCACCTGCCATAAAACATCTTTATTTTGCATTTACTAGTGCAGTTTCTGTAATTTTTTTTTTGTTTCCTGAGTGCAGCTGCTCATAAGGCTCTGTAACAGGAGAAAGACAGAGTGAATTTAATAGACTGAGAAAGGCACTGAGGGGAGTTTAAAGGAATTATTTGACAAATGTCGTAATCTGACAGTTGATGGTGAAGGGCATAGAAATCCATCTTTATTATTTTTGCCTTGATTGAAAAGTAAGTGGAGAAGGTTGCTGCAGTGAGACACAATGGATCCGAGTTACAAAGTCCATCATAGACTGATACAAGTTACAGAAAACTGCAGCTTGTCCTGATGTTCCAGGGATGCAGCACATGATTCACTATCAGAAGATACAGTGCAGAACCCACGCAGCTTGCAACATCAAACTCAAGGCGCACTGAAGAGGTCTGTCGCAAGCTGTGAGGTGGTCAGGTGTCATCAGCACCGATTGATGGAGACCTGCCTGGAGGCTTGCAAGGCCATGTTGGATGGGACAGGTGACAAGGAGGGCAGTAGGGTACAGATGGTGGTGGGAGTAGCAACAGCTCCCCAGTGGTAACATTGCACGGCCACTGCCATGACTATGCTGTCCATGGTGAAGGGCCAGCGCATGCCTAGCATCATGGTGAGGACTATGTAGGCACTGCACCCCTGACATCTTCAGGTGCTGTTGGGTGTGGGATATCACAGGCAATGGCACCAGGGAGCATGGGTTCCCTCCCACCCAGAGACAGGTCCAGGGGTTGCGCACAGGCCATTCGAGCAGACCTGGCCTGGTCTGACAGTCATGGTTCATGTGCCCTGTGGGGGGGGGGGTTCCTGAATCCTAGTGTAGGGGATACTGTAGCTTGTGCCCACTGCAAGCCCCCTCATGCCAGTGCACATCCCCCAATCAGATACAGGCTTGGCACAGGACCTGGCCACCACAAAGTGTCCTGAGGTTGCCATAGCTTGCATACTTGAATCGGAGTTGGTGTAATTTTCCATGCAAGTTCCCCTTGCATCAATTCCATTTGGTGCAGGCACCTTGCATCATTGCTTCAGTACTTGTGCATTTTCTGTAATTTATTTGGATTTCTTGAGTGCAGCAACTTGTGTTTCTGTAATGATAACTGCAGACCCTGCAACAGGACTAGGACAAAGTAAATTTAACTGACTGAGAATGGTGCTGAGTGGCGCTTAAAGGAATTATTTGACAAATGCCATAATCTGACAGTTGGTGGTGCAGGACACAGAAATCCATCTTTCTTATTTTTACCTTTGAGAGAAAAATAAATGGAGAAGGCTGCTGTAGTGAGATACAATGGGCCAGAGTTACAAAGATCCTCATAGATTGATGCAAGCTGTGGAAATCTACAGCTTGTGCCAATCTGTGATGCTCCAGGGACCCTGCACCCGATTCCTTATCAGGAGGGTTACAGCACCAACCCCCCACAGCTTGCAGTGTCAAGGTCCACAGGAGAGGTTTGCCATAAGCTGTGAGGTGGTCAGTCATCATCAGCACCCATTGATGAAGACCTGCCTTAAAGCTGGCAGAGTTGTATGGGATGTGATGTGGAAAAGGAGAGAAGTAGGGAACAGATGGGTGGAGGGGATAGCAACAACTCCACAATGGGGACATTGCACAGCCACTGCGGTGCCTGTGCTATCTGTGTGGAAAGGCCACCACATGCCTGACACCCTGGTGGGGACCCTGCAGGCACTGCATCCCTGATGTCTCCAAGTGCTGTGGGGGCACAGGATACCATGGGCAGTAGCATCAGTGGGCACAAGTTCCCTTTCCAGCCAGAGACATATCCATGGGGTGGTGCACAGGCCATTAGACCAGCCCTGGCCTGGCCTACCTGTAACAGATCATGTGCCCTGTGGGGTGATTCCTTAATCCCAGTGTAGCATATACTGCCACTTGCATAGGCAGCAAGCTGCTCCCCCTTCCCAGATCGTACTCATGCCTGGTGCAGGACGTGTTCAACACAAGGGATCCTGAAGTTGCCACAGCCTGCGTACCTGAATGCAGTCAGTGCAATTTTCTACGCAACTGGTCCTTGCACCAGTTCTGTTTGGCGCTGGCACCTTGTATCACTGATTCAGCTTCTTGAACTGGGTCCAATTTCTCTCTCTTTTGAAGGTGAAAAGGAAGGTGCATCAGTGCAAACATCACACAGGTGTGCTTGGGGGCTTCTGCTGCCATGTCATATGGAAACTATGAGGAAAAAACAATATAAAGGGATGCAGTGGAGAGGAAAGGAGCAGTAAAAGGTGCAGTACTGCCAAGTAACAGTCCTGTAAGCAGTGTTGGTGGTGAAGGAGCTAGGGCAGTGACTAGAAGTGTTTTATTTATTGAAATGTTTCACCAAGAAGACATACTGAGCAAAATTGCTCATTTCCAGATGTGTCCTGGGAGGAGGGGGAATGGGATAATACAGCAGAAAGTAACAAATTAGGTACACATAGGCAAAACAATAACAAATGCTACAATACGCTTGTGAAGAGTTAATATACAACATTAAGTTGTAGTGGTGGGACACGGACTACACCTGAGAGAAGTACTAGGGATGGGCAAGTGATAGCTGTTCAAAGAAACCACAGTTTATTAGTCCCCAGAAGTCCAATGGTTCCACTCCCACTTCAAGCAGCTTTTTCAAATGGTCATCCAGTGCATCTGGTGATAAAAATCATACAGCAGCAGCAGCACACCAATCTCACCATCTTCCTTCATGAAGTACCCCCAGTTTAAAAGACATCTTCAGTCCTCACTGGCCTCTACTTCCACTTCATGTAAAAAGAGATGAGAAAGGCAAAGAGAAACCCTATATTTTCTCACATCACATTACCTTGAATCACATTGTCTAGAATCACATTTTCTCAAGTCATGTTTTCTCAAATCACATTGTCTCGAATAACAGTTTCCTGAATCACTTTTTTCTCAAATAACATTTTCTTGTAGCACATTTCCTTGACTCTAATATAGTCATATATTTTAAGATGAGGTGACAAAGGCAAAGTCAAAACTAATCACGTTTTGTCGAATCGCATTCTGCTGGCATGGTCTTGCCACCATGTATGAGGCAGTATGCATGCAGAGGGTCCTTTTTTTAAGAAAGCATGAAGGATACTGATTTCAGAGTGCATCACCAGCCCTTTGCATGGCAATTGACATGGTGGGCCTGATTCCAAGATGCATGACACAACTCATGGGCATATGCGAGTAGCACCATGCGGCGCTATGCCGGGGACCCTGCACCATATTCCAAGACAGGCAGGTTCCCCTGGCACCTACATCCTGTGACTTGTGGCAGCTGCAGGCTACCACAACAGGAATGGTACAATGGAACTGGGCACCACAAGTCACAGCCCACAGATAACTGGCCCCACGAGCCCTTCCCCCCCAGAACACCACTGCAAGCACCTGGGGCATTGGGGGGCTGGTTGGGTGGCACTGGCATTTGGGTGTGCACAGTAAGAAATTGATCTCAGGTGTCCCCAACTTTCAGGGGATGTAGGGCATGTCTGTGCTGGGCAGGGTATGGGCAGATGGGCTATGTGCATGCCATGGCACTACGGAGTGAACATCCATCAACTGGCATGGATGGATACCCCTTCGACAATCTCCCTGCTGGTCTAATGCCACTGTGCCATAGCAGCTCTTGGAATTGTGTAAATGGGTTACTGCAGCAGCCCTTTTAGAATAGAGCACAGTTGCTGCCATAACCCACCCTTGTGCCATGCTGCAGTGGGTTGCAGGCACAGTGGGTGGCATAGCCCACCTTTGGCACAACCTACATGCAGCATGGCACAAGCTGAATTTGAATCCCAACTTGCGTAACGCATGGTACAAGGTGCAATTTGAGCCATAGGGTTTGGCTTAAATTGGCTTGCACCATGCGTAACAAGTCTTGGAATTGGGCCCGGTGAATCTACTTGAATAACTTGCATGCCATTATTTATGTTCTCCTACAATGATTAAATAAAGCAAGTCTGGTGGTGGAAGCCATTGTAGCACTGGTGGTGGTGATGACACGAATCACAGCAGTGATTATGTTGGTGGTGGAGGAGTGGGTGGTGACACCACCACTGCTTCATCTAAGTCACTGTAGAAGTAAAAATTTAAAACATTTAAAAAAAGAAGTGAAAAGAAAAATACATCCCTTAATGGACAATACTGTAAAGGGTATTGTAATTCCCTACATTTAATATTTTTTCATTTCATTTTATTTTTGTAGTGCATAACTTGTTTTTCCTTGAGGGGCTATGGGGGGGGGTAATCGTATTTAATTTGCTAAAGCTCACCCCATTCCATGAGTAAGTAAGCTAAGATGGGTACAGTGTAGGAGAATGGGGGTGAGCATTAGGGTTTACAACCCCAAGGCACACCCCTCATGCCTGTTCCTGCATGCAGGGTGGCGGGGGGGTCTTATTTCCTACTTTTGATGCTGGAACCCTAATGGTGCATTAATGAAGCTTTTTTTTTGCAGATAATTTCTTTACTTTTTGAGAAAGTATAATCACATCCTTATTTGGCTGTAGGAGTGCAGTTTCATGATTGGTGATATTACCATTTTGTGGCTTCTTCAATTATACCTGGAAATCTGGTCCAATATTCTCAGGCATGTTCAGGATACCAAGTGTGTCGAATACTTCCAAAACTGCCTTGAGGCACAGCATGCATATTTATTCTTTTGGCAACATCAGTTTTTAACAACAGTAAATCTAATGTCACCAAGTCCGAAGCATGCAATAATGCCATATGCTGCTAAACAGAAAGGGAACAAACACAAGTACATGCCTATTGGTAGTTATGCAGTTTAATACATTGTATTGATAAAAAGAACGTCCTTTCTTGTAACCATGCAATATCAAATTGTAAGTGACCTCTTTCATCATAACAACTTACATTGTCTATTATAGCACTGATAGGATTCAGACTGCTGAAATAATAGTGGTTTACAACTATGAATTAATTATAAAGAAAGACTCCTTAACAATATCAATGATTTGGGACAGGCAGGTCTTTGTTGTTGCTCCCCCATCAGGATGTCCCACAATGATCTTTAGGGAAACCCACCAAAGGTTCAAAAGCCATTGGGAGTACTCCATTGATCAGGGAAGGCAGTTTGGTCATGATACCCTAGGGGGCATATTCAACCTCATGGAGCAGACTGGATTGAGCACAAGGCCTTCTGTCAACAGTTATTTATTTATTTACTGCACTTCTCCATTTTGAAGTTGCCCCTGTTTAGAAACCACTCCCTCAATAAAATCTGCATGGAGAAAAAAAGTTTATTAATAGAAGCGGCGCCCACTTTAAAGCCATGGCTTCTAAAGGGGGTGACTTGTAAATGATGAAATATTCAGCAAAGTCACTCCCAGTAAATCCTCTCCCTCCCAAAGATCAGATAGCTTATGGTGCCTTCATTTGGATACCATCCCTCTGTGATTTTTCTTTAGTACACAGACATTTCATGAACATTTATCATTAAAGGGCCTAGGGTTTATAAATCAGCATGGTTTCCAGGCAGGACAGTCTTGCCAGATAAACCTGTTATACTTTTTTAATCCAGTTCTGCTTCAGATAAGGGTTTACCAGTGGATGTTCTGTACTTGGATTTTTCTAAAGCATTTGATACCTTGCCTCACAGACAATTAATTGAGCATCTTCTAGAAACTGAATTAGACTTCAAGTCTAGTACGATGGATTAAACAGTGGTTGGACAGCAGAAAGCCAGAAGTAGATCAGAGTTGGCAGAAACAAGTGAAGTACTGCAGGGATCAGTATTGGGTCCTACCCTGTTCAGTATTTACATAGCTCCCTTACAAGTATCACAGACATGTTGAAGAGCTAAATTTGCGGATGATATCAACCTTGCTTGCATTGTAAATAACACTCAATCTATATATCTCTTTCAAGATGTAATTGAAAAATTGGCAAGCTGGGTCAATGCGAACAAGTTAACCCTCAATTTTGATAAGTGTAAAATTATGTATTTAGGACATAAAAATTTGAGAGCAACTTATTATTTATTGGGAACACCTGTCTCAACAACTGGTACTGAAAAGGGTTTGGGTGTATAGGTAACTCATGACCTGAGTATCTCGGCACAGTGCAATGCAGCAGCTAGTAAAGCACATACTACTATGAGTTCTATTTTCAAGAATATAAACAGTAGAGATAACAATGCTGTCATTCACTTGTATGTCTCACTAGTAAGGCCACATTTGGAGTACTGTGTTCAGTTTTGGCCGCCATACAAAAAGAAAGACAAGGAATTATTGGAGAGAGTCCAGAGAAACACAACAAAACAAAATCAGTAAAACAAGGCATTTAGATTGTGAACATAGGTTAAAGCAACTGGGCCTTTTTAGTATGGAGTACCATAGACTTAGGGGTGATTTATGCACTGTATTTAAAGCATTATCAGATAGTGACCTGTGGGAAATTGTGGGATTAGTAAGAAATAATAATATTAGTACTAGAATTCATAAGTTTCAGTTAAGAGGTGAAAGCTATGGATATAACCAATGCAGAAACTGGCTGAATCAAATGGTAATAAATGTATGGAACAGATTGCCTCAGGATGTGGTTACTTGCACTTCAATACAGTATTTTAAGAAATCAGTAGATGAATGTATGGAAGATGGGGGATTCACAAAACAGGATGAAGGCAAAAAAATAATCTGCAAGCACCCAAAATTGCCTCAGCTGTGGGAAAAATGAGATGGCTGCATTGTGGCATATGCTCAAAAACCCCACAGCTGCACAAAAAATATCTGGGGGCTGCAGAAAAAATGCAGCTATGGGAAATACTGAGGGAGCTAAAATGCACAAAAGGCTATACACAGACATGGAAATTCTGCAGTTGCGGGAAAAATGTTGCACAAATGCTACTCCACAGAGACTGAGGTATAACACTCACTGAGGAAAAGTGCAGTGATCCAACAATTAATATGCAATTAAGCTGTGTCCAGGCAACCATGTGGGATAATGTAATGTAAGGCCCTGTTCACAGAGCACACACAACTCCACACACAACCAAGTTGGAAGGCAAGGGACCACAACCAGAAGCAAGCCAACCCATAAAGAGGCCCACTAGCAGCGCAGCCAGAGGCACAGAGTGTAATAGCTAGCAGTGTGTGACACAGGAGCAGGCCAAATAAAACATGAAACAAGTGACAAAATGCCACTGGGTGCATGATAAAACTACATGTGGAGAAAAAGGTGCAGACAACAGCAAGAAGCAACACAGCCAACACATGCAGCAAGGCAAACACGAGATCATGGTGTACAACACAGGAGACCTGCCAGATGAGAGTACCATCACAGGCTGTCATACAAAGACCTTACAGAGGAGCAATGCATAGCCAGATACAGACTAAACAAGGATGCAATACATGACCTCTGAAACACATTGCGTGATGAATTGCAAAGCCAAACACAAAGGAGCCATGCACTAACAGGGAAGGTAAAGGTCACAGCCGCCCTATGTGTGCTAGCTACTGGAACATTCCAGATGCCAACTGGGGACACCACAGGCATGAGCCAAGCAGCAATGTCAAGATGCCTAGACCAATTCCTGCATGCAATAATACCGAAAGTCCCTTAATACATCAACTTCCCCTTACTGGAACAACAGCAGCAGGTGTTGATGGAGAAATTCTATGCCATGACTGGATTCCCAAGGATCATGGGTGCAATAAACTGCACACATGTAGCAATCAAGGCACCCAGCAAAAATGAGGTAGCATATGTGAATCGGAAGGGATACCACTCTATCAATGTTCAGGTGGTGTGTGACAGCGAATGCCGGACACTTGACGTGTGTGCATGATTCCTTGGATTGTGTCATGACTCATATATCCTGAGGCAGAGTACACTGTGCAACCTCTTTGAACAGGGAGACATAACGCATGGTTGGCTGCTTGGTAGGTACAGACCTGACTGATAACAACCACAGTAACATAGCACAGCCAAGGAACAAAAACCATAACACCCTGTGTAGTGGCCAGTGATGGACTAGGACAAAGTGAGCAGGTGTGTAAATGGCATTGCAGGACACATCCACAAACACAGTCATGTGTGTGACATGTCACGTATCACAGCCTGCCACTGTGGAACTGGTGTCAGCAGCCTGAGGAATCATGGTTACAGTACCCGGGATGGCAAACACTGAAGTGGTGAACTTTACCAGGATACACACAGAAGCCATGCACTTGTGCAGACCCAGGCATGTGTGTGGGACATAGGTAACATTCACCAGTAATAGTGACAATGCCCCCAGTGTGCCAAGACAGCATCACTGATGGACAGACACCCCAGATATACAGTAATAGACACAAATAGAACCAGTCCAACATCTGGCCATCAATGGACTACAGGACCAAAGGTGGCATGGTGTCACCAGGGGGAGGTCACGCCAGACCAACCTTAGTGAATTCTATGACTGGGCGACAAGGGAGGTGGATCAGGGAGGGAAGTGGATGTTGCCTATCTGGACTTCAGCAAGGCCTCTGAAACTGTTCTACAACTGGGGAATATGGGGGTGGGCAGGACAGTAGTGCAGTGAGAGGGTAGTTGGCTGAGTGGCAGGACACAGAGGGTGGTGGTAAATGGCTGTCACTCCACTGTGGGAAGTGTGACCAGTGGGGTACCACAGGGATTAGTGCTGGGACAGATCCTATTCAACATCTTCATCAGTGACATTGTACAAGACCTACAGTAGAATGCAAAGTGTCCCTGTTCGCTGATGACACAAAGCACTGCAACTGTGTGAACATACCAGAGGGTGTAGACAGAATGAGGTGGGACATGGAGAAGTTTGAAGAATGGGCAAGGGTCTGGCAGTTGAAATTATATACAAAAAAGTGTGGAATAATGCATATGGGGCACAAACACCATGCAACAACATATCAGTCGGGAGTTGAGGATATAGCATGCACCAAACAGGAAAGGGACCATGGGGTTGTTATCCCTGATGACCTCAAGGTAGGGAAACTGTGCAACAAGGCAGCAGGTAAAGTAAATAGGATGCTGGGATGCATAGGCAGGGGCATCACCTGCAGGAAAAGGGTGTTCAGATTCCACCATACAAGACATTTGTGAGGCCCCACCTGGACTACAGTGTACCGTTCTGGAGACCTTACCTACATAAGGACTTGGATAGGGTAGAGAATGTTCAGGGAAGGGCATCAAAGATGGTACAGGGATTACATCACAAGTTCTATGAGGACAGGATAAAGAACTCAAATATGTACTCCCTGAAGGATACTCCTTGGAGGACAGAAGGGAGAGAGGGGATATGATAGAGATATACAAGTACTTTACAGGGAGGAACAGGGCACATGTACACAGTATGTCCCAATGAATTAAATGTTCCAGAACTAGGGGGCATGGGATGAAGTTGGAGGGAGGGCAAATCAGAGGAAACTTGAGGAAGCACATCTGCACAGAAAGAGTGGCGGACAAGTCGAACACCCAGCCAGAGGAGGAGGTGGTGGGGGCTGAAACAATCATGGGTGCTAAGAATGCATGTGATGGACATAAGGAATTCTGGAGGTCAGGGGTAAGGGCCAACAGACATCTAGAACAACATAAAGGGAATGTACAAGCTATAATGGGCAGACTGGGTGGTCCATAGGCCCTTATCTGCCGACAGTGTCCATGTATCTATGTATCAGTGTAATGCACTACAGTGTGTAAACATCGCACTGGGCAGCACAGTACAACAGTGCATTTGTACAACACACAACAAGTAACAGCCACCACCGGCAATCGTGTATCATCATTGTGTGACACAGATACATGGGCCCACCCACCAAGACAGATGTACATGGTGCAACAAAGCCCGGGAGCTGTACGTGGAGGTAATGCCAATGTCATCCTGCTGCACCATGAGCATGGCCCACAATATTCACACACAGACACATGCCTGACACAAAAGAATCAAATGTATGTAATGGAACATGCCACCACATGCCCACAGAGTGACACAGCAGAACAACTGCAATACAGTGGCACTGACCTCATATCAACACTTGCACTGTATAGCAGTACACAATGGGGATCCGAATAGTCAACAGGCATGGCACAGAATACATGCACATGCCTCCACACATGATACTGTTGTGGCCACAGACATGGTCAGATATTGTCACATGTGGTGATGACTCTCCAAAGAGTGCCTCTCTACTGCCCCTACTGTGGAAATTCAGAAAGCATGACATTTTCTGAGAAATAACACAGAAACGCAGGACATATCTATTCATGTCCATGGCTGTGACTGTTTGTGGGTATGACAAACCTAAACCAAGCAGTCACAGAATAAAATAATGTCACAGGCATGCTGTGGTTCAGTCTGCTGCATGGATCCTGGCAGAAATCTATGTCATACTGTCATGTGCAGCCCCAGAACTGTGGCACATGCCCACCCCAGCAGTCAAACAGTACCATGCCACAGAATAACTGCCTTGCTGCAGACTCAGACAGAGCATGCAGTATACACTGAAGGTGGCAGTAACAAGTTATGAAATGCCACCCTGTGAACCATGAATGACATTCAATTGGTACCCATGTCACACAGTACCCTTGGGAAAAAGTTAAGCAATAAGGCACAGCACGGTGTGGGTCATTGCTGGATGTACCCATGCCTTGTGTGATGTGTCACAAGGTGCAGCCGAATGAAGTAAACACTAAATAAGTGGATATATCTCCACCAACAACCCACATCCTGGAGTGCCTCATGATCATACAATGGTCTCATATGTAAAACACATGTCAAATGTGTGTAAGCATGTGTTATTAGAACTGCCACCCCACAGGAGTGTGTTATGCAGGAGCTACCCACACTCATGCGACATATCATGAACACTGAGGTCACAGGATCCACAAACACAATTGTCCAATGTACAATAGCTAACTACACCACCACCATGTGATGGATGTACACTGACAGTAACACACTAAGGGACACTATGTCAGTCCTCTGCATCCCATCCCACATCACACCCCTACTGGGTGAATATCCGACTGATAGTGTGACCCCTGGAATGCTGTACTGCTGACATACATGTGTATGCCTGGCACCATTCACATCCAAGATGAGCCTGATCCAGGACATGAAACAGAAATACATGCACCACATACAACACAGAGTATGACACTCACAAGTAATGAACAATAAGGCACAACAGGATGTGAGTTATTGGTGGATTTACACATGCTTTGTGTGGTGTGTCATGTGGCGCAGCCGAGTGACTTAACCACACAAAAAGTGGGTAAATCCCCCAGTAACCCACACCATGGAATGGCTTATTCAGATTATACAATGGACACATGGAAAATGAATCCAGGATGTGGTCATATTACCTTATAATGGCATTACACAGCTGTCTGTTATTGTAGGATATACCCACGGTCATATGATGTGTTTTGAACAATGAGGTAACAGGGGTTTCATTCACCATAGTCTAATATGGAGAAGGACACACCAGTGTAGTGTAATCCATAATCAAAACAGAATGGGGTGTAGTCAACATGCATGGATACAGAACCAACAGAGATGCACAGATGTGATACCAACTCAGTAAGTCATAATGGAGTACACCATGCAAAAGTCATAAACAATTATGAAAAATACTTTTAACATGAAACAGTGAACACTGGATATGCAAACAGTCAAATGCAACACTAGAATAAAACAACAAAAGGAGCAAAAACAACAATACAGAAAGTGGAAAACTGGTAACATCACAAAAGCACACATAAAAACAACAGAATGTGGTGTAAATGTAACAGTAAGAGGTCACACCAAATAAAAATATCTGTGCGCACTAATAATCATGTGCAACATGCTGACCCAATATGTCACAGAAGGCCAGCAACTGCCCTACAAGGGTCTCGCGGGTGTCCGTGATGCACCTGACATGCTCCTGCAGTGTGGACCATAGGTGACTACAGTTGCAGCCGCTCCTCATGGTCCCATCCCTCTCCCCCGCAGCATGGCCTGCATCTACTGGCACCATTAAGGCACCATCCCCTGATCCCACAGGTGCAGCAACATCAGGGACAGTGTCCATGTCCTCCCCAAGGTCCTCCAGGTCTCCACCAACATCAAGGTGCATTGTGGCAGTATCAGGCTCTCCCTGGGATGCTGACACCTCTTGCCCTGGCTCCTGCACTGCCTATCCATGCCCCTGCCCAGTGTCCTCATCATGTAGTCGTAGAGGCACAGGCAGACTGCGTGAAGTGTGAACATCCCTTGACCTCTTCACAGACAGAATCCTCTTCACTGCAAAGACCCTCTTCAGCATGGCTCTCTCCCTGTTGGCAACCAGGCATCCTGGAATGTCAAAAGTGACACATGGTAAGCAAGAACCAGCAGAATAACATTCCAAGACACAGGCAGGCCTATAACAGTATGTAGCACATCAAGACACGAGCATGTGATGTCAGGATCATCAACACAGTAAATGCAGCATAATACATGTCACCACAAGATGTAACACCATATACGCACAACAGGATTATCAATAAGATATTTGCACCTGAGGCCATAACATCTTCATGTTGGCCCACGACAACCAACAATAGTAACCCGTAACACACATGGCAAACATTGCTCAGCACAGTGTGTGTGCTTGCACTAACTCAGGTAACAGTGTGTCCTACCTGTCCAACACTGGTGCACCTTGAGTCACCCCTGACTCCACCCCTCCAGGCATCAGTCAGTGCCGCCACATCAGCCAGCATGTATTAGACACCCATAAGATACTCCCCAATACCATGTCTCACACCTGTGGGGTATGTATGTCTCACTTTCACAGTCCCCCACTGCATATTGTAGTTCATGTAAAACACATGCATTTGTCACCAACAACCACAAAAGGGAATTGTGATGGAGGCCAGGTGACACTAAGGTTGGATGTCACCTGACCACAAACCACCTATTGAAGTCCAAGCACAAAAAACGATCTGTAGAACATAGGGTGTGTGCACTTAGGGCTACCACCTTTTAAGAATCCCAAAGTGGGACATTTCTTACTGAAACATGATTTTTCGCAGGACAGCATGTAACCTCGACCAATGCAACAGACTTGTTTTCTCTATACAATCAGAATGAAGGCTAAGTATTGCAATTTCATTGTTGCTTTTATTGTTTCATATCATTTTAAGATATTTTAGTTAAGGTGTTGTAGTTTTCTACAACATTTAGTGGAAAATTAGAAAACATTTTTTCTACTATAAAATCAGGACATGCAGTATTTTTCATGTTTTTTTGCAGGACACAGCTGCCCAAATCAGGACAGGTGGTAACCCTATGTGCACTGCATAGGACAATACAAACAGAGGATGGTGGATATGTGTCACACATAACTGTTGATGGCAGACAGAATGCCAAATGCATACGGTGCAATGGGCCATGCAACACACTTGGGGACTGTACAGCACCACAGCGTAAGTATGGACAAACACAAGAGTATGCCAGCAGATAATGGCCTGATGCACAAACAAGTGTGCCTGAGTGTGACGCACTTGGTGTTGAGTACAAATGTGGCACCACAACCCCATGCCACACAATGTTATAATGGCACAGACTGAGGCCACCCATATTCTGCCTTCAATCCTATAGTGAACCAGGCTCAAACATTGAGCAAACTACATTGAACACCACAACAGTTGTACGATGCTGGGATGCATATCTAGGGGGATTGGTAATAAAATGGAGAAGGTTGTACAGCACTTGTACATGTCACGGGTAAGGCCACATCTAAAGTATGGAGTACTGTACTGTGGACCACACCACAAAAAGGACAGTAACCTGCTGTAGAAGGTCCAGAGGAGGGCTACTAAGATAATAGCAGGTCAGCAGGAAAAGGTATATGAGGACAGGCATACTGCACTTAACATGTACTCCCTGTAATACGGGAGAGAGAGAGAGTACATGACTAGGAACGGCATGTACTGGAAAGGCTGACAAGGACAGTCGCTTTAAGCTGAGCGTCAACCATACAATAATGAGGCACGGTTCTAAGATGGAGGGTGGGAAGTTTATGAGGGAGACCAGGATGCACATCTTCATAGAGAGGGTGGTGGACACTGGGAATGTGATGCAGGAGGATGTTATCTCATTGAAGACAGTGGGCAACTTTAACAGAGGCTGGGATAGGTATAGGGGACAGGTAAAGAGCATGGGTTGATAGGATGGGTGGAGTGAGAGCTGGGACAGTAGCACTAGCCATAGACACAGACACATGCAGACTACATATACTCAATGGCCTTCCTCTGCCGGATCATTTGTATGCATGTCCAGTCCTGTACAATAAACTATCATGATGACACCACCCTCGGTGTGAGACAGTGACACCTCAACCCTCCCCTGCCCCCCCAAAGTACAGACCAGTGTCCTGTTATGCACACTCCATTACCATGTGACACGTGGCCAACAAGCCTGAATTTCCCATATCCACCATGTATGTGAATGTTGCAGGCATACTGCACCATCACTAATGTCCACCAGGGAGTATGTATGGCGCTAACGTAACACATAGTCACTGGGCAGTTGCCCATTCTGAGTAGAAGCTCTGTTGCACAGCCCTGTACCCACAACAACAGTCAGCACACAATGCCCAATGTAGGCTGACTACTATTACTACTTGGCAGCAGTTAACATTGCACAAGCGTGCATTATTTGCATACAATCATAATAATATTTTTATTTATATAGCGCAATTCCAATATTAAAGCGCTGCACATAAAAACATATCACAAAACAATTTAAAAAAGTCTTAACACAGATTCAACTTCAATTTAAAAATTTTCACCATTCATAAATATCAGTTACTAAAAGCCTGTTGGAAAAGATGTGTTTAACCTATAGGGAGTCGCAGTGCACGGCCAAAGTGGGACAGTAGTGAGGGTCATTGCGCTCTGTGATGTACTCTCTGTGCACATTAAGCACTCCTGAAACTGTGGTACATACCATATATTGATTGTGACAACAAGCTCAGGATGGCTGTATACCAGGATGACCCATGGACATTTGAGGTACATAAGGACACTAACAGTGCCATGACAGTCATGTAATAAGACAAAAGGGGTTGGCAGACCATTAACCACCATGTGGTTTCACAATGTAGTACACACAGCAGAGGTGCAGTGGTTCGGATCACCATGTCCTATCACTACAAGATGTCAAGGCAGTTCACATCTGACATACATTACAGGTTTGTGTGGTGCAAACGCCAACCTATGGTGTCAGTACCACACAACAGGTGCACATAACAGACAATGCTGGATCTGCAGCCAACACAGCACACATACCAGTGCCATGGAGGTCCATCAGCAACCACTGTGATGGTGACTAATACGGGCCTGCATACACTGGTGTATCATATGCAGTAATATGAGATATGCAACAAACATTCCACTGCACAACATGGACTGGCAAGGGTCATGTGACTCAGCCTTTATGGTCCTATAATGAGTGCATTATGTCCATGTTGTCCTGTGTAAGGGAGTGTGCCCAACCATGCCTGTGTGACAGAAACAATGACACAAGTCTTTACAGAAATATGAACATATGAAGATATGAAAATGCTAGCAGAAGAACGCCGCATGGTCTATCGAGTCTGCTCAATTGTGCATCCAGACCCTCAACTTACAGCTGCCCCCCATCCTCCCCCCTCACAGTTATCCCCCTTCACTCTGTCCCATCCCCTCTAGAAACAGCCCATTGTCCCACAGCATACAACCTCCTCAGGAAGAGGGCTCCACTTGCCTACCACCCATTCAGTGAAGGAATGTTCCCTGATGTCCCTCCTGAATATTCCACCTAACAACCACAGATGATATCATAGAACATAGAAACAGAAACATAGACTTTGATGGCAGATAAGGACCACTTGGCCCACCTAGTCTGCCCTTTTCCCTACCTACTGGATAAGCTGCAGATCCTAGCTAACCAACAGCCTATTTCTTCCTACCCCCCACAAGAATTACCTTATGTCTGTCCCAAGCATTCTTGAATTTTCCCACAGTTTTAAACCCCACAACCTTCTCAGTAAGCGGTTCAATGCATCCACCACTCTCTTTGTGAAAAAATACTTCCTCACATTGCTCCTGAGCCATCCCCCCCCCCCATCTTCAAATTGCGTCCCCTTGTTCTTGCACATCTCTTTTTCTTCATGATGCTACCCTCTTGGACTTTGTTGATTCCACTCAGGTACTTAAAAGTTTCTATCATGTCCCCCTTCCCTCCTTTCCTCAAGGGTATACATATTAAGCTCCTTTAGTTTCTCCTCATATGGCTTCTCTTGCAGACCCTGCACCATTTTAGTTACCCTCTTGTGTCCCTCCCTCCCTCTTGTGATCCAGCATATCTATCCTGTATAACTCATGTTCTTCCCCTTCAGGAACGTAATGGTCTCAATCATATGTCCCCATCCATTCTTTCCTCTAGGGAATACATGTTAAGCATGTTCAACCTTCCCTCATTTGACTTCCCCTCCAAACCTTGAATCATCTTAATTGCTTTGCGCTGCACCCCCTCCACCAATTTGATGTTCTTTTTCAGGAACAGGCACCAGTACTGCGCATAGTATTCCAGGTGCTGCCTGACCAGTGACCTGCACAGGGGAAGGATCACTTCACTACTTCTAGAGGGGATTCCCCTTGATATACAGCCCAGCATCATGTTGGAATTTGCTGCTGCCTTCCTGCACTGAGCAGAGTTGTTCATATCATTTTTATAATCACCACCAGGCCCTTTATCTCCTCTGTGCTCTCCAGCTTTACCACTCCCAGACGATAGCTCCTCCTCTGGTCCTTAGCTCCGAGGTGCAGCACATTACACTTCTTGGCACTGAACCCTATCTGCCATGTTTTCAAACATACCTGTAGTTTAATCAGGTCATCCTACAGTCCCTTGCATCCCTCAATGTCATCCACCACAGCTCCCATCTTGATATCGTCTGCAAACAGACAGATTTTACTCTGGGTTACATGTGAGATATCTGATTTGAATATCCCAAACAGCACCGGTCACAGTACTGATCCCTGTGGCTCCCCGCTTGTAACTGCTCATGGTGATGAGAATTTCCCCTCCACCACCACACTTTGCTGCCTGCCCTTCAGCCAGTTAGTGATCCATTTGACCATCTTAGAACCCACCCCTACATATTCCAGCTTCCCGCCTAGCTTCCCATGTGGCACGGAATCGAAGGCCTTGCTGAAGTCTGAGTACAGGACGTCCAGTGCATGGCCCTTGTCCAGTTCCCTGGTCACCCAATTATAGTACTTAATTAGGCTTCTCTGGCAAGATCTGTCCAACACAAACCTGTGTTGTCGCTCATCCTGAAGACCATTGTCCTCCAAAAATGTCAACAGCCTCACTTTAAGGATTGTCTCCATGAGCTTTCGCACAATTGATGCGAGGCTCACTGGTCTTTAATTACTTGGATCAACCGTTGGGCCACCTTTGCGAAAGGGCACCACATGGATCAACCTCTAATCCTGTGGCACGCATCCTGTGTCCAGAGAGGTATTGAACAGGTCTGTCAGTGGTCCTGCCAGGCACGCTGCCAGTTCCTTGGGTATCCCAGGGTGAATGCCATTGGGTCCCAGTACCTTGTCCAACCGCAGTGCCTTCAGTCCTTCCAGTACCCTGTCCTCTGTAATTCTTCCAGCTGACACTCCCCCCCCCCGGTCACCCCACAACTCCCATGAGCTATTTGTTCCCTCCCACTCTTCTGTCTATACAGAGCAGAAGTACTCATTGAGTGCCTCTGCCTGCTCCTCCCCTTCTCTACCCACCCCCGTCGCTACTAATTTTCACTATCTGATCCCTGTTCTTAGAGACATCGACTTTGACGGCAGATAAGGACCACTTGGCCCACCTAGTCTGCCCATTTCCCTACCTACAGGATAAGCTGCAGATCCTAGTTAACCAACAGCCTATTTTTTCTTACCCCACAAGAATTGCCTTATGTCTGTCCCATGTGTTCTTGAATTCTCCCACAGTTTTAGACCCCACAACCTCCTCAGGAAGGTTGTTAAATGCATCCACCACCCTCTCTGTGAAAAAATACTTCCTCACATTGCCCCTGAACCGCCCCCCCATCTTTAAATTGTGTCCCCTTGTATTTGCACATCTCTTTTTCTGAAAGATGCTACCCTCTTGGACTTTGTTGATTCCACTGAGGTACTTAAAAGTTTCTATCATGTCCCCCCCCCTCCACAAGGGTATACATATTAAGCTCCTTTAGTCTCTCCTCATATGGCTTCTCTTGCAGACCCTGCACCATTTTAGTTGCCCTCCTCTGGACTGCCTCTATCCTGTCTATGTCCTTGCAGAGATGGGGTCTCCAGAACTGGATGCAGTGCTCCAGATGGGGTCTCACCAACTGTGTGTACAGGGGAATAACAACTTCCTGTTTTCTGCTGGTGATGCCTCTCCCTATACATCCCAGTATACCCCCAGCCCTCCCTTCTTCCTTCTCTCACTAATGTATCTGAAGAAGTTCTTCTCTCCATCCGTAATGCCCCATCCCAGCCTCAGCTGTCTGGATGCCTTGGCGGCTCAGACTAGTCTGGTAACCTCCATGGACCCCTTCATATACCCCTCCCTGTCATCCCCCCTTTCTGAGCACTTGAATTTCTGTTAAGTTCTCCTCCTGGCCCTCACCCTTTCCTTTACTCCTTGGGTCAGGCAACTGGGCTGCTGTGCCCTTCCCTTCATACTTCGTGCCCTGGTACATGTCCCAGTAGCCTCTGCCACACCTACTGTACTGGTATCGCACATATGACTGCCATCCATGGTTGGTTGGAGTCCCTCCAACTGATTTATCAGGATATCCCCCATCTTGTTATAGTGTGCCCCCCTTAAATAAATCACCCTGGTACCCAAACATGCAGTTTGCTTCACAATTTTGAGCATGACCCATACTTAGTGGTGATCACTCCCAGCCAGAGGGTCCTCCACCTTCAGATCCCTTACTACCTCCCCATTTGATAGCACAAGGTCCAGTCTTTCTCAACCTAGTTGTCTCACATATCAACTGCACCAGAAAGCTGTCCTGAAATGTCCCCAATATGACCTGCTCACTTGCACTTGTAGTGGTTGGTGTGCTCCAGTCCACCCCAGGTAGGTTGAAGTCCCCCGCCTCTACCGTATTCCCCTTTCTGAAAACCCTCCCAGTTTGTTCTGTCAAATCCCTTTCCAGCACCTCCTCTTGAGTTGGTGCCCTGTAGACTACCCCCATCCTCTGTACACTGCTCTGCGAGTCCTGAAACTGCATCCATAGGGCCTCTGTCCCACTATCCTCCATCTCTTCCCTTGTGCATGTTATTCCTTCTGTACATAGATCGCCACCCACCCACCATTCCTGTTTGCTCTGTCCTTTCTGAATATCCTATACCCTGGGAACATCATATCCCAGTTCTGGTACTGGGTGGCCCAAGATTCTGTTATGGCCGTAGTGTCCACCTGCCCCACTGCCAAGATGGCCTGTAACTCGGCTGATAGGTTTCCTAGGCTCCTCACATTCAGTAACACCACCCTCCAACCTGTTCCTTTCCCTTATCTTCCCTGATTAACCCTCCCTATTGTCCCTACCCTGATGCCCTCCCCTATAGCTTGGGGGGGTAAGCTTGTCTGGCTGTCCTCTCATGAAACCCTGCCTACTAGCTGTCCACATGCCACACCCCCTTCCTAGGTTAAATATGCCCTTGTTGCTATGTACCCCTCTATTCCCTGCTTTAATACTCCCTTCTTCTCCCTGCTCAAAAGTAGCCTGTCCCCTGTGTACAGGTCATTAATTTCCCAGGTTCTGCCCCAAGCACCTACTAACCCATACCCCTTGGTATGACACCATTTACGCAGCCAGGTGTTGAACTCCCTTATCCATCCCTTTCTCCTTGTACTTGGTACTTTGAGCACCTCTGAGAATGTCACTGAATTCCCCATCTCCTCACACAGCCGTCCAAGTTGGTATACGTTGTCCTATATTCCCTGCATGTTACAGTCCCATTAATGGGACGTAAAGCTAAAATGTTACTCATGGTGTTGTTGGGCAGTACTTGCAGCCTGTCCACTCTGGGCAGCTGTTGCAGCAGCCTGTTCTCTGTGGCTGGACTGTGTCACCCTTCCACCGGACACAACTGTGTGTGGAATGCATAACAATTGTCATTATTTCTCACCAAAGTCACATGCAGAACATCACCCCAACAGTGCAGCAGTTCTTTGATGTAGATATTCCCAATATGTTTCCAATATGAGGCATACCCTTCAAGGAATAGTGATGTCTGATGTCAACACTACACATATGTCTGTGCACAACACTGTTCCGTGTGTAGCAGCACCAATTGACCTACACAACCCAAATATAGGCAGCACCAGCAACATATGGACAACAGATACATGCAACAATGTCCCTTGTGTCCAATGGGCAGATTACTGCCTGATCATTGCACAACTGAAACAGTCAATTAGTATGTGAACACAAGCTACATTACACAGCAGTAATAACAGAAACAGGGTAAAAGTGGATACTGTGGGCATGCATGTGACATACATTCATTGTACTGTACTGACAGTCTGGTGCATTGCACAACACAGTGTTCTGAATAGAACATATTTTGGTGTAAAACAAAGTGGGGACATGCTGTGCCAACCGTGCCTTGCTACAGATATGAAACAGCAGTATAGACACTGCTTCTCATGTGTTTTTCGCATGAACAATCAGAATGGATAAGACATTGTGTCATGCTATGATAGCTGTCACACCACACATGAACATGTGTGATGCACTGTCAGGTCAGCATTATCAGTAGGAATGACCATGTGGCAGCTGGCCTGCTGGTACTGAGGCAAGGTGTCTGTCGGCAATGCTGATGACCCGTGTTCGGTAACTGACTCAGAATGTAGTAGTGCCAGCTGGTGGTTGTAAGATTCAACATTCAGTAGACTGCTTCACTTCTCTGGGGGTGGGAATGAGCGTGAACACACACTGTGAGTGACTGGCAGAGTCCATGAGGAATCACTGTGTCAGCTCCAGTAGCTACTGTGGGGGCTGCCTGGACAAAGGATGTCAATGCACATCCCCACTCCATGTACCACCACACACCAGAGAAATGGCTTGCACTTCCCCTGCTCATGACACAATTCATGTGCCACCACACTCTTTGTCAACTGTGTTCATCCGAGGGGGTCACACTCCCGTGGCCCTGCCCTGGATATCATGCTACAGTAGCCTACAGTGAGCATGAGGAGGTTGTTCCTGCCCAGGGGAGAACACCAAGAGGGGTATGCATGGGCATGGTGTTTCGGCATCCAGGGCTTGGTCAAACATTCCATTGACAACATCCAGTGGCCCAAATTGTTAACAGTGCATTAAATATAGCCAACCTACTTGAAATTCCCTAGGTCCAAACTAACTTTGATAAAAGATCCTTTAGATATTCAGCTCCCTACTACTGGTGCTCACTCCCTGAGAACCTGACAACCTGCACCTCACTTGAAGGTTTCAAAGCTGGGCTTAAGGTGTACATGTTAGAACACTGCCACTGCAGCTGCTATCATTGAACCTGTATCCTCTCCATAAATGTATCCCTATTTGTCTAAATTAAGTGATCACCAAATATATCTTCATCTGCAGTTGGCATGTCCCCTTGAGCAACTTGTCCCCCCTTCGATGCTGCGTACGTCTTGTTGTAGCTGACACTCACTGTGACATTGTTGCACTATGTATTTCATGCTCTAAGGTGTTTCTCCTACTTCTGGATTGCTTTATACACTGTGTTGCACATGCTGTATTCTGTAATTGTATGTAACTTACTGCACCTTACTTGTTGTGTTATTACTTGCTGCGTTATGTAAACGTATGTAACTAATTCCGGGTCGCTCCTGAAAAAGGGACCTCTGATCTCAGTAGGTTTACCAGGTTGTCAAAATGCTATAAATAAATAAATAACATAATTACAATGCACTGAACATTTCCGGTGTTACTTAATATGCCTTGTGGACACAGAGAACTTAAATGCAAAAAGGAATGAACACATGGTACATGCATGCACTCACCTGGTGCTGTCCCTTGGGAGTCCTGGCATTTGCTGAGCACCAGCTGACATAGGCATGGCTCCCTCCTCTCCACATCACTTCACTTGTGTTTCAGCTGTGAAACACTTCAGTGCACACCACTGTTAAGGTACAGGTTTCTGGGAGTTGCCTAACTCACCTTGTCCCTTTTCCTGGGAGCATGTAAGGTCCTCTCTAGTGGCAGAAGTATGTTGCTATTTTTCTTAATCAGCTCCAGCAAGAATGCAGTCTCTGCATCACTGAAATGTGGGGATCTGATCCTATCTGCCATGATAAACTGCAAGCAAAACTGTAACTGTGATGCTTAGAATGGCACAGCCTGATACACCTTTCTCACTAAACAGCCCTCAAACACCTCAAGTCGATAGTTTGAAGTGCATGCACATGTTTCCACAAGTGTGAGACACGTGGCCATTGTTTTCACACACATACATGAGATCTATGACCATTCCATGCATGTGCACTAAAATTTCAGCCATTTTCACGCAGATGCAGAAAAACTTGGCTATATCTGTGCACATGCTGTAATTTCATTTGTGAGCCTTTGTATTTCATGCATGTGCGAGAAAAGGCTGTGGTGTGGCACAATATTGCTTACAGATGCCTTGCATGCACTCCCATGACACCCACCCCCATCAGCATTGTGGACATACCTTTGTGTGGTGTATGCATGACACAACACAGACATATGATCACACTTATGTGTACAAGGTGATGGGACAATCTGGGGGCTGATTGTTATATGTAATGAGTGACACTTCATCAAGTTTACTAATGTCCCAACATGCCAGACATGTATGCATATTAAGTTTAATTACTCCCATGCCCCCCCCCCCTCGGCAGGGTATGACATCATGCATGTGTACTGATGGTGGTAAACATATGTATGAATACAATGTACATAGGCAACACACATGGACATGCATCTCAGTGGGCTGTGACCAACCAATATAATGTGTCATATACAGTTAAATGCTTCACAACATACCTGGGACCACATGACACCATAGCATAGTTACCAAATGTGGCATGTGATACAAACATGTCTGGGTTGCCTGATATAATGATATAGCGACACATGGCTTGAGGGTCATGTGGCCTGCTGATCTGGTATGTAGGAATATCATGGCTATGGACATGTTCATAAAGTTGTGATGCTCCGAAAGTGACCATCCCATCAGTGTCACCGGGGTATTTGGGGTGTACATACATTATTGTCTCCTGTGTGTGTAGGTGTATACATATTATTATACATGTAATGATATATGGGTTTAACATTTCAGCATGTGACAGTGGATACCCACTAAGGCCATGGCTCATTACACCAGTGACAGCACCACAGACACAGCAGGAGGACAGGGATAATGCTGCACATGCCTGCACAAGATCTGTAATTGAGTGTACATTTGGCGTACTTAAATGTGGTTTAGATGCTTGGATTGCTGAGGAAGGGCACTGCAGTATAGACACATACAAAATCTTTGTAGCCTATTGCATACTGCACAACATTGCCCTGTCACAGCGGATGCCGCTACCCGATGTACCACAGCAGCAGAATGATAATGATGATGATGATGACCATACACAACCCATGCCACCTGCACCATCACCACCGGCACCAGCAAGAGACCATGGTGGTCCAGCAGCAGTGGCATGGCATGACATGCCTGAGAGGAGCTCATAAGAGACTGTTTTTAGCCTCAGTAACAAGTGCATATGCCAATATTTATCCCCATTATGTACATTCAGTACATGTTGATGAGTTGCCTACATGAGAGGTTTACATTACTTTAATATAGAAGGTGTGTAGCATTGTAAATATAAAGTATATTGATATGTCGTGTATCTTTGTTCCCTGGGCGAATGCAGGGCTGTCAGTGAATGCTACTATGTATGCTGTGATGTGGCAGACATATACACCAATGGCCTAATACTGGGTAGTGGACATGTCATCTGGCCTAGGGCGTGTCCTTCTGAATAATGGCTAAGTATGCATCCAGTAAGTGATCGTCATTGTGTCATTGGTCATGGTCATGTGCACTTGGGACATGTCTATGTTACAGAAAGGCATGCCTTCAGATACCTCAGCCCACCCTGTGAGAGGGCTGAACAGCATGCTACAGAGGTAACATTATAGGATACACCTTGGTAGGAATGCATGGTGCACATGTCTGTATTAGAATGCATTGCATGGCTCTGCCTTAAAAGTACCCAGACAATATAATTGTGTGAAATACTTCATGGATAGCCCATCAACCATCCTGAGAGGCATCTTGTGACATTTAAAAATGGTACACCATGTGGTGGTTCACAGGGGAGTCACAACATCTAAGCTGCAGGACCATCATGTACAGTATGTAGTATGTGCTGTCATGTCCCAATCTATGATGAGGGACGTGCACCATGCTGCCATCAAACTACACAGCACAATGACGATATTGCACAGTGAGTAGTAATCCAAATGTTCTTTATGTAAGTATGTCTTTGCAAAAGATGCATGAACATAAATGGGTGTGACATGCGTCATGCATCATGACAACTACACATAAGTTGTATGTCCAGTTTACCAAGGCTATGTACATGTCATACTCCTGGGACACATGTCAGCGTAATAATAATATGTATCAAGTACAATATGTAATTACAATCAGAGTTAAGCTAAGAATGGCTGCGTGACTGGAATACAAACAGTAGTGGAGGGCTGGGGATACATAATACTAGGCACTATGCACAACAAGGTCTTGGAGTCCCCCTGTGAGGCATAATGTTGATGCGCCCAGCACTGCCATATGTGCAAATGGTGTGTGTTACTACTACCTAACAATCTTGGCATGCACAACATGTGAGGGTCTTGTAATGACATTGCACCATTCACATGGTGCTATATGATGATATGGAGGCTCGGGTGAGCACCCTTTATAATGTTGCACACACCCTCCCAATCCTTTGCGTACAGCCCAGCCCTGTGTTGCTGGGTGTCCTTTGTTTCGGTGATGTTGTATTCCCCTGTTGAGTTTGGTGCCCACACAAACAGAAGCCCTTACACAGTCACTTGCATCACAGATAACCCCTTCCATCCACAGTTGTGCCATAAGCTTAATTATGACACTTCTGTCAGTCACACGTCCCTGACACACTCTAGCTACAGGTCATGACCAGATGTATCACAGCCATAGCACATGCTGGTCCTACTCCTATGGACAGGAAGCATCAGGACTCTCCGTGCTCAACAATATGAGGCCTATGATATACCCTGCATATCCCTGCACCACATTCCAAAGGCTGCCCCCACCCCTTCACACATACTTGTGAGCTGTCACTGATAACTGGACGGGAAGAGCCTTGTACCCCTGTACCGCATAGCACTACAGGTACACTAGTGCTTCAATGTGGCTCAGTGGTATTCTATCGCCTTATACATATTGGATGTGCCAGCATACAAGGCCCTGGGTCTGTCATGTGTGTCCCCAGAACATCTTGTGCCCTCAGCACAGCCATAGTATGCCACTGTGTAATTCCAGCCCTGAATTTGCATATGGCAGTGTATTACAATGATAAATGGATCCAGCATTGCTATGTGAGACATATGTTGCAGTAAATGCATTACCTGACATTAGCAACATGCTCATTGTACTAGGATATTTGGAATCTTACTAACAGTAATATGAAACAGTTTCCACAATGTGTTGGTGTAGCATGGTATTCCAGAGTTAGCAATGCACTGGCAACTCATCTTGTATAACATTTCAACACTCATAGACTGGAAGAGACAGTTTGTAATACAGTTTTGTCAGGAAAGGTTGAATTACATTTGAAGTCCAGCCACAAGTCACTTCTTCTGAAACATTTTGTGCAGGGCATTGTGGTGGATCCAGCAACAGTCATGCAAACACTCAGCATTGCTTAAGCAACCCATTGTAGAAATAGTTAACATTGCCTGGCACTGTACCCTATTTGAGTGCTGTTGCTCATGTGGAAGGGTGATTGGGATCTGTGCCATGTGAGTTGGTATGTTCCTATCACATGGATAGGGGTTTTCAATTACAAGGTGGATGAGACATCTCAGGCATTGCTGAATTGAAACACCCATAGTTCAGGTATGTCTGCTTGCAACAGTATGATAGAACAATGGCTATTCAATCAGTGTAGGACTGTGGCGAGGGGATGGACAATGGGTCACTGCACACACTTTCAACATGTACCATTGTGCACTGAGAACCTAGGGTGTCTGGCACACTCTGTTTCTCATTGGTCACAGCAAGCGATGGTGTCAATGGGGACTCCACATCATTATGGCAGTGTATTCACATATCATTGCCTGAGCCCATGGTGTACAGGACTATCTGACATTATGGATGTGGCCGGCATCCAGGGTTACTCAGGGTGACATGGTACGTACTGAACATGCCACATACATTCCTGTCAGGCTAATGCATGGTTATGATACTTGTCCTGGTGGCATGGGCCAGGCCAGTCATATGCACAATGCCACATATACACAGTATATCATACTGGAGGTCAGGAAGGCAAAGCCATGCAGGCTGAGTCACGTTGCTTACAGTACTGGGAGTCATTCACATGTACAGGATGTGTACAATATCACAAGTCTTGTGTATGACATGAATATTGGAGCATGGGTGTCTAGGGGTGCCTCTACACATGGGCCATAGTGGCAGGAGCACTGTCAAACTTTTTGTGCATGATTTACATGTTGGCTAGTAATCTACTTATATTTGCTGGTTAGTGATTATGAACCGCTGCCAATGAGTGCCCAACAAATCCATAAACCACTTATATGGTACATGGAGCTTCATAAACCATGGGCTGAAGAGTACCACAGCATCACTAGACAAAATGCTGAACAAGCTGTCCTTGTGCTGGACGTTCACAAGCACTATACAATAGGTCACTCAGCGTGAGACATGCTTGTAGTTGGCAGCGACAGTTACCCTCACAAAGTGGCATAAACGCCAGTTAATACTACAAAACACATAAAAATCAAGTAAATATAGGAAACAAAAAATGGATAAGTGTGGTTCTCTGGGGATTTTATGCGCCCCCTTGAGGTGTGATGCACATATAAACCCCTCAGGGTTTATGGGACATCATATACCTCAGTGGTGCATAACATCCCTATACACCACACTTCGCCATGCATTATACTATATATCATGATTGCTTACATGCTGTGGACTTATTTTAGGTTGCTGTTCACATTTTCTGCCTCATTGCTTATATCACACAATATGCATGTTGATGCATAGCTATGCCTAGCTTTGCTTACACGCAGATCTATACACTACTGTCAGTGCACACTTCCTGAACAGTGTCAACAAGCTCATACAGTTATGCAATTATTTAGACAAATTAATTCTGAAATGAGACATTGCAGTTCCCATTCAATAAGTAGATTCATCATATGTTCTGAAAACAGATAAAAAACAATCACAGAACATATTAAACTACAATACTTGCTACAGGCAGATTTGAGGTACAGAAGTCAAAAAGCTAATGAAGGCAAAATTCACAGTAATAAAATAAATCTGACCACATGCACAGACAGATGCCATCATTTCCAGTAGGCAAAACATAAGCTGTAAACAGTAACAGCCAACTTATGTATCATGAAATGCATAAAACTGTTTTCCTGTATTTCAAAATGAAGACGTGCTGAACTGATGTGGGTCAGTGACTGATTATCAAAGCTGTTCAAGGGCAGTTTGTATACAATGCCACCAAGAATGTAAAACTTCTGCTCTCCTTATTTAACAGGCTTCAGTAACAGTAACACACACACGCACACACACACACACACACACACACTTGGATCATTTCTATCAGAGCAGTGACTTTAGCACAATAATTTCAAAAGGTTTTATGCTATTTAAAAACCAGTTGAAAGATTAAATGTAGCATTTTTTTTGTGTGCAAAAATTGACTTTTCCTTTACAAAATGCACCCCCCCGAATGATTTGAAGATGTGAGACACGATGGTTCTATGTGATAACGGTGACCACCGAATGGCAAGCCGTGTTATCCTACAACGTCAGGGTGGCGAAAACAATTTTGCCACCCTGATCTCTCAGAAAATGGAGGAATGGCACTGGGGACTTGGTCCTTTTGCTTTTCTGGGGGCTGTCCCCCAACCCCACATGGGCTTCCACCCTCACACCCCTACTAAAAGATTCTCAACCCAAGGGGCGATGTCCAGGGTGGTAAAGCAAAATAAGCAAGTTTTGTGCTGGGCACAACAAAAATGCAGTAGCACCCGAACCCAGACCCCAACCCGGTACACCACACATCATAAGTGGAGGCCAACCCCCAACGCCTTGGCGCAGCTCATCAGCCCCTACATCCCTTCACCCTCCCAGCCCATGCTCGCCATGCTCACTCCCCCCCCCATGCACGTGTACATATAGTGACATCCTGTTACTGCAGTCGCCACCACATCTGGTTGCCCCCCCCTCTCCATTGCCATTCGGACTTTCGCCCACATCATGTCGCCGTTTTGGATGGTGCCTTAATTCAGGCTCCCACCTCATGTGCTACCGCACATAACTAGATCGAAGAGCAGCAACTTGATTAAGTTCTTTCGGCTTGTCCAGAACTTTCTAAATCTACTGTTTGTGGTGGTCCCTATTCCTTTTCTTCAAAATCATTGGTACAAGCATTTCAAAATTGGTCTCAAAATGCAAACCACTTTGTAATCTATTTTGTCACTGGTCTCAAAGCATATTTTCTCCACTACAGGGACATCTTTTGAATCCAGCAGCTTGTATGTATTTTAAGGATCCAGTTATAAAGTGCTTTATCATCTACTAGATAGACATATTTTCGTACCTTAAGAGAGACAGGGAAGCCAGCCACTACCCTTGTACCCTGTCTTCCATTACACTAATTAAGGCATACTCATCTCTAAGGTCCGCTTTTTTGTCAACAATAGCAAAAATGCAGCCATCATTTGCAGTGTTGGTTAAAGCCAGGAATCTCTCTTCCAATTCAGCCAGGGACTGTGAACTTGCCATGTCATATATGAAAATGACATCAGCTGCTCCTCTGCAGTTCATGGAACCAAGGCAGTGAAACTGCTCTTGTCCTGCTGTATCCCAAATGGAAATGATACAGGGTTCCGACTGCTTCAAGAAGAAGGCTCCCAGACAGTACTCACCATCTCCTGAAATTTTCTCAGTGAACCAGTGCAACAAGAAGGTTTTCTCCACATTCATGTCTCCAAGGATCACCTCCTTCATTTCAGGCTTCTTCACTATGGTTCCCTGCATGATCTCTCAACCGCTGCCCTTCACTTATCATACACATCAGGGCCACTTCCAAAGGCACCGAGGTGACTCCCTCTGATATCTTTCTTCATATAAAGTGAGATAAGCTGCAGTCAGGCTAACAGTAGTCCATCACTCACAACAGGGCACCAGCATTACTTCTCCAGACTTCGTTCTCAGTCTGACCCCAACATTTTTAGATGGCTGTGGCTCAGCTGTTTCAGAACATTGTGCTCATATATCCAGCTTTTTAAGCCACACTGCTGACAGATCTGGGAAGCAGCCTGTGTAATAACTATACTGTACAAATTCAGTTTTAAATGCATTCTGCCGTTAAACCTCCTCCCCACCCCCGCTCTGCCTAAAAGTGGAATATATGAAACAAAACCTTTCCTATTGATGATTAAGCAAAGTTATCAAAAAATAACCATAGAATTGAATTCTGTGTGTCCTGATTAGGCAAAGCAACTGTTGTTGTCTCATAAAGCAGCATAGTTTTCTTTATTTAATTTTGTTGTCACCCCCCCTTTTTTTTTTACTGTTTTGAATTTAGATTCTCCTCTGAAGAAGCCTGATGGACAGGTGAAACATTGGGAATAAGGATCTTATGGATATTTGAAAATATATATATGAAAATAAAAGGAATTTTTGAAAAACTACTTGAGTGGCTGGAACTTTGACCTTTTTGTATAGACCCCTCCAGTTTTATGCATAACATTTTGTTGTCCCCAGGCTATATACAAAATGTTGTCTATATAGTAGTTTCATTGATCTATATTGTAAATTTGTTGCACTGCAGCTGTATACATAACCTCATATTTTGTCCCACAGTTGTATAGCCCAGTGCTCAGCTAAGTATGGAACAAAATAAAGCAGCACTCAATGTATGCATTTCTACTGTTCTTTGTTTATTTAGAGCACACATGTAATGGTATATTATCAGAAGGTAGACAAAATAGTGCCCCTGAGTTATGGCAAAATTAACCCTCAAAAAAAATATGTACACCATGGCTTATGTGATATACTGTATGTATTCCTACACCAATGCTAGTGGCACCCCCATCTCCTGATCACTGTCCTTGGTGTCTACTGGCACCCTTACCATCTGATCACTATCCCTGGTATCTAGTGGCACCACCCCATCCACCAATCGCTGTGCCTGGTGTCTAATCACACCCCCTACCTGCTGATCACTGTCCTTCATGTTTAATGGCACCTCCCACCCTCTGATCTCCTTCCCTCAATTATGATTTTAGTGTACCTCCCTTCCTCGGCCCATTGTTTTATTTATAGAGCTAATATCAGGGGGTCCAATCCCTGTGTTAGCATAACAAGCCCCCCCAGCACTGTGGAACACTGGGGAGCCCACCCCAGTGTTCTGAAATATTTATTTTTCCGTGTACCTGCAAAAAGAAAACAGTTCCCTGACATTTTATTTTTAAAACCAGAAAAAAAGAAAATGGTCCCTAGTCATCCCCACAGTCCCCTTCCCTCATACTTACTCTCCCACTGATCACCCACCATGCCACCATCCTTATCCTATACTTACCACCGGAGGTCATAGGCTGTCATCTTCTGTGGACTGACATACAGCTGCAGTTTTCAAAGCTGAACCGCAAACTGAGGAATCAAAGTAACTGCCGTGTTATGTATTTCAATGGAGTTTTGAACTTCTGTTCATAACTTTGCCATTTATGGAATTTTTTTCACCAGATTTTCAACACGGCCTTTTTGCGACCCCACCTCATGAACACTGCAACTGTTGTTTTGTTAATTGGGCCCAGAAGGTGGTTTTGCAGTTGCTGCATGAAATCACCTGTTGGAACTGAGTAAAAGAATTTCACTGCCAGTGTTTATGAGGTTGGATCCCAAAAAGGCCATGTTGAATATTTGGTGAAAAAAATTCCTAAAATTGGCTGAGTTATACTTGTTTGCTTAACTTTTTGTATGCTTGTGCACAACTTTGATAATTTTCAATATTTTGACTCCAAATTTTCAACATAGCCATTTTTTCACACCATCTCATGAACAGTCCAGCTGTCATTTTTCTCATCCTGTCTGAAACGTGTTTGTGCACTTGTGGTGCAGAATGGCATTTGTTCATAGATTTGAAATGTTTCACCTATGAAGTTTATGGGATGAGGTCATAAGAAGACTATTTTGAAAATTGAGGTCAAAACATGAAAAAATGCCAAAGTTATGAACATTCATTGCAATTTCACTATGCTACTCAGAACACTGGGAATGTTACATATTTTTACCCCAGATTTTCAACATAGTCTTCTTATTACCACACCTCATGTATGTCACAGCTGTCATTTTTCAAATCCACGCCAAAATGTATTTTCGGACCTGTGGCACAGAATGGCATTACATTTCGGCAGGAATTTGAAAATGTTCTGCACCAGGTATACGAAGTGGGGTAAAAAGATGGCTATGCTGACAATTTGGTCACTGTTGTCCTATAAAAGGAAGCGCAGGGCCTGGAGGGCCCTGTGCTTCCACAGCTACATACATACATACATATATGTATATGGGCTACCAAACATTACCTATTAACAATGCCTCCTTTGGCTGCGCTCACTAGAGATCTGTCTAATTCTCTACTTCGCTGTAAATATCAAACCTGTTACTCCCTCCCTCTATCAGCAAACTTATTGTTCTCTTGAAAACTGTAAAATACAGCTCTCGGTAACACATTCTATGCAATGTATAGCTGATCTTGATTCTGCAATATTGTATAACTAAAAAAACTGTAATCTTTAGCTGCCATTCTATGTCTATATGTATTGTTTATGTTTGTTTTTTCTGACACAGAGCTTTTGTAAATGAGTCCCTGTCGCAAAGGTTGTAATCCAAAAGTCTGTTAAATAAAGATAAATAAATGAAAATCTACAGAGGGATGGAAGCACAGGGTCCAAAGGACCCTGCGCTCCCACAGTAAAATAAGTATACTATCTCAAAAAGTAAGGAAATAAGTTGCAAAAAACTTTGTTAATGCTTCAGTTAGGAACAAAGTGACAGAAGTTGGGAAATGAGGTGTTAGGGTTTCCTTAACACCCAACCCTCCCAAACCAGGCAGGAGAGCAGGTGTGAGTGTGTCTTGGGCTTCTCAAGCCTAACGCTCACCCATCCTTATAAAGTCTACACATCTGATCTTATTTACAGATGGAATCGGGTGAACATTTGGGTTGAGAAACCAAAGGCACACCCCCACACCTACTCTCCTGCCTGGTTTGGGAGGGTGTGGTGTTAGGGAAACCCTATCACCTCATTTCCCAACTTTTGTCACTTTGACCCTCACTGGAGCATTAATGATGTTTTTTGCAACATTTATATTTATATATATCTATATATGTATACATACATACATACACACACAGTAACCCCTTGCTATAACAAACCCCACTATAGCAAAAATTTGGGTATAATGAATGACTCTCATGGCTCCCATTTTTCAGCTCAGAGACACGTAGACCATTGTTGTTCAGTATGATTTTATTATTTTATGCTCAGAACAAACAGAACAAAACATGCTGTGCATAAAATACCATACTGTGAACTACATCAGTTTCTGAGTCTGGAGGGTGGGACATGTTTACAAAGTGCATATTAATTAGCCTTCACACTGCAGCAACAAGCAAATGGCTCCTCATACTCATACTGTACCTTCAACCACATTCCCAACTCCCACTCCCATTCCGACCAGCTTGTCCCTGCTCTGTCTGCTTGCATGTCGCTCCAGACCATGGCTTCTGAAACAGCTGCTCATCACCCAGTAGGTCCTAGCAGCCCTTCCATCATAGCACTCTCCATGCAGCTGTGCAGCATTTTCACCCAGCTTTCACTTTCATCCAGCTCGTACTCCTGCTCTCGATCTTCACATAGGATCAGTGTTTTAGCCCCAAACAGGTACAGTTCTACAACACTATTTTTTTTAAATACTGTAAAAGCTTTTCAGCCACAGCACACTAAAGCTGACAACTATCTACATCTCCGTGGAGTACAAGGTGCACAGTGAAGCTGAATCTGCATCTCTAAGGAGCCCAAGTTGAGAAACTGGTACCACTGCTCCTCGTCCCATAGTCCCCAGAGTTTAAATATAAAACTACTCCTTATACATGCTGTATTTATTATTAGTAATGTGCTTACTGTGCTATGTATTTGGGCGTCCCTCGCTGTAACAAATTGGGAGCAATAACGACTACAAGTTATGGCTCCCAAATTGTTCTTTGTAGTGAGGGGTTACAATTGTTCTTTGTAGTGAGGGGTTACTGTGTGTGTGTCTATATATATATATATATCACACACACACACACACACACACACACATACACTCACACACAGTGGTTGTTACAGTGAAGTTGCCCAGTAATTAGTTATACCACAGTGGGCGCATCAGAGATAGTGTTACCAAGGTATACCAGCAGTACAGCAGTAAGCAGTAAGCTGATGTTTGTGAAGTGCTGAGTCCTGAATTAATTGGTTCCTCCATGGTCCACAGCTTAAATGCTCCAGGTGGCATTGTTTCAAGTTACATTTGCCATCATGTGTTATGGATTACCAGTAGGTGTCCCCATACTCTGTATCTTCCTCCCATTCTTTGTTTTAAGTGTGCAAGAGTTTACACTCCAAGTACTCCAAAGACCAGCACTGGCAATAATTACAACAAAAAGACAGACATGAAAATGTGTCCTAATCCGTTTCTTTAAATAGTTGCACAAATGAGCTGAATGTGTAAAAAAAAATTATTGCATGTCAAAGTTTCACAGAGCCAAGTTAGGGTCTGTATAATGTTTGTTTATTTGTTTATTTGTACATCAGTTTACAACCTTTGAGCCAAAGACACATTTCCAAAGGTACCTTGTCATGTTGAGGACATACAGAACAGTCTTTCTGGTTACAGCATATGAGTCACATAATTTAGCAAGCACAAGTGGTTACATGCATTTATACAGTTACACAGTTTTGTTACAATGATACAATCTCACAAAAAACAGCTGGATAATAACAGTGGCAACAGGCAATGGGGTGAGGTTGTGTGCGGTGAGGTGTAGTGCCGCCCGGTGAACTTTGTCAGGTACAAAGTGAGCTATGCCTCATTGAGAGACAGGAGCAGCTGTAGGTATTAAATAGTTGGCTCTGAAGTGCAGTTTTGAAGTTGGAGATTATGGGGGCATCAGAGATGGGGGCAGGGAGCGAGTTATACCATGATGGAGCTCTGTAGCGGAAGGACCTCTGTCCATCAGTGATTCTGGATCTTGGGACCAGTAGATTGGTCTTGCAGGATGTTTGTGTAGTGACAGATAGTTGTATGTGGCAGATGGATGCTGTCAACCCAGGAGGGGATAGCCCGAGAAGAGTTTTTTTCATGAGAAGGCAGGTTTGGTATTGTAGCCATTCATCTAGATTAAGCAGTTTTGCCTTGTCATAGAGCTGACATGTATGAGTGAGCCTGGGGGCACCAGTAATCAACCAGCAGGCCTTATTTAGGGTGAGGTGAATTTTATTAGGGGTGGTAGTGTCAGCAGCACCGTATACTGCTAGGCCATAGTCAACAAGGGACAGTACTAAGGAAGTAACTGCTAGTCAGAGGGCATTGGGGGGAGACAGTTTTTACAGCAGTAGAGGATATCAAGTCATACATTAGTGGCAGATGCAAGTGCATCAATGTGGGTGTGGTAGGTGAGGGCTGAGGCAAAAGAAACCCCAAGGTACTTGTATGAGCGGACTTGTTCAAGTGGTTGTTTGGTGCTAGGGAGGATATGGAGTGGGAAGTTGCCAGCTTTGTTTTGGGGGTGGGCAAAAAGCATTGTTTTTTTTATTCTTGAGATTAATGATGAGTCTGTGTTCTTTAAACCAGGTTTCGGCAACATTATAGGATTGTTGTAGGGTGTTCTGGAGGGAGATGGGATTGCGGTGGGTGGCAAAAATGATGGATTCATCTGCATACAGAAGAATTTTTCCAGTGCATGCACTGGGCAGGGTGTTTTGGTAGAGTGAGAAGAGTAGGGGTCCCAGGATGGAGCCCTGAGGAACCCCTGAGCGGATGGGATGAGTTTTGGAAAATGTCCCATAGTTTTTGACTCATTGGGAGCAAGCAGATAGGTAGCTAGTGCACCAGGTGAGAGGCCCAGCAGAGAAATCATTGTGGCAGAGGGCATCCAGCAGAAAAGGGTTGGAGACAGTGTCAAAAGCCTTTGAGAGGTCAACGAACACTGCACCAGCTAGGGAGCTAGAGTCCAGGAAGGAGTGTAGGAAATTTGATAACTCGATTAGTGCAGTGCTGGTACTGTGACCAGCATGGAAACTGTGCTGTTCTGGGCATAGGATGTTATGTTTGGTCAGATATTCTGTGATTTGAATGGCCACCAGTTTTTCTAGGGCTTTGGAGAGAGAAGGAAGTATGGAGATAGGTCGGGTAGTTCCGGGCGGAGGACCTGTTGCCTCCTTTGTGTATGGGTGTGACTATGGCTGTTTTCCATGCAGTGGGGAATTGACCCAGGCAGAGGGATCTGTTGAGAAGGCTGGTGAGTGGGGCAAGGACTTCATCCAGCACCAGCCGGAAAATGCTGGGGTCCAGGGAGTTGCCGCCGGGACGATTGCTCTTTAAAGCTTTGATCAGGTGAGGTCTGGCATCCTGGGCAGAAACCCTACATAGGTGAAAACTGGGGTGTTGGAGGACTGGGGCAGGTAGGGTGGGGGGAGGGTCAAAGAAATTACTGGGGAGGACAGAGCTAAGGTCAGTAAAAGATGTGTTAAGGTAGTTAGCTATGCAGGCAGGGTTGGTGGAGGTAGAGCCATCAATGGTGATCTGGGATAGGGAGGGGAGCGTGCGCTCCCATTTAATTGTTTAACATTGTCCCAGAATGTCCGGGCACACCCCCCCAGGAGGAGGTGAGGGTGGCCTGGTAATGGTCAGCCTTGGCTTTATGGATGGCCCATGTGCACTTGTTCTGTGCAGCATTATAGGCCTGTCTATCAGCCATCCAGCCTGTTTCAGTGGCAAGGTGCCACAGGTTATCCCTAAGCCTGAGCATTTATAGTAGGGCAGGGGTAACCCAGGGTGCATTATGTTTTTTGGATCGGACTCCCATGAGGGCTGCAAAGAGGTCACAGGCTTTGTTAAAGGTTTGGGAGAAAAAGGCAAGGGCAGTGTCTATGTCAGAAGCGTGGTCTGGGCAAGAAATTGCTTGAGGTTTTTCAGCCCACCTGGTCTGAGGTGCCGGCGGAGTGTGATCTGGGCTGTGAGTTAGGGAGTAGCAGTCACCCAGAGGAATAGGATAAGGGAGTGGTCACTAAGTGAGTTAGTGAGGACCTGGATGTCGTGGATTATTTTTTTGGTGGTTGGTGATAGTTACGTCTAGAAGGGTGCTGGTTCCTCTCTTTGGGTTTACTCTAGTGGGTTGGGAAATGAGTTGTGTCAGGTCTAGGGCCATGAAAGAATCATGGATGGTGGAGGAGGAGGAGGCATTAAGCCAGTTCACGTTTAGGTCCCCCACTAGGATTTGTTCTGCCTTGTGATGCAGGGTGGCAAGATAATCTGTTAAGGATATCAGTGTCGGGTTCTGGTTCTTTGGGGGAATGTAGGCAGTGGTGAAATATAGAGGGCCCATGGAAGGGTCAGGAGCAAGTTTGAGGGTAAGGGCCTGCACCCCGTTTACAAGAGCAGGAGCAGGGAGTGCTTGTCCAGTGAGTGTGTCCCTGGTATAGATTGCACAGCCACCCCCACGTTTACCTACTCGGTCCTCCCGGTATTGGGTATGGCCTGGGAGGGAGACAAAAGAGTCATGGGTGGACTTTGATAGCCAGGTTTCCACCAGGGCTATGACATCTGGTTTATGCAGCATGACCCAACACTGGAGGGCATCACATTTTTTCAATATGCTGCATATATTCATGGAGTCTATGCGGAGACCAGTGGACCCAGCTGGTGGGCTGGCATGGGCAGGACCTGGGTTAGGATGTATGTTGCCTGATAGAAGTAATAGGAAGACCAAGGCTCTGACCAGGGGGCGGTAGTGTGTAAGCTTCCGAGGGGTACGTTGGGATGGGGAGGGTGCCATAAGGGAACAAGGGATGGGTATGGTTTGACAGATCGGGAGGGTGAGAATGATTAGCCACCAAAGGGAGCCAGGGTAGGCAGTGGGGAGGCATCCAGGGGGTGGGTGCTGCGGGCCAGGGCACATGGTCAGTGTAGGGTGGGATCGGACTATGTCAGGGAGAATTGTGGGTGCTGGTACAAGTGTGCCAGAGGAGATGCCTGGCTGATGGGATGTGGGTACTAGAATGTAGATGAGGGGGAGACATTTGAGGAGGAGGTGGACAAACATAGTGCTTGAGGTAGCAGCAGGGCAGAAAGGTAGAAATATCTTGGTTGCCCTCCAGAAAGCGTAGATACCACTTTGGAGTAGTGGTAGTGAAACGGACTCTGGTGGAAAGGGTACAAGGTTTGAGACTCTGGCAGGGCAGCTGGAATGGGACCTGGATGAGAGTGGAGGTCCAAGTTCTGGGGGGGCTCGAGGCGGGCTGGGTTTGGGCTAAAAAACAGGGTGGAAATAGTGACTCCTAGTGGTCACTGGGGGTTAGTGGCATGCTGGGTGTGGGTTTGGTGGTGGGGCAAGGGGTCAGAAAGTAGGGCTAGCTAAGAGGCTGGGTGTGGGGGTGAGGTGTGGGCAGAGGCAGAGGTGAATAGTAGGGGAGAGAAGTAGCACAGGTAGGTAGAGGGGGTTCCAGGAAGTAGGTGGAGGAGGAAGTCAGGTAGAGAAACCCGAGGTGAAAGTCTGAGAGTCCCTCTAGTAGCTGGCTGGTATAACCTACAAATGGAAAAGTGGGGACTTAGTATTAGAGCAGACAGGAAGTGATGTCATAGAGGAGAGCCAATAAATTAAGGGACGACCCTGGGTGGCTAGGGCAAGCAGGGCAGTTGACGCGTAGTGTCAACAGGCTAACACCCCACACAAGGCTGCAATCTGATATCAGAGGTATCCTTTACCTCTTAAGGCACTCGCTTATTTCCCAGCTCCAGGAGGGAGCTTTCAGCGTCCGCTACTGCAGCGTCTCTCAGTGTGTGTGGTAAGGGGGTTTGTGAGGCCTATATGAGGGAGACAAACAAAGGGGGCATTAATATGTGGTGGGAGGATTTTGGTGGGCTATGCCCCTTACTGCGCATGCACGAGCTGTTGGGCTATGTCCCGATTACAGCTCCTACTGCGCATGCGCGAGATAGGCAAAGATGGCAACACCCAGGACTAGCATCAGGTCGGCTCAGACTAACAAACAATTGCACTGTGTAAAAATCCCTAATATGCAGTTAGACTAAGGCAGAAACAAGAGAACACAGTTGCTATAATCTCCACAAGCAGTGAGATAAGGCAGAGTTACAACAGTCGCTAATAGCAGCCACCAACCGTCTTAAAGTACCCCCAGAGACATAGCGCAAAGCAGGGCAGCATTAAGGCACTCCGGTCCCAGAAAAACAATCAGTCACTGTGTGGGGATATATAAATACTTTAAAGTCCCAGTAAAAGCCCCACACAAGGCTGCAATCTGATATCAGAGGTATCCTTTACCTCTTAAGGCACTCGCTTGTTTCCTGGCTCCAGGAGGGAGCTTTCACTTGTTTCCCGGCTCCAGGAGGGAGCTTTCAACATCCACTACTGCAGCATCTGTCAGTGTGTGTGGTAAGGGGTTTTTTGAGGTCTCTTAAGGCACTCGCTTGTTGGAGGGAGCTTTCAGTGTCTGCTACTGCAGCGTCTCTCAGCGTGTGTGGTAAGGGGGTTTGTGAGGCCTCTTAAGGCATTCACTTGTTTCCCGGCTCCAGGAGGGAGCTTTCAGCATCCGCTACTGCAGCGTCTCTCAGTGTAATGTTAACCCACGAATCCATTTTCTAAATCAAAGCTTGTTTACAGCATTTCCATTGAAAGCATTTTTAAAGTGTGCAGGCAAACTTTTAAAAATATTATCTTCATTCAGCTGCACATTAAAGCACTTTTGATATATAACTTTCCTGGCAGTCCTCTGCGGTGGCTTTTCTTTTTTTTTTTGTAACTGCATACAGTAGTTTTATTTATTGCTAACTTGGCATTAGTAGGTAAACATACAGTATCATTCCATTTGTCTTGTTAGAGTGTTGGTTTTAGGTGGTAACCATAATAGGATGTGCCCACAGTATGTGGTGTGGAAAGCCCTTGTTAGAAGTGCGCCTGAACAGAAATGCTGATTTTTAGCAACAACAACAAAAAAAATGTAAATAAGGCACAGTGGGGGTTGTAGTAAAACATGAATGTTCCCACTAGTGTAGAAGTTGTTTTTTTCCTTCTTACTGACATACTAAAATGGTACAGTTACTTGAATTCCCCTAATGTATGTTCGCTAAGTAATGGCTGGAGGAGATTGGAATAATTTTCATTTCTCAGGATCCCAATTACTATCAAATACTGCATTTAAAAAAAACATACAGTATATGGAATGTCACACTAGAATCCATAGTTCTCTCATTTCCCCACTTGGCCGCCTCTCTCCCTCCCCACCACCATCACATCACATTCATACCATTATCAGATACTGTATAACAGGTGGTTAAAATGGAAATGGAGTGCCTTAAAGTTTTGCTTTTAAGCAATCTTCTGCTCAACATACAGTACTGTACAGTATCATGGCAAATCTCATGTCTGCAAAAAATTGCTGTCATTCCACTCAGATTTCTCACACTGTTTAGTCACCACAGCAATAGTCCTTCACACCAGTCATCATATTCATAAGGAACATACAAGGCATTGCATGTCATGCTCTGGTTTAAAATGTGCCACCTCCCCTGACAAAACTGACCAAAATTAAAAAATGCAACATCATTCTATCTGTCCTTAGACCTCTTTAGCCAGACACGTTTAATTCTAGAACTAACGTGGTTTGTGGTTTCTAATACTTGGGATGACAGGAAACACATTTACTGTGACCAGGAAAGGTCAGAAAAGTCCTGGAAAAATACAGTGCGCACAAGGATGAAATCAGTAAGTAGCATAATTCAAGTGGCTGGGTAGGAATGCTAGGCTCTGTACCACTAGAGTCCACTAATCCCAATGCTGTCACATTCTGCAAATACGATGGTCTCAGGGAGGATGCCATGTCTTTAATTTTTCATTGAGAACAGCAAGAAGCTAACTACAATATGCTGACTCTGTAATGCGGACAGCTAATGTCCTTTACTTGACACTTTCAAAATGGCTCAGTGTGAGAATCCTTCCTTAATAGACATTGCCAGCTAGTGCCTCTGTGATGAGTTCTGCAGTTCTGAGCCTCCCTGCACATTCTGATTTACAGTGTGTTTTGCACATTACGACAAACAAGACACTGTCAGGGAGGATTCCATTTTGTTACCAAATATGCAGTAAACTTATCTGATGTGGGTACCCAGTACAGGTGTGAACAAAAATACAGGGGTAGTGCTGCTGTATAAAGTGTTGCTGCACTGTCTCACCAGATGGTAATTAGACCAAAGCCTCAGAGAAAGTCAAACTTCTTTTGTACCAAGTTTCCGAATAAAAGTGAATTAAAAAAAAACTCTTTTGTAAAGCCTATTTTCTTCACTCAAACATACAGTAATTGCTGTCTCACTAACAAGTATCGCCTGGTATGGGACTCGGCCACCAGCATGGCAACAGAGGGAGCAGGAGTGGTACCACTGGCAGTGAAAATGCTGATTCATTTTGTTCAGTAAATAATGGAAAATCAATCGGATGACCACTAGAATAGTTTTATATCCAAAGTCCTTTAATATGCTTTAAGGGAATGCAAGTCCTCACAATAAAAAGTTCAACAATCTGATCCCCAGCTGGGGCTATTTGCCCCCTTGCATCCATTATCCCAGACTTACTCAGGACCTGCATTCACTTTAAAGGGACACTGTCAGCTTTTGCCCTCTGTTTTTTGTAACTTCCTAACATTGTGCCTTTTGGCACACACCTACATCAGCTGCACAGTACAATACCCACACTGGACTAAAAAAGAAGGAAATGCACAAGATTTGTATATTTTAACTATTATTAGGATTTACCCCAACCCGAGGTAAAGTCACGTATTCCCAGAAGCAGATCCTTGTCCAGAACACGCAGCAGGTCCCAAAATGGCATTTTATGACATGCCTACTCTACAAACATGCTCTCCCTGTAACTCCTACCATTGCAAACCAAGCCTGGTATCATAGCACACAAAACGAGCACTGCAAATGTTGTAATTTACTCTCCCCGACCGGAGCTGAAATCCCACGCATGCACGGAAGAAACATGTAGCAAGATCCCACACATGCATGAGAACATGCCACCATTGTGCATGTGTGGGATTTTGGCTCCGGTTAAGAAAAATAAATTGCAACATTCGAGGTGCTTGTTTTGCACTTCACAATACCAGGATCAGTTTATGATCGTAGGAGTTACAGGGAGAGCATGTTTATAGAGTGGGCATGTTATAAAATGCCACTTTGGGACCACACTCATGCCTGCTGTGTGTTCTGGACCAGGATCTGCTTCCGGTGGTGCATGGGTCAAGGTACATCCTTATAATAGTTAAAATATAGAAATCTGGTGCATTTCCTTCTTTTTAGTCTGATGGGGGTATTGTACACTGCAGTAGATGTAGGTGTGTGCCAAAAAGCGCAATGTTTTGGAAGTTACAAAAACGGAGGGTAAAAGCTGACAGTGACCCTTTAAAGCACATTAAAGCACTTTGGAGATTAAACATTTCTGGTGGTCCTCCGAGTGATTTTTTATTGATGGCATGGTATGGAGTGCTACTCTTAAGGGCCTGGAGGTAGTATTGAGTCATTTCCCATGGACAAAAATGGAAGACCCACTGCTGAGGTGGCTTATCTTTTGTTTGGCACTGCATAGTTTTGTTTAGTGCTGACTAAGTATTAGTAGATGTGGTTTTCAATTGAAAATAATATTTAATTTTATTGAAAAGGTCAAAATATTGTTCCTTTTTGTCCATTTGACTTGTTAGAGTTTGCTAAAGTGAAGCCTTTGTAAATGAACCCCTGACTCAAAGGGTTGTAATTCTGATATCAGAAATAAATACAATAAAATAAAATAGAGTGTTACCTATTTGTGGTAACCCTAATGGTTTGTGCCTACGGGATGTGAAAGCTCTAGTTAGAAGTGTGTCTGAACAGAAAATGCTTATTTTAGCTCCAAGGTTTGTAATTCTGAGTTCCCAATTAAAAAAAAAAAAAATACCACACCGTAGAAAATTAAATTGGAATGTCATACTGGAATCTACAGTTCTCTAATTTCTCCATTTACCACCCCCCCCCCCCCATCACCTTTATACCATTATCAGATGTGCGACAGGTGGAGACAGCAGGACTTTCAGGGTAACTTAAAGTGACAATATTTCAGTAACCTAAATTAATGCTACCATTAAGAAGAAAAAAAAAAACACCCATCTACATTACATCTGGAAAACTTTTTTTTAACTACAGTTCCCACCCTGCCTTCCTTTACGTGTTTACATTTTTTGTTTTTGTTTAAAACAAGTATTTCTGTTCAGACGCAGTTCTAACAATGGCTTTCACACCGTGTAGGTACAACAGAAAAATGCACACCCTGAGTGTCCCAGGAAACTTATTCAGGTTAGCCCTTCTTGCCCTCTTATTTTAGATTAAAACCCGAATGAGCAGACATGCCTTTTAACTTGGATTACAAATTCCAGTAGGAAGCTGCCACTCTGCTTTCAAAAATAAGCGGGATCTTGATATTGCGTTTTTCCCCCAAGCAAGACCCTTAATTTATTTAAAAAAAACAGCCATTTATCCCAGAAAGCGAAATATTGTTGGACAGGTTTATCCCTCTGAAACCAGCACCTACTCCATTTCCACATTGTGTCACAGGAACTGACAGGGACAAATCAACTAAAACTTTAATTGATCAACTTGTATTTCTTTTGAACATAGAAAGTGTCTGCAGATAAGGACTGCCAGGCTCATCCAGTCTGCCCATACACCCTAACTTCTGAAAGTGTCTGCTGACTTTTAATAGTTTCCTTAGCTGATTTTTCCCTTCCCTATGATTCCCTTGTGCCTATACCATGCCTGTTTGAAGCTCTGTACTGTGGTCTTTCCCACCACCTCCTGTGGCAGGTTGTTCTATGCCCCTATCACCCTTTCTGTGAAAAAGAACTTCCCCACATTCCCCCTTAGTTGACCTTCTTCTAATCTCATGCCATGCCACCTAGTTAGCTGATAACCTTGAGGTACTTGAAAGTTTCTATCATGTGCCCCCCTCTCCATCCTTTCCTCAAGGGTATACATATAATCTTCTTTAGTCTCTCATTGTATGGCTTCTGGTAAAAACCCTGCACCATTTTAGTCACTCATCTCTGGACTGCCTCCATCCTATGTCCTTGCAGAGATGGGGTTTCCAGAACTGCACACAGTACTCTAGATGGAGTCTCACTGACTGTCTGTACAGAGGCATAATAACTTCCTGTCTTCTACAAAATAATAACTGAAAACATATAGATAAATAGGCTCCTTCACACCTTAAACTACCATGTCACTCTGTTGTTTTTACTTGCCTGTGAGAGACTGAGAATGAGTATGAATGTGGGTATACCATAAGTGGGTATAGGTTTGAATTCTAAGGTTAGTTGTTGCCATGTGTGTGACCTTACGGGCATAAACAATGTGTGGGGGGGGGAAGACATACTGTATTCCAATAGAGGAGGAGTACAAGAATGAGGGGGCATGACATGAAATTAGAAGGTGGCAGGTTACAAGGGAATGTGAGGAGGTTTTTCTTCACAGAGAGGGTGGTGGATGCACAGGATGGTTTGCAAAAGGAGGTAGTTGGAGTAAGTACTGTTGTTGGATTTAAATATGCATGGTACATGCATAATGGAACCATACAGGTAATTTAAAACAGATGGAGGGTTGGAATACATACAAAAGTACAGGGATTATGAGCAGACTGGATGGGCCTAGCAGTCCTTATCTGCTAACAGTGTCTATGTTTCTAAGTGTGGTAGTGAGTCTGGGTATGAGTACATGTGGGTGTTGGTTATGAGGGTAAAATGTGAGTATTACTGAGAAGTGTGAGGACATTTTTTTTTTTCATTTTAGTATATTTAATTAAAAACAGCTCTGTTCTGTATGTCTACAAGCACATAATGACTAAATTTACTATTATGCTTTCATTTGAGTCCATGCCTCACTTTCCATACTGAAAAACCAGTTTTTCCAAGTGCTTGGATTTGGCTAGCCTCATTGAAAAATGACATCATGCACTGTAGGTGGACTAATGTGTCTTCAGAAAGGCAGGATGTGTGCATTAATTGAGTTGCTGTCCTAATGAAAGTATTCACTGGGTTGTGGGGGTGGGGGTGGGAGTTGGGTGGTGTCTGCATCATTAATCTCCTTCAAACACTGTGCAGGTTTCTTTCAGAAAAGGGACTGAATAAAGAGTACAGTAAAACAGCTTAATTTATCTTGTTAAACTAGTTTATACTTGGCAGGTTTAACAGTGAATAATAGTCACATTTGAGTTGACTCTTAAAAGACCACCTCTGAAGTGAGCCTGATGCAATATTTCTATTACAGTATGCGTTTGTGTGATTTGTTACTATGTATTAAGACTGTTACATTTTAAGACATTATTTATGAGCATTAAAGCATGTATACAATGTATCTGTTTGTAGCACAATGTAATTTTAGTAAACTGACTTTGAGAATGTTGTCTATTTTTGCCTATGGTGATCATCCAAGAATTTAAAATGTACACCAATAAACTATGAGTTACCAAGCTTAAAGCCTCTTAGTAGAAAACAACATAGAGGTCAGCATGTCAGAAACTGTGTAACAGGCATAACAATGGAATTATGTGTGTTATTAAGCCTGAATGTATTTTTGTTCTGTCACATCCAGTTAGGACAATTTTGTTTTTTCTATGCAACCAACTGTATAAAAAGAACAGTTTCTTTGAATTTCAGCCTTCTACTGTTCACATAAAGCCCAGTGTACTGTGTTTGAGAGACCATAAAAGCAACAATTTAACTGTAAAACCTAAAGCTGATTATATATAATGTTCTTTTCTGACTGCTGGTTTTCTTATGCAAGCCGACATTCCACTGTAATTATAATAGTGATTTGTATTTCATATAAATTTTTAAAAAAGCATACTAACAGCATATACTGTAATATGTAGAATAGGGTCCTGGATTTCTTTACAGGCTTTATAACTAAATATATTTAGTAATTTATTCATGTGTTAGAACAGGTTGAATTTTTTTGCAACACCATGTGTTTCTTGAAGAGCAAAAACAAGTGTATCAGGATATAATACATTCTTTTATCCAGAGTTCATTTTCATACTCCATGGTGAATAATTGTATGATTAAAGTGAAGTCCTTGTTATTAAAAACAAACAAACAAACAAACACAAACAAATACATGTGACAGAGAGAAAAATGACAGTAATGCTAGGAAAAGTATTTTCTCTATTATTATTATTTTCAAGGTGTGTAATTTTGTAATTTTAAATTTTATTATGGCTTACTCTTTTGCTAGTACCCCTCTTAAGGTCACAGCTGTAAGCCCTCTTAAGGCTGCATGTCCACTTCAGGTCAATCCTGCTGGCACATTAGGGGTCCAGAGGTTGGTACATGAGGGCCCAGTGTTGGGAGAGAGGGAGGTTTTCTACTCTACTGTACTCCTATACTAGTTTTTCCCATAGTTAGCTGAAGGAGTCAGGTACCCCTTTGCAGTAGGCAGTCAGTCACAGGGTAGCAGTGTCAACTGAAGCTATTTTCTGGCTGCCTATAACAGTTTTAAAGTCTTCACTTCCACTTTTAGAAAAGCTAAATAATGCGTCATAAGTACAGTATTTACCTTTAAACTCAATACCATTATCCCACAAAACTACCGTAAGTGCACTCCCGATTTCCAGGATTAACAAGTTTAAAAAAAAATCTACCCCAATTTGTTGTGCCCCAGTCTGAATTAACCATTTCAATCTGAATTCAGTAGACTTGCAGAGCATCAGGGTACAGTATCAGTTTAGAAGCTCAGGACTGGGTACTGAGAATTAACAAGTGCAATATTTATCTTCCAGTGCTGTAAAGTGTCAACATGCCTTGGGATTTGATTTTATGAATGCTTATAGAAAACAGGAACAATGTGGGGTGGGGAGTTGTTACTTGCCTAAGTTGACATTTTTTTCATTTACTTTATGAGAAACTGCAGGAAAAGAATAAGGAATCCTTGTGTTCATTTGCAGAAGCACACTTGCAAGTTGTATAAAATGAGAAAGAAATACCAAATGTCCACTTTTCCCCTATATTTATTTCATTTATTTATTATTTTCATTTAGTTTTTGGTATCTGGGTACCCTAATCCCACAACACACTATCACTCCAAATGTGAGGTCTGGCTAATGAATATTGCTTTTCACAGAGCTTTCCCTTGCCATATCTTTTTTAATTATTGAAAAAAAATCTTACTGACTTTAGCAGTTGTTTGTCATTAGAGGACAATTGTAGGAAGCCCAACACGTGATTATTTACAAATACAAAATATTAAACACAGTGGGAAGTGGGTTTTACACTGAGTGAGGAAAAGATTGCTGTGAGGGAATAACAGTATTCCACTGCTGTTTTTTTCAATGAGATAAAATGACAGACCCAAACCTGCCAAACAGGAAAAAAAAACTAAAACAAACAAAGAAACAAACAAAAACTGAATCCGAATTTCAAGTCAGGATACTGTACTTCCAGAGTGACAGGGTAACTACAGTATGCTGACAGCTCACAAGCTCATAACTTGACACTTAGGATTAACAGGTTAATTATAATTATAATAAGTTTATTTGTATAGCGCCTTTCAGCATACCAAGGCGTTGAACATATTAAAACCACAGCATCAAATATAAATCAATAATACATATAAATAAAATCATATCATATTAACAACGATTATTAAAAACAATTAATAAATACAAATAGAAAAATCACAACTGAATAAATTTACTTAAGCATCCAAGAAGGATTACGCATCCAAAAAGGCCATTTGCCACAAATAAGTTTTCAAGTTCTTCTTGAATTCCTCCACAGAGGTGCACTCCCATAACATAATTATACAGTATATACTGAGCAAACAAAGTAAGATTTACTCAAAAACACAGGTGAGGAAATGCACTTGCCTTTCCCTTCAATCAGAGTGTTATACAGTAAGTCTTCCCTGCCATTTTATCTACAGGGAACCTATAAATTCACAATGACACCCTAATATTTCCCACTATTGGACTTCAATGTAATGTATGCAATCCCTGAAAAGAGTTTCTTCATTTGACAGTGCATTAATTCTACTTTTGAAATAGGCAGATTTTTTTTTTATGTTCACTGGTATGGGTTGAAAACATAAGTCTAATAGCGCATAAGATTAGGATGTTAATGTGTATGTTTTTAGCCCTGTGACCATTTTTGGTCATATATTCCTCACCTGACTTTTTCTTCATTCTTCCTGCACAGTGTATTAGGCGGTCAGTGTAAGGTTGAGCCCATGTTATGCTTTGCCCGAATTGGTGAGTTTTTTCTATTGTCCCCTCTGTCATATTTTTGTATATTTATGTTACAGCAAAACATATTTAATGGGCGAGACACAAGGGTACTGCATATAACTGATTTACAGCCATTTAATATTTCTACCCTGATACTTTACATGGCAACTTGCATGGCATGCTCTTTTCCAGCATTTCATGATTGAATGGTTATGCAGATGGAAAAATAAACAGATGTACAGAAGATAAGACATCCGCCGATGTTCAATATGTAGGGCTGTAAGTAAACCACGGTGTGCACAGAGTTCATGATATCTGTGAAAACTCACTATCTCCGTGTTTTCCCTGACAGCTCCATGAAATTGCCTGTGTGTCTTTACAATGAGGAACAACAATCACATTCTTACTTGTGCCACATTTCCCCTTTCATTTTCAATGCAGCAGAGCAATGTAATTAATTGCAAATGACAGTACTTAGCACCTTAATGCAGTCTATTGCATTCCTTGCCACTGTTAATCTCTCTGTTAAGATCTCTAAATTAAAAAAAAAAAACTTAAACCCTGTCAGATTTGCTGGCTGCATTGGCACCCAATAAGGAAATTTATATAAAGGCCATTGAATAACTCTGATTTCCTGACTGTCATTAATATATTGGCAATAAGTAAATGGAATGGAATGAGGAAGAAAAAAAAAAATAGAATAGCATGAAGATGAAAAATTAAAAATCGAAGTGTGTGTGTGTGTGTGTGTGTAGGGGGTTACATGAAACACGGGAGGATTAGTAAAGAAATGGGTAGAACTGACAGAAAACATGCAGAATTATTATACATGGCAATAGCTCCTGTAGCATCATTTTACTGATGGGATTACTGGCACTGTTTCAATGTTACATTAACATGTTAAATAAAAAACATTTGTCAGTTCTCATCACCAATGTGACTCCAACTACCGTATCTCCAACTGGGAGTCCCACAAAGCACAGTGCTTTTTAAAATCTCACAGCAACAGTTTTTCAGCTGCAGATGTGATCCTTATTAGTGGTTGTAGCATGGTTGTAGGGTCACAAATGAGCCAAAGAAGGAGTGAAAGGCAAAATTTATCAGGGGTCCTACATAGAGGCTTATGTAGGGAATACCTTGTCTAAGACAGTTTAAACATTGTGCAGACCTGAGATGGAGAAATCCATTAATGCCCAGTATCACTGTCCAATTAGTGGAATATAACTGCAATGTGTGGTGGTACAGTACAGTGCTGCAGAAGTGTATTATAAGCCTGTAATTTGACAGGATCCATTGAAGAGACCTGTTAATTGTATGCTGTGATCAGAGAAAAACACATTTATAGGGAGCATATATTATAAAAAAAATGTAAACAGTGGGATACTAGATAGACATGTATTGAATTGTTAAGAGGAACCATGGCACTTTTGGGCACATCACGTAAACTGTGTTGCTAAGCAAGGAGAATTTTGTCGGTTTTGTGATACCTGTATGTGCTTGCAGTTTTCTATGTACAATCTACAGTACAGTACCGCTGCTTACACCGGGTGGGAAATATATTGATAGATTCTTTGTTTCACCCACAGACTGCAGCAGTGTCACAGCAAAGCATTAACAACTGCAGAAAACATGGGGAAAATAAGAAACTTAAGCTCAGCCCAAAACATCATCAAAACAAAAATACTCCTGCAATACTGCACTAGCCTACTGATCCAACATCAAAATACATAAAAATAAATGAATTAATAAAAACACACCAGGACACAAAGACAATGGTTCAGAGTTAAAACTTTATTGAAAAACAACACAATATGTGAGCTAAAAGTGATTCTATGTAGTATATATTTGTGATTTACTGTACATTAATTGCCAAAAAAACCCAGTGGGGGTGTGGCCAACCAGCAACCAAGGTGGAGACGTAGTGCCTTAGCACCAAAGCTCCAGAGCTAAGAACCAGGCTTTATCCCCTTTAGCCTCAAGCCCTAACAAGATTTTTCTTCACTATTGGCAGTCGGAAGTCTTCCTCTAAACATAGTTAAAACTTGGCAGACTTCCACGATCTAAATCCGAAGCTAACTTCCTTTTTGTTCTGATCGGATCAGACTCCCAAGGCTTCATGGTGCAGTCTGCTAAAGGGGGAGAGGAACCCTCCATCAGGGAAATGTTTGCGCCGATCATTACCAGCATCAATGGCCTAAAACTGGCAGTGAATACTTCAGCAAACTCAGTTCAACAACTGAATGCTGGAACTGATAGGGCAGAACAAAAATTGGCAACACAGGATGACATATTACAGGGTCATTGTGCCACAATGTGAAGTCAGGTGGCACAAATCAGACAACTTCAACACAAAATCGAAAACTTAGAAAAACAGAAGCCGCCATAATAATATACGGCGTCTTGGCTTCCCTGAGGGCTCTGAAGGAGGTAAAGTTCTCTCCTTTCTCCAACAGGTGCTCCCTGAAATCCTTAAACTACTGCCATCCACTAGAATTATGATCGAGCGGGCCGACCGATCTCTGCAGTCCAAACCTTCACAGGGGGACAGGCCAAGGCCTATCATTGCATGTATTCTGAATTTCACCAAAAAGGAAGCTATCCAAGCCAGGGCTAGGGAATTGGGTCAGCTTTGGACGAGACAGCACCATATTATGATTTTGCAGGATTACTCCACAGACTTGGCAAATAAATGAAAGGCTTTCACTGAGGTCAGATGGAAACTACATGGCTTACGGATCCCTTTCACCCTAAGATACCCTGCTTCTCTCAGGATCACATTTAATGATGCACCCCAGCAATATAATACTCCAGAAGCCACCATGGTGTTTATTGCAGAAACTTGGCCACCAGAACATCAACCCGGGCATAAGTTGAACTTCGATAAGGGCAGAGAACACCGATCTAATGTAAAAGAGGACCTCCTCCCCCACAGCATCATCACTGAAAGGGAAGAATTCACACAACTCCAAGATTCAGAAGAGGCCCTCCGAAATCCTCTCAAGCCAAACAGGATCGCCCGCAAGACAGAGATCGAGCTTCTGAAGCAACTACATATACGTACCCATAATTTACCAAAAACCGTTACTCACCTCTCCATGACCAACCCAACACAGATTCGAGAAGAGATGGAATCCACTCTTGACTCTCCAGCAGCAGCATCGACTGAAGAAATCTACAGTTCCTAGCAATGGAGAACTCCCTGCCTTTACAGGACTTGGACTGGCAAGCTCTGGCTCCAGGCTCTCCCACAGGCTGCACCCCTGCAGCTGTCCGTTCTGAACCGCTGGCAGTTCCTCAAGAAGAACACCCAAGATGATCGGTCATCGAGCTTCAGATAAGTAATCCCGGCTATGTGTCTGGGGGAGAAAGTTGGGAGTAAGGAGGAGGATCACTGGAAAGAGGGCCGAGGTCCTAAGGTGTATGATTCGTAGTAGAGCCCCCCATACTAGTGCCCCTCAATTAGGAACTTAAGATGGGCAGATCCTTAAACAGACTCCCCGTAGGCACTTCACCTGGAGATTAACAAACCTAAGGTTAAAACATGCAAATACTGTTATATTTATTATTGCTGCTTGTGCTAAGGTTATTCCTTTCATGGCAGAAGAATTTTATCTTCTGTAGGCTCCCCACGAGGGAGTCGATAGGTCTCCCCCAGATCTCTTTTCCTCTTTGGGTGAACTCCCTTAAACTGTTTTAACAGTTGAACCTCTTTTTGAGGCCTAAGTTTATTTTGTCCCCATGACAGTTACCCCAAGTTCACATTGTGGCTGCCTAGGGACACTTCCTAGGTTATACTCGGGCTTGTAGGCAAAAAGCTCCCCGTTTTGCTCAGGGCAAGGGAGTATTTCATTTAATTTCAAACAGTTGTGGTGTTCACTCGCTGTGTTTACACTGCATTACACAAGAGATTTACAGAATCAGCTTACCTAATCTGGTAAACTCAGGGCTACAACTTCTCTTCCCCTATTCACGCCCCACTGAAGAGATCGGGCATACCATTGGTTGGAGATCCAACCAATTAAGACCTTTCTCAATCTTTAAACTGTTGCTTTGTTCAATAGGTTAGGTTAATTAAGCATTCCTAGGTTAGAATTTACAGGTTTGCATAGTTTTCTTCTGCCAAGTGTTGTAATTTTTTATGACCGGAATTATAGGAGGTTAAAGGGCTGCATGTTCACACATAAGAGTCTGTAATTATTTGGTAAAGCCAGTGCTACAGGAGGGGAGATATTAGTGCAGCCCCTTACCTAGTTAAGACAAACAGCTCACAGTTGGGGCCTTTGCATAATGCTGTAATTTTCTGGGCCCAGACTTATAGGAGGTTAAAGGGCTATATGTCCGAAACTGTTTAGTGAAATCAGTGTGACACGAAGGGAGCTATTAGGGCAACCCCCTGCTTATTTAAGTCGAGTAATTCACAACTGGGCATAATTCCAGAGATTGCATTCCACACTTGGAATGTCCGAGGGCTAAATTCACCCATGAAGTGCAAGAAGGTACTGGCACACCTGAAGCGCATTCATTCCAAAATCGCCTTCCTACAGGAGACTAAGTTAACAGGCGAAGACTTTAAATATATGTTAAAGGACTGGGTGGGCCAACAGAGCCACTCCAATGCCCCCTCCAGGAAACATGGGGTAATCATCCTCCTGCACTAGTCCCTTCCGGGGACCCCATCAACACAATTTCAGATTCAGAGGGCAGATGGGTGATAGTGAATTATGATACCGCATCAGGTTTGGTCACTCTCTGTAATATATATGCCCCCAAAAAAGACACCCGAAGATTCTTCCATAATATTGCTGAGGTAGTCCTGGAATTTCACCCCACTGAATGCCTCCTTCTTTTGGGAGGTGACTTTAACCTGATGTTATTCCCTTCTCTGGATAGAAACGACGGGGGCAAGGAGTCTCACCTCAGAAGTGGGAAGGCACTAAACCAAATGATTATGGACCAGGGTCTCACGGATATCTGGAGACTTTTCCATCCCAGAGCAAGGGATTATACCTTCCACTTGATACCTAATGCCTCATATAGTAGGCTAGACTTTTGACTGGGTTTCCCTACCCTAACATCCAAAACTCTGGACGTTAAAATCCTCCCCTGTATTATATCTGACCATGCCCCGGTACAACTCCTTGTTTTGTGAGACCCTGTAGCCTCCCCAGCAAGACATTGGAAGCTGGATCCCCTTCTTATGCGAAGTCCATATTTTATCCCCCAGGCTTGAACCAAGGCCTCCCTTTTTCTTGCAGAGAACTCCATCACTGACACCTCACAGAGCATCTCCTGGGAGACATTCAAGGCTACAATGCATGGGAATATTAAGAGGTTTGCAGTAGCTAAATGCAAGGACTGAGAACACCAGCTACATAAACTCGAACAGGAATTGGCTGTGGCCAAAGCTTCCTTCAAGGCCCACCCCAACCCCTCTGCCCATTCCAACACAGATAGAACTATTTTGGGTCTCCACTTTGAAATTAATCAACTGCTTAACAGAAAGGCCGAAGTGGCCATCCTTCGCCTTCGGCACACATTCTGGGAGGGGGGAGATAAGGAGGGCAAAGTTCTTGCTTACTAACTCCACAAGCAACAGGCCAGTAAATATATACATGGACTGAAGGATAAGCAAGGGGCACTGGGTACTACTCCAGAGATCATTAACTCCAATATGGTGTCCTTCTACACATCCCTTTACACCTCATTGCATAGGATCTAAACCCGGAGACCCGACCCTTTCTAGACTCCCTCCAACTACCCTCCCTTACTGATCAGGAGTCCCAACTCCTTGAGCTCCCCATTTCTCAGGAAGAGGTGAGTTCAGCTATCCAAGATATGAAGCTGGGGAAATCTGGAGCAGATGGCTACACAGCTAATTTCTACCAGGCTCTTGCTCCTATCATCTCTCTCCCCTTCTAACTGAGGAATTTACATAGATAGAACTTAAAGGTACACTCCCCCCTCAATGAGGGAAGCTACTATTGTCCTTATCCATAAAAAAGGTAAAGACACCACAAATCCTGGGAATTATCACCCGATCTCCCTCATCAATCTGGACAGCAAACTGCATGCCAAACTTCTGGTGGCCAGGCTCTCCCCCTTACTCCCTGGAATCATAATCCCTCACAAGTGGGCTTTATTCCTGGTAGTCACAGCTCAGACCATTTAAAGACCCTTCTGAATTTAATGCACTCTTCTAGATCCCTTTCCTCTCCAGCTGCTGCTCTTACAGTGGATTTTGAGAAAGCATTTGACTCAGTCGAATGGGACTACTTATATCTAGTCCTTACACACTTTGGAGTGGGTGAAACATTTTTATCAAGGATACAAGCCATTTACCACCTACCCTCAGCTAGAGTTAATACAAACGTGGTTCTATCCCCCCCCTTTTCCACTGAAATGTGGGACAAAACAGGGCTGTCCTCTCTGCCATCTTCTGTTTGTTCTAGCCATCAAATCCCTGGCCTGTGCCATCTGAGGCCACCCTGACATAGTTGGCCTCACGGTAGGTAACACCACATATACAAATCTTATATATGTGGATGACCTCTTCCTCCCTCTAGCAGATGCCCAATGTTCTATACCCCCTTTACTCTGTCTTCTGAATTCCATTTTTATGTATTCTGGTTTAAAACTGAATCGGACCAAGACCAAATTAATGCCTCTCAATAAGTTCTGTACTCAACAGATGGCAGATAGGTCTGGCCTTCTTTGGGCCCTGAAAGGGATTACCTACCTGGGGATAATGCTGTCTCCCTCTCTCAATACAATCTGGCAAAATAACATCCACCCCATTCTTTCCTCTATCAAAATAGAATTTGATAGATGGAAACTCCTGAAACTTACTCTGGCAGGCAAAATTGCAGCCCTCAAGATGGTCACAGCTCTGAAACTTTTCTATTTACTTATGCACATCCCCATTCCCCTCCCTAAACACTGGTACTTGACCACTGACAGATTAATAGAAGACTTTTTCTGGGAGGGCACTAAACCCAGATACAGTCGAGCTAAGCTTCGGTCCCACTGAAAACAAAGGGGCTGGAACCTCCCTTGGCCAGAGGGTTACTGTTAAGCAGTCCTCCTGGCCCAAACGATTAGATGGATGCACCCTCCCTCATCTCTTTCTCCTCAGTGGCTCCAAATAAAGTTAGACATCTCAGGGAATTTTTATCCCTCTTCACTCCTATTCACATGCCCATACAGCAATTCCAGACCTCTTAACAGACCACATTGGGACCTTACTTCACCTACGACAGAGGCCTCTAGATCCAACTTGTATACTGGTCACCAGAGGCTGAAGATGGACCTTATCCTGATCACCCTCACTCCCCTCTGGCAGAACCCCTCCATCAAGATTGGGGGATACTGGATTTAGTAGAAACATTGGGCCACAAAGGGGATTTCCACTATTGGAGACGTAGTGGATCCCACTACTGACACACTACATAGGTTTCAACACCTCCAACAGAAGTGGGGTATCCCTCAGTCTGACTTCTGGAGATATCTACAGCTTAGAGAGGTCCTAAGGCACATTCTGGCTCCTCCACTGACAGAATGCACCCCATCTGCTTTGCAGTCCTGGATTAAACACCCGAAGGGTTTGGCAGGATGTATCTATGCCAACCTTAGGGATTCCTTACCCTCCCAATCTGAGGATGTAAAACACAAGTGGGAAACAATGTTACAACTCCCTGTTACCTCTGAGGCCTGAGATCAGGCTTGGAAGGACACACACAACTGGCTGAGAGATGCTGGATCAAGATTAATACAAAACAAAATATCCCACTCATTGTACAGAATCCCCATGAACCTCCATAAAGTTAAACTCCTGGATTCTGATAATTGTTGGAGATGTCAAGCTCCTGTGAGAGATTTGATGCACATATTATGGTCCTGCCCACTAATTCAGCCATTATGGCAGTCAATATGAGATATGGCTTCTAAAGTACTAAATCTCCAATTCTTTGCCCTCTTTTTTTATCTCCTGAATTTTACCACTGGCCTCCCCAAGTTCTCTTACCTGGAGTACAAATGGCTCACCCTTCTGGCAATGTAGACCAAGACAGCCCTGCTCTGTAAATGGAGATCCTCATTGGTCCCTACAGTCTTGGAAGTGCTGGCCTCTCCTTCATCCCTGGCCAAACTAGACAGAATGTCCCACATTCAAATATATCAACTTTCTAGATTCAAACTCTGCGGGGCCCCCTACTTAAGTTATTTTCACCCTTAGACAGGTATAGGATGATTGCCCCCTTCACCCTGATGGAAGCAGTTGGATCAATATCTGGTTAATTAAGCACAGGGGTGGCCTAGGTGCTTAAGGCACCTATCCTGCTTACCTATTCTCCTTCCATTCTAGTAAGTTCTCCCATTCACCTCCCATAAGCATACTAAATTTTAGCTGGTCCGAATGTCTTACATTATGCAACTACTAGTTGTAAATTGTTGTACCCACACTACAATTGTTATTCATGTTATGAATCTGAGTCTTTCTGATTGTTTGTGTTTCTCTTGTCCATGTTCTAGATAAAAGCCAGAAATTTCTTAAACATATACACACTCATAGTTCAACTCAACTCATGAAGCCGTGAAAGTGATTTAAGTGACTTGAATAGACACAGAAGATATGTCTGGTGTAGTACCTATGTCCAGTAAATTCTGTCTAGAAACTCAGCTCTCTGGTGAGTACTCTTATACTTTAATACCTGCATACTGCTGCAAGACTGGACAATTACAGGGCTTTCCTATCCTCACTGACCTCCTCATACTAACCATTCCCCCTTTCACCTTTACCCCCCTCTATGTAGCTGCAGGCAGGTTGAACATAGGCTCTCTATCCTTCATACTGGGTAATCTCAAATGTATACTGATCTCAACTGGATTCACCTGTATACGTGTAAGAAAGTAACCTGTTGATCCTTTTCCCTTTCCCCTCCCTTCCATTGAAATAATTCTGTTTTCCCTTCCTCCTCCTCCCATTTTAATTTTTTCTCCACAGGTTAGGTTATGTCTAATGTTTTAAGTATTTGTATACTGCTTCATAGTTACAGGCCCCGGCCTTGTTGATGTAAGTTTGGTTACTTTCTTTGTTGGAAATCAATAAAACATTACAAATAAAAACAGTAGCAATAAACGCCATTTGCTAGTGCACCTGGAAAAACAGTAGAGAAATGTAAATGCTGGCACTTGCAAGATGCAGATGGGTTGCTATCACCACCGTGTGGAATAATTCTAAATTGCACTATATGGCTAACTATACCGCAGTGCAAAGTTACTTGACCTGCAGCACCAAGTGGCATGCTGAGCAGTACTGAGTGGTACTGCACTGCATTGATCTGTCTGAGGAGGTACCGAGCAACTTATCTGTAGCAAGTACTGTGTGTGTGTGTGTGTGTGTGTGTATGTATGTATGTGTGTGTGTGTGTGTATATGTATGTATATATATATATATATATATATATACTGTATATATATATCAGAGTGCAAATCACAGCTCCTTGGGATGTTTTGCCCACTGTTTGGGGACAGTACCCAAGTAGGCCAAAGTGACAGAGCCTTGTAATAGAGGTCGAAGGGAATATGTAGCACCAGTCTAAACTGGCCTGCAGATCCTGTAGGAACCTTAGGATTGAGCTGTGGGAAGCACTAGTTTCAGGCAGTGGGAAGATATGAGAACTGCCAGAGGAGAGCTGCCACAGAGGGAAGAACAATGAATGAGTTCCAATAGTTGTCAGATCTAATTTGGTCTGGAAAAAGCTCTGCCAGATTGTGAGATCTTATTCATTCTCCAAATGAGCAGCTAAAAGACTATGAGGCCATATCGGTCCAGCTGAAGCATGAAATTGTAATGATCATATTGGTCTGAGATGCACTGCTAAACCCCTTGATCAATTTTTGATCCATGGAGCAGGTTTGTGTTTAACATTAAATGGATTCTTTGCTCATTCAACTGGTTGTGGACTGCAGTCATTTTGTGCAAATGCCAGTGTGTTTTATATATACATACATACATACATTTAATTAAGCAATAATGCACAACAGGGTGTGGGTTGTGCTGGTATAACTCCACACCTGGGTGGTTGGGGGCCAAGTGCGTCCAACATCCCAGAAGTGAGGTTATCCCAGCATAACTCACACCCTGGAGTACATTATTGCTATTATACAATGGCTCGTTGTTATACAAAATAAAAAAAAAAAAAAAAAAAAGGTTTTAGTAGATTTTTAGTGTGGCAGTATATCTCAGTTTCTTAAGTATATGACATCCAAAGCATCATCCTGATGATCGATTCATCCAAGGCATCCAAAGCAATGCAGTGAGGTAGTGCTGGGATAACCTCACTGTGCCAGGGACACACTGACCAATCAGAAACCAGAACATTTTCTTGCCATTGTATAATGACAGATAAGAACCAATACAGCCCATCTAGTCTACCCCATTATACTCCTAACAATTGAGTATCCCCTTGCCCCACTCTGGTTACTGCCTTGTTTCCCCCGACCCCCCAAGTTAAGTCCACCCCTCTGCACCCTCAGGATCCCCTTGTGTATGTCCTATGCATGCTTCTTACATTTCCTCTGAATTTTCCCTCTTCTCTAGTTGATGAGCCCATTTTCCTCTGAAATAAGCTTCCCTCCTGTACCCTGTTAAACCTCTTATATATACATACCTACATTTGTCTCAGTTTTAACCATTTTTGCCCCCAGCCAGCTCTGGAGATACACTTGCACCCCCTGGACTTTGAACTGTAAAAACACAGCCGTTTTGGTAGGGTTTTTGCTGTTGGTGCTCCCTCACCACAGACTTTTACTTTCACACACACCCCTAGACACCGAGGGGGGTGCTACATAATGGAATTTATGTCTTGGTCCGATAAATGGTATCAATCACTGTCATTCCCTATTGCTATTTACTTAGTTCACATTATCCAGAAAACTGTTTGAACTTGTTGCCCTCAATGTGATCCCAGGGATGACTAAGTATTGCTACACATATACTGCCAACGCAGTTAGTTTGTATGACAAGTAAACAAAAATGAAAGTGAACAAAACTTTTACTCGCTTCAAACTCCTACTGCAAGGCAGGCAGAGACAAAGCTAACATAGCCATACTACAATTGAAACTAGGCAAGTCCCTCTTTCACTACACAGCTCTGAAACCTAAAACCTGACACTCACAGAAACATGAAATTTATCAAGAGAAAGGAACCACTTAGCTCACCAAGTCTGTCCAGATGTTCCTTACTTAATCTGCCTCCACAGACCATATATGATCTCTGGCAACCCTCCCTCCTCTCTGCCTGCTTTCTAATACACATCTATGTCTATCTCACACATGCCTGAAGCCCCCCACAGTTTTCACCTCCACCACTTCTGCTGGCAGTCTGTTCCATGTGCGTACCACCCTTTCAGGGAAGAAATATTTCCTTACATCTCTCAAACTCCCCTTTCTGGCCTCCTTACATAGCCCATGCGCTTGGTGCTCCCTCTCATTTGAAAGAGACTTCCCTTCTGCACTCTGTTTGCACCTGTGTGGAAACTGTAGGTCTCTATTATGCTATATCTCACTCTCCTCGCTTCCAGGATGCACAGGTTTAAATCCTTCAACCTCTTCTCGTAGGGCTTCTCGTGCAACCCCAGCACCATTTTAATTACCTTCCTCTGGACTGCCTCTACTGTGTCAATGTCTTCTTTGAGGTGAGGCCTCCAAAACTGGATAGAGCATTCTGGGGGGGGGGGGTCTTACCAGCGAGCGGTACAGTGGCAATGCCACCTTACTCATCCTGCTAGACATACCCCTCTCTGTGTTCCCCAGCATCCCACTAGCCCTACCCACTGTTTTGTCCCATTGCCCTGACACTTCAAGCTCATCAAATCTGATAACCCTAAGGTCCCTTTCCTGCTAAGTGACTGTCAGTACCTTCTCCCATCCAATAGTCAGCTCCTAGGTTCCTATGCTGTAGGTGCATGATTTTGCATTTTTCGCATTGCACTGCAACTGCCATGCTTCTGACCACTCCTTAAGTTTCACAAGACACCTACGCATTATCTCCACCCCTTTCTGAGTGTCCATCCTGTTGCAGATTTTGGTATCATCTGCAGAAAGACATACCTTCCCTTCCAGTTGTTCTGCATTGTCACCCATGAAGAAATTGAATAGGATTAGTCCCAGTATTAACTGAGCCATGTGGCTTCCTGCTGATCACACTGCCATCATTAGAGCCAGTGCCATTTACCACCACCCTATGTCTCCTATCTGTTAACCAGTTTCTAACCCAGTTCACCACTTTGGATCCCACTCCTAGGTTGCTCAGTTTCTTTATTAGCCCCCTGTGTGGCACATCCAGTGTCTTACCCTGATCTATTTCCCTGATCAGTCAGTCAAATAAATCCATCAGATTTGTTTGGCATTGGCCAAGAATCCATAGTGCCTGTGGTCTTGCAACCTACTGGATTCAAGATACTCTAACAATCTTTCTTTTTTTAAAAACTTTATTATGTAGGCCAATTTTATTTACAGCAGTTCACAGAAAATTACTATGTCATAGTGTCATAGTTAATTTATAGTTCTTTCTACATTTCCAAATGCACCTACCCATCCTGTCCCTTTATTACAACTACATACTGGACACCTTTTTTCTAAGTACTGAAGCAGGATGAGATAAGGAAAGAAGACAATCCAAGAACCATCCAAATAGTGATGGTGGCTTTCCAGTCTGTAAATTCTTGCAAGTCCAGGTTCTAGTCCGAATTTGTATAACATATCAATGTTGACCTATCAATGATATTTAAATCATGTCTGGTTATGAATTTATAGTTCTATAACATTCTATAATAAAAACTCAATAACAATAAATAATAAAAAACATTGAACTTATGTGTGGTTTGTTTTCCTTCATTTCCTTTGTTTCTTTCACCTATTGTGACCTTTAATATTTGCTTTAATGTATAGTACTTTAGCTTTATGTTTATTATTTGGGATCATGTCCTGGAAGATGGTACAGTAGTTACTGCCTGATGCCCCCCTCTCCCGTATTCATCGTAAATGATTCCCCTGCCTCCCTTCCCTTCCTACCTAGGTACCCCTCCCTCAGTGTCACTTTTGTCTTGACTTCTTAATACTCGAATGCCTGCTGTGACAGAACAAATAGGCCCACCCATTCCTCTATGAAAAGTATAAAAGCGAGCCATGTCCCTTGAACTTTTCCATCTGCAGTCTTAGAGCTGCTATGACTTTTTCCATCATGTGTATCCCCTTAACTATATTCACCGAGTTCTGTTTTGTGGGTGGTTCTGAGTTTAACCATTTCTTAGTGAGGGCCTTGCCAGCTGCTGCCAGCAATATCCCTGCAAAGGAGCTTTCTTTCTTTCTTTTTATTTTTAATACTTGAAAGTGAGATAGCATTACTGCCCATTTTCACAAGCATCAAGTTTTATATGAACAAAAAAAAACTAACCACAATCAATACAAAACAATGTACAAAAAATATACAAAGGAAACAAGTAGACAACATAGTACTATAACATCCATTTACAGAGGATTACAAGTACAGTCATTTGTGATATCGAGCCAAGATTTAAGTCTATTTTTGAAGGTATTGTACTTACTGTGAGGCAATCAAGGAGTGAACCGGGGATAGAATTAAATAAGAGAGGGGATCGGTAGAGCAGTGATTTCTGACCCACTGCCTTTTTACAGACTGGGAGTTTGTAGACAAATTTACTCTGTGATCTCGTCTGTAATACACTGTTACTTCTAGGAAATTGTGACTGAAAAAAAACAGGAAGAAAGCCCCTAAATATCTTAAATAATAGGACACCCATCTGAACTTTAATCCTATTATGTAAAGAATGACATTTTGAGATTTTATAAAGAACACAATGATGAATTATATGGTGTGAATCAGTCATGAACCTCAGTGCACTGTTATATGTTGTATTAAGTTTTGATAAGATCCTCTCACTTGTAGCAGTATAAATTGATGAACCATAATCAAGTAAACCAAAAATAAAGCTATGTGTAAGAATTTTCTTGGATTCTGGTGTTATAAATTGCTTCACTCTGTACATGCTACCCAGCTCTGATGCATGATTTTAATTAAACCATTAATATGGGTTTCAAAGGTGAGATCCATATCCAGGGTAATCCCTAGATATTTAAACATATCCACTAGTTCAATTGGCTCACCATGTAAATCAACGATTGAATCCACATTTTCCTTGATTTTTCCAGAACTAGAACAAAACACAAATTTTGTTTTTTTCACATTTAACACCATTCGTTTAGATTGTAACAAGGACTGAAAGAGAAAGAAATCACTCTGAAATACATTTACAGCTTCCTGAGATTTAACACTGGTGTTGTAAATGACTGCATCATTGGCATACAAAGTCATGAGTGATGGTTTACATGCATCAAGGACTTGGTTCATGAATAGCGAAAAAATTAGAGGCCCAGGATCGAGCCACGGGGCACTCCCATAATGGCTCTAGGCTCAGATATAATTCCCTTGATCACAGTTCTATGTGCTCTCTTAGATAGTTAGCAAACCAATAAGAAACATTGCAGTAAAAGCAAAAACAACATAATAAGACAAAGAACCATATAACAACCTCTGGCTATTCCTTCTTTTACCTTTGGGTAACTGTCTTAGTATCAAGTGCTCTAAGCCCAGTGTTTCTGTAATTCCTATCATCCATTTATATTTATCCTCTATTGTCTTCCAGAAGGCCTCCAAGGCTGGACAACTCCAAAATATATGGTAATGATTCCCATCCTCCCCACATTCTTGCCAACACCTACCTGCACTGTTCGGGGCATAGTGTTTAGTTCTTGTGAAAGTATGAAAAAACATACACAAAAGTTTCCAATGGAACTCTCTCCAATTATTTGATGCTGATGTACGCATAGCACCCTCAAAAATCAGTTTCCAGACCTGTGTATCTATCATTTTCCCCAGGTCTGTTTCCCCATGCCCCTTAATAAATTAGTGGTAGTCTCTCTTTTGAAGCTGTATATGTCTTAACCAGTGCAAAAATATGCTTTTTTTCAATTGTCCCCCTCAGCTGCCTGCAGTATTATCAGCACCAGGGTGTGGGGGTCCCGTTGCACCTTCCCTAGGTTTGAACCTGTGTTAAGGAAGGAAGTTATCTGAAGGTAGCAAAACAAATCTGACTGTTTTAGCTGGCAGTCCTTTTCCATTTCTCTGCATGATTACATCTGTCCCTGCTTGATAGACTGTGTGAAACAAACCAGTCCCTGCCTTCTCCATATGCAGTAAATATGATCCATTTTTGGGGCAGTGAACCAAGCACATTGCATTATTTCCATTCAGTTAGTCAAGGTAACCATAATGTGTATGCCTTTTTTGACAGTACCCCAGATTCTATATAACTGTTGTAACCACAAATTAATTATTTTCAGCTTATTGAGATGTCCTGTTGAGGCTTCCAATTCTTCCTATTGTCTAGCCTCCGGGCTACTTCCCAGTTCTTGAGCTACCCAGATATTATTAGGGTCCTGTTTTTTGAAAGCTATCCAGGGTAGCAGTTGCACCATTTCATAATACACCCAGAGATTAGGCAGTCCTATTCCTCCCATATCTCTTGGCCTATGGAGGTCTGCCCATTTAATCCTATGCCTCCCTCCCCACACAAAGTGGCATAATGCCTTTTCTAGTTTTTCCCATTCTCTGCAGGGCACATGTGGGGGAGAGTCTGAAACTGAAATAGGAATCGAGGCAGAATATTCATTCTGACTGATTCCACCCTTCCCATTGGAGACAAGGGGAGCAACTCCCATCATTTTAGGTCTGTTATAACCTCTACCATAAGCTTACTATAATTTATTTGATAGTGATTTAAATTCACCAGTATGTAAATCTTCAGATATCTGATGTGGGTCATTACCCACCAGTAGGGTATTGGCTGTGTGAGAGTAGGAGATTCAGTCCCACTAACTAAGATCATTGCTGTTTTATCTTCATTTATTTTAAATCCTGATACCTGGCTGTATTGTTGTAATGTGTGGTACATTATGGGTAATGTGTGCAGTGGGTCTCTAAGATACAGCATGGCATCATCCACATACAATGATATTCTATTCTCATCCCCCTTCTATTTTTACACCTTCCAACCCTGGGTGATTTTATTTTTTCAGCCAGAGGCTGTATACTTAAAGCAAATAGTATTGGTGAGAGGGGATAGCCTTCTTTAGTTCCTCTTTATATCTTTATGGGTTCTGACACTCTACCACTGAAATTGATTCTAGCCACAGGTGCATGATAGAGGGTTTTGATCCATGTACAGAACTGGTCCCCAAACCCATATTTAGCCAGGACTGAGAACAGGAAGTCCCACATCAGGTGATCAAATGCCTTTTCCATGTCTATAGTTATTACTATCTGTTGAATCTTGGCCTTACTGCTTTGATAGAGAATACTTAGGCACCTGCTAACATTATCACCTAAATGACGTGTGGGAACAAACACCACCTGTAATCTTTTTTTTTTGGGGGGGGGGGATTCCATTAAGTTTCCCCACCAGTGAAGTAAGACTAATTAGTCTATAATTGTTAGCCTCCTCCCTACTGCTGCTGCTCTTATGCAGTGGGACCACATCAGCTCTGTTCCAGTCATCTGGAACCATTCTTGTTTCCAGTGAGCTGTTGAACAAGAAAGTAAATTGGGCAACTAGCACCTCTCTGAGTTTCCTTAGAAACTATGGATGTATCCCATCTAGTCCCATAGCTTTCTCCACCTTCAGAGCAGCAAGTCTCTTCTGGAAGCCTCCCTCTGAAAATGGACTTGCTGCCACCGGCCCTCTCCCCTTTCCTGCTATTCCTTGGTGGCTTGTCCTCCCTTCTTTCCATGGTGAAGACTTGGCACAAATACCTATTCAAAATGTCTACTTTTTCTTAGTCCTCTTTTGGGTAGCCTTCCACTTCTGTTCTTGTAATTATCACTATCACTATCCCTCCACTTGCTTTCCTCTTCTCACTTATGAAGCTTAAGAAAGTCTTATTCCACTCAGTGACCCTTTTGGAAATTCTGTCCTCTGTCTGTACCTTTGCTCACCTCACTTTATGCTCTCTTAATACCACCCATTTTTCCTTCACCACGTTTGCCATGATGGACTCTTTTTTCCTTCTGCTTTTACACACTTCACCCTCCTTCACTTTTGCCTACAGTGTCTCCACCCCACTTTCTTGTGTTATTTCTTTGATGCTTTGATTCTTTGAGTCAGTGCTTTGGCTTCTCAGAAGGAACTAGAAGGGGGACAGGATCATCTCTACAGTACAGTAGCTTCTTGTTTTACATTGTTTTTCTTGGATTCTACTTGGTAGAATGTTATTTATTTTCTTTCTTACTACTAAGGGGCTAGCAGGGTATTGTTTGGGGCTGTTGGAATTTTGAAACCTGTTTTGGTAGCTATAAGTGGGCTTATTTGTTTGGTTCACTGTGTGGCAGGCCACATTTGTAGAGGCCTATTTCTTCTGTTTTAAAACATAATTGGTGTAATTTAACTGGATCTGTTTCTTTGAATTGGAGACCTATATCTTCTAATTCCAAGCCTATTTTGATATGTTGTTGGTGAAGCTGCGTGAATTGGAGTCCTGTTTCTTTGGATAGCAAACCTATTTTGGGGGCTTTGAGTAGAATTGGGATTCACTGTTGCTGCCTTCACTAGCTGAAAGGTTGAGTGCACAGTGGGGGAAGGGTGCTAATGGTCTGGCCGGGTCTCACTCAGTAGAGAGGCAGAGCTGAATCAGGTGTGGAGTCAGTGCTTTGGCTTCTCAGAAGGAACTAGAAGTGGGACAGGATCAGATCTACAGTACAGTAGCTTCTTGTTTTATATTGTTTTTCATGGATTCTACTTGGTAGAACATTATTTCTTTTCTTTCTTACTACTAAGGGGTTAGCAGGGTAGCTTTGAGTAGAATTGGGATTCACTGTTGCTGGCTTCACTAGCTGCAAAGTTGAGTGCACAGTGGAGGAAGGGTGCTAATGGTCTGACCAGAGGCCTCAGATACCTGATTGTTTCTGGAAGACTTGGCTGGTCCCACCCACCCCAACCCCTCACCCCACCCACGCCTGGTCCATTATTTCCTTTATACTAGGGGTTCTGACATCACTTCCTCAAACAGGCAAAGGATATGCACCTGTCATAGCAAAAGCAGACATCCAGGAAAGGAACAGCAGCAAGTGAAGAGGAAATTGTTCTCTCAGTGGAAGGGCAGTAAATGCAAATCTAGGAGCTTTCATTATTACTTCTTCGCATTGATATTGCATTGGGAAAAGGAGGAGTAGGAGTTTGAAGAAGGTTGTGCAATGGCTACTTAAAGTCTCTTTTTGAGTGTGGATAGGAAGGATAGGAATATAAAAAGCAGTTGCTCAATATATCTAAACATGTGCAACAAAGGAGGTAAGGGAAATAAAGAAAATGTTTTACACTGATAGAGGGGGGAGAGGCGAGACTTGGGGGAGTGTTTGGTACCCTGCATCTGGAAGGGTGGGGGTCACTGGTGGGCGACAGCAATGGGTAGGGTGGTAGGCTGCAACAACTGCGGTGCACCGATCTTTCTAAACATTGCCTGGAGTGTGGGAGGATGTTTAGTGTGCAACCACATAGAAAAACTTAGAAAGGAGATTGAGGGTCTGCAGGAGGAATTAAGACAGGCAAGGCAGATTGGGGGTGGGTTTAGCCCAGTACTGGAGGGAGGAAGAAGGAGAGTTGAGGGAGAGTGATTTACGCCAACAGTAGTGAGGAGAGGGTCAGAAGAAGGGAAGCAGAAACAAAGGGGCCCAGGCCAGGAAGAACGATTGCCGGGGAAACCAGGTCAGGAGACAAAAGACAAATGGAAAGAGGAGATAGGGACTTGTGAGAGGAGGCAAAGAAGTGGCAAAAGTCATGGAGTAGAAAGGAGGGAACAGGTTACTATGAAGAGAGAGGGAGCGGGCATTTGTGAAGGGTCTTCAGAAAACAGCTGTGCACTGCTAGAGAGGAAGAAAGTGGAGGAGGGAAATTATGGAATTAGAGGAGTAATTGATAAATGCCTGGACCAAACTGGAGCAGGGGGGAGTTCTGCTGGGAGAATTGCAACAGGGGTAAAAGGAGGAAATAATGTGCAGGAGGAAGAAGAAGAGCTGGAAATGAGAGATGGAGATGAATGGAAGCAAGCAGGGAGTAAGAGGTGGAATCTTAGTGCTGGGGGATTCAATACTAAGAGGAGTTAGGTGGGGTAGCAGGGGACAGGCATGGTTGCATTTGGGTGGAGAGCCATGCCAGAGCATGACACAGCGGAAGGGTGGACAGTCTGTTCTGAAATATGCTAGAAGGGTAAAGGGTAGGGACAAGCCTCATTTAATTATACATCTTGGGACAAATGACCTGGCTGACAAGACAGTAGATATAGTCCAGAGGAGGTCTGAGGAACTAGCACAATTATGTGAGCGGGCAGGAAGATCAGTAACTTTTTCCGAGATACTTCTGGTGCCAAAGGCAAGCACAACAAGAAAGCTGAGAATAGAGGAATTTAACAGATGGCTAAGAACCTGGTGTTGTGCTAAAGGGTATGGGCTGTTGGGGGTTGGGGAGGAACCTGGGAGGACAGTAGTCTCTATGCCAAGGACAGACTACACTTGAGTGAGGAGGTAAAGAAAGTGTTGAAACAGAGGATGGAAGAGTATATAGAGGAAGTTGGGAATTTAAACTAGGAGTGGGGGGTGGCAGTTGGGGAAGAGATATGCAGAGACCACAGGCTGGAAATCATGATGAGCTTCCCCATAACAGTGATAAAGGACAAATGGCAAGTATTATTGGTGATGCTAGGAAAGGAGGGCAGGATGGGAGGGGGGGAAAAGGGTGGAAGGTGGTTACCCTTAATGCTAGGAGCCTTGGGAGGAAAACGGCAGAGTTACAGGTTCTCACGGCAGAGGGAGAGATGGACATTGCAGCCATCACGGAAATATGGACCACCCAATATAATGACTGGGACCTGTCTGTACCAGGGTACAGATTATTTCATAGGGACAGGGTGATTGGGAAAGGAGGGGGAGGGGGAGTGGCACTATATGTGAAGGAAGGACTGAAGTGTGTAAGGGAGGAAGGGGAGGAGGGTAGTACGGAGTCACTTTGGGTGCAAATCCAGGATTCCAAGAAAAGGATTCTTAGAATGGGAGTGGTGTACAGGTCACCATCTCAGACAGAAGAGTTAGACAGGGAACTAGTGGGACAGATCAGGAGGACCTGCGAGAACGGTAGTGTGGCGATTGTGGGCGACTTCAACATGCCAGGAGTGGACTGGAGCACCCCAACAACCAGGAACAGAAGGGAGCAGGTACTGCTGGATGCCTTCCAGGACAGTTTCCTGCTGCAAATGGTCTGTGAACCAACCAGGTTAGGGAATACCCTTGACCTTGTGCTGGCAAATGGGGACTTTGTGAGAGAACTTACAGTGGAGGAACTGCTGTCAGGAGTGACCACCACTCAGTATGGCTCACATTGGATATGGGCAAGGAAGGGTGGAATCTGACACAAGAGTGCTGGACTGCAGAGGGCCAACTTTGGGAGGATGGGGAAGTGGTAAAAGGGTACCTGGCCAAAATTCAGTCTAGTATGGACACTAACCAGAGGTGGGAGCTCATAAAGCTGGGGATAATGGAGGCAACCAAAACCTGCGGCAAAGCCCAGAGCAAGAAGGCTAGGGCTAAGAAACCAAGCTGGCTGAGCAAGGAGGTCATGGAAAAGGTAAGGAGGAAAAGAGCTGCCTTTAGGAAGTAAAAGAAAACAGGAAGGGGGAAGACAGAGAGGAGTACTTGACAGAATCGAAGGAGGTGACAAGGGCAGTAAGGGGAGCCAAAGCTATGGAACTCAGGCTGGCACAAGCCATTAAGAAGGGGAGAAGGACTTCTTTAAGTACATCAGGAGAAAAGGGCTGTAAGGACCACATAGTAAGTTCGGAAGGAGGAGGTTGGGTGGAAGCAGAGTGCGATAAGAGGAGCACTAAATGAGTACTTCTGCTCAGTATTTACTAAAGAGAAGGGGGTGACACCCATGGTGGGAGAAATGGCAGAAGCAGGGGTGAAGTGGTGACAGATGGAAATCATGGAAGGCAGAGTTCGAGAGGGTTTGAAGGCACTGAGGGTGGACAAGGCGCCAGGCCCAGATGGCATCCACCCAGGGTACTGAAGGAGCTGGCAGAGGTCCTTGCAGGACCTTTGGCAGACCTATTTAATGCCTCACTACATTCAGGGTGCGTACCTCAGGACTGGAAGATGGCTCATGTTGTGCCCCTCCACAAGAGTGGCCCCAAGGATGAACTGGGAAACTACAGACCAGTGAGCCTCACATCCATCATGGGTAAGCTAATGGAGACTATCCTGAAGCAGAGGCTGGTGGCCGTCCTAGAGGCCAAAGGACTACAGGACAGCAGACAGCATGGCTTTATACATGGCAGATCCTGCCAAATCAACTTGGTTGAGTTCTATGACTGGGTAACTAGGCAACTGGACAGGGGCCATGCAGTGTCATGTCATGTCCTGTATCTGGACTTCAGTAAGGCATTCGACTCGGTGCCACATGGAAGGCTGGGAAGGAAGTTAATAGGCACAGGGCGGGTGCAAAGCTGGTGAGATGGGTAGGAAACTGGCTACAGGGAAGGCAACAGAGGGTGGTGGTGGGTGGGGAGCTCTCACACCCAAGGGCAGTGACGAGTGGTGTCCCACAGGGCTTGGTGTTGGGACCAGTGTTGTTTGGGATATTCATTGCAGACATATCATGGGACATCAAGAGCAAGATCAGTCTGTTTGTTGATGATACCAAGGTTGACTCGGTGGTGGATGACCTAGGGGGATGGCAGGGGTTGCAGGATGATCTGGCAAAGCTTGAAACCTGGTCAGACACCTGGCAACTGGGGTTTAATGCAAAAAAGTGCAAGGTGCTGCATTTTGGGATGAAGAACCCAAGGAGGAGTTACCAGCTAGGGGTAGTGCAGCTAGCTCAGACAGAGGAGGAGAAGGATCTAGGTATGCTCATTACAGGGTCAATAAACAACTCAGCACAATGTAGGAAGGCAGCTGCAAAGGCCAACAAAATGCTGGGTTGTATTGCAAGGAGTATCTCCTCGAGGAGGGAGGAGGTGATTCTGCCACTGTATAGGTCATTAGTTAGACCACACCTGGAGTACTGCATGCAGTACTGGCATCCCGTATCTGTAGAGGGACATTAAGTTACTGGAGGGGGTGCAGCGCAGGGTGACAAAGATGATCAAGGGGCTGGGGGACTTATCATACGAGAGGAGGTTGAAGGAGTTGAACATGTACTCACTGGAGGAGAGGAGAGACAGGGTGACATGATTGAAACCTTTAAATACATGAAAGGAATAAACAAGACGGTACAGAGGGCTGTTCAAAGTAAGGGAGGGAGGGCCACCAGGGACCATGATATGAGACTGGAGCGAGGAAGGTTCAGGAGGGAGATGAGAAGACACTTTTTTACAGAGAGGGTGGTGGCTGGGTGGAATGCGTTACCAGAATTGGTATGCAGTAGAACAGTGGACTGCTTCAAACGAAGATGGGACAGGACAAGGGGGAGGGTTAAGGAAGGGGAAGGGTGGAAGGGAGGGGCAGCTGCAGAATAAGGGGTGCTAGCTGCACATTCGAGCAGACTTGATAGACCTCTAGGCCTTTATCTGCTGGCAAATTTCATATGTTCATATGCAATTATCCACAAATTAGCCCAAGGTCTGTTAAGGACCTGATACTTGTGCAATAGTATGTGTTGGGAGACTCATCAGATTTTTATGGAATTTTGGTAACCCATATAATGCTACACATTAGGAGACATTCAAAAGTCAATTTTCAATATTACTCCTTGTATCAATGCCTCATATAGCATCATGTCAATTTCTCTCAAACATTGGAGTGTGGGATCATTATTCAAGAGTCTGTAGGACAGAATACTAGACAACTGAGATAATATTTTTGCCTCATACTTGTTTCTGACCATGATAACTGCTGTGTTCTCCTTGAAGGTTTTTTTTTTTTATCACAATCTCATAATTCCGTTCCAGAGTCTTGATTGCCTCATGTTCCTCCTTCATATAGTTTGAAAACCTTGTTTTAGGTAGATTTTCTTTAAGGTCATATTATCCTTATGGCTAACTCTCTGAAACACTGCCACACTCGGATTGCTGGTGGTAGAAAACTTGATATTCTCTTTAGAATTGCAGGTCCATGTGTCATTTCCTGTGTGGACATTGGATCAATATCAGCAGTTAATGTCATGTCAGATATATTCATATCATATCTGTCTATTCTGCAAAAAAAAACACTTTCAGATCCAGTTAGTGAATCTGTGTAAGTCAACAATGGTGTCAAAGTCATTTATCTAATTAGTGCATAGAAAATTCAGAACCTGACTTCTTCTCTGTTTCTGTAAGGATATATGATAATATATTAATAACAGGTTGATAATATAACTAATTTTTTTTCAACCTGTATACCCTTAATAGATCTTTCCATCCAATGATTATTTGTTATATCTGCCCTCTCCACAGACCTATTCTGTATTGGCCCTTCTGTGTCCTGGCTTGTGAGTGATAACCCACATCTCTGTCCTATCTGCTAGCATCTGTTCATTTTTCACCACTTACATTTCCTATGTATGCATACCCTTCTCTGAAGTGTGCTATTCTGGAGCTCCTGCATACCAGTCTCTGTGGTAGCTGAGGGAAGTATTGAGATATAGTGGGACAGGGTTGGAGAGAAATGGGGTGTTCTATTTGACCACTCATTGCAAAGTCTCTGTCCTGATTCATTTGAATCTGCTGTTCTGCTTCTTGATTCAGCAACAGCATCAACACCAGGCCTACCCTGAAAAAATGCTGGTTCTGTATATTACTGCTCCTACTAGTGGGCAGGCCGCCAGATCCTGACCTACTCGTATATGTATCTCTTGCGTTTTTTCTTACATGATAATTGATTGATTTGATCTCTTTAAAATAGATTTATGGTGTGTGTTTTGTTTTTTAATGCACCCCCTCTCCTCGCAGCTCTCCCCCTCTTTGGGAGACACCTATGGCCTTATTTGCCCTCGCTCACCTACCAGGTGACTGGAGCAGCCCGTCCCCCATGGAGCCGTGGCTGTATCCCCCAGGCAGGTACGGGGCGGGGGCTTCACACCCTGAATCATCTGCTTTCGTCGGGACGCTGTCTCCGGGCCTGGTAGGGGCATTGAGAGGCGGGGCCTGGTGCTCCGTCTACCAGGAGGCTGCAAGGCATTTTTCCGTTTTCTGGATGTGCCATGTCCCCCAACGTCAAGGCGTTCAGGTGCCGACGTCTGGCATGTCTCCCCTCCATTCTGCATCGGACTTGCTGTACCTCGGGTAGGCAAAGGCCAGGCAAGCCAAGCTCTGGCACCCCCTCCCGGAGGAGGACAAAACAGTCCCTAGGATGCTCAAGTCCTCTCCCCAGCTAACCCTCAGCTCCCGGAGGCTCGTTCGAACCGGGTCACTAGCGTCAAGCGAAATTCAACTGCGCCTAGGTGAACAGCGCTGGTGTGTTTTTAATCAAAAATTGTTACCTGATTGCAATCATTTTTGTCCATTACAAATTTACGTTCTTTAGCCATTTATTTTGATTCTAGTATCATAAGTTTTGATGGTCTCATCAAGTTGTTTATTTCTGTTAAATTCACTATGACTCTGAAATGTCTCCACTTGTGTTTCCTTCTCCATAATCTGTTGTTTTACTTCTGTTTGTCTGGACTCTGCATTTTTTAATATACACTGTGTAAGTCCAGATAAAGATTCTAGTAAGTAGTTTTGCCAACCAGTCAAAAATGTATTTCTTTCTGTGCCAAATGATGGTTGTTTTATTAAATGTAAGTGGCAAGGTATGTGGTTGACCTTAGGTAGGCCTGCAGGGTGATGCGTTGTCAATATAGTCTCTAGTCCTTAAGCGCCACCTCTACTAACTGAACAAATGCCTCCTTAATATTGTAATGTACATTTCTTTCTTCTAGAATATGTGATGCATTGTTTATTGTAGAAGTAGAATTTAAAAGGGGGCTGATATCACAGTTTCTTAAAAATAAAGATTCAGCAAATACAGAAAGTCTTTGTTTACGTAGTATGGGGATGCTACTCATGGAGCTTGTGTTCAGCAAGCTGTCCAATGCATGTTGCTTTCATGGAAAACTTCTTGTCCATGCCAACAGTGAAGACTATCTATAACAGGAAAGAGGTGGCACAGGTACAGTGGACAGATCCACAACGTGTGTACATATACAAGAACGAGCAGAGAAGTTAGGTAGCAAATGTCTTAGAAGTTGAAACAAAGTCCTCCCAATCTTTGAGTATTTCAAAGATGTATTAGCATAAAAATCATAAGATGTAGTACCCCCTTACTGGCACCTGATGTTTCATATCACTACCTCTCACTTTTAAAACAGTATCATAGGTAAGGTAGTGGCCTGTTTAAATAGTGTGCAAAATGCAAACTAGTAACTTTATTTGACCAATAGATTCAAGGTGATCCATTCCTTACACAAGTAGATATTCTTAACTTATTATATATTGCTTGTTGACATTGGCTTATATGATAGTAGAAGTGTTTATAGTTTAGTAGAGTGTGTTATTGTGCTTATAAAATGGCTCTTGTTTTTTAAATACATTTGGTAATTAAAATAATCATGACTAAATATATGAAAGTTAAAAATCTATGTAAAAAATTGCTCAAGCAGTCCTTCCACCTGCTGGAACTACACTGTATTTCTGACTTTGCATTAGGACAATTGTCCTAATGAGGCTGCCATACTTGTAGTTCACGTAGTTTTTTGTGTTTTTTAGCTAGCTGTTTCCATTTGTGTAATGGAGAGATACATATACAGTCTACTGAAAAGGAAGCAGGGATTTTTATATTTCTGCCGCTGTGTTTTGAATGATTCAGAGGGGCGGAACAGCATGACTGCGAGTTAAACTAAAAGGGCGATTACCACTCACATCTTTTACCAATCGCTGCATCCATTTTTCAGTGATCTCTGCTCATGAGTTTCAAAAGTGGAATTAAACAGAAAATGAAAATATTGAAGTGGTATATGCCTGATGGTAGGAAAAAAAGGAGATTTGATGCTGTTTGTGTATGTGGGGTGCAGCTTTGAACACAGCTCTGTGTCTACATCATGCTGCCATTACTGAGGTGGAAACATGGCTGCAGGATTATTTTTTTTAAAGAGGTTAAGGCTCAGCTGCATAGGGATAAGTGAAGAGGCTACTACCAGGCCAACCATTCTGTGGACAACATCACCAAATGATCATATGACTGGTCTTAGCCAATCAGGTTGCTGGATTTCATCTTGCCATTTTATAAGTGGATCTCTGGTTGACTAATTAACCATGTTTTTTTTTTTTGGCTTTGATATCACGTACCCAGCTCTTGTCCTCACAGTCCCATGACCATTACTGCCGGTATCTGTCCCACCATGACTGTGCACACTCTCCTCTCTGAAGCAGGTGGTTCCCAGGTAGACTCATTATATGCAAAATAGGTAAAGAATGGGCTAATCTATTTATGAAGTTATGTCATGGTGGAGTTATTGTGTTGAACCCATTATTGACTACACATTTTAAGGAGACTCAGTAACTGACTCATTAAAAGAAAGACCCACATGCTCAAAACTGAGGTCAAAATCATATTTTATTTATATTTTCAGAATGAGCCACTAAAAGTCTCCAACGTTTCATTAAACATAACTTCCTCAAGGCTAGTGGTCTTATGTACATTAAAGCAAATATTAATAATATTTAGCATTCAGTTATAGGTTCTTCAAATATGTGTTCCATAAATAAACGGAATTACATCCATTATTAATTCATATCTCCTACATCTCAATCCTTCAGATTTTGTTCAGTCTTTATGCATTGTTCAATACTCAAACTAGCCATCAATATGCTTGAAAAATAAAAATGTAAGTTGCTTATTGTGATTCTTAATAATGTCATTAGACAGCAACAAAGTGCTTTCAAGCTTACTGCACTCTTTTATTTTCACACTGTGTTTCTGTCATAGCCACTCCTACTGGCCCCAATCTGGACCAGTCACCCTGGCCCCATCACCTAACATTAATGAGACCTACCTGCCTTCACCAATGTCCAGCCGCAGGACATGTTTGGAGGTGCCCAGTCATCTTCTAAACAATAATAACCATCAATATGCTTGAAAAAATATAAATAAAAATAGAAGTTGCTTATTGTGATTATTAATTATGTCACTAGGTAGCACCAAAGTGCTTTCAAGCATATTGCATTCTTTTTTTTTCCATTGTGTGTTTCTCTAATGACCATTATTACCTACCTCTATCTTGACCAGACTCCCCTGGTCCCGTCACAAAACATCCATAAGACTTACCTGGCTCTGCTGATGTCTAGCCACAAGACTTGTCTGGAGGTGCCCTGTCAACATCTAAGCAGTAACAACCGAGAAGCCAGACATTTCTGAGTGAATAACAATTGACTGGGGGGATGGGTGACCCAAGGCACTGCCGATGGCCACGTTCCTCCAGATGGTCGGTAATCCAAGAAAATAGCCAGTTTCAAGGTTGTTATTGCAACTATGAGTCTCACCACAATAACGGTTTTCCTTTTCACCGTTTATTTTTAACTTTCTTAAGGTTTTTAGCATATTGGCATGAGCCATGGATGCCACACAGCATCAGATGGCAGCTGGATCTATAATTTCTAAGTTGTTAATGACCGATTCAATAGCCAATAAGGAGCCTAGCTATTCTCATGAATAATTCATTAGACTAAAAATGCAGGGCCTGCTAGGGACTGGGCTACAGTACAAGTCACATTAAACTGTTCCATCAATGAGCTGGTTTTGCATTGCTTTTTACAGTTGGCAATGCATTGGCAACTCATATTGAATTATTTTTCAGGGTTTAACCAACTGAAGAGACATGTTTGTAAAAATTTGTTTGCAACCCATTAGGAATGGATCTGCAGTCCAGTCACAGTGCAATGCAAAGCTGCATTTTATCTCTTAAGAAATAGTTTTTGCAGGACTTTGTGCTGGATCCAGTAACACTTATCCAACTCAATCAGAAATGCTAAAGCAACTCTTTGGAGGAACAGTTTAATGAGACTTGTACTGTACAGTCAGAGCTCTTTTCCTCCATTTTCTCCTACAGATACCCACAAGCATGCAGTGCTGTGAGATGCACGCTCCCCCTTTGTCAAAATGCCCCTAACGTCTAGGTATGGGGACTCCCTACCTTGCTGTCTGACATTACTGCCACCTAGAGTCATCTAGGTGGTAGCCAAACCTATGGGTTGTGTAGCCCCATGTCCCTGAAGGAGGAAAACCATCCCATGAATGCTCAGTCCTCCCTCCCATGACCAGCCCCTGAGCAACCCTGGTCCATTCGTGAACCTGGATCAGAGATGTGGCAGACAGTCAAGGTAGCCAGTGCCACAGTTGACCACACCACTGGGCCAGCTGAGCTCACTGCACTCTTAACTAAATGAAATACATGTAGCTTTTGGTGCAAAAATTTACCAGTGCACATCATACCAGTATCAAACTTAAAAGTATTGGTGGTGGGCAAAGCCAGGAAATTTTGCTTCTCAAATTACTTGGCAAAGTTTCTTGACTTTACAAAGTGCAAAGTGCCTCCTTTGTGTAGTTCTTTGCATAAGGAAATGCCAACTTTGCTGAGTTATGCAGCACTTCTCACATGATGTGCTATACTAGGTGAAGTGGCCATTAAAAATAAAAAACACCTACCCCTACCCTTTGAGTTAGTGACAATCTTCCCCCTCCCACCACACATACTAGTATTTTATCATATCCCCCCAACCCATTCCCCCACTAGACCTCAGTTTTCTCCTACTCCTTACCCTGCAAAGTTATGATAACTAGACAATCGTGTATTATGGCTAGGATGGATGTAATTCAAATTTCTTTCCTATTGCAACTCTGAAGAGCAAAGGTACACACTCCTCCATGAGATGGCTAACTTCTTTACAGAACTGAACATAATGAAACTAGGGTTTGGGGAATTTGAGGGGGGAGGGGTACTGGTAAACAAGAGGGTGGGAAATGAAGGCAAGGGTTTTCACTAAAACATGGGAATGGGTTGTAGAGAGGAGGGGGAACTGGTTTTGTAGGTGGGGGAGGTCAATTTTGCATTAATTATAGCAATCAGTGGGGAGAAAGAGGCTGTGCTTCACATAGTATGGAGCAGGGTGAGGTAGCAACCTAGCAAGGGGCAGGAGGGTGATGAAATCCTGGTTGACATGGTGGGCAGCGATTGTGTATCATTAACTCAGATGGTGGTTCTTTTGTTTGTTTTTAATGATTTATGAAATTTTAAGAAAAAAACAACATTATTTATTTGTTTGTTTGCTTGTTTATTTGTTTGTGTGTTTTTGATTTATTTGGTTTTCATACCGGGCAAGATACACTAGACATACATATGTCTATTTTCAGGCATGACCTGGGAGAAAGAGAGACTACCAGTAACACAATTTACAGCAATGAAAAGAGAGGTTTCCAACAGAACAGACATCATGAATTAGGCAATGATATCAATAAGCATGTGCACATACAAGATACAATGATACAGCATGCAGCAACAATCAGCATACAAGATACAATGATACAGCATGCAGCAACAATCAGCATACAAGATAAATACACTTGAGATAAACTGAAACAGAAAGAAGAAAGCAGTGCTAGGGCAGATCGTCCAGAGGTTGCTTGCATAAACATGTGCACGGTTAACAGAAAGCGTCCTTTAAGGTCTTACAGAAAATTGGGTGGTTGAGAGAGAGGCATAGTTCTGGAATAAGGAAGTTCCAGAAGGTAGAGGCATAGATTACAAAAGCCAGTTTCCTTGGGCCAGTGGAGCATCGATGCTTAATGAGAGGTTGGGAGGCCACAGATCTTATCAAGTATGTGGGAGATGTTTGCTGCGGGTATCTTGATAGGAAAAATGGGGAGCCCATTTGAATAAGTTTGTCCCAAAAACTGCCCAGAGCAAGGGATCATTGGCCAGCAGGGGAAGGCCAGCCCACCCCAGCATACAGCAGGCAATGGTGCATGCATTTTGGAGAAGCCAGAGTAAAATGACACAAATTATTGTATGTTGTGGCCCACCTAGACAGGACAGTTTAGTTCACACTCTGGTATGCCAGAAGGTCATAAGTAGACCTGGCAGAAGTACACCTTAAGCTATGGACTGCTGAGCAGCTGGGGACAGGCAGTGATTGACCCTAAAAGTCATGCTCAATTTAATATGGACAGACTAAGTGAGGAAACATGGAGGGCAAAATCAAGTGAGGGGTCATGCCATACTCCTTGGTATTTGAAACTGCTGACAGTCTCGAGAGGGGATCCATCTTTACATGTGATGGAGAGTTTTGTGGGGGAAGCGCGGAGCCTTGGCTTAGAATGAAAGATTATGGCCTTAGTCTTTTTACTGTTTAGGATGAACTTGTTTGTGAACAGCCAAGACTGAGTCATTGCAAACACATCAGAGAGGGGTTCTTGGATGGCAGGAATAGTTTGGCCACTGTAGTACAGGACAAGATCATCCACACAGAACAGTGAGTGGCAGCCAGAAGAAAACTACTGGGAGGTCATTGAAAAAGATAAAGAAAAGGAGTGGACCTAGGACTGAGCCCTGGGGGACCTCAACTATGATATCAGCAAGTTTGGAGGAGGCAGAGTGGAGCCAAACTTGTTGTTTTCTGCAGATAGGTAGTTAAAGAACCAGGAGTTTGCAGGTAGGGAGACACCAAGGGAGGCAGTTTGATTCTGATCAGTAATTGACCCGATTCAAATGCATTTGTGAGGTCAGTAAACACTGCACCAGTTAGGAGTCCAGAGTCCATAGCTAAGCTGATGTCATTTGTCAATGTGGTCAGGGCTGTGGAGGTGCTATGGTTTTTCTTGAAACCATGTTGTGCAGGGGTCAAGAGACTGTATTTGGATATGTGGTCACTTAACTGCACTGCTACAATCCATTTCAGAACTTTGGAGAGAACTGAGAGAATTGCTATGAGGCAATAATTGTCAATAAGTCTGGGATCACCTGCTTTAAACCCAGGGATAATATTTTGGTGATTTTCCAAATATCTGGGACAACTCCTGTGGAGGGGGGAGAGATTTATTGTTTTTGAGATTGGGAGCATGATGAAGGTTGCTGCAAGCATCTGTAGCTGAGGTCTGAGGCCAATAAACCCTGAGTTCTTGTCAGATGTAATGGCAAGCAGTAGCTTCCTAACCTCTGCCACCCTGACAAATTGAACATAGAAAGGGAGGAGCACGACAATGTAGAGGGTGGAGTGCAGGAAGCAGGTGCTAAGGTCTCCAGGCTATCATCAGCATTGTTTGTGAAAGCAGAGAGGTCTGGGAATTTGGAATTAGAAACATTTGCAATTGTACTAGGGATATTAAAATTGATATCATTAATAAGTAAGTCAGACATGGGGGTGTTTAGTTTTAGTGCCTAGGAGGCCTTTTATGCCTTCTCAGAATTTACGTGGGTTTCCAGCTGGGGCTGCAAAATGATTTTTGCAGAATGAGCTCTTACTAGACCTAACCCCTGCCTTCAAATGTTTCTTCATTTTTATGTTGGCTTGCCGTGCTTGCATGGCAGTCAACATATTGGGAGAGTGCAGCTTTGGGGGCACGGATGCTGTTGGGCGAATGCAGGGCATGCATCAGTAGGTGCATCCCTCATTCCCCAATAAGCCAGCATGCTAGCACCGACACCAACATTATGTAAAGTGGACATAACTTAACAGTGCCGCTTTCGCAATCAGAGATGTTTTGTCATGCAGCGCACTTTGTTTGTAGTTATGTCCACTACTACATGCCATCCCCAGTACTGGGTGCTATGCTGGGAGCCCACCCCAGCATGGCAACTGATGCCATGGCTGATGGGGGTGCCCAATCCCCCATTGGCTCCACTGTCCTCCCCCCCCGAGTACAGGGTGCCACGCTGGGAGCCCACCCCAGCATGGCAAATGATGCCATGGCTGACAGGGGTGCCCAATCCCTGTCGGCTCCACGCCCCCCAACCGTCCTTCTGCCACGCTGGGAGCCCACCCCAGCATGGCAAATGTCCCGCATCATCTTTTTTTTTTTAACCTGCAAATTGAAAACGGTCCCACGGCGCTTCTCCCTGCCCCCTTCCCACAATCCGCACCCACCCACTGCGCACCCTGCCTCCCCACACCCCCCCTCACCCCATACTTTCCTCCGGAGTCTGGCGCGACGATCCTCGGTGGACCGGGAACACGTCTGCACTCTTCAAAGCCGACCACGAACTGAGGAAATGCCGGTAAGCTGAATAATGGGCTAGATAGGGTTTTCTCAACTTTGTTGCATATCTCAGGCATTTTTTGGAATTTTTGCACCAAATTTTCAACGTGAGTTTTTTTGGGGCCCCTCCTCATAAATTCTGTCACTGTCATGGCATTTATCAGCCTCGAAAGGTGATTTTGCAGTCACTGCATGAAATCACCTTTCAGAAATAAACACAGTGGACAACACTGCTGATATTATATAGTTATTAAATTGCTAAGTACAATAATGAGCATATGTTCAATTTGATAGACAGCAGCCCTTAAACTCTTAGGAATGGCATGAAGTCTACCTCTTCATTTAACCCCATAGGGACAACTGTATTCAAAGTGACCATCCACCTGGTCTCTTTTTGCAGTGACTTAGAGATCCTCTTCCCCTCTTCTTTTCAGTGGTGGGAGTTGTTTAATAACTGTAAAGGGCAATGGGCTTGGTTCCAAATTATGTCCACTTTACTACGTGCCTTCCCCCCAAATTATGTGCACTGGCAAAATGAGTGCCAAGGGCACTCCTGTCACTGTCATTGATGATGGCTGGCCCATGTTCCTGGATCCAGACTTTCAGTGGCCAGATGGTCCAGCCCACATAGTGTTTCCGGTAAGGGCACCAAACTATACAGACAACAAAGGCCATAACACATGTAATAAATTGTCTCATGTTAATCCTTTAGTTATAGTGGTGGCATACATACTGTAGATTTTCTCATCCTGGTCATAGTTACAAAGTTACAGCTGCCACATTAATAGAAACCCAGATGTTTAGGTGGTAGCTGATTTTGGGAGGCTTTTTGCCTGATAGCTATGAAGTGGCTGCTAGTGAGCATATTACTCAGGTTCATTTTTTTTAAGTCACGTTGGGCTGCTTCCCTGCTTGTTCCCTGAGGATGGGATCACTGTGTATGACCAGCCAATATTTGTGGAATATATTGTCAATACTTCCAGCAATAGCATTGTGTTCAATAAAGAATGTTTTTTTTAATCTTTAACATCCCGTCACTTTCTTTTTGGGTAAGGGAGTGTCCTCCTGTTTGTATTATGGACCTTAGCAATGGATGTATCTAGGACTACTGGTTCAAAGCACCTGTCATAGAATCTTTGTTTTATCTCTGTGGCCTGTTTCTTAATTTCCAATGTGCTGGAGCAGTTCTCCTCGGTCTTATAAACTGGCTACAGAGAATTAAGTTTACCAATGTTCTGGTGTGCAAGCTGTCAACTTGGGGTATACTGTTTGCTGCTGTGCATTATCTATAACCAGCAGATCCTACTGATTTGTCTTGAGTGGCCTGCAAGACAACATCCAAAAATGGATATTAGTCTTACTGTTTTCATATGAAAATTTGAGACTGCTATTAGTGGTTTATATACTTCAAGAAAGCATGTAATTCTTCTTCAGTGCCACCCTAGATGCAAATACTATTGTCAATGAATCCATTCTGAGACTTGAACCTGCCCTGGTACTTGTTACTGTCCAGTTGAAGATGTATGTTTAGGTTATCCAATAATATTACCTACAGGTCTGTCTCCTACTTGGCAGTAGTCATTAACACTCCACGCCACACACTGCAGCTTTCTTACTATTTCTGTTCAAACTACAATGTTATATGCTCCCAGTCTGGTGGTATCCATTATAAATGCAGTAACATGAGTTACTAGTTATCTTTTAAGCAACAGTATGATTTCCTTACAATAGCCTATGCTAAAATATGCAACATCAAATGTATAGACTGTGCCTTTAAGATTTGGTGCTGAAGCACACAGTTTGAAATATATGCACTGTGCATGCAAGACTTGGATTCAAAAGGTTACTATGGTGCAGGTGTAACCACACACCCTGAGGAAGAGCTGTACAGGTTGAAGCCCTGGGGCTCAGTGGCCTCCATGCATTCTGTCACCTGCCATAAAACTTCTTTATTTTGCATTTACTTGTGCAGTTTCTGTCATTTGTTTTGTTTTCCTGAGTGCAGCTGCTTGTGTTTCTGTAATGAAAACTACAGGCCCTGCAACAGGACTATGGCAGAGTGAATTTATCAGACTGAGAAAGGTGTTGAGGAGAGTTTAAAGGAATTATTTGACAAATACCATAATCTGACAGTTGGTGGTGCAGGGAATACAAACCCATCTTTATTATTTTGACCTTTAACTATAAGCAAGTGTTTTATAGCAAACTCATCAGAACAGCTAATATTTTCAAGTCAAACTACCTGTTGCTGGGAGCTGCAATACTGAACATAGGATTTGCAAGAAAGCGAGTTGTGCTCATAACAGAGGGAGGTGAACCTTACAATTGTCTTTGGTTTGTAGTAGATATTCTGCAGGTGGAGGCTACTTCTAACTGAAAGGTGAAATAAGGAACTTAGAATTATCTGGAAAAGACAGTCTTGTTACAATTCTTAAGATTTTCAGTGCAGGAAGAGTTTAAAACCTGTCCTAAACATTTGTCACAAATCCTGAAATAAGTGCAGGTACAGGTTGTGTATTTGACACAGACAGGAAACAGTTTTTTTGTGTTTATCTTTGTGTGCCTTAAAAGGAAATTCCAGACTTTCTCAAGAAGTGATTACATCATAGCTACTTATCAGCCAATAGCTTTGGTAACAGACCTGAGAACAATAGTATTATAAGCAAGTGTTTTATAACAAACTCATCAGAACAGCTAATATTTTTCAAGTCAAACTACCTCATGCTGGGAGCTGCAATACTGAACATAGGATTTGCAAGAAAGCGAGTTGTGCTCACAACAGAGGGAGGTGAACCTTACAATTGTCTTTGGTTTGTAGCAGATATTCTGCAGGTGGAGGCTATTTCTAACTGAAAGGTGAAATAAGGAACTTAAATTTATCAGGAAAAGACAGTCTTGTTACAATTCTTAAGATTTTCAGTGCAGGAAGAGTTTAAGGCACAACTGACTTATTTTGGGGCCGACTGCTTTCAGAGCACAAACCACCAGGCTGTTTTGGAGCTGGGGAGGTTTACCTGTGTCTGACTTGGGTGTCTGGATTTTTCTCTGTTTGTTTAGCAGGGAATTTTCTCTGTCAAATTGTTGTGTATGGTATCTTGCTGATAGGAAGGCACTCATCGCAGCAGTGGGTCAGAGCTCTTAGCTGATTGTTTTGTGAGGGCACAGTTTAGGCCCAACCCTTCCCACCCTCACCCCACCCCTGGAAATAGTTCCTTCATACCTGGGGTTCTGACATCATTTCTTCAAGAGTGCAAGGTGCATATCAATGTCATATCCTCTCTAGCACACAGCACTGAAAATATAAGCATACACATTGTATAATATATATATTCTATATAACAAACCAATCACACACACAAACACACACACAAAAAGTACATAATCATGTGGGGAGTAGTGCAATGTAATGGCTGTGGGGCAGCAGTCTTCTGGGAGTCTTTCTGGAGGCTGAGATGCTGCCCTATTTGCAGACAACTATCTGCCCTGAGGGAGGAATTTGCCCGTCTTCAGGCCACACTGGACAGCAGTAAGGGAACCTTCCCCCAGGCCAGACTGGATGGTAGGAAGGGAACCTCCCCTATCCAGGGAGCACCAGAGCCACTACCACTACCTCAGAGGTTGCAAAGAAAGCACAGCAGTTGGACCACAGTGGGCTCAGGGAGGGTGAGGATGGTGGAACAGAGGCACACCCAGTCAGTTGTTCCACTCCACAATCCATACACCATTCTGGGGCAGCACAGCTTCCTATGGATGTACCCACAGAGATTAAGGAGGCTGAGGACACCTGTCACAAGGAGGCCCACAGGAAGGAGGCAGAGAGACACCACAAGGAAAGGAAGCAGCTCCTGGTGGGGACTCAGTTATTAGAGGATAGAACTGGGGGAGCAGGGAAAACTGAAGTAAGGTGCCTGCCTGGTGCCATGGCTTGAGGGACAGGAAGCGATCCTCAGGATCACTGAACAGCTGCACGGGAGTCTGAGCTGGGACGCCATTGTCCACCTAGGGACAAATGACTTGGCTCAACATGAGATTAGAGCAGTGCAGAAGGACTTTGTAGAACTGAAGAGGGGCCTAAGACAAGTAGCACACACAGTATCCTTCTCAGAGGTGCTGCCTGTCAATGGCATGAGTGAGGCAAGGGTACTTTGCACCATGCAGTTTAATGAATGGTTGAAAAAATGGTGTGGAGCACAGGGGTTTGGCTTCATTGGGGACTGGGGTTCCACCTGGAGGGACACCAGCCTATACTGGCAGGATGGTCTGCATCTGTGCAGAAAGGGAACAAGTCTTTTGAGCAATCAGTTTAAATGCTTCATTGGCAAGCTTTTAAACTAGTCAAGGGGGGAGGCACTGATAAGCAGCAGGAAAATCTCAGCCTCTCCCTACAAAACAGGGTACTAAATGAGAAAAAGACCGAGGTAGAAAGGTCAGTGGGGGTTGCTGCAACAGAAGGTAAAGCCATCAAAAATGGAAAGCAATGAGTACCAATGCCCATAGTCTGAGTAACAAGCTTCCTGAATTAGTGGCCTTGATGGAGGAGGAACATCTGGATATCGTGGGTAGTCACAGAAACATGGTTCATGACAAAACCATGACTGGGACGTAAACATACCAGGATACACTATCTACAGGAGGGACAGAGAGGGTAAAAGAGGAGGAGGAGTAGCTCTTTACATAAGGGAAGGAATCAGAGCAACAGAACAAAAGGGAAAACAGGGAGGAGAAGAAGCACTGTGGGTAAATTTGGAGACCGGCAATGGCACCACAATCCACACAGGGGTTGTATACAGACCCCCTTCTCAGGGGGAGGAAATGGACAAGGAAATGATAGAAAGTATACTTAGTATGGCAGAAAAAGGGAAGATATTGCTGATGGGCGATCTGAATATGCCAGATGTTAACTGGAGTGCAGTTACAGCAACCACTTCGAAGAGTGGGGTTATTCTAAATGCCCTACAGGGGGCATGCTTAAACAACTAGTATTGGAGCCCACTCAAGAGGGAGCAGTCTTAGACCTGGTTCTCTCAAATGGAGATGAAGAGAGGATCACAGATGTAGAAGTGGGTAGCCATCTGGGAACTAGTGCCCATCGAACAGTATGGTTCACAATAAACACAGCAACAGAGTCAAGCCATACAAAGACAAAGGTACTGGACTTTAGGAGGGCTGACTTTGCCAAAATGGGTGAGTGCCTAAGGAATGCACTAGCAAATGGGCAGGAAGGAGGGGTGGAAGAACAATGGGGAATAATAAAAACTGCCATCACAGAGGTAACAAGCCTTTGTGTGAAGCAAATAAATAAAACTAAACAATGTAAGAAACCACTATGGTTCTCAAAGGAAGTGGCAGTGAAGGTTCAAGAGAAAAAGAAAGCTTTCAGGAAGTACAAGGAATCACAGAAGGAGCAGGACAGAGAACTGTATCAGTTAAAGCAAAAGAAGCTGGGAAGACAGTCAGAACAGCAAAGGCCCAAACCAAGGAAAAGATAACCAACTCAGTTAAGAAGGGGGATAAAACCTTTTATAGGTACATCAGGGAGCGAAGGCAGGCCAAGGGAGGGATAGTGAGGCTTAATAAAGGGGGGGGGGAGGGGTGGCAGAGGGTGACTGTGAAAAGGCAGAGATACTAAACAAATATTTTTGCTCAGTATTTACAAAGGAAGAGGGGGAGGTACCTAAAACAAACAGTAGAAACACTCTGAATACAGAAGTTGATACTAGCCCACTTACAGAAGAAAGGGTTCTGAAAGAACTCTTAAAACTGAAGGTGGACAAAGCAATGGGGCTTGATGGGATTCATCCCAGAATTCTAAAAGAACTAAGGGTAGAATTAGTGACACCACTGACTACCCTGTTTGACAAATCATGGGAGGATGGGGTGGTACCCGAGGACTGGAGGAAGGCAGATGTGATTCCCCTTCACAAACGTGGGAGCAAGGCAGAAGCAGGAAACTACAGACCTGTTAGTTTAACCTCAGTGGTAGGGAAAATGATGGAATCACTTCTGAAGGAAAGAATTGTCAGTATCTAGAGGCCAGAGGGCACAGGACCCAAGGCAGCATGGATTCACAGCAGGAAGGTCATGCCAGACAAATCTGATAGATTTCTTTGACTGGGTGACCAAAGTAGTAGATCAGGAGGGGCTGTGGACATGGCCTACCTAGACTTTAGCAAGGCATTTGACACAGTCCCACACAAAGATTAATATACAAGTTAGCTAGCCTGGGAGTGGGTCCCAAGATGACAGCCTGGGTAAAAATTGGCTGGAGAATAGGACACAGAGAGTAATAGTAAATGGAGTCCACTCTGAAGAAAGGGGAGTTACTAGTGGAGTACGCAGGTTCAGTATTAGACGGTCCTCTTCAATGTCTTTATAAGTGACATTGCAGAGGACTGGAAGGAAAGTATGTGTCTTTGCAGATGACACAAAGATCTGCAACAGAGTTGGTGCACAAGGTGGGGTGGAAAGGATGAAAAGGACTTGGCAAGGTTAGAGGAATGGTCAAATGTATGGCAGCTTAGATTCAATGTTAAGAAGTGAGTAATGCACCTGGGAAACAAAACCCAGGAGAAGAGTACACAATAGGGGTAAGATACTAACAAGAACAAAATGGAAAGGGACCTGGGGGTAGTCACATCAGATGACCTAAATGTGGGCAAGCAATGTGAGAGGGCAGCAAGGAGGGCTGGGGGGATACTGGGATGCATAGGGAGAGGCAACACCAGTAGAAAACAGGAAGTTATTATCCCTCTGTACAGACAGTTGGTCAGACCCCATCTGGAGTACTGCGTGCAGTTCTGGAGACCCAGTCTTCGCAAAGACATAGACAGGATGGAAGCTGTTCAGAGGAGGGCAACTAAAATGGTGCAGTGTCTGCACCGGAAGACATATGAAGAGAGACTTAAGGAGCTTAATATGTATAGCCTCGAGGAAAGGAGGGAGAGGGGGGACATGATAGAAACTTTCAAGTACCTCAAGGGAATTAACAAAGTCCAAGAGGGTAGCATCCTTCAAAAAAAGAGGTGTGCAAGAACAAGGGGGCACAATATGAATTTGAAGATAGAGGGGGGGCTCAGAGGTAATTTAAGGAAGTATTTTTTCACAGAGAGTTGAGGATGCATGGAATGGCCTTCCAGAGGATGTCGTGGAGTCAAAAACAGTGGTGGAATTCAAGCATGCATGGGACAGTCATAAGGCAATTCTAGGGGTTGGGGGTAGGAAGAAGTAGGCTGTTGGTTAACTAGGATCTGCAGCTTATCCAGTAGGCAGGGAAATGGGCAGACTGGGTGGGCCAAGCGGTCCTTATCTTCCATCAAATTCTATGTTTCTATGTTTCTAAAAGGCTACTGCAGTGAGACACAATGGACCAGAGTCACAAAGCTCCTCAGACTAATGCAGGCTGTGGAAAACTGCAGCGTGTGCCAATCCATGATCCTCCAGGGACCCTGCACCCGATTTATTATCAGGAGGAGTTACAGCGACAAACGCTGCAGCTTGCAGCATCAAAGTCTAGGCGCACAGGAGAGTATGATGTAATTCCCTACATTTAATATTTTTTTCATTTCTTTTTGTTTTGTGATGCATAACTTGTTTTTCCTTGGGGGGCTGTGAGGGGGGTATTCGTATTTAATTTGAAAATCATTTGAGCAAGAGCAGTAATTGGCATGGAGGTAAAGCAAAGACTAGTGGGTGATATACACCTTGAGGTCAGCAATCAATAGTAATTATTATGTAGCTCACACTAGGCTGTGGGCCATCTTAATGGGTCTTGCAGACTCTGCCACAACACCACAAACAGTAATCCACAACAGATGCATACCAACAGTACCTGCCCCAAGTAAGCTAGAGCAATTCATATTCATTCCTAATCACAAGACTTTCTTTATCCGACTATTTATAGCCTGCAATACCCCATGCCAGTTTCCTACATTGCGAACTGATAGCTAAAAGAGATTATGTCTGAGGGCCTGTGATTTCAGTTTTACATTTACATGTGTCTACATACATGCTTCTGGAAACCATTGTAAATGGGCTGCTGTTTTCATTTCTCATGAATACATTATATTACAGTAGAGCCTGCTTATCAGAATACCCCATTTGCCACAACAAATTTTCTTTTAAGAGGGCTGTTATGTGCAGGCTGCCTGTTTAAATGGATTTTCACATGAAATTCTATATTCTGTCCACAAGGTGGAGCACACAGGATGCGAATAAGCACTCAGCGAGCCATGTTAAGTTGTTGAATGCATTAACTTCAGTATGTGAAAATGAATTTTAGTACAGTACTGTAACATCTTATGAAAAACAATCTTTACTGCAGAAATACTTTATTAAATACTGTAGTGGACTGTACTGTAGTTAAAAACTTAAACAAGGCACCGTAGAAAGTACCTCAAAGTGCATATACATAGATACATAGACAGTGTCGGCAGATAAGGGCCTATGGCCCACCCAGTCTGCCCATTTAAGTTTGTAAGTTCAGTTTATGTTTTCCAGGAAGTCTGATGCCCCTTACCCGTGACCTCCAGAATTCCTTTATGTCTATCCCATGCATTCTTAAATCCCGTGATTGTTTCAGCCCCCACCACTTCCTCTGGCAGGGTGTTCCACTTGTCCACCACCCGCTCTGTGAAGAAATTCTTCCTCACGCTTCCTCTGAATCGCCCCTCCTCCAACTTCATCCCATGCCCTCTAGTCCTGGAACATCTTTTTCACTTAAAATAGTGCATTCCTGCACCCTGTTCCTCCCTGTAAGATACTTGTATGTCTCTATCATATCCCTCTCTCCCTCCTCTCTCCAGGAGTACATGTTCAGTGCCTTCAACCTGTCCTCATAGAACTTGTGATGCAATCCATGCACCATCTTTGTTGCCCTCCTCTGAACCTTCTCTACCCTGTCTATGTCCCTTACGTAGGTAAGGTCTCCAGAACTGCACAGTGTACTCCAGGTGCGGCCTCACTAGTGTCTTGTATAGTGGAATTATGACCTCCCTTTTCCTGCTGGTGATGCCCCTGCCTATGCATCCCAGCATCCTATTTGCTTTACCTGCTGCCTTGTCACACTGTTTCCCTGCCTTGAGGTCATCAGAGATGATAACTCCAAGATCCCTTTCCTGCTTGGTGCATGCTATATCCTGCATGCATGATACAGTAAAATGTAAAAATCTGAAATGTGCATGTTAGTTAGTAAAATAATCTGTTATCTTATAGCTGTCTTGCATTTTTTAGTGACAGCTCATCCAAATCGAAATCAAGAGCATAAAATGTTGCCATATCTGCTGATGGCTTACTAAGAATGTACTGCTATATTTGTGTCATGCAATTTTTAATGTCATTTGTGGCAGGTATTTCAGGAATGTCCACATCGACTGACTCTTTACCCACATCCTCATCATCTAACAGCTGTTCTTTTGGGGTAAGGATGTCTCTGGTGATTTCCTCCTCAGTGACTGCACCCGTTGTTTCAACATCATCGTCACAGCCGACATAAGTCGCAAACTCCTCCTGGGTGAGCCCAGGAACCTCCACAGTTTCTTGCTCCAGAGTAGGTGCTGGGTAAGTACACACAGTGAAACCTGCTTTGGCAAAACAATTTTTTTACTGTGTCTTGTTTGACCACCTTCAACCTGCATCTGGCATCTGAATGCAGTCGAGGATCTTGATTTCTCGAACAAGATCTGTTGCCCTGGCAGCCCTCCCTGAACCTATTGCCAGCAACAGTTTTTCAACCACTTTCTACCGATAGTGCTGCTTCAGATTTTTAATTACCCCTTGAGCCATTGGCTGGATCAGAGCTATCATGTTTGGGGGTAGAAAAACAAAGTGAATGTTGCTGAGTGTTAGACTGGGGTGAGCACTGTAGTTATCTAGGATGAGACAGATTTTTCTTTTTTTTTGTCTCATTTGTGAGTTCAAGTGGATCACCTATTCAGTAAAAATTTGCCCAGTCATTTTTAAGATTGTGCAAATATTCTCCTCAAACTCCCTGGCTATGTCACTTCATTTTGCCCAAGGATTACTGAGATGTTCAGTTATGGTCAGCTTCTGTGAGAGGCTAAGTGTTGTTCTTTGCTTCTTTTTCCTCCATGTCTAGCACCGCAACTGTGACTTGTTGCCTGAAATGATGATTGGGGACTAAAAACAATAGCCAGGCAGACCATTTTAAATGCTTAATCAATATTGGAATGCACTGAGTGCTTAACTTAATCAGCGCCCATTCACACCTAGCCGCATACCACGAAAGGCATTAATCGCCAGAGCTGAGGTGTGACAGTTAAATCAGGTAAGTCAACGAGTTTCACTGCCAGCTGCCAGTGAACTAGCACAGAAGCTGCAATATAGAATGTTCTTCTAACTGGACTGAGTGTGATTATAAATTAGCTTTATGCCCATAGGAATACATGGGAAAAAAATCGGGGGCATGGAGGCCATGTTCTTATAATCAGGATGTTCCATTATCCGACGTTCTTATAAGTGAGCTTCACTGCATTACATTGAACAAAGAGGTGGAAGATGAATATAGAAAATAATTAAACAATATATGACTTTCAACCTACTGGGGGGAATATTTTGAATGTAGTAGTAACAACGGTACCTTCTGACATTCAAATATTATTGCTAATGTACCCTAGGTAACAGTGACCATAATACCATATGGTTTGATATTAATAGAAAAAAGAAATTCACCAAGGGGGTAACTGTCTTTAAAAATTACCATAGATTAAGTTTTGCTGCCTTAAAGAGTAACTAGCAAGTATGGACCCAAGGGGTAAGATGTCTCACCTGGACATGGAGGGTTCATGGAAGCTGCTTGTCGATACCATCAAATCGTTCAAGAACAAATAAGTCCCTGACAGAATAGAGTACAATAGTAGAGGTAAGAGTCCACTATGTTTCAGTTCTAGTATTAAGAAATGAATAACATTAAAAATGCATTGCTATGTTGCAATGAAAAAGAACCAATCGATAGTCCATGTTAGGAAATATAAATCTGCCCTGAGGCAGCTAAAATAAGCTGTTAGGAAAGGGAGAAGGGGAATTTTGACTAGCTCATGTAAAAAAAGAATGACAATAAAGCTTTTTATTTCTAGATACATGATAGGAGGGGTACTTCCAGAGTCATTGACCCACTGATACATGAAGGAGTGACATGCAGTAACCCTGAGTGCATGACTGGGGTATTTATTGAATATTTTTGTTCAGTATATACCCCTACTGATAGGATCAACATTTGTATCTTAAGGGATCTAGCTGGTAGTGACCAAAGTAGAACTGTTTTACGTGAGTCCAAAACTGTTCACGAAAAACTGTCAGCACTGGATGGTAACAAGTCAGCAGGTCCTGATAGACTACATCCTTGACTGCTGAGAGAGCTGACCAGGGATCCGGTAACCATAGTAACTGACATTGGGAACAAAGCATTGAAAGAATGTTGTGTGCTACTTGATTGGAGAAGGGCAGTGGTAGTCCCAGTATTTCACAAACTCTAGCCAGAGCCGATAGGGCTGTGAAATGCTACCAAATGATGAAAGTCATTTTCTTGTTGGTGCCATATAGTGCTATTTAGTCACAATCATCACAGTGCTCCCAGATCCAAATAACCATTTTCCTGTAAGAAGCTCTAATTTTTCCTGTATTTTCCCTGTAGAGGCAGCATCAAATCCCTGTAGATTTTTCCATAAGCCACTAGTTCCTTATTTGTGACTTTGTTTTTTATTTAAACATAATATGTTGGCAGCCTTTTATCAGGAAAAGAGCTCTGATTTGCTGTTAGGTATTAAAATTATATGTCAAGCTGACAGTGAAATCATAGGTGAATGACCTGACAGTCACTGAATTGCTGTTCCTAAGTAGCAGTGATGTCACAGTCAGTGAGGTCACAATGCTGGTGATGTAGTGGGGGCAGTATAGCTAGCTATGGCAGCTGCCACACAGAGTGCTGTTCCACACATCACACATATTAACACTAGGTAAACAATCTTCTAATTAAACAAAGGGAAAAGATAAAGTACCTCAAATATAAAATATAATGATTGACTGCTTTTAATATCTAATATTAGTTTTAGACAGTACACAAGTTCTTTAACCCACATGCCTAGTGTGGGGCTAGAGCCCACAGCCTTCTGATCTTCCAGTCTCAGAGGACAGTGTGCATGCTAATTTTTGCATCTTTCATTTGTTAGTTTTTACACAAATTGTCTCAGACTTTTTTCTGATCACTTGATGGAATCTTGAATGAGTTACATAAATGTTATTATTTTCTTCAAGGCCCTGACCCTGCAACTAAATACACACTCAGGACATCATATTATCAAATGAAAAAAAAGTCTTCTGTGTCCAGTGGTTCCAACTTGTAATACAGGAAGGAAAGTCAGTCAGCTAACGAACCGGAATTCTACTGTCTGTAATCTGATACTGAGTCTGACTTTCATTTTCACAAAAAACAAAAACAAATGAGTTAGTCCCTAGGTTGCTGAAAGAACTAGAACAAATCTGTTAGACTGAGCTGGACAGATGATAGAAACAGTGGTTTAAAAAGTTTAATGTCAATATCCTGAGAAGTTCTGTGGTGCAATACAGTAGCATCCCCTTCCCCCTTCAGATGCATTTAACATAGAGCAACAATTAGCAAAAATCAGAAGGGGAGTGTACTACTTTGCAGCTGTGGAGGAATACATACAAATGTCTAAAATGGAAGTTCTAGGAAAAGCCATTTTTAAGCTACAGATGACAGAAGGGCTATAGGCTCTGCCCACAGCCCTGAAAATGGGAACTAATCTACTCCTGGCAATTACAGACCCATATGTCTCAAATCACTTGTAGGTAAGATAATTGAGAGTACTATAAGGGATGAGTTAAACAGAGACCTAACCAACCATGGTTTGTCAGCTTGCACACAACATGATTTTGCCAAAAATAGAAGCTGTAATACAAATCTGATAAGCTTTTAGGAATTTGTTAGAAAATGAACCCTAACGAAGCAGTAGACATCACATTTTTACTTTAAGAATGCATTTGACATGCTGATGCACTGGGTTTTTGTAACTAAATTATGTTATATGGGGATAAACCCTTTCAATTGATAGATAGATACACAAATGGCTTATGGGCAGGAAACAAACTGTGAGAGTTAAATAAGTGCTATCTGAAAATGGGGGCATTTGGTGCCCCAGGGCTCAGTTTTGGGCCCACTCCTGTTCAATATTTTCATTCAGGATCTCCAAATTGTTAATGGAAACAAATGGATCAAGTTTGCTGATGACACTAAACTGGGTGGCTTGGTCAGCTGTGATACTGATAGGTCCAGTATGTCAAATGATCTACAGTATGTGGTCAATTGGGCAAATAATAATCATATGTGGTTTAACCTAGGGAAGTGTGTCATCATGCACCTTGGCAGAAGCAATTTGAAGCAGGAGTCCTACGTACTGTACATGGAACGAGGCTCCGAGCAGTAGATGATGTAAAGGATGGGGTTGTAGTAGTCAGCAACAACTTGAAAAGTAGCAACCACTGCAAACATGTGGCTACGAAAACATCATTTAATTAACTGTGTCAGGAGATCATTCTTTAACAAATCTGAAGCTGTACTAATGCCTTCATGTAAATCCTACACAAGACCCCAGTTTGATTACTGCTTGCAATTTTGAAGCCCTTACCTTAGGAAGGATACTGAGCTATTGGGGAAAAAATGCAGTGTCGTTATACCAAGTTAATCCTTAGGATTAAATCTAAATCATATGAGAAAAGACTAGTTGATTTGGGATTATGGTACCTTAGTCAAAGAAGACTAAGAGGGGGTTTGCTGTGCTTGTTCTAAATACTGGGGACAGTGATCTGATGACTGAGCTGGATTTAAGGTGTAAGGATTGTCAGCATGATCTGAGAAGGCACAGAAGACAGTTTATGAAAGGACTGATTTAAGGAAGTATGCTTTTATATCTAGAGCAATTCGACAGTGGAATCAATTACCTGGGGATATTGTACATCATACAATGGCAAGAAAATTTCCTGGACTCTGATTAGTCAGTGTGTGCCTGAGACAGTGATGATATTACACAATAACATCACTGTGTTGATTTTTTGGAGCATATGGAGCTATTTTTCAGAAACAAAGATATACTGCCTCACTAAAAATCTGCTAAAAATATTTTTATTTTTGTTTTGTATAACATCGAGCCATTGTATAATTGCAATAAGGCACTCCAAGGTGTGTGTTATCATGTAATAACGTCGCTCCTGGGGTGGTGGAAGCACTCTGCTTCACCTCGTGCTTCAACCCACCACAGGAGTGATGTTATTACATAACACACATCTTGGCATGTCTTATTGCTTAAGTATATGCACCAGACGTCTCTTGTTATAAAATTAGGCTTGATACATTTTTACAGGAATGTAACTCTAGTAGTTACATCCATTGAGAAGTGGGGACAGTTATCATGGGTTTATGCCTTCTACTGTCCTAAACCGACAATATAAATACACAGTATATATGCTGACATGCCAAAACAGTATGTTTTTCCATAGCATCCATGAGATGTGCGGGGTTGTATAACAGTAACATAATTTTTTATAAAGAAAGGTTTGTAGCAGTATTGATCTATGGACAGAAAAAGAATCACAAAGAAAGGAACACTGTGACCTGCTGGGAATTGAACCCATGCCCATGGAATACTGTCCCAGTGCTGCAACCATTGAGCTATAGGTTTACATGGTTGGATCTGTGGTTCCCGGACACATCCTCTCTCTGGTATTGCATGTCCTGCAACAAGGAATAATCAAGATTGTCATCTGGACAGAAAGAGAGACAGATTTGATACATGTTTTGGTACAACAAATATATTTCAGTACACAAGCCTCCAAGCATATACAGTGCCCTTCTTCTAGTGGAGTGGATCACCTGAAGTAGGGTGCAAAGTAGAACTGAAAGCTTATGCACTGAAATTTGTCTTGGTCCAATAGATGGTATCAAATCACCATCTTTCCCTTTAGCTATTTACTTCGTCCACATTATCCAAACAACTGTTTGAACTTGTAGCCCTCAGTATGATGCCAGAGATGATTAAGTATTGCCAGTGCAGTTAGTTTGTATGACTAGTAAAACAAAAGAGAAAAGTGAACATGATACATTTTTACTCACCTCAAACTCCTACTACAAGGCAGGCAGAGACAAAACTAACACAGCCATACTACAGTTAAAACTGGGCAACTCCCACTTTTGCTACACAGCTCTGAAATCCGAAACCTACCACTCATAGAAACATTGAATATGTCAGGAGAAAAGGACCACTTAGCTCATCGAGTCTGCCCAGATTTTCCCTACCTAATCCGTCCTTGCAGATCTTAAATGATCTCTGGCAACCTTCGCTCCTCTCTGCCTGTTTTCTAATATACATCAATGCCTCACACAAGCTTGAAGTCCCTCAAAGCTTTTGCCTCAATCACTTCTGCTGGCAGTCTGTTCCAAGTGCCTACCACCCTTTCAGAGAAGAAATATTTCCTGTCATCTCTCTTAACCTTCTCCATCCATCCTCCTCACATACCACATGCTCTTGGCGCTCCCTCACATTTGAAAGAGACCTCCCTCCTACCCTTTATTTGCACCTGTGTTGTGTCTCATTCTCCTCTCTTCCAGAGTGCACATATTTATCTTTCAATCTCTCCTCATAGGGCTTCCACATGCAACCACAGCACCATTTTAGTTGCCCTCCTCTGGACTGCCTCTGCTGTGTCTTTGTCCTCTTTGAGGTGTGGCCTCCAAAACTGGACACAGCAATCTGGGGGTCTCACCAGCGAGTGATACAGTGGCAAAATAAAATCACTCATCCTGCTGGACATACCTCTCTCTATGTACCCCAGCATCCCACTAGCCCTACCCACTGCTTTGTCCCACTGCCCTGCCACCTTGAGCTCATCAGCTCTGATAAACTCAAGGTGCTTTTCCTGCTTAGTGACTGTCAATACCTTCCCCCATCTGATAGTCAGCTCCTAGATTCCTATGCGATAGATGCATGATTCTGCACTTTTGACATTGAACCACAACTGCCATGCTTTTGACCACTCCTTGAGTTTCCCAAGAACCCTTCACATTCTCTCCACCCCTTTCTGAGTGTCCATCCTATTGCAGATTTTGGTATCATCTGCAAAAAAGACATGCCTTCCCTTCCAGTAGTTCTGCAATGTCAACTATGAGGAAATTGAAGAGGATTAGTTCCAGTACTAACTGAGCCATGTGTCACCCCACTGATCATGCTCCAATCATTAGAGCGAGTGCCATTTACCACCACCTTCTATCTCCTATCCGTTAATCAGTTTCTAACCCAGTTGACCACTTTGGATCCCACCCCTAGGGTTCTCAGTTTATTAGCTACCTGTGCGGCACATTGTCAGATGACTTGCTGAAATCAGATAGGCCACGTCCAGTGTCTTACTCTGATCTATTTCCCTGGTCAGTCAGTCAAAGAAATACATCAGATGTGTTTGGCATGCCCCCCATGAATCCATATTGCCTGTGGTCTTGCAACCCACTGGATTCAAGATACTCTAACAATCCTTCTTTTAATAGGGTTTCTATTAAGTTTCCCATCACTGAAGTAAGACTAATTGGCCTATAATTGCTAGCCTCCTCCCAACTCCTGCTCTTATGCAGTGGGACCACATCAGCTCTGTTCCAGTAATCTGGAATGACACCTGTTTCCAGTGAGCTGTTGAACAAGCATCGAGCAGCTAGTACCTCTCTGAGTTCCTTAGAAACCTTGGATGTATCCCATCCAGTCCAATAGCTTTGTCCATTTTCAGAGCTGCAAGTCCCTACTGGAAGTCTCTCTCCAAAAATTGACTTGTACCCACCTACCCTCTCCCCCTATTTCTGCTGTTCCTTAGTGGTCTGCCCTCCCCCTTTCCACTGTAAAGACTTGGTACAAATACCTATTCAAAATAACTACTTTTTCTTGGTCCTCTTCTGTGTAGTCTTCCCCCTCTGCTCTTATAATCATCACTGTTCCTCCCCTTGCTTTCCTCTTCTCGCTTATGTAACTGAAGAAAACCTTATTCCTCTTAGCGAACCCTTTTGCAATTCTTTCCTCTGTCTCCACCTTTGCTCACCTGACTTTATGCTTTCTGAATGCCACCTATTTTTCTTTCACCACTTTTGCCACGATGGTCTCTTTTTCCTTCTGCTTTCACTCACGTCACCCTCTCTCACTTTTGCCTACTGTGTCTCCACCCCACTTTGTTGTGCTATTTCTTTGATGTAATTATCCAAAAAATGGCCCAAGATCTGTTAGGGACCCGATACTTTCAGCAATAGGACGTGCTGGAAGATTCAGATTTTTACCGATTTTGGGGGGTCCATAAAATGCTGCATGTATCCAGTGGGAGACAGTCAAAATTCTGTTTTAGTATTAGTCCATGTGTCAATGCCTCATATAGCATCATGGCAATTTCTCTCTTATACTAGGGTGTGGGATAATTTTTCAAGGGCATGTAGGACATAATATTAGACAACTAAGATAATATTCCTGCCTCAAACTTATTTCTGACCATGATAACTGTTACGTTCTCCTTGTAGGCTTTTTCGTCACAATCTCACAATTCCCTTCCAGAGTCTTGATTGCTTCATGTTCCTTCTTTGTGCAGTTTGAAAACCTTGTTTTAGGTAGATTTTCTTTTAAGGCCATATTATCCTTCTGGCAAGCTGCCTGAAACACTGCAACACTCGGGGTTGCTTGAGGTAGAAAGCTTGATGCTCTCTTTAGAATTGCAGGTCCATGTGTCATTTCCTGTGTGGACATTGGATCAATATCAGCAGTTAATGTCATGTCAGATACTGTAGAGGACAATTAATTCACTGCACTTAAATTTCACTGTTTCATTGGCTCCAACATTTTCACAGCGGTTTAATTTAACTGAAGTCCAAGAGCAAGCTAACTTGTCAACGGTAGAACATATTTTCACTGGCATAGAATTTTCACTGGATTTTCAGAATAATGAATGTAGTGAAAATTTTGTTCCAGAGAAAAATTGGTCCTCTGCAGTATATTCAAATCATTTTCTGACTACCCTGAAAAAAAAAAAAAAATTCAGATCCAATTTGTGTGTGAATCTGTGGGTAGTCTGTGACAATGGACCACGACTGAGCGCTTTCAAACAGGGTGACTCAATCATGGCACCTGTACACAGGGCTACTGGGCAGGGAGGGTGACCAGATGTGGGGTCTGTGACTATAGTGACAGAATGTCGCTATATGTACATGTGCTTGGGGAGGGGGGGAGCAAGCACGCTCTGCAATGGGCAGAAGAGGAGGGATGCTTTGTAGGGTGTAGTGCCGTGGTTGGCTGCCACGCTGGCTGTGTGGTGTGGTGGGTTTGTGGCAGACTAGGGTTTGGAGGGCACCTGGTTCAGTTCTGGGCATGGTCCTTTTTGTGTACTGATCCGGGATTTAATTTTTAGTTTTGTTTTGCCCCAGCCATCCCCTGGAGTTGAGGAATCCTTAAGTAGGGGGAGTTGCAGGGCTACGCCGCCCACAGAAAAAAATCTAAGTCTCCTTGCTACTTTTCTGGGCAAGAGAGTGTACATCGCCAAAATTGATTTCTGGCGATGTACACTTGCCCTAACAGTAATTGCCTTTCTGCGATCACCATTATGACATAGAATCAATCTGTGTAAGTTAACAATGGTGTTAAAGTCATTTATCTAATTAGTGGGTATAAAATTCAGACCCCAACTCAATACATTTTTCTCTGTTTCCATAAGGTTATAGTATAATATATTAACAACAAGTTAATTATGTATCATTATTTTCAACCTGTATACTCTCATTAGGTTTTCCATCCAATGATTATCAATAATATCTGCACTAGCCACAAACCTCTTCTGTATTGGCCATCTTTGCTCTGATTTGTGAGTGATAACCCATATCTCTGTCCCATCTGCTGGCATCTGTTCATTTTTCACCCCTTTCACCTCCTATCTCTGCATGTCCTTCTGTGAAGTGTGCTATTCTGGGGGTCCTGTGTACCTGTCTCTGTGGTAGCTGAGGGAAGTATTAAGATATAGTGGGATGGGGTTGGAGCGAAATGGGGTGTTGTTCTATTTGACCACTCATTGCCAAATCTCTATCCTGATTCATCTGAATCTGCTCTTCTGCTTCTTGATTCGGCAACAGTGTCAACACCACCAGGCCTACCCTGAAAAAATGCTGGTTCTGTATATTACTGCTCCTACTAGTGGACAGGCCGTCAGATCCTGAACTACTTGTATATGTATCTCTTGCAGTTTCTCTTGCATAATTAGATTGATTTGGTCTCTTTAAAATAGATTTATGGTGTGTGTTTTTCAATCAGAAATTCTTCCCTGAATGTAATAATTTTTGTCCCTTTCGAATTTACGTTCTTCAGCCATTTTGATTCTAGTATCATAGGTTTTGATGGTCTCATCGAGTTGTTGCTTATATCTATTAAATTCACTATGACTCTTAAATGTCTCCACTCGTGTTTCCTTCTCCATAATCTGTTTTTTTACTTCTGCTTGTCTGGACTCTGCATCTTTTAATATATATTGTGTAAGTCCAGCTGAAGATTCTAGTAAGTGAGTTTGCCACCCAATCAAAAAGTAATTTCTTTCTGTGCCAAACAATGGTTGTTTTATCAAATGTAAGCTGCATGGTATCCGGTTGACATTGAGGCAGGACTGCAGGATGACACATTCTCCTGGCCTTGATGAACCACCCTTACTAACTGAACAAATGCCTCCATAATTTTGTAAGGGGCATTTGTTTCTTCTAGAATATGTGTTGCATTATTTATTGTAGAAGTAGAATTGAAAAGAGGGTTGGTGTCACTGTTTCTAAAAAAAAAAATAAAATAAATAAAGATTTAGCAAATACAGAAAGTCTTTGTTTAGGTAGTATGGGGGTGCTACTCATGGAGCTTGTGTTCAGCACACTGTCCAAAGCCATGTTTCTTCCATGGAAAACTTCTTGTCCATACCGACAGTGAAGACTGTCTATAGCAGGAAAAAGGTGGACAGATCCACAATGTGTGTACATATACAAGAACGAGCAGAGAAGTCGGGTTGCAAATGTCCTTACTGGCACTTGATATTTCACATCACTACCTCACGCTTTTAAAATGGTGTCAGAGGTAAGGTAGTGACCTGTTTAAATAGTGTGCAAAATGCAAATTACCAACTTTATTTGACCAATAGATTCAAAAGTGCTCCATTCCTTACACAAACAGATGTTGCTAATGTATTATATATTGCTTGTCGACATTGGCTTATGTGATAGTAGAAGTTTTTATAGTTTAGAGGAGTGCATTATTGCACTTACAAAATGGATTTTACTTTTTTAAATATGTTTAGTAATTCAAATAATTATGATTAAATATGTAAAAAGTTAAAAACGTATGTAAAAATTTGCTCAAGTAGTCCTTCCACCTACTGGAACTAAACTGTATTTCTGACTTTGCTATAGGACAATTGTCCTAATGAGGCTGCCATACTTGTAGTTCAAGTAGTTTTCTATTGTTTTCAGTTAGCCCTTTACCTTTGTGTAATGGAGGGAGGAATACACAGTCTACTGAAAAGGTGCCAAGGGTGCAGTGTTTTTTCATATTTCTGCAGTTGTGTCTTGAATAATTCAGAGGGGCGAACAGCATGACTTCGAGTAAAACTGAAAACACGTCACTGCTCGCATCTTTTAAACAAGCATTTGTCAATGCCAAATGTTTGCTTGCTGGTATTAGCACTGGAAATACAGGAGTTAAACAGATGCAGAGTAGGAATTGCAGTAAAGTATTGAACTTCACGCCAACCCCACCTCCAACCTGTAGAGATGGACAGGCATTAGGGTATGCGTTTGGGATGTCGCCCATAACGTTCATGCCATTTCAACTCACCCTATCCTACAGACACCGACAAGTGTTGGTGTGCCTTGAGGTGTTTGGCTTTACAGTCACACCACTCCATAAGGACATACACTGAAATGAGTGCAATACAGGAGAATGAGGTGAACTCTGGGGCCAAAGAGTCTATGGCACACCTCGATGCCTGTCACTGGCTGCAGGGTGGGGGGTGGGGGTGGAATGGCATGAGCATTACAGTTGGCAATCCATAGGCACACCCCTGATGCCTGTCAGTCTGTACAGGATGGGACGTTATGGTTAGAAACCTGAACGCCCCTGGTTGTTTGTTGGTATTTGCACTACAAATTTTCAACATGGCCTTTTTGTGACCCCCACCTCATAAAAGCATTTGGGACCTCTTTTCATGTACAGTGGCATTATGATTTTGTCAATGTGTCCCAAACTTTGAGTTCCCACAGCGACCGTGCCATTGTACGCCAGATGCACAAAAACACAGATCTGGCAGGATGTGAAGAATGACAGCTGCACCATTCATAGGGAGGTGTGAAGAGATGGCAATGCTGAAAATCTGTAGTGAAAATATTAAAAATGCTCGAACTTCCGAGCGTACGTGGAAACTACACAACGCATGTGCGTAACACAGTCATTTAGTGGAATTATTTCACCAAATTTTCAACATAGGCATTTTGTGTCCTCTGCTCATGAACACTGTCACTATGATTTTCTTAATCTGTACCAAACGTTGATTTCCCACAGCAACTACGCTATTCTGCGCCAGATGTGTAAACGCATATTTCGGGCAGGATGTGAAAAATGACAGCTGTACTGTTCATAAGGAGGTCTGAAAAAAATGCCAGTGTTGAAAATCTGGAGTGAAAGTACTTCAAATTTGCAAAGTTACAAGGGTGCGTGGAAACTGCATGACACACACTTGTAACACAGTTATTTTATAGACGTTTGTCACCAGATTTTCAACATAGGAATTTTAGAACCTCTGCTCACGAACAGAGTCACTGTGATTTTACATATGCACATACATAAAAACATACAAACATACGAATCTGCCAGCAGAACAGATCAGTCTATCTAAGTCTGCCAGAGTGTGCAGCTAGCACCCTAGATTGCAGCTGCCCCAGCCTCCTCCCCTGAGTTCCTCCCCTGCTTGTCCCAGCACCTGCCCCCCTGACTCTTCCTCTTGCTTTATCCCACTCCCTCTTAAAGCTATTAACTGTCCTACATGTTTCCACCTCCTCTGGCAGTACATTCCAACTAGACACCACCCTCTCAGTGAAGTAGTGCCTCCTCATTTCCCTCTTGAAACATCCTGCTTTCAACCTTAGTCTGTGCCCCTCATCTCTCTTCCACTCCTCAGTTTAAACACCCCCTCAGTGCTAGGTTTATTTACCCCCCTCAGGTATTTAAACGCTTCAATCACCCCCCCAACCAGTAGTCCCTCTTCTGGTTCTTAGCCCCAAAGTGCATCACCTTACACTTCTTTGCGTTGAATCCTAACTGCCACTCCACCGATCATGTCTCTAGTTTGGTTAGGTTCCCCTGCAGTTTTTCCCATCCGTCCACTTTGTCCATCACTGCCCCCAATTTGGTATCATCTGCGAACAGACTAACCCTGCTCCATACTCCATGTGCTATATCAGAGATAAAGAGCCCAAATAGCACCAGGCCCAGCACTGACTCCTGCAGCACCCTGCTTGTCACTGCTATAGGTGCCGAGATCTCCTCCCCTCCACCACCCTCTGCACCCTCCCCTATAACCAATTCTCTATCCATTTAGTCAGCTTCCCCCCCCACTGCCATCAGCTTCCCTTCCAGTCTCCCATGATGCACTGTATCAAAGGCCTTACTGAAGTCCAAGTAGAGGACATGTACCGGATGGCCCCTGTCCAACTCCCTTGTCACCCAGTCATAATACTCTATTAGGTTGATATGATAAGACCTCCCTGAGATGAACCTGTATTACCAGCCATCTTGAAGGCCATTACTCTCTAGGAATGCCACCAGCCTCTGCTTCAGCATTGCCTCCATAAGCTTACCCACTATGGATGTGAGACTGACCGTCCGATAATTTTCTGGCTCCTCCCTAGGCCCACTCTTGTGTGTGGGCACCACATGGGCCACCCTCCAGTCCTGGGGCATACACCCCATTTACAGGGAGGTGTTGAACAGATCTGCCAGTGGCTCAGAAGACAGCTCTGCCATCTACCTCAGCAGCCTGGGGTGGATGCCATCGGGACCTGGTGCCTTGTCCACCCTTAATGCCCTCAGCCCTCTAGCACCCTATTACCTGTGATCACTTTGTCCATCACCTCCTCACCCCTTTTTCCCACCCCCCCAAGCCCACGCTGGTAGTGGACCATCCCTCTCCTTAGTGAAAACGGAGCAAAAGTGCTCATTTAGAATTTCCGCTTGCTCCTCCCCCTTTTCCACCCAATCCGCTCCCCGGTTTATCCTCACAATATGTTCATTGCACTTCCTCTTTTCCCTGACATACCTAAAAAAGTCCTTTTACCCTTCCTTTACACCCTATGCTAACCTTAATTCCCTGGAAACCTTAACTTCTTTTACCCTCCTGGCCACCTCCCTTGACCAACTCCCATAAGCCTCCTTATCCTCTACCTTCCCTGTTCTCCTGTACTTCCAGTATGCAGCCCTCTATGCCCTCACCTCCTGCAGTACTTCCTTGTTCAACCAGTATGGTTTCTTGTCTCTGCTCTTCTTATTCTTGGCATGGTGCAGGCTACTGTGGCCTCTGTTAGCCCAGTCTTTATGACTCCCCACTTTTGTTCTGCATCCATCCCCAGCCTTATATCCTGGAGTCTCCCTTACAGTATTGCTCCCATCATCCCAAAGTCCACCCTACTGAAGTCCACCACCTTAGTGCCTGTGCCTCCTGTCTCCCTGCCCAGTGTGAGAATGAGCCACACTGTTTGGTGGTCACTACCCGCTAGTGTGTCCTCCACCCTTACCTCCCTCAATGCCTCCCCATTTGCCAGTATTAGGTCCAGAGTGCTACCAAGCCTTGTAGGCCCACTAATCAATTGCATCAGAAAGGCTGTCCTGGAATGCATCAAGGAGCACCTACTCCCTGATACTGCTAGTGGCTGGGGTGCTCCAATCAACCCCTGGTAGGTTAAAATCCCCCACTATCACCACACTCCCTCTTCTACACACCCTCCTTATCTGCTCTGCCAACTCCCCATCCAGTTCCCTGGATTGGGCTGGTGGTCTGTACACCTCTCCCAGCCTCAGTTTTCTGCCCCTGAAGTCCAGGAGCTGCATCTAAAGTGCCTCTGTCCTCTCTTTTTCTCCCTCGTCCCTTATGCATTTGATCCCTTCCCTCACATAGAGTGCAACCCCCCCATCCCTGCTTTATATCCTGTATCCCCTGGATTGCCAAGTCCCAATCATGGTACACTGTGGCCCAAGTCTCTGTCACTGCAGCAGTGTCCACCTTTCCTTCTGAAAGGAGCACCTGAAGCTCTGCAATTTTGTTCCCCAGGCTTCTTGCATTGAGAGAGACCACCTTCCACCTGTACCCCTCCTTCTCCTCACTCTTCTCTTTGACCTATGTCCCTCCTCCCGGTAGTCTGTACCCTTTCTCCTCATTATTCTTACTGGGTGGTGGTGCCTTCTGTATTACACTCAGACCACTCTGCCCACTCCCTCCCAGGGTTACTATGCCTCTGCCTTTACCTATATCTAGGGGGGTGAGCTCATTAAGCTCACCTGTCCAGACATTTTTACCAACCTCAGTCTTTTAGCCACCACCCCCCGCTAGTTTAAATCTACCTTGTGAGATATACCCCTCTAATCCCACCTTTAATACTCCCTCCCTCCTGCTTAAGTGTGGCCACCAATACAGCGTACAAGTCACTATTCTCCCAGACCCTACCCCAGTTAGTCACTAACCCATCATTTTTGGTGTGGCACCAATCCCTCAGCCACTCATTTAACTCCTCGATCCTACCCTTCCTCCCCATGCTTGCACTTGGTACCAGGAGTACCTCTGAGAATGTCACAGACTCCCTCACCCCCTCACACTGCCTGTCCAACTCCTAGAACCTCCCCCTCACTACATCCACAGTCTCCCTCACCAAATCGTTTGTACCCACATACAACACTAAATGAGGTTTCTTCCTCCCCCTCGTTGCACATTTGAGCAGTGCCTGCCCTGCCTCTCCTGCAGTCAACCCAGGGATATCTTCAATCCAAATATGGCTGTGCCTTTCCCCTTTCCACCCAATCTCTCCTTTCAGTATAGAATCCCCAGGATGAGTACCCCCCTTGTCCTTTACCCCATTCCCGTCTAATGCCCCTTCCATCACCCCAGTATTGGGTCTTCCCTGCCCCTTACCCCCGCCAGGTGCACCCTCTGTGACTTCTGTATCTGCACCCCCTACTTCTGCCTCACCCGTTTTCTCTGCTTTACTCCTCCCATCTGCCTTGAACCCCTTCCCAGCCTGACTACTTCCTACTGGGCTTCCCATGTCTACCTCCACTCTCCTTCCCTGCTGATTTACAACCCCTCTCCTATCCCCGCTGTTGTTGATTTAGAGCCCCCATTCCCTTCAACCCCGACAGTAATGCCCCTCCCATCCTTCCCCCTTCCCATAGCCTTCTCTCCTCCAGTTACCCCCTCACACCTTACTAGCCCCCCTTCTACCCTTTTATCCTCACTATCTCTTCCCCTACCTGATGCCATCCATCTCATGCCCCTCTTGTCCTCCTCCCTTCAGTATGTTCCTGCTCCCCCTCTCTCTCTCCCATAGCAGAGGCTCGAATCTATTTCTAGTCAATACCCCTCCTACATCTCTTCCCCCTATCAGTTCTCCCTCTTACTTGTTCCTCACCATGCCCGCCCTGGTCCCTCCCTCATCTGCTCTCTCCTGGTACTCCTCATGGTCTCTTCCTCCCACATCAGCAGGCCTCCCCCTCGCCTCAGGTACCCCTCGCTTCTTCTCTCTTTTCTTTTTTTTGAAATTCAATATACTTTATTTATTTTATATCTTGAGGTAAGCATGTTACATAAAGGTCATTCAGCAAGGCATATAGTATGACAGGTTACAATTGGCCTTGGGGTTACATCGGCCCAACATAATAAAAGGGAAAATAAAACTTACTTAACTATATTAACAGCAATTAACTACCTAACTAACTACCTTTGTTCCCCCCCACTCTCACCCACTCAGTTTACTATGTCTACATCTTATATTGAACCATAGGAGTCTGAATGTCTGTTTTCTCTTAAGTCAATACATTTCTCACATGGCACCTAGTGTTAGCGTATGAAACTTGCTCCATTTTTTATTAAAACTGTTAGGACAATGTCTAAGGCATGCAATCATTTTTTTAGAGTCTCAAGTTGAATAGTAGTTCATTAAGCCATTCCGAGTAAGGAATAAGTTGGGAATCTTTCCAGTGTTTTAATATCAATTTTTTAACTGAGTAGGAAATTAAAGATATAGCATATCTTCTCTCTGGTACTAAAATTTGGTAATAATCTCCTAGGATACAAATTTCAGGCTCAAAACATTGGTCCAGGTCCAAGAGGGGGTCTAGTTTAGCTTTAATCTTTTGCCATAAAGGTTTATTTGAGGGACATTCCCATAGAATATGAAGGAGAGATCCCACCCCAATACCACATCTGTTGCACACAGGGTCCTGCAGTTTATTTATTGCAGTTAATTTTTCTGGAGTAGAATATATATTGTTTAATATGTAGAACTGAATGAGCTTTAGTTTATCATTTGAAGTATAAGTGTATACTGCTTGCCAGAGTTTGTGCCAATTGAACTGTTTGTCTGGAAATTGGTTTGCCCAATAAGTAGAATTTCCTTGAATTTCTGGAAACATAACTGGATGTAGTTCAGCTGTAACTTTGGAAACTGCATGGGGACTCCATGCCAACAGACGTAGTGTATTAATATAATCAAACTTGTCTGTATCCCAAGTATTTTGTCCCAGTTTGGTAATTAAAAGCTGTCTAATTTGGTTATTTTGGAAGATTTGGTCAGGAGGAAGATATAGGGAGGCAAGTAACACTGATATGGGTTTAATTTTGCCATTATTTAGAAGAGCTGAGATTTTAACTTCTGTCTCAATCATTTTGTCTTTGGCTTTTAAATAATGGTCGTCTATTGTAAAATGTGGATTTAAAAATAGAGGTTGGGATATATCTTCTATGTTTTTGTATTTAAGGGCTCTACACAGTTGAGAATGAACTTTTTAATGCCATATTTATCAGCTTGTTAGATCAAATTGATCTGCTTAGTTTGGGAGTAATATATAATAGGCTTATTGGGGTAATACCACTTTGTTGAATTAACTGACGTTCAGTTTGTAACCATATTGGCACATATTGAGGATCCTCCATTGTAGAAGTAAAAGAAAACCAACAGAAATATTTAACTATGTGGCTGGCTAGGTAATGAAAGAAACTAGGGAGTTTAAGGCCCCCATTCTGTTTAGCTGCACATAGTATAATATAAGCTCTTTTTGTCGGCTTTGCTTTCCAGAGAAATGCAGAATTAATTTGTTGCAATTTATGGAACCGGTATAGTGGCAGAAAAAAGTTAAGCATATTCAATGGGTAAAATAATCTGGGAAGAATATTAATTGTAGTTACATTAACTCTCCCCTGTAGGGAAAGATAAATAGGGCCCATCTCTCTAAGTCTTGTTTTATCACAGTCAGCTGGGAATCTAAATTTAACTTTTTAATCTGGGATAGATTTGGCAGTATTGTGAGTCCTAAGTATTTAATTTGAGTTACCCACTTTAATGGAAGGTCCGCTAGTTGTGACTGGTAAGTATTGGAATTTAGTGGCATTACTGTGGATTTCTCTATATTCAATTTATAATTAGATAGAGTTCTGAATGAATCCACTATTCCCAGTATTGCTGGAAGGGAGGTCTCTGGATTTCTATATGTAACAGAATATCATCTGCAGATACCAATAAGTGCAAATCCCAATCCCCTATTTGTACTCCTTTTAATAACGGTGAATGTTGTAATTGACATAGAAGTGACTCTAAATATAGATTAAAGAGTAGAGGTGAAAGGGGCATCCTTGGCGCATACCAGAGTATAAGGGGAATGTTTCTGAAAAAATGCCATTATAATAAACTTTGGTTGTTGGACAAGAATAAAGAGTTTAGATCTATTGGATAAATGTAGATGGCAGGTCATTTTTTTAAAAAACTTCAAACAGGAAGATTCTGCTCACTCTGTCAAATATCTTCTCTGCATCTAAAAATATCAAAGCCATTGGATGGGACACCTATCTGTATGCAGAGGACACATGGAACAGCTTCCTAATATGGTCAGCTGAAGAATGGCCTGCTACAAATCCTACTTGTTCTGGACTAAGTAGCGGAATCCAAACTTTGGCCAATCTATTAGCTAGAATTGTAGCAAAGATTTTAATATCATAATTCATTGGGGAGATTGGATGATAGGTAGTAACTAACAATGGAGACTTATTTGGCTTGGGAAGTACTATTATGAGGGCTTCTAGTAGGGAAGGGTCTGAACATCCAGAGCTGCCTACATAGTTAAATAAGTCAAGTAGGATAGGTGAAAGTTGTTCTTTAAATACTTTATAAAAACAGGAGGGAAAACGATCTGGGCCAGGAGCTTTATCATCTGGCAATAAATCTATGGCATCCATTACCTCTTGAAGAGTTATGTTTTTGTCGAGGATATCCACTTGCAGTTGTGATAAAGATGGAAGTGGAAGTTTGTTAAGATACTCATGGATTTCTGCCAAATGAGGGACAGGGTTTTGAGGGAAAATAAGTATTTATAATAGTTCACAAACTCTTGAGCTATTAAATTTGGAGTGGTAAGGAGGGAGTTCTCCTTAAGGGAGTTCAGTGCTACTACAGTCCTAGATTCCTCTTGTTTCCTTAATCAAAGGGCAAGCAAGTGGCCTGCTCTGTCTCCTTGTTCTACATATTTGGCATGAGTTTTAAACAGTGCATATTGGGCCTGTTCCTATAACAAATCTGAGTATTGGTTTCTTAATTTTGTTATTTTTTCTAGAAGATCCTCCAATTGTCTAGATAGCTGTTGATTTTCTAGCCACTCTATTTGAGACAGAAGGGAGGCAGAATGTGCCTCTCTCTTTTTTTCAGATAGTAGATAACCTGATGCATTCTCCTCTAATGACACATTTTAGAGCACACCACAGTCTGTCAATATATGGTATAGTACCATGATTACAGAAGAGGAATTGCTCAATTGTGTCCTTAAGGGAGATTATTGTTTGGTTTTCTTGAAGTAACTGTGTGTTCAGTTTCCAGACGGTACTTTTTGTATTTTGAGTAGGGAAAGTGGTTTCCAACCAGACAGGAGAGTAATCAGATAAGGTCTTCTGGACCATATCACTTCCCACTAGACCCTCTAGAATTTTGTTATTGACTAAGAAGTAGTCAATGCAGGATAGGGTACTGTGTACTGGGGAATGAAAAGTGTATCCTGTTACCTTAGGATTTAGTAGTCTCCATGGATCATTTAGGTTATGCGACACCATGAATTCCCTCGCAGCTCTCTGTGCTGGTGAAAGGTTAGGGTTTCTATGAGAGGATTTATCTGATTCTGGGGAATAAACCAAATTCTAGTCTCCTGCTAGTATTATGGGTAATCAAGGGAGACAACTCAGAGCGTGTGAGAGAGTTACAAAAAATTCTGGTGAGTCAATGTTAGGTCCATATATGGAACCTATTATCACTTAAATGTGGTTTAAAACCCCCTGTTAAAAATATAAACCTTCCTTGTTTGTCAGTATGGCTTTGTTGCATTCTAAACTGTGTATTCCTATTATAAAAATAGCTACCCCTCTCTGTGCAGTAGCACTGCCTACTGCAAAGACTTGGCCTATTTGTTTCCTCCTAAAGAGATTTCCTTCCTGCTCCAAAAGATGTGTTTCCTGTAATAGAACTATATTACAGTGCAGAGACTCGAGGTGCTTGAGAATTTGTACCTTTTAACGTGATTGCGAGCACCTTTAATATTCCAAGAAATAAATCTTACCGCCATTTGTATCTACCCTACCGCCAGAAGTAAAGGAGGGTTACCACATGCAGGAAGAATGGTTTATACTTCGTGAAACAAAGTAATTGTAACCACTTTATGTATATGTTGGTTTCAATGGTAGTTACAAAATGTCCTTCACACTTTGAGTAGTACAGGAGATGCATATCTAGACTCCTTAAAGACAGTATTTCTCATTCAATAAACTGGTAAAAAGTCCCCAACACAGAACATTACTAATGCAATAGCATTTTCTATACACCCCAGTCCTATCATCTGCCCTCCCTATATTTGTTCAGTTGCAATCCTTATCAGCCACCAGTCACTTGCCTGCACTCACCCCCACCCCTCGTTATAGAGATGCCCCTTCTTGCAACATTTAACCTAATTTCTACTTCAGGAAATCAAAATAAGGAAATGCTAAAGTAACTTCAAAGATTATCTAACTAATGAAGAAACTAATCTTGTTTCAAATCAATTAGTTTGGGATATTCGTCAAAAGAGGAAAACAGAAAAAGTTTTAAACAAGGAATTATTCCAAAAGTTAGTGTGTTTAGCCTTAATAATATGAAGCATCTCTAATAGTGATTCTAGGCATTCAAAGCAGGTTATAGTAGGTTGAAAAGATCTCTACAGTCCGTGATGCAACATGTAAACCTCCCATAGAGAGCAAGTTATCTGTCCATTTAAACTGCAACGTTTCAGTACTTATGGTGTTCTTTTAATCATTTAAAAAGTTCCACGTATAGTTTTTTCAGTTCGGTAGTTGCTTTACTTACTGAGTCAAAAGGGATCCACAGACCATCGTTTTTAAGTTGCAGGGTTGATGGATACTTGATGGATACTGCATTCGAAAATGTATTCCAGCAGCTACAAGTTTTGTAACTATCGGGTGCATTTCTGTGCATTTCTGCCTCACCGATAGTGGTAAATCTTGCGCAATTCAGATCTTTTTGTTATTCCAGGAGACTTCTTTGGAATCTTATTTTATCTAGAATGACTTGCTTATCCAGATCGTTCAACATCTTGAAAATTAGGGGCCGAGGAGGAGGAGAGCTTGTTGGTGGTGTGGGTCGTAAGGTCCTGTGTGCCCTTTTTATTATGTAAGTTGGGCCATTAGAAGAGGTCCCAGCCACTTTGGTGCACAATTTCTGAACAAATGCAATGGCATTGTTGCCTTCTTCCCCTTCAGGTAGTCCAACGGTTACTAGATTGTTTCGGCGTGACCTTCCCTCCAGGTCTTCTAGCTTATCTCCTGTTTTTCTAAGATGCTGTCTCAGCGATGTCATTTCTGGATCCAGCTGGGCCCTCCAGTCATCCAAGGAGGAAATTCTGTCCTCTTTATCCCCCTGTACATATTGAAAGTTGAGCCATCAAACTTTTAAGTGCACTTAGCTCTCCCACTACTGTTTGAAGGGACTCCTGCATTGATGCCAAGTCCTCAAAAAATGGTGCCTCCATTAGTAACGCTGAGTTCTGCGCTTCTCCAGAGCCACCCACTTTTGATCGTTTCGCCGGCATTTCTTTTTCTGGTGATGGCGGGGGTGCTTGTTTCGGCAGTTCAGCTTTCATTTTCCTTGTATTAACTTACTCTGCTCTATTATCGGTTCTCGAGTCATATTTTTATCAATTGCGAGTTCTGATTACCTGGACAGCAAGTTTTTCCCCTATTTGGAAAAATTAGGCAGAAAAAAAAGAGGTTTTGTGATGAGGGGCTAGCGGAGCAGTGAGAGACACGTCTAACTGGTAGCCATCACAACCGGAAGTATCCTTCTCCTCTCTTTTCTGCTAGTCCCTCTGATGCTGGGGTCAGTTTCAGTCCCTAGTTCTTCCCAACCCCCCCTTGCCATCCCCTCTTTCTCTCCCCAGCCAGGATGCCTACCATACTCATCTGCCCTGCCACTTAGACTCCTCCCTAACCTTCACAGTTCCTCCCTCAAACTAGCCAGTAATCTACAGACCATACACCCCCCTATCCTCCAAGCACAGTCCAGGATCATGGTGGACCCACACTCTGTACACTCCAGCACCCTTCCAAAGATGCCTGCCTTATTGACACATGGCACCTGTCCCATTTTGGCCCTATCTTATGTTACAGGATCTTACTCCCAATTTCTATACCCTACTACAACTATTAGGGCCATATTTACTCAAATTCTTGTTCCCCCCGTGCTAGTGCCCCTACTGCCCCTTGTCGACCAGGTTAATTCAGTCTCAAATCTCATCCATTAGATACTGTATTACTGTAGCAATCCTAAAGCCTCCTTGTACATTTTCACCCCTCAGCTACCATACTTTTTGTTCTCAGCCCTCATAGTTTTTCTTAGCCTAGTCTGAAATCATATTGCACTTCAAGTATTACTCAGCTCAGTTAAAGAAATAAACAGAACAACTAAATCTGTATTATTACAGCAATAATAAAAGTGTCCAATCATCACTTTGTCTCCACCCCAGGGACCCTGCTATAATATAGGACCTCAAAGGACCCTGGGCGGTTGGGTGGGCAACTCCAAAGTGCCGACAGACCTCTGTTGAGCTCGCTTACTCCCCCCTTTCACTCACTCATTCTGTTTCTCCAAGCACTGCAGGCTGCCCTTTTGTACTGGGCTCCTGCATGCATTGGTGACTTTTTCTGCCCACAAAGGAATCCGCAGCAGTCCCAACAGAGCTCCACTGAGCTTGCTCACTCCCCCTTCTCTCTCACTCGCTCATTCTGTTTCTTCTGGAGCTGCAGGCTGCCCTTTTGTAATGGACACTTGCCTGCATTGGCACCTTTTTCTGCCCAAAAAGAAATCCATAGCAGTACTGACAGAGCTCCGTTGTGCTCGCTCACTCCCCCTCTCTCACTCGCTTGTTCTTAATTTGTCCCAAACACTGATTTCCCACCGTGACCACACTATTCTGTGCTGGAAGTGTGAAAACTCATTTTGGCCAGTATGCAAAAAATGACAGCTGTACTGTTCATAAGGAGGTATGAAAAAATGCCAGTGTTGAAAATCTGGTGTGAAAATATCGCAAATTTGCGAAGTTGAAAGGGTGCGTGGAAACTGCACAACGCACGCTTGTAACAGTCATTTTATGGACTTTCATGACTACATTTTCAACATAGGCATTTTAGGACCTCTGCTCATGAACAGTATCACTGTCATTTTTTTGATCTGTCCCGAAAACTGATTTCCCACAGCGACCGCGCTATTCTGTCCCAGAAGTGCAAAAACACATTTCGGCCAGGATGTGTAAAATGATAGCTGTACTGTTTATAAGGAGGTGGGGAAAAATGCCAATGTTGAAAATCTGGAGTGAAAATATTACAAATTCATGAAGTTAGCGTGCATGGAAACTGCGCAATGTATGCTCGTTAAACAGTAATTTTTTGGGATTTTTTCACCAAATTTGCAACATAGGCTTTTTGAGAGCTTACCTCATGAACAGTGGCAATATTGTTTCATTAATCGGTCCCAAAAGGTGTTCCATTCAGTGACTGTGAAATCACCTTTCAGGACTGAATAATGCCATGACAGTGACTGAATTCATGAGGAGGGGTCCCAATAACCCCATGTTGAAATTTTGGTGCCAAAATTCCCCAAAATGCCAGAGGTATGCACCAAAGTTGAAAAAACCCTATTTATGCCATTATATGGCTTACCGGCATTTCTTCAGTTTGCAGTCGACTTTGAAGAGTGCAGACGTGTTCACGGTCCTCCGAAGATTGTTGCGCCAAGCTCTGGAGGTAAGTATGGGATGAGGGGGTATGAGGAGGTGGGGTACACAAAGGGTGGGCGTGGATTGCAGGAGGGGCACTGGGCACGTCGAGGGACCATTTTCTCATTTCACATGTAAAAAAAAAATACCAAACAAAAGACAACGTGGGTCAGTTTTCTTCTTTCACAGGTGTGTTTGATACACTGGGGAGGGCTCCCAGTGTGCCACCTGCATTTGTGGAGAGGGGGACCAAAGACAATGGGGATTGGGCCCCCTGTTAGCACAGAAATAGGTGGGGAGGCACATGATGCCAAGGGGGATTGGGCACCCCATTGGCACACAACACAAATTGGGGGTGGGAACATTATGCTGATGGGGAGTGGGCTCCCCCATTGGCAAATGGAACTGGGAAGGGGGGACTGAAGCTGACAGGGATTGGGCCCCCCGTCAGCAAAGAAAGACTGTTTAGGGTGGGCTCATGATGCCCGAGGGGACAGGGCACCCTGTCAGCACACAACAGAAGTGGGGGTGGGACATTATGCCGATGAGGGAGTGGGCTCCCCAATCGTCAAATGGAACTGGGAAGGGGGACTGAAGCTGACAGGGATTAGGACCCCTGTCAGCAAAGAAAGACTTTTTACAGTGGGTGCATGATGCTGAGGGGGACTGGGCACCCTGTCGGCATACAACAGAAATTGGGGAGGTGGGGACATTATGCCAATGAGGAGTGGGCTCCCCGTCAGCAAATGAAGTGGGTCTGCGGCATGCTGACAGGGGGATTGGGCACCCACTTCGGCTTTCATGAGGCTCTGAGGTGACCCCATAGAGCTGCCATGTTCCTGGTAATGTTACAGCAGGCAAGGTACTGCCCTGCAATGATGGGTCACCCCCTCATTGCAGCGGAATTGCCGACACTGCAATGACGAGGTGGCCCCTCATTGCAGCGGCCAAATAATTTCAAGTTGGCTGCACTTCAGCAGAAACAGTGTCATCAGGACACTGGGACTACATTGGGTGCACACCACAAAGCCCACAAATGCGATACTGGCACTGGCCACCACACTGCCACACCTCCACAACCCGCTTCTGTCCTAAGCAGCTGCGTAATGTTTCTTGCGCATGCGCACAAGCAAACATAAAAATAGCTATGTCTGTTTTTCAGTGATCACCGCTCACAAGTTTCAAAAGGGGAATTAAATAGAAAGCAAAAATAATGAAGTGGTATGTGCCTAGCAGTGGGAAAAAAGAGATTTGATGCTGTTTGGGTGTGTGGAGTACAGCTTTGAACACTGCTTTGTGTTCACATCATGCTGCCGTTAGCAAGGGGGCAACATGGCTGCCAGTTTTTTTTTCGTTTTTTTTTTTTTACAATGTATCAGGCTCAGCTGCATAAGGATATGTGAAGAGGCTACTACTAGGCTGATCAAGCTGTGGGCAACATCACCACATGATCATATGACTAGTCTTAGCCAATCAGGTTGCTGGATTTCATCTTGCCATTTTATAAGTGGATCTCCGGTTGACTAATTAACCATGTTTTTTTTTTTGCTTTGATATCACGTACCTAGCTCTTGCCCTCACAGCCCCATGACCATTACTCCCGGTATCTGTCCCACAGTGACTGTGCACGCTCTCCTCTCTGAAGCAGGGGGTTCCCAGGTAGACTCATTATATGCAAAATAGGTAAAGAATGGGCTAATCTATTTATGAAGTTATGTCATGGTGGAGTTATTGTGTTGAACCCATTATTGACTACACATTTTAAGGGGACTCAGCAACTGACTCACTATAAGACGGGCCCGTATGCTCAAAACTGAGGTTGAAATCATATTTTATTTATGCTTTCAGAATCAGCCATTAAAAGTCTTCAACATTTTACTAAACATAGCTTCTTCAAGGCTAATGGTCTTACTGTACATTAAAGAAGTACTAATAATATTTAGCATTCAGTTATATAGGTTCTTCAAATATGTGTTTGGTAAATAAATGAAATTACATCCATTATCAATTCCTATCTCCTACAACTCAATCCTTCAGATTTTGTTCAGTCTTTAAGCATTGTTCAATACTCCAACCGGCCATCAATATGCTTGAAAAATAAAAATCCAAGTTGCTTACTGTGATTATTAATTATGTCATTGGACAGCACCAAAGTGCTTTCAAGCTTACTGCACTCTTTTTTTCCCACTGTGTGTTTCTGTCATAGCCACTTCTACTGGCCCCAATCTGGACCAGTCACCCTGGCCCCATGACCGTACATTAATGGGACCTACCCGGCTGTGCTGATATCCAGCCGCAGGACATGTTTGGAGGTGCCCAGTCATCTTCTAAACAATAATAACTGAGAAGTCGGTCATATCTGAGGAATTATGACCAGTTGGGGGGATGGGTGGCCGGAGGCATTGCCGAGGGCCACCTCCTTCCAGCAGGTCATTAATCCAAGGAAATGACCAGCTTCGAGGTTGTTATTGCAATAGAAGTCTAATCGCAATAACAATTTTCTTATTTTCCATTTATTTTTAATGTAAGGATTTAGGCAGAGCGGCACGAGCAATGTGTACCGCGTAGCGTCAGTTGGCAGCTGGATCGGTCATTTCCAAGATATTAATGACCGATCCAGTAGCCAATCAGGAGCCTCACTAGGCACATGAATAATTAAACTTATAATGCAAGGCCTACCCTGGACTGGCCCATTACCTCGCTGCAGTCAGAGTTGTTTTTCTCCATTTTCTCCTACTGGGACCCAAAAGCATACAATGATGTGAAATGCATGCTCTTCCTCCATGGTGATGCCCCTGACATCTGGGAATGGAGACACTCTACTTTGCTGTCCAACATCACTCCCACCTAGATTCCAGTAGATGGTTGTCGAACCATGGGGCATGCAGTCCCACCTCTCTGAAGGAGGAAAGCCATCCCATGAACTTAATCCTGCCTCCCCCAGCCAGTCCCTACACAACCCTGGTCAGTTTTTGAACCTGGATTGCCAATTTGGCAGGCAGTGAGGTAGCCAGTGCCTCAGCCGACCACGCCACTGGGCCAGCTGAGCTAACTGCACTCTTAACCAGATGAAATACGTGCAGTTTTTGGTGCAAAACTTTATTGGTGCACATCATATCAGTATGAAACTTAAAAATGGTGAGCAAAGCCTGGAAACTTTGCTTTACAAATTACTTGGTAAAGTTTCCTGACCTTACGAAGTGCAAATGCCTACTTTGTGCAGTTCTTTGTGTAACGAAATACCAACTTTGCTGAGTGAAGTAGCACTTCTCTCGTGAAGTACAGTGCTAGGTGAAGTGGCCATTAAAATTGAAAAAACACCTACCTCCACCCTTTGAGTTAATATACTAACATACTAAATTGCTAGCAGATTAGGCCCAGTGGTCTATTGAGTCTGCTTGAGTAATAGCCTACAGTCCACTCACTGTGACTGCCCCTCCCTCTTTGTGACTCTCTCTGGACCCATTACCTTCCCAGCTCCCCCTAACCCAGACAACATCCCTGTGTCTGTCCCATTCTCTCTTGAACCCACCCACTGTCTCCATCCTCACCAACTCTGATGGCAATGAGTTCCATGGCACCACCACCACCGTCTCAGTGAAATAGTGATGCCTCATCTCTCTGTTTAACCTCTCCCCCCCAAGTTGCAGGCTACGCCCCCTTGTGGCTCCGTGCTTTTCTCAACTGGAGCAGTCCATCTGAGCTGGCCCGGTTAATCCCTTTCAAATATTTAAAGACCTCTATCATATTCCCCTTATCCCTCCTCTCCTCCTGGGAGTACATGTTAAAATCCCTTAGTCTGATGTTATCCCTCTGGATATGCACCCTAGCATCCTATTTGCCTTCACAGCTGCCCTCCTACACTGCTTGGAATTATTCATTTTGCCATGTATTGCCACCCTGAGATCCTTTTCCTCCCTGGAGAACGCCAGCTTTACCCCTCCAAGACTGTAGTCATATCTAGGGTTCCTGGCCCCCACGTGGAGTACACTGCACTTCCTGGCATTGAAACCCAGCTGCCAAGTGTGCACCCACCTTTCAAGTGTCTCCAAGACACACTGCACAGGGTGGAGGAAGAGGAGGAGAAGGAAGAAGTGAGGAGATCCAAGATGGCATGGTGAGCGTTCTACTTGCTGGCCACGGAGCTACTTTTGCCCTTGTTTACCTGTAACTTGCAGGTTATGTGCACTAACGAGACCTCCCCTTGTTTTTTCATAACTTAAACTCACTTCGAAATTGTTAGTCTGCAGTTCTTGGCTGTTTATCCGGTGGAGTATGTCCCCGCAGAATCGGAGAAAACCCGGTTCACAAAATACCACTCGACAGCCTCAGGAGCTGTGAACACAATGGGAGCCATGGAAAAAAGGAAAAACCTCCTCCTCGACTAGCACTGTGACTCCTGAACCCATTGAAGCACATCAAAATATGGACTTAACCTTAAGGCGAACTCGTTTACAGCAACAGAAACTGAACTCTTTCTTACTGTCCTCTATGCTATTCTCTGGTAAATTACTCTTTCCAATTCAAGATCCCTCCTGCTTCATGCCCGCTCGCTATAGCCAGAACACAATATTGAACCTGAAGAGCTACATTCCACCATAGTAGATGAAGAGGAAGAAAATCCTCCCTGCTCCAATAACATAACCGCCGAGATGAGCTCTACAATTACCGAGGTCAGTTCCAATACAAACTCTTGTTTAAACACTGTCATTGTTATTGCTATTGCCAAAACACAAACTTTAGAGATTGTTCATCCCTCTGCTGTGCATAGCAATATTGAAAGCAGCAGGAATGTGGGATCATTAGAAGCTGACAATGCACTGGCTAATATGCAAGCAATAATACCCAACAGGGTGGGCGGTATTGGGCAATGCCCTGGAAGGTCTGGTATTGCCAGTACCGTCCACCCTGGAGGGTATTATTGTGCTTAGAAAATGGGCAACTATATTATAGATATTTGAAAAAAAAATAATTTCATGTTAACAGTTTAAAAGTCTTAAATGTTTTATTCATTTTTGTAAAAAAATAGTTCCTCCACCTGCATTACAAAGCTCTTGGTCCCACTTGGAGCATCTGAATGTTTGGAGTTGGTTGTCATGGTTACCCCTGACACCACCGCCCACACACACCCCTTGTAATTGGAAAAATGTTTTGCTTTTTTATTTAGTCAGTAATAAACTGGGGTGCTCAATAGAATCCTATTTTTGAAACTTCAGCAATGGATCCAAGGAGTGGTGGCAAAAACTTTAGGAGCCGAGCGGGATAGTCTTTCCCGCCTGCATTTGTTTTTTTTTTTGTTCTTGCAGCACAGTCCAATGAGCAACTTATCTCTGTTTGGTGTACACAATAGGGATCAGGCCGAGAAGCGGTGGCAGCTGTTTCAGGAGCCAAGCGGGATACTCTTTCATTCCTGGCATTTGCTTTTTTCTTGCCCACACTCTGATGAGCAGCTTCTCTCTGTTGCACATTGTGACCACAAAGCAGGAAGTTTTGGTTTACTCCTGAAGGAGGTAGCAGAGATTGGGGTGACTAGTTTAATTTTAGCTCCTAAAAATAATGACCGAGTGCTGTCTGAGGAAAGGGCTGGGGACTACCCATGATACAAAACCATGGAGAACCTTTCCCTGACGACACTCGCCCAGTCATTAAACCACAGTACTCGCATGACACCAGCATTTATGTGTCATCGAGAGTGTACAGACTGAAGTGGTAGCAGGGTACTAAATTTTTTATAAATAAAGAAACAAACTGAACAGAATACTGGTTGGCATTTAGCAGGGCGTGGTATCTCCCGCAGAAGGAGATGCACTGCATGTTTGTGACAGTGGGCGACAGGGGAAGGGAGCAGGGCACAGTGAGCTGACATCAGGATTTCTTCTCATCACAGCAGATGGCAGGATGTCTTTTTATTTGTGACAACAGTTATGAAATTTTTTTTTTTATTTACAACTGTAAATGGGTTGTGAAAATGTGGGAATGAAGAGGGGATTATCGTGGTCTGCCATTACTGTGGTTGGGGGTGGGGTGGGTTTTTTTGCAGCTTTTGCTGGCTCAGAGTCACACTACCGAGTATCAGGGCAGTACCTGGCATGGGACAAGGGGATATTAAAAAGAAAGGGGGGGATCTGTAAATTTGTAGTTAATTTGCCTTTGGTTGGGACAGGCAGGTGTCACTGAAGTAGTGAGTATTGGGTGACCAGTATCTCTCGCTAAGTGTGAGAAAAAAATGGCAGCAATTTCATTTTCAAATTACATGGTTTCAGCCAATTAAGAAGCAGGGTGGGAACTATGATATTTCAGTGGGTGAAGGGGCACTGTAGGCTGGTACTTTTTATTTCCTGGGCATCTATTGAAAGTTAATGCACCCCCCTGGCAAGGGTACTAGTCAATCAGATGCCAGGAAATAAAAAGACCATTTTCTAATGTTGAGTCCAAAATAGCACAAGGGATGATATGCATGTACCCAAAGCCTTTAAAAATGTTCAAATTGAAATTCAGAATGAGATACAGAATGGCTTTACCACAATAAATTCCGCATTATCAGATATGACCACGGTGTTCAATGAGGTCAGTCAAAAAATGGATGCTTTAGCAATTAGAACTGGTGAAGCTGAAACCCACATTAGTCAGTTGGAGGACAAGGTAAATCCACTTGCTAGAAGGCAAGCTGAGCACAGTACAATTCTTTCAGAGCTACATCTCAAAATTGCAGACCTTGAAGATAGATCCTGTAGAGCCAATATTAAAATCACAGGATTACCTGAAGGCTGCGAGGGGAAGGGGGATCCTTTACAATACTTTGAAAAATTTTTGGCATTGGCACTTAACTGCAAATACTTGGATGAGAAAGTTATATTGGATCAAGTGCACAGGGCTGGGCGAGACCCCCGCCAATTGGGCAATCATGATAACAGTAAGAAATATGTTAGACCTGTTTTCGTGAGGTCCCACTACCTTTGAGATCGAGAGTTAATTCTCAGGACTGCTAGACTGAATAAGGGTTTGCAAGTTGGAAACCTTAACATCTCAGCCTACACAGACTTCTCTTTTACTACAATGCAAAATCCCAAGGCTATTGATTGGGCAAGAGAACTATTACGGGCTAAGAACATTCATTATTCAATTTTACCTCCTACCTATCTCAGATTTATATTGCACGGTAAAATGATGACTTTTACAGACCCTAAAAAAGCTGAACTTTTTCTTCAAACTTCCCAAGCAGCCAACGATTGTTCACCTTCTACTTCAGAAACTTAACATGTTAAGACTTTGCTTTGGCATCTGTTTCATGGATACAATTTTTTCTGATGGTTTTCGGGAATTATTATTTCATTCCATTTAATTTTTTATCTCCTGCTCATAATTAAAAATGTGATTTTCTATATATGCAGGGTGGGGTGCCCTGATGGCCGTCTGTCTGAAGCATTTAATGTCTATCTGGATTTCATGCTAGGGGGGCGCTGTGCTGGATGGTTTTGCTGGCTTTTGTATCCCATATGTTTGTCCTGTAATGTTGCCAGGCCTGCTGGCACCTCTTTTTCTCTTTTTTGTATTTTCTCTACCGAGACCTTTTTCTAGTAGATCGTTAAGCTGAATATACCAATCTATTTCATCATCACTTAGATTGGTGGGCCCTTCAATGCCTAGCAATATCAATATTTGCAACCTTTCTTTATATTGACATCTTCCCTAGGCCCTTGTTACTTTATTCTTTCTAGTTGTTTAAATAGCTGAATTTATATTCAAATTACAGCTTATAATATGTTTCTATTATGACTAGAGGATATAGTGCCATGTAGCTCCTTTGGCACATTTAGCTATATTCAATTTTTTTGTAATGTATGGATAATGACAATAATAGCCCAAAAATGCATACAAAAAATTCCTTGTAATATATTAGTTAGTCCCGTAATAGTATACTTCCGGTCCTCGTAATACTATACTTCCAGCCCAATAATGCTATACTTCCAGTCCTCGTAATGGTATCGTTGGGATTACTGATGCGACTACTGTGTGAACCATGTTTTTTTTTTTTTGGTGAGAGAAAGAAGTGGAATGGGACTGGGAGTGGGAGCAGGAGTGGCAGGGGGCAGTGTGTGAGCGAGCAGTGAGGAACAACACTCGGGAGTCTTACTAACTCTGCAGACCGCACCATCGTACAGCAGGCACAAGTAAGAACTTAATTCCTCGCATCCGTATATTACAAAAAATAACAAATAGGTTCTGGTGTTTCAAGGCAGAAATTCCATCTTGAGGTTCTAGGGACACAAGAAATCTCAACAGCTTCACTCTCAAGGTTTCTTGTGTCCCCAGAACCCCTCGATGGAATTACTGCCTTGTAATACACCACAACTTATCTATTATTCTATTTGTTTTATTTCTTTCATATAGTATTATAGCTTGGATGGTTAAAAAGCCCAGCCGCATTTTGCTGTTCACTTCTGCGCTGCTTTTGATTAAAACTTTTCTACTATTAAAATTTAAATATGCCTCATTAGCTTAATATTGCCAGCTGGAATGTGAGGGGAATGTAAGACTGAGTCAAGGCTAGGACGAGTTTTTAATTTGCTTAATAGGAAGGGGGTTAACTATGCACTACTTCAAGAGACACATCTATCCTCAGAGGAATTTTCCTTTCACTCTAGAAAATGGGGGCCAGGTATTAATGCCCCCTTCAGAAATAATGCCCGTGGTGTATCTATTTTTTCTAAAAAAAAAAAAAAATCTTAGTGCCAAAATAACTAAACACATTATCGATATCGAGGGCAGATACATTATTTTACATATATCACTATCTGGTCAGTCCTATACAATTGGGAATCTATATGGACCAAATGAAAACTCCCCATCCTTTTTTGATACATTTTTTCTTGAACTTTATAATTTCCCTGCCCCATATATTATTGGTGGTGATTTCAACATGGTGCTTAACCAAGTTATTGACAGATTAACTATATCTCCAGAGAGGGTTTCCTCCACTGCTAAATCCACTCTTCAATATATGAAGGATCTTAATTTAATAGAAATTTGGCAACATAAAAATATTGTTACACATTTATTTTCTTTCTTTTCTCCCATACACAATTTCTATTCTAGACTAGATTATTTCTTGATTTCTAAATCTTGTATGTATCAGATATTGAATGTCAACTATGGCCCTATAATTATCAGACCATGCTCCAATTCTTTTGCATTTATAGTATAAAGATAAAAAAAAGGCATAATCAGTTCCAATTTGATCCATTACTTATTAAAGACCCAAACTTTAACACATAAACAGAAACTGATACATTTTTTTTCAATAATAAATTAGAAGAGATTAATATGGGGACTATTTGGGAATCATTTAAAGCTTTTTTGAGGGGCAATATTACTTATACCACAAATCGGAAGAAAAACAAGCATTTGTCAATGCCGAATGTTGTCGCACTGGCATTGCCATTGGCAGTGGCAGAGGTAGCGGCGCATAATAGGAATGGCAGTGAAGTATTGAAGTGGCGCCAACCCCAACCCCACCTTGTAGAGAGCGACAGGCAGTGGGGTGTGCCTTTGGGTCATCAGCTACAATGCTCATGCCAGTGTACCTCACCCTACCCTGTAGACAGTGACGAGTGCCATGGTGTGCTTTGGGGTCTTTGGGCATCATACTTACCCCATTCCATAAGGAAATATGCTGACATGGTGCAGTATAGGAGCGTGGGGCGAAGTTGGTGGCCGAACAGTGCAAGACACACCATGATGCCTGTCAGTGGCTGCAGGGTGGGCATGGGGGGGGTGGAATGGTGTAAGCATTACATCTGATGATCCCAAGTCACAGCCCTGATGTCTATCAGTCTGTTCTGGGTGGGGTGCTACAGTTGGAAACCCTAACACTGTAGGCGTGTGGTGGTAGTTTCACTCTACATGTCCAACATGGACTGCTTGTCAGGCCACCTCATGAAAAGCAGCATAATCACTTTGTTAGTTGAAAGGTGGTTTTGCACAGCACCTGTGGCATTTAGTGACAGTGGGATGAATACACAGTTTAGGGCAGGATGTGGAGAATGACAACTGCATTGTTCATGAGGAGGCGAAACAAATGGCAACATTGAAAATCTGGAGTGGCAATATGAAATATTGGTGAAGCAATGAACATGCATACAAACTGTGCAGCAGACGTCTGCAACCCAATTATTTGTGGGAGTTTTTTTGGCACATTTTCAACATAGGTATTTTGGGACCTCCCCTCATGAACAGTGGTGCTGTGATTTTGCTAATGTGTCCCAAAAGGTGATTTCCCACAGCGAGCAAGCCATTGTGCACCACAGTTGTGGGAACGGGTTTTGGGCAGGCTGTGAAAAATGGCAGATGTACTGTTGATAAGGAGGTGTGCACAAATGCCAGTGGTGAAAATGTGGCATGAAAATACTGCAAATGTACGAAGTTACAAGGCTGCGTGGAAAATGCGCAACACACGCTTGCAGCATAGTCATTTTATGGACGTTCGTCACCAAATTTTCAACATAAGCATTTTAGGACCTCTGCTCATGAACAGTGACATCATCATTTCCTCAAACTGCCCGGAAAACTGATTTCGCGCAGCAACCGTGCGATTCTGCGCCGGACATGCGAAAACACATTTCAGGCAGGATATGTAAAATGACAGCTGTACTGTTCATAAGAAGGTGTGGAAAAAATGCCAATTTTGAACATGTGTGGTGAAAATATTACAAATGCGCGAAGTCACAAGCGTGCGTGCAAACTGCACAACACACGCTCATAAAACACTAATTTGATGGACTTTCGGCCCCAAATTTTCAACATAGGCATTTTAGGACCTCTACTAATGAACAGTGTCGCTGTCATTTTCATAATGTGTCTCGAACATGGACTTTCCATAGCGACTGCGATATTCTGTGCCAGAACTGCGAAAACACATTTTGGTCAGGATTTGAAAAATGACAGCTGTACTGTTCATAAGGAGGTGCAGAACAATGGCAATGTTGAAAGTCTGAAGTGAAAATATTAGAAATTCATAAACTTACGAGCGTGTGTGCAAACTGCGCAATGCACGCTCGTAACACAGTGATGTCATGGAGTATCATCACCAAATTTTCAGCATAGGCATTTTAGGACCTCTGCTCATGAACAGTGTAACTGTCATTTTTGTAATCTGCCCCAAACACTGATTTCCCACAGCGACCTAAATCTGAGCTGATAAGTTTCAAATAAACTTTAACTTTTGGTACTGTTTGCACTGTACTCAGCCAGTGGCCATGTTGATACTTTGACCCTTCTGTTGAGCCAATCACAACTTCAGGGGTCCTAATGGGTCCTTTTACTATGGCTTCTGGGGGAAACTGTGAACTGTGTACTTGGCACCCATTTTAACTGATCAGGATGCTGGAACTGTGACTCACAGTCTAGGCAGCCAGAAACGGCTGAAGGGTCAGTCTGTCTCAAGCTTCCAGCCTGAGAGAAGGCTCTGTGCTCAGCTCAGAGCATTTAGGGGAGAGGTCTGTTTACCTCTCCTTGGCCTAAAATCAAGAGTAGACTGTGAGGAACTGCCAAGTGTTGCAGGTAATCTCCAAAGCTCCTGTGGAGAAGAGGAGTGATTTAGTCTGAACTGAAATTTCAGCCAGAATGGTGCTCTTTCACTAGTTATATTTGCCCTCACCAAGTGTCTCCAAGTCCTTTTGTAGCATCCTACTCCCCTCTACCATGTCCACCTAGTGAAACCTGGCCTCTCCCAGTACACCAACTAGTATTTTATCATATCCCCTACCTATTCCCCCATTAGGCCCCAGTTCTCTCCTCCTGCATACCCTGCAAAGTTATGATAACTAGCCAGTCAGGTATTACAACTAGGATGGACATGTTGCCTCCCCCCGAGGTCTAGGGGCAAGATGATGGTGAAGTCCATGGGGAGAGGTTGCCCACAGCCAGAACTCCATTCCACAGCTGGGTTACATTTACCCATCTCATGCTACTTTGGCAAAATGTTTAAATTGAAATCCAGTACAGTGATAACCTCGAGGTTGTCATTGTGCTAGACTCAATGGCAAAATTTCACTGTTATCAAGTGTTTCCCCCACCAACAAACTCCAACATGGAGTTTGTTATATTAAAGAAGTGGGCGCCCCTGCAAAGAAACACTCAATGTCGGACAGGCAAAATTTTGCCTGTCGACATTGTTTCTGTCGCCAAGGCGCATTTCAACAACTTTATTGTTGTGACTTAGTGGAACCCACTTACCACGTCTTAACTGTCCTTACCAGGTGCAGGCATCTCCTTGGGTACTTGGCTAAGAAACCAGGTTACAGGTACAACAAACCAGCAAAATAACTGAGTTCACAATGAGTCCGAATGAACAGGTGGAGCCAACTTAATTGTAAACAACTCCATTGAACGGTACAATTAATACAGGGAGCAAAGCAGCTTCATTTTCAGGACTGAAAAGGTCACTCAACTCATAGGCAGCAGTGTACCTGGACCAGTATGGTGCCCGCATTCACAGGCATCATCCTTTTCCTTCGGCAGCATCACTACGTCTCATCTCCCACACTGGCATCATCACTACAGAGCAGTCAGCCATCCAACTTGGGCTGCCAATCCCCTGACTCTTTACATCTCTTGCTGGGCACCGGGTAGGTGACCATCCCCAGGGGCTAAGGGCCATGCACCCCTAGGACTAATACCGCTCAGAAATTTACTGGACACACACATGCTTCTGGGGCCATAAGAATGTAGGCTTCTGATCTATCTTTCTCCCTTTCTGATGCAAGGGGCCTTGGCTCTATCTCATGCTTGCTGCCATACAACAGCTTCCCACGTCTCCACACTCTGTCCCCACTGGGTGGCATAAAAAAGGTGTACCCACCTCGGACACTGTGCATGACTGTGCCACATCCTATATGTGTGTGGATCTCTTCTCACCCTTCTGGGGACTGCTCAGTTGAGTTCACAGGAGCAGGCAATCTCACCACCCCCTCAGGTCTTCTCCCTCCTTTTCTGGTCTTTTCCTCTCTCTGAAGGACCCTTCTCCTTCCAAAACACTGGTTAAATACCATCACACCAACCCAGTGACCTCCTGCAAGCAGAAGGCCCCGCTGTGTGGCAGATGGATTAACCTTTCAGGTACTGGGCCGATGTAGCCCAACTCCTAATTTCTGTCCCCAAAAATGTACACTCCTCCATGGGGGGGTTACAACCCTACTCTGTTCATTCTGCTGACCCTGGCAAGCATTTAGCACTGCTGGCTACAAAACTGTAACCCAGCAAGGAGGTATGTGAACTCCCTCCACTGGCCTGCTACTCTGGTGACACCATTGAAGCTGTCAAACTCTTCCATCAGAAAAATTAAACTAGGGGCACCTACAGAGCTTGACTGTTCAAAACTGTGCTCAAGCTTGTATCCTGGCAACCCAACCTCCTGAACCTTCTTGGACAGATTGCTGGTCAGAACACAGGTAGCTTCCCAATCCTAACTTTACCTACCAATTTAGGAACTACCCAGCCTGCCTTACTGCTGCCAAAACCACCTACTCCCCACTCCACACCATATGGGTTAACAATGGATCACATTAGAACATTGCGATAATAACAATGTAAACCCCCTCCTTGCAAAAATGGTTGGCTTACCTTGGGTCATCTCGATGGGCACTGCGGTGCTCTCTGCCTGAAAGGATCTCAGCTGGTGCTCTGCTTTTGAGAGCCTGGCCCATATCTAGTAACATAAATAGTGCAAATCCCAAATGTAAAGTATTGCTGTATTCCTGGTTCCTGCGTGAACATGTGAATCAATGCCGCCATGTTGTGCCTTTAAAGAGGTTCAGGTCTGTGTACACAGTGCATGGCCTGTACTGGGTCTGGATGGAATGAGGCTTGCGATTGGTCATGCAGTACTCCTATAGGTTATATTGTACAGTCGCTTACCAGTACAGTTGAAGCCCTATTGAATGCTGTAACTGTTTATCCCTAAATCTGAACTGAAAATTTTAAAATGAACTTTAACTTTTGGGACTGTTTGTATTGTACTCAGCCAGTGGCCATGTTGATACTTTGAACCTTCCATTGAGCCAATCAGAACTTCAGGGGTCCTAATGGGTCGTTTTACTATGGTTTCTGGGGGGAAACTGTGAACTGTGTGCTTGGCACCCATTTTAACTAATCGGGATGCTGGAACTGTGACTGACAGTCTGGGCAGTCAGAAACTGCTGAAGAGTCAGTCTGTCTCAAGCTTTCAGCTTAAGAGGAGGCTCTGCGCTCAGCTCAGAATAATCAGGGGGATGGGTCTGTTTACTTCTCCTTGGCCTAAAATCAAGAGAAGACTGTGAGGAACTGCCATGTGCTGCAGATAATCTCCAAAACTCCTGCGGAGAAGAGGAGTGATTTAGTCTGAACTGAAATTTCGGCCAGAAGGGTGCTCTGAGTATCTGAAAGCTGCTAAACTGTATCTCAGTGAGAGACCTGTTTGCCTCAGAAACTGGGCCTGAAACTAAAGCCTGGGGCTACCGGAATTGTTTCCAGCCTGTTTGCCAAAGGCAGAGACCTGAATCTCAGTTTTGCCTGCTTTCATATCAAAGACTGTAGATTGCAAGTGGGTAAGCTGTGTGACCTGAGACTGCTAGAGCTTGAAAACTTGTAACTGTGAGCTGCTTGAGAACCAGACAGGGGAGTCGACTTCTGTGGAGAAGCTCATAGTGGGTTGCGGCCACCTCTGAGGGAAAGGCCTTGACGTGGGGGTGAGTCGTGTTAGCCCTGGTCCCCACACTTCAGTCCTGGCCAAGAAGGACAACAACCAGCAGCCTGCAGCAGCCAAGAACCAGAACCAGAAAGCCAAATCAAGTTTTGAGGGAAGTCAGTCTAACCACCATCCCAGATTCCAAGGTCCTGGTTCCATGAGTAACAACAAGGTTAACCCTGCAACACCAAATAAAAAGTGTTTTGTGATCTGATTTGCCTTTAAAGTTTAATTTGTGGTTTAGACTGCTTTGTAGGCCATCGGGCCTGAGGATTACAATTCTCTGGGTGTTTAAAAGTTTTGTTTATGCATTACAGCCAAAATTAAATAAATCATTAACCATTTATTTATTTACTTAAGGGCCCCAACCAGCTGCAATGCTGGCCAGCCAGCTGCAATGCTTCAGGCCTGCACCCATCTACATCCTGGGTGCCCAGATAGCAGTAACTGGACTGTCCCCTTCTCTCTTGTTCATAATCCACCAAATAAATCAGTTTTGACTTCCAGTGGTGTCACGGAGCTAATGGGAGCTTAAACAGATGAGCTCCCAATCCCATCTGAAATATCTGGTGGAATCCTTCTCACAAACCAAAAATTTGAACCTACAAAAGCTATCCTGAGTACAAAGATATGGCAGCTAAAAGCCACAAACCGAAAGGTGCCAGAATCAATGCCTCACAAGCCAAACTTAAACAGCTCACCTTAGACAAGGAAATGGAGACCTTTACAGCCCGCTCCCGCAGAGACCCTGCACTATCCGACTCAACCCTCGACATCAACAATGATGACCTCTATCTCTCCAGAAAAATCAGACTGCACCCTACAGAAAATTTTAACTTCAGTGCAAAAAATGGAAATGTCCATTGCAGACCTGAGGCAGGACCTCCAAAAGATTGACTCTAAGGTGGCAGACAACATGACTAAACTTTCTGAGCTTTTGGATGCCCAGGACACAGGGGAAAGGGTTCTCCTGAATCTGTTGCAGCATGATCAAGAAACCCACACTAGGCTAGAAGACATAGAAAACCGATCGCGCCGAAACAACTTTTGGGTGCACGGAGTACCGGGGGGCTGAAGAAGGATTTGCGAATCCAGTTGACTTCATGCAGCACTTGTCATGCTTGGTCCTATCTGTGCCCTCCAATATGGATCTAACCATGGACAGAGCGCATCGGTCCTTGGTCCCTAGGCCCACCGACCCCTCTGCCAGGCCGCGATCATGGGTGGTGCAAATGGTGCTTTTCCAAACCAAGGAGTGGGAGCTGAGAGAGGCTTGGAGACTTAGGGACAAAATATCAAAACATGCCCATCTTCTTCGAGCAGGTCTTTTCCCCTGCACTGCAAGCGGAGCACATAAAGGTACATACAGTAATCAAGGAAATTAAGGAAAGAAAAAATATCAAGGCACAACTCTTATTCCCCTCAAAGCTGCGATTGCACCTAGACTCAGACCCTAAAATATTCATTAACCTCCAGGAAGCTGCGCCACTTCTGAAAGAGTGAGGAATCATACTGCCCAATTTGGAACTAGAGCTCCTACAGCAGAAATTCCAGAAAAATGTATGGCAAGTTGTGAATAGAGGCACAAAATGCTTTTTCCAGGGATCTCTACCCACTACCCTCATGAAAGATGCCACAAGGATTCTGCAGCATGCAGATGGCAAGAAGAACAGCTCCACTCAAGCATCGTCTGCAAAATCCCCTCCACCATGCTGAACTTTTGTACTACACAGATAAATGACTACCTATAATTGGGATTACCCATGGAACTCAGCAACTTTGGGGTTTGCTGAACTGTTATGAATAGGACTGACACAAGACCAGCTAAGTTTACGGTTTTTCTCAAGCTGCACTGTGTATTTAAATGTGTACTCCTCTATTGATTGTGATGCATGGTGTGAGGAAGACCTTCCCTCCTGGAGGGCGAGTGTTTTTCTTCCTTTCCTTCCTTCCTTTACATCTCCTGTTATCGGATTGAGGCCCCCACCGGGTGAGCCTCTCAGCCTCCTGCAGGCCTACTATTCTAAAGCCATTACCCCATTTTTAATATTAATAAGGGGAGAGTAGGGTCGGTTTCCTATATCCCCTGGGAGATATCTATAAGCCATTATTCTACTTGACCACTGGGTGGAGCACTGCACAAGAAATGCAGAAATAAACTTCCTCAAGTAAACAAAAAATGGTAGGGGTCTGCCCCTCGATATCCTTCAGGAGGGTGGGACAGCGGCCCCACAGGAGGGTTTTGGGGACATGAGCATTACCAACAATGATAATCACAAGTACCCTTGCTGGGGGTCTCCCTCCATCTTACCCTCAAGCTAGCCTACACTAAAATAGGGGCTACTATCTTGTGGCTTCCCCAAAAACCAGCACCTTATACCTTAAGGCTGGAGGGGCATCACCTGGTGTGGGGGGGTGACCTGCTCTTTTGGACACAGGATGGTAATGTAAGAATATGCCTGAAGGCCAACATGGGGTACCCAGGTCCCGATCTAATCAATAAATCCCCTTAGATGGGGAGCTCCCCAGGAGAGCCATAGGGTAGCAAACCTCTAAGGATCAGAAAGAATGCAGTGGGGGGAGGAGGGAGGATTTTCTGAATTCTTTAGCTTAACAAACTGATTGAGGTGGGGGAGGGAGGGGTGGTGGAACTCTCACTCATCCATGACATTTCTGATTTTAAAGAGCAGCAATACGCCTCTACTCTTAGTCTCCGAGAGAGACTATCAGTGTTTTTTTTTCAAACACTTTCCACTATAATTAGATCCTGGCATCTCCCTTGAGGGGGACCAGGACATACACCTAGGAAGCAACTGAACTGAAGTAATGTCTGTTGTGGATCCCCACAAAGATCCGTTCTGTACTTTAAAACTTTTAACTGTTCATTTACAGCTATTAAATAGTTGTTTTTTGTTCAGGTTCAATTATGTGGTTATTACTACCCTATGTTGTGGGTACTGTTTTTCTTTAAAATGTTTATGTTAGATAATGAGTGACACAGCCTGCAAGGTGTGAGACTAGAGATTCAAAGACATTTGACCCGACTTGAGGGAGGACAGCTGGGTACAACTATACACATCAGCTCCCAGGGGAGCAATGCCCCAAACAAACTCTACCCCCTCCAGAAAATACCAAAATGGTGATGCTAAAAGTTTGTTCACATAATGTGAAAGGAATTAATTCCCCCATCAAGCAAACAAGGCTGTTGCAAGAGCTTAAAAAGCTGCGGGGAGATGTGATTCTACTACAAGAAATGCATCTATGCACACAGGAGCATTTAAAATTATGTAGGGCTTGGGTAAAAGTTGTGTCAGAATCACACTATAATTCTAAAAATGCAGCGGTGGCCATCCTATGGCAAAAAGGGCTAAATCTAACCTTAAAGTCTACAGAGGAGGGCTTGCAAGGCAGATTTGTCAGAGTTTCTGCTCGTTCCCAAGACAGACTACTCCATTTTGTCAACATCTATGCACCAAATACCCATCAAGAAACCTTTTTTTGAATCACTTTAAAAAAAAAAAATAGCAGAGCTTCCTCTGGGACAGCTGTTACTAGGTGACGACTTCAATACAGCATCACATCCTCAAAGTGATCACTCCTCGGGAGCAGTCTCCACAAACAGAACAGCTTCCCGTTCACTGGTCGCCTGACCAATGGAAATGGGTTTGATTGACATTTGGTGAGCCCAGCACCCGAGAGAAAAGGATTATACATTCTATTCCAATGCACAGCAATCCTACTCTTGCATAGATCTTTTCTTCATCCATGTATCCTCCCTATACTCGATCACTAACTGTCTCATCCATAACATAACCCTATAAGACCACTCTTCAATTTTGGTCGGCCTTGCCCTCCCGGCTCAGGATTAACAAACTTTGTGGGGACTCAGTGTCTCCCTTTTAAATAACAAGGCATTTGTTGTCAAACTAAAACAACAAATCTCAGACTTCTCCACAATTCACCAACCCATGGACCACTTGATTTTACTTAAATGGGACACGCGTAAAGCAGTCCTCAGGGGCGAGGTCATTAGTTTTGCAGTGGCCTCTCAAAAATGATAACAGTTAACATATAACAGGCTCCTGCAGGAACTAACAGACCTGGAAAAGCATCATAAAGTAAATCCTTGGGACAAACAGGTTCAAGGCGAGCTGAATAAGGTTAAACAGGATTTATAGGACTTTACTAACAAAAGGGCGGAGGGTCAGCTGCGATTCACAAATCAAAAGTACCATGAAGTTGGGGGAAAGGCATTATGACTACTGGCCTTTCACTTGCGAGAGGCTCAGGCAGACAGGCATGTCCATTATATTCAGGAAGATGGACCACAAGGGAAAAATGGACCTCCCCCAAAGAAATAGCCCTTCAATTCCAAGATTATTACCAAAAATTATACACAGAAGGCAAAGACATAGGGAACCTACATGAAAAAACAAGAACTTTCTTAGATGTCCTTAAACTACCTAGAATATCAGAAACAGTGAAGATGGAATTAAATCGCCCCATTACAGTGGAGGACACCTTAGAGGTAATTCACCAGTTACCAAAGGGAAAGACTCCTGGCCCAGACGGGTTCAGCGGAGAGTTTTACAAAGAGCTGTCCACTTCTGTGGCCCCCATTCTGAGAGAGGGATTCAACTGCTTTCTGGAGGATGATAAGGCCCCGGAGAACTGGTCCTACTCTATTATAATGGTTATACCTAAACGCAGAAAAGAAACAAAATGCAAATCTTTCCAACCCATAGTCCTTCTTAATCAGAATCAGAAAATCTTCACAAAAATTCTGTCAGTCCGATTGCAAAAACATACTGAGATATTAATTCACCCTGGCCAAGCAGGTTTTATCCTGCATCACTATATGAGTGATAATATTAGAAGACTTTTAAACATTTTACAAATAAAAGCCTTTGATAGGCTCAATTGGACATACCCCTTTGAGGTATTGCACAAGATGGGATTTGAGGGAAATTTCCTGGCATGGATAAAACTGTGTTATCAGTATCCCCAGGCTAGGGTGATGGTGAATGGTACCATCTCATCTCCTTTTCACATCCCAAGATGGACAAGGCAGGTATGTCCTCTGTCTTCACTGTTCTTTGTAATTAGCATGGCGCCCTTGGCCCAAGCCATCAGGCAACACGATAAAAATTGAGGGAATAGAAATTCAGAACACCCCCCACAAGATCTCATTCTACACGGATGATACCCAGGTATATTTAGGTAACCCAAATTCACCCCTCCCATACCTGTTAGAGCTTCTAAAAAACTTCAGCAGCATTTCAGGCTTTAAGGTCAACACAACAAAATCTGAGGTGTTACAGATAGGGACAGACCATAACCTGTATTTAAGGGCAAGGGTCCCATTCAAGTGGATTGAACACAAAGATATGTCGGAATACAGATCCCCGAACAGCCAGATTTACTGCATAAACATAATTAAAGAAGCGCTAGGGCAGCAAATAAAGGCCAACTTAGATTGACTCTGTTTCCCTTAATATTCACAAACAGACTGGAGACAATTAAAATGAATATCTTGCCCAGATTCCTTTTCCTATTTACAACTCTTTCCCTTAAAATCCCTAAAAAGACAGGAAAGACCTTAAAAAAAGACTGACTTTATTTGGTTAGGTAAGGATCTGATAGTGTGGTGGGAAATACTGACGGAACAGAAAAATAAAGGGAAGGGGGGAATGGGACTCCCAGACTTCCCAAAATACTACACTGCAGCCCAATTGCTACCAGTCATCAAAATTTTGATGCCTGGGAGGAACCATGGTTTGCTGGAGATTGAGGAGTGAGAGTACGGACTAACTCCATTCAATATTCTACCTTGGAAAGTCCAGCCGAATGGCATAAAAAACACTGGAAACAATTTTACATGACATATGATGTCAAAGTGGCTGGAGGCTAGGCAAGACTGAGAAATACTTTGTCTGGTGTGAGAGTACTACCACTCTCTTCCCTTCTAGGGTTTCCTACCCAAACCGGAGACCACTGTTTTTTCAGATGGGTGACCAATGGGCTCATATACCCATGGCAGTTTGTGGAGGGGAACCGTGTAAAGTCATTCTCACAGATGCAGGTAGAATTTAGACTGACAAATGTGGACTCTTTCAGATACCACCAGTGTGCACACTACATTACTACCAATATTTGTCTTACAGACCTAGCCCAGGGACCTTTGGCCCCTATCTTGTTAACCTACCAAAGAAGTGTTATAGGAGACACTAGATTCTATATATCTCAAATATATAAAGTACTGATGGAAAATAGAGGGGCACTGGCGGTCCAGCAAGTGGAACACAAATGGGAATCTGAGGCAAATCTAAATATCACAGATAAAAATTGGCAATATATTTGGTTAGGCATACATAAGACTACTAACTCTCCCTCTTGGAGAGAATTTTGATAGAAAATTAACATATATTTTTTTTAGAATCCCAACCATTTAATTTCACTATGCTACACACACTTCCAGCAAATGCTGGAGAAAATGTGGGCACATTGGAACACATTACAGCATTTTTTGGGGGTGTCCCATAATCACCCCCTTCTGGAACATAATCACCCAAGATATTTCTCATATCCTGTCTCTTTCTACCCCATTAAAATTTGAGAACCTGGTTCTGGGCTCCCCCCCCAAAAGAGGTTAAGACCTCAGCAGGGAAATATCTCTTCTATATCCTCATTGCAGTAGCGCTAAAGGCTCTTACCCAGAGGCCCCCACCCCAACTGGCACTTGGTATGGGAACATTAAGCAAATAAGGGAGATGGAGGCAGTTATGGCCTGCTTAAGGCTGGCCACAGAAATTCACCATCAGGTGGCTGCCCTTCATTGACCATATAGAAACAAGCATTTGTCAGTGCCGAATGTTGATTGCTTATATGTGCTGTTTAGGTATTTGGAAATGAAAGTACCATGGTTAAGAACTGTCATGTGCCCCCTGAGGTGGACAATAGTCCATTCACAGGCAGAAGAATCCTGGAGAAGGTGAGTAAATTGAAGGTGGAGAAAGCGATGGGACCAGATGGCATACACCCAAGGATATTAAAAGAACTGTGAAGGGAATTAGCAGTACCTCTGGCAGCCATGTTCACTGAGTCATTCAGCACAGGGGTGGTACCAGAGAATTGGAGGAGGGCACATGTGGTCCCTCTATACAAATCCAGCAGTAGGGAGGAGGTGGGGAACTATAGGCCAGTCAGCCTTACTTCAGTAATGGGGAAGATCATGGAGACATTGGTTAAAGAAAGGATAGTGGGGCATCTAGAAGCCATCGGAGGCCAGGACCATAGGCAACATGGATTCACAGTGGGGAGGTCATGTCAGACAAATCTGGTTGATCTCTGACTGGGTGAGAAAGGAAGTAAATCAGGGTGGGGCAGTGGACAATGCTTACCTTGATGTAAGCAAAGTCTATGACACCGTCCCACATAGGAGGCTGATAAACTAGCTGAGTAGGCTGGGGCATGGAGGAAAGGGTGGTAAATTGGGTTAGAAACTGGGTAACAGACAGGAGGCAGAGAGTGGTGGTAAATGGGGTTCAGTCTAAGTAGAGGGGGTGACCAGTGGGGTGCCGCAGGAAATGGTCCTGGGGTCAGCCCTGTTCAATATCTTTATTAGTGACATTGCAGAAGGGCTGAAGGGAAAGGTCTGCCTGTTTGCAGATGACACCAAGATGTGTAAGACAGTGGATACCCCAGAGGGGGTGGAGAAAATGAGGAGGGACCTGGGGAAGCTTAGAAATTGTCTGAGGACTGGCAACTGAAGTTCGATTCAAAAGAGTTCAAAATTATGCACCTGGGACACAGAAACTCTGGGGAAAGGTACAGAATGGTGGGGGAAGGGAGTTGTTGACAGTCATAAAGAAGGAAAGGGACCTGGCGGTTCTTATTTCAGATGACCTGAAAATGTCAAAATGGTAAGGCAGCTGGGAGGGCCAGTGACATGCAGGGGTGCATACGCAGTGGTATCACCAGCATAATGAGGGAGATAGTGATGCCATTTTATAAAACCATGGTCAGGCTTCACATGGAGTACTCTGTGCAGTTCTGGAGGTCGCACCTTCGTAAGGATATTAACAGGTTGGAGATGGTCCAGAGAAGGGTGAATGAGATGGTACAGAACTTGCAACACAAGACTTATGAGGAGAAATTAAGGGACCTCAATATGTACTCACTGGCAGAGAGGAGGAAAAGAGGGGATATGATAGAAACATTCAAGTACCTCAAGGTTATAAATATAACTACTGAGAAGCAGGAGACAGCTGCTATAGGCACATGTGCCAGCTTCTGTGTGATATTTCTTTTGTTCTTATAAATCTGTAATCTCCAGTATTTCAGTAACTACATGACCACATTGCCTTCTTTAGGCAATTTTATGTTGGTTAATGCCTGGTATCAATGGTAGACAGAGGGCTTACCACATTGTGTTACCATTTGGAAAACTTCATAGAGTGTTCTTTTACTGGTAAGCATTTTGGAAAGCTGGTGAAGGTCTCACAATTTTTATTATGATTTTATCTCCTTATGGCTGTCCCTTTTGGTCCCCTCATCCCCACACCCCAATAGTCATCAGTGGCCACAGCTGCAGCCTTCTTTTTGGCAAGATGGTGGGTAAGAAACAGAAACATAGAATTTGATGGCAGATAAGAACAACTTGGCCCACCTAGTCTGCCCATTTCCCTACCTGATGGATAAGCTGCAGATTCTAGTTAAACAGCTTACTTCCTCCTACCCTCCAGTAGAACTGCCTTATGTCTGTTTGTGAGCAGCTGCCTTCACAGTCTGTGAAGTCTGATGTCTTTCAGTGCCACGTATTGGTCATCTTCCAACACAGGCGAGACACTGCTAGACCAAAAGTAACTCAGGACAAGCAGATTTCAAAGTGGGGAAGAAATGGAGTGAACAAGAATCAAGTACTCATTCAGATGCGGTTTTGATTTTAAGATCAACATACTGGTGTGGACACTGCAAATAGAACCCCAGCTCTTTAAGCAGCCTTATGAAGAGTAAATGCTTCTCGAAGCACTGGGGTTCTGTTTATTGTACTGTAAGTGTGCTGCATCTAATTCGGTAATTTAGTGAACCTTACATCTGGATGTATGGTAGGCCCAACTTTAAATAAACACTGCACCTGAATTAACACATGGTGCCATAGAAACAGAATTTGTCAGCAGAAAAGGACCGCTCAGCCCACCCGGTCTGCCCAAGTGTACTCTACCTACTTGTAACTCCTGCCTATATATGTTACTGCATGTCTTACTCTGCCTGCATCCATCAGGACCTCCTTGTGAATGAGCTTGCTTAATGGATTTTTCCTGCAATGAACTTGAACCTACTCCACTTCCGTAGCCCTATTGATCTCTGTTGACCCACTCCTTCCCCTTTTTCTAACATACCCCTATATTTGTCCCATGCATGCTTCATGCCCCTTACCATTTTAGCTTTCACTACTTCTCCTGGCAGTCTCTTCAAGGTGCCTACCACCCTTTCAGTAAAGAAATATTTCTTTACATCTATCCTGAATGCCCCCTCCCAGCTTCATTGTATTTCCCTTGGTTTGGGTGCTCATCCTCATCTGAAGAAAATTCCCCAACTGTGCCCTCTTTACCCCTGTGAGGTACATTGTAAGTATTGATCATGTCACCTCTCGCCCTCCTCTCTTCCAGAGTGTACATGTTGAGATTCTTCAGCCTTTCCTTGTAGGGATTCCTGTGAAAATTCTGAACCATTTTAGTTACCCTCCACTGGAAAACCCCCATCTTATGTCCTTTCTGAAGTGTAGACTAAAACTGGACACAGTACTCCAGCTGAGGGTATAGCAGGGAGTGATACAATGGCAGCACAACATCCTTCCTCCAACTACTGGAGATGCCAGTCCTTATGCACCCCAGAATCCAATTTGCCCTACCCATAGCTTTGTCACACTGTGCTGCCATCATGAGGTCCTCTGATATAATAACCTCAAGGACCCTTTCATGTCTAGTGAGTGTCAGTACCTCTCCCCATCGTATACCCAGCATCAGGGTTCCTATACCCTAGGTACATGATTTTACACTTGTTGGCATTGAACCCCAAGTAAGTAAGAAAATGGAATTGATCTGAATGAATTGAAGGCTTTTATGCAGCTTTTCAGGGAGTGTGTATGTGTGTGTGGTGGGGGGCTCTGCTACTGTGACTATTTGCTTTTGATTTAGTATAATGTGCGAACAGACTAACCCTGCTCCCCACTCCATGTGCTATATCAGAGATAAAGAGCCCAAATAGCATTGGGCTAAGCACTGAGCCCTGCAGCACCCCGCTTGTCACTGCTCTGGGTGCTGAGATCTACCCCACCACCACCACCCTCTGCACCTTCCCCTGTAACAAAATCTCTATCCATTTAGTCAGACCACTTTCCACCTGTACCCATCCTTCTCACTCTTTTACTCCTTGGCCTGTGTCCCTCCTCCCGATAGTCCGCACCCTTTCTCCTCCTTATTCTTACCGGGTGGTGGTGGTGCCTTCTGCATTACACTCAGACCACTCTGCCAGCCCCCTTCCAGGGTTGCTATGCCTCTGCCTTTACCTGTATCTAGGGTGGAGACCTCATCAGGCTCCCCTGCCTGGCCATTTCTACCAATCTTAGTCTTTGGCCACCCCCCATTTGTTTAAATCCATAGTAGAGATATACCCCTCTAATCTTTTTTTTTTACTTATATATTTTCTCACTGGGCTACGGTCGGCTTGGTCATCCCAACTGACCCCCGTTGCCCTGCCCCCAACATCAGGCCGAACTGCTCACCTCCACAGATTACCCCCATAGTGGGGTGGTGAGGAGATTCCCAGGTTGACCCACCAGAGCAGGATCTGGTTGAGGAGGCGCCATTCGGGGTGGGGGAGGTCCAAAGCTCATGCTGCCTGACCGTAGCCCATTTTCCACTTTTCTCCCCTTTGTGGAGTGCGGGCGTGCAATGACGCTTATGCACAGTGTGCCAATGTCCACCACACTCTGCCACCCTTTACGACTCCGGTGTAGTAGCACCTGCAGTCATCACCAGGGGCCACTACAGAGCGGTGGGTCCCTGGATCCTGCCCCAGGATAGGAGAGCAGTCCTCCGGACACTCAATCCTACTCCTCCCTTGCCAACCCCTGGTGGCCTGGGCTTGCGTCTGAACCCAGGTCGCCAGCATGGTGTGAGGTGTGGCATCCAGCACCTCAACCCTCAGCTCCGGTGGCCCGGCAGCAATGCTACCTTTAATACTTCTCTCCTCTTCCTGCTCCACTGTACCCTGTTCCCCGTGTACAAGTCACTATTCCCGCCAGACCCTACCCAGTTAGTCACTAACCCATAATGTTTTGTGTGGCACCAATCCCTCAGCCACTCGAACTCCTCAAGTCTACTCTTCCTCACCATGCTTGCACATGGTACCGGCAGCACCTCCAAGAATGCCTCCGACTTCCCAACCCCCTCACACTGCCTGCCCAAGTACTCAAACCTCCCCCTCACTACTTCCACAGTGTCCCTCGCCAAGTCATTTGTACCCATATGCAACAGTAAATGAGATTTCTTCCTCCCCCTTGCTGCACGCTTGAGCAGTGCATGCCCTGCCCCTCCTGCAGTCAACCTGGGGACAGCTTCAACCCAGATATGGCTGTGCCTTCCCCCTTTCCACCCCATCTCACCCATTTCAGCATAGATTCCCCAGGTCAAGTACTCCCCTGCCGCTTACCCCCTTTCCCTTCTAATGCTCCTTCCACCACCCCAGTATTTGTTCTTCCCTGTCCCTTATGCCCACCAACTGCACCCTCTGTGACTTCTGTATCTGTATCCCCCTACTTCCGCATCACCCCTTTTCTCTGCCTTATTCCTCCCATCCCCCTTGAGCCCCTTCCCTGCCTGACTACTTCTTACTGGACTTTCCATGGCGACCTCCCCTCCTCCCCTGCTGATTTCCAACCCCTCTCCTAGCCCCGCTGTTGTCAATCTAGCACCCCCATTCCGTTCTATGCAGATAGTGATGCCCTTCCCATCCTTCCCCCTTCCTGTAGCTTTCTCTCCTTTAGTCATTGCCCCCTCTTTCTTTACTAGCCCCCTTCTATCCTTTTGTCCTTGCTGTATCTTCCCCTACCTGTTGCCATCCCTCTTATGCCCTGCTTGTCCTCCCGCCTTCAGTATGTTCCTGCTCCCCTTCTCTGTCCCATAGCAGAGGTTCGAATCTATTAGTAGTCGATACCTGTCCTACATCTCTTCTTCCTATCGGTTCCCCCCTCCTACTTGTTCCACTCCATGGCACCCCTGGTCCCTCCCTACCCACAGCCATCTTTTCTCTCCCCTGGTACTCCTCGTGGTCTCTTCCTCTCTCATCAGGAGGACCCCCTCCCTCACCTCAGGCACCCCTTCCCTGATCTCTTTTCCGATACTGGGGTTGGTTTTAGTCCCTAGTTATTATTTCTCCATCCCCCTTTGCCATCGGCTATTCCCCCCTCAGGATGCATACCATACTCATCTCCCCTGCCACTTAGAGTCCTCCTTAACCTCCACAGTTCCTCCCTCAAACTAGCCAGTCATCTACAGACTATACCCCCCCCAATCCTCCAAGCCCAGTCCAGGCTCATGGCAGACCCACACCCTGTTCACCTCTCCACCCTTCCAAAGATGCCCGCCCTATTGACATGTGGCACCTGCCCAATTTTGGCCCCCATTTTATGTTACAGGCTCTTACTCCCAGGTTCTGTACCCTACTACAACTGTTAGGCTCCTATTTTCTCAAATTCCTTCCCCCCACACTAGTCCCCCTACTGACCCCTTGCTGACCGGGGAAATTCAGTCTCAAATCTCATCCATTAGATACTGTATTACTGTAGCAATCCTAAAGCCTCCTTGTCCATTTTCCACCCCTCGGCTACCATACTTTGTTCTCGGCTCTCGTATAGTTTCTCTTAGCCCAGTTAGAAATCCTATTGTACTCCAAGTATTACTCAGCTCAGTTAAAAAAATAAACAGAACAAATAAATATTTATTATTACAGCAATCCTAACAGTATAGCTCAGTACTTACCTCAGTTAGAGAAAGAACCAGAACAACTAAATCTGTATTATTACAGCAATCCTAAAGTATCCAATCAATGCTTTATCTCCACTCCAGAGACCCTGCTATAATATAGGACCACAGAGGACACTGGGCGGGAGAGTGGGCAACTCTGAAGTCCCGGCAGAGTTCCATTGAGCTCGCTCACTCCTCTCACTCATTCATTCTATTTCTCCTGACACTGCAGGCTGCCCTTTTGTGCTGGGCTCCTGCTTGCATTGGTGCCTTTTCCTGCCCACAAAGAAATCAGCAGCTTTTCTGACAGAGCTCCGTTGAGGTCACTCACTCCCTCTGTCTCACTCGCTCATTCTGTTTCTCCTAGCACTGCAGGCTGCCCTTTTGTACTGGGCCCCTGCCTGCATTGGCGCCTTTTGCTGCCCACAAAGAAATCCACAGCAGTCCTGACAGAGCTCATCTTGAGCTCGGTCACTCCCCCTCTCTCACTCACTTGATTCTAATCTGTCCCAAACACTGATTTCCCAAAGTGACTGCGCCATTCTGTTCCGGAAGCGTGTAAACACATTTCGGCCAGGATGTGAAAAATGACAGCTGTACTGTTCATAAGGAGGTATGAAAAAATGTCAGTGTTGAAAATCTGGAGTGAAAATATTACTAATTTGTGATGTTACAAGGGTGTGTAGAAACTGCATAACGCACGCTCGTAACCGTCATTTTATGGACTTTCATCACAAAATTTTCAACATTGGCATTTTAGGACCTCTGCTCATGAACAGTGTCACTGGGGTTTTCTTAATTTGTCCCAAACACTGATTTCCCACAGCGATTGCTCTATTCTGCGCTGGAAGTGCAAAAATGCATTTCGGCCAGGATGTGAAAAATGACAGCTGTACTGTTTATAAGGTGTGGAAAAATGTCAATGTTGAAAATCTGGAGTGAAAATATTGCAAATTTACAAAATCACAGGCATGCGTAGCAACTGCGCAGTGCACCCTCATAAGTCACTTTTGGGATTTTTTTACCAAATTTATTACTCAGTTCAGTTAGAGAAATAAGCAGAACAAATAAATATGTATTATTGCAGCAGTCATAACAGTATAGCTCACTACTTAGCCCAATTAGAGAAATAAACAGAGCAACTTAATCTGTATTATTATAGAATCCAAAAAGTATCCAATCATTGCTTTGTCTCCACTCCAGAGACCCTGTTGTAATATAGAACCACACTGGACAGGAGGGTGGGCAACTCTAAAGTCCCGGTAGAGCTCCATTGAGCTAGCTCACTCCTCCTTTCTCACTCGCTCATTCTATTCCCCCCACCCTGACGCTACAGGCTGCCCTTTTGTACTAGGCTTCTGCTAGCGTTGGCATCTTTTTCTACCCACAAAGACATCCACAGCAGTTCCAACACAGCTCCATTGTGCTTGCTCATTCCCCCTCTCTCACTCGCTTGTTCTGTTTCTCCTGGTGCTGCAGGCTGCCCTTTTGTACTGGGCTCCTGCCTCAGTTGGCACCTTTTTCTGCCCACAAAGAAATCTGCAGCAGTCCTGATAGAGCTCCATTGAGCTCGCTCACTCTCCCTCTCTCACTCGCTCATTCCGTTTCTCCCATCGCTGCAGGCTGCCTTTTGTACTGGGCTCCTGCCTGCATTGACACCTTTTTCTGACCACAAAGAAATCAGCAGCAGTCCCGACAGAGCTCCATTGGGCTCACTCATTCCCCCTCCCTCACTTGCTCATTCAGTTTCTCCCGGCGCTGCAGGCTGCCCTTTTGTACTGGGCTCCTGCCTGCATTGGTGCCTTTTTCTGCCCACAAAGAAATCTTGCAGCAGTCCTGACAGAGCTCAGTTGCGCTTGGTCACTCCCCTCTCTCACTTGCTTGATCTTAATCTGTTGCAATCACTGATTTCCCACAGTGACGGTGCTATTCTGCATCAGAAGTGCAAAAACATATTTTAGCCAGGATGTGAAAAATGGCAGCTGTACTGTTCATAAGAGGTGTGAAAAAATGCCAGTATTGAACATCTGGCATGACAGTATTACAAATCTGTGAAGTTACAAGGGTGCGTGGAAACTGCGTAACGCACACTTTTAACAGTCATTTGATGGGCTATCGTCACCAAATTTTCAACATAGGCATTTTAGGACCTCTGCTCATGAACACTAATTTCCCACAGCGACCGTGCTATTGTGTGCCACATGTGCAAAAACACATTTCAGCCAGGATTTGAAAAATGACAGCTATACTGTTCATAAGGAGGCGCAGAAAATGCCAATGTTGAAAATCTGGAGAGAAAATATTGCAAATTCATGAAGTTATGAGCGTGCGTAACAACTGTGCAATGCATGCTTGTAAAACAGCCATTTTTTATTTTTTCCACCAAATTTGCAACATAGGCTTCTTGAGAGCTCGCCTCATGAACACTGGCACTGTCATTTCAAATTCCCCCAAATGCCTGAGCTATGCACCAAAGTTGAAAAAAAAACAAACAATTTATGCCATTATACAGCTTACGGCATTTCCTCAGTTCATAATCGGCATTGAAGAAGTGCAGGCGTGTTACTCGGTCCACGAAATTCATGTGGCGCCAGGCTCTGGAGGAAGTATGGGGTGAGGGAGGGTGTGGGAGGCAGGGCATGTAGGGGTGGGTGCGGTTGGGGAGAGGGCAGGAGACCATGAGGGAGCATTTTCTTTTTTCACAGGTTTAAAAAAAAAACACATTGCGGGATGGTTTTTCTTTTTCAGGGGCATTTAGTATGCTGTGGTAGGCTCCTAGTGTGCCACCTGAGTGTTTGGGAGAGAATCTGTGGCCAATGGGGGATTGGGCACCCCCGTCGGCACATACGGAAGGGAGCCACAAGAGCAGAGGGCAATTGGGCACCCCTCCAACATAGAATGAAAGTGGGGGGTGGACTTCTGTTGATGGGGAGTGGGCTCCCCTGTCAGCAAGGGGAAGGGGGGGACTGAAGCTGATGGGGATTGGGCACCTCATTGGCAAGCCCTGCAATGAGAGGTCGGCTCCCTCATTGCAGCGGGTGGCGCTGGCTACATGACTAGGCAGCCCCTGATTGCAGTGGCTAAAAGCTACATGCGGTGGCACACTGGCTGAACTTGTGTCAGCTGCAGGTGCCACCCCATTTAGGAATGCGGGCCAAGCCTCCAAAGGCAGTGGGGGCACTGGCCACAACAGTGCCATGCCTCAACAGCCTGCTTCTGCAGCAAGCTGCTGCAACATGTTTCTTGCACATGTGCGCAATCAGCATAAAAAGGGAGGGTATACCGGTCCTGAATCATCTGCTGCAAACTTAAATTCCAGAGATGCAACACCTAGGTAGACCCTCCTATGGTAAGTGAGTCTGGTTTCATATCTTAACTACAAGAAAGCCTTGCCATTTTGTTCTTTCCCCTTTCATATAGGACACTGACTCGTTATGTGTATAGTTTTCTGTAAGGTTCTGGTTGTTATAACCTTTCCCCTAGTTTTATGAAACAATGGTTATTCGAATGAGACAAAGACCCAGTAAAACAATGTAAAATTACATGGTTTACTAAGTATGAACACTGTACTGAAAATCTTCAGAGACTCTACATGTACATCCCGAGGGATTTCCAATTAACCGAGGATAACTAGAAGAAGTTAAACACAGATCTTTGACTTTTGGGCCACGACATCTGAGGTTGCTTGATGCAAATAGACTTGGGACTCTGATCAGGATGTTGGTTCTGCAAATTAAATAGTTTAATTAATTGGTTACAAAAAGGATTTTACATTTAATTGAATTCCTTGTGCTAAGTGAATCTCTGCTGCTGTGAAGGCATTTCAGTAACATATATATTGTAAAGCTTATAAATATGACCTCAATACAATGGTCTTTGAAGTTAAAAAAAAGTAGTTTTGCTGTCTGAATGTTTTAGTGACCCTGAGCATATTATTACTAAGTGCTGGGTTACTGGGGAAAGACTAAAAGGTGCATTGTTGTGGTTAATAATCATTCCTCACTGGTTGTACATGGATAATCCAGAACATCACAATACCTTTGGTAAGTGTGGTAACCGTGAGCATATTATTAGTGCTCAACCTAGATTGAAACAATGAATGCTAAGTAAAGTGTTTTGTACAACTCCATGTGTGGGGCCACTGGTCAGGGCAGTGGGTAGGTACAGCTTTCCAGAGGGCTGCGCTAGCTTGTTACTGAACCCACTTAAAAGTTACCCTGGGTGGTGAAACTGCACAGTTCTCTGATAGTTACTGAGCCTCATGAAACTACCAAACCAGAACCCAGACCCCTTAACCTGTATCTAGGGCAGCAGGCAGGGGTAGTAGCCCACTGGGAGGTGGCACTGGGTTACAACAGCAAATGCAGCTGACACGAGAGACCATTCGTAATACAGTACTCAACACTGCTTACATTGTTTGTCCTGTGACAGTAATAACATTCAACAGTACAGGAACTCTTATTAACTTATTCAGCCTGTAACAGTTTAGATGCTTTAGACCCCGCCCCATGTCACCATTAACTTAACCCGGGGTGTCATAGTCCACAAATGTCCCTAAGTAACTGAAGTCCAAAAAGTTCATAGATGTAAAATAGACAAGAAAAGGATTGTTCTAGTTCTAACCCATTTTCACCACTAGACTACTTGCAGCTTCTCTCTCTGTTCCATTATACAGACTTCACCTCTAGGGTGGGGTAACTCAACAGAATTCAGAACAACTGCCACTCAGGGTTACAGGCTACAACTGTTCCACTCTCTACTGAGGAAAGTAGAATCAGGGGTTTGTTCTTGTTGTTGCTTGTCCAAAAGAATCTGTAGCTGCTACATAATACTTGTGATGGGCCCCATACAAGTTCTGCATCAAAGCAAACATTTTGAACAGGGTGAAGTCCTCATAGGCATGATGAGATCACATACCCTTTGCGATCCACTGCACCTCCTGGTGAGCAGTGGTGGAACTAATGGCAGTCAAATTGTATTTTTCAGGCAGTTTATCAAATATGCCATGGTTCACCAAGTCCTTGCAGTGTTCCTCAATAATGTCCCAGATTCTTTCAGGAACATAAGGGTAAACATGTGAGGGGTACTCCTGCCTGATCCTATGGTGCACAGTCCTTTCTGCTTGGGACCACTCAGGCAAGCTTCAAATAGTAGTGTGAGGTGCCTGCCCGTCAGGAAGCCATACTCCCTCACGATACCTCTGAACATTGGGATTATTGTCACCAGCTTGGTCATAACTTTCTCTCCTCCTCTGAGACTATGCTAGCAAATTAGGTTAGTCCTCTAGCGAGGACAAAATCACAGATTCATACGGAGCTGGATAAATGCCCCCTTCATTCTCCACAGTGACTTCTGCTGCACAAATGGCAGCTGCTTCTGGTGATTCACCTGTATGTTCCAAGCCCCCTGACCAAGTCACTGGGGCTTCCTGCTGGATGCTATGGGGCATCAATTCCACAATGGCAAAAAGCAGTGCAACCGCAAGCAAGCTGATTGTCTCTTGCTCTCTAGATAGTGGTGAACTGAGTGCAATGAAGTCCCCAGGGGATAACAACCTTGGTTTTTTGGGGCCTGGGCATGGCCATGGCCTCTGCCATGCCCAAATGGCCATAGACACTGCTCTTCTCTGCAGGGTGCAGGGGACTCTTGAGCTCTCGCTTCCTCACTTTCACCAACTGACTGATCGGGAGACTGGGCACTCAGGTCTTCCCAACCTCTCACACTGGCTAAGTCTGAGTCCACTGAGGTAAATGATCCACTGAGCCCTAGACAAATCAGATGACCACACTCAGAGGGAATCTTCTCGATAGCATCTATAATGGACTGGCAGCATAGTTATTCTGGGCCCTTCGTCCTGGCATTAAGCACACTCTGAGGCCATTGCTGACTTCTCCACCATCTCCCACATCCACCGAAACATGGCAGAGGGGACCATTACATCCAAGGCAGTAGGGCCAATACTATGTTACATCCCATGGGTATCTGGATCTCTTTTCACCCTTCTGCAGAGTGCTTGGCTGAGCCCATGGAAACAGCCAATCACCCCCACCCTCATGACTCTTCTCCTTCCCTTTCTGCTCTCTCACTCTCTCCAAAGCCCCCTTCACCCACATCACCCCAGTGACCTCCCACTAGCAGAAGGCCCCACTCTGTGGAACAGGAATTAATCCTTTAGGTACTTGGTTGACATAGCCAACTCCCAGTTTCAGTCTCCAAAAATGTACACCCCAACAGAAAGGTTACAGATGAACTCACATTTCTTTCCTATTTCAACTCTGAGGAGAAAAGCTGCCTTCATTACAAAAATGGACATAATGAAACTAGGGCTTGGGGAATTTGGGGGGAGGAAGGGATACTGGTACACAAGAGTGTGGAAAAGGTAGGCAAGGTTAGTCATTAAAACATGGGAACTTGTTATGAAGAAGTGGGGGAACTGCTTTTGCAGGTGGGGGAGGTCGATTTTACCTTACTTATAGCAAGCAGTGGGGCAAAAGATGCTGTGCTTCACAGAGTACAAGGGAGGGGGAGGTGGTGGCCTTGCAGGTGGAGGATATGATCAAATACTGGTTGACATGGTGGGCAGCGGTTGGGTCTCAACAACTCAGAGGGTGGTTCTTTTGTGTTTTTTTAATGATTTATGAAATTGTAACAAAAAGCAACATTATTTATGTATTTATTTATTTGTTTTTGATACCAGGCAAGATACACTAGGCATACATGTCTATTTTCAGGCATGACCTGGGAGAATTACAGACTACCAGCAACAAAATTTACAGCAATGTCAAGAGAGGTTTGCAACAGAACAGACATCATGAATTAGGCAATGATATCAATAAGTATGTGCACATACAACAAGATATAATGATACAGCATGCAGCAACAATCAGCATATAAGATAAATACACTTCAGATAAACTGAAACAGAAAGAACAAAGCAGTGCTAGGGCAGACCGTCCAGAGGTTACTTGCATAAACATGGACCAGGTTAAGACAAAGAGCCCTCTAAGGTCTTACAGAAAATTGGGTGGCTGGGAGAGAGGCATAGTTCTGAGGTAAGGGAGTTGCGGAAGGTAGAGGCATAGATTGGAAAAGCCAGTTTCCCTGGGCCAGTGGAGCATCGATGCTCAATGAGAGGTTGGAAGGCCACAGATCTAAGCAAGTATGTGGGGGATGCGTGCTGCAGGTATCTTGATAGGGAAGATGGGGAGCCTGTTCGAAGGAATATGTCCAAAAAATGGTCCAAAGCAAGGAATCATTGGCCAGCAGGGGAAAGCCAGCCCACCTCAATATAAAGGAATCGGTGGTGTACGTGCTTTGGAGATGCCATAGCAAAATGGCACAAATTATTGTATGTTGTGGTCCATCTAGAGAGAACTTTTTTTTTTCACACTCTGGCATGCCAAAAGGCCATACATAAAACCTGGCAGGAATACACCTTAAGCTATGAACTGCTGGGCAGCTGGGGACAGGCAGTGCCTGACCCTAAAAGCCATGCCCAATTTAATGTTGACAGATTTGCAGACTGAGGAAACATGGAGGGAGAAATCAAGCGAGAGGTCAAGCCATACTCTTAGGTATTTGAAACTGCTGACAACCTCGAGTGGGGGATCCATCTTTACATGTGATGGAGAGTTTTGTGGGGCAGCTCAGAGTTTTGGCTTGGAGTGTAAGACAATGGCCTTGGTCTTTTTACTGTTTAGGATGAGCTTGTTTGTGGACAGCCAAGACTGAGTGATTGCAAGCACATCAGTGAGGGTTTTTTGGATGGCAGGAATAGTTTGGCCACTGTAGTATAGGATGAGATCATCCACATACAACAGTGAGTGGCAGCCAGAGGCAACATCTGGGAGGTCATTGATGAAGATGGAGAAAAGGAGTGGACTTAGGATTAAGCCCTGGGGGACCTTGACTGTGATGTCAGCAAGGCTGGAGGAGGCGGAGTGGAGCCAAACTTGTTGCTTTCTTTCAGACAATTAATTAGAAAATCAGGAGTTTGTAGGAAGGAGACACCAAGGGAGGCAAGTTTGATTTTGAGCAGTGATTGACCAAAACCAAATGCCTTTGTGAGGTCAGTAAACACTGCACCCATTAAGAGTCCAGAGTCCATAGGTTAGCTGATATCATTTGTCATTGTGGTCAGGGCTGTGGAGGTGCTATGGTTTTTCTTGAAACTATGTTGTGCAGGGGGCAAGGGATTGTGTTTAGATATATGGTCACTTAGCTGCGCTGCTACAATCCTTTCCAGGACTTTGGAAAATACTGAGAGAATAGCTATGAGGCAGTAATTGTCCATAAGTCTGGGATCACCTGCTTTAAACCCAAGGGCAATTTTGGTGATTTTTCCAAATATCTAGGACAACTCCTTTAGAAGGGGAGAGATTTAATGTTTTTGAGATTGGGAGCATGATGGAGGGTGCTGCAAGTTTTTGTAGCTTAGGATCGAGGCCAACAGACCCTGGGTTGTTGTAAGGTGTCATGTCAAGCAGTAATTTCCTAACCTCTACCACCTTGATAGATCGAGGGTAGAAAGAGAAGGGGGAGCATGGCAGGGTGGAGGGCAGGAAGCAGATGCTTAAATCTCCAGGCTATCAGCATTTTTTGTAAAATCACAGAGGTCCGAGAATTTGAAATGGAAAACATTTGCGATAGTACTGGGGTTATTACAACTTATGTCATAATAAATATGTCAGACATGGGGGTGTTTAGTTTTAGTGCCAAAGAAGCTTTTTATGCCTACCCAGAATTTTTGTGGGTTTCCAGCAGAGGTGGCAGCATTATTTTTGCAGAACGAGTTCTTGCTAGACCTATTCCCTGCCTTGCTAATGTTTCTTCATTTTCTGTACTCAGCCCAGTCAGAGGTGAGGACGGATTTCCTGTATGCATACCAGGGTTTTTTTCTTCTGTTTCATTTAGGTTAAGAGGCCTCTGGTGAGCTAACAAGTGGCTGAGCCCGCATCCTGCACTTCATGAAGGGGGCATGTTTTTGCTGAGCACTGGAGAGAATGTTTATGAAATCTGCCAGCACCACATTTATGCACATTGAGGAGTTGAGGACGGATCCAGCAGTGGCAGTCAGGTCACTTATGAAATCCTTGGAGTTTAATTTTGAGAAATCACTGAAGTGGAGCAGTCAGGAGGGTTGATTTTGAGGGTGGGATTTCCAGATAGCTAAAATGGGGGAATGGTCAGAGATAGCATATGGTAAAGTGCCAGCCAGTACTGTTTTATCACTCCTGTTTGTGAGGAATGAGTCCAACAGGGAGAGTTTGGAGTTTTGTGGGGAGGATCTGGTAGGTGTAGGGACTATTTGGGCAAGATTTAATTTTTTGATGCACCATTTGTGGGACTTCCAACTTACACCCAACCATCAAGGTTAAGGATGCTAAACAATAAGATTTCCTTTGAGTCAGAAATGGAGGTAATGCAGTCCATCAAGGTGACTAGACCCAATACACCACGTCAAGGGGTTTGTATATGCACACTAGGTAGAGATCTTTAGCTTTACTAAGCTTGTCACTTGTCAGTGGCCTCAGTGGTCATGCTCCTCTCCATACTATGTATGTGTGACTTGAGCTGCCCCACAAAACTCTCCATCACATGTAAAGATGGATCCCCACTCGAGGCTGTCAGCACCACGTGGAGGCGCTAAGGGGCCAGGGGTCAGACAATGTGGCATAACAGGGTGGAGGGAGATGTTCGGGTGATTCCTAAAGTAAATAAGGACACCGCCACTTGGTGGATTCCCTGTCCAAGCCGACAAAACTCTAACCAGGGATAGCACAGGCTGGGTCAAATATGTAATGCTTCAGCCATGTCTCTGTGAGACCTAATATATCAGGATTGTTTCTGCTGATCCATGTAGCCATCTCATCCTTGTTTGCTGTAAGACTATATATATTCATGTGCACTAACATAAGTCCCTTGGTTGAGGACCACATTTGATAATGCAGAACAGGTCTGGGGTTAAGCTCAATGTGACCCGACAGCAGCAGGGCAAATGTGACAAGTGAGAGGAGGGACCTGTGTGGTTCCCGAAAAGGACACAGGGAGCTACCTCAGTGGGAGGCACTGACAAGAGGGAAAGGAGGCATTTCACGGTAATAATAAGGCTAGCAGTATCTGGCACAGTGCATGAAGCAACTAGCGCATTTGAGAAAGAGTAGCCTACCAGAGTGCAGCATGACAGTTTACTCCTAGATTGGGCTCACAATAGGAAAAAGTTACACATACATAGTATAGAGAGAAGCATGACCACTGAGACCACTGACAAGTGAGTGGGTGCCATGCTAAGGTCTAGAAACGGAGGGCCTAGCATGAAATCCTATTAGCACACTGGGCAGTAGTTAGGTTGGGGTGAGCATAGGGAGTGGGGAAAGGGGCTGCGTGTTTAGGTGCAATAAATTGGGAAACAAAAAAAAACTTAGAACTATCTATGGCCTTCAGGGTGGGGGTAACAGGGTTCACAGTAGCATACCTGTCAAGTTAAACAGTAGATCAGAGCAGGCTAGTTAAACTGAAAACTAAGCATGGTTACAGTTGCACAGTGTGAAGAAACAACCACATACTGTCTCATAAACAGATCCCAGAAAGATAGGAAGCAGTTGAGGTATCAGCATAACACTATAACAGGCAGCCAGAACTGAAAACAAACTGCAGTCTATCATCCTGGAGCTAGGAGTAGACACAAGACAAAAGTAATACTTAGGAGGTGATTTCTTGCCCTTGGCCTTGGTAGTAACACAGGTGTACTAAATCACTACAATATGTATGCACCTAGGAGTATTGTTAGCTAGTTGATGTGGTAAAACGTTATAAATGAAAGCAGCAGAGCAACAATAGAACAGGCAGGTATGCAGACAGCTGGCACAGAAACTAAGGGAGCCTACTAGACAAACTATCGGTTATCAATTTATACGAGCTGAAACACAGAGGCACTTACTAGTCAGGGATATGGCTGGTGATTCAGTAGCAAACAACTCTAGCATGACAGTCCACACGTCCATGGAAAAACAGCAGTGTAGGTGCACATTGTTAGGCAGCATGGCTGGCCAACAGTCGACTACCACAGCTGAGACACACAGTGTGACACCCTTTGTGCTGCAACCCTTTGCGCAAGGACCATAGCCGTTTGACTGCCATGTATGGTGGATTGAAAGGGGGGAAGCCCCACTGTGTGTCCCCCAGAGCAGCCACCCAACTGAACAGTTTGGATCCAGATATAAAGGGCTCCTGGTGATGTGTCGAGAGGTGTGTAGCTATAATGCTTCACTCCATGGGTAATGGGATACAGTTAAGACAGTTTGTTGAATGGTTCCCCTTACAGGACTAAGTCAGTGTTAATGTTCAAAAATTGGGGGGACCAAAAAATACTCCACTTGGGCTGTTGTAAAATTTCTCAAAGTTCTTTATTTATTTTTGTTAATTGCCCTGACGCTTCACACTCTTGTGCTGTTTCAAAGGGCTTTTCATAAATTCTGTAAGAATAATAGATACATATTGTTTATAAATCTTGCATTTTTGGATTCCATTTCTTTTCATTATTCTTCTATTAGGATTTTCTATTATACTTCGTTACCACTGTGCTTCTTTCTCATGCTACTTATAGTACATACTCTGTACTCTATTCACTCTTCTTATAATTAAAACTTTACAAAAATAATATACAGTAGTAGATAATATGTACCCTGTATTCATGCTTAGTTTCCACACTGGCCAGACACTTTTTACTTCTGCCTTTGCCTGTTCTACTGATTCTTCATGGCAAGGAATTGCACCAAACTTGTGTCTTAACTATGATAATATAAACAATATGTGAAAATGCCTTCAGCAACCTTATTTAACATGTTATTTTCAATACAGTAATCAAACAACTTTCCCTTATTGCTACCTATTCTGTTATAACATTGTACCATTTTAAAATGTCTTAATTGGCTAAATGTTACCTTTTGCAGCTTTGTCCTTCAGCTCAGCATGCTCAGTTTCCTTTGTTCTCTGTCTTCCTTGAATTTTAGGTTCTGTTTTTAAAGGAACACTGTCAACCTGTTTTCCATCATATTGTTTCTAGCTGAAACCCCATATTTTATGATTGCTTACCCTCTCTAAAATTCACTGATATTGCTGTTTGTTTTGTCTGTCTCCTTGCTTAGTAGAACTGAAATGCATGGCAGTGTATACTTATAAACAACCTTGTTTTTGTTTACAGTCCTGGTTCTGTTCTTACTGCATACTTCCTGAGCATTAGAAACACACCCAAACAGTGCAGACAGTCATAAGGCAGTAGCCTCCTAAACTCCCACTGCAACATGAGGGGCTAGCCTGTTTTGTGGGTGTTCCCAAGTCCAGGAAAAATGCATTTGGAGCTGATTAAGGAATGTAAACAAACTTGTCTTGGTGTGATAACACCAGTATGTTGGGCAGTCTGTTTTTTACTTTTTTAAAGAAAATAAGACTCAGAATCAAACTACTAGCTACATCAGCAATCTTTACAGAATGTTAGCAATCATAAAATATGTTTTTTAAACTAGGGACACTTTGAGACCTAAGGGGGTTGACAGTGTCCCTTTAATACATTTAAAGTTTTAATACAATCAAATGTCTTAGAAACTGTTTAAACACTTCTGCAATGTGTTTTTGCCTGTATAACTGGTTTTAGCACTTTTTACTCACTGTTGTGCTGAACATTGTTTCCAACTCTTTATTTCTTTATTTTATTGTCAGTCCCTAAAAAGAAAACCAAGCCTTTCAGTATCCTTCAATATTTATTTTTTTCAGTCCTATTAATCTTCAATTGTATGTTGCTATCTCACTTTACCTGGCTAGCATGTGTAGATACTTTGGGCATAATGTTAGAAGTCACCTTCAATTCTTTCTTTAGCTTTATTATATGAGCCTTGTATATGTATGTAAAGAAAATAAGCTCTTTTAATCACATTTTAAATTTATTTGACATAGCTACAGCTCCTAGATATCTAAATATTTGTCTTTTCTTACTGTGTACTGGCTCTGTTGTTGCTGTGGTTGTTGTTCCTTGTGTTGTTTGGTGCAGCTACTGTGTGTGTGTGTGTGTGTGTGTGTGTGTGTGTGTGGTGCAAACTCTCTTGCTAAATACCTCTCGGCCTGAGCACCACATGCAGTTTCACCTGCAATGAATGAGCTCCAATTAAGCTCAACTCATGGTGGCTTAGCAACCTTCATTGTGTGCAGGCCATTGCCTGGCCACAGTGTGTGTTTTTTAATTTTTTTAATTACTCATTTCAATGTTTAGTTTATTGAGAAACTAATGATGCATTGAGGTGTTGGGTTTTCTTAATAAGCTGTGATTTTTCAATGTGTTCAAGTTTGCGTTTAGTTAATATGTTCTTTATATGGGGAGGATAGAGCTGTGGGGGGGGGAGGACCTCAGAATGTGAAGTGTTCTTAACTTTATAATTTCTTACTTTACCATGTTTTTGTTAAAATTTGCTTGCATATCCCTTCTTTTTCATGAACATTCAACTAATTGTGATGTTACTTTCATGTTTCTGACATATAATTTTTTGGTGGAATGTTGCTATCTTCGTCTATTAGATTTCCATATACCATTAGTATATTAAAGTGGGGGACCATTTTCATTACTGCTTACTAGCCACATTTTATCATGTTGCTGTTCTGTTTTTAGGATTTATTATATTATAAAAAGAACCCATTTAGTAAAGTGTTCATTTTTTTAATGTGTCTAACCTTACTATTTTGTATTTGTTTTTTATTTTTATTTTTTTGTCTATAGAGCCATACTCCATCTCTCTTACTTATTTTAACATTACCAACAGGCATTCCAGTTTATGTCCTTATTCATCCCTATGTTTCTTTCCAGGGTTTGTAACTGGAAAATCCATTTCATTTCTGCTCTGTCCAACTGTTTTTGATAGTCCCTTCCCCTTACTGGTTTTTGGATGTGTTCAAGTCCCCAGAATCTGAGTGAGGCTCCCATATGTCCTTGTTCAATGAAGTGATTTGCTACCTGTGATTTTTCTTTCTGTCTTCTAATACCCCTTTTATGTTCTTGTATGCATGTTTTTAAAGCTCTGGTCATTGCCCCACATATAAGTGGTCACATGGATACTGTAATACATATATTAATCCCTCTGTTGTACAGTCTATATGTTGTCATATAGGGTACTCTTTACCCATGTGTGGGTGTTTAAACACTTCTTTTTTGCTGGTATGGTTACATACAGAGCATCTTCCACATGGTACCATTCCAGATTTGAGCCAGTGTACAGGGCTTCCAGTGGCATGTCTGGTCATCCAGTGGCAATCAGTAGTGGAGGGAGAGTTAATCGGTTAGTCAGAATCCCTCTCAACCATGGTTGGCTCCCAGCAAAATCCTCCGGTGTGCTGCCATGTGGTGCAAGATCGGTAAACTTCATGAAACTTCACAAAGTGCGAAGTTCCTCTCTTCTCACCACTTTTGCTAGCGAAGAACAACTTTGCAAATATCTCTACTAAAAACGAATTGTTGCTGTCATAAAACAAGGTTATATATCTGCTCTTCACTACTTATAATGCTGCTTAAACCTGTTTTAATTATTTAAAGATCAATGGCAAATGGTTTGTGTTTTAATGTACTGCACCTTTGTTCAGTTTGGTTCTAGGTACCTAGAAGCACTGCAGCCATTTTGGTCATTAATTTTATTGTGAACTAACAGTTTTTTTTCTCCTTGTGCTGTATCAGCATCTCAGAAGAAATTTGTTCAATGTTTTGTGTCTTACTAGGCTGCCTGGTCAAGCAGTGCTGTGAGGATGTCATAGGAGGTGCTGCTGATTTGCATAACTGTCTCTATGGAGACCATTTGTCTCCTACGTGAACTCTGAGTAGCTTTCTAGCAGCTGTTAGTTCTGTAAACAGTGGAGTGTGCCTGCCACTAGCTCAGAGCATAACATTAGATCTGACAGGAAATACTGGTATATAGTCATGTCGTCAGAGAACAAAGGTTCTAGGAGTATTTATAAGAGTAGTGCAATTAGGCTGTACTCAGTTGTACCTGCTGCTTCTCACAGCCTTTCAGGGGTGCCCTGCCATCCCTTTCCACATGGTCCTCCAACCCTTAGGAGTAGTTGTATGGACCCCCATGTGCCCCCTGGATCCCACATGACCAGAACATTCCCCTCCAGACAGGACATGCCCTACATCATGACATGTCATTTGGGGAATCTGCCACTCACTGCCATAACTGGTGCACCATAAGGCAGCATCTTATGTCTTCATTAGTGACATTGCGGTGGGGCTGGAAAGGAAGGTTTGCCTGTTTGCAGATGAAAAAAAATATGCAACAGGGTGAACATTCTGGATGGGGTGGTTAAAATGAAAACGGACCTACAGAGACTTGATGACTGGTCTAGGGAGTGGCAACTAGGGTTCAATGCTAAAAAATGCAAGACTTTGCATATGGACAATAATAACCCAAGGGCAATATATAACCTGGTGGGGGGGAGAACATTTCAAGTGCCAAACATGAATGGGATCTGGGTGTCATCATCTCAGATGACCTGAAGACCAAGCAGTGCAACAAGGCAGTGGGATGCTGGTTTGAATAGGCATGGGCTTAGCCATCAGAATGAGGGAGGTCATACTCCCATTGTATAGATCACTGGTGAGACCTCACCTGGAGTATTGCATCTCCAGAGGGACATAATCAGAGTGGAGACTGTACAGAGGAGAGCAACCAAGATGGTGGGAGGCCTACACAATAAATCCTATAAAGACAGTTTAAGGGAGCTAAATATATATTCATTAGAGGAGAGAAGGAGAGGACATGATTGAAACATACACATACCTTACAGGAAGGCACAAAGTGCAAGGTGACAAAATTTTGCAAAGGAAAAAGTGCTTAAGAACATGAAACTGGGGTGGGGGGGGATCAGAGGAAATGTGAGGAAGTACTTTTATATGGACAGGGTGGTGGACACATGGAACAGTCTGCCGGCTACATTGGTGGGGGAAAAAACAGTTACAGGCTTTGTGAAGGCATGGGACAAATGCATAGGAAGCCTAAAAACACTAAGGAATGGCCTCTAGTCTAATGGGCAACCACCAGACTAATCAGGGACTCATTTGATACAATTGGGAAGACACGCTGGGCCTGGGTGCCCTTATCTACCGTCAATTTCTATGTTTCTATGTTTCTACCTGTATACTCATTTTTTTTTTCATTCTTCAGGACATGGTTAGTAATGTGGGCTCTGTTAACTGGCCTAGGAGCAGATGGAACTGTGGCCACCCACCTCACTTCAAGTGTCACTTGACATCCATTACAGACCACAAGATTGGTTTATTATGCAAACACACCATACAACACCACTGACAAAACTCGTATTGTCCTACTGGTTGTCTGCCCTGCTTTCACCCATGTTTGATACTTAATTACCCACATTACAGCATGCATAAATAAATATTGACTCCCATATTCTGAATCTACTAAAAATGGACAACAGGGCAATTGACATGTAATAGGTAATGACCAGTACTGTAAGTCTAACACTCAGGGAAGTTCTTTGGCCACCTTGCTTTATAAGCATATTATACACTGGGCTACTGCACACAGGACAGGATTACTGTACTGCCATTTAGTCTAGCTTCTGTTTGCCATGGATATTACATACAGACAATCAGAGACATAACAACACACTGAACTAGAGCTTGCACACAACACCGTAACTGCCATATGTCCAGCCAAGAACATTACACAAACTACATAAAGTCAGTAAATAGATACTTTATAATGGGCTGCCAAAAACAAATTCTGGCTAATGAATGGCTGACCGATGATGTTATTGTGCATAACTGCTTTTCTTCAAGTGTCTAACTGCAGGCTCAGAAAGGTCTTCGACAGCTTGTGGGAATATATACAATGACAGCCAACAAAAAAAAAGAGCAGTTCAGCTGACAGGTACAGGCTCACGAACAGGCGCAGCAAATGATGTCATTGGTACAGTAGTGGAGACTGGAATGCAATGGAGAAGACCAGCCATAATGTTTTGGGTAAGCACACAATAGCAGGAGACAAAATATTATTTCAAAACCAGTTTATATAAAACAATGCATTTGACATGTGGAAATGGATGGTTAATACGGCAGATTCAAAAGCATTTATTTTAAATTACAGACATTTGTCATTGATCTTTAAATATTTCAGTATTGTATTTTCAACTATATCAGAGCCATGCTTAATGACAGTAATGTGTTGTAAAACATAGGTATCCCCCATATGCCAAAGTAAGTCTCGTTTTCAAAGTAGATATATTAGTTTACACCTTTATTGTTTCAGCAGTAGAAGACGCTGTAAAAAAATGCTGGCTGCATTTTTAACCCACTTATCTAAGAAGATAAAAGTGAACTAAAACTCAGAGAACGGCAAAAATCAAAGATGATTTCAGATAATAAAACTGTGTTTTAGAGTTAACACACTGTTTACTGACATTATGAATGTCCTTTAAATCCATTTAGATTCCTGATTGCTTGCCTTATCAAAAAGTTTTTGTGTGCCTGTGTCTTTATTGCCTCCGCTGATCAAAGCGTTGACCATGTATCTAATCCACACTTCATAGGCTTGATAATAAACTGCAAATAGCCATGAACAAAACTGGCCAATGAAATTTTAACAATACACATATGATTATATCATTACATTAATATAAAGATAAAACTTCCTTTACAAAGGTAATTTGTTCTACAATCTGGAAATCTTCCATTTCTTCATTATCAGTTCCCCTACATGCTGCTACTTTAGGAGAGTTCAAAGCAAAGCCTTGCTTTCTTCAAGCTAGCTAAATAAATTACATTGAAAGCTGCTGTTACATCAGTATTGAAAGATGCATCTACGGCGTAAGAAATGGATCTGCTTTGTCTCTTAGCTGAAAAGCTGGTTCACTTTATTCCAATATGTGAACTTGCTCCCCTCCATGCTAACTAGTGTAAATAAAATAAAACAACTCTTTTGAGTACAAATTTTAAGTGCCTAAGTAATAAAAACCTTTTTAATTTGTTTAATAGAATGTGCAATTTGTTAACTTGATGGCAAGCTGCAACACAGTCTTTAGAAGTTAACAGGGCCTCAAAGGGATGTCTATTATGATATAGGAAACTCCGAGCATAAGGTATGGGTGAGAGGACTGTGAAGTGAAACTGAGCGGTTCTGTCTGCCCAGACCTCATGAGAGGAGTCTCTTATACCATAACATACATTGCTCAGAGGCCCTATTATCTTATTATAACTCAGTCAAGTTTAGCTCGAGGGATTTTTAATAAACGTAGTCTTTTTTTTTTATTTTGCCAGCCAGCTCCCCCCTATACTTAAGTGAAGCGTTCCTTCCTACCACCCCTGCATGAGCTCACACTGTACATAGGATAAGAGGTACAGAGCTGATTGGCTGAAATCCCCATATTGATTTATAATGCTAAGCACAAACTGTCTCTGATTTCATGGTTGTAACTGGACGCAACCTTGCTGTCTTCCTTATATGGCAGATCAAGTGAGTATGAGGTGATGCTGAATGCATGACAGAAATCTGTCCAACTCTGCCCCTCATACAACTACAGTATGTATACTGCATACTGTTAAACTTTTATTGGCCAAGCTTTTTCATGGTTGTTTGCAGTTTATTACATAAACACAGTAAATTAACTCAAGCACAGTTTTATCATCTAAAATAATCTTTGGTTTCACACTTTCTTTGATTTTCAGTTCATGTTTATGTAACCCCTAGGTGGCATTATCCCAAGGGCTACTATCCCTGACTGCTTGGCTAGTAGCAGGTTAAGGGGCCTGGATAATGAAACAGGTGCTTACACCCGGAGGTCAGGGTTGTTAGTGGTCAAGCTAACCCGGGCACAGCCCTCTGGGACACGGTAATCCCCCTTTTTCCCTTCCAGTGGCCTGAACAATATATAACAATTACTTTCACAATGATCCTTTTTCACCAGGTAATTATCCACACTGTTTGCACTTACCACTCAGGGCTGGTTCCACTAGCTTGACCCTGGAGATCCCCTGTAAAACAAGGTTAAAAACAGCAAATAGCAACAGTACAATACTTTTGGCACAAACTGGAACCACAAACAGGTTAAATGAGACTGAAGTTAAATCTGATTTATTCAGGGGACTTGAACAAGGGAGGGGTGTAATCAGGTTGATTTGCTTAAAAGCTATATTAATCAGACAGTTATGCATGCAGTTCAGAGTCCCTACATAACCACACACTCTGGGTACCCAGGTAGGAAAACAGTGGGCTAGCCAGGAACGTTGCAGCTGGTTGGGGCCCTGTGATGGAAGAAAGCAACATGCACAACACACACTATTTGTAATGCGGAGCCGGAGGGCTCAGTTCATGAAAGAAAAGGCAACAAGACAATCAGATGACACTTTTAGATTTAGCGGTTGTCACAGGAAGCTACCCTGATGTTTACTCATGATACCCAATACTGGACACAGACATCACAAAATCAAGACTGCAGGCTGTTGAGCTGGAGTGCCCGGAGAAGCAGGGCCCACACAAATCACCGAGGCATCATTCCTGTTCTAGGCATTCAGCAGGGGGCTGATTCCCAGGCTGGTCTCTCGTTGATGACTTTCTTTGCGTAGCAGGTATTCTGGCTGGGCCAGTGTAGCAGGGCCCAGGCAAACAGAAATGGATACAGATTCAATCTGTGGAACTGGATACAGCCTCCTGCAAGCAAAATAATAATAATAATTTTATTTATATAGCGCCTTTCGAATTATCAAAGCTCTGAACAGGTTAATAACATAAATACAAATATCCATAAATCATAAACTCATAAAAACACATCATAGATACATCATAAAAACTTAATAAATTGCAATAAAATACAATCAAATTCTAACTAGCCTAATCCTCCAAAAAGGCCATTTTCCATAAAAAAGTTTTTAATTCTTTCTTGAGTATCTCCCGCAGTGGTGCACTCGTGGCCAGTGGTAGGGGCCAAAATTGAGAGGCAGCATGAGAAAAGCTCTGCTTCTGAAGTTTTTAAACTCACTCTTGGAATCTCCAGCAACCCCATGTTGGCCGAGCGGAGTGATCGGCCACGGCAGTAATGAACCAGGAGGTCTTTCAGATAGGACGGACCCTGATCGCGAAGGGCTTTAAAAGTCAATAAAATGACTTTAAAGGTGATCCTCCACTGAACAGGCAGCCAGTGCAGTTTGCGCAGCACCGGGGTAATATGACAGGACCTACTTGTCCCAGTCAAAACCCGGGCTGCAGCATTCTGCACCAGCTGCAGGCGGCGGATTTCAACCCCAGAAAGCCGAAAGTAAAGGACGTTGCAGTAGTCCAGGTGCGAGGACACAAAGGTGTGGACCAACATTGGCAAGGAGTCAGATGGAACAAGGTGCCTAACCCTGGCAATATTCCTAAGATGGTAAAAGGAAGTGCTGAAGACAGCTGACACCTGAGATTGTAAAGTCAGCTTATCGTCAAAAATCACCCCAAGGTTACACACCCATTCAGAGGTTGGTAATGATATGCCGCCAAGAAAAATTCCAGAAGGTGCACCAGTACATGACCTCTAAATCTGACCACCTGGGTCCACCACCAACACCTTAGTCTTCTCCGAGTTCAATTTTAACCAACTAAAATCCATCCAGTCTTGAATGTCCCCCAGACAGTTGTTAAATATCAAGAGAGCTCCATCCTAGTCGGGTGTAAAAGACAGGTATAGCTGGGTATCATCAGCATAGCAGTGAAACCTCAGCCCATACCGTCTTATGATATTTCCAAGGGGCAGCATATACACTGCAAACAACATGGGTGACAGCACAGAACCCTGGGGCACTCCACTCAACAAAGAGACTGGGCCGGAGGAAAAAATCCCCAACACAACTCTTTGTGATCTCCCAGTAAGGAATGAAGTGAACCATTGCAAGACGGTTCCCGACATTCCGCAGATTTGCCTCAGGCATGCTAACAACACCACATGATCCACAGTGTCAAATGCTGAGGAGAGATCAAGAAGAGCCAGGATGGAACCTCCCTTTTGACCCCTCGCCCTCAGAAGATCATTAAGCACCCGAACCAGCGCAGTCTTGGTGCTATGTCTTTTATGGAAACCAGACTGGAAGGATTTGTAGATACTATGGATGGTTAAATGGTCATCCAATTGAGCAGCTACAACCTTCTCAATAACCTTCCCAATAAAGGGAAGGTTAGAGATAGGTCTGTAGCTTGAAAAACAGTCTGGGTCTAAGGAAGCTTTCCTCAAGTGAGGTGTCACCACCGCCTCTTTCAGGGAGCTAGGAAACTCACCTGACTCCAAGGAGCACCAGACTATTTGCGCCAAAACTGGACTGATGTTATCAATACATACCCAAAATTAGGGTAGTCGGTCCAGGATCGAAGCTGCAGCTAGTAGGGCGCACACTGTGGATAAGCCTCATAATATCCACGAACTCGGGTCGATAAAAAGAACTGTGTTCTCGCACATCCCTACAACATCACCCTTAGAAGTTGTCAAACACAGATCAGCCCTGATGTCAGCCACCTTAGTTGCAAAGTAATGAGCGAGCTCATCGCACTCTGCTTGTGAAAAGGCTTTCCAAACTTGCAGACAGACTGGGTTGCGCAGTCCATCTACAGTTCGAAACAGCTGAGCCAGTTGATTCTGAGCAACTGCAATCTCCCTGGAGAGGAACTCTGCCTTCTTATGGGTGATTACAGATTGATAGCGAGCATAATGTTCTATCAATCTAAGGCGGTCGGCATCAAGGGCTGATCTACGCCAACAACGCTCTAACCTTCGCCCTTTTCTCTGCATCTCCCTCAGAGTCCCATCAAACCAAGGGGCCCCTGGGTTGCAGAGAAAAAGGGCATTCATGAACAGGAGCAATAAAATCCAGGGCAACCGTGATGGCCTTATTATAGACCAACACCAGTGCCTCTGGATTACTGCTCACCAACACAGGGGATGAAAGGTCAAGGACCGATGCTAGACCTTGTGAAGTAACATGCCGTAATGGGCAGTACCTGACCATCTACACAGGGGATGGCCTCCTAAGGGGGGGTGCAAAAATTGAACCTCACGGTGTAGTGGTCAGACCAAGCAACTGGTTCCACCCCCACATCAGATGCATCAATCCCTAGAAGGAAAACTAAGTCCAGAGAGTGCCACAGTTCAGACACACAGTGGGGAACCAAATCATGACCCACTACAAGCACACAGCACATTCACATGTAAGGAAATTCCACTGTACCAGGCAAATGGCTCTCCGGTCGCAATTACAGAGTCTCCACACAATCCGGAAGTTCAGCGATAGCTGGAAGTCCTGATGAGCCATTCGCATTCAGCAAATCTTTGGTCTTCTTCAGGTTAAAGCCTGGTCACAATTCAGTAGCTTAATTTGTTCTCCAAATTCGGATTCAGTCCGAAAAAAGCACAAGTTCCCTCTCAAGAACAGCAGGCAGGCATGCAGGCCAAACTCAAGCCTTTCCACAGCTCTCCCATGTGACTCCACTATGGATTGTTGCTAGAACTATCTCAAGCTGTTACTTCTTCACTTCCCAACTCAGATCTAACTGAAACTGCAAGCATCGTGGGACTTTCCCCAAGATCCAAAAGGTTTGGTTGGCTGATCTGTCTGTCAGTCACAACAAGGGCTCCCCCTCCAGGTTATTTTAGACACCAAAAGCCCAAAACTACAATTCCTGCAAGTTTTGGCCCCACCAAGCCCCTGTAGGCAGGCTCCATTTTAGAGTAGCAAATGTACTGCTTGGCCCATTTTGGAGTCCAGGACCAAGATGATGGAAACAAATAGAACTGTCCACGCTGCAAAGAAGGCAGGTTAGAAAAACTGCAATATTATTACTACTCTAACAAATGATCAGCAAACAAGTACATCTTCTAACAGAGCTCCCTCTCAGATTAATTGTGACTGCAATCCAGGCAGCCCTTAAAGACACAGTACACAGAGGCTATACAGGCACTCTCTGGCAATCAATCAATCAAGATCTTTATTTATCCAGGCAGACTCCATTGAGCAACCTCATTTGCAAGGTAGACCTGCATTGCACAAGGTCAAATAACAATACAAATTATATACATTTAATATAACAGAAAATGAAAGTATACAACAGTGCAGGAGAACCTGTATCACATATCTATCACATAATGAATAATAATGAATTCAAGTAATATATACATGGGTAGTATGCATGAAGAGGAAAAGGCATGTTTTAGACAAAAGTAGAAGAGGCTAGGGTAGTGCTGCAGAAGAAAGGTAATACATTAGCAGTTTTCGAAACATATATATTACGACAAAGTCGGGCGATGTAAGGAGGTGGCTGATGAGGGGAGGGGGTTTAAGGCTAGGATAATGCGACTGGGGGTTTAGGTTGACAGGCTGGGGGCTACGTAGGTGTGCAGGTGTTCAAGGGATACATTTACATTTAAATACATTTAAACTGCTAAAACGCAGAACCCCAGCCTGGCAGTGAGCATTTAGGCAAGCTCAAGGAAGACTTTTTGGGAACCCCCATTTGTAGGGGGGGTTATTTATTTATTTATTGAATTTTGATGACCGGGTAAGCCCACTAAGCCCCAAAGGTCCCTTTTTCAGGGGAGACCCGGGAATAACATTAAGAGATAACATACAGTAGAAAACATATGGGAGTACAGGTTAACATGGGTATACAATATTCAGCTGTTTACACATAGCAGACATGACATAGGTTTGGTATATCTGATTGGTCAGTGTTGTTCATTACATCATCCATTGACAGAGACATTGGTGAGACAGTACTCTAGATTACTTAGGTGACACAGTTTAAGGGCATACTGCATTCGGCTATTTACACATAGTTGTTAAACAGGATTGATATATCTGCATGGTCAATGTTGTTCATTACATTATCCATTGACAGAGACATTATTGAGACAGTACAGTAGATTCCCTAGGTAACCTAGTTCAGGAGCGTTAATAGGTTCAGATTGGGGAAGGGAAGAGATAGTGCAACATTGTTAGGGGTTAACACTTATAGTTAGGTGAACAGTCTGCAGAGGTCACTGCAATAGTGTCAAGGGCGGAGGCAATGGCATATGCTTGTTGATAGAAAATGGGCCCTAAGTCTAGTGCGGAAGCACGGCAGAGATGGGTTGTCTCGTATCTCCACAGGGAGGTTATTCCACAAGGAAGGGGCAGTGTGAGAGAATGATTTTTGTCCTGCCTTAGTCCTGACATATACATTTACCTTCTTGAAAAGTGGGCTAAAAACACAGTCAGTGTGCTTTTTCACTGTTTTCTGCAGCTGAAACCATAAAGGTGTAGACTTTCTCATCTACCTTGAAAAAGATTGTCTATGGGCATGGCAAATGGGGAATGACTATGATGTTGCAACACATTACTGTTACTAAGAATGGATCAGATGCAGTTAAAAATACAGTTCTGAAATATTTAAATTATTAACTTGTTAAATCATTATTATAAGCAATGGAGAACAAATCTATAATCCTGTTTTATGACAGCAATAAATAATCATTTTAAGGCTGACGACTGATATAATGAATACAATGAGCTCAAAAGCACATTGGTGCCCTCTAGTGGCATATTTAATAATCACAATAAGCAACTGAACATGCATTTTCATTTACTCTTTCAAGCATAGTGATAGTTTGAGTATTGAACTTTGCTTATTAATTGAACAGAATTTAGAGGATTGAATACAATGAGTAGGCATTATGGATGTGGTTACATTTATTTAACAAATACATTTTTAAAGATTCTATATAACTGAATGCTTAATATCATTATTATTGGCTTTAATGTAGAATCATGAAGCAACATAATGTAGTCAAGAGAAACATAGAAACATAGACTTTGACAGCAGATAAGGACCGCTAGGCCCATCTAGTCTGCCCATTTCCCTACCTACAGGATAGGCCGCAGATCGTAGTTAACCAATAGCCTTTATCTTCCTGCCCCCCACAAGAATTGCCTTATGTCTGTCCCATGCATTCTTGAATTCTCCCACATTTTTAGACCCAACAACTTCCTCAGGAAGGCTGTTCCATGCATCCACTACCTCTCTGTAAATAATACTTCCCTCACATTGCCCTGGAACCGCCCCTCCTTCTATCTTTAAATTGTGTCCTTGTTCTTGCAAGTCTCTTTTCTGAAAGATGCTACCTCTTGGACTTTGTTGATTCCCTTGAGGTACTTGAAAGTTTCTATCATGTCCCCTCCCTTCTTTCCTCAAGGGTATACATATTAAGCTCCTTTAGTCTCTCCTCATACGGCTTCTCTTGCAGACCCTGCACCATTTTAGTTGCCCTCATCTGGACTGCCTCTATCCTGTCTATGTCCTTGTGGAGATGGGGTCTCCAGAACTGGACACAGTATTCCAGATGGGGTCTCACCAACTGTCTGTACAGAGGGATAACAACTTCCTGTTTTCTGCTGCTGATGCTGCTCCCTATACATCCCAGTATACCCCCGGCCCTCCCTACTGCCTCCTCACATTGCTTGCTAACCTTAAGGTCATCTGATATGATTACCCCCAGGTCCCTTTCCTGTTTTGTTATTGTTACTACCTCTCCACCCATTGTGTATTCTTCCCCTGGGTTCTTGTTTCTCAGGTGCATTATTTTGCACTTCTTTGCATTGAATCCTAGCTGCCATATGTCTAACCATTCCTCCAACCTTGCTAAGTCCCTTTTCATCCTTTCCACGCCTCCTTGTGTATCAACCCTGTTGCAGATCTTTGTGTCATCTGCAAAAAGGCATACTTTTCCTTCAGTCCCTCTGCAATGTCACTGATGAAGACATTAAAAGGACTGGACCCAATACTGAACCTCACGGTACCCCACTAGTAACTGCCCTTTCTTCAGAGTGGACTCCATTTACAATTACCTTCTGTGTCCTGTTGTCCAGCCAATGTTTTACCCAGGCTACCACCCTGGGACCCACTCCCAGGCTGGTTAATTTGACTATCAATCTTTGTGTGGGACTGTGTCAAATGCCTTGCTAAAGTCTAGGTAGGCCATGTCCACAGCCCTCCCTGGTCTATTACTTTGGTCACCCAGTCAAAGAAATCTATTAGATTCGTCTGACATGACCTTCCGCTGTGAACCCATGCTGCCTTGGATCCTGTGCTCCACTGACCTCTAGGTACTCAACTATTCTTTCCTTCAGAAGCGACTCCATCACTTTCCCTACCACAGAGGTCAGACTGACAGGTCTGTAGTTTCCTGCCTCTGTCTTAGTCCCACTTTTGTGAAGGGGAATCACATCCGCCTTCCTCCAGTCCTCGGGTACCACACCATCCTCTCTTGATTTATTAAAAAGAGTAGCCAGTGGTTTCACCAGTTCCTTCCTTAATTCTTTTAGAATTTTGGGGTGAATTCTATCAGGACCCATTGCTTTGTCCACCTTCAGTTTTAGGAGTTATTGCAGAACTCTTTTCTTCTGAAAGGACTGGGATCGACTCTCATCAAGAGTGCTTTCTGTTAATTGGATTAGGCACTTCCCCTCCTCTTTTGTGAATATTAAGCAGAAATATTCGTTCAGTATTCCTGCTTTTTCACTGTCCCCCTCTGCCCACCCACCGTTCATTCTATTCAGCCTCACTATCCCTCCCTTTGTCTTTCTACACTCGCTGATGTACCTATAAAAGGTTTTATCCCCCTTCTTAACTGAGTTGGCTATCTTTTCCTCAGTTTGGGCCTTTGCTATTCTGACTTCCCTCCCTGCTTCTTTCTGCCTTAACTGGTACAGCTCTCTGTCCTGTTCCTTCTGTGTTTCCTTATACTTCCGGAATGCTATCTTTTTCTTCCTGACTTTCACAGCCACTTCTCTTGAAAACCATAGTGGCTTTTTCTTTTGTTTTGATTTGTTTATTTGCTTCACACAAAGGCTTGTTGCTTCTGTGATGGCAGTTTTGTTAATTCCCCATTGTTGCTCCACACCTTCTTCTAGCCTGTTTGCTAGTGCTTTTCTGAGGCACTCTCCCATTTTGCCAAAGTCAACCCTCCTAAAGTCCAGTACCCTCACTTTTGTATGGCTTGACTCTGTAGCTGAGTTTAACGTGAACCACACTGTTTGGTGGTCACTTGTCCCCAGATGGCAACCTACTTCTAGATCTGAGATCCTCTCACTGCCCCCATTTGAGAGTAAGAGGTCTAAGATTGCTCCCTCATGAGTGGGTTCCGAAACTAGCTGTCTAATGCCTGCCATCTGTAGGGTGTCAAGAATGGCCCTGCTCTTGGATGTGGCTGCAGCAAATGTGCTCCAGTTAACATCTGGCATATTCAGGTCTCCCATCAACAGTATCTCCCCTTTCTCTGCCATTCTAAGAATGCCTTCCATCATATCCTTGTCCATTCCTTCCCCCTGACATGGGTTCTGTACACAACCCCTGTGCGGATTGTGGTGCCCTTTCCAGTCTCCAAGGTGACCCACAGTGCCTCCTCTCCTCCCTGTTTACTCTTTTGTTCAGTTGCTTTTATCCCTTCCTTTACATAGAGAGCCACTCCTCCCCCTCTTCTCCCCTGCCTGTCTCTCCTGTAGGTTATGTACCCTGGTATGTTAACATCCCAGTCATGGTTCTCTGTGTATCATGTTTCTGTGACTGCTACGATATCCAGGTATCCCTCTTCCATTAAGGCCACCAGCTCAGGGAGCTTGTTGCCCAGACTACGGGCATTGGTACTCATTACCCTCCATTTCCTGATGGCCTTACCCCCTTTTGCCCCATCTCTGTCCTGCTTGCCTTTGTCACTTTCTCCATTTACCCCTGCCCTTCTCCCTATCGACACCTCCATGTTGGTGTTTGCCACACTTACTACAGTGATTGTTTGGGAGGGCTAGGATTTTCCATCTCCTTTCCAGTGCCTCCCCCATTGGCTAGTTTAAAAGCTTGCCAATGAAGCATTTAAACCTATCACCTAGGATCCTGGTTCCCCTCCCGGACAGATGTAGCCCATCATGCCAGTATAGCTTGCATCACTCCAGGTGGACCCCAGTCCCCAATGAAGCCAAACCTGAGCTCCACACCAGTTTTCAACCACTGATTGAATCCATGGTACAGAACACCCTAGCCTCTCCTATGCCATAGATGGGTAGCACCTCCAAGAAGGTTACCGTCGTGCTAGCACGGACTAAGGCCCTCCCAATTCCACAAACTCTTCCTGCACTTCTCTAATCCCTTTCTTAGCCAGGTCATTTGTCCCTAGGTGGACAATGACATCCAGCTCCCTCCCTGTGCAGCTGCTCCGCAATCCTGAGGATTCGCCTCCTGTCCCTCCAAGCCGTGGTGCCAGGCAGGCACCTTACCTCCCTCTCCCCTTCCTTGCCCAGTTCTACCTTCCTAACAATGGAGTCCCCCACCAGGAGTTGTTTCCTTTCCCTGCAAGGTCCCCTGCCACCCTCCTGTGGGTCTCCTTTGTGGAGGTTACCAGCATCCTCCTTGGTCTCCACTGTAGGTGCCTCCGTAGAGGAACCACGCTTTGTCAGAATGGCATAGGAATTGTGGAGAGGTACAACTGGAGGGATGTGCCTCTGTTCCACCACCCTCACCCTCCCTGAGCCCACTGTGGTCCAACCACTCCTCTTCTTGGCAACCTCTGAGGCAGCGGCAGTGGCACTGGTGGTCCCTGGATGGAAGAGGAGGTCCCACAAATCCTGGCCAACTCAGCCTGGAGATGAGCAACCTCCTCCCTCAGCCCAGAGAGGTGCCTGCAGATGGGACAACACCGCATCCTCCAGAACATCTCCCAGAAGACTGCTGCTCCACAGCCTCTGCACTGCACCATTCCAATCATGTCTTTTTTCTGACCCCTTAACTGTTTGCAATCCTTACTCTTTTGTCTGTTTTTTTCTCTCTCTCTCCTTACTTGCTGCCTGTGTGCCCTTTAAGCTCCTGATTGTCCTGTTCTGAGACAAGAATATCCTATATTTCTCAGTAGACCACTTACTTGTTCAGAGGCAGACCTCCAGCAGCTAGAGGGGGCAGGAGAGCGACTCTTGCCCTTCTAGGATGGTGGGTCCTTGGTAGTTCTGTGATCACTTACTTCCTGCCCCTAAACAGGAAGTTCCTGTTGTCAGTCAAATCCTGTGCCTATAAAAATAAAACTAACTTTGGGTGGGGGGGTGGAGGGGAGGGAAGGAGGGCAATATAGTCCCAGCAGAGAAGTTCAGTCACACAGCAGTCCTTTCTCTTGGTGTCTTCTGCCAGGCTTCCAAGAGGAAGTTATGTTTAGAGAAACATTAATATTTAAATCACATTTTACAAACTTCTAGTTGAGCTGCAGTCTAGATGGCCGCTTGAAGCAATCGCTGCTCACCTTGGGCTAATACGTTAAAAAACTAATTTCCCAAAGAGCATTTTTTTATGTTTGCTTGCATGCACGCACAAGAAATATGTTGTGACAGCTTGCTAGAGTAGCAGGTTGTGGAGGTCTGGTTGTGTTGTGGCCAGTGCCCCTACTGCTTTGTGGGGCTTACCTCTGTGGCACCAATAGATGAGCATGCTCTCTATGACAGCAGTGCAAAATCATGCCACCAACTTGAAACATTTTTGCCGCTGCAATGAGGGAGCACCCCCTCATTGCTGGGCATGCCTCACCTGGTGTTACATTTCATTAAACATGGTGGCAGCTGTTGCCGTCCATCTCTAGTCCCCAGAAAGCCAATGTGGGGAGTTGCCCAATCTCCCCCGTCAGCATGCCCCCTGCCCAGTTAATTTGCAGATGGGGGAGCCCAATCCCTGTCAGCATAATATCCTCTGTAAGAATTTATGTGCTGAGGGTGTGCTCAATCCCCCTAGGCATCATGCCCCCCCCAAACACAGACCCTGTTTCTTTTTTTGCTGATAGGGTGCCCAATCCCCATCGGCTCCAGTCCACCCTCCCAAAAAAGAAAGAAACACATAGGTGGCACGATGGGAGCCCACCCCAGCATGCCAAATGACCCTACAAAAAAGAAAACCTTCCCATGACATTTTTAAAAAATTTTTTGTTTACCTGTGAAAGAAAAAATGGTCCCTCTGTGGCACCCCCCCCCAAACCACACCCACCCTCTGCACACCCAACCTCCCAATACCCCCCTCACTCCATATTTACTTCTGGAGTCCAGCTTGACGATCTTCAGTTGAACGGGAACACATCTGCACTCTTCAAAGCCAACTGAGAACTGAAGAAATGCCGGTAAGCTGTATAATAGCATAAATGTTTTTTTTTTTCAAATTAAGTGGATATCTCGGCCACGTTTGTGACTTTTAGCACCACATTTTCAGCATGGGGTTCTTGGGACACCACCTCATGAATTCAATCACTGACATGTCATTATTCATTCCTGAAAGGTGATTTTTCTGGTCACTGTGCAGAATCACCTTTCAGGGCTGATTAATGCAACAACAGGGTCACTGTTTATGAGGTGAGCTCCCAAAAAGTCTATGTTGCAAATTTGGTGCAAAAATTCCCAAAAAATAGAAACATAGAAATTGACGGCAGATAAGGACCGCAAGGCCCATCCAGTCTGCCCATTTCTTTTTCTACCTTATGAATGTGCCATCGGCCTTTGCTCTGTCAGTGGCCTATCTATTCATACTCAACTGTATTGCTCCCTTATGCCTATCGCATGCCTGTTTGAAGCCTGCACTGTATTCATAGCCACCACTTCCTGAGGTAGGCCATTCCATGCATCCACCACCCTTTCTGTGAAAAAGAATTTCCTCACATTCCCCCTTAATTGGCATCCCTCTAATCTCATGCTGTGTCCTCTTGTCCTGCTATTTTTCTTATATTTAAACATGTTAGACTCTTTCACTTTGTTAATGCCCTTAAGGTGTTTGAATGTTTTAATCATATCACCTCTCTCTCTCCTTTGCTCAAGGGTATACATATTGAGCTCCGTTAATCTGTCCTCATATCTCTTCTGATGCAGTCCCTGTACCATTTTGATTGCCCTTCTCTGAACTGCCTCAATTTGGCTGATGTCCTTGTGGAGGTGTGGCCTCCAGTACTGCACACAGTACTCCAGATGGGGCCTAACCAGTGTCTTGTAAAGTGGAATTGTTACCTCCCTCTTATGACTTGTGATACCCCTACTAATACACCCTAACTCCCCCCTAGCCTAACCTACTGCTTTAGAGGTATACTTGGATGATTTCAGGTCATCTGTGATGATGATGCCCAAGTCTCTTTCTTCCTTTGTGACTGCCAGCAACTCCCCTCCCAGCCTATAGGTGGCTTCAGGGTTTCTCTTCCCTATGTGTATGATCTTGCACTTCTTTGCATTAAATCCCAGTTGCCACTCCTCTGACAATTTTTCTAGTTTATCCAGATCTCTTTTCATTCTGCCCACCCCATCTGGATTGTCTACTCAGTTGCAGATCTTGGTGTCATTTGCAAAATGACTGTTACGCATGTGCATTGTGCAGTTCTGATGCACACTTGTAACTTCAATAATTTTTAATATTTTCTCTCAAGATTTTCAACATTGCCATTTTTTTCACACCTCCTTAAGAACAGTACAGCTGTCATTTTTCACATCCTGCCCATGATATGTTTTGGCACATCCGGCACACAATGGCGCGGTCGCTGCAGGAAATCAATGTTTGGGACACATTAAGAAAATCACAGTGACACTGTTCATGAGCAGAGGTCCCAAAATGCCTATGTTGAAATTTTGGTGGCAAAATTCCAGAAAATGACTATGTTACAAATGTGCATTACGCAGTTTCCATGCACGCTAGTAACTTTGAGAATATTTAATATTTTCACTCCAGATTTTCAACATTGCTATTTTTCACACCTCTTTATGAACAGTACAGCTGTCATTTTTGACATATTGCCCGAAATGTGTTTTTGCACATCCAACGCACAATGGCACGGTCACTGTGGGAAATCAATGTTTGGGACAGATTAAGAAAATCACAGTGACACTGTTTATGGGCAGAGGTCCCAAAATGCCTATATGTTAAAAATCTGGTGACAAAATTGCACAAAATGAGCATTCTACAAGTGTGCATTGCACAGTTTCCACACACACTCGTAACTTCCAGAATTTTTAATATTTTCACTCCAGATTTTCAACATTGCCATTTTTGTACACCTCCTTATGAACAGTTCAGCTGTAGTTTTTCACATCCTGCCCAAAATGTGGTTTAGCATATCTGGCACACAATAGGCATGGTTACTGTGTAAAATCAATGTTCAGGACAGATTAAGAAAATCACAATGCCACTGTTCATGAGCAGAGGTCCCAAAATGCCTATGTTGAAAATCTGGTGTAAAAATTCCCCCAAAATAATTGCATTACGGGTGTGTCTTGTGCAGTTTATATGCACGCTCATTACTTCACCAATTTGTTTTTATATTTTCACTCCAGGTTTTCAACATTACCATTTTTTTACACCTCCTCATTAATTGTACGGCTATCATTTTTTACATGCAGTTAGAATGTGTTTTCACACTTGTGGAGCCAAATGGCACAGTTACTGTGCAAAATCATCTTTTGGCTAATGCACTGATAGTGTCACTGTTCATGCGGTGGAGATACAAAAAGCCCATGTTGAAAACTTGGAGTGAAAATACCAAGAAATGCCCAGGGCGTTAGGGTTTCTGACCATAACGCTCTGCCCTGTAGGGACTGATGGGCATCAGGTGTGTGACTTGGGATTGTCGACAGTACTGCTCATGCCATTCCACCCCCACCCTGCAGCCAGTAACAGGTATCGAGGCATGCCTTGGACTCTTCAGCCCCAAAGTTCACCCCATTCTCCCATACTGCACCCATTTCAGCATATTTCCTTATGGGATGGGTTGACTGTAAAGTCAAACACCCGAAGGCACACCTCAACACTTGGTGTCTGCAGGGTAGGGTGAGGTGAAATGGCATCAGCGTTATGGGTGACAGCCCAAAAGCATACCCCAATGCCTGTCCATCTCTGCAGGGTGGAGGTGGGGTTCACGTCACTTCAATACTTCACTGCCATTCCTATTCCGCCATCTGTCTAACTCCTGCACTTCCAATGCTAATACCAGCAAGCAAACATTTGGCATTGACAAATGCTTGTTTTGTCTGATTTTGCTTTATTTTGATCAGGGTCCATGAAAAATATCACTTTTGAAAACAATATCACTCAAATTCCTCAGAATCAATGACTGAAAAGGTGTGGCTTGGCAATGGAAATGGTGCCAGTAGCAACTGCGTTCCAAAATCCAGACTTGATCCAGCACATGTTCACTCACATCTTAGCGGAGGCAATGAGGGTCATATCAAACATTACTAGTTTATAAAACCAGATGGGCAACATGTCCATCAGAATGTCAGAAGCAGACACTCTACTGTAGCATCTGGACAGAAAGGCAGATGGCGGGGTATGATGGTCAAGCAGAACAAAGATGACATTTCACTTCTAGGGGCCAAGACAGATGACATGGAGTGCAGAGACAGTTGGAATAATATCTGTATCGTTGGGGTTTCAGAGGGGGCAGAAGGGAAAAATGTCACTGACTTTGTTCAAAGTCTTTTACTGGACATTTTAAATCTCCCAGGGAAAAACCTATAAGTCCAAAGAGCTCATCAGTCTCTTGCTCTGCACCCACAAGCTTGGGGAGAAGCCTAAGCCAATACTAGCCCTGATTCTGCAGTTCTCCATAAATGAGTGTTGCTGCATGTGGCCACAGACAAAAGGAATTTAATGTGGCATGGGAACAAAATTTCACTTTATCAGGACTATTCCACCAGAGTAAATAAAATGAGATTGGTGTTCATGCCTTTACAGCAAGCCCTACAAAAACAAAGCATCAAGTGCTGCATGTCATATCCAGGTGGTATTCAAAGTGGAATGGAATAGAGTTTTCCACAACTTCACGGATCCTAATGAGATGGCTGCTTTTGCCAACAGGTCTTGGGGATACAGCTGCAACCTTCCTCTCCCTTTTGAGAACAGGCTGGTTACACCGACCAGAAGGTGCACAGTCAGAGCAGAGAGCTCTCCTCCCCATGAACATCCTGATATATTCCCTGGCACCCTCCACAGGTACTGTTCTCCCAGAACAGTGGCAACACAGATGGTCCAAGCACAGAAAGGCAGAACAGAGCTCTTCTAAACACATACAGGCCATGGGACCTACCCATTGTAGTTGGGAGTCAGAGATCCGGAGCATCACTTCAGCACTCCAGTTCCCCCACTGAAACTGCACCAACACAAACTAGCTTTCATCAGCTACAAGATCTGGGGAATTTCTCACTGTCAGAAATGAACAAGGCTTTACTGTCTGTAGCAACCTCATGGACTGACATTGTCCAACATCAAGATGCTGTGCCACCACAAGTACCCATGGGTGCCCTTCCTCAACATGGAAACAAGCAATAGAGGGTGAAAATTTCTCTGAAGTCAGGCCATCTGCCCATCTATCATTCTACTGCTCATCTCCTCATAGTGACTGCCTGTATACTGCCCAAAATCTACCACATCCACGCAAACCTTGTCTCAAGTGACCCTGAATTGTTTTTAACTGTCACTTTGGCTCTTCAACATTAGCACGGCAACAGGACCGCTGACAGCCACTACAGTTACACCAGAGCATCGACCATAAAACTGTGGTAGGTACCGCAGATCACAAACCAAGACAGTGACCACCAGCATGGTGAATGAGCTACAGTACAGACAGGGACCAGCCAGCAAGTGTGAAGCAGGGACACCCCAGCAGAGCAACACCCCCCATGGCAGAGAAAAAGGTGGCCACCCCTGGGCATCACAGCACCAGCAACAACAGGTGTCCCCCCACCCCAGGCAGAGCAGCACCCCACAGGGGCAGAGACAAAGGTGCCTCCCCTCCAGACATCGCAGTGCAAGCCACAACAGGTGCCCCCCACCCCAGGCACAGCAACACCCCCTGTGGCAGAGACAAGGGTGGAAAACCCCTCGGCAGTACACACTCCCACCAGCAGATCATGGGGCACATGCAGGACAGATGCAGGGGAGCACCCCTTGGGCTGCACAGCACCAGCCACAGTGGGCCATATGATGACCACACATGTGGGGTACAGCCATACACAACTCCCACACCCATTCACAATGGGTGGTGCACCCACCCCCTCCCATGTGGCCAAGGATGATGGGGGAGCATCGCAGACACAGCACACAGGAGATACAGGAGCTGCAGTGAAGTGTTTTACTGGTGAAGGGCCACTACACACAGCCAGGAACATATGGACAGGAGGCCAAGAGGGCCCATCAACAAACACACAACACCCACCTCCACCCACGTCCCCACAGAGGGAAACAGTACAGCCATACTTCCACTGGGTAGTCCATGCCAGTCCGTGCTTGTCAGTTATAGGGTGCTGCTGACAGTTCACCCACTACATCTGCAACCTGATGTTCAGTGCTATGTCAGTAGGTAGTCACAGAGGCATCGTTGCTCATACTGTTCTATGATGTCCATGATGCAGTCAGCTGCATTCCTTGGTCCGCTATCTGTTGGCCCCACTATCTGTGCCACGCAGCACCTACTGCATGCGTAGCTCTGTGAGGCACTGCTGACCATGTAGGTCATTGATGAACCACTACACTGTGGAGTGCAACACCCCCATCAGGGAATTGAACCCCCCCTGTACCAGCCTTCTATGGTGGTGTTTGTGTGTGGCAATCCCTCCCTAGCCACGGTGTAACAGTTCCAGAAACCAATAGGGTATGTAAGGCTCCTGCACACCCCACTGCGAACAGGGCACCCCAGCCATGATTCCTTGAAGTAGTCAAGGTAGTCGACTAGCTCCTCCTCATGGCTTGATATACACCTCCCATGCGCGCAGTTCTTCGTAGACACTGCAGACGTACCCCTGTGGCATAAAGGCCAGGGCAGCCAGCATCCTGATGTGGAGGGTGAACTCATTGTTGGTCACATAGAGCTGAGAAAGGGTGCCATGCTGCTGCAGTTTGCACCACAGACACTGCAAGAAGTGAAAGAAACACCTCCGAAGCCAGGAATGGGGGAACATGGCTTGTAGTGCCTTGAATGCCACCTGCTCAAAGTCTATCATGATGTTCTCTGGATGTAGTCCTGTGCACTGCTCCAGCAGCTTGCATAGGACCATGATGCAGCAACCCACGGTCCTGCTGGACATGAGGACATGGATGGCTGGCAGCACAGTCTCCACCTCCATGCCATGGATGCTGTACATTTGGTGCAGCAGGCGTGGGCAGCACCAGAATGTCCCATCTGCAAACCATGAGATGCACTGGGGTAGGTACTCCAGATTTTGAGTGGTGCTAAATTTGAGGAACCATGCCAGCCCCCATGAAGTCATGGAGCAGGAATAGGATCCCTCTGTCAGAACTCCTGTATTCCTCGGGTATTGTCAGCTGTATTTGTCAGCTGTGATACGGTAGTGGGCTCTACACTTGTTTGCCACACCCCCCTCCGGGCCCTCTGGATGACCCATTTTAGGTTCCCCACTATTGGCAGGCAGCCCCTCACAGTGTCTGTCAGCCTGCTGCAGCATGCAGCCATGACCTGCTGGCTGTTCTTGATTGTGTACACTGTCTACTGCTTGACCACCGCACAGACCCATCACACCTCCATGCCAGTGCTGTTGGGCACATGATTGCGCCATCTCATCAGTGAACAATCATTGACCTCAACGACTGTCTGGGCATGGCTGAGGCACTGACCAGTGTGGTATTCCACACATTTCCAGTAGGTGACTGCACCTCAGTTTTGCTCCCACTGGTACAGGAACCCGGGATGGGAAAGGAAGTCCTTCCCCCATGTGCTCTTTGCAAAACACAGTAGCATACTCTCCCATCTCAGTTCCAAATGCTGGCTCCATGTTCTCTGTCACCCCCAGTTCCCCTTACGTTGGCGCTGTCTGTCAGTATCATTGCCCGGTGCCGTGTGCGCACAGGTGCATCTGCTCACCTGTGTGCGGGTGCACACCTGGATGCTGTGTTTGCCCATGGTCATCTGACTGGGGCATTATGCTGCTGCTCTGGTTGGTGTGGGAGGGTGTTGTCAAGCCACTATTTCACCTGTCTGCCCTGCCTGTTCGTTATTTCAGGGGTTGCTGTGGGGGTGCTGTCCCTAGTTGTATAAGCCCCCTTCCCCGATACACTGACTGCCGCCGAGTCGCCATTCCGTGCAGGCCAGTGTTGTCAGCCTGCAACTGCAGAGGTAGTACACATTGCTGCAGGGCACATGTCACTGTGGAACTCCTGTTAGGGAGATGCCTGTCACCGTTGAAGTGGCACTGCGGCGGTGTAGATGTAGCAGCGTCGACGTCGGATCAGTAAGCGCTGTCACTTTTATGCTACAGCCTTGGTGCATATTTGGGAGAAACTGACCCTTTTCTTTGCATGTCGTCCACTATTTCTCTAGGAGGGAGGCATAGGCAGCAGCTGAGGAGAGATTTTACAAGCTTCGAAAACTGATATTTACAAAGAGAATACTGTAACGTGAGGGCCCCTCTGGTCTCTCAGAGTCCCCATGAACCCTCTTTCGGTGGACAGTTGCACTTTCGTGTACAAACTAATTCATCAGCCTCTGAGCTCCTCTGCATCTATGTCCTTTTGCTTTACTTTATTCCCAAGGTTTAAGGAATAACCTAATGGTTTATCTTTGTGGGCTTGTTCTGGTTTATGTCTAAGGTGCAGGACCCAACACGAACCATGGTTATAACACTCAAGGCATCAACAGGGGGAAAGTGGCTTCTATTTTTTTTTTATTATATATTTATTATGAACATACGAACCTGCCAGCAGATAAAGGCCCTACGGTCTCTCGAGTCTGCTCGAATGTGCAGCTAGCAGCCCTTATACTGCTTATACTACTATATTTATTACGTTTTCTGCAAGAAAAACTTACAAAAACATAGAGCCACAGGTGAATCCAACTGATGAGTATGATCCAGAGGATAAACTCATTGATCCAAACTAAGACCCTGTCCACACTACACCACTTAAATGCTGTAACAGTTCCAAACTGTTACAGACAGTAACCGTTACAGTGTGTCCACACTGCTGGCAAACAGTCCCGATAACGGTTCGGAACGTTTACAGCCCATCCACATTGTGGGTGCCGTGTAACCATTATGGCTGCACCCTATCCCACAATGCAGTTTGTGCTGCACTGGGGGACTGCTGGAGCCACATGCTCACCCATCCACACTATGCCTGGTAACGTTACGGGGCAGAACCGTTTTCGTAACCATAAGTGGTTTCAACAATGGTTACGAAAATACCTTCTGTAACATTACAGATGTAAACACAAAACCATTATGGTAATGGTTTGGGCCTCTGTAACATTACAGAGTGCCCACACCATTACCGCAACAGTTTGCATTTACACCTGTAATGTTACAGAAGTCATTTTTGTAACCATTGTTGAAACCACATATGAGGTGGTTTCAACAACGGTTGTGAAACTGGTCCTGCCTCGGTAACGTTAACGGCGGTAGTGTGGACGGGCAGTAACGGTCCCCTGCAGGGCCCATAATGCAGCGCGAGCTGCATTGTGGGATTGGGTGCCGTGGCAATGGTCACCCAGTTCCCGAGGTGTGGACTGGTAGTACCGGTCTCGTATCGGTCACTGCTGCAGTGTGGACACTGTACCACTCCCCGGCTGTAACGGTTTCTGTCCATTACGGGGTCTAAGCGGCGTAGTGTGGACAGGGCCTTCATAAAGAACACCCCAGTCAATACATCATGGGGGAAGTAACTATTGTGAAATAGTAAAACATTCCTAAAGCATGTAGTGCAGGGAAGATCCTTGGGAATTGACACATACCAAATAACTCATTAAAGTAGCTAAATAGCATACCAGTCAGCCGGTCTGCAAATCCCCCTTACAGATCCCAAACAGAATTTTCGAACAGCTTTCCCATAAACTTCTAGAGAGGAGAAAGATTAAACAGGAGCCTATGCACAGTTGCCCTGGAGTAAACTCTTAAAAGATGCTAGGCAAGTCCTTAAAGCCCTCAAGCCTAAACATAAATGATATGGATGGACAGAGTACTGCAGTAAGTATTTACAGAGCTCCAATAGAAAAGAACTAACAAAATAAATACATTCAAACTTAGGCTACAGCCTGATATGTCCTTGATCAGTAGCACACAAGACTGTAACATCAAAGTATCCTCGCCTTGATCATTTACAGAACATTACCTTACACTGTAGTCCTTACAAATGGAATCTAGGACCCCTTTGCTAAAATAAAGAGGTAGAATCAAGTGATCCAGTCCACCCTGTCCCACAGTATTTGCATCTATTGCAAGATGGGCTGAAAGGTATGCTCAAAATACTTTATAGTTTATAAACTAATCCAACAATGCAGCCAGTCTCCCTCTGAGTTATCTCTGCTTTCCTGGCTCAGCTCCTGTTCAACCACAGCGAGCATCCTTCAGTTCATTAAACATATGTCTTGCCGTACCAGGAGAGCCTTATTCTGGCTGGGAGAAACAATTGCCGGTGTACCTTTAACTGCCATAAGTAAATCTGTACACTGTCAAAAGACTTGTGGTGCTAGCAGGTGCCATAAGACAGGTTAAGAAAAACAAGAATGTCCGAAACCTCATATTTGATCTGGTGTCCCTGCCTGACTACCGACAGCATGCGGTCCCTGTCCCCAACTCCAATGCTTACCAGTATAAGGGGTCGGGGGGTCGATGTCTCTGCTGGTGCTCTACAGGGTTGGGGGCAATATTTTGATAAGCATTTTCCACAGAAAGAGGCACCTCATCTTCTGTGAAGCCAAGCATTCCAGGCAGGACAGTACAGGCAAATTTCAAGGTGTATTCACCCTCTGCGGTCTCCAGCAGACCAAGCACTCTGACATTCTTCTAATGCACTTGATTTTCCACCAGTTCCAGGCACAGACACAGATGAGTGTTATCTTTAATCAGTTTAGTAGCAAAGTCCATTGTTTTACTAATACTATTCTCCATTTTAGAATCTGCCTGGTCCGCTATATCAAATCTTCATTTCCAGTGCTGATACATGAGGGGTCAGGGCATCAAATTTACAGTCCAAATCCTGAACATCAAGCCAACCCAGTGGTGCTGAGTGTTGAGGCACTGGATGTCACACTTCGTGCCCACCTGGCAACCTGGGGTCAGGAGTGATCTTGGGTTGCCGGGGTTGGCAGGGAGAGAGAGGACTGAGTGTCTGATGGACTGCTTTCCTCTCCTCTCCTCTCCTCTCCTGGGGAGGTGAGGGTTGTTGTCCTGCTCCTTAGCTGCCATCTAGTGGAGGCCTGAGGACAGAGCGAGAGAACAGGAGACAGGAGCGCAGAAAAGTGGCATGCATGTGCCTCCACATGCACATGTTCATGGCACGAGGGGGAGGGTGTGTTTCACAAACACACTCAGTAGGTCAGGCCCGCTGCTTCCACAGTGCCAACCTCTGAGAGCAAGAGTGTGAACAGGTAACAGGCAGGGTAACCCTCCTGTCTGCTTGTGGGTCCGAATTATCTTTGGTCTCAAGTTCTGGGGGGATTCAAACTGTGAACCTTATGCTAGCATATCCAAATGTACAGGCTCATATAATCTGCTTTTTGGGGGGATGCCAGATATCTTTCGCCTAAGGGCACCTAACCAGGTATCCAAAATGAACCCTTAAAACTCTATAAAAGACCTTAGGTATATTCTTACATTTTCCCAGTTTGGTAACACCATCAAGCCCTTCAGAACAGCTGTCAACTTAACCATGTATACATCACATGCAAAAAGAACTTCAAAGACACACCCAGGCAGTCTTTTCAAATGAAAGGTTTACTTAAAAATGGATAAAAATATGTAAAATGTAAACAGAGAACACTATATCACAAAGCATGCAATCACTTAAAAGAAAAGCAAAGAAAACTACAAACTCCTACTAACATACAGTTAGACTTTTTCTAATGTATTACCTATATAGATTTTATAGTTATATCTTGTTTCTTTTTTTTTTTTTTTAATTCACTTTATTTTATTTTATTGGCATGTTCATTACAGGTGTCATAAATAACACATAAGGCTGTCAAGGATTTTACAAAATAATCATGAGTACCTTATACATAATAATTATCAGCCCATACTAACAGTACTTACATGCCTACATGGATGAAAAACAAGAGGACAATATATGGAAAAGAAAAAGAAAACAATAAACCCAGCAACACAAACCCCCACCCTTCACCCATTAAATTAAATAAAATATAACAGCATTCACACGCCAGTGAAAAAAGAAAGAGAACCCGTACGGACTTCTCATCAAGGGGATCTTATGGGTGACTTCCGGGGCCCCATGCTGTCAGGACTGCATCCAGGGAACCCCACTGTGAGTAATAACCCTCAGTCCTGTTATTCATTTTGGCAATATGGGACTCCACCTGTAATGCTAATGTAATTTCTTTGTACCATTCACCCACAGATGGAGCCAAAGTATCTATCCAGTGCCTCAAAATAACAGCCTTTGCAGTCGCTGATATTAAGGCAATATACTTTTTCTGTTGCCTGGACATACCATTATGGAAGTTATTCAATAAGCAAATTTCAGGTGAAAAGAGACCATCTAAACCTAATGCTTGTGATAGGGAAACACGAATGGCCTTCCAAAAGGGCCGAATTTTAGTACATTCCCACATTATATGATATATGTCCTACCTTCCTCCTCGAGATTCAACACATGCAGACTGCCTTGATTTACCCATTCTATATAGTTTCATAGGGTATAGTACATATTGTATATAATATGATACTGCTGTAGTCTATATCGATCTTGTCTAATATTTCTATATGTGCCTAGCCATATATTCCTCCATGTGTCCCTATTCTCCGTTATACCTAACCTACATATCCAATAATAACTAACCCCACTGGGGAGGTTGTCATCAAGCTGTTGCAATGCATTATAAACCCAAGAGATAGAATGCGGTTGGTCGGCTATCTTAATCAAATCTATTAACTCAATTCTATTGTCTGTCTCCATTATATTTTTTTTATTCAAGTGGGTTCTGATCGATTCAGAGACTTGTCGGAATTTAAAATATTGGCCCTTTATTTCTGGGAACTCGGCCCCAGCCTGTTCATATGATAGTAACTTGCCCTGAGGAGCCAAGTCTCCTAGTTTGAGGCCTTCTAAAATTTTCCAGAATCTTAACGAGATTAGTGCCTGTTGGATTAAGAAATGAGGGTTCTGTGTCAATATTTGTTCTAATGAACACCATATCTTGTTTCTAAAGAGCCCAAAAAGATATATCACTCAGTTAAAACACAGAATACAGTTTAAAACTCTGTTTCCACCCCTTCTATGATGTCATCTAGCTCCTCCTTTAAGAATATAAAAATGATACAAACAATGATCTTCCTGTCAGGAAATATTTTAAATACTGTGACTTCAGCAAAAACTAATCATGTTGATTTATTGAGGTCAACATTTCCCCATAGGGGACTGAGGAGATTAATTTCCTAGGGTGCGCACATATGGAAAATAATAAACTTGGGTTACAATTAATTTACAAAACACACATAGAATCAATGAAATTCTTGGATCTTGAACATCAGGGAATACACGGAGAATTAATTCAAACTGCAGGATATAGGAAAAAGACAGCAGGAAAAGCTATCCTGCGTGCACACCCTAGGAAATTAATTTCCTCTGTCCCCATGGGGAAATGTTGAGACTTAAATGAAATTGCTCTAACCAAAAAAAATTTCAAAAATAGGTAGAAGAGTTACAAGAGACACTACTAGTGAAAGGATACACAGAGCAAGTGTTAGATGAAGTCTATGATAAAGTAACCTCACTAAATCGACATGCTTTATTAATTCCAAAAAGACATAGACAAAAAAAAGTTTACATGAGAATAGACATGTCTCAGAAACAAAAAGACATTGTAACTTTTGTCACAGATTTTAACCCATTAACAGGTAGAGTGGGTAGCATACTCCAGAAGCTGTGGCCTATGTTAATGAGTGACAATATTTTAAAAGAACAGATACATTCCAAATGTAGAGTTAATTTTAGTAAATGTAGGAGCATTGGAGATAAATTGTATAGCTTGGGGGGGTGAATGGGGGAGCCCAGGAAGGGAAGTAAAATTAAATGAGGGATGGTGTTTTGATTAGGGGGTGAAGTGCTTTAAAAACATTGGGCCCTCAAAGAGAAGTGGAGATCATATTAAAATGTACAGTTAATGTAAACAAATGTTTTTGGTTTTGTTTTACGTATGTCAAACTGCTGCTGTATTGGAGGGTGGAGAGACATGCCTAGCAGACTGGCGCCCATGTTGGAAATAATTTTTTCAATCATGTATGGTGGTCGCCTGGGTCAGCCCCTCGCTCCCGTGGTGTGTTCAAGCCTCGCTGCTGTGGTTTCTCGCTGATGGAGTGGAGGGTTGTGCCTGGCAAACTGGCACACATGGTGGAAAAAATTGTTCTGGCCTCTGGTGAGGGAGCAGGGTGGAGCGGGCAAGCAGACTGGCACAGAACAATTTTTTCCATCATGTATGGCAGTCACCTGGGTCAGCCCCTCACTCCCATGGTATGTCCAAGCCTCGCTGCTGTGGTTTCTCATTGATGGAGTGCCTCACAGTAACTGAGGTTTTACATTAAAACTGCCCAGCATAAAACGGTTGCACAAGACGTCACTCTTTCATCACTTAATTGTTGTATTTATTTATTTAAATAGATTTTATTCTTTTGGTTTAGTTAATACAGTGTATAATTTATCTTTTTGGGTTTAGTTAATACACTATTGATGATATGTCTGTACCACCAACACCGAAGCATGCCCATCTTTCTCGGGAAGAGGTGAAGGATCGGCACATCTCCTATTTTGTGTGTTCCTCTGACCGGGTTCCCTTGTACCCTAATGATTTTTATGAGGATGGAGGACTACTATTTTGCCATGCTTGCATATGCATTATTGATTTTGTGCGTATGCATACAGTGGACATGCACATGAAGTCACAGAAGCATCTGGAACAGAAAGAAGCATTAAAGAAAAAACAACAAAGTAAGTATTACTTTACACTGCTATTTGCAGTTTCTTTTAATGTTTTGCATGCCCCTGTCACCTGATGGGCACTCCACCCCTGCTCTGTGCACTGTCTCCATTGATTTGTTATTTTTTTGTAGATGCAGTCATCTTCTGGAGGTGGGACATGCAATGATGTCAGCTGGGCAAGCCACTGTCTCTCCTGCCTCCCATGTAGCTGACACTAGTTGTTGCAGATCTCCTGGCCTCTGCAAGGGGCTGCAATTATGCCTGACAGACCTCCCCCCTCTGCAGAATGAGAGCTATCCCTCAAACTCTCAAGTCTTCTCCACCTGGTGAGTCCTAATAGTCTCGGGTCTGTTGGGTCTGCTCTGACTCCCAGGTCTATCAGGTCTGTTCTTGAACCTGAGATGTCATTGTCACATACAGACACCTTGCTGGTGGGATGGCCTACAGTTTATTTTTCCTGTGAAGTATGTAACATATTGATTGTCTGCTTTTTATTTGCTCTAGGTGCAGCTCTATGCCTGCAGTCATTGACTTCTTGTTTTACCCAAGCAACAACATCATCTGTGGAGCAGAAGGAGTTTGTGCTGGACTTCATTCGGTGTTTGACACATGCAGACATCCCTCTGGAAAAGGCTTCTGCACTTCAAGACGTCTTGATGAAGTACAGCAAGCAGGGTGGTAGTCTTCCGGGACCAGCACAGCTAAGAGCACCTACCTGCAAGAACTTTGGCCAGAACATGAAAGGTCCTTGAAAGAAGCAGTTGCAGATCAAGACCTTCTCATTTTCCTTGACGAGACCACTGAAGCTTGTGGAAGTTGTGTGTTGTCTATTTTGGCACAACCTTTGGTGAATGTCGGGGAGCAGCCTCTCTTCGTTGGTGTTTAGTTTCTGGAACGTGTAAACAACATGACTGTTTCCCAAGCCCTATTGAAAGTACTAAACACTAACAGAGTTAATCAAAAAAAGTGTTTGCCATTGTCACGGACAGTGCTAGTTATATGCAGAAAACTTTTGGAACAGTTGTATTATGTGTGTTACCAAATGTGGTGCATGTGACCTGCATTGCACACCTCCTCAGTTTGGTTTTGAAGGTCTGGGCTGTCACACTGGAGGATTTGAACACTGTGGTTGCCTGGTAAAAAAAAATATTTTGCCAGAGCCCAATGCATTGCCATCACTACCCGGCATTTATGGAATCCAAGCCAGGATTTGTACCCGAAATGCCTGTGTACTCTGTGCAGATTCGATGGTGCTCCTGGGTTAATGCAGTTACATATTTGGCCGACTATTTGCCCATTGATACAGAATTTGTTAGAACAGTGCCACAGTCGGATGCAGCAACCTTCAAGCAACTGAAATTCATGTTAACCAGCAAAGGGGCAGAGCTGGTGGATCAAGCTGCTTTTGTGTCTGAACATTCAGAAGAACTTGTGGACCTTATTGAAGAATTACAATTGAACAACAAGCCACAGGGCTACAATATATTTGCTATGGTTCAAACTGTCCACATGTTTTGGGAGTTCTGTGCCACTATAGGGGAAATGGAGTACAGACCACATACTGTCGAAATGTTGACCAGATGTCTGTGTCAGGAAAATGCAAACTGCATTAACCTGTTTCAGAAGGTGATGTTGGACAGCAGTGCGAAGTTAGACCACATTTTAAAAAATCACCCCTCACTAAGCACATTCAAAGCTGCCCACATCTTCGACCCCAAGCAGCTGCCAACACTGGAAAAAGACAAATCAAAATATACCCAGGAGCTCCCTTCTCTTACCAGTGTGTCAAACTTTGAATGGTATGGCTACAAAACTCTGGCCCAATCTACACCAGATGATTTTAATATTTTTCAGTGGTGGGAAGCACAGGCTGCTGCATTGCCAAATCTTTCTGCTGTGGCAAAAAGATACATCTGGCTCCCTGTGAGTACAGATGTTGAGCAGACTTTTTCGGTTTATTCTGATCTATTAAAAGACAATTGTCGAAGTCTGACGGAAGACAATGTGAGGCTACTTCTCATGTTAAAATATAATAAATTAAATGGCTGTTGAAGATAGCAGTTGCCAGTTGTTCCTCCATTTGAGTTGTAAAGGAAAATATTTCTCTTACTGTATGTGGTGGTGGTTTGTGGGGGATGGTGATGGATGGTACTTTTTATACTGTCCAATAATGATCATTGCATGACTGATTTATTAATGTTCACTGTATGACTGATTTATTAATGTTCACTGTATGACTGATTTATTATTAGACTTTTAATTACATTTCTGATTTACACAATGATTCTATTATTGCAGATTTTCATTTTGCCCATGTATTTGTGCGTTTGTTGTTAGGTGCTGCTATTATACTGCTTTTATGCTGCTTATTTTTATCCTTACTTGTGTTATTTATTTGATTTGTTTGCTTTTCTTAATGATGCTGCTATTGTACTGTACACTATTATTGTACTGTTGACTTTTTAATCGATCCTTGTGGTGGTGTTTTTTTTTAATAAACAATTATTATGATACCCTTGCTTTGTGTCTTTAATATGCAATATTCTCGTGACTTCCACAAAGTAACTGAAACCCCATGTTTTTAGCTGACAGATAGGAAAAATGCATGCCAAACAGTATGCAAAATCCCCACAAAAAAACTGGGAAAATCCAACAAAATCCCCCTAAAGGTTTCGTAATTTTCTAGTGGGCCAGGCCATGAGACTTGATAAGATTATTTCGTACTTGAGTGAGGGACAACAAATCAGGTTTGTCAAGAGAAGAATGGCCATGGACAATCTAAGAGCCATCATAAATGTAATCTGGATGGGGAGTAGGCAAACAATCCTGCTTCAATTGGGCGACTCCACATAACAGTGATGGACAAAATGGATACCTTTCAGAATTACAGCAGTAACAAGAAGCCACCATGCACCTTTACCACAGGTGTCTCTCGAGTTACCCTTCTTATTTAATGCGGGGTGCTTCACTCCTACACGCCCCCCCACAGGGTGCTGTGCCCCTCCCCCCTATTTTATATATTCTAACTCCAAGCCGCACTTGGATGGTAGAGGTTGCAGAATAAGTGCAGTCATGCTTATTGTCCATTCACTGTAAGTGTGTGGTCTCCATTAACACCGTTGCTCTTACTGACTTACCCAAATGTGTTCACCAAAATAACTTGACTCATACTATGTGATACCACAAACAATGGCCACCATGAGGTTCAGATCTGCATTTATCAGCTGGGTAAAACTCCTGTACTCAAACCCAAAGGCCACTATTTTCGCAAATGGAATAATCTCCCATAGCATACCTCTTTCAAGGGGAACCCAACAAGGAAGCCCCATCTCACTCTTACTTTATCTCTTAGCTATGAAACCTCTTCTCTGTAAAATTAGACAATCCCAAGCCATACAAGAGGCTATGATGAATGGCATCAGACATAAGACACTGATTTATGTGGATGTCTTGCTGCTGACCATATCCAATCTGAGCGATGCTTTTCCAGCAGCCTTACAAATGCTGAATGAATTTGAGAAGACAGGGTCATGGGTAAATTGTGGGAAAACTGAAGCCCTCACTGAATGGCAACTGCCCCTCTGCTCCATCTATCAGACTTGGATTAAAATGGGCCCCAGAACAGCTGAAGTACCTAGGCATGATATTAACCACAGACCTCAGATGCATAGTCGATCTTAAAGGGAATATAAGCAGGGCTTTCTGAGAAACAAAACCAAAACCACAGCACAGTAGGTTAGAGGTTTACCTACGTAATGATATGCTCTGTTTGCCTCACAAATATGTTGTAATCCATTTTTACCACTATTTAATGTCCCAACAAATGTAAATAAAACCCTGCTTCTTATTCAAAGATTGTGTTTCGTTAGGAGCCTAAAATGGCAACAACGTCCTTAACGTGATGATGTCAGTTGAGCAAGACCTGCCCTATGAACTTTTCCATGCAACATGAAATGAATCATTTTATGTAGCAATAAACATCACCTGTCATAAAAGTATCTAAAGCCTTCATATGAATAACAATTATGTGTGCACTGCATGGGAACCCTGCTGTCCTGTCACAGATTTTATTGCTGTGCACTGTAACAAAACTGCAATGTGAAAGAACAAATGTAAAACAAATAACCTGCGGTTTGCACACTTTATTCAAATGGGGCTTGGAGTGTTAAATGGTAGTTCACTAGCACTTTAGAAAAAAATCATTTCACATGAAACAAAAAAAACAAACAATTGACGTCTATTCTTTTCAGGGACAGTCTTTTTTAACCACAAAGTAAATTGGACCTGACTAGATGTGCACAGTACGACAGTTGAGCGAGAGTACTGTGGATCGATCATACAGTCTGCATAGGGAACTTAAACATAAGCAGGTAAAATAATCCTAACAAAGTGCATCTCCTCCAAATGCTTTACTGTGCAGGTGGAAAAAGGTTTTCCCACCTGCACAGTAAATGTTGGAGGAGGCACTCACAATTTCAAATTTCTCAAAGTTCCGAGAGGGAATCTGCAACTTTGCCCACCTCTACAGTTGGCGAGTGCCTGGATCGATCATATAGTCTGCATAGGAACTTAAACATAAGCTGGTAAAATAATCTCTATCAAGTGCATCTCCTCCAAATGCATTACTGTGCAGGTGGAAAAAGGTTTTCCCACCTGCACAGTAAATGATTTGGAGGAGACGCACTTTGTTAGGATTATTTTACCAGTTTATGTATGCGGTCCCTATGCAGACTATATGATCAATCCAGAGCACTCTCGCTCAACTGTAGAGGTGGGCAAAAGTTGCAGATTCCGCTGTCGTGGAACTTTGAGAAATTTGGAAATTTCGTGAAATTTTCCAAACTTCTGCCATTGGTGAGATTGGAATCTCCCGAATGTGTTTGGTGCATTTTTGCCCTGTTCCATGGAATTTTTGGCTGAACTGTGAAATAATGCACATGAACTGTGGAATAATAGTTATGAGGATTTTTTTCCCCATAGTTTAATAAATTATTCCTCAGTACATGTAATTATTCTGCAGTTCAGTGATCAGTTCTGTGGAATTTTTTCTCCACAGTTTATTGCAATAAGCCGCAATTTATAATTTGTTTCCTAAGTCAGAATTTCCACAAACATTGATAATTTGATTTCTGCACTTTCACGGAAGCAAAAATCTGCCTTTCGAGGAAATTCCGCAGGTGGAGATATATTTACACACACCTCTACTCAACTGTCTTACTATGCATAACATCCGGTCAGTTTCAATTTACTTTGTGGTTAAAGAAAAACTGTCCCTGAAAAGAACAAATGTCAATTGTTGTTTTTTGTTTATTTTTCATTTCATGTGAAATTAATTTTGTCTAAAGTGCTAGTGAACTATCATTTAACACTGCAAGCCCTGTTTGAATAAAGTGTGCAGACCGCAGGTTATTATTTGTTTTACATTTGTTCTTTCACATTGTAGTCTTGATACAGAGCACAGCATGAAAAACTGAGACAGGACAGTAAGTTTCCCATGCAGTCCACACATAATTGTTATTCAAATGAAGGTCTTTGGATACTTCTAGGACAGGTGATGTTTATTGCTACATATAATGATTAATTTCTTGCTGCATGGATGATGTTCATTGGGCAGGTCTCGCTCAACTGATGTCATCAATGTTAAAGATGTCACAGCTACTTTAGGTTCTTACCGAAGCATGATCTTTGAATAAGAAGCAGGGTTTTGTTTACATTCATTAGGACAAAACAGTGGAGAAAATGGATTAAAACATATTTGTGAGGCAAATGGAGAGTATCATTATGTGGGCAAGCCACCTATTGTGCTGTAGTTTTGGTTTTGTTTCTCAGACATCCCTGTTTATATTCCCTTTAACTTAAACCCGCTAATAAGAAAGCTAGTGGCAGATTTTAATAGAAGGAAGAAACTTCAACTCATATTTTCAGGGAAAATGGTTGCCTTAAAATTATGAGTTTTCCAAAAATTCTTTTCCATCTCAGTAACTTACCTCTAGAGATACCACGTGCCAAGTTTTTGGATATTAGAAACACTTTTTCTCTCCTTTCTGTGGAAAGCAAAAAGACCCCACTTTAGTCCCCAAAAGCTCTGTAGCCCACCAAGAGAGGAAGGTTGGGGCCTCCCTTGGTTATGGGCCTATCACCAAATGGTGGTGATAAAGTAAAACCTCTAGTGGCTTACACTTACTTCTTTTAGGACTCCCTTGTAGAAAAAGCTAGAAGATTACTCTTATGAGGCAGCTCCTTGGAATCAGGCCAACATTAGCAGGGACACTGACAATAATCTACTCACTCTATGCTTTGTGAGTCAAACATGGCAGACTCTTTTTAAGCATAGTGGAGTAAAAGACCCTCACCTAGGGAAATGAGAATTGGGAACCACTTTGGGGAAACCCACATACTACCATAGAAGGGAAGCTGATAATTTGGCCTTTATGGATACAAAAGGGGATTATCACAATAGGTCAAATGCTGGATCCACAGTCTTGTGTAATTCACCCTTTTCAAAGTCTAGTGAAACACTATTCACTCCTCAAAAAAGACTTTTGGAAGCACCTCCAAATTTGACAGGTCATTTCCAACAGTTACAAATCCATAATGGTTCTGCCTGACAGCAAACTTGGCACCCTCCTGACAGCTTGGGAATTGAGCCCCAGGCAGACTGGAGGACAGATGTACCAGTACCTGTTATCCACATCCCCCCCATACTAACAAAAGCAGGCCTGGGAATTAGCCTTTAAGATAGACATTCCAAAGAAGAAGTGGGCCACACAAGGCGCACACATTCTGGAGGGACTATAGATATCAAGTAATACTAAAAAAGATACTGCACAGATGGTATTGCACACCAGCACTGTTACACAAACTGGGCCTTATGGCAGCAGATGTATTGGAGATGCTAAACATAAATGTGCAACCTGGAACATAGTCTCTGGAAATAATTGCACACATATTTGTCAGAGGCCGTTGCTCTTTGTGGGACTGTCTTAGGTATCCACTTGCCCCAAAATCTCAGCCTATGAACCCTGGGAGACTGCTCTAATTTGCTGACATTAGAAAACCTGCCAAAATATGGCTAACTGTTGCACTCAGGAAGACAAAAGACAGACGCTTCTCAAGTGAAGGTCCACAATGGCTCCTGCACAACGTGAGTGGCTGGTCAGGCTCTCTAAACTGGCAGAAAATGAATGCCTGTTCTACTTGGCAATACCCAAACCCCTTAATACCTGGACACCCTTTATTTCAGAAAGGACTCAGAACTCCCGGATGTAATGTCTTCCTGACTTGCCATTTGGAGGCCCCTGAGATGCTACCTTTCCCACTTGCACTTAATCTTAAACCATCACTCCCTCCCCCATCAGCAACATTAACCCACTACACTTGTATGACAAAGCAGATCAGCAGGTAAACTGTGCTGATCAATGCCCATGAATCTTCCAGGTATACATAGGATACTTATAAAGGGCCTTATATAATAGTAGGGTATCTTTGCAGTATTGTAATGAACAGGACCTATGAGTATTTGCCATGTCCCAGTTATGAATTAAAGGCTGTAATATCTGAACTCCTTGAACCCTTTTGATGTTAATGTTGTTCTTGAACCTGCTGTGGTAAAAAAATGTAAAATGAGCATTAGCTCACCTATGTATCAATTATCTGTTTTTTGCTTACTGTACTTACCGTATTTCTTTCTGGTTAGTAACGATTACATTCTTGTGTTTTGTTTTATAATTATGTGATGGTTTCAGTGTACTGTTTGTTTTGATTTTCCTCAATAAAAAACGTAAAAAAAAAAAAAAGAAATTAATAGCCCCCAGAAAAAAAGGTCAGATGGGTACTGCCTTGGCTATGAGCATGCCACCAAGGCATCAGACAAAACTTCCACTGGCTATCTGTGAACGAAGAACAGCACCCACTTTGGATGCTTCTGGAAGCTGGTCTCCAGAAACAATGTGCACCATGAAGAATCAAACCATCAAACCCAGTGCTTGGGAATGGGGTTGCTAACCATGCTGTGTGCATGTACATCTGTATGTAGTGGTGTGTGTGTGCAGACAGAGCTGTGTTCATACATCTGCATACAGTGTTGTGAGCATGTGTCTGCATGTAGCACTCTGTGCACACATCTGCATCTAATGATGTGTGTGCACATCTGTATGTAGTGGTGTGAGTGTGTGTGCATATAGTGCTGTGTTCATACATCTGCATACAGTGTTGTGAGCATGGGTCTGCATGTAGCACTATGTGCACACATCTGCATCTAATGATGTGTGTGCACATCTGTGTATGTAGTGCTGTGTGTGTGTGTGTGTGTGTATAGTGCTGTGTTCATACATCTGCATAGTGTTGTGAGCATGTGTCTGCATGTAGCACTATGTGCACATGTCTGCATCTAATGATGTGTGTGCACATCTGTGTATGTAGTGCTGTGTGCATGTGTATGTAGTGCTGTGGGCATGTGTGTATGTATGTATATATAATACTGTGAATATGCTTGTGTGAAAGCATGTGCAGTAGTGTGTGTCAGTATGTAGGGCTTTGTATCTGTGTGCAAGCATGTGGAGCAGTGTGTGTCAATATGTAGGGCTGTGTATCTGTATGCAGCGCTGTGTGGGCATTTGTATGTAGTGTGTGTGTGTATATATTGCTTCATGGGCATTTGTATGCAGTGCGTGTCATGTCAATATGTAGTGCATGTGCACATGCATATGTATCTGTATTGTTACACGAGGTCCCTGTACCCTTATTGGTACCCCCAGAGGTACACTGTAGACAGCTAGTGCTTGGGCGTATGTTATACTGACATATAGGGCTAAGGGCATCTACCGTATAAGAGTAGATGTCAGGATATGTATGCATATTATCATTATACACTTTGCTTGCTAATACATATATATTATCTATGCATTTTCTGTGTATTTTTTGCTTACAAGATGATTAGGACATCTTTGTCTTTGTAATGATTATATATATAAGTCGGCATTGCCACCTTTTGCTGATTTGTATTACTACTGAGTTATGTAAGACTCTGAAAGAACTGCATTCTTTTGTTTCACAAAAGTGATGACTACTACAAAATTGTATAATGTTATCTTGGACCATGGAGCCACCTCTAATTTAGCCAATAGGGCTCATCTCTGTAACTATAAATGTTTCTGTCTCACAGTAACCATAGCAATTATCATAGATATATAATGTGAGACACTGAGTCTTATACCTTGGAGTCCCCATGAGACACAAAGAAACCTTGAGGTATAGGGAACGCTTAGCATTGGCTCCCGGTTTGTATTGGTAAGAACTGCTTAGGGCAACTGTGATTTATCCTTTGGTAGTAATAAACAAGTTTATTACTCTTATGCAACGTGTTTGTAATTCTTTGCATTCCCAATATTGCCAAGAACCTGAGAGTGAGGTTTAGACCTCCTGACAATTGGCGACTGCGTGCAGGCAATATTTGGTGTTTGTAAGCTTTCACTTGTTGCTTAAAACTTTTCCCTTCCCAACAGGGACAGTAGGTGTGCATTCCTGCAACACCTCTCCTGTTTTCAGACCACTTTGTAGTCACTTGCAAAATCTGGCTGCTTTCTTGGCTGTGGTCGATGCTGACTTGACCCACTCCACAGCAGCTTTGAATTGCAAGCCTGCAAGGTATACAGTAGCCCGACTGTGTGTAAAGTGTTCCTGCTGTGGATCAATACACGGCACAGTGCCTTTTTCACAGTTTGATTTTTTTGTTCCCTCCCACACAATGGCCACCATATCAAATATCTGCGCAGAACTGAGACTCGATGTCTCTAACTTCCTTGCCTCCCATGGAGGATGGGCTGACTTCACACGGGACACAAGTCAATCCCAAAACCCTATACTGGGGATTTCAACTCAGTGCTGTGAGATGAGACAAACAGCCAATAAGCGTCATGCCAAAGGGCTGTTGGTCGCGGCTCTCTATGCTGCTCTGGAAGCCTCCGAAGTGAGGTTTCAAACCTTCGATCTGCAGATTTCATCTCTTAAGCAAGAGATGGGTTTGCAGGAAACAGAATGTATTAGACTGTAGCAGAATTTGGAGTCTGACCTTCAAACACTGCGCAATAAAAAACATTCACTTTTGCATCATTCAGCATAGACTGGAGAGCAAGAAATTTGTATGTTGAAGCAGCAGTGTGAAAGTTTCAGACAGGACAAGGAGCAGGCCCAAGTCTGGTCCCGAAGGCACCACCAATAGCTGTTATTAATGTGGAAGACAGACCAGAGCTAGAGAGAATGATTGATAATGCGGTGAATAGTGTGCCCATTCCAGAGAGGAATAAGTGAGTTTTGAAAGGCCAAATTAGGCAGCTTATTCATGAAACTGGTACTCAGGAGGGCATAGTCCACTCAGTAGTGGAGGCCACAGCTCAGACAGCCCTGAATGGCACCCGAGAAAATGTACTTCCACCTGATCATCCCACTAATCCCCTACAAATGGCCTACTCTGTCCAGAAAATAGATGATAGTATTGGTCCGATAAACCTGTCCAACAACCTTAGCTGCAACTTGGAGAAGGTGTGTTCCAAATGCGAGATGCTTAGCCTCACTGCAGATTATCAGGTTCAGATCCTACACCAGACCATCAACCCTGGCTTGTGGGCTAAACTCCCTGATGCTATCCACCAGGCCGGCAACGCCACCTTTGATGAGGTAGCAGCTGAACTCATTTCTGCACACAGCCCAGGTGTCGTAGGAGTGATGCTTGTATACCCTGTGAAACAGAATACAAAGGAAAGTCCAGTGACTTACCATCAAAAACTTTGGATGGTCTACCGAGCAGGAAAACAACTCACACAACAAGCTGCGGATGTAGATCTTATTGAATATAAGACCCTGTTCCTTAGGAACATGATCCCTGCAGTAAGAGAAAAGGTTGAGCCAACCATTTGTCCCACTACGGAAAGGTTTGCTGACATACTTCAGAAAACCAAGAGGGTTTACCAACTCTACATCCATGATCTGGGCTCCAGTTCCAACAAAGTAGTCACCGTGGAGCCTACTCAAGAGGCCGTGACTCACTACACGGTGGAACGGCAGACCCAACACAAACAGCCCCTCCCCGCAGACAACCAACACCCCCAGCAGACCCAACAACAACCACAATAGCAACAATGGGGTAGGAACTGGGACTATCATTACAATAAAAAGCACCATAACAATAAGGGCAAACAACAACAAAGACCAGGCCCTTCATATAGGGAGATAGCTGAAGAAAATCAGAAGTTTAGAGAGCTCCTGGGGCAAGTCCATTCTGTAGCGGATGCTGTTCCTGCTCAGTCCCTTGCAGCCATACAACCGGGAACCCAGGCCCCAACGGGCCATGGCGACACCGGAAGTACAGGCCCTCAGGCCCATATAGGCCTGAACTCACAGCCTCCTCCCTATATAGCATCAGTGCAGCGTGGTGAAGTGGTTCACAGGAGCCAGGCCCAACCTCTCCATGCTTCCACCAATACAGATTGACAATTACAGGCCTCAGTCCGGATTGTAAACAAGTTGGTCTTGGATATAAACAGAAGGCCCTGCACTGAGGTTGAGGTCGGGGGCCACCTACTTACAGAGTTATTGGATACAGGCGCAGCTGTGTCTGTATTACATGATGACCACCTGGACACATCTCCTTGGTCCACCAGATGGAGGACCAACATGTCAGGAGTAGATGGTACTAGACTACCTGCATACCACTCTCTACCTCTACCTGTAGAGTTAGGTCACTTGAAGGCCTCACACACCTTCCAACTGACGGTATTGCATGATCATCCTAGTATCACTGGAATTGACTTTCTTGTCCCACACAGCTGTGTGGTGGATCTAGCTAATATGCTACTGATACAGATTCAGGGCCAATATCACGCTATCTTGATCCCTGATTCACACGTTGTGGCAACAATATCTGCCAACAATAAAGAGTATGACATCATAGATTTGTTCAAGAATCATGAGCTTTTTCCAAAGCTCCTACCCATTTTGAAAAGGCATTTGAAAGCATTTGCTATCAACAAGCATGACTGTGGCACAGTGCACACTGTCATTGAAGTGCCAGGCCAGCACACAAGAGGCAAAGGCAATATCCTTTTCCATCTGAGGCCTTGCCTTCTCTCAGAGAAACAATAAAATTACTCCTCAACCAAGGGGTAATCAGAACATGTGTTTCTACTGCCAATTCCCCAGTGTGGCCTGTGAAGAAACCTACAGGTGCCTGGAGACTTACTATTAACTACAGGAAACTGAACCAGGTCACCCCCAGTTGTGCTCCAATTGTGGCATCCACATCTGATATGCTATGACTTTTTACCCCTAACCTAAAATAATTCAGTGCCCTGGATATCTCTAATGGTTTCTGGTCACTGCCATTGGCCCCCAAAAGTCAATATAAGTTTGCTTTCACTTTTGAAGGTAGACAGTACACATGGCCCTGCTTACCACAGGGATTCCATAACAGCCCTTCCCTGTTCCATCTGCATATGATGGATGCCCTTGAGGGTTTCTCTACTTCCCAGTGTCTCTTACAGTATGTGGATGACCTGCTGTTGGCAAATTCCACGTAGAAACAACACTTGAATCTCTTGGATGAACTACTGACTCTCATCCAGAGAGCAGGTCTTAAATGTATCCCAGCAAAAGCACAGCTATGCCAGAAAGAGGTACTCTTTCTGGGCCTAAAAATTACTGACCAAGGCCGCAGCCCTACCTGGAAAAAGATACAAGGATTGCAAGACCTGCCATTGCCCACCAGTGTGGCAACTCTTAGAAGGTTTCTGGGTATGGTAAACTATTCCAGATATTTTATCTGTGATTTTGTTCAGAGGGCTGCTCCTCTGTATGAGTTACTGAAACAGGATGTTCCATGGACTTGGGGTCCCATACATACCCAAGCTGTGACGTCACTGAAACAGGCCTTGGCCTCCGCCCCAGCTCTGGTCAACCCCAATCCAGCACTACCGTTCCATCTGGAATGTGCCACCTCTGACATTGCCATGTCAGCAGTGCTGGCCCAGTAGGTTTATGGTACTCTGAGACCCACTGCATATGCCTCACAGCTCTTAACCCCAGTGGAACAGAAATACAGCCTTTGTGAAAGGAACCTTCTGGCCACCTACTGGGCTGTCAAGCACTTCCAGTATATCATTGGGTACTCTCCACTGATTATTAATACTAACCACACCCCAACCACTTTTCTGCTATCAGACAGAGTGAAGGATGGGTCGGTCTCTAATACCAGACTGACACACTGGTCACTTCTTCTCCAGGATAGAGACATACAGGTACACCCAATCAAAATTCCATCCATGCTGGCACATGGACTCCTTTTCCAAGGATAACCCCCCATGACTGTACACTGCAGCCACCTGATCTTCCAGATCCAGGTCCTTTCCTCCCTGCCATGCCACAAATACTTGAGAACACCGCTTTGTGTCATATCTTTACCGATGGTTCAGCTTCCTATTACCAGGAAGAACAAATTGCAGAGATGGGTATTTTAGTGATTTACCCCTATGGTAACACTGTTAAAATCTCTAAATGCTGCAGTGTAGCAGCATCACAGTATGCAGAGATGGCAGCGGTGGCCTGTGCCCTTGAGTTCATCCAGCATGGAATCGAGGATACCACCATCTTTACAGACTCTAATTGGGTTTGTTGTTCTCTTACGGAATTCCTTCCTTTCTGGCAAAAAAAACTCCTTCATCTCTTCTGATGACAGCCCAGTGAAGTACAAAGAACTGGTAATATACACACTGGCACAAAGATTTGCACACAAACTCTATGTACACAATTTTAAGGCTCATTCCCTAAATGACCCCTACCGTGCCTTCAAAGACACAGCAGACACCCTTGCCAAGGAAGGGGCCCAAGGTGGGGACATCTGGATGATGGATCATTCAGAAGCCAATGCGGCCATACACACTGCAGCAGTCAGGAAAAAAAATGAACCTTTTTCCCCCTTGGACCTCTCAGCAGCCCAACATGTTGACACTGAACTCAAGGAAGTGTTCAGATTCCTTGACAAGAGTACCGAAGAAAACTTCCCACACATAACCCCTACTGGAGGCATGAAGCTAAGTTACACTTGTCACCAGATGACAAGCTCATTTGGTACCAACCAGATGATTCCACCACCAAGTTGTGGGTGGTCTCCAGACACCTTAGGTCTGAATTCTTGCACCAAGTGCATGATACACCAACTGGTGGACACCAAGGAGTAGAAAATACCCTCCAGAGGCTCAAGACCACCACCTGGTGGCCTGGTATCACCAAAGATGTTAAACAATACATAGATAACTGCCTTGTTTGTGTGCAAAACAATCCCATTCTTACCAAACAAAATGCCAGACTTCTACCACAAAGACACTCTGGCCCTTGGCATGCCATCTAGATTGATTTCATTGGCCCCCTGACCAACACAAGCAAAAACAACAAGTATGCTCTTGTGGTAACTGATCTCTTCTCTAAGTGGGTTGAAGCTTTCCCCACTAAAACATGCACTGCTAAAACCACTGCCAAAATCCTGGTGGAACAAATTTTCTCCAGGTGGGGCCTACCTCTTAAGGTAGACTCAGAAAAAGGAACCAGTTTTACAGGTGAGTTGATGAAAGAATCCCTTGAATTCCTTGGAGTTCAACAGAAGTTCCACATACCCTACCACCCTCAATCTTCAGGTTAAGTCGAGAGAGCCAACAGATGGATTAAGCAAATGCTTTCCAAATTTATTGAGGACAATCCCAAAACCTGGGATTCCCTATTGCTGTTACTCCTTATGGCAATAAGGGACACACACTCAGCCACCACCCAGTTGACACCCTTTGAGGTGATGACTGCAAGACAGATGAGAGTACCTGAACACCTGTTGTTTGACCTGCACCCCCCACTGCAAACCATGTGTCTGTAGATCAATATGTGGAAAAACTCAAAAAAGACGTTATACACTCACACACTTGTATGCTGCCAATTGCATGGGCAAGGTCCAGCAAAAGTTAAAAATACAGTTTGACAAGCATGCACAAGAAGTGGATTGGCAGGTTGGAGATCAGGTCATGGTTCTCCGATTTGCACATCCCACACATTCCTCCTTTAATAAATAGGAAGGCCCTTACCCCATTGTCAACAAGCTCAGTCCGGCAGTCTATCAAGTTAGACTCTTGCACAACAATAAATTGACTGACAAATGGTTACATACAAACCAACTAAAATTGTATAAAGCAGCTTAATTACTTTTCCTCACACCATTGGGTGGAATAGTACTAACCTACTAATGTTTGATTTTCCTTTTCAGATACACTGACAAGATGGCAATCTTTTTCCATTTTCTCCTCATCTCAGGAGTATCCCCTGCATCCAAGGCATGGCACTGAACCTCCTACCACACCTTGATCATCCAGCATTTGCTCCAGAGGGAGTATCCATCAAAATACCCGATAGTTCGATTATTGTCCAGGAAGGTTCTGATGCTTACCTCACTGCCTCAGTTGTTGCTCCTGACAAATCTACCCTTCAAATTGAGTGGCAAACCACATCGCAAGAACAAATCCTCCCTGTGGCCAGACTTCCAAGAGAACTTTCCAGGGCTGGCTGAATGCTAAATTATCCCCAAATGGTTCTCTGTCCTTGCTTCAAACTGCTCTTAGACATTCTGGTTTATACAATATTACTGCTTTACTTGATCCTACATATTGTAATTCTTTGTCTAAAGATTCTGCTTGAAAATTTTGTGGTGTACACAACATGGCCTCTGCTGCCATGTACCTTTCTGTGTTACCACCCACTGACAAACAGCTTTTGCAATGTCCAAAGCACACCCCTGGTCCCTGCAGTGATCTAACTGCCACTGCTCTGCCTGGTTCATTGATTAACAATTTACAATTTAAGCTTATACCTGTCTTGTTTAATCTTACTTACTGGAATATGAAGGAATGTGGAATAATTTGGTATGTGTCATAATACTAACACTTCAGCATTTTATAGTATGTTATTGCTTCATAGTTTAACAACATTTCAGATTCGTACTCAAGACCCTATTGCCAGTGTACATACCACCGAGCATAGAGGCAACTTCAGGAGAAAACCAAATCCTGATGATCAGAGTCATAAATGTAATACACATGAAGTTGACAGTTCCAATGTCACTGGCGCAACAGGCACTGTCACAGGTCTCTTTGGTACAGCTATGTCTATCTGGAATAAAGCAGACATCGCTGCTATCAAATCTCATTCAGACAAATTTCAGATTGGTTTAGTGAATAATATACTGCCTCCATTATTGCACGGTGTGGATGGCCTCAGTCAGGAAGAAAGATACACTGTTTACAATATGAATGACATTGCTAAGGCATTTACTGATTCTAAGAAAAGATTAACACACTCATTGCACAAAATAACAAAGAAGCAGATAAACAATACATTGCCAGAGAAATCTTATGCTCAGCCTATGGCTCATACATTATCAATACCATCAACAATCTCTTCCGTGATCTACAATCTGGAAGAATCCCTGATATCATACACGACAGACATATTACCAAATGGTATTGTCCACGTTGTAAAATCCCTGGCTGTATTGCTATGTGTATGCAACAATCTCTAACTATTCCCCTTTCTACAGCTAGAAATTTGGGTTTTGTGACCAGACACCCTAATACTGGTCCTTGTTTTACTTCTAATAAATGTTCTATCAGACATACAATGTTTGTCTCTTTTACTGTCTCTTTATCACGCTTTGATCCCACTACAGCTTTGTTCAACAAGCTGGCTTTGGTACATTCATTTGGGCACCTTGATGATGGCATCACAGAGAACACTTGGACTTGCCTCCCCTTTATTGGTCTTCCATCCTTTCCTGGACACCTGGGTCACCTTGCACACAGACTGCTGTGTGAAGAAACAGTATATCTACTTGTGTCAATGTGACGTATTTGATGTTATTAAACCTGTATGTGGTTATTCTCCTGACAGCAAAGATTGGTTCTTTTCCATGGACGATGACATTAGCACCAATGACACTGCCTTTCCGGACTCAGTATTGGCTCCAGATAAACTTTACCAGTCTTATCAAGAGGAGGTTCATCGCCTGTCAACACAGATTTCCAAGACAACCTACACCTGCCCAATACAGTTGCAAAAATGGCATCTCCCCACTGTTAAAATGCAGTATAATTCAGATGGGGAGTACTGTGTGGTGACTAATCATAAGTCGTACATATATGGAATGGCAACATGTTATTGATTTCCCCAATTTTTGTTTTGTTCCCCACCTGAGAGCTGTTATTGGACATACTATCATTACCCCCGTCCCCCTTATAGATGCGGATATCATTGATGGTAACCCCGATTATCTGCTCACCCTTTCTGAATATTTACCATATTTTAGTGTACACATACTGTAGATCCATTGTCACTTACATTAAAGAGGACAGGAAATGATTTCTAATTAGCAGCTGTTTATAATGTTCTTAGTTTCAGAATGATATTCTTACCCAGGGCTTCAGATAATTTTTTTAGGTGGAAGTCAAATACTTCCATGGGTTGAAATTTGGAAGTCATTTGAGTTTTACTGGAGTCAAAATACTCTAGCTGTCAATTTCTCAGAAGTCAAAATAATTCCAGTCAACAAATTTTGGCAGTCAGAATACTCCAAGTCCTATAGTGTCAGAAGTCAATGAATTGACATTTGCCGCAGGAGTCAAGATTCTTGTTCAAGGTCATACAGTGGGTAACTGGCTGTGGTGGGATTCAAACTTGGTAACGTAACCTGGCTCAGTGTTTCAAGCTGATATGCCCTGCCATGTGGAAAACCATGGGTTGACAAGACCTGATCTGGACTTCCCTGCTCCGGGCTGGTTGGGCCAGGATGTGATACAGAGGCATCAAACAATGATCATGGGGGCAAGCAGTAGGTAAGTTAGCCTGCAACAGTAGTGTAGGTCCCACCCCATATGGGTATATGGTGGCACTTGTCATCAAAAGGCATCCACCATGCCATAAAATCTGACTTTACGTATCACCTTGATCAAGCCACTACTGGCCTGGGCAGATGGGGACCAGAGAAAGCAAACACTTTTACAATGGCACCCCACCAGTAAAAGCAGACCACTTACAAACAACTATCCGCAATGGGAGATGCAAGCATGATATATTTTATAGGTGCACAGATGGTGCACAGCTTTAAAGGTTGTTATACCCTTGCCAATCAGTCACACTGTATTATAACGTACAGCATTTCCTTTCAGGTTCCTGACCCTTGCTGTAATTAGTCTCTGCTGATTCTTTTAGAAATAATCCTCTCTTGCCCTTCCCCCTTTCCTGATTATCATTTACATTTTACATTTTACATTTCCTGTGGGTAACTTCTACCCCTAAGTGTCCACTCTGTTGCAGATTTTTGTATCATCTGTTAAGAAAAACATCTTCCTATCCAGCTTCTCAGCAATGTCACTTATGAATACATTGAAGATGGCCAATCCCAGCACCGACCCTTGTGGTACCACTAGTTACTTCCATTTACTGTACTCTGAGTGATCTACCATTTACCACCACCGTCTGCCTGAAATAATGTAACCAGTTAGTTACCCAGCTTACCACTTTCTTCCACACACCAGTGCTGCTTAGTTTCTTATGTAGCCTTCTGTGTGGTATTGTGTTGAAAGCCTTACTGAAGTCCAGATAGGCCACAGCCACTGCTCTCCTTTGATATCTAGTGTCCAGTGGACACAATCCTTAGCACAAGTCCAGGTAAAGGTGTCAGGACTCCACTGGCCCCCTGCCTAGCCCTAGGTCAATGGTATGTAGTGAATTCCCTTTTCTAACCTGAGCATGAGTAAAGGTCCCTTGTGCCTAGTGACCCCTCCCCAACATCAACCCAAGTAAATGTCCCTGGTGTCCAGAGGCTTCCTCCTTAGCCCTAGCTCAAGTAAAGTCTCTGGTGTCCAATGGCCCCCTGAACCTCCCCACCACAGCCCAAGTAAAGGTCTCTAGTGTCCAGCAACCCCATCACTTACCCAAGACTTTGTAAAGGTCCCTTGTGGATACCCCATTCATAGCCACCACAGTGCAATTAAAGGTCCTTGATGTCCAGTGGCCCACTCCCTACTCCAGCCCAGTGAAATGTCACTGTTGTCCTGTGGCCCACTCCCTAGTCCCAGCCCAAGTAAAGGTCCCTTGGGTCCAGTGGATCCGCATTCATAGCCCTATTCCTCCATGCGGCCATCTGTGCTTCTAATCACTGCTCCCCCGGCACTGGCAGGCACTCTTTAATGGCACACTTTAGAAATAGTTTAGACAGTATCACTAAAGATGAAACTGCACTTTGTGAGTGACTAGGGGTACCAGATTTTAGGATGCCAAAAAGAGGACACTTAGTCCCTCCCCTTATAAGCCCTTGTGCCAGACCAAGAGTAAATAGGTTTAAAGTCTTCACCGCCTTCACAGCTTGTTTACAAGGAGGTCTAGGGTAGGAGAGAGTAAAAAAAAAAAAAATAATGTTAATACAACAGGATAGAGAAAGTGCATGAAAAATATTTGGCAGCTGGAAAAGAGGACATGTTCTCTTAAAAGAGGGCATCTGATAACCCTATGAGTGACACTGTACTCTGTGGACATCCCTGGGGAGCAGTTGCATGGCAACCCCTGCCCCCTTTCCAGTGCAATCACAACTAAGGCAGCAGCAAATGCGGTCACATCAGTTTGTAACCATGCAAGGAGGGCTTGCATCCTCATTTGGGGATGAGCAGGACCCATTTTCCTAAACCACATGTGGAACAGCAGCACCAACCATCCAAGAGGGGGGGATTAGTTAATACTCAACATAAACATAAATAATCAGCTGTATAGGATGCAACCTCCCATTCCCAACTGCTATGAATGTAACAATGATTCAGTTACATGAATGCTCTCCTGCCAGTTCATATGCCCCACTTATGGGTTCTGAGTAAACAAATAATATTTCTAACTGCATTTCTGTATTAAAAGTTACCTTTCAAAAGAAGCCCTTAAACTTCCATTTTGCAATGCTGGAGGCAGATATCTTGTAGGAGCCACTCACTCCCTCACCCGGGATATGCTAATGCCCCCTGCCAGCCCATGCTGAGTCACATTAGCATAACCTGGCCGGGCGAAGGAGCAAGTGGTATCTCTGAGACGACTGTCAGCAGCACTGAAAATGAAAATTTAAGAGCTCTTTTAAAATGAAACTTAACACAAAAATGCGGCAACACTGCTAATTAGGAGCATATGAACTGATGGAGAGCGTCAGAAGGTAAGTAGTGTTTTCATTTAAACATTACCAAGACAAGTTGTATATTCAGTGCAGGAGCCTGCTTACTGTGAGTCAGCTTAGCTCACAGTGCCACACATTCGGAGAACAGCAACTGCACTTTCCACTACACATTTTTATCCACAGGGTGAAAATAGATTAAAAATAAGGAACAGATAAATCTGCCAGCAGTTACTAGTCAGATCACAGGTAGACTCAGTGTCTAATGTCAATAATAAAAAATTAAAAAAATGTTTTTTTTTATCTTTTTCAGATGAACCCTCACAGGATCAGATTTAGCAACTGTAAAGGTCTCATGCTGGCTGTAGTGGCTGACTGCCTGTGGTGGCTCAGACTTGGTTAGCAGCAGGCTGCAGCCTGCCCCTTCACACTTAACGTTATTTTTCCCTCCACTGCCTGCCTGCAATTTGAGGTCCCTGCTGCTGCTGGTCGCTGGCTTAGTCACTAGGGAAAGAAAAATAACTTTGGGCCACTTACTTGGGTCAGTATGATCACTGATTGGGAAGGGCCTGCTCTCCACCCTCTTCCAGATGATGCCTCCAGACCACTCCTCTCCACTGCAGTCCACCATCCATCTTCCAACTGGTGTGCACGGCATGACCAACCTCAGGCTCCACTGGCTCCCAGTCTTGCTCTTGCCTCTTCCAGACTTCCACCCTTTGCTCCTCCGCTTCACCTCCGCATGCACCCGGGGACCTCGGGCAGCCCTCACGAGAGGAAGAAACTGTCTTTCTCAGACTTGGTGTCCCAACTCACTTGCAGCTCACTCCATGCTTGTCCGGTCTGCTCTAGACTGCTCTCTGATCACCATCCTCACGATGACTGCAGGCACCAAATAGACTGTCCATACACATGCGCGAAGCAAATGCTGCTGGCAATTGGTGGTGGTGGTGGTAGTGGGACGAAGACCAGAATTTGAAAAAAAAAAAAAAAGATTGCCTTGAGAACTGGCAACAAGTCCACAGGACTGAAATGATATTTAAAGATATGACATCCACACAATGAAAAACAGATGTCAGCCTTAAACAAGGGAAATGTTACTGGACGTCAGTGACTCCAGAGACTACATTTTTGGATGTTTTGACCTAATTTGTGAACGTAAAATACATCCAAAATAGACTTATCTGAAGGGCTGTTCTTACCCCTAAATGATCCATATGTAACTGTACCTAAATAAAATGTCATGTGAAAAGCTGCATTTCCCATTGTTTTGTTTTTATGGGCAGCATTTTATTACAGTTCCCTTTACTGAACCAGTGATCTGGAATTTTAACTATGTCATGGTTTGAGCTCAGAACTCTGAACATGGTTCTGAAAGGACAATAGCTCATACTTAACAATCTGTACACAAACTGTGACATAGCAAGAACTCCAAATTACGAGTTCCATGAAGAGAACTGTAACAGAATGCTATCCATAAAAAGGAAGCAATTGGAAACTCAGTTTTTCACATTGGTATTTATTCAGATGCAATTAAATATGGATCATTCTGAAGTGTGAATTTAATTTCTGTAAATAGGAGCATTACTAACTTCTGCCAATTAGCACACATTTCCTGTCCCCTTTAAAATCACTTTTAGAAAGGAAAGACACATACCTCATCCACATCAGCAATAATTAGGGATACAGCTAATTTAAAATCCACACCCGAAATGGCCACTTCACGTTAGTGCAATGCTACGTGAAGTGGCCTTTGAGGAGTACTCACTTTGCCTTGTGATTATGACTTGACTTCGCGTTGTTATTCCGCCTTAACGTGAAGTAAGGCAGAATGACAACAATAGGCACTTTAGGCAGTCCCCCCACATACACATCACATGGCTTACAGTACTGTAAGTCACATGCTTTAGCCAGGCAGGAAGTGAGTCATACCAACAGATACTTTCACTTTCTCCATTGTAGAGGTAGAAGGAGGAAGGATAGCTTAGGAGAGGAGTGTGTATTTCTTGCTTAACTTGCTTTTTTCAATGTCATAAAAACCAACAGCTTTTTTAGAAGCTAATTCTTTAGTTTTTATTGTGCTGTTTTGTGAGTTCTTCTTTGTGACTGATTTATTTGTTTTATAAGTTTTGTTTTGTGTAAGTGTGTGTGTGTCTGTGTGTGACTGTGTGTGTGTGTGTGTGTGTGTGTGTGAGTCGGTCGTCATCGCGTGATGCGTCGGAGTGAAGCGGGAAGGAGAGTTATGGAGCAGGGACAGTCTGTGGCCCGTGTTGGCCAGACGGGAGTGCTCAGTGGTGGAGGAAGAGAAAGATTGGCCCCAGTGCAGGTTGTAATTTTAGACCCCCACCCCCATACCGAACCGCAACCCCCCCTCACCGGGCCCCCCCAATTTTTCTTTTTACCTGTTTATGGTTACGCACCCTTCACCCACCTCCTTCACATCTCAAAGAATATAACATAAACATGAATCAATCCCTTTCCCCCCACCAGCCAGGCAGCGGAACATAAATAAATAAAAAAACAATCACGTAGGGTGAGGGTCCTCTCAATCCCCACTCAACTAATGCTGCTGCTAGCCTGCAAAAGAAAATTCATCAAGTCACAAGTGCTCAGCTGCTGGGGGGAGTCGGGAGGGACCAGGTCATCTCACAGCCAGGCAGCCAGAATTTAGAAGCAGTGACTCACATACTCACTCAGTCTCCGGAGAGAGACCGGATTAAGTGTAAGACAAGTTAGAACACAATACAACAGCCACTAAGGGCATTATTGGGCAAGGCAGCAGGGCAGGAAAAGAAAAAAAACAACCAACAACAAGCAATACGGGGCGGGCAATTTAAACTTACGGCGGCTGCTGCTGCAATGATTGCAAGCAGTGTGAAGTTAGTTAGCATCTGATCTGATCCTCCTCCTTGCCTCTGGCTCCAGCCGGCTTCCAGTCCCAGGCTCCAGCTTGCCCTCCACACACAGCAACAGCATAGATTCACGGTCACTGCCATGGTCAGTCGGTCCCCCCTTTTTTTTTTACATACTGTAATTGTCTTTAGTTTTACTTGTTATTGTTTGTGTATGGGGGGGCAGGGCGGTGGGGGTTGCTGCTGCTGCCTGTGTGCACAGTGCATGACAGCAACACATCACATCCCTAGGTTCCAGTTAACTCCTGCAACTCTGTGGTCAGTGCTGCCATCAGCAGTTGGAGGGTGGTGGTGGCAGAAAGCACGGCAGGTGGCAGTCAGTCACACTAGTGTCAAAAAAGACAACACGAACACGAATATGCGATCCACGATTGCTGAACAAATTAAATAAATGAAATCCTTGATTTTTACTATGGGCCCCTATGTGTATCGGGCCCCTGTGCCACTGCGCCAGCTGCACTGGCTATTCCTCAGCCACTGGGAGTGTGGACACATGGGGGTCAGCATGGGCGGGTATCATTGGACCGCTCCAGATTATTTGGTCCAGCCCTCCCTCTGGAAGTAGCAGCACCACCAGTGCCACTGCAACATCCATGAAGTCTGCCGCTGCCACCACCACCACCACCATCTGTACCAGCTGCAGGAGGTCCAGCAGCACCACCTTCCACTCCACAGCAGCAGGTGGAGCCCCCCCAGGTGCATGATGACAGTGCTACTGGCAATACATCTGCCCCTGTTGTGCGTGGTCCCTCCCGCAGCTCAATAGTCTGGCAGTTTTTCAACTGTGTCGGGGGGGACAGGAGCATTGTGGTGTGCCTGCTTTGTTGTGTGCAGATGTGCCGTGGCCCCTAGGGGACACATCTGGGGACTGGGGGCCAGAGGACACACATGATTAACCACCACAAGGTGGAGTGGCAGGCTGCCACAGAATGGGCCAGGTCTCCACCTGCTGGCCCTTCTGTGGCAGTGGCAGCAGGTGCTGCTGCTGTGCATAGCCAGAGCAGGAGGAGGGCCACAGCAGCAGCTGCTGCTCCACCACTACCCCCACCACTGCCACCAGCACCACCCTCATCACCACCACTATCTGTCTTTCCTCCCGCAGCAGTGGACCCAGCCACGATGCCTGCAATTCAGTCAGAAATAGCACTGCTGTGGGCTACGATGGAGGAAAGTAATCAGAGGATGGGTGCTGTCCACCAGCAGATGGAGCGGATCAAGCAAGAGTAGTTGCAAATTGTGTCGATGCTTCATCTGCTCCTGGAACATCATGGGATCGAGCATTAGGTTTTGTTTTCTGCACACCCCCCCCCCCCACTGTTGTACTGTTCTGTGTTTTGTTTGTTTAATACCAGACAGAGGGAAGGCCACAGCATTAGTTTAAAGGGAAGTAGTCAGCAACAGGAGCGCCTGCATCCTGCCCCCTGCAAGGCTTACCCTCTGGTTAAGCCTTTTAAGTATGTTGCAGCATTTTTCTCACACCGCAACATACTTTATTATACTAAAGAAACATCAGCGACCTGGAAGTATGGCAGATGCTATGGGGGCTCCATTATGTGTAAAGGTGTAATGTCGATGCACCATGCACTTCAATACAAAAGTATTTGAAGTGCATGGTGCATCTATGCCGCACCTTTCCTTTACACATAATGGAGCCCCCATAGCATCCACCATCCTTCTGGGTTGCTGACCTTTCTTTCTTAAAATAAAATATGTTGTGGCACAAGAAAAACGCTGCAACATACTTAAAAAGCTTAACCGGAGGGTGAGCCTTGCACTGGGCATGACGCGTGAGCTCCTGTTGCTGACTGCTTCCCTTCAAATATATACATGCACATACCATCAAACGTGCTCCTTATATGGGTGTCTTATCTCCAGGGTAATCTTTCTTGCTCCACATGTCCTTACATTCCATAGTACAATATTTTTCTGGCAAAAACACTCATAATTTTGGTAAACCGGGGCCCGGGGGACTTCCCGTTCTGAAGATCCACCCAAGTTCCCCCACCTTGATCAGCAATGTTTTGACGTGATGCCAGGGAGAGCACGGGGGCATGCTTTATAATAGTGAATGGCCAGCAGCTTTCCAAATGTTTCTTCATGTTATAATGGTCAGTTTGTGGTGAAACGTGGGCATGTTTCCACTAACAAGGCTCTTGTTAGTGGAAACGTGCCCACGTTTCACCACAACATTGCTGAGCGCAGGGGCAGAACTTGGGCAGCTCTTCAGAACAGAAAGTCCTCCGGGATCCGGTTTACTGAAATTACCAATGTTTTTACCAGAAATGTACTGCACTATTTAAGGACATGTGGAGCAACAAAGATTCTCCTGGAGGTTAGGCACTAATATATTGGGCGCAGTACCATCCATAACTATGTAACTTGGTGAATCTCTTTAAAGCAGCAGTGCAACAATCTGTTGACAATTTTGACCTATACCTTTTTATGCTATTTTACATTGCCACTTTACTTACATCCTGACTTGTATGATACTATTCTTTCCAGTATCTGAGTCTGCTTTAGTACTTTTTTCCTGTGTGAGATAATAAAAGGAGCACTCCTTTTAATATGGTGCAGACCAGGTATTCGTCAGTATTTTGTGTTGTTTTTCTCCATCAGTTGTTATATATTACTTCTGTTGTCAAATTAACAATTATGCAGCAGGCAGTGTTTTATGACATCACAGAACAATAGTTGTTTAAAAACAGCTGCAAATAGTGATAAGAACCTGGTCAGAACAATATTAAATACCATGCTCCTTTTTATTTTCAGACATGAGAAAAAGTAGTAAAGCAGACACAAATTGTGTAAAGAAGGGTATCATACAAGTCATGAGGTAACTAGTGGCTGGCAATGGCGGCAATGTAAAATAGCATAGAAAACTATAGGTCAAAATTGTCAGCACATTGTTGCAATGCTGCTTTAATTTATAATTTAAGTATGACATTATATGCTCACAATCACAACACACAAAATGCATCCACCTTGTGTCCAAAAAAGTAACAAGTGGTAACAAAGTGAAATGGGACTGTTTCAGCACATACAAAGTCACCCAGAATGTATTGCGCAGTCACTCATGCACACAGTGGTCACACAGAGTCCCCAGATTTTTTCTGCATGCCCAAAATGCATCTGCCTTGTGTCCAGAAAATTGACAAGTGGTAATAAAGTGAAATGGGATTGTTTCAGCACATACAAAGTCCCCCAGAATTAATGGCGCACTCAGTCGTGCACGCAGTGCCCCAGAATAAAATGATGACTGTGAGCGAACTGTTGCTGGTTCAATGTGTGCTGCGATTCGAGCAAATGCAATGTGATCATCTCAACTGGATGGAAGGGTGCCCTTTATCTGTACACTAATAGTAGCCTTGGTGAGTTGATATATATATATATATATATATATATATATATATATAGATACATATTTCTGTATTTTGTAGGTGAGGGGGTTGACATGGACATGTACTCATGGTATTGTTCTGTATCACAGGTCACAGATACTGTGGGTGTGTACATTCCAGTGCTCGATGAGAACTTTTTGCATAGAAATTTTCAATGGATAACTCTCAAGCACATAAAGGTAAGTATTATTTTTTTTTGGGGTGGGGGGAGCATATTTGCAGGTTTGTCTGTAATGACTTCTTATTTTGTTACTTCTTCACAGATTTCATCTGCCTTCTTCTCAAGTCTGGTTGTTAATGATGGTCATGGTCATCTAATGAAACAACTTCTGTGTGTTGATGTGATCCCCAGCCGGGGGGGCTGATGTTGAAGAACTTGTTTGGATAAGGCCACTTTGTCAGAACAATAAAGCATCTGGAAGTTTCCTAAAAAAATAAATGAATGACTTCTTACAACATAATTGTTATGTGTCCCTCCTTCGTTCTCAAATCTCAATCCCTAAAGTCAAGTTACATTTCATAGCCACATCTTGTCAACTAACACAACCTGTGTGCACTATTTGTTGCAGTCTTTATAAAACAATGAAACAAATTAAATAAAATTTTCATACTTACCAGAATGGATTTCACATGGATATTACATCGCTTCCTCTCTGTACGGTACAGCTACAGTTCCATTCCCAATGAGTTTTAGCGATGGAGCCTTTTTTTGTTACCCTGTAAAAGAAACAAAAGAAGTGTACTGTATGTGTTTTACCATTGCAGCTCTGGAAAGCTATAGAAAACAAAATATACAACTAAAGAAAGTGAAGCAGCATAACAAACATGAGTACACTTACTCACTTTATGGTTTAAATATTACGAAGCTTTGCATCTCTGGCTGATGGATGCGGCAGTCCGGACAGACTCATGGTGGTAGTGGCTAACATCAGGTCCCAGTGGTGGAGGTCCGGGGAGCAGACAGACTCATAGTGGAAGTGGCTAACATCAGTCTTGGTGGTGGTGGTCCAGGGGGCAGACAGACTCATGGTTGCAGTGGCTAACATCAGTCCTGGTGATGGTGGTCTGGGGGGGCAGACAGACTCATGGTGGCAGTGGATAACATCAGTCCCAGTGGTGGTGGTCCAGGGGGCAGACAGACTCATGGTGGCAGTGGCTAATATCAGTCCCGGTGGTGGTGGTCTGGGGGGCAAACAGACTCATGGTGACAGTGGATAACATCAGTCCTGGTGGTGGTGGTCTGGGGGGGACAGACAGACTCATGGTGGCAGTGGATAACATCAGTCCCAGTGGTGGTGGTCCAGGGGCAGACAGACTCATGGTGGCAGTGGATAACATCAGTCCCGGTGGTGGTGGTCGGGGGGGTAGACAGACTCATGCTGGCAGTGGCTTACATCAGTCCCAGTGGTGGTGGTCCGGGGGACAGACAGGCTCTTGGTGGCAGTGGCTAACATCAGTCCCGGTGGTGGTGGTCTGGGGGGCAGACAGACTCATGGTGGCAGTGGCTAACATCAGTCCCAGTGGTGGTGGTCCGGGGGGGCACACCGCCTTTTAAAAACTTCAGTTAAAACCTGCCAACATTAACCATCATCCTCATAAAGAAAGCTGCCCTCACACTCATCAATGTCTGAAGTCTGACCACTGGGAAATTCCTTCTCCATTGTGTCATTATCTACAAGAGGCTAAAGGAGCTTAATATGTATACCCTTGAGGAAAGGAGGGAGAGGGGGGGGACATGATTGAAATGTTTAAGTACCTCAGTGGAATCAACAAAGTCCAAAAGGGTAGCGTCTTTCAGAAAGGGAGAGTGCAGGAACCGGGGGCACAATTTGAGGATAGAGGGGGGATGGCTCAGGGGCAATGTGAGGAAGTATTTTTTCACAGAGAGGCTGGTGGATGCATGGAACAGCCTTCTGAGGAGGCTGTGGGGTCTAAAACTGTGGGAGAATTCATGAATGCATGGGACAGATCACCTGGAACTGCAGTCCCCTGACCTTGGGACATGACTTCTGTGCCCCATGAACCAAGTGCACCAGTTGACCAATGATATTTTTCACCTGTTCAGGCCCTCCCTCCAGTACTGATGCAATTCCACATTTGTATCGTGGGTCCAGCGTTGTTGCTATGACAACATTGTCACTATGCTGAATGCTCACAACATGACAATTCTGGTTGAATACTGTCAGCATGTGTTGCAGCAACATACTGCTACCACCGTCTCCGGCAACATCAAGGATATGCTGTACATTCACCAGTGTCTGCCTCAGCACCCGCAGCAGTGGAATTGATTGGCTAATGGAGGCAGACTCACCACTCACTGCCTGTGTGGCATGTTCAAAAGGCCACAAAATTGTTATTACAGAGTCCGTGAGGCGCCACTGTTCAGTCATCATAGACATGGAGGCCCCAGAACTGTCACGGCTAGTGTGCATCACAAGATATTCTGAGATCACTCTGTATTGTTCATATAACCTCTCTGCCATATATATAACGTGGAGTTCCATTGGGTGACAACTTCTAGCTTCAAGCGGTGCTGAGGCAAGCTGTTTTGTATCTGCAACTGCCGCAGTTGGTCACGGGCCTTTTCAGATCTTGAAATATGAGAGCAGATATGTTGTGCAACGGTCAGCATTTCCTTTACATCAGGGTGCTGCAGAAACTCCATAACCACAAGATATAAACAGTGGGCCATGCATGGAACACAAAAAAAACACCATTCGTGATGCATTTCACCACATTTGACCCATTGTCACTTACTATGAACCCAGCTCTCAGGGACAGAGGGTTTAGACATCTGTCAATTTCAGTCAGTACCATGTCCAACATGTTCTCACCAGTGTGTGAACAGGTCACACTGCGCATAGCAATCGTTGCATGCTGTTGAATTCCAGGAAGATTGCTACTGTGACAATCCACCTTACTGCACTAATTATTCACACTGCCAACATCACAAACAACCCCCGGCACCTGCGCCTAGTGTGTAGTTATACACAAATATGAACTCCCCGCTGTTTTGCCACTTGTCCACATATCCATACTTAATGGATGAATGGAGAGGAGGAATGTTGAAGGGCATGTCTTACTGAGTTGGACACAGTGCGGAACAACTCGGGGAGAGCATGGGTAGAAAAGTATGTCCTGGATGGGACTTTCCATTTTGGACAAGCACGTGCAGCAAACCGCTGGAACCCAGAATTCTCCACAAAGGAGAAGGCCAAAAGATCTATTGCCAGCATTTCCACTACAGCAGCATTGAGTTCACGTGACACTGTATGATTCAGGGGGTACTTCAGCTTATCTGCAAAAACACTCTGTAACGTGGGCTAACTTAAACATTTACATGGGGTATGTTGATCACAAATGGTTGTGCTCTGTGATGAATGGCATTGGCAGGGCATGGAGTGTGGACATTTGATGAAGATGGTTGCACAGGTGATGAAGACAAACCCAGAAATGCTGTTATTTTGCCAGATTTGCCAACCGGGGTTGATGTACCACTTGCACTAGACATACTACATTCCCCACCACCACCACCACCACCATCTCAAAAACTGCCACTCTCACCAGCAGTGGACAACATTTCAAAGTCATTATGGTCATCCACCTCATCATGCCTGTAGTAATCCTCTGCTCTTATTACCGCACTACTGCACACGTTTAATTTCCTACTGGGCTTAGCAATCATGGAAGGGGATAACATGCTGGCTGTGGTTGCCAGTGACATGGATGAATGCCCCACTGTGGTATTAGCTGCCAGCTTGTGCTGGGCCCACAGTACCAATTGTCTATTCATAAGATCCATATGCTGTCCTCCTGTGCCCAGATGGCTCCCCTTTTTACCTCAACTCACATGCACATGGCAAATTTGGCAGATTGCAACTGAATCATCATTTGCATCTTGAACAAAAAAATTCCAAACAAGGGATTGTGATGCTCTGCTTTTAACATGTCCATGATGTGGCTTATTTAAGTCCGTTATTTTAAGCACTGAAGTGTGGGGGGCATGTGATGTTTCGGGCAATGCACACCTGGACTGCAACTGACCACCATGACTACCTATCATATTGATTATTGGGTCACCATCATCATCATCATCAACTTAAACTGGTAGATCACAAGTTTTTACGGGGGATTAATGCAAACAGACTCAGACACAGCCACTTTTAATTTCTTTTTCTCTGGTTCCCAACTGGGGTCAATTACATCATCATCATATTCATCAATGTCACACACATCCACATCTTCTGCTTGGATGCTAGCATGTGGACTGCATGTTGCAACAACAGCAACATCATCATCATCATCACATTCATCATCAGCATCTACACCACCATCACCTGATATTTTTTCACCACATTGTGAATCACTGCATGGAAAATGCATGACGTTAAGTATCATGGTAGATGGAATATCATATTGTATGCTATCATTGACATGATCATCAGAATCCTCAGGTTCAGTTACTGGGGTGTTACTGGGAAGTATGACATCATCTACGTTGCCACTCACTTGCACTGCTTCACACTCAATATTTTTGGAAACGGTACACTGGTCAGAGTTAGATCTTGACGCAACAATACTAATACTACCTCCACCACCACTAACACCAGTAATACTAACACCACCAGCTGGGAAAACATCATCTCCTCCAACTATGAGTGAAGCTACTGATTGGGCTGTAAAAAACATTGCAGGAGAAATACCTTTCCTCACATCAGCGATGCACTTCTGCATCTGCATACTACTACCACACCCACAGACCATCTTACTGCCAACATTGCCATAGTGAGAAACAGCTTTGCTTGCATGTCTCTTTGCAGGAATTTTGGGGGATCAACCACAAATATTATAACCAAATTCAGATTTTGATATGTTCACTCTCTGATTGGAGGGATGCTAGATGTGAAGCCAAATAAACAAGTGTGGCTTCAGCAACAGATAAGAGACACTCTGAGACTGTCACGGAATTAAAACAACTTCAGTAACCAGTGGTGCTAATGAGGTCACAAAAAAAATCCAATCTGGTAAAAAACACCTTTTGAATGTGGGGGTGGGAGGGAGCACTGAATACAGACAGTGCTGATATTTACGGCACTACAAGCAGCAAAACTAAGAACAGATACCACGATCGCAGTACAAAATCAGGCAGCTGCAGTGGATAGCAGGTTCACACTGCTGTGCTTGCAATTACACCAGTCTGTGGCACAATAAAAGGTTTATTATTTGATGCATGCAACACTTCACACACACACTCACACACAGAACAGTTTGGCCCAGATATTCAAAAGGTTACGCCATGCTCAACAGGGTTGCGCATGCGCAAGTCCTACATTGCACCATTCTGTGATATTCAGCAGGAGGCAGTTGCGCCACTGAAAACAGGTTGAGCAACAGCGCAATGCAAATGAATGCATGCTCAACAGGAGGGGGAGGAACCATGCATAAACTGCACAACCCGATATTCAGTCGGGTTGTGCAGAGTTGTGCAGGCGCAACCCCCAACCTGCCTGCACAACTTTGAGCCAAAAAAAGGATCAAGTTGAGGGCCACCACAGGTGAGCTGCTGTATTGCAGGGCGCAACACAGCAGCTGCCACCCGTGACTGGCCCCCAACTCAGTCCCTGTGCCCCCACCAGCCCCATTGTGGCAGAACATGAAACAACCCCCCAGTGCCCGATCGCGGGCAGAATGTAAAAGACCCCCAACCCATTATCTCCCTGGTGGTCCAGTGGACCGTAATGCCTGATCGCGGGCAGAATGTCCAGTGACAACCCCCAAACATCTCCCTGGTGTCTAGTGTCCCCCCCACCCCACCACCCACAGCCCACCACCCCGCTCCCCCGGCAACCAGCAGGCAGCAGCATCACCGCCTGCCGCCCCGCCATCGCCGACTGTCTGGTGGGGGCTGCCGCCCATTGTGCAGAGCTAGAGCCAATGGGCGCAGCCCATACCGCATATGACAGTCCAGATTTGTGAATGATGTTCATTGCATGTCACCTGGCAGGGCGACCAGGTGCAAGTCCTCGGGGATCGGCGCACCTACATGCTAATGGCATGCAAATGGGGCCATAATCAGATGCAAATGGCCCCCCTGCACCTTGCATGAATTATGGCCCCATTTGCATGTCACCTTTTGAATATCAGAAATTTGCACATGGCGCAATGGTACTTGCGCCACCGCAGGTTTAATGCTCAACTCTGACGACTTGCGGTGGCGCAAGTTCCACTGCACCATGCACAGTGGCTTGTGGCTGGGTGATATTCAAAGGAGTTGCTCAACAGCGCAACTCCTTTGAATATCGCCCGCCACACCCCTGCTAACCAGTTTTGAGAGCTTAAGGCTTCATAACAGAATGGCGCAGTTTGAATATCCGGCCTTTTGTACAATTCTGAATGAGGAATGCACCTCAAATGCAAAAGTTCAGTATTATGCCATGTTACATATTGTAAATTTGTAATGTAAACAACCTGAACTTACAAACTGCTGCACCACATCCACACAACAAACAGCAAGAACATTTCTACTATTACTGACAATATTACTGTGTGTACATTAACAGTCAGTTATATAACAAAAAATATAACCAAAAAACAAAGAAATCACTATTTCTCCAACTTAAATCTACCTGCACCACAGATACGCCCCTCCCCCAAAGCACACTTTCACCACATACACTCAATGTTGTAAATTAACATTCAAAATCCACACAAAATCAAAAACGCTCGATGGTATGACACAGGAGGGTTTCCTACAATCGATGAACTAAAGTTGGATCCACAAAAAAAAGCAAAAATGCTTTTTGAACAGCTTTTACAAGATTCCTATCACAGACAGCTATCAGAGCACACTTTTTCCTACTCCTTCCTACTCATACTACTGCGAACTGAGGCTGTGCAGATCAATATAGAGCCCATGTGACCTGAAATCCCATGAATCGCTGCAAAATTCACCTTTGCAGCTCAAAAACAAGGCAAAGTGAGGAGAAGTGCACTGCCCACAATGCCCTTCGCCTTAAAATTGGCATAGTAGTGGCCTGGGGACGCAGAGTAATGTGAAGTCATTGCTCCTAATGGACTTCGCGTTCCTCATTATAATGTGAAATACTCTGCTTCACGTTGCGGAGTACTCTGTGAATCCGCCTTGACTCCACGAATCGCTTTTCGGAGTGGATTGGACCCACTTCGCCCACCACTAGCAATAATATCATCAAGGCTAATGAGGCTATCCTTTCTTTGATCAATGATGGTGGTATGAATGATGCATTGACTAACACATGGTTAGAAATTACTTTTAAAGGTTTTGTTATTATACAAGCATTTCTGATATTTTTCTTGATTATTATGCTATGCTGCCTACAGCACACACTGCACCAACACCGTGAGCAGCTGGAGTTCCTTTACAAAGCTCGGCATTGGGTTTGTAAATGGCCCCTGCTCCCTTTCCCTAGATATGCCTATGTTGACCTTGGAGGCAACAAAGGGGGGAATGTAACATGAGGTCCCTTCACCCTTATTGGTACCCCCAGAAGTACACCATAGACAGCTAGTGCTTAGGCATATGTTATACTAACATATAGGGCTAAGGGCATCTACTGTATAAGAGTAGATGTCAGGATATATATGCATATTATTGTTATACACTTTGCTTGCTAATACATATATATGTTCTATGTATTTTCTGTGTATTTTTTGCTTACAAGATGATTAGGACATCTGTGTCCTTGTAATGATTATATATATAAGTCGGCATTGCCACCTTTTGGTGATTTGTACTACTGCTGAGTTATGTAAGACTCTGTAAGAACTGAATTATTTTGTTTCACAAAAGTGATGACTACTACAAAATTGTATAATGTTATCTTGGACCATGGAGCCACCTCTAATTTAGCTAATAGGGCTCATCTCTGTAACTAGAAATGTTTCTATCGGGGCCGGCCCGCCAGTGCAGAAGTTGAATTTCCACTCGTGATGCCGGTGACCTGGGTTTGGGAACGGACTCGGATCGCTGGAGGGCCAGCCGGGGGGGAAGAAGGATTGATCATCCCTTGGACAGGTCTCCTTCTCCAGGGGGAAGGGTGGCTTCATGATGTGTGCAACAGTGGCACCCGGTGGAGGCTGGGGTTGCCGCACTGCACTGACGTAGGATGCCCCTTAGGGGCAGGGCGGATGCTGGTCATCATTGCATATCCCCGCCCTTGCACACACGGGGAAGTAAAACTCCATAGGGGGGCCGCTTCTATGAATCCTTAACTCCGGCTTCAAGAGTAGCCTCCAATGGCTCACTCCTCCACTAGACATTGGATTTGTGGTGCCTGTGGCGGGGAATGGGTGCCGCGACCCCGCCCTCTGGGGGGGTAAGCCAGGGGTTCTGAGGGGAGCATTAGAGCCACTGATGGGAAGTGCGAGTTGAAGGTCCATGACCAAGGCAGATGTCGGCGCCCCCCGCAAAAAAAAAAAAGGCACAATAAAAAAAAAACAATGTTTCTATCTCACAGTAACCATAGTAATTATCATAGGTATATAATGTGAGACACTGAGTTTTATACCTCGAAGACCCCAAGAGACACAAAGAAACCTCAAGTGCTAGGGAATGCTTAGCACTGGCTCCCGGTTCATATTGGTAAGAACTGCTTAGGGCAACTGTGATTTATCCTTTGGTAGTAATAAACAAGTTTATTACTCTTATGCAACATGTTTGTGATTCCTTGCATTCCCAATATTTTATTTATTTAGATTTTGGTAACTGGGTAGGCCCACTGAGACCAGAGATCCCTTTTTTTCATATTGCCAAGAACCTGAGAATGAGGTTTAGACCTCCTGACAGTATGTAGTGCTGATGTGTACATCTGTGTGTATGTATCTGTCTATGTAGTATGCTGTGTGCTTCTGTATATGTTGTGCTCTGTTTGTGCATCTGTTTATTTAGTACTGTTTGTGTGTTTATGTCTCTGTTGAGCTGTGTATGTGTACAGTATGTGAATCTATGTGTATAATACTGTGTGTTTATGTCTCTGTATGTGCATGTCTGGGTATATAGTACTGTGTGTGCACAGGTCTGTGTATGTAAACCTGATAATAGTCACTGTATCTAGTTGTAGGGTTAGTGGGTACAGGCTCATCTGTGTATGTAGTGCTCATCTGTCTGTGTACAGTATGTAGCAATCTGTACACTCGTGTGTCTGTGGTGCTGTGTACAGTATGTGTGTATGTCTCTATATAGTGATATGTGTTTGTGCTCTTTGTATGTGGTGCTATTTGTATTTCTGTTATTGTAGTCCTGTGACTATCTAGGTATGCAGAGCTGCAAATGTGTTCATCTGTATGCAGCGTGTGTGTGTGTGTGTGCATGTGTGTACTGCCAATTGCTCACAGTGATGTTATTTTTTTCAAGGGAAGCGATTACTCAGTTTAATTCTTGTGGTTCTTTGAATCTGAAGATCCTGGCTCAAATCCCAAAGCCAGAACTGTGTGACCCTAAGGGAAGGGTGAAGTGCAAGGAGGCTGAATAATTCTGAACTACTGTGTATGTCTTACTTGTATGCTTAGTTTTCCTTCTAAACATATTCTCAACTTTTTAATGCCCCTCATTCTCTTAAAATAACCCATTTCTTTTGCTTCTATTGTATTTTCATTGTCAAACAAATCCATTGCCTGAACCAGCTCAATTCTTGTTTCTTGACACTCCTCCCTTCACTGACAGTAGCTTACAACTGGAAAATGCTGGCTAAAACAGTTTTTGTTCTTCAAACTAAAAGGTCCTGAAACTTCTAGTGTGGCTTGTATTTTCTTAAGATCAGTTTATGACTCATCAGAGCATTTCAGACCCGTTTGTGGTTCCCCTTCCCAAGTGTATGGACAGGGCTATAACTCACGACTGATGGCCTGTCCATATTCCAGCCTCAGAAGCACTGCTTGACTGGCAGCTGCTTTACAGAGATCTGGGGCACATTCTGCATAACTGAAACACCCACGGCTACACCCCTCACCACCACCGCCACCACTTGCCATGCCACCTGAAGGGCTCTGTTGGCAACATATCAGGATGGGAATGGTGGCAGTTTCAATCAGAGAAACATACAAATTATGGCAATGAAGTACTGTATGTAAAACTGTGTTTACACTGAAAGTAAAGTGGAAGATCTTGCCAGGCAAATCTGATCTAATCTTTTGATGGGGTAATAAAGGTAGTGATCGGGGGGGGTGGCAGTTGATGTAACCTACCTGGAATTCAGTAAGGCCTTTGACTCTGTTCCTTGCCATAGGCTAGTAAATAAGACAGAGAACCTGGAGGTGGGACAGAAAATAACTAGATGGGTGGAAAACTGGCTGAAGGATAGAAGTCAGAGGGTGGTGGTAAATGGCGTACATTCTAGGATAATGAGGGTTATGAACGGTGTTCCTCAGGGGTCAGTACTGGGACCAATCCTTTTTAACACACACACATATATAATATATATATATTTATCAATGATATATCAGTAGGACTTGAAGGGGAAAGTGTGTCTTTTTGTGGATGATGCAAAGTTATATAATAGGGTTTACATAGCAGGAGGGGTTGACGCCATGAGGAGAGATCTAAGCACCCTAAAGAAGTGATCTGACATTTGGCAGCTGAAGTTCAATGCTAAAAGGTGTGCAGTGATGCATGTGGGGCATAAAAATCCACTGGTTGAGTACTCACCGGGGGGGAACTGATAAACAGAACAGAAAGGGACGTGGGGATTGTAATCTCAAACAACCTTAAGGTAGGAGACCAATGTAGTAAGGCAGTAGGTAAAGTTAATACAATGATGGTGTGCATAGGAAGGGGAATAACAAGTAGGAAGAGGGAGGTGTTAATGCCTTTATACAAGACCATGGTCAGACCTCACCTGGAGTATGGGGTACAGTTCTGGAAGCCTCATTTAAGAAAGGACATAGATTGGTTGAAGAGGATTCAGAGAAGGGCAACAAAGATGGTGCAAGGTATGCAAGAGAAGCCATACAAGACTAGATGGAGAGAATTAAATCTATACCTGCTGGAGGTTAAAAGAGATATAGGTGACATGATAGAGACTTTTAAGTACGTGAAGGGAATAAATAAAGTGAATGAAGGTAGCTTATTCAAAGGGAAAGTAGGAGTTAAAACAAGGGGGTCATAATTTAAACAGACTTACCAGTCTGAGCCCCTGCACCTGATATATAGGTACCTAACCACATGGACAGCATGTTAAGGTGTAGATGGCCCCAAATAATCCTGTTATTCACATGCAGTTTCACTCGTAAAAAGCATTTTACTGGGTACCAAAGACTTCCCGATTTGAAGTGCCATCAACACACTCTGCTAAGTTGTAACACGATGTTAGGGAGGGCACGGGGACGAGTGCCATTATAGTCTATGGGTGGCTTTCCTAATTTTTTTATATGATAATGGTTAGTTGATGATGAATCGTGGGCACCGGTCAATGAACAAGGCTGTTGTTAGTTGACCGGTGCCCACGTTTCATCACCAACTGACCATTACCATATAAAAAAAGTTAGGAAAGCCACCACCCATAAACTACAGTATAACGGTGCTTGTCCCTGTGCTCTCCCTAGCATTGCATCACAACTTAGCAGAACATGGGGGCAGAGTGTGGGCAGTACTTCAGACGGGGAAGTCCTTGGGACCTGGTAAAATGCTTTTTACGAGTGAAGCTGCATCTGAATAACAAGATTATTTGGGGGCATCTAGACCTTAACATGCTGTCCCTGAGGTAAGGCCCCTATGTATCAGGTGCACAGGCACTTTGCTTTACCTTGGTGGATCTCTTTAAGATTGGAAGGGGGAAGATTGAAGAACAATGTAAGGAGGTTTTATTTCACTGAGAGGGTGGTGTAACCCTGGAACAGATTATCTAGTGAGATGGTATGTGCAAAAACAGTGAAGGAATTCAAGAGGGCATGGGGCAGACACAAGGAGTTAGCTAGTGGACAAAGGAAAATATCCCTGGGAAGTGGAGACAAGTAGGGGCGGGTGGGAAATGGGCAGACTACATGGACTAGGATTGTCCTTTTCTGCTGAGGCATTACTATGATACTATGATAGTGCAGCAAAAAAGCCTTTGCCTTTAATCATGGACTTCCCTTTAATACAGTAATTTTTCTTAGGCTCAGACAGTGCATAAGAAAATTTTGACTTTTACAAAAAGAAAGGGTCCCAAAACCTTGGAAACATATAATTCTTTGCTTATCTTCTTTGACCATTTTTTCAGGGACAGGGAGGTGATGCTGCCCCTCTAGAAGTCCTTGGTGAGGCCTCACCTGGAGTACTGTGTCCAGTTTTGGAGGCCTCACCTTAGAAAGGATACTGATAGGTTGGAGGTGGTCCAGAGAAGGGCAACAAAGATGATACGTGGCCTTCAGGGAGTCACCTATGAGGAGCTGCTAAAAGCTTTGAACGTGTACTTATTGGAAACTAGGAGGGAAAGGAGGCATATGATCAAAACCTTCAGGTTCCTTAGAGAGGCATAAACAAAATGCCACACACTGTGCTTTTTACCAGGAACACAAGTTCTATAACACGGGGACATGAGTGGATATTAAGAGGTGGGGGACATCGGAAAGTATTACTTCTTGGAGAGGGTGGTGGAACCATGGAAAAGACTGCCACCTGAAGTGGTGACTATAAAGTCGGTGTCAAGTTTTAAGCACATGTGGGACAAGGTTGGGCACAATCATACAGCATTAGACAAGGCTAGGCTGGACATCTTGGGGCACAGGACCCCTGTGTGATAGTAGATCTCAGGAAACCACGTTTAGGCAGACTTGATGGACCACAGACCCCCTTCTGCCATCATTTTTTATGTTTCTGCACTTGCTGAAGCAAAAAAATAAAAACACTCCCCAGCAATTATATAAAAACACGGCAAGGAACTGTGTGTAAAACTAGAATTTTGCAAACATCCTTGATGTGGGATGCTTAGATAAACCACTTGAACTTCACTTTCGGGGTTTATATAGCTTCCCACGCCTTGTGAATGTGTAAAATTTGCATTGTACACATCACCTCATGCATTATTCTATATATCATGGGTTCAGCCAGCCTGCCGGTGCAGCAGTAAGGTGTCCTCTTGTGACGACTACATCTCTGGTTCGGGAATGGACTCAGGAGTTGGAGGGCCGCCCGGACAGAGAAGGACTGAGCATCAAAGAGATGGCTCTAATTCCCAGGGTGGCGGGTGAGTGTCTGGTCTTCTTGTGACCCCTGGCAGAGGCTAGGGGCTCCACAAGCCAGCACATAGCTTTGTGGAGACAGGACAGATGTCAGGCATGTCCTGGGGATGTCACTGCACGTCCTGCCTCCAGAGCAACACACCATCTAGAAAATCCGGTTCCCTGGTATGACACCCTGCTCTGCGGCCACTCCCATTGCTACCATCGTCTACCAGGGACGGGGTCCTGCTCCCATGGCACCATCTTGGGGGTAAGCCAAGGCTGTATACCAGTGTCCATTGGGGTGGGGTGCCCACCCGATGGCCCAGCCCGGGGGGTTAAGCCTGAGTATGATGGGACAGTGTGCAGGGCAGAAGCAGAGCCCCTGCTGGGATTGGGGGGTCTGGGCCAAAAACTATGTATATATACAGTGGCGTGAAAAAGTATTTGCCCCCTTCCTGATTTTCTCTATTATTGCATATTTGTCACACTGGATGTTTTCAGGTCTTTAGACAAAATATAATATTAGATAAAGAGAACATGAGTGAACAAATAACACTTTTTTTTTTACTTATTTCATTTATTTAATGAAAAAGTTAACCAACACCAACTGGCACTGTGTGAAAAGTAATTGCCCCCTAGTTAAATCAACCCAATTAAAGGGATAATTAGAGTCAGCTGATTGAACACAGCCAGGCTTGATTACAGCCAGCCCTGCCAATATAAACCTCACTTATTTTGGCCCTTACCATCAGAGTCACGTTGCCAGCACAAAGATTCAACAAGCACATTATGCCATGATCAAAGGAAGTTCCTGAAAAGATCAGAAAAAAATGTGTTGCCCTCTATCAGTCTGGAAAGGGTTACAAAGCTATTTCTAAGGCTCTGGGACTCCATCGAACCACAGTGAGAGCCATAATCTCCAAATGAAGAACACTTGGAACAGTAGTGAACCTTCCCAGGAGTGGGCGGCCTGCCAAAATTACTCCAAGGGCACAGTGTAAAATCATCCAAGAAGTCTCAAAGGATCCTAAAACAACATCCAAAGAACTGCAGGCTTCTCTTGCCTCAGCTAAGGTCAGTGTTCATGACTCCACAATCAGAAAGAGACTGGGCAAAAATGGGCTTCATGTGAGAGTAGCAAGCGAAACCACTGCTAACCAAGAAGAACATAAATGCTCATCTCTCATTTGCCAAGAAGCACCTGGATGATCCACAAGACTTTTGGGAAAATGTTCTATGGACAGATGAGTCCAAAGTGGAACTTTTGGACAACATGGATCCCATAATGTCTCGCGTAAAGCAAACACAGCATTCCACAGTAAGAACACCATACCAACAGTCAAACATGGTGGTGGTAGTGTGATGGTGTGGGCATGCTGCTTGCCTAGGACCTGGATGACTTGCCATAATTAAAGGAACCATGAATTCTGCTCTGTACCAGAAAATTCTTAAGGAGAATGTCAGTCATCCTTCCGTCAGCTGAAGCTGAGCGTAGTTAGGTCATGCAGCAAGACAATGATCCAAAACACAAAAGCAAGTCACATCAGAATTGCTAAAAAAGTAAAATTAAAGTTTTGGAGTGGCCTGGTCAAAGTCAGACTTAAACCCAATAGAGATGCTGTGGCAGGACCAAACGAGCAGTTCATGCTCAAAACCTACCAAATGTTATTGAATTAAAGCAGTTCTGCGAGGAAGAGTGGGTTAAAATTCCTCCACAGCGATGTGAAAGACTGATATTGAATTATAGGAAGTGTTTGGTTGCAGTCATTGCAGCTAAATGTGGCATAACCAGTTAATAGTGTAAGGGGCAATTACTTTTCACACAGTACCAGTTGGTGTTGGTTAACTTTTTTCATTAAATAAGTGAAATTAAAAAAAAAACAAGTGTTATTTGTTCACTCAGGTTCCCTTTATCTAATATTACATTTCTCTAAAGACCTGAAAACATCCAGTGTGCCAAATATGCAATAATAGAGAAAATCAGGAAGGGGCAAATACTTTTTCACGCCACTGTATATATATATATATATCATGGGTTTCAGACCCTGGTAATGATTCATGTTTCTGAACTGGTACTCTGGGTACTTTGTGTTTTATGAATATCATAGTTACAGGAATGACTGACCTTTCCTGAAGCAGCTGGAAGTTCTTTATATCAGCTCCTGAGAAAAGTGTTAAAGTGTCTAAATATAGATATCTGAACAACAAACCTTGAAATAAAAAATTATACTGTATGATAAAGCATATGCCACTGAGCATGTTGCTATAAAAAATACCAGCAATGGTCCATCTAATGGGTGTCATGGGGGGTGGACAAGGGCAGTAGCAGGTTCAGGGGAGTGCTGGAGCAGCTCAGGAGTCAGCAAGCTAGAGGCTGCTGGAACTGCACTGTCTTGTGAGTCCATTTTTCCAGCAGAAAGAGATAAAGACAGTAAAATTAACCAAAAAATGGACAAAATAAATGATCAAGACAAAAAAATTAAGCATCTAGTGACGACAGTTTAAGAAACAGATGATAAATCACAGAACATGGTAACAACCATAGCTGCACTAAAGAAAACTCCTATTTCTGCACCTAACCAAAAGCATTAGAAAATGTCACCAGGTCTTCTTACTGAATGTGAGGCCCTTTAGACTCCCAAACGAAGTGAAGAGGACAATGTTCTCACCTTTTTTGAAGACCTGGCTCCCCACTGTCTGACAATATATCTGCCCAAGGATGGGGACACAAGAGCACCTAAGAAAGCTTACCAGGTAAATCCACAGAAACTATGAACCAATGCATGTCTCTCTAACCACTCGCTAAAACATCACCAGCAGTTTAATCTGGTTCCATTTCAGTTGATTTGCATCTGTATCCCAGGACGAGGCTAAGAATAAGCAATATTTTCTAGCCCTACTTTGCTTGTTAGCAAAAATGAACTAACTAACTAACTGACTCCTGTTAGTGACCACAGACATGGATATCAGGGATAAACTACTATTATGTTTCTTACCCTTTATAGTACTCCGCAGTCAGAACCATTGGGTACTCCTCATCCATCCTATAGGTTGATGTATGATCCAATTAAAATACAGGCCAGCTGAGACCAGCCCCCTTGTCCCATCTGAGAATCTCCAGTTTTACTTCATGCATCAAAGAGGTTGGTCATGATCCAAATCATCTCCTAACAATTTCTACATTCTTTTGGCAAGGTAATTTAATTTTATTTGATTTACAACAGCAGTTACTAGCCTGGTAGCCATAAAATGTTCATCTAATGCTATTAGCAGGGATATGCATAATTTTCACAGTACTTTGCGAAGTTTACATGAATTTCAATAAGGAGTAAGAAATGGCACAGATAGCAGGGGAAGACACCCTCATGTAGCATTTCTTCCCCACATATACCTCTTCACTGTGACTTCTGCCACTATTTACAGTGAGGTATCACCAGTATTATCACCTTCCCATGCTACAAAACTTGTGCAGCCAGGGGTCCCTCATGAAGTGACCCCCGGTTACTGCAGGAACAGGCAGGGTGGAGACGTGCAGAAATAAAGTGGGCCCTCAAAAAGTGCCTCTTCCAGACAGCCAGATTCTACCCTTAAATGCTCCACTGCTGTTCCCCTTGCACCTTCTGAGTAAACCCACTGCCTCCAGTAGCCACTTCCACTTGTGGTGCACTCCCCGACTGCCAGAAAGCTAATTTTGTCCTACCTTCCAGTCCCATGGTGCTCCGATCCCTCCTGAGCTCCCCATACCCACCAAGCTGAAGAAAGAGGAATCCACACCATGTAGGTGTATTCTTGGCCTTTTCTGCAGCACTCTTTGTCTCAGTGGGCAATAAAAAAACAACTGCACTGCCTACCAAGACACTCAGAAGCCATACTGTCTCCTCACCCCCTTGCAACAGCCCATAATGGCCAGCAATTCCCATGAGATTGAAAAAGGAAAGCAGATCTCAGGGGAACTCTCCCAATAGTGCGGTGGCCATCTTGAGTGGGTATAATCACTTAATACAGCGAACCCACACCATGCTAGTTCTTGCGAGAGTTCCAGGTGGCCATCTTAGCTGGGACCCACATAATACTGGCCTCATGCTTGATCACCATTTAAAGGTGCAACGCTCATTCCAGATACTGACTCCAAATCTGAAAGGCTAGCAAAAGGGGGAAAGTTCTAAATATATAGACTGCACAGATTCAATTACTGTGTGTTTTGTGACATGTTGAGCCCTTATCTAATGCAGTTTTTCCTCACCCTGAACCATCAGGTCCAAGGACAAGTACATCATGAGAAAATGCAGAGAATGTGGAATACTGTTCCAGAATCCAATGACGGGGATACAGCATACGCAGTGTGTGCACTAGCAGTTAATAGAGATTCCGGAGAAATGGACGATGAAAGGTCAGACTCTGGGACCCCACCACCTCCCCCAACTGCTCCAATAGCATTGGATGCTAACCAGGCACAATTGCTATTCCAGTGACTTGAAGCATTTAAAGTGGGCAATCTCACTCTAGTCCCCAACAATCTGAGTGACCAAGTTGAAGACACATCAAGAAAACATCCCATATGGGACACGGATAGTGCCACAACAAACACTCCAGCAGACCCGGATGAAACTCATTTGGACAAATCAACCAGGATGTGTCACGGTGATAATACTGAGGAGCTCATAAAGATGATCAAGGGGGCCCTCAAAATAGCGGAGCAACCAGAGTAACCATCCACATTAGAGGGCCCTCTGCTTTCAATGGGGAACGGAAGAGGAGGCCCACTTCCCCACATGCAAAACTATCAAGCATGTTCTCAACAAGGAATAAGAGGCATATGAACTACCAGGTTACCCAAATGGAGTATAGTGGGCAACTGGTACCCACTGGCTCAGATGCAGAGCAAACACTAGAAAAAGGCTCCCAAAGTGTACCAACTGATGTCAGAACACTCCCAGGGTACCACCATTCCCATTGAGAGCACAGCAGCACTCAAGGACCCAATGGACAAAAAGATCAAGAAGCACCTTAGGAAAATCCACAAAGTGTCGGGTATGCTCCGCTCCACAGACACAGCAATCTGGTTCATCAGTAGGCCACTGCACAGGTGGTTGGACGTCATAAATAAAGACATCTCAGATGACTCCCCACAGGCAGATGCAGCTGAATGTGAATCCAGGCAATCAAATACATCATGGATGCATCCTCCGACATACTGAGGTTTGGTTCAAGAATGGCGGTCATAGTAAACAGGGCTAGAAGGGCACTATGGCTCAAGCTGTGGTAGGTGGACAGTGAGTCAAAAGCTGCATTGATGAAGCTACCATTCAAGGAGGGCACCCTATCTGGTAAAGGCTTGACACCCCATCTGAAGAACAAAGGAGGCAAACAACCACAGGGGGGAAAAGGATGTATACCTTCCCTCAGACAGATCCTTTCACCCGATAGGGAAAATGTTTCAGCAAAAACATGAGAACTATAACACCCAGTGATCTAGACAATGGAACCAAAGACCAAGATTCCAAAACAAATCATATACAAACAGATCAAAACCCAACACAGACCAGTAATACGCCAGTGCCGGGCACAAGCCAAGCTCAAACACCATGGCAAAAAGCAATGAAGCCAGGTGGGCCCATGCAAACCCACCAAATAGCAGGGAGACTGCATGCTTTTGCAGCTCAGTGGGCCTGCATGACAGACAAATGAGTGAGAGAGGTTATAGAAAAGGGTTACACCATAGAATTCATCAATAAGCCTACCCAGCACAGCACAGGCCACTGGTCTCCACAATCTCAAAGTGCCCCGAGAGGGCACAGGCAACCCACCTGACGATTCTCAACCTCCTGCAAAACGAGGCTATTTCACCCATCCCTACAGAGGAGAGAGATACAGGGGTTTACTCCTTGTTCTTCTTGGTCCCAAAGAAGACAGGGGGAATGCGGCCAGTCCTCGATCTGAAGTATCTGAACAAATTCATCACATACAAAAAATTCAAAATGGAAACACTGCGATCGACACTGCTAGCCATGCAACCAGGAGATTACCTGTCCTCAATAGACCTGAAAGATGCCTACCTACACAACCCGATTTGAATATCTCATTGCAATTATCTGCACTTCAAAATTCAAGGGCAACACTACCAATACACCTGCCTTCCATTTGGCTTGGCATCTGCCCACCGAGTGTTCATCAAGACATTAATAGTTCTGGCAGCACACCTATGAAAACAAGATGTTCACATCATTCCCTACCATGACGATTGGCTTCTATGGACTAGAACAATGAATCAGGTATGCTACAACACAGTCCTGGTGGTTGCAGTGCCTACAAGAACATGGTTGGGTGATAAACACAACAAAAAAACAGCTATTCCCATCATAGTTGTTTGCCCACCTGGGGGCAATACTAAATACATGACTCAACCTGGTAACTTCTACAAAGGAGAAAGTGATCAACATGTGCTCTCTGGTCCAAAACACTATCCGCAAACTGACCAGGGCAGTCTGGGACTATCTCCAGATACTGGAAATGATGGCTGCCCTGATAGACATGATGCCTTGGGCCAGGCAACACATGAGGCTACTACAGAGGTTCCTGATTGAGATGTGGGATCAGACCTCCCAAAATTTCAAAGTCAAAGTCACCCCTCCTGCAAGGATTCTGTCCGACCTGAAGTGGTGGACCATACGCCAACACATAACGAAGGGACACCCACTAGCTCAACCACCCACAGCAGTCATCACCACGGATGCAGGCCTAACAGGTTGGGGGCAACCTACCACAACCACATCACATAGGGCCTATGGTTACTGAGAGACAGAGCGCTCCTTATCAATGTCTTGGAAATGAAGGCAGTTCACTTGGCATTACTGTTCTTCCAACCACTCATTGCGAACAAACCAGTACTAGTGAGATGTGACAATCAGCTGACAGTAACATACATAAACAAGCAAAGGGGCACAAGAAGCACAGCAATGATCAGAGAATCACTCAGAGTACTATCATGGGCAGAACAAAATGTGCCATTGATCTCGGTGGTATACCCGGTGAGCTCAACCAACACAGAACTGGACTGGTTGAGCAGAGTCACAATAAATCAAGTGGAGTGGAAACTTAACCACAAGATATTCCACAGAATCCAGAACAAATGGGGGCCATTGCAAGTAGACCGCATGACCCGTCAGCAGAATACACAGTTAGCAGTATACAAGTCAAGATTTGCAGACAGCAATGCAATGGAAGTGGACACTCTGTCATCACCTTGGCAATTCAGGCAGGCCTATGTATTTCTACCAACCACCATGCTGAACAAGATTCTTCACAAGATTCAAGTAACAAGATCGACAGTTGTCCTCATAGCACCATACTGGCCAAGGAGACCATGGTACTCACTATTTCAGGCAATGACAGTGGATGACCCAATGCCATTGCCCCACTGGTGACACCTCCTGAGCCAGGGCCCGATTCTGCACCCAAATCCAACAACACTGAAACTATTAGCTTGGCTGCTGAAAGGGACATACTGCTAAGCCTGGGATATCACAACCGAGTAGTGGAATGACTGATGCAATCTAGAAGACAGTTGACTAATAAGACTTATCAAAGACAGTGGCAGATTTTCCATAAGTAGTGCAAAGAGAAGGGAACATCTCCCTTGGTGGCAGGTCTACCACAAATACTGGACTTTCTCAATGACGGGGCAAATAAGGGACTTAGCCCATCATCACTCAGGGTACAGATGTCTGTGATTTCCTCCATAAGAGGACCTTACCTGGAGTGGGACCCACTGGATCATACCCCGATGAAGTCAGATTACTAAGAGCAGTCACACTAGCATCACCAACAGTCAGACCTATATGCCCACCTTGACAGCTAAACATCGTGATAGAAGCACTCCAAGGGCAAACTTTTCAACAAGACACACTACACTGGTATACCCTCAGAACAGTATTCCTTGTGGCAATATATTTAGCTAACAGGATAGGTGAAATACAATAATTGTCATGCAGGGAGCCGTTCTTCAACTTTCACAATGACAGGGCGACACTCAGAACAGTTCCCTCCTTCCTTCCAAAGATAGCAACTTCATATCACACATCCCAGGTGGTTTTGTTACCTTTTCTAGAGGAGGTTCTAGTAATGACACAGGGGCATCCCACCCTTTGGATGTCACAGACCAACTAAAGAGATACCTCAGCGTGATGGAGAGTCTGCGCAAAACAGACAGGCTTTTCGTTCATACCACGGGGAAAAGAACAGGGCAAGCAGCATTCAAGGGTACCATAGCTGGATGGATAAGACAGACCATATCCATAGCATATAAAGAATCAGGCCAGATGCCACCACAGGGAATTAAGGCTCACTCTACCCGAGCAATTGCAACATCCTGGGCTGAGAGAGGGGAGGCCTCAGTGGCAGACACATGTTGTGCAGCAACATGGTCCTCCATTCACACTTTCACCAGACATTATCGCCTGGATGTGGAGGCTACTGAAAGAATCTCTTTTACTAGGGCAGTTTTAATAGCAGGGTCCAGACAAAATAGCTAACATCATATCTTCCTTTCAAGTATCCATCCCACCCAAGATGTATTCTATAACCACACTGCTACTAAGGTCCCAATGGTTCTAACTGCAGAGTACTATAAAGGGTATGAAACATAATGGTATTTATTCGCCTGGTAAAGGTAATTATTTAAATACACTTTATAGTACTCCTCAGCCCAACCCAGGAAGGCAAATGCGGGGAAGTTATTATATTACTGGTTCTTCTTGAATGCATTAGTCATATAGCTGGCACTTAAGTCCTGGGTTACCTCACTGCCTCTTGAGACTGGGCCATGGCTCCTCTCGTGCAGCCGGTCAACTTACCCTCCTGTCAAGGTCCCTCAGCAACCCCCTACTCTCCTAAGCCTCCTCCGGCCTGGTTATCTAAAAAAAGGCCTAAAAATAGCTCATCTAAACATTCGCAGTATTCTACATAACCTAGCGGAACTGCCGGCCTGGGCAGCCCTGTATGAGCCAGACATCATGGGTATCACGGAAACTTGGCTGAAGCCTTGTATTCCTGACACTGCATGTTCCATTCCAGGTTACAGACTCATTAGGCGGGATAGGGCTGGTAGAAAACATGGGAGGGTGTACTCCTATACTTTAGGGGGCACCTGAACGTATCCATGGTGTCTCTGTCTCCCCCCAACTCCACAGGTTGTGAATTCATTCACTCCCTCCTACTGCTCGGAAACACTAAAAAGGTGCACCGGGTCTGTGTCTACAATCCCCCTAAGGGAGGCTTGCCAGGACTCTCTTCTCTACTTGACCACCTTAAAGGCAAGGCAGGTTCAAATGAGGTGCTAATCCTGGAGGATTTCAACCTCAACTGGCTGGGGCCAAATACCAAACAATATGAGCCGCTTCTCTCAGGCCTCACCCTCAGTCAGACCATCACAGAACCCACCAGGACCTCCTCCCGGGGGAACAAGGGCTAGCTAATTGACTGGTTACTGAGCAACAGATTGGATAAAATCATCCAATCTGGTAAACTCCAGGATGCGATCTCTGATCACTCCCCCATATAATGCATCTGGGGATCCACCGCCCCAAAAATTCCCAGTAGAGTGATCCAGATGAGGGACTACTCCAAGCTTATCCTCAATAACTACATGGATGACCTACGCCGTGCCGACTGGACTAGGGTACTTAGCACTAATGACCCTGCCAAAGCACTGGAACACTTCCTTGCGATTCTCATCCCACTGCAAAACAGGCATGCTCCCCTCATGAAAAGGAGGGTGAGGGGCACTGTCACAAAGTGGCTCCATGGAGGACTACTACCTCTCATGAATCAGAGAGACAAGTGCTGGTTTAACCACAAAATTTCCAGCGACATCCACGACCTCCTTGATTATCGATGGCTTAGAAACTCCTGCAAGTCCACCATACATTCCGCCAAGTGAATTCTGTAAATCTGCCAAGCTCAACATGGCCTACAACCCCCAGCACTTCTGGCAAAACATTAAAAATATGGTCAGAGGGTCCGACAAAAATTCGGTTGCCAACATGAATGTTGGGGGGCCCACTGTAATAACCCCCAGACCATAGCCTCAGCATTCAACGGCTTGTTCTCCGAACTGCCTGCCCCCAACCCCTCCTACTCTCCAACCCTGAACCTCCAGGCAACCCCCCTCCCCGGCCTCCTTTTTACCTGAAAAAAGTCTGTTAGAGAGACTGAAGCTCTCCTTGCTGGTCTCTCACACTACACCGGGGCGGGATACGATAACCTTGAGCCTAAGTTTCTTAGTTTGGGGGCCCCCCTCCTCACCCGGCTGATTATCCACATATTCAACTCTTCCCTCACCTCAGGAATTTTACCTGACATGTGGAAAGTGGCCAAGGTTTTCCCGGTGTTTAAGCACGGCGACCCCAAGGAGATGAACAACTACCACCCCATTGCCATACTCTCTGCTACCAGCAAGCTACTTGAAAAGACTATAGCTGCACAAATCTCCCATTACCTTCAGGAGTATGCAGTTCTCTCCCTTGCGCAGCATGGGCTCAGGACGGGGCACAGTACGGCAACTGCTATCACCGTGGTCACCTCAAAGGTCAGATCCGCTACGAACCTTGGCAAACTGACTGGAGCCATCTTTGCCGACCTCTCTAAGGCCCTCGATCGGGTCGACCACAACCTCCTTCACTCCACTCTACTCTCGCATGGTTTCTTCCCCCGAGCCCTTGCTTGGTTCACCAACTACCTTGAGGGTAGACAACAATACACCTGTTTTAACTGTGCCCTATCGGACCTTTCCCCAGTCAGATGTGGAGTCCCCCAAGGGTCTGTTCTTGGTCCCATTCTGTTGTCCCTTTACATAAACAAACTCCCCTCCGTTGCAACCTTCGGGTCTACCACACTGTATGCGGGTGACCTTGTACTATTATCTAGTTCCCAGGACATCTCAACCATTAACTCCCAACTCAGCTCAGAGTTTGGGCATATCCAAAGCTGGCTCGTGGGACACAAGCTCACTGTTAACCTAAACAAGACCCATGCCATGTTATTCGGGTCGGTGGCCAAAACCACATCATGCCCTTCCCCCCTTGCCATTTATGGGGGAAATGGCTCCCTCCTGCCTGTCCTGAATTCCGCTAGGTACCTAGGTGAGACCCTGGATCCTCAGCTTGATCTCACTGAGCATCTCCTGAACATCTGCAAAGCGACAAACAGCAAACTCGGTTTAGCATAAAGGGCAAAGGACTGCCTCACTCTGGCCACTCAGCTCGCCATAGCCAGGGGGATCCTCCTACCCATGCTCTGCTATGGGCTTGTAGCCTTTGTGCCAGTCCTGAATGCCAGTCTAGCAAAATGGGATATGGCCTATAACAACATATGTCGTTTCGCCCTCTCTGCGCCTCACCTAATGCATCGGTGTGACCTCTACGCCCAACTGGAGTGGCTCCTCCCTGAAAAACACTGAGCCTTTGTCCTCAGTAACATGGTCAATAATATAGTCCAAACTGCATGCACTTCCGCTCTTGCCCTTCCCTTCAAACACTGCACCCTGGCCTACCACCTAAGGTCCAGCTCGACTCAGGTTTGCATGGTCCTGAGGACCCGCTCCCTTACTGGTGATCATGCCTTCTCCGCCTACACTCCGAGACTTTGGAACTCCCTTCCCGCCCTAGTCCGGGCTGCCCTCTCCCACCCCAGCTTCAAAACTTCCCTTTGGAAGTTCCTCAAAGCAGCTTCCACTTTTCCTTGTGCCAACTAGATGCTTGGAGCCTCTCCCTCTCCCCTGTCACCTCTTCCACAGGCTGAATTTGGCCTCTGCCACTCTCCACTATAGCACCTCCCACCCTCTTCTGAGAGGCGCCCCCTTACCTACTTACCCATTAGATACCCTCCCTTGTAGTACTTAGACGACCCCATGTTATTCTTTCCCTGACCTCTGGGCACGCAACTGTAGGGCAGTTCAGTTTGAGCCAGACTCAGTCGTGGTGGTCCTCCGGCTGTCTCTTCCCCCTCTCTGTACCCACTAAGTACCCTGCTGGCTTACTGCACTGTCTACTCTCCCCCTTGCCTGTTACCTGACAATCACCCAGATAGTGCACTGCTTACACTCCCCCTGTGGTTACCTATTAATCTCCTGCCTCCCCATGCTCCCATGTTATCCTGTGGTTATAATGTCTTCCTTATCATATAGACAAGATGCAATGTCCTCTCTACCTTTTAATACCAGTTGTAGTTGTATCATGTTGCTATTTCTGACTCTGTACCATGTCTATATATTGTACTCTGGCCCCATCTGTAAGTGGGCAAGTATGTTACCATGACAATGTACCATGTTTCCTGTATTGTAATCTCTCTGGCCCCACCTGTATGTGGGCATGTATGTTACCATGACACTGTACCATGTTTTCTGTATTGTAATCTCCCGGGTCGCACCTGAAAATAGGCACTTGTTGTCTAGTGTGCTTACCTGGTTAACAAAAACAAATAAATAAATAAGGCATGTAAATTGTTGCACAAAATAATGTGATTAATACAGTCAATCTTCAACCGTAACCTGGGTAGATGTGGTCATGCTCGCCTCAAATTAAAGAATGCATGCTTTTGACAATTCATCCAGCATTACCTGTTTATTACAGTATGGCAGTCAGGGCTACCAGGCGACAGGTACAGAGGACAGTATACACCAGTCTACACTTATTCCATTCCTCTGGCTCGTGATTGTCTCCTGCTTGGGTGGATATGTTGTTTTTTCCTATGTCTCCATTAGTGTACTCATGATTGCTATGGAAGATTCACACTGGAGATTCTCAGATGGGACAAGGGGGCTGGCCTCAGCCAATCTGTTTTTTGATTGGATTGTGCATCAACCTATAGGATGGATGAGGAATACTGATGGTTCTGAGTGCAGAGTACTATAAAGGATACTCAAAAATTCACCTTTATCAGGTGAGTAAATGCCATTTCCTGTTTGTTGGTTTCAAGGGCTGAAATTTGAGAAGTATGACTCGAACCGAACCTTTATCCAGAAAGGTCCTACACCACAAGAGCTCATTGAAATCAATTGTTTTTTTGTATAATGTCTTTGATTTTTTTAGAATATTCATAATAGCAGAATAGTACAACACAACAAAATACACAACACAAAGACAGCAAACTAAACAAACAATCCATCCATTCCACTATAAAATTATTACACATGATTTCTAAAAAGAGTTCCCATAGATATGTAAATATGTATGCCACACGCAAGACATATTGGGCACCTGCTAAAACTACGCTTTTATAACCAGTCAAGTACCAGTCCATACCCCCCCATGCCTTTTTTCCAAGATCTGGGCTTCCACCAGGGGAAGGGAGTCCGGAAATGGTCCCCAGCTCTTAATAAATCTTTCTTCCTTCCCCTTCAAAAGATTTGACAAGCACTGCAGGGCTAGTGTTTGGATAGTGTTTTCCATTGCAATTGAATGGGTGTAATACAAGAGACACACATATTAAGAATACATTGTCTCACCAGGGTTAATAGGACCTGAATCCATCGTGGGTATGGCTCACACCCCTCGGACCCCAAGTCCTCATGCCAAAAAGCATGGAGATTAGTGCCAGATCCATCGATTGCCCCAACATTGCAGAAAGATCCTGTGACACACTTGACCAAAATTGCCTCAACGTGTGGCAGTCCCAAAAGTAATGTATGTACCTAATGTTCTACCATGCCTCCCACACAGTGGAGAGATATTTGGGTTAAACTTATAGACTACATTAGGGGGGCAGTATGGCCGATGAGTAAATTTGCATTGGGATTCCTTGTGCTTATTACAAAGTAGTAGTCACATATGCATTTGTAAGACCTTTTTCCAGTTTTCATCTGTGATACTTATTCCCAAATCCTGCAGCAAGGAGCCTTAATCCTCCAAGAAAGGTCAGGCAGAAAAAAGTCCATCTTGCCTGGCCTCCTATTGTATCAGCCCCTTGCTATCCGAGCTAATAGCATTTACTACCTGTTCCACCTGTGCCAAGGGCAATGCTTCCACTAGGTTTCTATGTAGCTCTCTGCCAAATGCCCTTATTTGTAGATATTGGAAGTGATGGGAGCTTGAGAGCCCCGGCTTCCCCTGCCAGTCTGCAAATGAACACCTCCCATCACTGGTGAATAGGTCACCTAGGCATTTCACCCCTTTTTCCTCCCATTCCTTAAACCCTCAATCTTCCAGTCTAGGTAAGAAGTATGGGTTAGGTGCCACAGGTACCAACAAGGTGTGATCATTCTCTGTTCCTCTACATTTCTTCATCTGCTCCCATGCCTAGAGCATGCAGTGGACCAGTAGCTTAACATTGCCCTAGTGTCCATAGGATCTAGTTCCCCCATTTGTGAGATATGCCAATAGATGCCTGGGGCACCCTTCTTCTTCCAGGTCCAACCAGCTAGCAGTTGGACTTTGATTCGCCCAGTCTTGGCTGTACTAATGTTGGATTGTTAACTAATAGCCTTTGAGATCTGGGAAATTAAGGCCTCCACTGGCCGTTTCTGTTTTTAACCTCTGCAAGCTCATTCTGGGGCACTTTTCCTGCCATTTAATGTTGTAAATTCCATCTCCATACTAGATACATAGATACATAGACAGTGTCAGCAGATAAGGGCCTATGGCCCACCCAGTCTGCTCATTTGAGCTTGTAAGTTCAGTTTATGTTTTCCTAGAAGTCTGTTGCCCCTTACCCCTGACCGCCAGAATTCCTTTATGTCTATCCCATGCATTCTTAAATCCCGTGATTGTTTCAGCCCCCACCACTTCCTCTGGCAGGGTGTTCCACTTGTCCACCACTCTGCTCTGTGAAGAAATTCTTCCTCATGTTTCCTCTGAATCATCCTCCTCCAACTTCATCCCATGCCTCTAGTCCTGGAACATCTTTTTCGCTTAAAAATAGTGTATTCCTGCACCCTGTTCCTCCCTGTAAAATACTTGTATGTCTCTATCATATCCCCTCTCTCCCTCCTCTCCTCCAGGGAGTACATGTTCAGTTCCTTCAACCTGTCTTCATAGGACTTGTGATGAAATCCATGCACCATCTTTATTGCCCTCCTCTGAAACTTCTCTACCCTAAGTCCTTACGTAGGTATGGTCTCCAGAACTGTACACTGTACTCCAGGTGGGGCCTCACTAGTGTCTTGTATAGCGGAATTATGACCTCCCTTGTCCTGCTGGTGATGCCCCTGCCTATACATCCCAGCATCCTATTTGCTTTCCTGCTGCCTTGTTCACACTGTTTCTCACCTTGGAGGTCATCGAGATGATAACCCCAAGATCCTTTCCTGCTTGGTGCATGCTATATCCTCACCCCCAACTGATATATTGTGCCAGGGTTTTAGGTCCCATATGCATTATCTTGCACTTCTTTGCATTGAATTTCAACTGCCAAACCCCTGACCATTCTTCAAGTTTCTACAGGTCCCTTCTCATTCTGTCTATACCCTCTGGTGTGTCTACTCTGTTACAGAGCTTTGTGTCATCAGCGAACAGTGAAATTCTGCCTTCTAGGTCCTGTGCTAGGTACTCCTAAGATCAGCTTTAGTGTGTCCTATAGGGAACATTTGCATCACATGTAACAATCAGGGTGATATATTCATGTTTAACAAGTTAATAAGTCCTATCCTTGAGATAGGAAGTGCCCTCCACTTCTCTAATTCATTAAGAATAGTGTTGAACAGATGTTTATACAGTAGTTCAGTTAGTAGATGTTACCCAGATCCCTACCTACTTTTTTTCCCCAAGTACTTGAGAGAACTGCTGACCTCTTTGAGTTCCCAGGTCCCTGTTGGTCACCCATCTTGGGCTTTGCCAAAACAAAGCATCTCCGATTTATAAGTCTGCAATATTTTTAAGCAAGGCTGGCATCAGTCTTTGCTGCTCTGGATGCTGGACCCCTAGCTTACCCATCACCCCTTGAATGTCCCTATTCTCCCTTATTTTAATAGCAAGAGGTTCAATAGTGAGTGCAAAGAGTGGGGGGGGCGGGGATGAAAGGCAGCCCTCTTATGTGCCCCCAAAAAGCCAGAATTCATCAGACTTGACCCCATTCACTAATACCCATGCCACTGGGGCCATATATAACAACTGCATCAGGCCCACAAATTCATCCCCCAACCTGAAGCATGCACAGGCTTCAAAAAGACAGCTCCACTCTATGCAATGAAAGGTTTTCTCGGCATCCATGAAAGGCATATGTTCACCCCAGAAGCTGAGAGCCCCAATGCACAATGTTCAACAGTTTGCTCATATTATGATAAGAAAGTCGGCCTGGGACAAATCCAGTCTTATCTGAATGAACAAAGTTAGGGAGCACCTACTCTAAATGCCTGGCCAGGATCTTGGCTATTATTTTAAGATCACAATTTAGGAGGGAAATGGTATGGTACAAGGTGCGTTCATGTGGATCTTTTGCTGGATTCAGCAGCACACAGGTAACAGCCTTATACCAATATTTTGGCAACTCCCGTCTCCTCCCTGTCCTTCTCCATTAGCTTTTACAATGATGCAACTAAGACTTCTTTCATTTCTTTGTAATATTCCATTAAGAAACCATCAGGCCCCCCCGGCCTTTCCCCTCTTGAGCCCACCAATAGCATATCACTTTGCTCCTCCGATATGATTGGGAAAGTGATGCCATCCAGAAATGTCTGTCTCCTGTCCATCCCATCGTCACACTCTGCTCTATACAATTGTTCATAAAATTCCCAGAATTCCTCCCTGACCTGGGGTTTTTCATGTACCATCTGACCCTGCTTATTCCTGGTTACTAGGATGTGGGTAGGACCCCTCTTTCCTCACACTAATCGAGCTAGCATAGGGCCAGGTTTATTTCCCCACTTATTTTTTGTCTGGCAAAAAATAAACTAATTTTAGCTTCATTGGTAAGCAACAGATTTAAAGCCTCCCTCACCGCTGAGTTCTTGCATAACCTCATTGTCTCCCACATCAGCTACTTTCTTCTTTAGTTCTCTAGTGCCTCTAGTTTGCCTTCCATATCGCCCTGCAAGAATGCTTTCCCTACCTCCCAGTAGGCCATTTCCATGGGGGCAGCTGCATGGTTCATGGTCTTGAATACTTCCCATTGCTCTTTAAGATGGATATTGAATTTCTCCCTCACTAGAATGTAGGTGGGAACATTCCACATAGGATCCACTTTCTGCTCCCCCCTGATTTGATTTTCAGGGTTAAGACACTCATAGTGTGGTCAGAGCCATGAATGGGGCTATGTGATACCTGCACCAGGTGGTGATAGTGTGCCCTCAGCATATACAAATAATCAAATCTCGACCACTACTTATGTGGATTAGAAAAAACGTATATTCTGTCACTCCAGGGCTGGCTGTTCTCCAGCTGTTTACCAAATCTAAATCACTCATACCCAGTTGTCACAATGCTGTAGTATTTCTCTGATGATCTTTTCCCACAAAATGATCCAGTACTGGTAACATAATGCAATTAAAGTCCCCACCCAACAAGGTTCAGGAACTGTCCCCTAGTAATGACATCTAGCAATTTTTGATAAAAGGCAGCATCAAAAACTGCAGGGCTGTGTATGCTTCCACAGGTAACCCTGTTCCCTAAAAGCTCACCCTCCACAGAAACATATTGACCATCCTCAGGATCCTCCACTATTCTGTGAACATGCAAGGAAGATGTTTGCTAACAACAGAGGTTAAATTGGGCAGGAATGGACAGGAACTCAGTTCCACCTCCTCTGACACTACTGAATACTATGGAGAGTTCCACTGTATAGGGATGACAGTTCCACCTTTTACAAATGTAAAGTTTACAGTTCCACCTCGTAAGCATTTCAGATTTAATCACTGGTTAACAAGTATTGCCAGCTTCTCTTGTGTGAGGAATACGATGCAGAATAGCAAAACCCCACCCAACCCTTTACCAATTTAGCACGCTCCGTAGCTGTGAGGTGGGTCTCCTGCAGGAGAGCCATGGGGGCATGCTGACACTTAAGTGTTGTCAGCATCGTTTGTCTCTTAATGGGGGAGGAGAAACCACGGACATGTCAGGTAAATATGTTAATATTAGAGTTTGTACCCATTGAGCTCAAAACTGTTATCTAGCACCCTCACTCAGTCCTTGCATGTGGCCAGTAACAGAAATCATGCTAAGAACATTTCTTCTATCACAGCAATAGGTAGAATACACATTGAAACCAATTAGAACATAAACATGAGCTACAATAAACCTCCCAAACATGCAGCCCATTATGCTATTCATTTAAAAAAAAATTCCACATTGGTCACTGTGCACTGACCATGCAACCCTTAGGTCAGTGATGAAGAATAAGCAGTCATCCTCCTGTTGTGCTCAGACCACTCCCACTGCCCCCCAGATAAGCACTTGAATTAAATTCCATAGTCTCTGTATAGGTTGCATGCCACTGAATTGCCCTGCTTCTGCAACCCCCCCCCAAAGTCAAACCATAAATCTTAGAATAAGAGCATGGCCATGCTATCAACGAGAGGCTATCCCTATCCCTCCATAAGAGAGACAGCCAGAGACCTTGGAATAATGTGGCTCAGTGCCAACTAGCCTTAAGAGCAGACTGTGAGTGCCTCAGAGGAGGGCACTCCCCCCATGCAGTTCAGCCCCATCGACCCAGGTGCAACTCAAAACAAAAGCAACTCAGTGCAACAAAGTCTTGGCTGCCCTAGGTTTCATAAAGAGTGACGTTTGGGGCTCACAGGCATCTCTATCCAACAGAGCCCCTCTCCAGCCCCACAAGTGTTGTGCCCCCTTCCATCCCCATTTCCTCCAGGCACATAATGGCATCAGCAATGTGTAAGTGACCACAGCAATCCCTCCCACCTGCATCAAGGGGCTTGTGACCTCTGTCAGTCAATATGAGTGGACACATCACCATGTCCTGCTTCTTTGACCCCCCACCCTGCCACATGTTCCACCATTTTCTACCCCAAACCTCAGCAAAAACAGGCTGTCACCACATTAATGAATCTCAAGTCTATAATAAGGTGGTAAGGCATTATCCCAGAGTCCAGGTACCCTTATTTCTAGGCTTTCCAGGAAGGAAAGTGGGGGAAAGACCATGTCATCCCTACAAACAACACATGGTGTCCTCTGCGCCCCAAGCCCACCCTACCTGGTCCGTCGAATCCACAATGCCGCCAACTTCACTCTGATGGTGTCCCAATCTGAAAGAACTTGCAAACTAAGGTTGCATGGTTGGGTGTGTGGCAATGCCTGCTCTGAAACATGGCACCCTATTGTAAAGGGAAGGTTCCATTAGGCCACTTGTGCTCAAGCCAAAGCAAGCTGGTTGACAGTCCATGAGCCAGCAGGGAAGTAGATATAGTTCCAGTCCAAAAAGCTCAGGCCATCCAGAGTATTATAAATCCATACTGGTACCTTGGTAGGCCAGTGAGCAAGGAAGTTGGGAGTCACGGTGGCAATGGCCCCTATGATGACTTATCCTGGATTAGTCACACCTCCTGAAAATGAGGAAAACAGTATAGTCCAAAAGTAGAGAACATCACCAGAAATCCCGTTTTAGATCATCTTTAACCACCTTCTTTTCTTATCAAAGTGCTGTACAAAAGCTTTGGCTTTCTCCGCTTCCCAAAAAATAAATGTGATTCTCTCATGGTGGATTTTGAGAATGGTCAGGTAAGAGAAAGTGAAGTCAAGCTTCCACTCCCTTAACATATCCAGAATGGGGATGAAGACCTTCCTCTTTTTCTACAGTCTTGGGTAGAAGTCCTGGTGCAGGTACTATCTGGTTCCTTCAAATGGAGCTCCTGCAGAATACAGTATGTGGCTAGCATTGTACGTCTATCCCTGTAGTGGTGGAGGCAGAGGTTAACCTGTCTAAGTGGCTGATCAGCCAGAAGCCTCAACACCAGGGCCCTACATGCCCACTCAGTCTTTACTCTGCCTCCCTTAAGAGACATTCCTAATAAGGTAGCATGGGCAATGTAACCACATAGAATGCCGCCATGCTATCCCTTTCCTTGCCCTCTGTTAGCCCTTGTAGCTGCAAATTGTTTCAGCAGTTGTAATTCTCCTGGCAAACCAGGAGTTCTTTCAGCTCTTCCAGTTACTGCTCTAGCCACTCTATTCTTTCAGGGAGGGGACTGGTAGTGTTTTCCAGTGTGCAGGCCCTCTGCTCCACTTCACCCAGCTGTTTAGAATGTGCAACATATTTGGCCAAAATTTCTTCAAGTTTGCCTTCTAGTTTGTCCAATTTTGGGCTGAGAGCTTCCAACACTTGTTCTGTGACCGCTTGACCCAGTGCGCCCATTTCAGCTGCTGAGAGTGAGATCAGCCCCAGGCCTTCTGCGAGCTGAGGCAACTGTCCTTTCTTTGTCATTTTGGTGGCATTATGAGGTGGTTTTCCTGAGTCTGGCAGCAAAAACTCCTCCATGTTGATTCCCATAGCTGTGAAGTTCTCCATAGGCAGATTTCACAGCAATTAACTGTGGAAAATTAACTTTCAAAATTCTGGTGGAACGGATCTCAAGAGAGTCGCAACTTGCCAGCAAGCTGCTTATTACTGCCCCCTAATCAAAAGCAGGTTGATGCCATCTGCCACCAACTCTGTGCACTGGGTATTGTCTACTTGTTGATGGTATTGGCCCTATTCAGAATCACCTGTGGAGGAAAAATTGTTCCAATTTTCAGACCCCAAGGATGCAGACTGTTAGGTGACAGCCTGCTGAGTTCTGCTTCTATGTGCCACAAAAATCTGAGAATGCTGAGAAGGACTCATGAATACTGAAGGTCTGAATGTAGGAAAATCTCAAACTAGTTGGGTACCTTTGCTGAGGGGGAGTTTGATCACTGGGGATATTTCACTATAACTAAATACTCTGTGTAACTTCATTAAGTTTAACAATCCTCCTTTCCCCTCTCTCAGCATGTAAGTTTAAAAATGGTGCCAGCCATACAGAGTCTTCTATCACCCATCAAAATGCTGGTGTGTGAAAATTCTGGTCACAAGACTTTGAACTTTAGACTTCCAAATTGACTCACTGATTTCAGTTTTCTTCCAGTGTTTAAGTTTTGTTACATAGCGACTATCTGTGTTGTATATGAGGTTAAGATGAGTCAGTCATTTTGTGATTTTAGGCATTATCTGATCTAGTTATGTTTGCTTGCAGAATGCAAGGAAACATATTGATAGCATGTTACTGGCACAAAGGGGGTTATGGAGCTATGGCAGGCTGTGAGCCAATGATGCATCTGCAAATTAGCCACTCCTACTTCACAGCCAATAGTGCTAGATCTGGTTGATGATGTCAGTTTATACTTATATGCACACTTATCAAAGAGGGCATCCAGGCCAGTCCCTGTGCTGGCTTGTCATTTCTGCTGATGTGTTTTCTGAGCAGTCAGTGGTGTGTGCTGTGAAAGAGTGTTTCAGTGCTGCTTTCTTCTGCACTGCCAAAGGTTCAGCCTATTAATTGTTTTTTTCCCCACAATCAGCTCAGCAACCCTACTGTCTGATCTGAACTTTTAAAGCAATAGTGCATGATAGCAGTAAAAATTTGGACCTATTGCTTTTTTATTCTATTTTAGATTGCCCCTTATTTCCTGACTTACATGATACTCTTCTTTCCACATACTGAGTCTGCTTTAGTATTTTTTTTTTTTTGCATTTGAAATAATAAAAGGAGTGTTCCTTTTAATATGGCTCAGACCAGATTTTCATCAGTATTCTCAGCTGTTTTTGTACATCAGTTGTTTAATACCACTTCAGTTGTGACTAAAATGAACTATTATGCAACAGGCAGGGCTCCCTGACCTTATGGGACAAGAGGTGTTCAAAAACAGCTGCAAGTAAGTTGGCCCACTGGTGCAGTGGTAGCACTACTGCCTTCGGTGCTGACGACCCATGTTCAGGAGCAAAAACGGTGTGTCAGAGGGTCAGCCAGGTGGAGGTAGGATGAGCATTGCAAGGACAGCTCTAATCCTCTGAGGGGGGGTTATGGCTTCCCAGCAAACCAGTGGCCCCAGTGGAGGCTGGCTGCATGACTACCAGGACCACTCTTCAGTGAGGAGGCATCATCGGATGTCTGTAGGTCAGGTGCGGGAGTGCGCCCATCCCCCGCTGATGTTATTGCACATCCATGCCTCTGGGGACATTAACAGGAAAAACCCTATGGGCTGACAGTACTGTGATGCCCCTGGGCCTCAGCCCAAATGACACCCCAGGTGCAAGCTGTGGCTTCTGGTTGACGTCGGTCTCTCCCCTCGGGGATCCCCACTGCATGGGGCAAGCTGCAGGCCTCCCCAATCTGATCTACCTGGGGGATATGTCAAGTGTGAGGTCCGGGCACTGAGAAGTGGTAAATCACCTGTCTGTACCAGGGAGGAAAAAAGAGAACTGAAAAAAAAACCCAGCTGCGAATACTGATGAAAACCTGGTCAAAGCCATATTAAAAGGAGAACTCCTTTTATTGTTTCAAATGCGAAAACCAATTAAAAAACAGACTCAGATTGTGGAAGGAAGGGCATTATACAAGTCACAAACAAACAAAAGTAAAACCAGCACCCATAATAAGGAGTCCAGGAAACAAATGGTACTGTGTAAAAAACGTGTTTAATAAATAAGCAGTTGATATCAGAACACACTGGAGACAGTTAAAAAAAACACCAAGCCAATGACACTAGGTCGGATAAATGACTGACATTTTCGCTTGCTGCCTGTAAAAAAAAAAAAAAAAAGAAAGTCAGTGTGTGTTTCTGTGTTAGGGAAGGGGACTGTATCAACTAAGTTTGCTAAGTCAGGGGCAGAGGAGAGAAGTTAATTAGGATTGTGGCTTGAGCAGTACAAAAGCAGATGTCTCCAATTACAGCTTCCTGCTGCTAGCTTCTGGCAGAAGAATCTTGCTTTCAGAGCAAGAGACACCTGACTAAAAACTACAACTTTCTTGGTACTTGCCCTCCCTCCCACACTAAGCCAGTTCTACTTTTATAGCCACTGGATTTGATTGACAACAGAAACCTCCTGTTTGGCAGTAGGAACAGAAGGATCACTGAGACACATTAGTTTCATCAACCTTGAAGGAAAAATAATAGTTCTCCCAACCCCGCTTGCTGGAGGTCTGAGTCTGAGCAAGGAAGAAGGAGACTACTGAAGAATACAGGAAGTTCCTATCCCAGAACAGGAAGGGTGAGAGTTGTAATGGCACATAGCCAGTAGGAAAGTAGGTGGAAAAATACATAAAGGGAGGGGACAGTAACATACAAAGCAGCAGGAGAGGGGACACAAAATAATACATGATGGGAGTGGTGCAGTGCAATGGCTCTGGGGTGGCAGTGTTCCAGAAGACATTCTGGAGGCTGCGATGCTGCCCTATTTGCAGGCACCTCTCTGGTCTGAGGGAGGAGGTTACCCATCTCCAGGCTGACCGGGCTTAGATTCGTGAAATCTCATCCCCCACCCAGGGACCACCAGAGCCATCACTGCTACCTCAGAGGTTGATAAGAAAGAGAAGCAGTTAGACCAAGGTGTGCTCAGGGAGGGAGAAGGTGGTGGAACAGAGGTGCATCCCTCCAGCTGTACCTCTCTGCAAAGAGTGGTTCCTCTATGAAGGCACCTGCTGTACAGACCAAGGACAATGCTGGGAACCTCTACAAAGGAGATCCACAGGATGGTGGCACAAGACCCCACAGGGGAAGGAAACAACTCCTGGTGGGGAACTCAGTGATTAGGGGGGTAGAAGTGGGAGGAAGAGCAGAGGGAGGTAATGTGCCTAACTGGTGCCATGGCTTGAAGGGACAGGAAGCAAATCCTCAGGATTGCGGGAGCAGCTGCACAAGGGAGGGAGCTGTATGTCATTGACCACCTAGGGACAAATGACCTGGCTAGGAATGGGATCAGAGCAGTGCAAGAGGAGTTTGTAGAGTTGGGAAGGGGCCTTAGACAAGTAGCACATACAGTAACCTTCTCAAAGATGCTCACGTCTATGGCAAGGGTGAGTAGGTACTCACACCATAGGATCTAATGAATGGTTGAAAACTGTGGAGCTCAGGGTTTTGGCTTCATTGGGGACTGGGGAGCCACCTGGAGGGATACAGACCTATACTGGTGGAATGGTCTGCATCTGTCCGGGGGATCCAGGATCCTAGGTGATAGGTTTAAATGCTTCATTGTCAAGCATTTAAACTAGCCAAGGGGGGAGACACTGAAAAGGAGCAGGGTAATCTCAGCCTGCCCCCACAAAACAAGGTAAACACCAAGGTAGAGAAGTCATTAGAGTGCAGGACAGGGGTAAATGCAAAAAAAGGTAAAGGCAGTAAGGACTGGGATGAAACTAAAAGGGGTAAGGCCATCAAAAAATTGAGGGTGATGAGTATCAATGCTTGTAGTTTGTGTAACAAGTTCCCTGAACTAGTGGCCTTGATGCAAGAGTGAAGCCTGGATATTGTGGCAGTCACTGAAACATGGTACACAAAGAACCATAACTGGGATGTCAACATACCAGGATACACAATCTACAGGAGGGACAGAGAGGGTAAAAAAGGAGGAAGAGGAGCTCTCTATGTAAGGGAAGAGATTAAAGCAACGGAACTAAAGAGTAAACAGGGAGAAGATGAGGCACTATGGGTCACCCTGGAGACAGGAAATGGCACCACAGTCCACATGGGGGTTGTTTACAGACCTCCATCTCAGGGTGAGGGAATGGACAAGGAATTGACAGAAGGCATCCTTAGAATGGCAGAAAAAGGGGTGATATTCATGATGGGGGACCTGAATATGCCAGATGTTAACTGGAGCACCATTGCTTCAGGCACATCCAAGAGCAGGGTCATTCTTGGTGCCCTACAAGGGGCATAACTCAGACAGCTAGTGTTGGAACCCACTCAGAAGTGAGCAATCTTAGACCTAGTACACTCAAAGGGGATGGAGAAAGGCTCTCGGATTTAGAAGTGGGTAGCCATCTGGGAACAAGCGACTACCAAACTGTGTGGTTCACACTAAACGCAGCCATAGAGTCAAGCCATACAAAAGCAACAGTATTGGGCTTTAGGAGGGCTGACTTTGGGAAAATGAGAGAGTGCCTCAGAAAAGCAGTAGCAAATGAGCAAGAAGGAGGCGTGGAGGAACAATGAAGAATAATCAAAACAGCCATCACAGAGACAACAGACCTTTGTGTGAAGCAAATCAACAAAACAAAACAAAGGAAAAAAACACTATGGTTCTCAAAAGAGGTGGCAGGGAAGGTTATGGAGAAAAGGATAGCATTCAGGAAATATAAGGAAACACAGAAGGAGCAGGACAGAGAACTTTATCAGTTAAAGCTGAAGGAGGCAAGGAAGGCAGTCAGAATAGCAAAGGCCCAAACTGAGGAAAAGATAGCCAACTCTGTTAAGAAAGGGGATAAAACCTTTTACAGGTACAGGAGCGAAGAAAGACCAAGGGAGGAATACTGAGGCTTAATAAAGGGGAGGGAATGTGGCCAGAGGGTGACAGTGAAAAAGCAGGGATACTGAATGAATATTTCTGCTCAGTATTCAGAACGGATGAGGAGGGGGAGGTACCTAAACCAAACAAGAGAAACACCCTAGATAGGGGAATCGATACCAGTCCATTCAGAGAGGAAAGTGTTCTGAAAGAACACTTGAAACTGAGGGTGGACAAAGCAATGGGGTCTTATGGGATTCACCCCAGAAATCTAAAAGAACTAAGGGTTGAACTACTGACACCACTGACTACTCTGTTTAACAAATCATTGGAGAATGGGGTGGTACCGGAGGATTGGAGGAGAGCGGATGTGATTCCACTTCACAAAAGTGGGAGCAAGGAAGAGACAGGAAACTGCAGACCAGTTTGTTTGACCTCAGTAGTAGGGAAAATGATGGAATCACTTCTGAAGGAAAGAATTGTTGAGTACCTAGAGGCCAGTGGGGCACAAGACCCAAGGCATCATGGATTCACAGTGGGAAAGTCGTGTCAAACAAATCTAATAGATTTCTTTGACTGGGTGACCAAAGTATTAGACCAGGGAGAGGCTGTGGACATGGCCTACCTAGATTTTAGCAAGGCATTTGACACAGTCCCACACAAAAGATTAATATACAAGCTAGCCAGCCTAGGAGTGGGTCCCACCTGGATAAAAAATTGGCTGGACAACAGGATGCAAAAGGTAATAGTAAACTGAGTCCACAGTGAAGAAAGGAGGGTAACTAGTGGAGCACAGCAGGATTCAGTACTAGGACTAGTCCTCTTTAATGTCTTTATAAGTGACATTGAAGAGCACCTGGAAGGAGAAGTATGTTTCTTTGCAGACAACACAAAGATCTGCAACAGAGTTGATACACAGGCTGGGATGGAAAGGATGAGAAGGGACTTTTCTAGGTTGGAGGAATGGTCAAATGTATGGCAGCTCAGATTCAATGCAAAGAAGTGCAAGGTAATGCACCTGGGAAACAAAAACCCAGAGGAAGATTACACAATGGGGGAAGGGGGGGTTAGATAGTAACAACAACAAAAATGGAAAGGGACCTGGAAGTAATTATATCAGATTGCCTAAAGTTGGGCAAGCAATGTGAGAAGACAGTAAGGAGGGCTGGGAGGATACTGGGGATACATAAGGAGAGGTATCAATAGTAGAATAAAGAAAGTTGTTACCCCTCTATACAAACAGTTGGTGAGACCCCATCTGGAGTACTGCATGCAGTTTTGGAGACCCCATCTCCGCAAATACATAGATAGAGTGGAGGCTGTCCAGAGGAGGGCAACTAAAATGGTGCAGGGTCTGCACCAGAAGACATACGAAGAGAGACTAAAGGAGTTTAATATTTACGCCCTCGAAGAAAGGAGAGAAAGGGGGGACATGATAGAAACATTCAAGTACCTCAAGGGAATCAACAAAGTCAAAGAGGGTAGCATCTTTCAGAAAAAGTGACGTGTAAGAACAAGGGGACACAATTTGAAGATGGGGGGGTGGCTCAGAGGTAATGTTTGGAAGTATTTTTTTTCACGGAGAGGGTTGTGGATGCATGGAAAAACCTTCCTGAGGAGGTCATGGAGTCAAGAACAGTGAGGGAATTCAAGAATGCATGGGACAGACTTTAGGCAATTCTGGTGGGGGAGGGTAGGAGGAAGTTGGCTGTTGGTTAACTAGGATCTGCAGCTTATCCATCAGGTAGTGAAATGGGCAGACTAGGTGGGCCAAACAGTCCTTATTTGCTGTCAAATTCTATGTTTCTATGTTTCCTCAGAGTGAAGACACAGATAAATTGACTAACACTTATAGACTGCAAAACATGTAAGCATACTGCATAGAACAACCAGTCATTGCAGCTCACTTGTGAGAGTGAATTAAAAACACCAGTTATGTATTTAAACTATCTGTGTCTAAGTGCCTGTGCCAGTAACAAAATTTAATTTGTGTAGCTACTATTACTAAGAAAATAAGGGCAAAATACCTATATCCCATTATTTTCAAATTGAGTTACCATGTGGACCTACAATTTGTGAATAGAAACCAATTGAAAGTTTCAAGTTCCTCCATTAGTAGCACTATATGTGGAACCAGCCAGGGCATACCTTATAATTTAAAGAGCCCAAACCATCAATCTTGTGGCATACAGAGCCTTATCTCTTTTTTGTTTTTATATAAAATCACTTTTTAAACAAAATCACCTAATATAATAGGACCACAAACTGAAACTGGACAGGACACTTAACAAATGGCACCAACCTATGTGTACCACCACATTTACAATTACCTGAGTCAAAGAGGGCATGCCCCCCCACAAAGGAAACCACACAAGCCCCATAGCAATTCATGTATCATATAAATATTTACACAGTGTTTATTCCCTTTTGGAATCTGAACACAGACTAATACTACATACAGTACAGAGACCAGAATAAGACTATAGAGAATATGAGTCATACCTCCTTTACATCTATAAACATGCAAATTAAATTTTAGGTAGAAAAGCAGCCAATTCAAAATGATCATTAAAATCCTGACTGAATCTAGTTCCTAGCTCATAAATCCAGAAGCTTTCACTTTTAGCAAGTAGCTGTTGTATTACCATCCCTAGGGCCCAGCTGGACCTTCTCAATGCCCACAAACTTGATTTGATGCACTCTGTCTGGGTACTTGTTAACATGTCTGCCTATGGCATATGTTTCATCTCCACGTTCCATGGCATGAACATGCTCACCAACATGAACTTTGAAATTCCTGGAGATCCATTCCAGATAGAATGCTCCACAGCTACATGTTAGAAGAGACACTGTTCCCACAGAGTCACAAGTAATAAAATCTTTCAAAACTATCATCTTACCACTAGTGGGGTTTTTCACACATTCCTTGCTGGAGTTTATATAGGTGCAATACATGCATTTACCACACTTATATGTGCCCTTAGGTGGAGGCAACAGCCAGCTTTTGGCTTGTTCTCGTACTAGCACCAAACTTGGTGCTACTATGCCATCAATGGTTTTAGCTTTTCTGAACACTATATCTGGGCCTTTTTCCAGTATATTCCCTAGTTCTGGTTCCAGATTTAAGAAATCCTAGTTCTTAGATATAATATCTTTTACCAGGTATGATCTATCTGTGTAGGTAGTAACAAAAAGATATCTCTGACACTCATTATTGTTATGCAATTTAAGCACCAATGTGGATTCCCTACTAGTTGTCTCCACCTGTTGTTTATTTTAATTATTTTATTTTATTGGATAATTGATGCTATACATTTACTTCTGTGCCCCCTCTCTTTAAATCTGGATATCTGGACTGCTCTGTTCTCTTTAAACTCTACCTCTTCTGTGCAGTTACATAATGTACGTATCATTTGCCCCTTTGGTTTGTTGCGAACTACATGTGATGGATGGTAACTATCAAACATCAAGAGACTATTCAGCTCTGTTGGCTTTTGAAAAAATGTAGTACACACATTGCCACCTGATTTCCTGTAATTTTTTAAAACCAGGTAGGTAATCTCTGTGGGGATAATGGTATGCTTAAATGTAAGGTGGCTACCCACCTCTTCCATCCATGACACAAAACCTGCAAATTGTTCCTCTGTACCCCTCCACACTACTAGCACATCATCCATAAAGCAACACCACAAATCCAGACAAGAAAATAATGGATTTGTAGTAGTGCTGTACTGATGCATGATTTCCTAGTATCCAACAAAGAGATTAGCAAAATTGGGGGCCATATCAGACAAGTCAGGAGATAAGGGTCAATCTAAAATAGAATAAAAAATCTAGGTCAAATTTTCACTGCTGTCATGCACTGCTGCTTTAAATGAAAAAAAAAAACCTTCCCCATCTGTGCTCCCAGCTCAGCAACCCTGCTGCTTGGTGACAACTTACAAATAAAAAACTACCATTTCCACTCCTAGCTCAGCAACCATCTCATGCAGTTTTGGCTTGAAATAAAAAATAAAACCATGCATCCCCACTCCCAGCAACTCTCCCTGCTTCCAGTTTAGCAACCCTCCCACGTGGTCCCAGCTTTAAATAAAAATAAAACCTTCCTTCCCTGTTACCAGCTCAGCAACCCACTCATTCAGTCCCAAAATTAAAATGAAATGAAATTACCTTCCTGTTACCAGCTCAACAACTCTTCCACCCAGGCTCCACTTCATGTCAACAAAACTTTAGTGGGATATACACTTTGAATTTGCTAACTCTCTAAAATGTTCCTTTTTATTTTTCACCATTGACACTGTTGATGCAGTGGGGGAGTTTAAAAGTGGTGTCCTGGTATGTACTGCTGGTGAACTGGTCAAGCTTGCAGGGTGCTGTGATAGTTTAACGATTTGTGCTTCTTAGTTTTTTCAAACAAACTCTATTGTTGCTGATGCTCTTTGAGGCTTCATTGTAGGATATCGAGCTCATGCTAAGCTTTTGGTTTTCTGCTGTTTGTTTCAGCATATTGAGGATATGCATCAATGAGGGGCTGGGTATGTGTGATAGGTCCATATCAGGCCTGAGCAGCTCCATACCCCTAGACAGGTGTTCAGTGGCCAGCATGCACGAATGTGCCTGTCCAGGGCCCTGTCTCCTTAGTGTGCAGCTGTGCAGGGGGTGAATCAAAGGACACAAGCAGGCATCCAGTCATATCCCCATCCATATCCCCTAATGGACCCCGGCTCTGCGAGCAAGGTGGTTACTATATTCCCATTATTGGGGCTGCCTGCATAACTTTAACGTTATGAGGTCTGCTGAATTACATTTAAATATGAAGACATGCTATTTGGATGAGCTGGGTATGATCTGTATATTTATGTAAAGTATAAACTAATAGGTACAGCACTTTTTTGCTACTACAACATGATAGGCAATAGCTACATACATTACAATGCAAATGCACCCCGCTGGGTGCCACATCACTCCCACTTATACCCAGCTGTCCCCCCAACTCCCCCCATTCCACCTCCCATTTCCTGTCTACCCTGCCCCTTCCTGTCCAGCAGCTTCACCCCCTGATCATCCTGGCCCTTCTAGTGTTGTGCCGGGCAGGGGAATCAGATCCCGGCAGCAATTCCCACAGGTGTGCTAACTTTCTGGTACAGCTGTCGACTTGTGGAAAACCCGGGGAGTTTGGTGCCAGGACCCGGATTTTTCTAAAATCGAGTGCAGGGTCCCTGGCACACTTGAAGTCTGCCACAGCTCTGTAGCGATGCATTTTGTGTTGCTCTAAGGGCTCTAAAAAAATACAGTTTGCAGTCTGCATCGAAAAGGGGAGCTGCTGCACCAAAGTGGCACTGCGCCACCCTTGCGACATACAGTAAGGTGCGCCCCTTTTTTCATATTTTGGAAGCCCAACCATGAACGCAGCAAGGGGCTGCACTTAGACCACTTAGACCAGCCATGAGGTGGTCTAAGTGCCTTGTTCCAGTGCCACACAATGTGGCAAATTGGGGGGCTTTAAAAGTGGGGTCCAGGTACAGAAGGAGTATGTGGGGTGCCATAGGGGGAGTTTGGAAGATAGTAGGCATGTGAGGGAGTGATGTGGTATGTAGCAGGGGTGCTATTGATATAGCTATAAAGCCAATGGGATAGTACCATGGGGGGGTTCCAGGGACAAACAGTGCCACGGCCCAAGTGGGCACAGATCTGGCAGCAGCCCCAGATCATTTTTGGACCAAGTAATCAAACTCTTTTCATCAGATGTGATAAGATAGCCAACAGAGTTAAGCTAGGCCTGGCAAGAAGAAATACAGGTGAGGGGGTACAGGCAAAGTGGGCAAGCATTAAGTGTGCAATACTTGAAGCAACATCCCATGGTGTTAGAGAGAAAAGCAAGAGCAAAAGAAGAAGGAAACCACTTTGGTTCTCAAGAACAGTAGCAGAAAAGGTCAGAGCCAAAAGGCTGACCTTCAGCAAATATAAGGAAATGCAGGGGGACGAAGATAGGGAGGCATACCAAACTTCCCTAAGGGAAGCAGGGAAGGCAGTAAGGCCCAAACCAAGGAAACACTAGCATGAACAGTAAAAGAAGGTGACAAGACTTTCTATAGATACATTAGTGAAAGGAGAAAGTCCAGAAGGGGTATTGAAAAGATCAAAGGGGATAAGGGGGAGTGTGAGGAGGAGGAGGACCAAGGAAAACCATCTATCCAAAATAGATACTTCTGCTCAGTATTTACTGAGGAAAAGGTAGGACAGGGGCCACAGCTCAGCACCATGGACACATGGGAGGAGGGAGGTGTGGACTAGTCCCTTCACAAAAGAAAGGTTCCTACAAGAGCTCGCTAAGCTCATGGTGGACAAGGCAATGGGACATGATGGCATACATCCCAGGGTACTAAAGGAGCTAAGGGTGGAACTAGCAGAGCCATTAGCATAAGTGTTTAGTGAGATTCTGAGCACAGGAGAGGTCCCAGAAGACTGGAGAAGGGCTCATGTGATCCTGCTCCACAAAAGTGGTAGCAGGGAGAAGGCAGGGAACTACAGACCAGTCAGTCTTACCTCAGTAGTGGGCAAGATTATGGAGGCATTCCTTAAGGAAAGGACAGTGCAACACCTGAAATCCATAGGAGCACAGGATCCAAGACAGCATGGGTTTACAACAGGAAGATCCTGTCAAACTAATCTCATAGAGTTCTTTGACTGGGTAATCAGAGTGGTGGATCATGGGAGAGCAGTTGATGTTGCCCGCTTTGACTTCAGCAAAGCTTTCCATACTGTTCCACATAGAAGACTGATTAATAAGCTGCATAGGCTCAGGCTGGGGCAGAAGTTGTTCAACTGGGTGGCAAACTGGTTGGCGGGCAGAAAATAGAGACTGGTGGTAAACGATATACAATCAGAAGAGATGCAGGTCACAAGTGGGATACCTCAGAGATCAGTCTTGGGGCCCGTCCTCTTCAATATCTTTATCAATGACATTGCAGATGGACTGGAGGGTAAGGTTTGTCTGTTTGAAGATGACACCAAGATTTGCAACAGAGTAGATGATCCAGATGGGGTGGGCAGAATGAGAAGAGATCTGGATAAACTGGCAAAATGGTCGGAAGAGTGGCAAATGGGGTTTAACGCAAAGAAGTGCAAGATCATGCATATAGGAAAGAGAAACCCTGAAGACACCTATAGGTTGGTAGTGGAGTTGCTGGCAATCACAAGGGAAGAAAGAGACTTAGGAGGCATCATCACAGATGGCCTGAAATCATCCAAGCAGACCACTAAAGCAGTAGGTAAGGCTAGAGGGATGTTGGGGTGTATTAGTAGAGGTATCACAAGTTGTAAGAGGGAGGTAGTAATCCCTCTTTACAAGACACTGGTTAGTCCCCATCTGGAGTACTGTGTGCAGTACTGGAGGTCACACCTGCGCTAGGACATTAACAAAATGGAGGCAGTCCAGAAAAGGACAACCAAAATGGTGCAGAGACTGCATCAGAAAACATATGAGGACAGATTAACAGAGCTCAATAAGTATACCCTACAGCAAAGGAGGGAGAGAGGTGATATGATTGAAACATTCAAACATCTTAAGGGAATTAACAAGGTGAAAGAGTCTAACATGTTTCAATATAAGAAAAATATCAGGACAAGAGGACACAGCATGAGATTAGAGGGAGGCCGATTAAGGGGGAATGTGAGGATGTTCTTTTTCACAGAAAAGGTGGTGGATGCATGGAACGGCCTACCTCTGAAAGTGGTGGATATGAATACAATGCAGGGCTTCAAACAAGCATGGGATAGGCATGAAGGAGCAATAAAGATGAGTATGGATAGATAGGCCATTGACAGAGTACAGGCCTATGGCACATTCATAAGGTAGAAAAAATGGGCAGACTGGATGGGCCTTGTGGTCCTTATCTGCCATCAACTTCTATGTTTCTATGTTAGCATGAATCAAAATCCCAACAACTTTGCTATGTTTCTTAGGCAAGTGCAATTTTGCCGTGTTCATTAGGAGAACAATATAATTTATGCAGTTGTTAAAAAGTGAAAGTGCCAGAAGGCAACCTTGATGTACCTCTTGGTTCATAAGTATTTTTTGTGAAAGCATTCTTCCAGTGCATAGTCTAATCAGCATCCATGTATTCTGATGCAAAGTTACTAGTATTCCTTGGAGACTGTAATTAATCCCATATTATTTTCCCACTTGTAACTTTCTTGTATTGGGTCAAAAGCCACTTTTCAGGTCAATATGTGCTGCAGTATAGGATGGGGGTGTACTGACAGTCTGTAGACAGGAAATGGCCTTGCAGTTATTACATCAGAGGACCTCAAGGTGGCAGTGCAGTGTGACAAGGCAGTAGGCAGGGCTACTAGGATGCTGGGGTGCATAAGGATGGTTATCTCCAACATGAGGAGGGAAATGGGTGAAGCTGCCATTATAGCCTTCCCTGGTTTGCCCCTAACAGGAGTACTGTGTCCAGTTTTGGAGCCTGCACCTCAGAAAACACATCGAGAGGGAGGAGGCTGTGCAGAGGAAGGCAACAAAAATGGTGCAGGGTTTGCACAAGAAGCCCTATGAGGAGAGGCTGAGGAATCTCAACATGTACATCCTGAAAGAATGGAGAGAGACAGATGACATGAGAGAGACCTACAAGTACCTCACAGGGGTGAAGAGAGTGCAGGAGGGGAGCCTCTTTTAAATGAGGATGAGCACCAGAACAAGGGAGCATGCAATGAAGCTGGAGGAGGGGTTTAAGAGAGGTGTGAGGAAATGTTTCTTCACTGAAGGGGTGGCAGATGCTTGGAACAGACTGCCAGCAGAATGGGTGGAAGCTAGAATGGTGGCGGGCTTCAAGCATGTAAGGGATAAACATAGGGATATATTAGAAGAAAGGCAGGGGGAGGGTTGCTGGAGACCAGATGGGGTCTGCAGAGGAGGATTAAGCAGGAAACACATGGGCAGACAGGGTGCGCCAAGTGGTCCTTTTCTGATAGCAAAGTCTGAGTTTTTTATGTTTCTATACATATTACTGTATTTATACTTTGTTGACCTTCTAAAAATTGTAAAGCAGGTAATTCAAGATGAAACAATTATCCGGTGAAACAGTTGTCCTAAAACTGGCCTGTGCCTCAGATAATACAATATATATATATATATTTATATGCATGGATGAGCACATATGAGGTGAAAAAATCCATGTATTCTCACTCCCTCATTGGTTCAGAGCATGAACCAATGGGCGTGCAGCCATACCGAGCTGTCAGTCGGCAGGCGGCGGGGTGGCAGGCAGGTGGGGTGCTGCCGCCCGCCAGCTGATGGGGGGAGCGGGGTGGTGGGGCTCAGTGGGCAGGTGGGGTGGGGGAGTCCACTAGATCACCAGGGAGTTCGGACTTGGGGGGATAGAGGAATGCCACCCGCGATCGGGCTAATCGCGGTCCACTGGACCACCAGGGATATTGGACTTTGGGGGATCAGTAATGCCCCGATCAGGCTAATCAGGGTCCACTGAACCACCAGGGATGAGAGACATTCTTTGTCCATTATGGGATGTCCTGCGTTCGGGCTGCAGGGGGCGTTGGTCCCCGACGGCTGCTGCCTGGCAAGGCGCCAGGCACAAGTCGTCAGGGATCGGCGCACCTGCATGCTAATGGCATGCAAATGGGGATGTAATCAGATGCAAATGGCACCCTGTGTGCCTTGCATAAATTATGGCCCCATTTGCATGTCACCCTTTGAATATCGCAGGTGCTGTGCATGGTGCAATGGAACTTGCACCACCGCATCTCAATGCTCCACTCTGACCACTTGCGCTGGTGCAGTTCCACTGCACCGTGCACAGTGGGGGTGGCCAGGGTGAGAGATTCAAAGCAGTTGCGCCATGGAACTACTCCGTTGAATATCGCCCTGGCCACACCCATGCACAACTATTTTGAGCGGCACACAGGCTTGCGCCACAGACTGGCGCAGTTTGAATATCTGGGCCATGATATTTTCTGGTAGGCCTTCTGGGAATGATGATAAATATATTCCAATTAAAGATAAGGGGAGTCACTATTGAGTTGGTTGAATAAAGTACTTGGGTATTCTACTGGATAGTAAATTATCTTTTGAATTCCATGTAAAATATCTTAGAAAGTTTATACATCAAAGACTAGGTCTCTTATAGCATGCAAAATCATTCTTTACTGCTGACTCCTGTAGGTTATTTTCACACAGTTTTCTTTTAAGTGTTTTTGACTATGGTCTATTGGTTTACTCCGCAACTATGACCACCATTTTGAACAACCTGAGGGTTACATATAATTCAATATTACAGTTTATGCTTAATACGCCTTATCGTTCTACATCACTGTCAGTTATACAAATCTTCTGGTTGCTTACCTTTGGTTGATAGAATTTCTCATAAAATGGGAGTTTTTTGATTTAAAATTATAAGTGGGTCCCTACCTCCGTCAATTATTGATCTTTTCCCAAGATTCTCCCATCCTGTAGAACTAGGTCCCAGAGTAGATATTCTTTTAAAATTCCATTAAAAAAAAAACAGTTGGCCATAGGCCACTTCTTCATCAAGCACCACTTTTCTATAATAGTGTTCCACTTGATTCTCTTGATTGTAAGACTGTTCGCTGTTATAGAACTCATCTCAAACAATGGCTATTTAATAATTTTGAGTGTACTTGTTGACCACAAATCATAACTCCTGCCATGTCTTAATGTTATGTTGTTTTTTGTAATTGTATGAGTTTTTCAATTTATTCTGTCAATGTCTTTTTGTATTATTGTAACTTGCCGTCTGTGAAAACGAGCAATTTTGCTCATCAGATTTACAAATATAAAAAATAAAAATGAAATGAAATGTTCCTGACTATTTTCACCCATTCAACATATCAGTACAACTTTTCCAACTACAGTAATCCTGCAGCCTTTACTCCGGTGTGTTTCCACTCCAGTTATGTGTTTCCACATCCTGTGGCTTTCAGACTTCTGGCCTGGGAATGAAATGGGATGCACCTGGCAGTCCTGTCCACCAATTGTAGGGTAGCTCCTCCCCTATAAATATGCAATACTCTGGAGTGGGAGGGATGTGGAGGGAGGGAGGGATTATGGCCTTACCCTGACTCTTGTGAAAGTCAATCAGCCCTGACCTTTTCTTCACCAGACCTCTCAATACCCAAACAAAGGTACAAGGCCAAACACAGCTTCCTGAATGAGGTCCAGACCTGAGAGGAACTCACCCAGCAAGAACTTCAAACATTCCACAGCACAGATTAAATACCACAGCCCAGGATGCCCCTAAGTAACAGTTGTAACTCCCAGTACTGATTTTAAATCTCCACTACCATCTCCCCTCCCAGTACAAACAATTCCAGTATCAACATTGAAATAGAAAAAGAAAAAGCCAGCACTTCCCTGCTACTAAATCCCAACTATAAAAGAACCCTTAGAAATTGTCAATTCATTTAACAAATTCCTTATCTCTGTTTTTTTTTCAAATTGAATATATTTTATTCATTTGTAGGAAGAGTTAAGATATCATTTAACTCATACATTTGACATTAGCTTGACTCATACATTCAGTTTGAACAATGTTCTATGCTAGGGTCCTGTTACAGTACAAAGTCTTGTAACGTATATCTTATAAACATGGTCTCAGTTGTGTTCAAATATTACAGTCTCAGCTGACAACAGAGACCCTTCATATTCCTCCTCCTACTTCCTCCTTCCCAAACCCCCCTCCCTCTCCCTCCCTTTCAGGTATGCAGCAACAGTGTCCATCATTCCCTTTAGTCCAGACAAGGTAGTCGGGGGGTCTTCTTTAATGAAGTCATATCACTCTTGTAGTATTGTCCCCTTCTTGATTTAATTACTTGTTTGGTATCCTTAGACCACTAAATAGTCAGTAGAGTATGTAAAGGTGGCCATGTTTTTTGATAGTATTGTGATCTCCGTGCAATGTGAGCAATCGTGTTCTCGGCCTGCAAAACAAATATTATCTCTTTTAGCCATTCCGTATATATAGGGATGTTTTGGTATAACCAGTGGCGCATAATCACATTTTTTGTACACACTGATATTAGCTTCATATATTTTTGTTGGGTGCCACTTAGAACTTCGCCATAGTCTCCTATTATACAAATTTCTGGCTTGAACGCATCAGCTAACCCTAAAAGTGGGTCTAAGTTGGGCTTGATACTATCCCAGAAAGGCGTGACCTTATTGCATTCCCACAATATATGCAACAGAGTGCCAGGCCTTTGCTTACAGCGTGAACATACATTTGAGGAAATTTTCCCCATCTGACAAAGCCTAGCTGGGGTATAGTATAAATCATGTATAACGTAAAACTGTAAGATGCGATATCTGATCCATTTCACATCTTGGTACAATTGTGACCAAAGTTTTGGCCATGAACGATGAGCTAAGGTGTTTGGAGGTAGTACTTGGTTCCAGACATAATGTGGCTCACCTTGCTTTTCTTCTATGGCCTTCCTTAAGAGGCAATAGAAGTGGGAAATGAGGTGAGAGGAAGGTAAGTTAGGGATAGCCTGTAAAAGAGGGCCGTTTAGGTACTGTGTCCAGTATCCTGCTCCAAAGTGTCTTATGAGCATATGTTGCAATTGGAGGTATTTAAAACAGAAAGTTTTAGGGAGGTTAAACTGTGAGCTGGCTACTTGAAAAGGTATCAGTGTGTGTTCATGAAGTAGGTCTACCACTCTCAGTTGGGTGTTACCCGGCCAGAAACTGTTCGAGAGGGGCTATTCCCCTATTTTGAAATTGGGGTTAGCACATATAGGCTGGGAAACATCCTTTACCAGAGATATCTGAAAAAAGTTATACATTTGGGAGTGTACTCGAAGTGTTGTTTCCATAGGTGTGGCTTTGAGAGCTTTAGGCAGGTTCTTGAGAGGGGAGAAAATGAGAGCCTTGGGAGATATGTTGTGTGGAGAGAGTAAGCTTTGCTCAATTTGATACCACAAGGGAATATAATGAACACTCTCCTGACAGGAACTGTCCTTCATCCAATATGCTAGGACCGAACAAACAATGGAGAACTGATAAAGCAGCAAGTACGGGAGTTGTAAGCCCCCATTATTCTTACTCCTCTGCAGCTTAAAGAGAGCCCGACGAGATGTCTTCCCACTCCACAGAAAGTTGGACATAATTTTGTTGACCTAGGTAAACCATGCTTTGAGTAGAAAAGGTTGTGTCATCTGTAAGGGGTACAGAATTCACGGAAGGATGTTCATTTTCAGAACATTAACCCGTCCCCAAAGAGTTAATGGCAACATGGCCCAGCGGGAGAGATCCATTTTGATCTGCATAAGAATTGTGTCCAGGTTGTATTGTTTCATCCTGGTCTCCGAACGGGAGAGATATATGCCTAGGTATTTTAGGTTATCTCTGGTCCAGCGGAATCCAAGGTGTGCAATTTCAGCCTGGAATGTATGAACATTTAAGGGCATCACTTCTGTTTTTTTGATATTGAGTTTGTAATTAGAAAAGGTCCCAAACGTCTTGATAATTTCAAGAGCGTCGGGAGCCGATTTTGAAGGGTGAGTTATGTGAAGTAAAATATCATCAGCAAAGACCGAGATTTTATATTGTGTGGGCCCAATAGAGATACCGGTAACATTTGGGGATAGTTTAATATGTCTAATGAGCGGTTCCAGATATAAGTCAAACAGGAAGGGGGAAGTGGGCACCCCTGTCTTGTTCCTTGTTGTAATTTAAAGGGATGAGATAGATGCCCATTGCATAGTATACATGCTGAGGGACAAGTATATAATATCTTGACCCATTGTATGTACTGTTTTGGGATATTGTAAAGTTGTAACCGATGGAATAAGTATTCCCAGGAGACTCTATCAAACATTTTCTCTGCATCCAGGGACACCAAAGCAGCTGGAATTCGGGAGTCCCTTGATGCAGAGATCAAGTATGCCAACTTGCGCATGTGATCAGACGAGACCCTACCAGCTACAAAGCCAACCTGTTCACAGCTTATTAGACTTTGCCAAACCTTGGATACCCTAATGGCCATAATTTTTGCCAGTATTTTTATGTCAATGTTAATTAATAATATCAGACGATAATTTGTAACTTGAAGAGGGTCCCTGTCAAGTTTTGGGATAACCACAATGGTGGCCTCAAATAGGGTAGGGTCAGTAATGCCATGCTCAAACATATAGTTGTAGATCTCTAAAAGCATTGGCCCAATTTGTTGTTTGAAAAGTTTGTAGAACTCTACTGTGAATCCATCTGGGCCTGGCGATTTGTCTGTGGGGAGGGAGTCAATAGCCTGTGTTATCTCATCCTGAGAGACTGGGGCTTTAAACAAGTTTACTTGGGGTGTATTGAGTTGTGGGAGTTGTATCGGCTGCAAGAATTGTTCCAATACTGCTGGGCAAAAAGAATGGGTGGTATGGGAGTACAAAGTTTTGTAGTACTCTTAAATAGTAATTTCTCTCAGAGAAGTAACTATTTGTCCTGCAGAGTTTTGAATGCTGGGAACCATTCTATGTGAGGCCTGTGCCTTAAGTTGCAAAGCCAAAAGTTTTCCTGCTTTGTCACCCTGATCAAAATACCTAATCTTACAGCGTATAAAAAGATACTCTACATGTTCAGTCAGAATTGAGTTATATCGATCCCTTAAAACTTGTAGATCTTTAAACCGATCTTTTGTGGAGTTTGGGGAGAATGACACCTCCGTGTCCCTGATATCCCTCAACAGGGCAGAAGTGACTTTTGAGGTTGGTTTTTTTTTTAACCGTTGCCATGTGAATTATCTCTCCTTTAACTGAACATTTTAAGGCACCCCATAGCATGTCTGTCTTGGTCATGGAGGGGGCATCTATCTCAATAAATTTTGAAATGAATCCAGCCAATTGGTTCTTCAAGTATTCTGATCAAAATAGTTGACAGTTAAATCTCCAAACCTTGTCCATAGATATAGGTGGGCCCGGGTTCCAACTTAGTAAAGTGGGATGGTGATCTGAGATCACCTTGGGGAGGTAATTACAGGTTGTTATAGTTGAGAGATGTCCCACGTCTACGAGAAAGTAATCTAAGTGAGAGAATGAGTTGTGTGGAATAAAGTGGAACGAGTATTCTTTTTGGTATGGGTAAAGGGCCCTCCTAGGGTCTATTAATCCAATGGAGTCCATCATTTCTCTAATGGCAACCTGCGCTGGGGAGAGAGATGGAGAACGACTTGGAGAGTGATCCATAATATTACAATAAACAAGGTTCCAATCTCCTACTAGCAGTGTGGGAAAATGGGACCATGGGGTAAGGTCATTCATGAGAGAGACAAAAAAGGATGGGTCCTCCATATTGGGGCAGTATATGGAACCAAGCACTACCTCAGTTTGATCCAACAGGGCCTTTATCAAAATGTATCTATGCTGAGCGTCTACTTTGGTGTTTATAAGTCTGAACGGGACTCTTCTTGCTATGAGAATGTCAACCTCTCCCTTCCAAGTGTCCGGTCCACTCCCAAAGGCCTGACCAACCCAGGATCTTCTTAATTGTGAGACCTGGGAAGGAGGCAAATGGGTTTTCTGGAGAAACACTATGTCAATGCCAAGGTTACGAAGATGTAACAATACTTTTGCACGTTTAGCCTGACACCGGGCCCCTTTTATATTCCATGAACATATTTTATATGAAGTCACCTTGTTAGCAGTTTTTTACTGGGTTATCCAGCTTTACTACAAGAGTTTTAGCATTGCTCAGATTGTCCTTGGGATAGCCCTCTTGAAAAGACTGTTGTGCTGCATACCTGATCCCACCCACCCTCCATTCCCTTTTTAGTCCCCGCTTCTCCTTCCCCCTCCCTCTGCTGTACATCACCCTTCCCCTGTACACAGACATTTGGTAGAGGCTCTCCCAGGGCCATCTCCCAGTCGTATTATATTGAGTAATCCCAGGCCACCAAGACGTCAAGCCTGGGGAAAGCCCGGGGAGCCCCACACCCAAAGGCCGCATACTCCCCCCTCCCTTCATCCTGGTTCGCAACACCCTTCTTGAAATTGCAGTATCCAGATCTACCCCTTTCCCTCCCCAGCTCCACACAATGGGAATATAGCATATGTAAAAAAAAAAGGAGGGGGGAAGAGAGGGGGTAAACAATAATATTATAAGACACTACAAGCAAGTCCCCTCATATCAACCTTGTTAAGAACAGCATTAGAGCCCTCTTAATTTTTGACCCCCCCACCCTTCTTCTGCCCCTTTAGTCCATTTGCATTGTTCCAGTACTTGCTTCTAATAATGTTATCTTAGCGTAGCAGTCGTGTCCCTGCAATGTCCTAACTTATGGGAAGGAAAGAAGGGAGAAGAAGAAACAAAAGTTGCTAAAGAAACAAAAAAAAAAAGGGGGAAGAAATATTTCCTCCTAGTTCAGGAATGGCACAGTCAACCCTCTGATCTTCATGTACGGGGCAGTTCCTATCAAAAAATGCAGTTCTTCAGACGAAAAGGAAAATAAAAAAACAATTTAAGGAGTCTAATCAATCCGCAGACTTTGAGCGCCCTCTTGTGACGGTAAATATGAATGTCATTAGGGCAATAAAAAAAAGTGGCAACACAGCATATTGAAGCCTTGACACAAAAAGATTAATAATTCCATGGGTGTTATATCCTTCCCAGTTATTCCATCTCTTCCTTTCCTGGCTTTTTCGTCGTCTAGAAGGAGCCAGAGCCCAAGAAATGGGGAAGGGGGAACAGAATCGAGATTAAAGCCAGTTCTTGCTCATTTTCTGCAGCAAATGCGGTCTTTCCCTTTCACTATAAGCCCTCGTCATTCTGCCATACTTCAAAGAGATCCAGAACCATAGCAAAATTTACTAAAACCGATGTTTATTAGTTAGATCCATATTCAACACCATTTGTCTCGGCTGTCTGCTCACCAAACACCATAACTAGCAGTAAATTCAGCGTAGCTTGAACAGATCTGGAAACAACCCTGCTAATTCCGCCTGAGCTTGCTCAGCTGTATCAAAGCTCTTCCAAGAATTCTGATGGTACACTGATAGTTTGGATGGATACTGAACTTTGAATTTGATGCTGGCAGTGAATAATTTTGTGACAGTGGGGTGGTAGGCAGCCCTTTGTTGCCCTGTGGTTGCTGGGAAGTCTTGGGCAAATCTCAGCTTCTGTCCCTCCCATAGAATTTCCTGGAGGCTCCTGACCTTTCCCAGCACATGCACTTTGTCTAGGTAGTTAAGAAATGTTAAGATCAGGGGCCTTGGTGCTTGCCCAGTAGCTGGTTTAGAGCTAAGCGAGAGATAGGCCCTCTCGATCAGGTAGGTGGTGTTATTAGGTGAGGGGCCCACTATTTTAGTTAGCAGCCATTGCAGGAAAGTGATTGTGATCGCCCCTTCTGAATCCTCTGGGAGGTCGAATATGAGGATGTTATTTTGGCGGCTATGGCCCTCCAGGTCCTCCAACTTAACCTCCATTCTATTCAATCTTTGACGCAGCGCCGGGAGCTCAGAGTCAACTGTTGCCCTCCATCCCTCCAACAAAGCTGTCCTGGCTGTAACATCTTTGATCACTCTGTTAGTATCAGTGAGTTCTGGTCTCATAGCCTTCATTTCTGAGGTAAGTTCCTGGAGCGCTACTCGAAAGGGATTTAGTTCTTCTAAGAATTTCTGCTCCCTAAGAGGGGTGGATGGTGGTCCAGTAGTCGATGGTGAGCCCACTTTAGTAGCTGCCTGGGCTGTCCTTTGGCCCATTTGGAATTCTTCTCTGGTGTCTGCGGCAGTGTGTGCAGGGGAGGTGCCTGGCGCATCTCTGCCTCCTTTCTTAAGTAGGTCTGATTCTTGTTTCGGCTTTTTCTCCTGGCCACTGCTGCGACCGCTTTTGCCTGTTTTATAGCAGGTTCGGGAAGTTGTTGGGAGCTATTTAGCAGATGTACTTTTGGGATCAGTGCAGTAGTTACTGTTAAATTTTCTCAGTAAGGCAGAGCTGGGGAGGAGATGGGCTCTCCAAGCTGCTATTCTATCCACAGCATCACATGATCCCTCCCTATCTCTGTTTTTTTATAATAACAACAAGCCCATTCCTCAAAGGAATAACAGTTTTAAATATTGATAGCGTCACACTCGAGGAAGTAAACAAAGTGATAAAATCATTGAAACCCAAATCTTCTCCAGGAATAGATGGGATACACCCATGTTTTCTAATAAACCTAGTTAACATCATAAGTAAGCCATTCATGTTATTATTTATTATACCAGAGGTATTCAGTCTCAGTCAATCAGAACACAAGAAAACTGCCAGTTATCCTCCCACAAACTACCACCAAGATGGCCACAGTAGTTTATTCACCTATGACGACATCCACAGTAGTTTAATCACTTTCCCAGAGTAGTTTGTTCACCTATAACCGTGCCCACAGTAGGTTATCTAATCTCCTTTGCTGCCCACACTACCTGTTCCATCTAAAATCTGCTCACACTCGCGCCCCCCTACACATGTTCAGCTTGTGCAATACAAAGAACTTTATTATTCACTTCTCGACCAATATTTATCGCAAACCTTTACCACATCACACCGATGGGACAGACGGACATGGAATGACCAGCCACACAGGATTTTACTACTCAAGTGCACCGACTCAAAGCATGCGATCAATGGCAAAACAGATTGCACAGAAACACAAGTTCGTCAATTCAGCTCACAACTGGCCAGCAGCAGTAATAAAAACAACTATATCTGTTTTAATCTTTATGTTTGACACACACATAGTTTACATTTTCAACAGTACTAATCTGCCAGGCTTACCACAACAGACAGACGGGGAGACCGAGTCAAAAAGAGCACACAGACATGATTTTGTTCCTGAAGTTCACGGGTCATGGCAGAAAGACGGAGACACAGAGACAGAATTTACACAGACATGGAGACCACTTTGTATATTCAGCACAGAATAGGTCAGCAACACTGACATACTTAATATTGCAAAAACGGACTTTCAAAACTAAAACCATGACTGAGTACGCATAATACTTCCGGCACTTCTACGCATGCCCAGAATCATGGCTTCCCTTTTAAAACCATAATTTCAACCTGTACCATTGCTCATTTTTTACTACCAGTTTCATAAAAAATCTGTGCACCTCCTACGGGTATAATAGTAATAACATTCATCTTGTAGGAGTATACTCGCAATAACCAGCTTCTGTGGTGATTAAACGCCTCGGCATTTAATCATCCACAGAAGCTGGTTATTGTGGGTATACTCCTACAAGATGAATGTTATCACTTAAATAAATCCATAAAGCTAGGAGTAATTCCATCTGAATGGAAACAGGTCATTGTTATACCAATACACAAGAAAGGTAGTGAGCCATTACCCCTAAATTATTGACCCATAAGTCTAACATCTGTCCCCGGTAAGGTGATGGAAAAACTTATTATAAATAGGTTTAAGCAAGAATCCAGGTCATGTGGTATCTTTGACACAACATACTGTAGTAGGGATTTCAAAAGGGAAGATCCTGTTACACAGATCTAATTAGTTTCTATGAAACAGCCAAAGTTTAGACTTGGGAAAACCTACGGATGCTATCTATTTGGATTTCAGAAGGGCATTTGATACCATCCCAAACTAAGAGTTATTATTAAAATTAGCACAAATAGGATACAGTGAATGCCTAACAAAGTGGGTAGATTCTTGGTTCCAGGACAGAACTCAGAGAGTATGGACCATGAAGCACTCGTCAAACGAGAGAAGAGTTACAAGCGGGGTTCTCCAGGGGTCAGTGTTTAGCCCCTTCCTCTTCAACTGTTTTATCTCTGACTTCCACATTAGGCTAACAACAAAACAACCAAGTTCACAGATGACACAAAAATAACATTGAAGTTGACACGTAGACTAAATACCATTCCATGGTTAAAGACCTTCAATATATAGAGCAATGGATAGTTAAAAACAAAATGGAATTAAACCTGCAAAAATGCATCATTTTACACCTTGAATGCATTAACCCATTGTGGTCATACCACCTAATGGAACACAAACTACCAACTGTTATCAGCGAACAAGGTTTGGATATTCTTACAGATAATTCCCTAAATATGCACACACTTAGATAAAACTGTGCAAACTGCTAACAAAATACATAAATATAATCAAAAAAGCTTTCATCACCAGGGATGAGTATACCATGGTCAACTCGTACAGACCATACGTTATTCCTCTTGTGGACTGTGGATCTCATTTTTAGTCACCATAGCAAAAGCATGATAGTAATCTATTGAAGAGGGTTCAAGGGTGGGCTGCCAAATGAATACACAGTTAAGGCATAGGCCATATCAGAACAGGCTACAAAAACTGCATTTAATGACACTGGAACAGAGAAGGGTTATGGGAGGCTACCTTCATTTTTTTAATTTAACTAGAAATCAAGATTTAATTTCAGCATACAACATCACTTCCCAAATAAGGCAAGTTGCCCTTAGATCCCATAACAAACAATTTAAAATCCAAAGAGCAAATATGACAAAGCAGCAAAATTACTTCACCGTTAGGGCCCTGAGACTCTGGAAAAAAACTTTCCCAGTACCTGGTTGAACTGGACAACAGCAAACAATTTGAAAGGAAACTTGCCAAATATATGGGTTTCTAGAAGAAGGTCGCAAGGAATGGCAGACAATCTCGATGGGCAATTTGCCTACTACTGTTTAATCCAACTAAGTAACCAAGTACCCAAGTACTTAAAAACTAAAAACACCACAATAGGTGGCCCTATTGTATAAATCAAATACGTGATGGCCGGCCGTGGAATACCTTATTTATCTGAACTTGTGAAGCACGACCTCAGGAACCATCACTCGTGGCACCACTATGCTCCACCACTCATGAGGTTACTTAAGGTCACTCTCCACTCGTTCAGAAAAATAGGGTATTCCACAGCCGGCTGTCATGTATCCTCTATTTTCTTTACTTGCTAATGTTTGAAAGAACAATCTTTTCAAAGATTTTTGTAACTATGTTAATTAAACTAATAGGCCAATACCTGTCTGGCTTTTCCCTTTTACCTTTTTTTTTATAGATGTATATACAGTATTGCCCTTCCCACTGTCCAGTATTATTCCTGTGTCTAATGATTTGTTTAAAAATATTTCATTAAAATAACCAACCTCCATCTCAGATTAGCTCTAAACAGCCGGAAATGAATCCAGACCTGAGACTTTTCCTGCTGTCATTAATTTTATGGCATCCATTATTTCAGTACTAGCAGCAGGTTCCATGTATAGAAGCATAGAAGTTGGTGTCAGAAAAAGGCCTCTTGGCCTACTGTGTCTGCTTAGTCCTACCTATCTAATGTGGGAGGTAGGAGCCCAAGTGGCTCTTTATTCCTCCTCTCCATCACTTCCTTTCTGGTACTTTATTTACCTTGTCCATATCTCTGTCCCACTCATCTTTAAATACTCCCACTAATTTCAAACACCTGTTTCGATAGATTATTCCATCCCAACACCACCCTCTACATTGTTTTAACTGATGTTGTCTAGGACAATTTTGCATTTATTGTTATAATATTTCTGTGATTTAAACAGTGTGTTTGCAATGAGTCTGCAACTCCTAGGTGGCGCTATCCATAGTGTTACACCCCTGCCTACTACCCTAGAGAATAGGTTAAGGGGTTTGGGTTCACTAACTGATGACAATTGTAAACAATGTACAGTGCCTCCACTCAGAGTGTGTTGTAACGTGGGCTAGCTGTTACCAGGTATAACCCCCTGAGATGTTGTATCACCCACAATTACCAGTTACCTTACCCAGACATGCCCCAATAGATATTTCCACACATTTCAACACTTCACATTTAAAGACTCTCTCTAATAATATGCTCACACACAGAGATTTTTAAACAAAGTAACAATCGATTTATTTAGGGGACATAGGAGTTAGGAATGGGGAAATAGAATAGTGGTTATGTTGATTGGCTATTTACATATGTACAAGGTTTTATTAGCTTTTGCTGGTGGACCCTCCAGCTGGGTGGCTACTATGCTAATAAGAAGTCAATCACATTCTTAATTCGACATTGATACCCAGAGCCCTGGCTATCTAAGCTGCTAGTTAAAATCAGATGTCATACAGTAATGATTTTTACCCACATTCGTACCAGTCCCAGATACTACAGCTGAAAACCAGCAATCTCATACTATACGCTTGGTACCCAGATACCAAAGTCCTGGGTGTTGCAGGCCTGGTGGACATTGCAGCTGGTCAAGTTGGCCGGTTTTTGATTTAAAGATAGGGGGCAAAGTTGGAACATTATACTCCTTCAATGACTATAGATTCTTAAAAAGAAGTAGGCAGGGATTACCCTACATTTGACAGAAGCAGCATGCTTGCACTGGCCCGTCGGCGCAGCGGTTGGATTTCCACATGCGACGCCGTCGACCCGGGTTCGGGAACGGACCAGGGTCACTGGAGAGCCGGCAGGGGGAGAAGGATGGAGCGTCCTAGGGACTGCTCTCCTTCTCCGGGAGGGTGGGGAAGTGCCGGGCATTGATGACTTCTGGCGGAGGCCAGGAGTCACATAGCTACCGGCACTGGCACGTATAGGAGGCGGGGTGGACGCAGGCGTCATTGCACAACCCCGCCTCCCAGAAAAACAGAAAAAAGTCAGCTGCCAGCCGCCACTAATGAAACTTGCCATGGCTTTGATTTGCTCCCCAGGCCAGCCCTCCGACCTAGTTCGAAGACTGCGGCATGCGAGGGGAGTGCCACAGCCCCACCGTGGGGGGCAAGCCATGGGTATCGGAGGGTCTGAGGCTGATTTGGGGAGTAGAGGCCCGTGGCCCGTGACTGGGCTGAAAAAATACATCAGGCGGCAGGTAGCTCGGGCGGAAAAAGAATAAATAGAAAAAAAAAAGAAGTAGCATGCTTAGCCCTGCTGGTCACAGACAGGGAGGGATTGCACTGTGTATCACAGAAACCAAATATTCCAGGACAAGCGACTTGGCTAGATCTTGGATTTCACTTCCTGAATATTCAGCACAATACAACTCAAAGTCACATCTGGCATAGTTAGATGGTGATACTTTTATCAAGTATCCTTACTTATTAGAACAAATTCACATCCAGTACATTTAAATACCAAAGAAGGTATCTTTAATATAAGCAGAGTCTCATCCAATACTTTCACATATTAAACACTTTTATCAAGCATTCTTATTCTCAGACGAAATCCGACAAAGTCAGAAATAGGTTATTTCCAGACAAAATACAGACAAAATGCGCTCTAAGGCCTCCTGTCCCATGAAGCGACAACGCGACTTTGACTGGCAACTCCAAGTGAGCAGAACCTAACCCATAGGGCACAGACAAATATCAGCACATTTATATGATTAACTACACATCTTAATGCACCTGCACTGGGCTATTTGGGCAGCAGGCAAGATGCATCCAAGCAATTTCCAAACAACGCAGTCTCTTGGGAGCTTGGTGGCCCAGGCTGATAGCTTCTAAGGTCTCATCGAACGATTCAAAAGATTAGCATATTCAGTAAGACAGGCTTGAGACCCAAAGATAACAGGTAGAAATTCTCCCTTGCACCTAGGGGTACAAAGGTACTCACATAGGTCCTCCACAGATGGTATCCTCAATAGAAGGCATCCTGGAGTCTTCAGTCATCTGGCATAACTGAGGATTGATGTCATCTGGTCTTCAGTCCGCATCTTTCCCAGATATGGGAGGGAGGGCTAGCACCTGGAAGACAATTCTGGCAACCTCCAGACTAGCAGATGAACAAAATGCATTACTTCACTTTAAACTTTAAATAAAATAACAACTACCCCCTCCTGGATGGAGGGGCTTTACTAGATTGCCCAGGCCCGGAAGCATGGTAGGGGCCTGAGCCCCCACCCCTGTGGGGGTCTCCCAGCAGACTGGAATCTGCTCTCCTCTGTCTCAATCTATCTAAAGCAGGCAAACACTGTCTCTTATATGGTTTCTTTCCAAGCTCCTGACTGGCTGAAATGATGAAGTGATGGGCCTCTGAATGGCTGGAGGACCTGTCAATCATAACACTCGAGGCTCATTGGTCTGGTGAATTGGCACCTAAAATGATGCCCCTGTAAGTCCCAATGATCACCTGGTATTTACCCATGAGGGGTTGAGAATGTCCCACAAGTCCTGGCTTTGTTTTCCTAGCTTTCCAACTGGCTGTGGCTGCTTGCAATAGCTGCTTAACCCGCTGTCCCTTTAGCAGAATAAATACAGTCCTGAATAAAATTCTGGTGCAGCCAGGAAGACAAAAATATTTGCCCCAATGTCCCACAGTCATTTCGCCCAGAGGATATTCTTGCTGTTGCTGCATGGAGAAACTGAATGGCTTAGCTGGTTTCTCTGTCACTACCGCAGATATTTAAACTCCCCTGCAGCAGCTGACAGGCTGACACTTAGAGTCCCACTTTAAAGTTCTGGATCAGCCAGGAAGAAAATATATTTATTTAAACATCCCCCCCCCCCCGAAATACACCTTCCCCATTTGCAGCAACAGTTATCATTTAAAATAAATACTTTTCCTTTTTGGCCACAGCCGATTACATGCTGCCTGGGGGCAGTCAGACACATTTATTAAATTATTCAGCTGACAGGTGCCCAGCTCATGAATATTTAAATGAGCCCTGGTCGAACTCCCTCACAAAACTCTTTACATTTTTTACTGGAGCGGCCCCCCCAACAGGCTGTCTGTGGTCACCAGGTCCCAAATAGGTGGGAGGGATCCTGGGACCAACGGCACAGTCCCCGAGGCAACCACAAAACAAAGCGGTTTGAGATCAAAGGCGAGTTTCACTCCAGTGCGATTCCCGCTGCCCTGGAGGCAGCACTAATGCAGTGGGAGATTGCGAGCACTGTTTGGAGCCAGAGGGGCTGGATTTTAGTTCAGGCTGCAGGCTGGGCCACCAGAGGAGCAAAACAAGACCTGGGGACCAGAAAAAAAATTGGCTGGCAAATTGGAAAAAAGCACTGGAGAAACAACAGGAAGGAGACAGAGAAAGGTAGGGCTAAAGTGGCAGGTAAGCCCAAGCAGGCTTTTTAAGAACCCTCATTTGCAAGGGGGTTACAAGTCTTTATATGTACACGTCTCCATACTGTATGTATCTGCTTAATTACTGTTGTTTACAATAACTTGCGTATACATTGCTTTAATGACTTGAGACATTCTTTAAATGAGACTTGTTTCTCATAGAATCTATTCTGTAACCTTCTTAACTTTTAAATAAAAATAAAATAAAAACAATACTTACTAGTATCTCTCTTAAATTTGCCCCAGTAAGATTAATGGGGTTGCTCCTGGTCCTTGTGATCCCACTCAGTCTGAACAACTCCCTGCTATGCACCTTTTTTACCTTGTGTATTTGTATGTGTAACTCCCCACACACAAATTTGGGGTTTACCTAATGTCTTCTTGGATCCTTAAATGCCCGCTGCTAGGCTGGTGTCCTGTCCTAGTGTGGTCTTGTAATCTGTGTGAGAGTACCTTATTGAGCCTCTGTGTCTGTCCCTTTAAGAGACTAGATAATCTGTGTTAAATAAATGGTCTGTGGTGGGTTCAAGCAATTTAGGGCTTGTGACCAGCCACACAGTGCTCTGTTTTGCTCCACTGTGTGGTCATTATTTGCGCAGAGGGGAGCCTATGTAGAAACTGTGCTTATTTACAAGAAATAAACAGATGCTCAGCGCCTCATACAGGGTGTTGAATAACTTGTTATTCCTGTATTTAAATTTTAAACCCATTTGAAGTTACTTTGCGGTGCAAGCCTTGGGGCTAGTAACAGTCTAAAACAACACATTGAACAGAGGCACAGTAAGAATTGGCAGCACTCTGGGAAAAACATGCTTCTTACTCATTTAATTTTTGATGTGTGATTTACTAAACACCATCATAGTGAAGTGTAGAAAGTACAACATTGACCAGGAATTACAGGATCTTGTGTTCAGTGAGAAGAAAAAACATGTAACAGTCTTACTTTAATTTCACTGAGTCCTAGGTTGAATGACTTCTTTTTCTGTTCGTGTCCTAAAACGTCCTTAATTTTCTTGGCTCATTTGTCTTCTGCCATCCGACTCCTTCGAACGTGCTCACTTGTTGCATATAGAAATGGTCATTAATGTCTTTCTGCCAAACAACTTTTTCATCAGGCAATGCTACTAAACCTTGCCTTCTCTATGGCTTCCATGTTGTAGCTTCCTGGACCTTGTGCATAACATGGGGATTCCACGTACAGATTTATGATGCTGTTGCAGTGTGCACGTTTTCCACACCTATAGTTTCCTTTAGGTTAGATGAGAATATAAGAACCTGATTTTGTGGCAACTGCAAACATAGTCACTATTGTGACAAAGCCATGATTAAACCTTTTGTTTACTGATGGGAAAATGGCAGAAAGGCAAGATGAGGCTTGAGCAATGAGTAGGGATTAAATATCTATCTGTTTAAAGTACAAAGAGTTTGCATCATAGTACTGTGTTTTAAATAATGGGTTTAGCATAAAAATTAACAAAGCACTTTACACTTGGGATAAATGGACACTGTTTCTCAGTAGACCAGGGAAATGATTGAACTGTCTCCATGACAACCATACACTATAAAGCAGTGAGCAAAGTGATGGCCCATCAGCTCTGAGGAAGATGTGAGTGGTGCATCAGAAACATCAACGGTTGTATGTGGAATCGCCACGTTATGCACAAGGTACAGGAAGCTACAACATGGAAGCCGTAGAGAAGGCGAGGTTTAGTAGCACTGCCTGATGAAAAAGTTGTTTGGTAGAAAGGCATTAATGACCATTTCTATATGCAACAAGTGAGCACGTTTGAAGGAGTCAGATGGAAGTAGGCAAATGAGCCAAGAAAATTAAGGACGTTTCAGGACACAAACAGAAAAAGGAGAAGTCATTGAACCGAGGACTCAGTGAAATTAAAGTAAGACTGCTGTGTTTTTCTGCTCACTGAACACAACAGCCTATAATTCCTGGTCAATGTTGTACTTTCTGCACTTCACCCTGGTGGTGCCCAATAGTAAATCATGCATCAAAAATTAAATGAGTAAGAAGTGTGTTTTTTTCCAAGAGTTCTGCCAATTCTTATTGCGTCTTTGTTCAATAATTGTTGTTTTAGACTGTGATTATTTACTGTTTGTGTATTATTATATTTAAAATAGAGAAGTTTGTCTAATCTGCTTTATATGCAGCTCATTCATTTGGATGGGAGCCACCATTTTGGGCCTGGTACTTCCAGTAATTGGACCAATAGAACCACTGGAGACCTAAAATGGATCCAAACCCCAGTGTCTTGTGTGAAGAAAATTCTGTAGTTTTGTAGTTTTTCAGTTGGTGCCAGTTTGGCCTGGAGGAGGAGCCTTAACTACAACTGATAGCTCCTTCAGCCAACTATAAGCCTGGATTTACAAGAGAAATCCTCAGTGGGACAAGAGACAGTGGATCAGTGACAGTTGGAGGTTGAAGTGTGAACAGCTCAAGCTTTTGATCAGCTGCTCCCAGAAGGAGTGCAGAGGAATCGTCGGGAAGAGGTCCAACTTACCTCCCTGCCACCTTTCTCCTGCTTGAGACTGCCTATAGCAGAAGTCAGACTTGTCTGATTCCAGCCTGGAACTTCGGCAGAAGGAAAGAAGAAGTTTTTTAGTGCTACTTGTGATTTGGACAGAAGACTTGCTCCTGAATCGACCGGCCCAACTTGTGTGTGAGACATTCTTGGATTGAAAGGTTTGCTCAGTAAAGCTACTGAATTGCCACCAGACTATATCCGAACCGTATCCTGAGGTAGCTCTTAATTTTGAATGTGCTGAATGTGTTACGAGGGTCGAGATCTGCTTACCCACGGTCAAACTTGTTACGCCAGCTGGAGACTTCATCAGAAGAAGATCATGAACTTTACCAGACTGATCATTCTGCCTGGGACTTGCCAAATTGGCCTAGGCCACTACTCCTGCACCAGAGTTGTTTCAGTGAGAGACCGGCTTGGGTATCTAGCCCCTGTGCAGCAACAACAAGCAGGCTGCTGCCACCTGGAGGAAAGGCCGTGAAGGAGAGGTGTGTCGTGTCGGCCCTGCTTCCCCATGCTCATCGGTCATCACCATGAGGTCTCCATATCGCCTGCCTGGCAGCAGATTCCTGGTAGCATGAGTACAATCAGGGTAGCTCCCTGCAACAAATGTTTAAATCATCTGTGGTTCCATCTAATTGTTTTACCTTCTTGGGTTTGCAAAGGAATGAGCCAACTGGCTCAGCTCACAAATAACCTGGGTGTTTTGCATGTTAACTGCCTTTCTTTCCACCAAGGGCCCTAACATCAGCTGCAATGCCAGCCACCCCCAGGAAACACCTCTGGCTAGCCAGACTTACCATCCTGGGTACCCAGTGTTGTGTGACTGTCAGATTGGGACAAAAAGTGCATGCAGTCACTGAACTAAATCAGATTGCTAATCATTTGACTAGATTCGTGCCCCTTCCTTGTTCACTGCCCCTAAATAAACCTGATTGTCTTTCTTCATGTTTAACCTGGTTAGTGTGCATATTATTAGCTGGATTACTGAGTTAAGTGTGTGCCATTGTATTGCTGATCTTACTTTACAAGGGGTCTCCAGATAGGCTGCTGCAGATCTAACTCTGGTGGTAAGTGTGATGGGTGTGTGCATATTATTACTGTTCCATACTGTCTGTGCATTTACTACTGCATCAGGCACTAGGCCACTAGGAGGGTTGGTGGGGGGGGGTTATAGCTTCCCAGAGGGCTATACCATAGCAGACAGCATCCCCAACACCACTACTCTGGGTGGAGGCACCTTATTAGTGAACTCAGGCCCCTCAACCTGTGTACAGCCATACAGGCAGGGGTGGTAGCTCTTATAATAGCTCCGCCTAGGGGTTACATATGTTTCGATCTGGACCTCACTCCCTTCTCGCCTGCTGTCCCTCGATCATCTTTGTTATCCTCCTCTGTACTGCCTGCACTTGGTCATTGCCCTTCTTTAAATGTGGTCTCTAAAGCTGCATACAGTATTCCACATGAGGACAAATCAGAGATCTATACAGTGGCAGAAGCATCTCTCTTCTCTCACTGCTGATTTCTTTTCATTACACCCCAGCATCCTAGTTTCTCTTCCCACTGCCTATTGCATTATACTAAATAAAAATAAAACATTTTCTGAAACTATTACCCCAAGTAATTTTCCTCAGTTTTGTTTTATGCTATGACCTTCCCAATTCTATATTCAGTTTTCATATTTTTTACCCATGTGCAGCACCTTGTACTTTTTGTTGTTACATTTTAACTACCATACTTTTGATTACTTCTTTAATCTAACCATGCCCCTTTTATAATTCTGATCCCTTTATCATTGTCCACTTGGCCACAGATCTTACTGTCATCCATGAAGAAGCATGTCTTGCCCTGTATGCCCTACCATGATGCTGCAGATAAAGATGTTAAAAGAGGACTGATTGTAAGACCAGTCCTTGTGGCACACCACTAGTGACCCACCAACCCCAGAGAACTTCCCATTATTTACCACCTTTTGGGTTCTGCCGCTGAGCAAATTTCTTACCAATCTTGTGGCTGTATTCCCCACCAGTAGGTTAAGCATTTTCTTAACCAATTGTCCATGTGGGATGGAGCTGAAGGCTTTTTTGAAGTCAAGGTATAGTATGCCCACTGACTGCCAGCCTCTTGTCTACTGCTTCTCACCAAGTCAAAGAAATCAATCAAGTTTGACTGATGCACCCTTCTCCATGAACCTGTTCTGCCTTTTGTCCTGAAGTCCGTTTGTCTCAAGAAAACTTACTAGCCTCAACTTTGTTGTGATTTTTATCAGCTTACTCACAACGGATGTTAGACTGACAGGTCTGTGGTTCCCTGGTTCATCACCGCTCCTGCTCCTGCTCTTGTGCAGAGGAACTACATTTGCTGTCCTTCAGTCCCTGTGTAATATCTCTCCATGGAATTATTGCAGAGCTCAGCTAGAAGATGCCCCATCTCCTTAAGCACACAAGATGCAGTCCATCTGTATTGGCTAGGTGGTTGTAAGATCTCCCAGGTTACCCATGGATTATTATAATTATGAAAGACTGTGCTGAAGTAACTGACCAACTTTCCTTCAGAAATAAAAACTTCAAGATTATGTTTTCTAGCCTGGTACTGCCACCAACTAAATACCAAAACTATTTTTATGTTCTTAATAGAAGCAATCCTAAACTCACCCCATTTTTTTTCATTAAAGGGAACAGGAAATTGGTGTGAACGTACAGCTGCTGCTAACGTTCCTATTTTCATAAAGTATATTCTTTGACCAACATATTCACTCTTGAAGAGAGGCTTCAATATCAGTCTTGCCTCCTTGTTAAAAAAATACAACTGGGTATGCCCCCCCCCCGGAGTCTCCATGTCCCTTCTCCCGGCCACCCCCACTGTTGCCACTTGCAGTGCCTCAAAGACCATACTGCAGGTCCCAAGGGTCAGAACTGCTCTCGGTCAAAGATCCTTCCCCCTTAGAGCCCCTTCCTGGTACAATGCTCCCCCCACCACCACCATCACCTCTCTCACCAAGATAGGGTCCTTCAAGGGTGCCCTCAATAATCACATTATGTCCATCCGCAACTGTGAGTGCAACCTTTTGATACCATCCTAGGCCTCTGGGTGCCTCTCTTCAGGGGCCGGAGCATAGCCTGCCTTGACAATATCTCTCCTGAGGCAGCACCCTATGTACCTCACCAGGTTACTATGCTTGTATGTTAACTTCTGCCTAACTACTGTTTGTATAGGACTACAGTTCATTCTGCTAGTTCGGCATGCTGACAGCTGCCTAAGTACTCTCTGTATAGGACATCAGTTCATCTGCTGGATGGCACTGCCACCCTTGTTAATTGTACTCAATGTCTCTATATTATGTATTACTTGTCTTTGAATGTTCTTGCAATATCTGTATTCGCTTGTGCATCTTGATGTGGAGCCTTTGGAAACCAGTCTATGACTCAAAGGGTTGTAATTCCGATGTGATTATAAATAAAATAAAATAAAAAATAAAATAAATATTCATAACCCCCAAGTGGTTCATTTTTAACTGTTCAAGAATACAAGTTAAAACTTTAAACTGTCTTTTTCATTGTTTGCTTTATAGGGACAACATCCTGTACAGTTCACATTATATAATTAGGAAAGTGGAGTCTTGACTATGTCACTGCATGGATTCAGAACATTAAGCACTGTTCTGACAATGTAGGTCATCAGATCATGCTCTGAATCCATGCAGGGACATAACCAAACCCCCACATTTCTGGTTCCATGAAAGGAGCTACACAGAATGTTGTCCATACAGGTAAAACATTACAAGACTCAGTTTGTTATTTTAACTTTTGTTCTGGTACATTTATTTATTTATTTATTTATTTATTTATTATTTATTTTTATTTATTGCAGTTTAGGATTAATTCCTTTGAGTTCTGGGATTCATTTACAAAGGTTCCAGGTCATACACAAAACAATTAGTCAAGCATACAGGTTGCAGAGATTACAAAAAAAATTAGACAAAGCATATCGGTTGCATACATTTGAACGATACGAATTAGAATACATTGAAGGAACAGTTTGTTTCAGTCAGGTTACAAATAAAATAGGAGGAACATGGTTTCAAAGGTGTAAAGCATTTCAGTGAGGGAACATTCAGGATACAGCTCAAACAAAGGAAACAGTTTCAAAGGAAGTGCTTTAGTCAGTCAATTTAGGGTCACTCGGCCACGGGGAGTACTGGCCATACAGCTGGGGACTAGCTATACAGCGGGAGAGTGGGTGGGGGAGCAGCCTAAAGACAGTGTTGCCATTTTGTGAGAGGGTGAGTGATGGAGGGGGGAGTTGCTGCAATGATGCCAGCAGCATAGAGGGGTGCAAGCTGGAGCTCAGTAGTAGGCAAGTGGGGGCAGGTGTGGGAGAAAGCTAAGGGAGGGTACTGGATTGGGGAAGAGGGTGAAGGAGAGTTGGGATATAAATAGCAAGGGAGGTAGGTGGTGTGGGAATGGAGGATTGTGCAGAAGAGGAATGGGGTGGGAATATTAGAGGCAGGAGAGGGTGGGGTTGGGAGGTGGAGGGAGGATGTAGGAGGAATGGGGTGGGAAAGAAGGGGTGGGTTTGATATGGATATGTTGGAGATACAAATGTCATTTTTAAAAACAGTACCATGACAAGCTGCTTGACATTCACACGCATTTCCTGTCCCCTTTCAACCTTTCAAGCTGTTGTTTTCATACAGTGAGTCAAGTCTGTTTGCTCAAATTCAGTTCTTTAAAGGGGAACAGAAACACTGCAACATCCTCAATTTATAATAACTTACCCTTTGTTTTTTTTTTTTTTGCTGTTATCTGCATTTTTTTTATCTTCCGGGAACACAAACAGTGTTGTTTACATTTCTTAATATAATTGCAAAATGTGGGTATATGCAAAGCCTGTTTAATCACCCCCAGTACATTGTTCTGTGTGTCTGTTTTGAAGCAATCCTAGTTTGTCCTTATTTCAGTCCCTATATTAATGCAGCATTTTTCCTTCCCAGTATTCATTGTTTAATTAAAGCAGCAGTACAACAAAATTGGGCAAAAATTTTAACCTGCCCTTTTTTCACTATTAAAGATTACAGACATCTTCCAGTTTAATTTGGTTGTACAATGTTCTAGTTCCACAAAAACGTGAGTATTTTGGAAATGTTTTAATTGATTTTTTCCCCAAGGAAAAAAAATGGGCACCCCGTTTTCCATAGACATAGCATTGTAGATCTGGCAAGGGTTATGACAGAAAAATTAAAAATGTTCATGGTGCACAGCATAGGAAGTACATAGACAAGTACATTTGACTGGTGTGCTAATATTTTTCTAAAATGTAGCTGAAACTAGCTTTTTTGGAAAATCATTTTATGTTGCACTGCTGCTTTAACTAGCAGTTATGGAACCCAGTGACATCAACTGAGCTGATGTTACTGGGTTCCACCTGACTGCAATCTTCAGCTCAACTGATGTCATTGGGTTCCAGAACTGCTAATTAGTTAAACAATAAAGATTGGGAGGGGGAAAGGCTATATTAATATGGACCCCTAAATGAGGAACAAATATGACTATTTCAAAATAAACACCCAGGTCAATACATTGAGGAAGACTATACAGACTTCAGAGATTCAGTTCTATTCAGTTTTATTTATATGGCACCTTTCAAATACCAAGGCATCTTACAAAAGATTAAAACAACTTCAGCATAGAATTACATATATTATAAATAGGATGAAATAATAAGCAGTCAACAATATTAGGCTAATCCCCCAAAGCATGACTCCATAAAACAGTTTTGAGTGCCTGTTTAAAACCCTCCACGGTCGGGCACTCATGTACCTGACAGGGTAGAGAATTCCAAAGGGTAGGGGCCATGTGCATGAATGCACGAACCCCAGAAGATTTTAGACAAACCCTTGGAATCTCTAGCAACCCCTTATCAGTCGAGCGGAGTGATCGCCCAGGGCAGTAAGGGACCAGAAGCTCTTTCAGGTAGTCTAGACCCTGTCCGTGTAGAGCTTTATAAGTCAGAAGTCTGACTTTGATGGTGATTTGCCACTGTACCGGCAGCCAGTACAGTTTGCACAACACCAGCGAAATATGACAGGACCGAGAGGTTCCCATCAATAACCGGGTTGCTGCATTCTGCACTAGCTGCAGGCGGTGAATATCCACCCTCTGAAGCCCTAGGTAGAGGCCAAATTTACAATCATCTTAAAAAATGTAAACAATGGGGTTTATGCTTCCTTTAGTATCATCTCTATATGTAGCATCATTCCCTAGTGCACTAGTATAAATGCTCCAGTCAGTGTAATCATTAGTTCAAATCAATCCGTGGTACCTATGCTGATACTGTTAATTGTGTGGGCTGCTACAGTACATCAAAGAAAACTGAGCCAAATAAGGAGCTGCTTCATTTTTATTTATTCAGCTGCCCAGGCCAATATCAATATCAGTGCCAAAAGCCACTGACTGATTTTAACCGATGAAGTCACTGGTTGCTTACTTTATGAGAGCAGCAAATTGTTCACAGAGAGTGGTAACATGGGCACCAAGGGAAACTCCACAACATTATTTGAGGTGGGGCTTGAAATGGATACCAGGAAATACTTTATCAAAAGAGTGACAGCAGACTGTAACAATCTTCTTGGAAAGGTCATCTGTGCTGAGAGAATTGGGGGATGAAAAGTGGGTGGGACAGGCACATGGGAGAAATACATAATGGGGAAGCTGGAGGAGGGAAAGGAAGAACTGAGAACTGACTGGTGCATAGAGCCATAACTAGGCAGCCTTGGGGAGTTCAGATAAGTCAACAGGTCCTTTATTCATGACATTTTCTAGGTTTCTGTTTCTATGGTTGGGGCATTTATAATGTTGCAATGGGAGCTTCATATAGAGCTGGCTATAAAGATAAGAGAGGCAAAAAACAGAGAGAACGGGGTTAAGAAAGTAATAATTGGAAATATTGTAGTGTTTCTGTGACCCTACAAATTGCATTCTTTAGTTAAAGAGCAACTCTGTATTATAATAAAAACCTTAAAAACACTAGATTTGCACCAATTGTGTTTTTATGTTCTTGTTTTCTGGTTCTTTGTTATTTTTTTACTTTCCTGTTTTGGTATACTGTATATTGAAAAGAATTTAGCAGTCATTTCACTGAGTCTTTCAAACTGTATCTAACGCTCCCCTGTGAACATTACAATTGCTATGTGTGACATCACAGCCTGCAGTCATGGTGAGCACTATGATGTCATAAAGAAAGGCACTGTGAGGTTAACAGAGGAGAGGAAAATGTTTTCAAATGTTTTCTAAATAAACTTTTTAGATGGACTACTAAGATTTGCTCTAAATCGTGGAAAGGAACATTGACAATGAAAAACATTATTCTCTAGTAAATTGTAATTGCTGAAACATCTTACATACGACAGCACATCCTGAAGTGCAGAGTTGCATTTAACATTGGGAAAGGTTTCTTAAATAGTATCAAATACTTCTCTGCCATTGATTTTTCAAGCTGGTCTGTTGCTTTTTGTGATGAAACTGTGGAGCAAAAAATTCTACCTTTTTTTAATCATTTCTGGTAGGACAACACATGTATAGTACTGCTATAGGATTTAATTGGAGTATTCCCTCACATCAATATTAAGTTTCAAAATGAGAGGGAAAGGATCATGCTTGGTTTTGGGTTAATCAGGAAACTGCTGCAGTCCGGCAAATTAATAGAATTCATATTATTAGTTATATAATCCAAGACAGCACCACCTCAGTGGTCTGCATGAATTATATTACCCTCAAATTCTTGTGCAGTTATTTCATTTAAGAATGTTGTGTTATTTATAGTCAGGATATTTACATCTAGATAGTCCACTAGGAACATTAAACAGATTGTGAATTTGTCTGAAGTCTACTGATAACATTTTGTCAATATCTGAGTCTGTTCTTTCAGTGCAATCACCTAATATTGTAAGATTTCTTCAGTCTCTGGTTTTACTTAGTTCTTCATAATCCAGAATATGCTTAGTGCTCATTTCTCATCAGCTATCACCATTATTTGGAGGACTAGTGAGGGTATTTCCTTAAGGTATTTGGGTACTATTCCTTTTCTACAGTAGTAGTAGTACTCCGTATTAAATTGCTTGGGCAAGACAGTACGGTTCTCTTGCTACTTCGGTAGCTTACCTAACAGTAAAAATCTCTTGTGCTAAGACTGCTCACCTAAGAGGGATTTGTGCAGGGGATTTGTGCAGCTGGAAGCAGAGTCGTGGAGTACTTGCTGTTCTGCCACTGAGCGTGGGCCGATCCTGGTTGCAGCTTGGGAAAGGGGGGTCTTGTATTTCAGACTGTGGTGCTTTATTCTCTGTGCATTGCATGTACCAAAGAGGGCAGCCTTTCTGGAGGGAATTGATCTAATAGACTGCATTTGGAGAAGTCTGAAATGTGGGCTTTGATTTATTTGACTGTATTTGAGTAGGCTGAATGGGGGAGAAATGATTTTCTAGAGTGTGTAAGTGCTTTAATTTATTGTTTGCAATTCTCCCTTAGTATAGATTGAGTCCACTACCCGTACCGAAGTACCAAGTGAGATATAATTCCCCTGAGCACAGTGTAACTGCAGAGTCCTGAAACTTACCTTCCACTCTTTCAAAAAAGCACTTTTTTTATACTTGAGCTCTCCTGGTGTCTGCAGTTGCTCCTAATTTCCATTTGGGCTCTTCTGCTCTCCCTAAGTCTAACTTGGCGGGGAAGGTAAGGGAAAAAAAGATATCATTCAGGAAGTATAAGGAAACACAGAAGGAGCAGGACAGAGAACTGTACCAGTTAAAGTAGAAGGAAGTGCATAAGGCAGTCAGAATAGCAAAGGCCCAGACTGAGGAAAAGATAGCCAACTCAGTTAAGAAGGGGGATAAAACTTTTTATAGGTACATTAAGGAGTAAAGAAAGACTAAGGCAGGGATACTGAGGCTGAACAAAGAGGAAGGTGGTTGGGCAGAGAGCGACAATGAAAAAGTGGGGATACTGAATGAATACTTCTGCTCAGCATTCACAATGGAAAATTGGGGGAAATACCTAATCTGGTCAATAGAAGCACTCTGGATGGGGGGGTGATATTAGTCCTTTCACAGAAGAAAGGGTTCTAAAAGAACTCTTAAAACTGAAGGTGGATAAAGCAATGGGGCCTGATGGGATTCATCCTAGAATTTTAAAAGAACTAAGGGAAGAACTAGTAACACCACTGACTACCCTTTTTAATAAATCATGGGAGGATGGGGTGGTACATGAGGACTGGAGGAGGGCAGATGTGATTCCCCTTCACAAAAGTGGGAGCAAGACAGAGGCAGAAAACTACAGACCTGTCAGTTTGACTTCAATGGTAGGGAAAATGATGGAATCACTTCTGAAGGAAAGAATTGTTGAGTACCTAGAGGCCAGTGGAGCACAGGACCCAAGGCAGCATGGATTCACAGCAGGAAGGTCATGTCAGACAAATCTAAATGATTTCTTTGACTGGGTGACCAAAGCAGTAGACCAGGGAGGGGCTGTGGACATGGCCTACCTAGACTTTAGCAAGGCATTTGACACAGTCCCACACAAAAAATTGATAAACAAATTAGCCAGCCTGGGAGTGGGTCCTAGGGTAGTAGTCTGGGTAAAACACTGGTTGGACAACAGGACACAGTGGGTAATAGTAAATGGGGTCCACAGTGAAGAAAGGAGGGTTACTAGTGGGGGTACCGCAGGGTTCGGTAGTCCTTTTTAATATCTTTATAAGTGACATTGCAGAGGGACTGAAGGAAAAGTATGTTTCTTTGCAGATGACACAAAAATCTGCAACAGGGCTGATACACAAGGTGGGGTGGAAAGGATGAAAAGGGACTTGGCAAGGTTGGAGGAATGGTCAAATGTATGGCAGCTAGATTCAATGCAATGAAGTGCAAAGTAATGCACCTGGGAAACAAAAACCCAGGGGATCAGTACACAATGGGGGGTGAGATAGTAACAACAACAAAGATAGAAAGGGACCTGGAGGTAGTCATATCAGATGACCTAAAGGTGGGCCAGCAATGTGAGAAGGCAGTAAGGAGGGCTGGAGTGATACTGGGATGCATAGGGAGAGGCATCACCAGTAGAAAACAGGAAGTTGTTGGCCCTCTGTACAGACAGTTGGTAAGACCACAGCCAGAGTTCTATGAACAGTTCTGGAGACCCCATCTCCACAAAGACATAGACAGGGTGGAGGCTGTCCAGAGGAGGGCAACCAAAATGATGCAAGGTCTGCATCAGAAGACATATGAAGAAAGACTAAAGGAACTAAAGATGTATAGCCTTGAGGAAAGGAGGGAGAGGGGGGGCATGATAGAAACATTCAAATGCCTCAGGGGAATCAACAAAATCCAAGAGGGTAGCATCTTTCACAAAAAGAGATGTGCAAAAGCAAGGGGGCACAATTGAAGATAGAGCGGGGATGGCTCAGAGGTAATGTGAGGAAGTATTTCTTCACAGAGAGGGTTGTGGATACATGGAACAGCCTTCCTGAGGAGGTTGTAGAGTCAAATACAGTGGCAGAATTCAAGAATGCATGGGACAGATATAAGGCAGTTCTAGCGGGGGGTAGGAGGAAGTAGGCTGTTGGTTAACTAGGATCTGCAGCTCATCCATTAGGTAGGGAAATGGGCAGACTAGGTGGGCCAAGCGGTTCTTATCTGCCATCAAATTCTATAGTTCTACATTTCTATGTAACATTGTCATGTACTCATACTTATCTGTATGTAATCTCCTGGATGTTTTGTTATTATACTCACCCACATATGGGTGTTTTTACTCTGTACTTTTTGCATGGTAGTCCTGTGTTTCTGTGCTAATGCCTGACTTGTCCTCTGTATTTTGACTGCATTGTTGTACACTCCCGGGTCATGCTTGAAAATAGGCAGGTCTTTTGCCTAATGCACTTACCTGGTAACCAAAAGCTAATACATAAGTAAATAAATAGTTGTAGATTAGCACTGTTTGTATAGCCTTTACTTAATAGTAGTGGAGCAGAGAGTGCTAAGAGGAGTACAAAACCACCTGAGGATCTACCTTACAATTTGTTCTTAAGAAATGGGGATCTTATTTTACAAATTATATATATTTAGAGTGATACACAAGCTATAAGACATGATGGTGTGTGCATTGTACTGAGATAACGACATGCCCAGGGGCATACTGAGGCACAAAACCACAGGCTGAGTGCCTTCAGCTCCTGGAAGTGCAGTTATCTCAGCACAATGCAAATCCCCAAGTGTGTTATTGAGCTTATAAAATGGGGCTTTATTTTGAAAGTAAGTTTCTCAATTAAATGTTACATTTTGTAACAAATCAAAGTACAAATTAAGGTGTGTTTTTTGCATAAATTAGTACTTCCACTTATTGGGACTAAAGCTGCTGCTTTGCTTTAGGTCTTTTCACCCAATGTGGATTCCATAGTTGTAGTTCTTCCCATGCCTGCACCCCTGCTGTTGTAGTTTTGTGGTTGTTCTAACAGTAGTGCCAGACTGTATTTGATTAAATGTAAGTGTGTTTTTTTTTTTACCAATCCTGTTTTTAATGGTGGTTTCCAGTAATGGACTGGAGGAGGGCAGATGTGATTCCTCTTCACAAAAGTGGGAGCAGGACAAAGGCAGGAAACTACAGAGCAGTTAGTTTGACCTCAGTGGTAGGAAAAATGATGGCATCACTTCTGAAGGAAAGAATTGTCGAGTACCTAGAGGCCAGTGGGGCAGAGGACCCATGGCAGCATGGATTCATGATGGGAAGGTCATGTCAGACGAATCTAATAGATAGAACCACTATTAAAAACAGGATTGGTAAAAAAAAACACACTTACATTTAATCAAATACAGTCTGGGGGCCACTGGTTGGAGAACAACCACAAAACTACAACAGGAGGGGGTGCAGGCATGGAAGGAACTGGAAGGAAAAGTGTGTCTCTTTGCAGATGACACAAAGATCTGCAACAGGGTTGATACACAAGATGGAGTGAAAAGGATGAGAAGGGACTTGCAAGGTTGGAGGAATGGTCAAATGTATGGCAGCTCAGATTCAATGCAAAGAAGTGCAAGGTAATGCACATGGGAAACAAAACCCAGGGAATGTGTACACAATGGGGTGAGATACTGACAACAGTAAAAATAGAAAGGGACCTGGGAGTAATTATATCAGATGACCTAAAGGTGGGCAAGCAAGTGAGAAGGCAGTAAGAAAGGTTGGAGGATACTGGGATGCATAGGAAGAAGCATCAATAGTAGAAAACAGGAAGTTGTTATCCCTCTGTACAGACATTTGGTGAGACCCCATCTGGAGTACTGTGTGCAGTTCTGGAGACCCATCTCGCAAAAGACATAGACAGAGTAGAGGCTGTCCAGAGGAGGGTAACTAAAATGGTGCAGGGTCTGCACCAGAAGACATATGAAGAAAGACTAAAGGAGCTTAATATGTATACCCTTGAGGAAAGAAGGAGAGGGGACATGATAGAAACTTTCAAGTACCTCAAGGAATTAACAAAGTCCAAGAGGGTAGCATCTTCCAGAAAAGAGATGTGCAAGAACAAGGGGCACAATTTGAAGATAGAGGAGGGATGGCTCAGAGGTAATGTGAGGAGTATTTTTTCACTGAGAGGGTTGTGGATGCATGGAACAGCCTCCCTGAGGAGGTTGTGGAGTCAAGAACAGTGGGGGACTTCAAGAATGCATGGGACAGGCATAAGGCAGTCCAAGTGGGGAGTAGGAGGAAGTAAGCTTTGGTTAACTAGGATCTGCAGCTTATCTGTTAGGTAGGAAAATGGGCAGACTAGGTGGGCCAAGTGGTCCTTATCTGCCGTCAAATTCTATGTTTCTATGTTTCTATGTAATGAATTTGATGGCGCTATAATAACTTCTTTTAATAACATCTTATACCACGGAGAGACTGTGAGTGATGGAGATGAAGAACGAGAAAGAGAGAGAGAGATGGCTGGTTTTTCTCTCAGAAATATCCTTTTCCTACAGTTTTGTGGTTTCTCCAGTAAAGAATGATTCAATTTACAGAGTGAGATGGGTTTGTGAGTGCCCAAGTATGAGTACTGCAAGTAGATGCAAGCAGTTTGCCACATTTTAGGCCCACCTCCTACCCCCGGATATTGCCGGGCAATATTCCTGGCAGCACGCTACCATGTGCAGTAACAGGATTGATAAAATACTGCTGCTCTGTGTTTGATCCCAGCTCCATTGGGAGAAGTGAATTTATTCATCTGGCAGTTGAAATGTGTACAGTATGTATGTATCGCATCAGTATGTACCTGTGGCAGTTTTAAAACATGTGTCTACTGTTTGTTTGAAAAAACTGATACATTTTGCAATGGATGCAAAGTGGGAGATTACCAGAAGTAGTTGTTGGTTGGAAATATAAGAAGGTTCAGCTCTGATAATGATGAAGTAAAAAAAGTAATTAAACCCTGGATTTGAACTGAGGAAAACACTTCTGGATATGGCTGTTAAAGTGGTGAAGTGAGAAAGGGGAAACCTAGGCAACGTTTAGAGACACTTCTCTTTTTTGTAGTATTGGGTTTCATTACTGCGGAGAAAAAAATGGTTGCCAGTTTGTACCATTCCACATATTTATTTTTTTCTTTTAAGAATGCTTGGTGGATTGATTTGTGATCAGGCTAGGTACAATGATGACAGTGCATTACTAGAGATTAATAAAGGGTCACCTGACTAGTTTTGGCCTATGATGCCTGTGTATTTTACTACCCCCATTTTATAACTTGTATTAACTCTGTGTTTTGGAAACAAATTAAATAACATTTTTGAATATAATTTAGTCAATCCTGAAGCATCACTTTCAATACAAGCCCTGCACTGTTCCAGGAGAGAATTTAAATTGTTCTTTTACCCTTAAAGTTCCATATCATGTTGGTTTTACTATATTTTCTATAGGAATGGAAAAAGCATGATGATCCTGAGATGGCCATGTTTCATTGTTTCTTTCATGTACTGGCTGTCTGTCCCAGTTGATCATACTTGTATTAACATTTTCCTTAATATTTTTGCCCATTATAAAAAGTCTGTCAGAAATGCTGCAATCTGATTGGCTGTTAGGATTCCAACAGCCTTACATTAATCCTTTTTACACTGTCTTGTACAGCCTGATCACCATGGCATATGGATTCTTCCTGTCAGCATTCCATCCTCTAACACTGCTGAGTGCACTCTGATTTTGAGGCAACATTCTTAAACTGTTGCTGGAAGAACTATTTTATTAAAAATCTCCCTCTAAAGGAGAACAATATTCAAAAAGTATACTTTAAGTACTTTTCTTTTGGAATATTTTTTTATATTAGCAATAAGGCACTCCCAGGAGTTAAATTAACAGTCATTTATTCAATCCCTAGGGGCAATATGGCACTCGGATGAGCCTCATGCCACATTATGTGTGGTTCACATTAAACACCTGCCATAGAGTCAAGCCGTACAAAAGCTAAGACACTGGACTTTAGCAAAATGAGTGAGTGCATAAGGAATGCACTAGCAAATGGGCAGGAAGGAGGGGTGGAAGAACAATGGGGAAAATCAAAACTGTCATCACAGAGGCAACAAAACTTTGTGTGATGCAAATAAACAAAACAAAATGAAGTAAAAAAACACTATGGTTCTCAAAAGATGTGGTGGGGAAGGTTAGTGAGAAAAAGATAGCATTCGGGAAGTACAGTATAAGAAATCACAGAAGGAGAAGGGCAGAGAACTGCATCAGTTAAAACAAACTGAAGTGGGGAAGGCTGTCAGCATAGTGAAGGCCCAAACCAAGGAAAAGATACCCAACTTAGTTGAGAAGGGGATAAAACCTTTTACAGGAACATCAGAGAGTGAAGGAAGACCAAGGCCGGAATAGTGAGGCTTAATAAAGGGGAGGGAAGGTGGGCTGAGGGTGACAGTGAAAAGGCAGAGATACTGAACAAATACTTTTGCTCAGTATTAACAAATGAAGAAGAGGGAAAGGTACCTAAACCAAACAATAGAAGCATTCTGGACAGGGGGCTCAATACCAGCCCATTCACAGAAGAAAGGGTCCTGAAAGAACTCCTAAAACTCAATGTGAATAAAGCAATGGGGCCTGATGGGATTCACCCCAGAATTCAGAAAACTAAGGGGAGACCAAGTGACACCACTGGCTACCCTTTTTAGCAAATCATGGGAGGATGGTGCGGTACCTGAAGACTGGAAGAGGGCAGATTTGATTCCCCTTCACAAAAGTGGAAGCAAGGCAGATACAGGAAACTACAGACCTGTTAGTTTGACCTCATTTGTAGGGAAAATGATGGAATCACTTCTGAAAGAAAGAACTGTTGAGTACCTGGAAGACAACGGGGCACAAGACCCAAGGAAGCATGGATTCACAGTGGGAAGGTCATGTCAGACAAATCTAATAGATTTCTTTGACTGGGTGATCAAAGTAGTAGACCAGGGAAGGCTATGGATATGGCCTACCTAGACTTTAGCAAGGCATTTGACACAGTCCGACACAAAAGATTAATAAACAAGTTAGCCAGCCTGGGAGTGAGCCCCAGGGTGGTAGCCTGGGCAACAAATGGGCTTGACAACAGGACACAGAGGGTAATAGTAAATGGAGTACTCTCTGAAGAAAGGGTGGTTACTAGTGGGGTACCGCAGGGTTCAGTACTGGGACCGGTCCACTTTAATGTCTTTATAGGAGACATTGCAGAGGAGCTAGAAGGAAAAGTATGCCTCTTTGAGGAAAGGAGGGAGAGGGGGTACATAACTGAAACATTCAAGTACCTCAAGGGAATCAATAAAGCCCAAGGTGGGAGCATCTTTGAGAGAAAAAGATGTGCAAGAACAAGGGGGCACAGTTTAAAGATGGGGGGGGATGGGTCAGGAGCAATGTCAGAAAGTATTTTTTCACAGAGAGAGTGGTGGGCACATAGAACCACCTTCCTGAGGAGGTCATGGGGTCAAAAACAGTGGGGGGATTCAAGAATGCATGGGACAGACATAAGGCAATTATAGTAAAGGGTAAGAGGAAGTAGGCTGTTGGTTAACTGGAATCTGCAGCTTATCCAATACATAAGGAATGGGCAGACTAGGTGGGCCAAGTGGTCTTTCTCTGCCATGAAAGTCTATGTTTCTATGTTTCTATGATGGTGAAATTTCATTGTAAATTTCAAGACAATCTGTAATCGAAGTGTAACTTGACAATTAAGCTCAATTGTTTTTTATGTACTCTATGTAACCTTGAAATCAAATTATCTTTTGTATGCCAATGTATTTCTGTGTATATACTGTTGTTGCTGTTTATTCTGTCCTGTACTATGTTTGACTTGGAACCTTTGTAAACAAGCCATTGGCTCAAAGGTGTTAATCCCAAACTGAAATGAATGAATGAATGAATGAATGAATGAATGAATGAAGAATGAATGAATAAAAATAATGGGGGTACGAGGAAGTAGGCTGTTGGTTAACTAGAATCTGCAGCTTCTCCAATAGGTAGGGAAATAGGCAGACTAAGTGGGCCAAGTGGTCCTTCTCTGCCATCAAAGTCTATGTTTCTATTTTCTATTACACCCCTAGGGGGTGATTAACAAACTGTTGAGCTAACCCCAGGTCGTTGGTTAAATATAAGGACCTCTTAGTGGCCTAGTCTTCCTGCAAATAAGCAATTAATTCCTGTTACCGCTCCCTAGATTTTCCTGTACTATTTTTTGATTCACAGTTTCTCACAAAAGTTCTGTGAGCAGGCATCCCTTAATTATTCTACCATTATTTCTTTCAGCTGTAAACTTCGTCATTTTGTCAAAATTCTCCTTTATTATATTTTTGGACTCAGGTTTTTAGATAGTGTGGAATGCTTTAACTGAAGCTCACTACCTTCTGCAGAGTTTTTGTGCTGCATTAGTTAGATTTTGTGGGCAGCTGTGTGATAAATGATTTGCCTCTTCTTCATTTGCCACTGGTTTACCTTACCTGATTTTCTTTAGCTATTATGCTAACAGTGGTACTCAGTAAGAAGTTCTCTCAGACAGTGAAATGTCAACCAATAACTCAAATTAACAATGCCTAAAATGATAAATTGAACACGTTTTTAACACACACAGTGATTCCTAAAGATTAAGTGATAAAATTCAATTAGCAGGAGTTTATGAAGGAATAACCAACTGATGTGGGTGATTAATGCTGAGGCTGAAGACTGAGGTGTTTAACCAACCGCAGAAGCTGGTTATTTTGGGCAAACGCCAGATGACGGTATGCTATTACTATTATATGACAAGGAATTTTGAATTCAGGAATTTAAAAGTAAAGTAAAATAAAGTAAAGCAAACTTTATATACAAGGGATATGTGGGGGTTGACTGTGTGATAACTCAACTCTGCTACAGTTGCTAGTGACCTCAAGTAACTTCACGAGTGGCAAAGCCACGAGTGATGGTTACAAGAGGTCACTGGCAACTGTATCACATGAATGAGTTATGACACAGTCAACCCCCATTCCATTTATGCAACAGACTGTTGGGGGAGTCATATCCAATTTCATGAAACTGAGATATTAACATTAGCACGGATTGTGCGGACTTTGCGGTCTTTGCACGGAATGTGCTAATTTGCACAATGTAATAGATAGGACTTTATGTGACTGGTAGATTGTCACTGTGTGTATAAATAAATTTATACACACAGTGACTCAGATAAATGGATTTATCACACAGTTTGGACAGGTGGGCAGACTGGATGGGCCTTGCGGTCCTTATCTGCCGTCAACTTCTATGTTTCTATGTTTCTATGTTTCTAGTTTATCTCTAAACACCTGTAGCATTAATATATATATATATATATATATATATATATAGTGCATTTTTTTATTTATTGAAATGTTTCACCAGGAAGGCACACTGAGCATTTAAGTTGCTCATTTCCCGGTGCGACCTGGGGGAAAGGGCTACAACTGAAATGAGACATTGTACATTCAATTTACAAGATCAACATTAGCATACAGTTGTAAGGCAGGTGTTACAAACAGTGTTACAACAGTGTTCCCCATAACATGTAGAAAGAGTGGACAATAATATGTGCTGGGTTAATAAGTAAACAAGTGCTTACATGAAAGGGGAGGGAGGGGTGAGGTGGGGGAGGGGAAGAGTCATGTCCCTGGAGACCCCTTCAGGATATGAGGAACCCTGCAAGGGGACTGGGGGGATCAAAGAGAAGGGGATAAGGCAGTGTCACAAAGAGACTGCTTTAAGATGGTGGGGGAAGGGAGTAGATGAGAGATACACGCCCCTTAGTGGGCAGGAGTGGGACCAATGGAGAGCATTCAGGGCTCTTTACATTCTGTGAGAGATCAAGGGAGGCCAGTAAGGGGGAGCAATTATAGGGAAGGGGAGAAAGGCTAGAGGGGGTGGGTGTGCACAGGGTAAAATGAAGGTGAGGGTAAGGGGTAGGGTTTGTCTAGGGCTTAGAGGAGGGACTTAGGGAGGGACATGGCAGGAGCAGCTAGGTGCAAGGTAATTATTGAGGGCAGAGCTGATGGAGTAGGCAGAGCCGGGATTTGAGGGGGGAGATTTCCACATTTTTGGGAGGCAATGAGAGTAACTGGATTGGACGATTTGGGTGGATCTGTAGGGGACAACCAGGGTACAGGAGTTGACTGATCTAAGGGAATGGGAGGGTGGGATAGTTGTTATAAAGAAGGAGGTGAGGTAAGAAGGGAGCTCACCCAACCAGTGCTTGGAGGTGAACGTAGCACAGTGGGAGAGTCACCTATTTCTAAGAGAGAGGAAGGATAGGACATGATAAAGATCACAGTGATGGGTGCGGGGGGGGCATCCAGGGCAAAGCGGCAGAAGGAACTGAAGAGGGTGTCCACTCTGGCCAGGGAGGACTTATTGGCAGCACCATAGACCATGTCACAGTAGTCAAAAATGGGCAGTATCATCTTCTGAACAAGTTCATGCCTAGCCATAAGAGGGATGTAACTATGGTTCCTGAACAGGGCAACAAGCTAGGGGTGCAGTTTTTTCTGGATGGCGTCAATATGTCCAGAGGAGTTTAGGTGTTGGTCCAACCAAACACCTAAGTACCTGAAGGAGGATATGTCCTCAAGTAAAATCCCCTCAAGGGTGTGAAAAGTGGATAGGGAGGGAAGCCTAGAGAGTCTCTGCCTTGTGCCAGAGGTCATGGGGACAGACTTTTTGGTGTTGAGGAAAAGTTTATGGTTAGCAAGTCAGAGCTGAACCTTTTCGAAGTCTTGCTGTAAGCTGGTTGTAACTTCAACAAGACAGGAGCCAGATGCATACAGGACTGTATCATCCACATATGTATGCATAGCGGAGGATGGGGAGCAAACAGAGAGAAAGTCATTTAAGAAGATGGAAAATAGGAGGGGCCCAAATACAAAGCCCTGGGGAACTCCAATGCTAATTGGGAGAGGAGGGGAAGTGGCATTCAAGATCTTACTGATTGGGTTCTACCAATAAGGTAGATCTTGAACCAGTTTGTGGCGGAGGAAGATAGACCAGCTGCTGGGAGTGAGTTGAGGAGAAGGGAGTGAGAGACAGTGTCAAAGGCCTTGGCCAGATCAACAAAAATGGCAGAGGTAATTTGCCCATTGTCCATCCCGGTTAGGATGGAGTCTGTGAGCTGTAGGAGAGAGGTGGTAGTTGAGTGTTTTTTTCCTGAAACCAGACTGGAAAGGTTTGAAAAAGGAGGTGTAAGATAGAAAAGAGGTGAGTTGGAAGAGGACAATGTGTTCTTGAAGCTTGGCAAAGGTAGGAGGGAGAGAAATGGGGCGATAGTTACCAGGGGATGAGGGGTCACCCCCTTTGGGTAGAGGGAGGATCACAGCATGGTTCCAAGAAGAGGGAACAGAGGCAGTAGAGAATGAGAGATTTAGGATTATTGGGGGGGAGGCAATGGCCATAGCAGAGAGGGAGAGGAGTTTTGGTTCAAGGCCATTGAGGGAGGCCCCTTTAGAGAGGTTGATGGTGAGGAGGGCACTTAAGGCATCGGTTGGGGTTACAGTAGCAAAAGAGAAGGGAAGGTGAGAAGGTGGTGGATGGGGCACACCGGTAGAGGGTGGGGAAGGGGATGGGTAGGAGGGGTGGGATTTCAGTAGCTCTGTGGTGCAGAAGATACAGTAGGAGTTAAATTCTGCAGCTACAGCTGGTGAGTCTGACACTAGTGAGCTATTTACTTTAAGTACTGGGGGCAATGGGTGAGATGAGGGGATAAATAGGATGTACACCACCTTCCAAAACTTCGAAGAGGAATTTATGTTTGTGATGAAGGCAGATTTGAAATATTCGGACTAAGCTAAGCTTGTAGCCCTGGTGCAAGTGTTTCTGAGCATGCGGAAGTTCACGATGTCACTAGGATGCTGGGTAACTTTATGACACTTCCAGGCTCGATCTCTAGCCCTGAGACAGACCAGAAGTTCAGGGCTTATGCAGGGTAAGTGGTTACCTCTGACTCTGGTTTGTCTGAGTGGGGCAAAGGTGTTCCAGTTTACAAGAAAGATTTCTTTGAAGTAGGCAAGGGCCTTATCAACTGAGGTGAAGGAGATTAGGGAGGACCAGTCAGAAGTGGCAAGGTTACTCAAGAGAGATTCGAGGTCAAGGGACTTGAAAGAGCGCAGTTGTATGGTTTTATGTGGTGATTTAGTTCTGTGAACTTTCCTAACTATGAATATTGGGTTATGGTCACTGAGAGCGCTGGCGAGGATGCCAGAGGTGCTGACACGGTGGAGGTGGGAGGTAAGGGCCCAGTTGAGTAGGGAGTGTTGTTGTGTCTTGTGGTTTGGGTGGGTGGGTTTGGAGATCAGTTGGGAGAGGTTTAGGGCTTTGATTTTGTTTTTAGTTTTGGTAGTTTTAGGTGACAACCAATATATATTGAAGTCGCCTAGGATGAATAATTCCCCAGAGTGAGCAAAGAAAGTGTTGGAGGTAAGGAGGTCTAGCACTACCCCCTTTCCTCTGTGGAGTAAACATGTAAACTACAGTGGGCTGCTTCTGAAATGTGGATAACCTGTTGTGGTCATATCTGAAATGTGGAACCTACTATGGGTGTGTCTAAAATGTTGATAACCTACTGTGGGCATGCCCAAAATGTGGCTGTAGTTGTTTGTGGGGTATTAAATGACAGCTTTCCTGTGTTTCGATTGGTTTACAAAAGATACTTGTCGTATGAGATACAGAAACTACTGTAGTTACAACTAAGGACATTCTGATGAGTATCAGGATATGACAGAGTACTGGATGGCAGGAGAGAGACTTGGCACTACAGCAGAAGAACAGAATCTGGGAGTTATCATTAGCAACTCACTTAAGCAACTGAGTCAGTGCAACAAGGCCTATAGCAAGGCTAACAGGATGCTGGGATGTATCGGGAAGGGTATTGATAGCAGAAGAAAAGAGGTAATATTTCCCCTCTACAGATCCCTGGTGAGACCTCACCAGTGCGCTGCACCCAGTTCTGGAGTCCTCACCTCAGAAAGGATAAGGATAGGTTAGAAACAGTGCAGCACAGAGCAACAAAAATGATTCACTGCCAGCAGGGCAGATCCTATGAGGCATTAAATATGTACTCACTGGAGACCAGAAGGGAGAGGGAGATATGATAGAGACCTTCAGGTTCCTTAAAGGAATTAACAAAGTGAACTGTGGGGAACTATTTAGCCTGAATACCAATTCACGGTCATGTGGACACGAATGGAAATTAACAGGAGGTAGGTTCAGGAGAGATGTGAGGAAGTACTACTTTATGGAATGGGAGTTGGAACCTTGGAACAGTCTGGCAGCTGAAGTGGTGGGTGTGAAAACAGTCAGGGGATTCAAGCAGGGCTGGGACATAATGAAGGGAATAGTGGTTACTTGGAGTAACAGGACCAAGGAGAAGAATAGAGAGAAGACTTGAAGGGTTAGTACCCCGGAGAAACAGTAGGTTCCAGGGATTGTAGGGAACTTGGACTGACTGGATGGACCTCTGTTCTTTTTATGCCATCATTGTCTATGTTTCTGTATCTTCAGTTATAACAGAACATCTCACAGAGCACTTCTATATTTGGTTTACATAATTTTTCAGATCAGCCTGCTGAAACTTGAACTTTTTCTTTTAGGGTTTTTTTTTCAGTTTTTTTCTTTAGATTTATTTTCAAGTGACAGTACATGGGTGCTGTTATGCACACTTGCCAAGAGGATGCTCTTGTCTTCAGCTCTGAGTTATGGCATGACTATTCTGAAATGTTGTAAAACACACTTCAGAACTGTTTAACTGAAATTTATAGCAGCTCATAGGATAAAGCTTTGTATCTGATTTTGGAAGATATCATTTTAATGATAGTGTGACTCAAAATGGGATTAGGAGGACAGAAGACACAGCAGCAGTAGACTACTCAGCAGGCCACTTCAATCCCAGAGGTGGCACTGTGTTCTGGATCTGAGCCACCCTGGAAGTCCCTCGTTGTGATGGCTATGAGGCCATAGATGCCAATGTCCAGATGAACCTAAAAAGGGCTCAGTGAGCAGGACATTAAAATAGAGATTGCTTCCACAACTTTAACTAGAACTGATAATCATGCCACACAAGCATTGGCTGCAACCAGCAAAGGAACAGAGGTCATTGATGTCCTAGGCACAGCAGTTCACTCAATTCATTCCTCCTGCCTATTGCCCCAACAGCAAAGGAGCACTTGCTCAGGTAGGTTCACAGGAGAGGCAGTTCAGGGCATACTTTGTCATGCTCCTTATAATTATAGATTATTAACAGGGTAAATACAGATTCATATAGCCGGGGATGAGGCCCAAAGTGCCTTTTTCGGAAGCAGGCAGGTTTGGTATACAGGGATAGCCACTTGGCGAGGGAGTACAGAGTGCAAATGTGGGTGATCTTGTCAGCCTCAATGCAGTGCAAAGGCCTTATTGCATATCACCCTGACCCTGTTTAACACAGTGTCACATTCAGCATCATACACAGGGAGGTCAGAGTCGATGAGGGACAAGGCAGTACTTGATATAACTAGATGTCTGGCTTCAGCGGTAAGGTCAAGACTTGATTTTTATAAACCATACTTAAAGAGCTACAGTAGTGGAAACAGCATAGACAAATATGAAAACTATGCAAATTTTATGAAGTAGGCAGTTGTAACATTTTATTTCTGAAATATTTTTATTTTAGTTTTTGCTCATTAGAAAGTTTTTTATGTGATAATATTCTGCTGGATATGTGGAACATCTCTCAGACTGGCAGCTCAGCTATCTACAGTATCTCAACCCCCCCAATCTAAATCATCAGCATTGTGATCTCACTGGCCGTGACATCACAGGTGACTGGTATGGCAACTACTGAGTGGATGTTCCTAAGCAGCAATGATGGCACAGTGAGTGAGGTCACAATGCTGAATGTGTAATGGGGGAACATAGCTAGATACTGTATGTAAGCTACAATGCAGAGTGCTGTTTGCACACATCACACCTACTAACATCAGGTAAAGAATCTTCTAATTAATGAAAAGTAAAATCAAAGGTGCCGCAGATATAAAAAGTAATGGCTGACTTTTTTTAAAAACTAATATTAGTTTTAGGCAGTACAGTAGCGCTTTATTTGATAATGTTGCTCCACCTATGCAAATTCACCAGCGTTTGTACAGTGTGTACCCATAAATACTCGTGTATAAGTCAACCTTGTGTATATGTAAGTTGATCCTCCTTTTCTTATGAATTTTAGTAGATTTTTTAGATACATCTCACATATTGGTTGACCCCCCCCCACCACCACATTTTACTTAATATATAGTTACTGGTACATCTCAACACCACCAGGAGTCCTATTTTTTATCAAACTCTTCCCTAGTTTTTAACATACTCACTCCCTCTGAAAAACAGAAAATGATACTGTAAAATATTGCAGCATACCCTCCCTTACCCACTCTCACCAGCACAACACACTAGTGCTAACGGTACCACTTTCCCTAACCCACCTTCACCAGCACAACATACTAGTGCTAACGGTACCATTTTTCCTAACCATCCCTCACCAGCACAACACACTAGTGTTAATGGTACCACTTTCTCTAACCCACCCTAACCAACACAACACACTAGTGCTAATGGTACCACTTTCCTTAACCCACCCTCACCAGCACAACACATTAGTGCTAATGGTACCACTTTCCCTAACTCACCCTCACCAGCACAACACACTAGTGCTAACAGTACTACTTTCCCTAACCCACCCTCACCAGCACAACACACTAGTGCTAAAGGTACCACTTTCCCTAACCCACTCTCACCAGCACAACACACTAGTGCTAACAGTACTACTTTCCCTAACCCACCCTCACCAGCGCAACACACTAGTGCTAAAGGTACCACTTTCCCTAACCCAATCTCACCAGCAGAGCACACTAGTGCTAATGGTACCACGTTCCCTAACTCACCCTCACCAGCAGAACATGCTAGTGCTAATGGTACAACTTTCCTTAAGCCTCCGTCGCCAGCACAACACACTAGTGCTAATGGTACCATTTTCCCTAACCCTCACTCACCAGTACAACACGTTAGTGCTAACGGTACCACTTTCCCTAACCCACCCTCACCAGTGTAACACACTAGTGCTAATGGTACCACTTTCCCTAACCCTCCCTTGCCAGCACAACACACTAGTGCTAATGGTACCATTTTCCCTAACCCTCACTCACCAGCACAACATGTTAGTGCTAACGGTACCACTTTCCCTAACCCACCCTCACCAGCGTAACACACTAGTGCTAATGGTACCACTTTCCCTAACCCTCCCTCACCAGCACAACACACTAATGCTAATGGTACTACTTTCCATAACCCTCCCTCACCAGCACAACACACTAGTGCTAACAGTACCACTTTCCCTAACCCACCCTCATCAGCACAATACGCTAGTGCTAATGGTACAACTTTCCTTAAACCTCCTTCACCAGCACAACACACTAGTGCTAACAGTATCACTTTCCCTAACCCTCGCTCACCAGCACCACACACTAGTGCTAACAGTATCACTTTCCCTAACCCACCCTCACCAGCACAAGTCACTGAAGTTCTGTGTCTGTATTTCATATTTATTTATTTTGTCATTTTTTATTTGCAGTACTGTGATTGAGGGCCACAAGACTGCGATTCACAGACATCGAAAACACATGGTGCTGATACACTGGTAAGCCTCCCTGATCAGTGTCCCTAACCATCCCTAACTCAATTTTACCAACACAAGTCTTGCAAAAATTGTCATGCACCTCCTGGATAAACTGCTGTATGTGCAAAATCCTACTGCAAAAAATTCTACTGCAGTACCTTTGATGCCAAGTGTTGCTGCATCCCCTGAAGGCTGAATGTTGAATGAACATTACCATCATTGCCTTCACTCTTCCCCACTGTCGTGAGCATGAACACAAATTTGTGCAAATAAGACAGCAGTGTTCATTGCAAGAAATTAAAGAGTCACAAAATTATTTAGTTTTATAGTACAATAAAGGGCTCTCAAACAGCAGTGAGTTAAGTGCCAGGATGTCACGGCTATATACAGTATGGATATGTATATGGGGCCGAGTAGTGGGGAGAGGTTGGGGGCTGGAAGGGGGAAGAGTAGGGGGAGAAATTAGGGCAGACTAGATGGTCCACTGTCATCCTTTTCTGCCATCAAACTTCTGTGACTTCAGAAGAGTAGCTGGAAAACAGGCAATAATTAAATCTGTTGCAGCTACTGATAAATGTACTGTAATGGTAATGGGCTCTCAAACAGTAGCATACGTTCCACAGACAAATTGACCTCACATATAAGTCGAGTCCTCTTTCTTCAGTGCCTTTTTTTGACACTGAAAACTCAACTTATACACAAGTATGTATGGTATATGCTGCCAGCATTGTATGCACTTGGAAATTACTATACTTGTCCTGTTAGTTTAAATAAACAATATAATCATAGTATATGTCAAGCCGTCCCTTATCCCTTTATATAAAGGAATAATGCCTGACAGGGTGGGAGTTATGCTGGGATAACATCCCACCTCGGGTGGTTGGGCCCGAGGCCACCGGCCGAGGGCGTCCAACACCCGAGAAGGGATGTTATCCCAGCATAACTCCCACCCTGGAGGGCATTATTCCTATTATACAATGGCTTGTTGTTTTATAATAAAAAATAATTTTAAAGAATGTTTTGTTAGTGTGTAAACATATTTTTGTTTCTTAAGAGAAAGAGGAGATGATCATGGAGGTGATGGGGATCGAAATCATCCAAACAATCAGCAGGGATGTTATGCCAGGATAACATCCCCGCTGTGATTGCCAACTGACCAATCAGAAACCAGGATTCTTTCTTGCCATTGTATAATAGAAATTATTGTACTTGTCATGTTAATCCAAATAAACAAAATATAATCCTAGTGCTTTGTATGTGTCAAACAGTTTCTTATCTCATCATATAGGCTTATCAGTTAATAAAAATGTTTTAACCTGTGCAGACTTGCTCACATAAAGTCAGACGGCTCTCAGCCAAGTGATTTGTCTGTGCATGCAGACAGTATGAACACATAGCACTGCTGGGACCTTATTGTACTGTAATGGTAGTTAAACCAAGAAGTACCATTACTGTTTAGGGCTGGAAACAACATAAATATAAAGCACTGTGTATATAAACTGCACTGACTCTGGAGCCCCCAAATTCAACCTCTGCCACACATGGCGCAGCAAAATGAACCAATATCCAACATTACATTGAAACATGGTAACATAGACAATGATGGCAAAAAACACCAGCAGTCCATCCAGTCTTCCCAAGTTCCTTATTAAGCCCTGGGGCCTGCTGTTCATCCAGGGTCTTACCCTTCCCTATCCCCCCTGCCACATTCTCCTCCCTGATAATGTCACCCCAAGCAACCACTATATCCTTCATTCTGTCCCAACTGTAATTGAAGTCACTAACAGTTTTTACACCGACCACCTTGGTTGGCAGATGTTTTAATGGCACTACCACCCTTTCTGTAATGTAGTTCTTCCTTATGTACTTCCTTTTTTTTAATTTAATATGCTTTATTGTCTTTTGGTAAGCATGCAGTTAACAGCAATCACAACAAAGCAAAGATTATGAATATCATTTACATAAGAGAAAAATATAGATTTTTAACATAGAGAAACAAGACAACATTTTTTTAATACTATAATACATATGTCACCTCTATCCTCGCAAGAAATTAAAATAAGGAAAAAGAAAGAAACCTCAACTATTTGTTGCTTGCTTGTTCATAAACCCCCCACCCACCACCCACCCATAACCCACCCACCCTGGTCTGCCATCAATTTCTATTATGAATGATTATGGTTGCTTTCAAAATATAAAGGCTGGACGGGGATACGAATAAGTAAGCTGCTGGGTAGAGCAAGGAAAACAACTGAGGTTAAATTTTGAAGTTAAAGTTTCTAGTGGGTCAGTGTCCCAGAGTACTCCTCAAGAAGGAGAAAGAAGAAGGGTTAGATTGAAAAGTCAAAGACTAATTAATTGAGAGAAGGGTGCAAAGAGGTTCCCATCTTTTTTTGTATTTACCCATACAATTTGACAATCTGGCTATTGTGGACTCGGCCTGTAGAGCAAACATCATTTCTTTGAACCATTCCAGGTAATTAGGGGTAGATGAATCTAACCAATGTCTTAGTATAATTTTTTTAGCACATGCTGAAATTAGTGCCATGTGAGCTCTCTGATTGTCCCCTGGTATTGATGTGTAATCGCCTATGAGACAAGTTTCTATAATAAAACTACTAGACAGAGCTAATAATGGATCCAACCTGTTTGCAATGCTACGCCAAAAGTAAGCAATCTTTTCACAAGACCATAACATATGAGTTAGATCTGCAGAAGCTTGGTGACATTTGGAGCACTGATCTGTAGATAAAATACCTATTCGATGTAATTTGGAGGGAGTATAATATAGATTATGTATTATGCAAAACTGCATATATCTATATCTGTCCCATTTAATATATTTATGTGGATGAGCCCAAATTGAGGACTAGTCCCTAGGATTGGAGAATACTCGAGTGGCACTATCCCACTGATAAAATCTCTGGTTGTCTGAAGCGGTCACTGTCGTTAGAATAAAATTATAGGAGTAGGATACTAAATGGGAAGACGGGATAGCCTCCAGGTATGGGAGTAATATACTAAACAAAGAACTAGACCAAGATCCTGTCCCAAAATATTGCATCAGCATATGAGATAACACGAGATATTTAAAAATAGAACTGTTTTCCCATTTTAAAAGGAATCATTTTTTGTTCTTTCACTAATTGCTCCACCCTTTCTATTCCTATTTGTGGCCAGAAGGACTGAGTTTTGATTGGTTTGCCAGCAATTAACAAATTAGGATTATAGAACAAAGGCTGTGCTATATCCCTATACCTGCCTGTCTTGAGAAGCACATTTAATTGTTGTTGTGCCTGAATTAAGGAGTTTAGGGGAGTGGTCTGCAAGGGTTTTGGAAGCCTTTTTAGGGGAATAAAGGGTAGAGTCTTCAGGTCCAAGCCGAATGTTTCACAGAGGTCCTGCTCAATCCTGACCCCAGGAGGCAGATAGCCAGCACATTGCGTAGGCTGTAACCAATGACGAATTCTAGCCAGGTGGATTGCTAAATAATATATATATATAAATTTGGGGCTTGAAGGCCACTGTCTAGTTTTCGTCTAGTTAATTTAAGATAGCTTTTTCTGACTTTTTTGCTCTGCCATATAAATTTACTCAGAATGCCATGGACTCGAGAAAACCATGAGTACGGAAGAGCCTGGTTAAACATTTGTAATGGGTAGAGCAGACGTGGTAACACATTCATTTTGATGACGCTCATACGCCTCCCACAAAGTTAGTGGCAATTTTGACCAGCGCTTGAAGTCTTCTGTTAAAGTGTTGATGAGATCTTCTAAATTAAGTTGCTTTATGACCTTCAAAGAAGGATGGAGGTAGATCCCAAGATATTTCAGTTTCTCGGGATTCCATTGTAAACCCATATGAGCAACATCAGCCTTCATAGTGTATTTGTTAAGGGGAAGAAATTCTGTTTTCATCAGATTTAATTTGTAATTTAAGAAAGACTCAAATTGTGCTATAATTTGGAATACTGCAGGGAGGGATTGAGCAGGATTAGAAATATGTAGCAGCAAATCATCCGCGTATGCCGATATTTTATAATCCTGGTGCCCTATTAGTATGCCCCTTACTAGCGGAGAAAGGTAAATTTTTCTAATGAGAGGTTCTAAATAAAGATTAAAAAGGTAAGGGGAGCTGGCCCAGTGGCGCTGAGGGTTGGCGCTGAGTCGCTACACCTCGCACCGCCTGGCACCCGTGTTGGGAACGCACGGGTTGTCGGGGTCGATGGGAGGAGATGGATCGAGCGCCTGGAGGACTGCACTCCATCTCCGGGTGGGGACTCGGGCGGCCGGTGCTTGCCTGACCCCTAGAGGAGGCTGGGGATCGACAACACGCAGCCGCAGAGACAGGGGGGAGGCGGGATGTGGCAGACGCTTGACTAGTGCGTGCATGGGAGCGTGCGCGTACTCAGTCGCTGGCGTCATTGCACGCCATGCCCACCGGGAGAAAATTCGGGGAAAAATTGAGCCACAGCATGACGTCGTTCCCCGTCGCCATTCCCGGAGGACGCCTCCCTGGCATGGACCCGTTCTGGTGGGTTGAGTCACTCCCCACCACCTGCCGTGAAGGGTAAATCACGGGGTGCTGAAGGGAGGGGTCTCATGTCGGGGATGGCGCGAGGAATAGGAGTGGGAGGCTCCTGAAAAATAACATCCTAAAAAAAAAAAAGGTAAGGGAGAGAAGGCATCCTGACGCATACCTTGTGATAAGATAAAGGGGGTAGACAAGACACCATTGCATTGAATTCGAGGAGTCGGTGCTGTATATAATGTTTTGACCCATTGCACAAATTCCTGGGGTATATGATATTTGGAAAGTAACAGGAAAAGATATTCCCACGGCACCCTATCAAAAGCTTTTTCTGCATCCAGGGACACAAGAGCTGCCGGTGTGTCTGAGTCCCTGGATGCAGAAAAAAGATAGGCTAGTTTCCTGAGATGGTCTGTGGAAAATCTGTTTTTGATAAACCCAACTTGTTATGTACTAATAAGATGATCCCATACATGACTAAGACTGGAGGAAAGAACTTTAGCAAGGATTTTAAGATCTACATTAATGAGGGAAATGGGCCAATAATTACTTATTCGTAGAGGGTCTTTGTTGGGTTTCAGGAGAACCACAATGGTGGCGAGAGACAGGGAGGTATCCGATAGTCCGTTCTCAAATATATAATGGAAAGTCTCCAATAATATAGGGGCTATAGCTTCCTTTAACACCTTGTAAAAGTTGTTTGTAAAACCATCAGGCCCAGGGGACTTATCTGCAGGGAGGGAGGGAGTCAATAGCTTCACTAATCTCTGATAAAGTAATAGAACTTTTTAGTTTATCAGTCTGGGCTTCAGTTAATACTGGAAGGTTTATGTCTTGGAGAAACAACTCTAGTTGTTGGGAGAGGTGGTCATTTGTCGAGGCAGAGTATAGTTGCTGATAGTACTCACGAAAGGCATTCACAATATCTGGGGGAGTTGAGAAGCTCACCTGAGGAAGAATAGATAGAAGGAATTATTCTATCAGCTAATTCGGTACACAACCTCAAAGCTAACAATTTCCCTGCCCTCTCGCCTTGATCAAAATAGGAAATTTTGGAACGAAGCAGCAGGAACTCTGTTTTTTCCACTAATAATTTATTGTATTGTGCATGGAGAGATTCAAGTTTGGTCCAGTCTTCCACTGAAGAGGAAGGAGAGAGGGATTTCTGTAACTCTGCTATCTGGTTCAATTTTGAGGAGACAGCAGTAGTCTTTTGTATCTTACTTTTGGTGGCCAAGCGGATTAATTCTCCCCTAAATGCACATTTCAGGGATCCCCATAGAAAGTCTTTTTTGGACATTGATGAGGCATTAAGCGCCATCTAAATTTTAATTACATTTTGAATTGTATGAACATACTCATCTGTCTTTAAAAGCTGATTATTAAGCTTCCAGATTCTGTCCCAACGTACATTTGGTAAAAGATTTAATTGGAGATTGACCATCCAATGATCTGAGATAGCCTTAGATGAATAATATGCTATGGAGACCCCTGAAATATGATCTACTGTCAAAAGACAAAAATCTATGCAGGAAAAAGTGTTGTGTGGAAGGGAGTGAAATGAGTATTCCTTATCTTCGGGGTGCATAAGCCTCCAAGGGTCAGCAAGACCCAGAGAAAGCATTAACTCATGTATAGCTTTTTGGCTAGAAGAAGGCCTTAACCTAGTTCGACCAGACCTGTCGAGTGTATTTGAAAGCATCAGGTTCCAAACTCCACCGAGCAGCATTGGGAATTTGGACCAGGGAGAAAGCGTAGTCATTAGAGAAGCAAAGAATTCAGGGTCATCTGAGTTGGGTCCGTAGACTGAACCCATTATAACCTCCATATGCACCAACAGGCCCCTCACAATAATAAATCTACCTTCAGAATCTACAGCTTCTTGTAGAATCTGGAAGTGAACTCTACGAGCAATTAGAATAACTACTCCTCTTCTCTTGGAGTCTTTGCCAGCCCCATATACCTGACCTACCCAGTTTCTATGGAAATAATGAATACTTGCAGGCTTAAGATGTGTCTCTTGTAAAAAGGCTACATCAATTTGTAGAGTGTTAAGATGGAGTAGGATTTTAGTCCATTTAGCCAGGGTTTGCACCCCTTTTATATTCCAGGAACAATATTTAAGTCCCCTAATGTATACTGATATAATATAATAAAAAGACATAAATTCTATAGATATATAACCATAAGCAGCTACCCAAGTAAGATTTAACCCTTAATTTCTTAGTGGCAGACAACCCTGTACCCTAATCCCATACCCCTCTTCCCTATTACCCACAACTTCACTATAGCCATAATATCCCAACCCTATTTGAAGTAACCCTGTTGAGAACTTTGTATCCATTGAAATAAAGTTGTAATTGACTTTGTCTCTAAATAAATCTCTAACCCCTTCTACCACAGCATTTGCAGAAAAAAACAACTTAAATATTTGAAGTACAGAACACCAACATGTAACCGCATTCTTTAATATCAAAGCTATCAGCAGATAGCAACTATGCACAGCTGTGGTTCCCCCCCAATCCTTTTCTGCGGCACATAACACCCTGTTAGTTTGTTTTCACTGAAATGTTCCCCCCCCCTTCCCGAACAACCAACTCCTTTATATTGGAAAAGTATATATTAAGGAATCACAGAAGCCAGAAAGAGCAATTCTCTGAAAGGGAGTTCTAATATTTCTCAACTTATTCAAATGATCACCTCCTGAAACCGTGGAAATGGTTCTCCTTATATTTAAAATATATTTAAGCCAACATAACATTTCAAGTCTTCATAACTGTAAGTCCAGCGGTTATCTTTATAAGATTAACCATAAGAGAGCTCTAACAACAGCCCGTCTACTGAGAATGTTCAACTAAAAAAAAAAAACATTTTCATAGAGATTTGCTGCCCTCTTGTGTTCCTTCAGTGTATTGGACAAAGCACTGCAAACCATCTTGCGCACATTAGTGATGTACTTCCAAGGATGAATCGGCCAGACCTTCTTAACAGAAATAAGCCCTCAACAAGCTACAAAAAGATCTGGGAGTAAGGATTGCAGAGCTGGGAGCGCTTGTTGAGCCGATTCAAAGTTATGCCATGATCCGGCGATGAGAACTGCAAAGCGTGAAGGATACTGGACCCTGTATTTTATCCCTGCAGCCATCAACTTTGTCACCATGGGATGATATTCGGCATGCCGCTGTCTGATAGAAGCAGGAAGGTCTTGGGTGAATCAAAGTTGTTGGCCCTCCCATAAAACCTGGTGCATCGCTCTCACTTGACCCAGCACATGGGTTTTATACAGGTAATTCAGAAATTTCAAAATAAGAGGCCGAGGTGGTTTCCCAATTCCAGGCTTTGGTCGTAGTGAGCGATGCACTCTTTCAATGATATAGGTGGTATTATTGGGGAATGGCCCCGCTATTTTGGTAAGTAGCTTTTGCAGAAAGACAATTGGCATCGAGCCCTCAGTGTCTTCAGGAAGGCCAAATATAAGTATATTGTTTCTTCTTCTTTGACCTTCCAAGTCTTCTAGCTTAGACTCTGTCTTATGCAGCCTGTGTCTTAGAGTTGTCATTTCGGCATCTATAGATTGTTTCCATCCTTCTAATGAAGAGACCTTTGCAGAAGTATCAGCAATGGCTTTGTTAGTTACAGCAAGGTCCACTCGAAGGGATTTTAGCTCGGAGGTCAATTCTTGCAGGGCAGTTTTAAAAGGCAGTAGTTCCTCCATAAATTTCTTTTCGGAGAAAGGAGTATTTGTTTGAGCTGTGGCTGTTGCAGCTGAGGACTTAGCAGGAGCTCCGGATTGGATTTTCAGTCTTTACAGCCCTTTTTCTAGTGTTAGCGGTGGAGTATGAGTTGGGGGAGCCTGTCGCATTTCGGCCTCCATACCGCCAGCAGGCCCAGATTCCACTCCTCGCAGACCAGCCAAAATGCGACCATTTAACAAGAAGTTTCTCCTCTGGATTAAAGATAAGGCTGTAAAACGCTTGTACTCTCTGACTTTAGTTTTAGTTAGTCAAATTATCACTGATTTTTAAAGAGAATTTGGCGTTCAGGGAGAGAGCCGATCAGCAATGCTGTCTCCACTACAGGGCCATCACGTGACCTCCTTATGTCCTTCCCGAACCTCCCTCCTGGTAGTTTCCACTCATACCCACATTATCATGAGTTGGTATTCAACCTAAATAGTTCCCTGCAGTTCACCTTATTAATTCCTTTTAGGAACTTGAAGGACTCTTATTATATCTCTCCTCTCCCTTCTGGTCTCCAGCCAGTACATGTTCAGTGTTTTGAAACGTTCCTCTCAGGACCTGCCCTGCTGACCCTGAATCATTTTTGTTACTGTGTACTGTATTGTCTCCATCCTATACTCATCTTTCCTGAGGTGAGGCCTCCAGACCTGAGTGCAGTACTCCTTTCTGCTATCAATACCCCTCCTGATGCATACCAGTATCCTACATGCTTTACTATAAGCCTTATTGCATTGGCTTGATTGCTTTAAGGAGTTGCTGATGATAACTCCAAGGTCTTGTTCCTCAGCCACAGTACTAAGTCGAACCCCTCCCATCCACTACTCTGTCCTGGGGTTCTTGTTTCCTAGATTCCAAACCCTTGAGCACCCTTCTAGCTTTTGTAAGTCTCTCTGCATTTCCATTATTCCCTCATCACTATCCACCCTCCCACAGAGCTTCATGTCATCTGCGAAGACACACAACCTGCCCCGGATCCTCTCATCAATGTCACTGATGAATTGTTGAAGAGGACCAAACCCAGGACAGAGCCCTTTGCAGCCCCAATCATAACCTCCATCTTTTCTTATTAAACCCTGTTGACCACAACTCTCTGCTGCCTCCCCTTGAGCCAGTTACTTACCCAATTTATTAGGACTTTAGCCACCCCCAAATACTCTATCTTCTTCAGCAAGCAGCTGTGGGTTGTCTACAGTAAGTCAGTAAGCACAGTATAAGCAATTTCTGCCACTAATAAAATAGCAAGAGAGAATCTGGAAACCATAGTTAAAACATATCACCTGGCAAAGGTTTAAGGACCCTTTTCAGTATCCAGTGAAGATGGCAACTGAATATGAGCGAGTGTCAAAACAGTGACTCATATTCAGTGCTTTCCTCCTGGGCTACCCTGGAAGGATAGCGATACTACACGACTACAAGTGTACTACAGGGCAACAGGAAAGGGTGGATAATGAGGGGAAGGGGAAGGATAGTGGAGGGGTTTTGGAGGACTGCAGTATCTGGTGCCACCAAGCTAGCCATGTGGTATGGTGGTGTGGGTGGCTAGCTCAGGTGCAGCAGGTACAGGAGTTCGGGACTGGGTGCGGGAAACTTTTGCTGCTGACACAAAGTTAGAGTAGATTTATAGGACAGATGCCTGTAAAACAGGTAAAAAATGTGAGCACCTTTGGCAGCATATGTACCAGTGGAGGGGCACAACAAGATGGAATCCTGTTCAGAAGAACTGTTTTCTTTTCTACAATGGGGGGGAGGCTCATCCAGCCCCAAAGATGGATGACCAAATGTACTGTACGATACATGAGAATAGATTGCCACTAAAAGTGAGGTTAACAAAGTTGGCGCATTGGTACAGAAGTAGAACTGCTGCATGTCATGTCAGTGATCTGGGTTTGAGAATGAGCCAGGATCATCAGAGGATGGTGGAGAGGAAGAAAGTTGGGCAGCTTTTCCTCTAGATAGGGAGGTTACCAGTTTCTCACCGCTATACTGCCCCCAGGGTGACCACAGGAAGAGGAGGTACAGTACAGACCAAAGGGACAGAAGGACACCACAGACGTTATTGAATGCACTCACCATGCTCAAACATCATGACCCCTAACATGGAGCATCCTTATGGAGGAGGGAACAGAACCAAGGGAAAAAAACTCACCCATGCAACTTGATGGTCTGCCACACTTGTAGGCACCACAGTCACCAACCGAGGCACTCTTCTGAGGACTGGTTTGGAATTCCCAAAGTGGCCTGATGATCTCAGCATGAGAGGCACACCATGGGAGCTACAAGTGGCAGATAAATAGGGCTGTGTCAATAGTGTTACCTGTATATGCGGCCAAATATACAGTATTACAGTCCCAGGTATTTGGCTATTTGTTATTTGGTAGTCAGTATTTGGCTAAGAAAGATGTATTTTAAAGGAGAGGTTAGAAAACACTGGAATGACACCATTAGCCCCCTTCAAACCTTGTGTACTATATACAACTCAACAAAACTTCTGTGATGACACAGAGCAATCGATAATACAACAGAAGATAGTTGTGGCACCCTCAAAGCACCACACCACATACATAGCGCTGCAGACATGGTATTAAGCACTGTGCTTTGTCAACACCTGAGGGTGGTCATGGTCAGAGGTCATATGGTCACAGTCATAGAGGCAGTAGATTCTATCGCCATGGGAATAGGAAGAGTGGTCACAGTAGCTACAGTGGTGGTGACAGTAGAAAGGGTACTTGCTGAGTCGCCTGATGTGCCAGATCTAGTGGCAGTTCTCTAGAGACACTCGGCAACTCCTTAATAGAAACTACAATAAATATTGACAATCCTAAGATTTATGAGGCCTCTGAGTACACAGAAAGATTCAGCAACGTAAGTTTTGTCAGCAGAGTGAAAATGGCAGAAACAATTACCTGTAAATTAAAAATGGAGATACCTTTGACTTTGTGCACACCACTGCCCCTCCCTGAGCAGCAGACAGGACCCAAGAGACTGAAACTGGATGACTCTCCCAGTCTAGTGGGAGGACTGGGCCTGGAAGCATTCACTTTGGAGTGATTCCTGAAAGAACTTTCTGCACCAAAAGAAATGATAACAGATTTATTTGCGGTTGTTAAAGCTATGTGCTCAGCTTTAGAGGAACTGGCCAGGTGGGTTAATGATTCAGAAGTTCATATCACATCTGTGGAGGGAAAATGTAACCATTTGGAGCTTGAATTGCTAGCCCTCTGAAGAAAAGTAGCATACCTTGAAGAGAAACTGATGGATAAGGAGGGCAGAAGTTGACACAACAGTATCATTTTCATCAGCTTACCACAGAAATCTGAAGGGTTGGATGCCATTGCCTTTATGCAGACATTGTGTCAGAAAGCATTGGGTCCATCTCCGAATGGCCCCAATTACAGAATAGAGTAGGTGCACAGAGCCTTCCGACCACTTTCCGTAGCAAGAAAAAGGCAGAGGCCAGTCATTTTTGGCTACTGAATTACTTAGGTAAGGTGTCTATTCTGAACAATGTCTGAGAAATAAAGGGCATTTTAGTTGAGAGGAGGAGGCTACTCATGTTCCAGAACTTAAGCCCACAGGTATGTGAAAAGCAGATGGCATACAGGGACATAAATTCCAAATTATATGAAGCACATTTTAAATTTCATTTACAATACACTGCCAGGTAAAATGTGCAGTCAGCAGATGGACAAAAGCAGTTCCCATCAGCTGAACAAGCAAGAAACAAACTACCAGGGTTCTTCCCAGAACTGTTTAAAGATCCTGATGGAGTGAAGTAGAAAACTCTAGTCAGCATATCAGCTCAAAAGGAACCAAGCTCAATGGTTGGAGCTGAAATGGGTGCTGGTATGATGACTGCAAAATGACTGTTGATTCACTCCAAGTTTTTGACCTCCCCCAGTTTTTAAGTTGAGCAAAATTAGTAGTTTATTATACCTAAATCCTTGTTTGGACTGTCAGAAAGAGAGTGGGGAGCTACACTATAAGGAGAATGGCTGAAAAGAAAAGAATTGGAGAGTGTGAAGCACCTTACCTTTCAGGCAAGCCAAGAACGGAATTTCAGCAGACATGAACAAAGGGGTGTGTGTGGGGGGGGGGGGTTCAGCAAAGACACTCACACAAAAGTGATAACATGGTGGCTTCCCATATGGCATGCATACTGAGATGCACTCTGCATCAATGTCAGCACAAAATATCCACCGCTGGTCATTTGGCTGTGAGACTACACCACAAGCAGCAATTAGAAGTGGTGGTAGAGTGAGGAATGTCAGCATGGAGCACCCTTTCTTCTTTCCAGACATTAAAAGTTAAAACAGCAACTCACAGAAAATTTGGTCTTTGGCTCAATTGGTTCGGCCATGGTTTTTGAAATAATGATGTGCTCTGTGGTCAAATGGTGGAATTTGAAGCCATCAGTGGAAAGATTAAATTAGAACTGGTCATGACAGTGTTTCAACATAGGGAACAGCAGGGGACATAGAATCATAGAACAGCATGCAGCAATAGATTTTTCTCATGAACACTTGCTGTTTATTAACAGTTTTTTATGCAAGTTATTATATTCTAGAGGACCTGGACAACACACACAGTTCAGTTTTAACCTACTTATTTGGGTCAGGTACAAAGTTTATTTTCATTCTGGTTTTTAAGGAAAATCAGAACTAATGTGGGGGTGGGCACAAGAATTAGGGGGACTTGCTGTATGTCACTGATAAGATGCTTTTTTCATCTTTTTGCATAGGCAGAGTCAGATCAGGGGGGCAGCTTAATGGGTGGGAAGAGGCTTGATGGTCTCCCACTGCACTGAACTGAGGGTACCCTGTCCTATACACTGACCGATCATACTAAAACAGGTTTTATTTGAAAGGGTTTGTTGCACTTCCAATCATCTGGGGGAGTGGCAGAACAGCCCATGGGGCTGGTCCCATACCATTATGGACCAGGTGTGTAGGTGTGCGGTCGCCAGGACCAGGGGACAGAAAATGTAGTGTGAAGATATATGTTACATATTTGTGATTTTTGGGGAATGTTTCCTGTTACTGTTTATTGTATTTTGGGAGCAGTGGGAGGGGCTGGAGTGGTTGCAGGGAGACTAAGTTGGGGAGATCAGTTTCAGAGTATTTAGGGGACAATGGTTTTAAGAAAGGGAAATTCATGGAGTGCAGAGCCAAGGTATATATAAACACTGAAATAAACGGGTAGGACATATGAATTTGTTACCTGGAATATTGAAGGGGCACGAGGGAAAAGAAAAAGATAAGCTATTCTGAAACATTTAAAAAAATTAAATGCAGGTATTGCATACTTACTGTATAAGAGATGAACTTAAAAAGAGACCAGATTATGTTCTTCCAGTGACAGTGGTTGGGTCAGGTGTACAGAGACAGAGACATTAACAAGAAGAGGGGAGTAGCAGTAATGATAGCATGTAATGTGGTTTTCCAGTTTATAAAGGAAGTTTGAGATGCAGAAGGATGGTACCTTTTCCATTATGGAAGGCTGGGAATGAATGTTTTATTTGGGAACTGTATGTGGTCTCACTGTGGATTTCCCATGCTTTTTTAACAATTTAGCAAATGAACTGACTCTGCTCACCCACCCACCTACTCATTCTGATTGGGGGAATTGGAATATTGTATATCAGCAGGATATAGACAAATCAACGAATAGCAAAATAGGCCTCCCCCAGGACAGAGAAGTATGAGAGAACTTTTAGACTTAATACGGCTAACAGATCCATGGCATTTATTGCATTCTGTTGAGATAAGTTATACATTCCACTCCATTCCCCACAAATCCTTTTCAAGAATAGATTTCTTCAACATAAACAAGGAAAGAGTCCCAGGGCTCCTAGTGTGTGAAATAGAAGAGATGGTTTTGTCAGATCATGCCCCAGTGTACATGAAGCATAATGTCAGGGGAGCAGTGGAAAGGGATGGGAAATGGCACAATAACACACAACTGCTTAAAGGAGTACTACAGTCAGCATTTGCAAAACAATATGTTGTGCAGTGTTTTCATGTGTGTGTGTAGTCCTAGTATGTCCATCTCTTTGTCTGCTATTAGGATTTTTTTTTATAAACTAGCCTGCTAGTTTTATGGCCCCTGGGAATCACCATCTTAGCATGGTTTATTGATTTTCTTGTTCCTATAATGCCTTCTGTCCCATGTGACAGCGATGTATCTGGAATTATGGATCCAGCAAGCACTGGCTTAGAGTAAATTTTCCAGTAGCAGAGCTGTGATATTAAGTATCGTTCCTTATCCAGTGAGCACTAATGGCTATATTTCCCAATAGTAAATATGTGAGGGCTAATTGAGTAGGTTATTCTGTAAGAAAACAGCTAGAGTTTTTACTATTTATAGCACTGATGATCTGGGTGATTTGTGTGCTTTTCATGGCTGTGTGTAGTCTGATGAAATGAAAAGTATTAAAAGCAAAACATTTACTCCTGTTGGCTAGACCTGACACACATATAGAAAACAATAATATTGAATTATAGCTATTTAGTGGAGGCCAGAAAACATCATGCTGCTATATCTAGTACTTGCTGAATCAGTGGTCCTGGATGCATCACTGTCACATGGGACAGGAGGCATTGTAGGAAAAAGAAGAGCAATAAACCTGGCTAAGATGACAATCCTCAGGGTCCATAAAACTACTATATGACTAGTAGGACAATTTAGATAAAAACTCTTCATAGCGAACAAGGGGAAGGACACACCAGGACTACATACACATATCAAAACACTCTGCACAATATATGTTTTTGCAGATTTTGACTGTAGTACTCCTTTAAAGACAAGAAAATAGTAGAGAAGTTGCAAGACCATATCAAAAGCTACTTCAGCCATAATAAAGGGACTTTAGAACAGCTAGACACCTTATGGGGGGGGCGAGGCTAAATGCACAATTAGAGGGGATGTAGACTCAAACAAGATGAAGAGCTGGTACTCCAAATCAGACACATAGAGAAGGACCACATGCCAGACACACCTAAGAGGCTTGGCTCACAATTAACTCTGTCCAGGCTAAGCATGCAGAATTATTAAATGAGAAAGTCAAGTTAACAACTTTTAATGCCAGGGTACAATATACTGAGCAACAAGAGAGGGCAGGGAGGATATTAGCTTTAAAGGATGTGACAAGGCTGAATAAGACTTTGTCCCATTTGTTATGTAGAAAGAGTTCAAAGCAACAATCTGTTCTGTACTCTCCTTTTCTATCACTTGTCTGTCTGATTGTACAATCAAATGTTCTTGTGAGATCTAGGAACTGATCACTCTGACAGTCTCACAGTTCTCCCTGCCCTGCTATCTCCCTGCCATCACTTGCTGTTTCTTGCTATTTCTATATTTTCTTCCCCCTTGCTTATCTATGGTTATAAAATTAAATGTGAATCTTCATGTGAAACTGAGGTCTCTGGTTTGAAAATGTATACAGTTATATTTCTGAAACGATTGCAGAAAGCTATTTGGAACTTAGGGGGTTAACCTTGAGATACAGTTTGACTTGCACAAGCTCATTTGCAGAGCTGTCAACAGATTAGTTCTTGGACACAATGGTCTATTTTGTTGCACCTGCAAGAAAAGAAACTGACAGAGTTCTGATACATTTTGTGAGGAACAGGCGGTATCTTAATGAGCCCAAGAAGCAGAAGTTAATTGCCAAGCACAGACTTCCTATAAAAAGAGCAGCAATCTTTTGTTAGAGAGAGACTGTGATTATTAGAATTAGAGGTACTGTCAGGAGAGATATCCTCAGACAAAGGACCTTGTTTTACTGAACTGCCTGTAAAAGAGCTATCCTGCACAATTTATTTTTTTTTTATTTTATAGTTACTAATAATAAAATGCTACTTCAGAATGTTATAAGTGGTCCTGATTTTCTTATGCTTCCTGACCTTTGGCTTGACAACAAAGGAAAGCTGCCAATATTGCAAACTCCCCTCCTGCTACATCCGTAACCCTCATTACATTTTTTTGCAGCAACAAGTCAGGTTTTGCAGTGGTCCTACTTACAAATGTTTTATTTTCAATGTCCCATGATCTTAAAATATGGTGGGTGCTGCACAGTGTCATCTCCTATGATAGTGTGGTTCTGCATCACTCATCATTTACATACTAAGGTGTAAGGAGCTAAAAAGGCTGAGAGCCATAATATGATAGGTTGTTTCCAATCAGAATATACTTGTCAAGGTTCCTCTTGAATTGCTTTTTATCTTTACTAATTTTGACTTCCAGTGGGAGTCTGTTTCAGGGGTTCACCACCCTCTGTGTAAAAAATGCCCTTCTTTTTTCTGTACTGAATTTGTTGGGTCTTAGCTGAAGTTGGTGTCCTCTGGTACCCTTATTAACATTCTTAAATGACCGATTGCATTCATTTAGAATATGGCTATCTTGCATTAAATCATAACACAATAACATATCTCCCCTAACCCTTCTTGTCTGAAGTGACATCAGATTTAATTTTTTGAACCAATCCTCATATGATAGACCTTTACAGTTGTAAATCATTTTAGTTGTTTGGCTCTGTATTTTTCTATTCTATCTGTGCTTCACTTTTTGATTGGTCCCCATACAGGGCTCCTTAATCCAGCAGTGGCCTCACATAAGATCTATATAATGGCATAAGTACTTTTTCATCACGACTTTTGAAGTTTCTTTTGATTGTCCATATTACTTTCTTAGCGTTTGCCACTTGGGCATTTCTATGTGCCTCGTATGCCTGTTTATTTGTTATTTTGATTCTGAGATCCTTTTCCTCCTTTGTATTTCAAAGAGGTGACCCTTTCATCTAGTAAGTTGCTTTTTTATTATGACATCCCAAGTGCATAATGCAGCATTTGTCCATGTTAAAACTCATCCCCACAGAGTCTGCCCATTGAACCATACTATCAAGATCTAACCGTAGTCTTAATTGATCCCTCTCATTTGCAACCACACTTGCTAATTTTGTATCATCTACATATTTGCTTAACCACCCTGTGATATTCTGCCATAGTTGAGATATGAATAATTGAAAAAGCACAGGGACAAGAACCAAGCCCTGAGGCACCCCACTGGTCACTGGGACTTGAGATGAGTGATAACCATTTATGCTCACTCTCTGAGTCCTGCCACTCAGCCAACCTCGGATCCATCTCACTATTCTATGATCTATGTTATAGTCAGTAAGACTTTGTATGATCTCTCTACAAGGGACCTTATCAAATACCTTTAAAAAAAAGGTATATACAGTCTACTGGTTTTCCTATATCAAAGGCAGCTGATAATTTTTCATAAAAACACAGCAAATTTGTCACAGGTGATCTCCTCGATATAAAACTGTGCTGGTTAGTGTCCACTAGCCCATATTTTTCATAAGTTTTTGAATTATATCCTTTAAAAATTATTCAAATATCTTTCCCAGCACTGACGTTAACCTAGTAGGCCTATAGTTTGTGTACTCAGCCCTTCTTATGTATTGGCACAACAATCGCTGACAGTCAGATGGTATCTCTTTCTCCGTGATAGATTTTATACATAGCAATCGAAAGAGGGTTGCTATTTGTGGTGATAGTAATTTTAGAATCTTTGTCGAGATATTATCTGGCCCTGCTGAGAGTGTGTTTTTTAGTGTTTTAATTTTTTCTATTATTTGTTCAGTACTGATATCTGTCTACTTCTTCACCTAATGGTATGTATCCTAGGTAATCTGATTTTGCAGAAAATAAAGATCCAAAGTAGGAGTTGAATATATTGTTTTTTTTCTTCTGGTGTCTCAGTTTGTATATTGTCAGATATTATTGACCTTAGCCCAGAAGTATTACTATGTAAGGAACTGACATAGCTATAGAAGTTTTTGAGATTATCTTTATTTGCCGAGCTGGCTATTTTTTGTTCCATTCTCTGTTTACTTTTGTGAATCCTCTGCTTGCATTTCTTTTGGATAGTTTTATATTGAATCCACTTTTCTTAACTGCTGTTCTTTTTGTACTCATTGTAGAACCCTCTTTTCTTTTTATGTTGGCTCATGCATGCGCAGCCAACATATTGCGGTAGTAGCAGATCTGGAGGCGCGGTCACTGTTGGAGAATGCAGGGCATGCATCAGTAGGTGCATCCCTCATTCCCCAATCAGACAGCATGCAGGCACCACATCAGCAATTTGGAATGTGGCCACCAGATCAAACAAAGGGTCCGCTGCAATGAGAGTGGAGCTCTCATGCAGCATGACCACAACATGCCTCCTGACGTGCATGCAACACTGCCGCCACCTCCTGCCAGAATGCCGATGGGGAGCCCACTCCTTGTCAGCATAATAACCCCCTTCCCATTTACAATGTATGCTGAGGGGGTGCCCAATCCCCCTCAGCATCATGCGCACCCCCCAACAGTTTTTCTTTGCCGACGGGGGCCCCAATCCCAATCAGCTTCAGTGCCCAAGTGATGTTGCCAATGGGGGAGCCCACTCCCTGTAGGCATTATGTAACATACACACCCCACTTCTATTGTGTGCTGACGAGGGTGCCCAATCCCCATTGGCATAATGTCACCCCCCCCCACTTTTGTTGTGTGCTGACGGGGTGCCCAATCCTCTGTCAAAATAATGTAACCCCCTTTGTTGTGTGCCCGACTGGAAGTGCCCAACTCCCGTCACATACAGCTGCCCCCAAAAGAGTCAGTTGGCACGCCAGAGCCCACCCCAACGTGCTACATGCACCTGTTCAAAACAGTTCCACAGTGGTATTTTTTACTCTGTCAAAAGAAATGGTACCTTGTGGTCTCCCTGCTCTCTCCCACAACCCACGCCCACCCACTGTGCACCCTGCCTCCCCACACCCCCTCACCCCATATTTACCTCTGGATTCTGGCATGATGATCTTCAGTGGACCGGGAACATGTCTGCACTCTTCAAAGTCAATCGCGAACTGAGGAAATGCTGGTGAGCTGTATAATGGAATAAATAGGTTTTTTTCAACTTTGATGCATATCTCAGGCATTTTTTTGGAATTTTGGCACCAGATTTTCAACATTGAGTTTTTGGGAGCCCTCCTCATGAATTCTAGCATTTTCATGGTGTTAATCGGCCCCAAAAGGTGATTTTGCAGTCACTGCACAAAATCACCTTTCAGGACCAACTAATGAATCAACAGTGCCAGTGTTCATGAGATGGGCTCTCAAAAAGCCTATGTTGCAAATTTGGTGGAAAAAATTCCCCAAAATGACTGTTTTACGAGTGTGCATTGCACAGTTTCCACACACGCTAGTAACTTCATGAATTTGTAATATTTTCCCTCCAGATTTTCAAAATTGGCATTTTTTCCACACCTCCTTATGAACAGTACAGCTGTCATTTTACACATCCTGGCCAAAATGCATTTTCGCACATCCAGTACAGAATAGCTCGGTCGCTACGCAAAATCAGTTTTTGGGACAGTTTCAGGAAATGACAGTGACACTGTTCACGAGCAGAAGTCCTAAAATGTCTATGTTGAAAATTTGGTGACAAAATTCCATAAAATGACAGTGTTACAAGCGTGCATTGTGCAATTTCCACACACCCTTGTAACTTCACATATTTGCACTATTTTAATGCCAGATTTTCAACACTGACATTTTTTACACCTCCTTATGAACAGTACAGCTGTCATTTTTCGCATCCTGCCCTAAATGTCTTTTCGCACCTGTGGCGCACAATGGCGTGCTTACTGTGTGAAATCAATGTTTCAGACACATTAACAGAATCATACTGCCACTGTTCATGAGGGCAGATCCAAAATGCCTATGTTAAAGATGTGGTTAAAAAAATCCCAAAAATAATTGGGTTACTGATGTGTGTTGCACAGTTTCTATGCATGCTCATACCTTCACCAATTTTTCATATTTTCACTCCAGATTTTCAACATTGCCATTTTTTTATATCTCCTCATGAACAATACAGTTGTCATTTTCTACATCCTGCTCAAAATGTGTTTTCATCCCTGTGTCACCAAATGACATAGCCACTGTGCAAAACCACCTTTTAGCTAACAAACTGATAGTGCTGCTTTTCATGACGTGAGCTCACAAAAAACCCATGTTGAAAATTTGGAATGAAAATACCAACACACGCCTATGGTGTTAGGGTTTCCAACTGTAGCACCCCACTCTGTACAGACTCACAGGCATCAGAGGTGTGACTTGGGATCATCGGCTCTAATGCTCACTCCATTCCACCCCCACCCACCTCCACCCTGCAGCCAGTGACAGGCATTGTGGTGTGCCTTGCACTGTTTGGCCACAAAGTTCACCTCATTATCCTATACTGCACCCACCTCAATGTATTTTCTTATGGAATGGGGTAAGTATAACGCCCAAAGACCCGAAAGCACACCACAACATTTGTTAGTGTCTACAGGGTATGGTGAGGTGAAATGGCATCAGCATTATAGCTGACAACCCAAAGGCACACCCCAATGCCTGTCAGTCTCTACAGGGTGGGGGTGGCATTGTCGTCATTTTAATACTTCACTGCCATTCCTATTATGCATCTCTAACTCTGGCACTACCAATGCCAATGCCAGCGCGAGACAACATTCGGCTTTGACAAATGCTTGTTTAGTAATGTTTTTATTCCTTTTGTCAACCATTTTTGTTTGATACCCATATTATATATTTGTTTTACTTTTTAATATGTGTATTACATATTGCAAATATTTCCTGTTTTGCTATTTCCCACATTTCTGTAATAGTTTTGTTTTGAAATTTACTTTTCCAGTCAATGTTGCTAGATCTCTTTGAATTAATGCCTTGTTTGCTGAATTGAAATTTTAAATCTCTCTACATCCCTTACTTATTGGGAGGGATACATTCCTGGAAACAAAAAGAACGCTGTTATGATTGTTATTTCCTAAGGGCTAGCTAATTTTACAATTGTTTACATTAATATCACTTGTAGGTAACACTATATACAGTATGTTCCTGTCTCTAATAAGCATATTTATGTGTTGCTTTAGACTTAATTCCTCTATTGTCCTTAAGAACACTTTACTAGGATAACTTGCAGCTTCTAATTTGTCCCAAGAGACATCACTATAGTTTAAATCACCCAAAAATATAACTTGTCCCAGCTCACATGCCTTTTCTAGCTCTTTCTTTATCTGTTCAGCTATGTCTTGGTTTATACCTGGGAGTCTGTAGAAAAGCATACATGCAAACAGTGTGGAGGTTCACAATAAGAAGAGATGGTGCAGCACAGAATTCACCATGTTTTAAGATCACGGGATTTAGAAAATAAACATTTTGTAAGTAGGATCACTGCCAAAAAATAATTTTTGACTGGAGTTAAGGATCTGAGGGTAGGGAGTTTGCCATATTGGCAGCTTTCCTTTAAGGCTGAAGTAATGGGAAGCTCTCAGAGTGATAAGGGGCATAAAAGTGGGGAACAATCCTATTCTGGTTATCAGGCTGAGAGATATTGCTGACGCCTTTGAACAGTTCTATGATGAACTCTATAAAAGCAAGCAAGATGATGCCCAACTACCAAGGCACATAAAGGAATACAGTATCTAGAGGGCATGCAGCTTCCCCAGCTTAATGAACAATAAAGACACATATTGCAAGGCGCCACAACAACAAGAGAAGTGATATTTGCCATTAAACAACTTAATTCGGACAAAGCACCACATCCAGACAGGTTCCCATCTAATTTTTGCAAGGCTTTTAGTACAGGGCTGGCCCCCTTTTTAACAACTTTGTTCAATTCTGTGTATTCCCAATAGGTAAATGACAGATCCCTCACAGAAGTCCAGATCATGTTCATTCTCAAGCATGGGAAAGATTAATTTTTAACAGGAAGTTACAGACCTATTTCATTGGTAAATCTGGATTTTAAAATATTGGCAAAGGTCTTTGTTAGCAGACTGAGAAGACCATGGGATGGTTTGATTGGTGCTGAGCAGGTAGGGTTTATGGGGGGCTCTCAAGTGACCACCTGTGCAAGCTCCATCACCTGATTTCTGCATCGGGGAGGGCAAGGTCCCTGTCACTCTGGTCTCTTATGACACTCATGACACAGAAAAAGTTTTCAGTCGGGTTTCGTGGCAGTATCTCTTCAAGGTTTTTAAGAAATGTAACATTCTGGAGGGGTGTGTAAACTTGGTCCAAGTTCTGTATCAGAGGCTGATAGTGCAGATTCTGTGTAACAGTGTCTTGTCAGACAAGGTGACACTGAAGCTGAACATGACAAGGGTGCCCTTTGTCACCCAATCCAGTTTATATTTGGAAACACTGGTACATCAGCATCAGAATAATCCAAGAGTTAAGGATATATTGTAGAGGAAAGGCACAATGCACATAAAATTTCACCATATCCTGGTGATATTCTACTTCATGTAGAAGACTTCAAAGTCTCTAGCCCAACTGAGCTAAAAGATATAGAAACATTTAGTCATATTTTGACATATAAATTAAATCTCAGGAAAACGTATGCAATACTCTTCAATAATCTAGTTAACTAAGCAGGAAAAAGTAGATGTGGAGCTGTAGTAGGAACCCTGAGTACTTACATATCTAAGAATGAAATTCACAAAACATCTCTCAGACCTATAGAAAAACAATCTGGACCCCCTGTTGGACACTATCAAGCTGGACATGCAAAGATGGAGAACAATGCAACTAACCTTGTAGGGTAGGATCAATTTCATTAAAATGAACCTTCTCCCAAGGATTCTATATCAGATGTGGATGCTAAATGTGTAGTACCTAAGTCCTGTGTTTCCCATTTGCAGAGTGTTATTGCCTATTTCATGTAGCAGAGAAAGAAAGCTAGGCAATCCTATTAGTGCTAAATTTATTTCTGTGTTACTTGCCACTGCATATTAGCAAGTATTTGCAGTGGGGCAGGACAGAGATCAACGAGGCAGAGCCAAGCTATGAGCCACAATGGGTTCAGACTGAAAAGGGTAACACACAAGTTTTCTTTGCAATGGTGGGATTGCAGACTGGGAATCCCATACATATCAAATCCTCAAAACTACCCTGGTCTCTAAATAAAAACAAACAAACAAAAAAAAACACCAGTATACTGGTCTATCAGAGCACAGGCTCGACTGAGCAGCTACCTGGGCTTAAGCCTCAGCAGAGACATGGCTCAGTCAGTGCAATATAATTCCAATTTTAGAATAGCAAATCTGGTGATCACCGAGGGTTTCTGGCCTCAGGAATAGATACCTATAGTGGCTCACCTTACTGAAGGAGGCAAATGCTTTGATTTTGCGACCTTTCAGAACAGGCACAAGGTACCCTGAGAAACTTGTTTCAAGTTCATGCAACTGACCTACTCTGTATCAGCACACATGAGCCTTGCCTCATGGTCTGATACATGGGGAAAGACCATAGGAAAGTTGATTCAGGTAGCAGTACAACCCAATGCCATCTCATTACTGTATACCATACTGCAGGAACTGGATCCAGGAGGGTAAATAGGGTTTGCCATTACTGGCTAAGAGCATTACAGGCGGAGTGAGCCCCAGAGGAATGGCAAAGTGTATGAGCTGATCTATACAAGTATGTAAAACAAGATAACTACAGACAGATGCAGTTTAAAATGGTGCAACATTTGTATTTCACACCCAAAGACTGCACCGATTGTGGCAGTTAGATTTGACAAGCTGATGAAGATGTGGAAAGGAGGTGGGATCATCGAAACATATTTTGTGGGAGTTTGAAAAGGCAAGACCTTTTTGGAAGGATATAAGACACAACTTAAATGCTCTCCTGGGGTTAGCAGAAGCTTTTACCTGAGGCATATGCTTGGTGGCTAGACACCACAGCATGGTTTAGGACTCCAGGAGAATTCAGATTGTTTTAATAGCAGCCACAGCCAAAATGGCAATACTTATATAACCCGGGTGCAATGTGACAAGCAAGCTACTACCCCTGCCTTACGTGCCTGACCAAGGTTGAGGGGCCTGGGTTCTGTAGATGTTACTTGGGAGGAGGGGTTGTTTCCAGAGGATAATAAAATAGCACAGTGCCTCCACCCAGAGTATAAGTGAAGTGGGCCAGATGACAGATTGGTACAACCCCCTGGGATGCCATGCCTACCCACCTTCCCAAACAGCTAACTCACACCTGGAACACCAAACACAATTGCAGACTTTCAATAGGCATACAGTTAGAGACTATTGCCAATAATATGCTCACAGTTGCAGTACTCACCAATCCGATTCTTTCTATGCTATTCTTTACAGCTACTGTACCTGTGGAGAAATAGCAGGCATACATATACTACACAATTTAAAGTAATACCTAGTAATAACAGGATCATAGGACAGTGCTTGCTCAACCAAACAACAAACCCTTTTATTAGGGGATAATGGGGGGGGGGTAAAGGGAAGCAAATTAAACTGATCGACTAGGCAGATTGATTTTTAACTTTTAATACATCAAAGACCTTTAAGTCCACCTCCCACCTGCATGGCATAACAAATATACCCCAGAATACCAGTTCATATGGGAGCTCCCAGTTATCTTTGCTATACCACTAGGTGGGTGCCACAATTAAGGCACCACAATTAGAGCAACGGGAAAAGGTCGTGAGTGACAGGGAAGAGCTGGATTTTGCTGCACCCCCCACTTATGAAATGTTTCAGTCCACTCTGCTGTCCCCCCTTCCACTCATGACTGGACCTGGAGATGATTATATTTAGTGTCAGGGTGGCAGGGGGAGAAGCCCCCTGTAAAAACAACTTGTTTCAAAGTAGTGTCCATTGGTGCTGACATGTCTTTCAGTGATATGTGGGGCAATGGTGATTGCAGGTGACATGTTTCTGGGGCTCTAACTGACAGTGACCAGATTCATGTCACACCACCATGGGTGAACCATTTTCTTCATTGGGTATCCAGCCGTTGAACCGTTGTGGGCTCAATGTCTCATTTCAGCTGGTTGACTGGCATTGGTGCACATAAACAACCAACTGGATTTATCCTTTTAGCCATGCACTTATGACTGAACAGTTAAGAAAGAACTTAATAGAGGAACTTTTAGACAAACTGGTATTTGTATTTCCAGGCCCGATGACCTGCAGTACATTTCAAAAGACAACTTAAAAACACTGTTGTAGGACTAGTCCTGAAGTTACTCACAGTTCTGAAGGACCTCAGTCTTTGGATCATGTCAGGAGGGTTGGCACCCATGGACAGGATTGAATCTCTGTAATCTCATAATAGGCTTCTGGTTTTTGAGGCAGGGACCAGCATAAGGGACCAGGGTTGACATGACTCACCCCCATGTCCAGGCAATACCAGCAAGGTGGCCATTAACTAACACTAATCATTGAGCTAGTGATTGACTCCCTGAGCTGGCCAAAGTGTAGACTCAGCTTTGGACTCAGGATGCAGTCTCTGGAACTTTCCCTTTGGCAACAGACTTTGGTAAATTTGGCTCCAAGTTCCCACTCTAGCAATTTCGCTTAGGAAACCAGCTCTGGGAATTTCAGCTCTGACTTACAAAGTCAGTCTCTGTCCAGGTTAGGCTGAAAGACCCATTTGGATTAGCAGGTAGGCCCCAAGTTGAAAGGCACACAGGCAGGCTCCCCTCTTCTCGGGAGCTTCAGGCAACTTCAGCTCTTGATCGGGCAGATTTGGCTCTATGCATGCAGGCTCCAGTTGCACTCAGATAGTTCAAACTGGCACTGCCCTCCCTCTGCTGATCTGGCTTACCTCCCAGGTGGGGGGCAGGCAATAGTCTCTCTGCAGTTTCCGAAAGTTCTGGCTCTGGTCAGAAAATAGCATTTCACTTAGCTGAAGCCCTCTCTGATAGTCAGAAATCACAGGCCTCCTCCTGGGTAAGCCCCAGGCAGGCTTTCTCTTTCTACTGGGGAAGCACTGGCAGAGTGCTTCTTTCTCCTTGGAAGCTTGATTCAGACTGCCCCTAGCTGTAACTGTCCCTGGGCATTCATAGGAAAATGGCAGCTTTTGATTGGACCAAACTACAGTCCATCCCCATCCTTGGCACTTGATTGGTTGCTGTTTGGGCGCCAAGAATAGTACTGTCTATTTCTTTGAGCAGTTCATAGCTAAGGACCCCTCAAGCCCCATGGGATCAGCTGATGCAGATCCTACTGTTCAGATTGGCTGAAGCATAGGGTAAAAGTAACAATATGACTGCTAACAGTTTAAAACATTATGCAGTCCCAGTTTTACTGTGATTCTTCAACACAGTTTTTGCAGTACATAAATATATGCCCCAATTGGCAACCTGGTGCCCTACGGTCCAGTGGTCACATAGAACAGAAAGGTACATCACGCTTCTCATCAAGAGCTCTAATTCACACAGTCACCCTTATGCTGTAAACCAGTCACTTTGGGCTTAATAGCTCTACATTTCTTAAAGGTGCACAACGCCATTTCCCACTGTGCACAATTTATTTATTTTAAACTTTTGCTCTTTTCCAGACCCTCCCGTGTGTCTCCAGACTGAACAGCTTCCAAGGGGTATGAACATACAGAGGAGAACAAGCATAGTGCCGCAAGAGTGCTGTTTCTTGAAGTGCTGAAGTGCTTCATTGTGCATGGGTGCCTTCCACCAGTTTGCACATCTAAAAGTGAGCTGTGCTGTGGTGCAATTCTCTATCACTAAATGGGCAATTTGGATTCCAGCATTCCTCCAGTCCCCCTCCATGGGATTAAAGAACTGGGGTCCGGCAGGAGTCACAATGGGCATCAGAATTGATTGGACCAATGGGAGGGCAGAGGTGCCTATGGAAACAAATTAAGGTAAGCCCTAACCATTGTGGGGGGAGCTTACACTTAGGCACTCCAGCTAGAAAGGAGTGGAATAACAAAATTCTCTGTGCTTTGAATGTGGAAAACAAATAGCCAGTGTGACTAACAAGTGTTAACACCCACCACAAAAGGTAGGAATCACTCCATAGGTTACTGCTCATAATAATGTAATGCCTGTTAATCTTTATCTTCCTATGAACATGTTTTCCCTATCATGATGAAAAGTAGCACTCTGTATTGTGTATAGCAAACTGATACGGGAACTCCATTAAATTGTGATATACTCTGGTGGGGAGTGGAGGATGTTTTAAGTGTTTAAAGGGTTTAGTGTATGTATCGCATTTATATGTATGAATTGTGTCTGGTTCTGAATGTGTAAAAAATTTGAAAATCTTTAATGAAGTACATTTAAAGGAAAACTACACCTTCATATCTTACAAATTTTGTTTCTATGTCAACAGACAACTGTTTCCATGTAGTTGTTAAGGATATACTGTATGTGATTGCTTTAGTTTATTTTCACTGTTCAAACTAGTCCCTGTAACTATCTTGGGGGTCTCCACATGCTGGTTATTGAACTCTAATTGTCTCTGACAGCTGCATTAGCATATGAGAACATGATGGGTCAGCACCCTTTTAGATTCCACAGTATCCCTGTCTGCTTAATTAGAATTCAACAACACAAGTTGCAGCAAGGTGTGAAATGTCACACTTACTTTCAGTTAGCTTTGCACACTATCTGAGTTGAAATGCATGATTTGTCCTTTTAATTGCATTCTGTTTGTGTTTCCAGATACAGGTAGTTTTTGTTCCAGGATATTTGTACTTTCAGCATAGAGGTACATGGTATAAATTGGTGATGTGACATGTTCTCATATGCTAATGCAGCCCTCATGGACAATGAGATTTCAACAACCATAAAATGGAACCTCCCAGGATAGTTACAGGGGAATAGCATGAACAGTGAAAACAAACTAAAGCAAACACATATATCCCCACCAGCTACAGGAAAAGCATTATCTGTTGACATGAAAACAAATACATTTTACACAACATGAGGGTATAGTTTTCCTTTAATGAAAAAAAGAAAGTGTGGCTGCTGCAAGAATGGCAGTGGTGGTGGGGGAATATCACCAAATGGGGATATAGCAGTCATAGTGGTAGCAGTGGGAACGCTGGTGGTGTCTGCTGCTTCCTGCACAGAGCAAAATAGATCTACAGCACTCCTTTTGCCATAAAAGGAGGTGGCAGTAAATGTGCATCTGGAACAGGTAGTGACAATAGCAATAACAATAGTAGTGTTGGTGGCACTATCAGTAGTAATATCCCCAAAGCCACTACTACCATAACCAGAAGGTTTACTTGGGCAGAAAAATATTTTTGTCTGCTGAATACACCCAGACACCCATCTATCACCCTCTCCCTAACCACTTGGTGTTGGTGAAACAGATGCTTTGCTGTGGATGGACAAAGCAGGTTTGTGAGGCTGCTGAGACATGATGGATCAGGTCACTAGTGATTACTGTGTAAAACCCAAAGTAAAGTACTACTATGTAGTGCTTGTAGGTGTTATGCTTTACTAAGTGCTTTTGGATCACCAATAATACACACCACAACGCTAGCAGTTACACTGTACCAAAAAGGAGTAGCAAATAGAATAAACACTAGTATTAAAGGGAAGCAAAAGACAGCTTCTTCAGTTACATGCAGAACTGAGCCTGGAACTGGCAGATAATACACACAATTATGAACAAGTCAGCAGAAGAAGGCCATTTGGTCTATCAACTCTGCTCGTATTGCAGGGTCCACAGCTTGAGATAATGTCCCTGCCTTCCCTCCCCACTTCTCTCATCAATTCATTGAGACCAACTGAGAAGTGTAGCAGTTTAATTAAAAAATGGTATGAACAGAGACATGCACACAGGGCACAGCCTCGGTCTCTCAAAAAAAAAAAAAAATACACATGCACAGGCAGCCTGTATGCATTGAGCTGTGGGGGAAGGGGGGCAACTTACATGCACATCAGTCATACAGGAAACTTTGCCCGGGCTAAGATGACAATCAACATCACTTCAACTGTTCGAGATGTTGCAAGCAAGAGGCCAGTTCTGGGTCATTGTATTCTTTTTTTGCTGTACCTGCAAGAACATTGGAAACTTACAAGAACGTTGTGTGAGAAGCATGCTGTTTTACTAACAAGTTTCCCAGGCACAGACTTATAAAAAGAGCAGGAATGCTTATGCAAGAGAGAGACAGAACTGAGATTTGAAATTGAGAAGAATAAACTCAGAAGGACTTTTATATATGTCTGTACTGGCACTGTAAGTAGTTATACTGAACAATTTTTATTTTTTTATTTTGCTGTTATCAATAATAAAACACTATTTGAGAATTTTGAAACTGCTCCTGGTTTTCCTATAATTCCTGACCTGTGCCTCAATGACAGATGGTGTTAGTGGAGGGATTTAAGCTGTGCATACTCTAAGTCAGGAATTTTGTGCGTGGCTACTAGACCTGGTACCAGGGAAGCACAGAAGAAACTTATGGATTCTGCAGCAGCAAGTCCAGGAGTGGTTAGCAGGAAAATGGCAGCCAAACTTGCAGAGACAGAAGTCCAAGCTGAGACTGTACAACTAGCACCAGTTATGGAAAAAGATCAGGCAGTCACAGAACCTGAAAGACTGACTGCTTTTTTCAAACGGTGGACTATACAACAAAAAGAGATGGAGAAAGAGAGAAGAGAGGAGATGCAGCAGAGAGAAAAAGTGATTCAATGTTTACAGGCACAGAGAAAAGAAGAAATGCAACAACTCAAGAAGCAGAGAAAAGAAAAGATGCAGTGACAAGAGCAGCAAAGAAGAGATGAGATGCAGCACTGGATGGATGCCTTATAAGTTATCAGAGCTGGAGGATCTGGCACTGTTCCAGTAGAGCAACAAGACACAAACAACTTAAAATACATAAAACTTACAAAGCTATGTTCCTCGGATGATATCGAAGCATACCTGACAATTTCTGAAAGGGTTGCCGCAGCCCCTCAGTGGCCAAAGCAGCAATGGACAATCAGATTGGTACCTTACCTGACAGGTAAAGCCTAACTTGCTACAGCAATATGGACACTGCACAGTCTGAAAACAGTTTCACCATGCCAAGCCATGGAATTTGCTGACTGTCAGCACAGCAACGGCACAACACCAGCAACTGCCCCACACCCCCTACACCCCCTACACTTAAATTAAGCAACTCCAAGACAGAGTTGGTTCAGGGAGGGGGCTAACACCCTGGAGGCAACAGTGTTGGGAACCCAGCAGACCAACACAGTGAACTGCCAAAAATGTTGCTGTGATGGTCTTCGCTGTGTTCCTGTCGATGCTGCAATATGATACCTTTGAAAACTATGACCTGGTGAAAAGGGAGGTCTTTAAAAGATATGACATCTCAGGAGAAAACTACAGGCAGAGATTTTGGTCTCTGAAGTACAACTCAGTGGACAAACCTCAAGAAGTCTTCACCCGACTCAGAGAACTCCTTAAGAAATGGCTCCAATCAGATGGCAAAACGCTCCCACAAACTATCAAAACATTTTTAATGTAGCAGTTCATTAACATTCTAACCACAGACGTACAACACTGGGCAAAAAAACACCTACAAGAAAGTGGGGAAAAGGTTGTTTCTTTAGCCGGAGACTACCAAATGGCCAGACAGATACCACAGCACTGAGGTAATAGTCAAGCACCAGTAAGACACTTTTCTTTCCATTTAAACTCCAAGTCTGATAAGAACTCTGGTGGGGGTAAAACATCTGCACCCAAAGACTTAATTTTCTGTAACTGTAATAAGCCAGATCATATAGCAAGAAATTGCTGTAGTAAGAAGAGTGACACTGGAGTAGATTTGTCCTTAGCAAATTGGGGCAAGTATTTAACAGCCGTGAAGGTGGGAGATAAGACTGTGGAGGGACTTATAGATTTGGGAAACAGACTGACCTTAGTGCATATTGAAGTGCTAGGAAAACAATGCCCAAAAGGACCAGGTACTGTTGTCATCTGCATCCATGGGAACACTCGATACTATCGCACCAACCAAGTGACTCTGACTATTAAGGGTGTGTTGCACCAAATGAAAGTGGGGGTAGTACAGTGCCCGCCACATATACCGCCAGCGGTTTATACGGGCAGTTATTTTTTCTGGGCAGATTGCATTTTCCATTTGCCGCATACATAGGGCGCAATGTTAAAAGTGCTGGTTATAGCACTCTATGCCCGCCTTCTATTTCAGGCAGATTTTGGCTACAGATTCAAGAAGGCAGGCACAGAGCACTTGCAAGCCGCTAATTAAGTCCTTGCAGTACAATCACAACTGAAGCTGTCATTTTTTGAAAGCTGCCAGCTGTTAATGATCCAACTCTGTATAGTGACAGGGTAAGTGCAATTTGTTTGCAAGCTGCCAGCATATCTGAGTAAAAAATCCTGGATTGCACAAGCATTTAAAATGGAGGGCATTTTCTTATCTGTGGAACTGCCAAGCACTGGTGCAGTGGGAGCAACCATTCCATGCAGAGCCTAAGCTTTAATGTATTTTTCCCTCCCCCATGGCAGAAATCAGTGCATTGTATAAAAAACACTGTCTTCATATGACAACAGTGTACACTGAGTGTGGTAGAGCACGATCGCTAGAGAGAGGGGTTTTTTTTTGGAAAAAAACAGTGTCTTTGTATGGCAACAGGGTACATTAGGTATAGTAGAGCACAATCACTAGAGGGAGTCTTTTTTGTGGAAAAAAACACTGTCTGGTTACTGTGACTGCTCCTTATAATGGGCAGAATCTGCTTACTTAGATGTGCTCATTATACTGTAAACAGCTTTGACTGTACCTAAGTGACTTGTACCTGTGATTATTGGAAATTACTTTCCAGACTTTACTGAATTAATCAAAGAGGGAGTGAATCCTGATGTTTCACCAGCTGTGGTGATAAGAGCTCAGGCAAAAAAAAAATTTCATATGATGGGGATTGTTTTCCTTTTGCAGATTTTGATTCAGACTGGTTTGAGCATAGCTTCAAGATCCAGAAGTCCAGGAAAGAAAGATGACACCTGAAGAAACAGTGGCAAAAAAAGACTGATAGACATAAGGGGTTAACATATGAAAATGCTGAAACTAAATTGATCACTGATTGTCATTTCCTTTCAGAGCAAGCTAATGATGTTTCTCTCCAGGGTTATTTTAAGCAGCTGGGGGTGAAACCAAAACAATGTGAACATATGTTTAAAAAATGTAATGGGCTACTGTACAGAGTTTGGGTTAAACCTTAGACACAGTACCAGCTAGAACAATTGGTTATACCACAAACGTATAGATCTGAGTTGTTACAGATAGCACATGATAGTCCTATGGCTTATCACTCTTGGAGGGATAGCACCCTTGCCAGATTGCTGTACAGATTTTACTGGCCTGGAATTCATGAAGATGTTGCTACCTATTGCAGTTCCTGTGCTGAGAGTCAGAAAGTAGCTCCAGTGACTAAAAAAGACAAGGTGCCCTTGGTGCCCCTACCCTTGATAAATATACCTTTTGAGAGAACTGCAATGGATGTGATTGGCCCCTTAGACAAAAGTAAAAAGGGTAATCTATTCATTTTAGTAGTATGTGACTATGCTACTCAATTCCCAGAGGCAGTTGCAGTGTGTACTATCATAGCCCCAAAAGTGGCAGCACAGCTTGCCAAAATTTGCAGGGTGGGCATACCTAAAAAGATTATTACTGATCAGTGTAGTAATTTTGGTGCTACATTACTGAAGGCACTGTACCGACTACTAGGTATCACTGCCATAAGAACATCCTTCTATCACCCTCAGACTGATGGTCTTGTTCAGCATTTTAATCAAACTCTAAAATACATGATAAAAATGTTTGTAAAAGGGGAAGGGAAAGACTGGGACCAGTATTTACCTTACCTGCTTTTTGCTTACAGAGGAGTGCCACAGGCATCAACAGGTTTTTCACCATTTGAAATGCTGTATGGTAGACAACCTAGAGGTCCACTAGATGCAATAAAAGAAACATGGGAAGATAACCCCCATCAGAAACAATCTATTACATCTTATATGTGTGCCCTGAGAAGAAAGCTGGCAAAATATGTTGAAATCGCCAATAGTAATCAGGACTTGGCCCCAAACCAGCAGAAGGTGTATTATGACCATGGGGTTAAAGAAAAGGTTTTTGAGCCAGGTGAAAAGGTTTAGTTACTGTTACCCAGTACAGAAAATAAACTGTTCATGAAGTGGCAAGGCCCTCATAAAGTTTCTAGACATACCGGTACAGTTAACTATGAGACTGAGACCCCTGATAAGAAAAATCCATTAACTAAGATATACCATGCTAACCTCCTCAAAAAATCAGTTGAAAAAACATCAAAAGCTGTTTTTCTGGTTTTACCAGAAACTTATAAAGAAAATATTGATGTAGCTTATGATAGACTGGAACAGACTGGAACTGCTGATTTTGTAAAAGTGACTGTTTCCTTAACCTCTGAACAAATCGTAGAAGTTCGTATCTTGTTAAAGACATTTAAAAGTACTTTTACCACAGTACCAGGCTGAGCAAAAGGAGTCAAGCACATAATAGTGACAAGGAATGCTCACCCTATAAGACAAAAGACATACAGATTACCATAGACGTGGCTAAGGAAATACAAAAAATGAAAGAACTGGGTATCATTGAAGAATCAAAAAGTGCTTGGTCATCACCAATGGTGATTGTAAACAAAACAGAAGGAGGTGTGAGAACTTGTCTTGATTTTAGGAGACTTATGTGGCAGAATTTGACAGTTAACATACGCCCAGAATTGATGATTTGGTGGACAGACTGGGGAGTGTCAAGTACATCAGTGCCCTTGATCTCACCAAGGGTTACTGGCCAATTCTATTAGCTAAAGAATCCAGAGACAAAACTGCATTTGCCACTCATATAGGATTCTATCAGTTTAGCACTCTGCCATTTGGTTTATATGGTGCTCCCACTACATCCCAGCAGTACATGGATGTCATTTTATCTCCTCACACTGATTATTGTGCTGCGTACCTGGATAATGTCGTGGTATACAGTCCAGACAGGAAAAGCCACCTGGAACACCTCTGAGAAGTTATTCAATCGATCAAAAAGGCAGGTCTGAAAATTAATCCTACCAAGTGTGCATTGGGCATGCAGGAAATGGAGAAGTCAAGCCAGAGGTTTCCAAGATAGAAGCTCTAGCTAACAGCCCTGTCCCCAAAAACCAAGAAACACATCAGGTCATTTTTAGGGCTGGCTTGTTATTTTCGGAGATTTGTTCCCAGCTTTGCTGAGTTAGCTACTCCCCTCACTGAACTCACAAAAAACAGTTCCTGAATAATGTGAAATGGACCCCAGAGTGTGATGAAGCTTTTTGGGTTATTAAGGCTGCTTTATTCTCAGCCCCTGTTTTAAGAATCCCAGACTTTGAGAAACATTTTTTGTTACAGACAGATGCATCAGAGGTAGGCCTAGGTGCAGTCCTGAGTCAGCATATAGATGGGAAAGAACATCCTATTCTACACATAAGTAGGAAATTGCATCACAGAAAGAAAAGGTACTCTACCATTGAAAAGGAATGCCTTGTGGCAAAGTGGGCCATGGAGTCCCTTAGGTTTCACTTACTAGGAGCTGATTTTGTACTTGTAACATATCACAATCCTCCTTTTTGGCTTAAACAAATGAAGGAAAAAAATTCTAGAATCACATGATGGTTACAAGGCACTACAGCCATTTAAAGTTAAAGTGATGCACAAATCTGGGAAAGAGAATGTCAGTGCTTATTTTCTGTCAAGATATGGATCAGGACTTGATCATTTCAAAGGTTGAAAAAAATGTGAGTTGAAACTTCTCTGTTTGTTATGCTGCATATGCACTGAATTGTAAAGATTATAAGCTACTGTAATGTTAAAGGGGAATTTAAAGAATGTTTTGGAAACCTGTTTTTTTGAAACAGGTTCCATCTGGGGGGGGTATGTGACAGGGTTGAATAAGGCCCTGCTCCATTTGTTATGCAGAAAGAGTTTAAATGCAGTGATCTGTTCTATCCCCCTTTTCTGTCTCTTGTCTGTCTGGTTCTGCAATCAAATTTTCTTGTGAAACCTAGGAACTGATCACTCCGATGGTTTTGCAATTTTCTGCCCCTCGTTAGCTCTCTGCCTTCCCTTGCTATTTCTGTCTTTTCTTCCCCCTTGCATATCTGTGGGTATAAAAATATATGTGAATCTTTATTTAGAATCATCACTGATACTGGGATAACTTTGTTCAAAACTGTTTCAGTTGCCTACACAGCCGATATGATGTAATGCATGTGCTACTGTGTTACTTGATTTTGGCCGCTCACGCTCTCTATTCCAGAGGAATTATTACCCTGTAAGGGTACTGAGGCAAAGAGTGTTCCACTCCAAAAGTGCCACAGGATGATTCCCTTGGCTAAAGGTACCTTAGGAAGCATCCCAAGGAGACAGGCAATGCCACTGGAGGGGTAGGGGAGGATGGTGGGGCAAAGAAAAAGTGCATGACAGAGAGGTTCTGAGGAACTGCTTATGTAGCACAGGAAAGGGGAGTGGCTGGCTGCTTGTCCATTGAACCACAGGCATAGCCTTCCAATTCAGTGGCCTATGAAGCCAATATGATGTAATGCTTGTGCAACTGTGTTACTTGGTTTTGGCCATTCACACTCTCTATTCCAGAGGAATTACCACCCTGGGAGGGTACCAAGGCAAGGAACCCTCAAAGAGGGTTCCACCCCTAAAGGTGCCACAGGATGATTCTCTTGGCTAAAGTACATTAGGAAGCATCCCCAAAAGAAAAGTAGTAGTATGAACCACGTTAGCAATCAGTAGCTATGAGGTATAGTAGTAGATTAGGCACTGGGCAGCTTGATAACATAATGAGATGTGCAGGTTAGTAACAGCATGAGTAGGATGGGTTGCACTGGAGACTGAGGGGGCCTCCTAAGGAGAAAGAGAAGGGCAATTAGGGACACCATTCACCTCCATCCAACAGTGGAACCTACCTAAAGGAAGTGGGGAACACTAACTATGGCTAACTACCATTTATGATCTGAGGCATGGAGGAGAGAGAAAAAAAACCTTTGAGGAGGAAATCTCTGGGGATCCAGGGCCTAAGTTGCCCTCCCTCCAGGCTTGGGATGTTTTGTTTAGTGACAGCTCTGCTGCTGCAATTTAGAAACACAATTAAAGGGTGGGTGGAAAATGTTCTGATTTGGAGGAAAGCTCTTGCTCAACCCCTCTAATGGGAACACCATGGAAGGTTGTGAGAGTGCTCTGCAAGATCTGGGGCAACCAAGGCAAGAGGAAGAGAGCAATGACTGCTGAGGCACTTGCCAGGCCTACCAGTCCTAAAAAGAAACCAGGTGAACCAGAGACAGTCATATGGAGAATGCAGTAAAGGTGCCTTGCTAGTAGAATACTAGCACCAAAGGAGATTGCTGTAACCACCCTTCACAGCTAGTCTTAAATTCTACACCAGGAGTTAATATGCCACATGGGGCCACAGCTCCTCCACACCTCCAGTCCCCTGCCATAGGAAAAACAAGAAGGTGCCTTGACTCACATGCAGATATTAAAACTAGTTTACAGCATCAGCGGTAGCTTAGCTAACCTCCAGAGTATAATAGCAGTGTGCAAACATAATAGAGCAGCATCAGTATTGAGTAATTATGAGTTATAGGAGTAGCAATTCGAATGAACATAGACTGTTGGAAGGCAATGCTCTGAAAGCAGCAAATTGGCTAGGCAGTGCAGTGAAGACAGCAGCAATGAGGTACGTGGTATAAATTCAGAAAGCAGGAATGAGCTGCATGGTTTAGAATTCAGAGTGAGCCTGAACCAGGTGAGAACAACTGAGGTGCATGGCATGGAAAGCAGCAGCAGGGAAACAGCTTGAGCTGAAACACACCGATAATGATTGCAGTTGCAATGTGAGTAAATGGGAACCAGTAGCATGTGTTCTGGATTAGCAAAATACAAGGAGTTTAAAAACAGAAGCCCCCCCCCAAAAAAGCAAAACAAAAGACACACAAACACAAAAGAATAGGGAACATGCAACTAAAGAGCACATAGCCAGAGGCAAAAAAATTCAAACCAAATGCAGGAAAACAGACAACAGAAGTCCAGCAGAAACAAGCAGAGTCAAAACACAGCAGCAAGAAGGGGGATGGGGTTGGGCAGGCCTCAGCAGGATGCAAAGGATAGACCGACAGAGCCTCCAGTTGCAAAGAAAAAGTGCATGAGAGAGAAGCTCAGAGGAACTGCTTATGTAGAACAGGAAGTGGGAGTGGCTGGCTGCTTGTCCACTGAACCACAGGCATAGCCTTCCAAATATAGTCATGCTGTTGAAATGATTGCAAAAAGCTATTTGGAACTCAAGGGGTTAACCTGAGAAGCTGGTTTGCAAACTCTCTTAGATTCTGTAAACAAGATGCCAGTTCTGGGTCATTGTGTTCTTTTTGCTGCACCTGCAAGAACATTGGAAACTTAGAAGACCATTGTGTGAGAAGCATGCTGTTTTCTTAACGAGTTTCCAAGGCACAGACTTATAAAAAGAGCAGCAATGCTTGTGCAAGAGAGAGATAGAGACTGAGATTGAAAAAAGAGAAGAAAAAACTCAGAAGAATTGCTCTTTTTTATGTTTGTACCAGCCTTGTAAATAGTTATACCCAACAATTTGTATTTTTTTTATTTTGCTGTTAATAATAAAATGCTATTTGCAAATTTGGAAATTGCTCCTGGTTTTTCTAAGCAAAAAACAGGTGCCATTGAAGTTAAATACATAAGGGGCAGCTGCAGGGAACCCCTAGGTATATGGATGTCTTTTGCTATCCAGGACATTTTTCCATAGTGTGTTGAGAGAGAAGTAGAAATGCATTGGGTTTAGTGTGCTATCACCCCATCTGATGCCTGACATGGAAAATGAAAGGGACTTTGACTCGTGACACATTAAACAATGCATATTGTTCACTCATGCTCTCAAGCTATGTTGGATAACATTAATGAACCTTTCTAGGCACTGATTTTGGATTTCTATAATCTGAAACACAAGAACAACAGGGAGAAAAATAAAGTGAAACCAGGTTGAATATTCTAGCCTAGGAGACAAGGGAGGAGAAAACTGACCGAGTAAGCATAGCTTACCAAATGTGTTTAACTGGACTAACCAAGCATAAGAATTTGAGTAGTATGCTGTTCTGACTAAGTAAAACTAAAATCTTTTTAAAACATAACTGTCCCTTGTAATATCATTTATAAAATGGGTAAGATATTTCCTGCATCCTGATTGGGCAAAAAGAGTCCAAACTCATGTACTGTAGGAAAAAAGACACATGGCTTCAGACGTCTTCCAGCAACTGAGACTCAGTACACTCTAGGAATAATGTCTCCAATTTAAAAACAAAAAAGCAAAATATGCGGTAGCCATTTTTGTGAAGTAAAAGCAGTAATTGCCTTTACTTTGGAAATTACCAAACTACAATTCTTTGTCAAATTTACTCCTACCCACTCCCTCAGACATGGCTCACAATTAATATGCATGTCTTTCGAAAACATTCGTACTGTAAAAATAGGCTTGATATTGTCTTTAGTTAGAAGACTTCACTTGCTCCATATCACATTGCAAATGGCCTCCAGTCACCACAAACACAATCCTGGTCAGGGCCAGATTACGGCAGAGGCAATATAGGCCTGGGTCTAGGGCCCCCAATAATCCCCTAGATATGTTTATTACATACTCTTTTCTTTCTGCCCGAGCTACATTTTTTTCAAAGAATTCAGCTGTTGAGTAATCTGAGCAAAGCAGGGGGTTGAACTGTGATGTGATTTTCACCTCCCTGATTAGGTGTTAAGTATGGCTGATAGCTTCAGGGGGCACTGGCTGTGTGTGTGTAAATAGGCCCATTTCCTTTGTTTTTGCCTCCCTCCCTACCCTGGTATCCCATATAGGGAAAAGTGGCCAGAATTATCCCTAATCCATCATTGGTTCCATGTGATAACGGCGACCGTGCAATAGTGATCATCATTTGGGTGAGTCTACATCGCTGAAAATTAATTTAGGCAATGTAGTCTCACGGTGAACAGCAAAATAGTGTCAGACACTTGGATTTTCTTGTTTTAGCCCCTAGGCTCCCCTACTAAAGTATCTCAACTCCGGGGGGTGCATGTCGGGGAGTGCAAAACTATTAAAAAAACACAACCCAGCACAAAAATGAGCAAGCCCAGAACAGACCCAGCACCCTTCCAACTCCAGCCTACCACCAACCCACCATGCCACACAGCCAGCTTGGTAGCCCACCACTGCACTATGCCCCACAAACCCTCCCTCCCCTTCCACCCATCGCACAGTGTGGTCCTTCCCCACCCTCCATGCACTTGTATACACAGCAACATCCTGTCGCTATAATCGCTGAACCCCTTATCCTGTCGCCCTCCCTGCCCAGTAGCCCTCTGTAAAAGCACCATAATTGAGTTGCCCTTTTTGAAAGTGCTCAATCGTGGTCGCTGAATACACAGGCTACCCCCCTCATCTAACTGGTGTTCCTGACAGGGCGAGTGACTGGCACAGATTTTAAATGGGGGACCCCTGCAGTAGTTTGTCTACTACTTGCCTTATCTTGTGCATTTGAGGGGGCCCTATCACTTACATCAGAAGAAAGGGAGTGCCAACAGAGTCTGCGTACTGGAGAGCCTGTTCCAAGTTCTAGGTGTCTCTCATTCACCCAGGGATGATATGTGACTTGCCATGGCCCTGGGTCACACAGCATTTAATTTTTTATTTATTTATTTGTTAACCAGGTTAGTGCACTGAACCAAAGACCTTTTTCAGACACAGCCCATACCAGATACTGGCACATACAGTGGTAAGAATACAGTGTGAACAACAGCAGGGAATCACACAAAGATCAAAAACAAGAAATACAGTGCCAGTCAGGTGGATGCAGGTAGAGGTTGTGGTTCACAAATCCAGGTGTTCTGAGTCTCTATGTTTTTCAGGATCTCAGCTTTGCTTTGGGCTTCAGTCACTAGGCTATACTGCCTAATGTATTACTTAATTTTGACACTCCTTGACTGGAAGTGGATTATCATTGATAAATGCGGTTCCTGGTTGAGTTTGTCAGAATGATGAGTGTCTTGAAAATGATCATCAAAGTTATGAATAAAAGAAAAAGAAGGGGCTGAATTTTCTGAGTCCATCAAAAATACTATATTGCAATTCATAAACAGTATGGCTAAGCTCGATCTTTAACACCACCCACAAAACCATATTAAAATGACACAAAGTACTGAAGAGGCTACAGTGCTATAGATAGGCTTACAATGCCGTCAGGGGTAGAGGCGGCCATTAGGTCACATCTGTTTACTTTGCAGGCAACTGTACATGTTATAGGGCTATATACATGCAATATTACCCCTCCATTATGTATGCTTGCCTGCAAAGTAAACAAATAATATCTGATCACCACTGCTAACTCCAACCATTATAAGCCTATCTATAGCACTGCAGCCCCTTCCTATGTGGTTTTGTGAGTGGGGCCATATCAGGAAGTACAGTAAACTTGTTCTTGCAGTAAGTTAAGTAACATAAGAAAGATGGCTATCATTTATGCTGAAAGGAGCCTTACACATACAGTGATCCTTCGATTATCAACCAAATGTTGTTTGTACAAAATGTCAGCTATTCTATTGCCCCTTATTATCCTGAACCCATGATTCTGTACCAACATTTCCTTGTACAAAAGTGGGGATAATCAAGGGTGCACTGTAGATTATCAGACTGAAATTAAACAGTATACAGTGTTTGACACTTGGGGGAACAGGGAGAGGAGAGAAGGGTGTTGCACTGTTGCTACTTTAATATGATTTTGAGAGAGGAGAACAGAAAGGTAGGAATTTCAATTTGTGTACTGTTGTCAATAACTTTTTACATACAAACTGCATCCTAACTTGGGATGCAGTTTATATGTAAATGGATTCCCAAGGTGCCTTAGAGTCTATGAAAGGGTCCCTTTGTGGTGAAGGGTCATGGTTTTGGCAAGGGGGAGGGCCCAGATTTCTCTTGGGCCTAGGGCCCCAGGTTGCATTAATCTGGCCCTGATCCCAGTTCATTTCACAACCTGCCCCCCACCCCCAACATTGCACCCTGGATCTCAGCAGTGCTCCTCCTCACTTTCTCTGGCTGCAGCAGTGCACAAACAACTCACAATCAGAAAGCCTACACAGAAAGATGCATTGACAAACTGAAGTGTGCTAAATTATTTTATAGCACATGACTGGAGCTTATTGTGGATGAAAATCAGAGGCACAAAATCTTGTTGCATGACAGTTCAAAGGTCAAAGATGTTGTACTATTATTCTAATAGCACATCGATAGTACAACAACTTTTCAGCCTTGTCCCACCACCTGATTGGCTCACTCAACTGGCTCCAACTAGACAAATTATCCAGCGCGATTTAGCGAGCGCTGATCAGTGGATTCTACTTAGTTTGACACGAAGAGGCTCATATGGCTCTGCGTCACAGAAGTGATTTTTTATTATTTTAAAAATAAAATCTGCTGAAAACAGATTCCAGAGGGAGTGGGGAGAAATCAGAGGTAGTGGGAATGGGGAGATGTTGGAGCGAGTGTGAGCGGGGAGAATCAGGAGCCAGTGGCAGCAGGAGCAGCATCAGGGCAGAAATTAACCAGCAAGTAAAAACCAAAAAAAATGAGATTCATCCACAATAGACTCTGACCATATAATACACAAAACAGTGGATGGGTGACCATCCATCCACAACTAAGGCTGCGTTTCCTTCTTGGGCAGTTGATGACATCAGAGAGACTTCTGGAGCTTCGTTCTCCAGGCCTCTATGATGTCATCAACTCCCTCGACGGTAACACAGCCTTGTTGTGGATGGTCACCCATCCAATAGTCTATATATAATGGATAGTAGAGCGCTGTTTTGTATGGCTTTCTATCCCTTTTAAAATGCTGTTGTACCACAGTTCAAAGGTCATGGAACATGATTGTACCTTTCTGTGGTACAACAGCATTCTGGAACTCTCTAGAGACTGTGCAAGTTTTGTTTTTAAATGGAAACAACTGCCATGCGCAACATCAAGAAGTTAAAAATGAAAGTGAACTGTTGTGATGGCTGTGACATTTTTTTCTGCATTCCAAATGACAGAGAGTTTATTAAATGCCAAGAATAATCAAACCGCCCAACTCTACACTATAAAAGTTGTTGCAGGGGCAACCACATACACAACTAGCCAGAACTTCCACTTCAGGGTTCTGATTACCCTGGACCTCTTGAGCTTTAATCTTGAGGTCAGAGGCAATCACCACACCTTTTGAGCTTTGGTCTTGAGGTCAGAGACAATCAGAAGCCTTCTGTGGCAGCACAAGCTGGCTGCATATGGCTGCTCTTCCAGTATTCTCAACATTTAATAATGGTCGATGAACTGGAGCTCCAGCATGCACACCCATTGGCCACTCAATCACCAGTCACTTGATATTATCAAAGCCACTGCCTGTCACTGAATTGTCTTCCCTTCCCCGGCTTTATATTCAGTTTATTTTTTTAACATGCTGGATTTTTTTTAATGCATTTTATAGTATATACTGGCTAGCAAATTGGAGTGCCCAGTGCACACACGCCTGCCTGCTGGCTAGCCACTCAATCGCCGGCCAGCTGGCTGTTCTCTGTAATCCAGGATCCAAGACAGCATGGGTTTACAACAGGACGGTCCTGTCAAACTAATCTCATAGATTTCTTTGACTGGGTAACCAGAGTGGTGGACCAAGGGGGAGCAGTTAATGGCACCTACCTTGACTTAAGCAATGCTTTCGAACACTGTTCCGCATAGAAGATTGATAAATAAGCTGGGTAGGCTCGGGTGGATCAGAAGTTGGTCAACTGGGTGGCAAACTGGTTGACGGGCAGAAAACAGACAGTGGTGGTAAATGGTATACAGTTAGAAGGGATGCAAGTCACAAGTGGGGTACCTCAAGGATCAAGTCCTGGGGCCAGTCCTCTTCAATATCTTCATTAGTGACACTGCAGATGGACTAGAGGGTAAGTCTTGTCTGTTTGTAGATGATACCAAGATCTGCAACAGAGTAGATGATCCAGATGGGGTGGGCAGAATGAGAAGAGATCTGGATAAACAAGCAAAATGGTCAGAAGAGTGGCAACTGGAATTTAATGCAAAGAAGTGCAAGATCATGCACATAGGGAAGAGAAACCCAAAGCCACCTATAGGCTGGGAAGGGAGTTGCTGGCAGTCACAAAGGAAGAAAGAGACTTGGGCATCATCATCACCGATGACCTGAAATCATCCAAGCAGACCTCTAAAACAGTAGGTAAGGCTAGGGGTATGTTAGGGTGTATTAGTAGGGGTATCACAAGTCGTAAGAGAGAGGTAATAATCCCTCTTTACAAGACACTGGTTAGGCCCCATCTGGAGTACTGCATGCAGTACTGGAGGCCACACCTTTACAAGTACATTAACCAGATTGAGACAGTCCAGAGAACGGCAACCAAAATGGTGCAGGGACTGCATGAGAAGACATATGAGGACAGATTAATGGAGCTCAATATGTATACCCTTGAGCAAAGGGGGGGAGAGAGGTGATATGATCGAAACATTCAAACACCTTAAGGGCATTAACAAGGTGAAAGTCTAACATATTTAAATATAAGAAAAATAGCAGGAAAAGAGGACACAGCATGAGATTAGAGGGAGGCCGATTAAGGGGGAATATGAGGAAATTCTTTTTCACAGAAAGAGTGGCGGATGCATGAAACGGCCTACCTCAGGAAATGGTGGCTATGAATACAGTGCAGGGCTTCAAACAGGCATGGGATAGGCATAAGGGAGCAATACAGATGAGTATGAATAGTTAGGCCACTGACAGAGCAAAGGCCGATGGCACATTTATAAGGTAGAAAAAGAAATGGGCAGACTGGATGGGCCTTGCGGTCGTTATCTGTCGTCAACCTCTATGTTTCTATGTTAATCAAAGAAGCAATGACTTGGCTCCTGCTTCCCACCTTGAGTTTACTATTTTTGAATACATTTATTACAAATAAATATAGGGCACATACATACATGGGGGTGAGGAAATTAGATTGATGATTGATGAAACTGAAACAGCTATATCTAGTGGCCATAATACTATGAGCATATATCAACACAGGGACAAGGGACTTTTTTAAATGTTGTATCTCTTTTACTTTTTTATCTTTAATCAAATAATTGTTTCTATTTGTCTATTTTTGAAGGACTTTAGCCATTTTATAAGTGCAATAAGACACTCCAGGGGGTGGGTTTCTTTTTGCAAACCACACTTTTAGGTGACTGAAGGAACTCAGCGCCAGTGCCTCATGCCTCACAATGCACCTGGGCATATGATCTATGAAAAGAAACCCACACCCTGTTTTGTCTTATTGCTTACTTAAAATAGTCAGTGGACTCATCTGAGGTCATACCTTAAAAGAGTACTACAGTCATATGTACAATAACATAAGTTTTGCAGAGTGTTTTGATATGTGTGTGTGTGTGTGTGTAGTCCCGGTGTGTTCTTCCCTTTTTCTGCTATTAGGATTTTTTTTCTAAATTAACCTGCCAATTGTATGGTAGTTTTATGACCCCTGAGGGATGTCCATTCTATCATGGTTAACTGCTCTTCTTGTTCCTACAATGCCTCCTGTCTGATGTGACACAGATGTATCTGGGACCATGGATTCAGCAAACACTGGTTTAGAGTGAATTTTACAACAACAGAGCTGTGATATTAAGTAACTTTCCTTACCAGTGAGCACTACTGGGTACATTAGCAACTTAGCAAATACTTGAGGGCTGAGTGCATTGTTCTGTAAGAAAATAGCTAGAGTCTTTACTAATTATAGCACTGATGATCTGGGGTGATTTGTGTGTGTTTTATGGTTCTGTGTAGTTTAATGAAAGGAAAAGTTTTAAAAGCAAAACGTTTACTCCTGCTGGCTAGATCTGACAAAGCTATTCAGTGGAGACCAGGACATGTGGCTCCCATCTTTAGTACGACTCCATGTGATTTCAGCAAGTCAATTACAGTGCATGCAATTTTTCTGTGAAATAATAATAGCAACTCAAAACACAGCAATTGGCAATGTCAGCGGCACACATTTCAGCACATGTATCATAACTTCAGGACAGAATTGTATGCTAAACTGCTTAAATATTCCTGGTGGGCAGGTCCACAGGAGCAATCTGCTCAGACTGGCAGATCCATTGTACCATCCACCTCATCACCCGAGTGTCCAGCAGTGCACCAGTCACAGTATCTAGGGCACCAGCTGTGCTGTCTAGTACCACCTAAGACATACTATCTGAAGTCCTCTGAGCATGGTATGTCAGGGAATCCATTACTCGTCGGGCCCCCACCTCATCAGCATTAGGCACATGATTGTGCACACGGGTAACAGCCATGATATGGCCTGCTATCATGTGCACTCTTGCAGGGCATTGTTATCGATAACAGCTGACAGCAATCAAACAATTAAGGTAGGACTGGTTCTATTGTTTTGTATGGAGTTGTACCCCCTGTATCCCCCTTGGGGGTCTGTGCCTCCCAACCCCCCATCTATTAGACTCTAACTCTGAGTCTCACATTGACTCGGAGTATAGCTGAAAACACAATCGCTCCTATTAGTGGTCGCTGTAAAAACACAGCCGCTGAAAACACAGTCGCTGTAATGGAGTCACCCAAATTGATTCACTGACTAGACTTTGCTACTTTGTCCTGCTATCCTGTAGTACTTGCTGAATCAGTGGTCTCAGATGCATCACTGTGACATGGGACAGGAGGCATTGTAGGAAAAAGAAGAGCAATAAATCATGCTAAGATGGAGATCCCCAGGGGCCATAAAACTACCATATAACCAGCAGGTTAATTTAGAAAATCTCTTAATACCAAAATAGGGAAGCACACACCAGAGCTGCACACACAAATCAAAACACTCCACACATGTTTTTTTCAAATTTTGACAGTAGTAGTCCTTTAAGTTTTCAGTAGTAATGTCCAGTAAATACATGTGTTACTGAACAGAGGTGTAGCCAGACAATATAAATGTGTACACCATGGCCATGTTTGTTGCCCCATCTGGCACAAGTAATACAACGTTTGTACACTATGACACTGTTTATCCCCCCCCCCACCATGCACAGCTAAATACAGCTGCCATACTGTACTTCGCTCCCTCAGACACCCACATACCAGCCCAGAGTCTGTCATGTTGTATAGTCACTGAGAAGCAAAGATAATATCAATAGCCAATCCTAGTTTTGACTCCTCTGAATAAAATTATAGAAAGTATCAGCCCTTCTGTGTTATAGTTTGACAGACAAAGGTATCAGTTAAGAGTCTTTTTGTTTCCCCTCATAATAACATTTTGCACCATGGAGTACATGGAGTATGCCATCCTCCAACTATGCTTTCTGTTTCATCACCCAGCACTGCAGCAGTGAAGAGATCTTCTCTTTCCTGGTCCATTGTTAACTCCCAACTAAAGGTAGACATCCCTGTACATTACACTGCACAGTACCAACAGAGAGAGCTCCTTGACCCCTGTACAATATCTCCCTCCCACACAAACACACAAAACTAATTGCAGAAAATGTATAGGGCTGCAGAGTATGACTTTTGCAACAGAGTGGCAGACTCTAGCTATTTGCCAAAGATAATAGCTCTTTGCTGCCATCTCATGGCATGAATCATGCATTACATGCCTGTCCTTTTACCAATGTGATAAGTGGCATTACCAACATGCTTTATAGTACTTTTGTGAATAATGACAGGTTAAATCAAATGCTGTATTCTGTTGTTCACATTGCTTACTGTCAGAGTTGTAGATATGTGCATTTATGGTATGAAATTAAAATGCAAACCCAAGAAACAGACTGCATGTTCTTAACTGATACCAATGATATGCTAACATTGTACTAAGGGTGTACTATCCAATTATGAGTTGGTCATGGAACATAATTCTGCTCCTTTCTGTGTCCACTACTATATTATTGAACAATAGGCAGCATTGTATTGTAAGTATTTGGCTGAGCTTCATCAGAGCTTTGGCCATTCTATCATGTCCTTTCTCTCTCTCTCTCTCTCTCTCTCTCTCTCTCTTCATCTTCGTGGGATTTCATGAAGCAATTGCCTGTGCCCAGATATTCTGCAAATACCCCCTCTTCATCTTCACCTTCCTCATCACTGCCAATTCCATTACTATTTTGAAGCTTACAAGGCAGGACTTTGTTTAGATTTTCCATCCCATTACAAACTCTGCTGGTGACATTCCAGTTGTACAATGCCTTGTACTTCTATATGCCAAAAGAAAAGAGTGTAGCTCTGTTCACAAGACTCAGGATTGTACAGCAGCAGCTTGAAAATAGTGCTGTGTGGAATTTTCAAATTCTGGTGGAACAAAAGTTTGCAGAATCTTGGGAATTCTACCAAAGTTCTGCCAAATTGTGCTGGAAATGGAATAGTGGAGCTTCAGCAGAAAAATGCAGAATGAGTTTTCCACAACATTTCTGCTGAATTTTATTCTCTGGATCTCAATATTTCCATGGAAATGGTTACAGAATGATTTTCCATGGAACAAAATGTTATTCTGTGGAATATTATTCTGCGAAGCTCAATAGTTTTCCACAAAAGTGGTTGTGAATTGCAGCAGACAGAATTCCGTAGAAGAACTATTAAAATTCCAGCAGAAATTCCACTGGTGGAATGATCATTCCACACTAATTTCGCCAGCAGAATCCTGCATTATGCCCAGCACTACTTGAAAAGCTTTCAGGAATTCTTTGCTGATAGTTTCAACTTAACCATTAGCTTGTGTCCCGGCTGGCCTGCTGGTACAGCAGCAAGATGTCTGCATGTGATGCTGACATTCTGGGTTTGGGAATGGACCTGGAATTGGAGGGCAAGCCAGGGGAAGAATCAAGCACCAGAGGGTGGCTCTTCTTCTTTGGGTGGGAGGGTGGGTGGCGTCAGGTGCACTAATGACTCCTGGCAGAAGCCAGGGGATCCTTGCTGACCAGCACCTAATTCAGTCAGAGGTGAGACAGACATCAGGCTCATCCCAAAGATGTCATTGCGTGTCCTGCCTCCAAGGGTTTCCACAGCATCCACAAAATTCTGGCCCCAGCTGTGATGCCCTGCTCTTCCTCAATCTCCATTGTCCCTGTTGTCTGCTGGGGGGGGGGTTCTGCTCCCATTGCCCCACCCTGGGGGGCAAGCCAGGACAAGATTCCCTGTAAACATTGGGAGGGGGTGCCTACCCAGCGGTCCCACCCAAGGTGGTAAGCCTGGGCATGGTGGGGACTGTGTGCTGGACAGGTGCGGAGCTTGGTCTGGGCTAAAAAAAAAAACATCGGCTTGTGTCCCATGTGGGGTAACTCATTTGATCTCAAGCAGCAGAATCAGCACCAGGAAAGAACAGTGGTGCAAAAGCAAATAGAGAATATCTGAAGACAAAGACCATAGCACCCAATGTAAAGCACAGTCCACAAAACATAGCTCACATCTTACCATTTTATTTCTAAAAAAACTGCAGCTAACATACCATACAAAAACCAATGGCAAAAACCTCAGACAAAGTGAAGTGATGTCACAGCATGTCAGACATAAAAAACTGACACTTCGCTTAGGAATGCCCCAAGCTTCCTAAGAGTACTTAGTAAGGCCCATACTCAGATATTATAATCACATCAGTTAGTGCTAACATACGCAAGCAATAACACATGACTAGGTGTGGTTTATCGCCTGATAAAAGCATGCCCAGGAGTGTACTAAGGCACAAGGTGCTTGAGCCGAGTGCTTATGCCACTGGGCATGCTCTTATCAGGCGATAAACCACACCTCAGAGTGTGTTATTGCACTTATAAAATGGGCTCCCCTATAAGAAAATGTATTTAAAGAGTTAAGCTATGAGGTTTTAAAAAATGTATAAAAGTATGTTAATATAAGTAATACAAGTAAAAAAGTAGTTCCTGTTCTTGCACTGTATTTGTAGTGAGTATATGTAAAACTCAGTCACTAGAGGACATTGGTGTTTGTTTTGTGATCCTTTGTATCTATGCCACTTGATGCTATTTTTCTATTTAGCTGCTTATATGCTTGCTGATGCTATTTTTGTATTTATTTTTTCCTGGTGTATAGTCAGGAGAAGAACAACTTAATTACAGTGGTGTCAGCCACTGAACGAGCTGACCCGTGAGTGAGCAACTTCCCATTTTGGGTTTGGCTTTTATTTTCTCCATGCTAGAAGGTACAGAACTTGATTTGTGGCATTTTATTTATTTATTTCAGTGTGAATCCAGTGTTATAAAGGCAGTTATAGTGCAGTGGTCTAAGGCTCAGAGCTGCAAATCTGGTGATATCCAGCAGACCAGACTTGGGTTTGAATCCCACAGCTTCCACTTGCATACTGTGTGACCCTGAGCAAGTCACTTAACCTCCTTGTGCTCCCAGGTTGCTCCTGTAAAAAAGCTTTCAGCTTAGTGTGCTATACCTGGTTAAAAAAAATAAAATAAATAAAAAATAAAGATTGAGGGAGTCAGCAGTTGACAAAAGTCAGTGTGTGAGCGAGTGGGCGTTGCTGTAGCAACACGCACTTGCCTGTAGTTAGATGAAGCTGAGACTTGTTGATGCCATGTTTCTGGTATCGGCAGCTTGTGTTTAAAAAAAAAAAAAACAGGAACAAGCTAAAAAAAGATAGAGGGTGTTGTTTTTTATGTAGATGTGTGATGTGAAGGGGGGGGGCAGACCGGAGCACAGTCAGAGGTTGCTGTGGCAATGCACACTCGCGCTTACCTGTAGTTAGCCAAAGCTGCAACTTGTTGGTGCAATCTTTTTGGTTTGGGCAGCTTGTGTTTAAAGAGAAAAATAGGAACAGGATAGAAAAAGATACAGGGTGTTTTTTTTTATGTAGAGTTTGCGTGCTGTGAAGGAGGGGGGACGGGCAGACCAGAGCTCGGTCACAAAGATGTCACGCTGTGAGCTGTGCCAGCCTGTGTTTCTGTTTTCAGCTGGCGCAGCTCACTGATTCCATGCAGTTGTGGGGCTCGGGAGTGGAGGGTAGTGCCGGTTGACTACTGTATCATCTGATAAGGACACGGCTCAGATGATGTATTAGCCAATCAGGATGATGGATTTTTTTTTGCCCATTTTATAAAAATGGTTGTCACCTATTACTAATTAAAACCACACATGATAACTACATGTTAAGGCATAAATTCATTTCCACTAGTAAAAACACTAGTTTAGTTTATTATTAGTTTATTAATTTATTAGAGCGTTCAATCTCATTACAACTCTAGGTGCTTTACAGATACCCAGACAATATGGACAAAGAATGAATGTACATAAAATATAAACAAGCATAGTAGTTAAAGGAGGAAAAAAGCTTTGTTAAATAAAAAAGTCTTCAGATCCCTCTTGAAGGCACTAACAGAGGCTGCCTCTCTGTGTAACCAAGGCAGTGAATTCCACAGGGTAGGCACCGTGACCGAAAAAGCCCAGGTGCCAGATGACTTCAAATGGACTACAGAAATCAGTGAGAGACCCTCCCTGGCTGACCTGAGGTGACGAGGTGGGTGGTAGGGCTGTAGGAGGTCTTGCAGGTACCCGGGCCCCAAACCACGTAGGGCTTTATAAGTCAACAACCTGAACTTGAAGATGATCTGCCACCTAACAGGAAGCCAGTGCAGAGAGTGCAGCACAGGTGCAATATGACATGACCTTGAAAAGGTCAGTCAACAGCCTGGCTGCTGCATTTTGCACTAGCTGTAGGTGATGAAGATCAGTCCCTGATAGCCCTAGATAAAGGGCATTGCAGTAATCAAGCCACGATATCACAAAGGCATGGACTAATGATGGCAGGTCATCTGAAGGAATCAGGTATCTAATCCTGGCGAGGTTTCTAAGATGGTAAAAGTCACTTTGTACCATGGCCAACACCTGAGATTCAAGCATCAAGCTGCTATCCAGCACAACACCAAGATTTTTTACCTTAGAAGAGGCGAGAAGCTGGGATCCTCCAAGCCTAAGCCCAGTGATTTGACTAGCCTGCACACTAACCCTCGGATGACCAGGTTTCGCAACCAGTACTTCCGTTTTATCCAGGTTTAACCTCAGCCAGTTGGCACTCATCCATTCTTGGACCTCAGCAAAGCACCAATTGAAAACTGAGACCGCATACTGTTGTTGAGGTGCAAAAGACAGGTACAGCTGAGTATCATCAGCATAGCACTGAAAATTCAGTCTGTACCATCTTATAATGTCCCCCAGTGGTAGCATTTGGACCGCAAACAACATGGGGACAAAATGGAACCCTGCGGGACCCCACATGGCAGGGGCAGTGGTCTGGAGAAAAAAGCCTCCAAGACCAATCTCTGCATCCTGCCAGTGAGGAAAGACTGGAACCAATTGAGGACCACACCAGAGAGTCCTCCACAAACCTGCAGGCGATCCAAGAGCACCTCATAGTCTACGGTGTCAAAAGCAGCCAAGAGATCAAGGAGAACAGAATGGAATGCTCACCTCCATTCTTTGCCACCAGGAGATCATTAAGCACCCGAACCAAAGCAGTCTGAGTACTGTGCCTTTTCCTAAAGCCCAGCTGGAGAGAGTCATAGATGTCATGAGCTAACAAATGGGCCTCCAGTTGTAAAGCCACCACCTTCTCAATAACCTTTCCTAAAAAGGGTAGGTTAGAGACAGGTCTGTAGTTTGCCAGGCAGTCTGGGTCTAGTGATGGCTTTTTCAACAGAAGTCTCACCACTGCCTCCTTAAGGGTCTCAGGAAAGACCCTCCTCCTTAAAGAACACTGGACTATCCTAGCAAAAACTGGGCCGATGGACTCAATGCACCCTACAAGAAGATGTTTGGACCTGGGCCCAAATCTCAGTAGGTGGGCTTCAACTCCTGGATGACCCTGATGACATCCTTGACCATCAATTTGTCAAAGTCAGACCAGACAAACAGAATGCCCACGACAAATACTGGCTCACCACTGCAAGCCCTGATGGAGGGTGCTGACAGGAGGTTTACCAATGCCATGGTGACATCAAAGTCACTGACATCCCCGACATCAACAGACACAATGACAAGTGTCAGCATTGTGCTGTCAGTATGCCGGTGTGTTTTCTTTGGGGGGCTGCACCCCCGCACCCCCACATGTGGGGGGCTGTGCCCCCTGACACTCCCCGGTATTTATATATCCAACTCTGAGTTGGAGTTGTCCCGGGGAGGGTGTGAAAGAGTGGGAGATGCAGTGCCAGCAGGGTCCATTACAGCGACCTGTCGATTTCTGTCACTGTAATGGTCTCCGCTGTAGATGTTTCGTTGTTCAGTCAGCATACCCTCGACAGGATCCCAGATCTGATGGAGGAGATTTTATTAGCGAAAAACAGAACAAACTCATCACACTTAGATTGTGAAAAGGCTCTAACGGACTGAAGACAAGCCAGCTTATACAGCCTGTCAACAGTCTGGAAGAGATGAGCTGGTCCGTTAATTGCTGTTGCAATCTCCCTCAACAGGAACTCTGCCTTCCTATGGGAAATTGCTGTTTGATATTCACTATAACGAGACATCAAAATAAGCCTGTCCCCATCAAACCAGGATCTCAGCTAGGATCTCCGGCATGGGGTGAGGACTGAACACAGACTGGTGGGATGGAGTTGAGGGCATCAGCGACGGCCCTATTATAGGTTGCCACCAATTCCTCCAGCTCCTCACAAGCTCTCATCAAACCTAATAGATTCAGCATCACCATCAGGCACCTGACAAAGAATATGTTATTGTTTGAAGAAAACACGTAATTTCATAACATTTTAGGACTACATTTTGAACAGTGCTTTACTGACATTGATTTAAATTAAACAAGAAGGGGGGAATGGTTTGACAATTCGCACCCCATTACATACCATTGTAAAAATATCCCACCAAGATGTAAGCTTAAAAAAACACCTGTGCTTAACACAGAAACACAGAATTTGATGGCAGATAAGGACCACTTGGCCCACCTAGTCTGCCCATTTTCCTACCTAACAGATAAGCTGCAGATCCTAGTTAACCAACAGCTTACTTCCTTTATGCTTTATGCTATTAGATGCCAGAAGCATGAATAACACATTTGATTAATTGCTTGCTGTGGTAGAATGAAACAATACTGACATTATAGCTATTACAGAAACTTAGTGGGAAGGTAATATGGCCTGGAAAGCCAACATAGAAGGTTACAAATCTTAGAATTAGAATCTTTACAAATGTAACAGAAAAAATAGGAAAGAAGGGGGTGTAGCACTTTTTGTAAAAATTTGAATTACTTCAACTAAAGTCTCTAACAAAATAAAAAACAGCTCTTCTACTACTGAAACCATGTAGGTTAAACTGAATAATAACCTAGCCACTCCTTTATTAATAGATGTTTGTTATCATCCACCTGATTATTCAATGGGTAGATATGATGAGATGCTAACTGAATTTGAGGTTGCTGGAGAACTGGGTGACTTAATTCTCATGGGAGATTTTAACTTGGGGAAACTACATTGGAAAAACTACTCTGCTCCAAGCACTAGTGTAAAGAAATTATTTTCAGTATGTGAATGTTGTCAGCTAAAACAATATTTCAATGTACCCACAAGAGGTGACAATATTTTAGACTTCGTGCTTTGCTCTGTCCATCTTGGAGTAAGCAATTGCAAGAGAGGTCCACCTTTGGGTAATGGCAACCACAATGTAATTTATTTGTAAATAAATCAAAAATGCATTGAATATAATGGTTCTGCAGATATACAGTATACACACATATATATATAAATATATATACTGTATATATTACGGTATCACAGTAGTGCTACCATAATTAGGGTTTAGTAGCACTTTTAAGGTTAAAGGGTCAAATTTTGCACCTTAATAACTTTGCCACCGTTCAACAGATTTGCCTATTTGCCCACCCCTCCTACCGGCATTGGGGTGCGTGTTGAGGTCGTCGATCTAACTCTCACCCCATTCTCCTACACCTCTGCTTCTTCACACATGTCAGGAGGTTAGAGTTAGCCAATAACCCCAACGCGCACCCAATGCTGGTTGGGGGCCAGGGATCCAAGGGGGCCAACCCCAACACCAATTTCCTCACTTTTGTCGCTGTGGAAAACCCTAACTAATGCATTAAATGGAGTTTTTGCCTCTATCTATATATATATATATATATATATATATATATATATATATATATGATACATGATGGGCAGGTGTGTGATATGGAGAATATTCTCACTCCTGCAGAGCTCATGATGCAGGAATGAGAATATTTTCCATAGCACACAATCTGCCCACCATGTGTGCTGTTTGTACAATGGAGGTAAGAGCTTCAGAAATACTGTTATGTTTTTTTGTTCGCTCTTTTATTTCAGTGTTTGGTAACTGGGTAAATTTTTAGTGGTAATTTGGGGGCACTGGGCAGTTAAGTGACTTGTTCAGAGTCACACAGTGTGGAAGCGGAAGTTACGAGAGTCAAAATGAGGTCTAGTGTGCTGGTTGTATCAATGTTATTCAAAGCTCATTACTCTAACTTCTAGATTATTCTGAGAGCACTGTTTGTGGCTTTTCTTAGTGTGTGTGAGTATTTCTGAATGGGCTGGGAGTGTGAGGCATGCTATTGGAAACATATGAATGTGTTTGGCAATGCTAATTGAGTTGGTTTCAGCCTGCAGTGAGAAACAGAAACTGTGTGGTGCAGTACTTTAATTTAGAGTCAGTCTGCAGTGAGAAACAGAAACTGTGTGCTGCAGCATTGATTTAGAATGCAGGCTTTCTTGAATGTGTAAGTAGCATAGTAATGGGCTGTGAGTTGTTGAAACACTATAGGAAACAAGTGAGTGCCTTTTGCAATGTTAATAGTTACTTGCAAGTAGCAGTGAGAAACAGATTTGTGAAAGAATACTGTTTAGAATGCAGGCTGTGGTTAGTAAGTGAGTGATGACATTAGCACAGTATGTATAAATGTCATTTATCACACTCTAGTGATGTCATCAGCATTTATCAAACTCTAGTGGAAATAGCTACATTTATCACACTCATTTATTACTCACCCTATTGTATAAATATGTATCAGTACAACAGGGCAAATATTAATGAAATTAGAGATGAACTCTGCAAATAAATTGAAACAGTGTAATTAAAAACAAATCCACTGAAGACATTTGGCTTTTCATTGGTACCACAATCTTAAACCTCAGGAATAAATATATACAGCAAAGATGCTCAAACATTATAACAACGATCTGACACCATGGTGGCTAAACTACTACTAAATGCCAAAAAAACAAAAGTTATGTTCTTCCATCCAATAATCACTCCACTATGGCCAAAAAAATCTGTTTCCCACATTGCCTATTGTAACATTGTCAGGTAACATCCTGGAAAGGGCAGATAAGTATAAGTGTCTCAGCTTCCTACTGGACCCTAATCTCTCCTTCTCTTCCCATATCGAAGCCCTTGCAAAGAAACTAAAGCAGTGTCTTGGATTTCTTTATGGACATAAAACCTTATTCTCCAAAGATTCCAGGATCAGGCTGGTCCGATCCACTTTTCTTCCTTTGTTAGATTATGTAAGGGTTTCTCAAATGGTGAGGTCAGCCTCCTTGGGGAGGCCCCAACCTATTCCGGGGAGGCACAAACAACTCTGAAAAAGTAACACAGATATACACACACAGATACACAGAAGGTGATAGCAGATAAGGACTGTGTGGCCCATCTAGTCTGCCCCTTTTCCCTATCTAATGCATTATCGCAGACCCTAGTTGATCTGCAGCTTACCCTCTCTTCTCTATAGCTAGAATACTTTTATGTCTATCCCATGCATTCCTGAACTCCCCTACTGTTTTTACAATGTATAGCGTATATAACTATAATAATTTATATATTTATAAATTTATTTATTTATGTCTTTGTTAACTGGGTAACTATACTGATCCAGAGGTCTGTTTACAGGCACAATCCAGGCCAGAAGTCACAAGCATTTAACATAAGCAGATGACAAAAGTACATCAAAGCAAAACCGCAAAATACAAGTGCAAAGGCAGGACAATCAACAGTGATAAAAGTACAACATCAGCTACAATGTGAGTCCTATACAAGTCATCGGTGGAATGCAAACAAAAATCAATTGACGTTCAGGCAACATTTGGGCAAACAATCGGTCAACCACATTTGCCCCTCCCACCTCCACAAGATCAATGTCAGACTGTTTCTTATCCAAACAGAAGATAGGAAGGGAATATGGGAGACAGGTCATGGAGAGTTGGGTGATGGGTGTTACCTGTGTGGACAGGTGCAACTGTCCCTGTGTAGGAGCCAGGACCTAAAGTTATGTTAAAAGGCCAGGTGTTTGTCAGACAACCTGAGGGGGGCAAGTAGTGCATTCCAAAATAAGGGGACAGCAGCTGATAGTGTTTTGCCACCCATGCTAGTGGAAGTTCATGGGGTCTCAAGGGGAGGGGCAAGGGAAGATCGGAGACTTCTTGGCATGGTGCAGGGCTTGAAAAAGACAGATGGGGGGAGGTAGGGCCATCCCTGATGCAAGTATCAGTGAGACAGCCCAGGGTGAAGTCAAAGCGGCCTTGCAGTGACAGCCAGTTTAGCAAGCGGTACAGGTCGCAGTGATCTGTGGAGCAAGGGGTGCTCTGTACGAAATGACAAACGTTAATGCAAACAGTCACGAGTCTTGACCAAAGGATGGAGGAGATATGGGTGTAGACTGGGGAGCAGTAGTCTAAGTTGGAGAGAAGGTTTCCCTTGCCGATAGCCAGGTGAGCTTCCATAGTCAGGAAGTGTCTGATGCAGTATGCTGCACTGAGTTTCTGAATAATCCTATGAACTACTGTGTTAACATGGTCAGTAAAGGAGAGTGTAGGGTCTTGTGTGACCTCCAGATTATTTGAAGGAGTGGACGATTTCAAGGGTGGGGCCACTGGGAGGGTGGATAAGGAGAGAAGAATTTGTTTTGTGGGATTTGGCAAGGAAAGATTTTGACCCAAACAACATTGCATTGTTTTTTTTGGTGTTAACCAGCAACAAGTTGTCAGTGAACCAGCTGTGAGCAGCGCAATAGTTCTTAGTGAGAACAGAGGACAAGAGTGTCAGGGATTTGTCACTGTGGTAGATGACAAGTTCATTGGCATAAGGGAAGGAGTTGAGAGGCTATCATGGGTGAGGATATTGACAAAAATGGTGAAAAGTAAGGGTCCCAGTATAGAGCCCTGAGGAGCCCCAGTAGAGATGGGAAGGGTGGGAGAGCTGGCAGAGCCGATGCTTATGAACTGGGAGCGGTCAGTAAGGTAGCTCTGGAACCAGAGTGTGGTTTCAATGCAGGATCCAATCAGATTCAGTTTGGAGAGGAGGAGAGTATGATTTATCAGATCAAAAGCTTTTGACAGGTCGGCAAACACAGCTCCCATATATAGTATATAGTATATGACTATAATAATTTATGTATAATTTATAACATATTTAAATTTTGAGTTTTAGATATTTTTTGTGAAAGGATGAGACAAACTAAATTAACATATTGGTGACCAGAAAAGCTACACTAAGCTAGACTCATTTCAGGTGTACCAAGGGAAGGGTAGGGAGAGAATACAATTCAAAAGGTAACTGCAAAACAGCCAAGCAATACAAAATGAACAATAGTGCAAACAGATAGGAACAATGGACAAATAATGAGAGGTAACAACAACTGACCAATTAGATTGGTGTCAGAATAGACCAAATACAATGGTTAAGCGGAGAGGTATTAGGAGCAGGAACAAGAGCAGGAGGGAACAAAAGGATCTCTGAGAGGTTGCTTAAGAGTAGGGTAAGAGGGGGAGAAGCAGAGGTTGGTAGGAAGGTTATTCCAGATAGAGGGGAAACAGACAGAGAAACCAGTCTGATCCATGAAGGTAATGCAAAAATGGGTAACAATGGTTTGAGAGTCAAAATAGTAGAGCAAGTAGGCTGGCCAGAGCTGGGAGGGGGAGTACAAGTGAGGGGGTGGGCTACAGTAAACTCAGTTAATTGAGAAACAACTAGTCAATGGAGTTTCCCTTTATTCCTTGCATACTGTGCATGGGATGCTATTTTTCTATAGGGTAGCCCAAGATTATTTCAATATTTGGGGGAGCTCAAGATCCTTTCCATGGCACCGGGGGGCTAATTATGATAAAGCCTAAGAACTAATGGATTATGTTGATATCCTGTATGGCTGCTGCTCGACGACCAGCCTACACAAGTTGGATGCACTTTACCATCGAGCCATACATTTTATCGCTAATGTACCAGTCAGGAGGCACCATTGTGATCTTTATGCTGAAACAGGTTATACCTCTCTTGCTACCAGAAGATTACTTAATACTTATATCTGGGCTTACAAAGCCTTGTTCTGTAAGCTACTACCATACATCACAAGTCTGTTTCACCACACCTCGTTCTCCTATCTTCTTAGAAAAAATGTGTACATTATGCTTGAAGCCCTTAAATTCTGCATTAACTGTGGCATAGCTGCCATCAGTCACGTTATCCCCCTTGTCTGGAATAAGCTGCAGTCATCCCTCAAATTAACCACTCTAGTCCCCCAAGTGCATTTAAAAATCTTGTCAGCAAAGTTTCCTAAGAAGTTGGACACTGCTTCTCAGTTTAAACCCTTTGGTTTTGCTCTCCTTCTCACCCTTTTTGAACCCTATCATGTAACTCTCCCTTATTGCTTCTTCTAATTCTCTCCCTGTATTCAGACTCTCCCGCCCTCCTTCTTTGCACCCCCGATCCATTGTGCTTTTGTGTTTTTAAATGCCTCATTTATATACTTCATTATGTTGAACTACTTTATGAGGCATAATCACTCACATTTTGACAGACCCTCTGCACTTACCTTGGAATTATTTGCACTTGGCTCATTAATTTTTGTGCTGTTTTTTTCACATTATATCTGCAGTGTATTTTGTATGTCTTGTGTCTGCATGGAACGTCCTTGTAAATGAGCTTGCTCAGTGGAGTCTTCTTGGTTAAATAACCTTGAAACTTGAACTGGAACTAAACAAAATATTTAAAAAGTTATTAAACAAAAAGAACAAATTGTACAGGACGCATCTTCAAGTAAAAGATTCAGTGACTGGGGAGCTTTTATTTCTATCCAAAGTAAGTGTAAAAGGGAAACAAGAAAGGCAAAAAGGGATAGAGAACAAAGTTTGGCTTTAAATTCCAAAAAAGATAACAGTGAATCCTTCTGTGCTTACATAAATTCCTTAAAAGAAACTGTAAGCAAAGTTGGACCTATACTAAATGACAGAACTCTATTTTATGATGACACTAAAATGGCCGATATATATTCAATAAAAAAAAATGGTGAGGTATTTAGCCCCAATAATAAACCCTTCCATCTTGTTAACTCTTTACACTGTGATAGGTTTATCATTTCAACAGAAAACTTAAAAAAGGGTCGCGTGCTGGCGCTAGATGGTGACAGCCACAAGAGTGTGAGCTATGTTCTTAACCTTCCATTTTTTTTTTAATTATAGCCCATTTTAATTATTAAACTCATCAAACAGACCATCCTATCTTCAGTTCTTCATTCAGACAAGTGGATACTATAATTATGAAGTTTAAATTGCACACTAAGTGAAATTTTTAAGTCAGTCAGTAACATTCCTCAAGCAACTGATACTAAGGGCAATGCTTTCAGGGAGGCCCATTCCCCCCATTCACCAGGTCACATAATATATTCAGATACTTCATACCAGGGTTATTCTGACAGCTCCAAACAATTTGCTATAAAAAAAAACAACATATCTCAGTTAAAAGAAATACTATCTGAAATACGAATGGGCCACACTGAAGTTAAGAATTCTAAAGCTACCCTGTCTAAGCAACATGAGGAAATGTGTAGTTTTTTGTCAGTAAAAATGATAAACAATCACAGAATTGACTTCAGCAGTTACCTACCTAGAACAGCTTACAATTAAACAATCTGAGTAGATTTATCATTTAACTCAAAAAGTAGACGACCTTGAAAACAGAAGTTGATGTAATAACATTAGAATACTGGGTGTACCAGAAGGGGCTGAAGGAGACAATATACTGACTTTTCTTAAATTTTTCTACCTGACATTCTTAGATATCAGTGGCTTGGTCCTCTAGAAATGGAAAGAGCTCACAGATCGTGGGGCCCTAAACCTGTCAACCAAAAACCCAGACCAATAATTGCCTACTTGTTAAGGTTCTCTGTCAAGGAGGAAATAATACAGTTGTCAAGGGAAAGAAGGTCACTTAAATGGAAAGGGGAAAATATTTTAATATTTCAAGATTTTTCCAGTGAAGTGGTTGCCAGAAGGAAAGAATTTATAGAAGTTAAACAATGTTTAAGGGAACTTGGTCTAAAATACTATTTCAAATACTCTGCTACTCTTATCATTCAGGACCAAGGGGGAAAACCACTAAATGTGGCTCTCCAAATGGTGCATGGCAATTTATTCAAACTTTTAAAGAAACTCACTTCAGGAATTCAACAACTAACAAAACAAACTACCATTTTTCAAAATCAGTGCGAGTTCCCCCAGAGCCAGCATGTTTAGATTCTGAGACTCGCGCTATGCATACTTCTTCACGATCTTGTGAGCTACCACAGGGAAATGCTTCTGTGACCACCCCCCTATCATCAACTCTGTGTCTATTTTCCAAAGTTGTTAGCTCAGATTTAGAACATACCTGGGGCTCTGACATCCAAAGGAAAGCTAGATAATGATTTAAGTAATCCAGCACCCCGAGATTATCAAACTGTGCTGGTAATCCCAAGAAGAGAGAGCAGAGTAAGGAAAACAGCTGAACATCCTCTCCTAGATCATCTCCGGATCTGATGTGCAAAGAGGAAATGGATGCCTCCAAGCCAATCTATACTAATTCAATCCCTTGCAACAACACCCCCATAAGAGGATCCGTACCTGGGTTAAAAGGGTGCACATAACATTTTTCAATTGGACCACTTCCTGAAACTCCTCCAGTCTAAGGTTGATGCGATCAACAATGCAGCTAAGAATTTATGCAATGGTAGGGTTTTACTCTCTACAATGACAGATGGAGTCTTATCAAAGGAAGGTTAGCGATTTGATAGAGCGCTTTCACATCTGACTTATTTTGCGTTTTGCTTATTTTAACATACCCAGGATAATACACATATTATTGTATGCAGCATTCTATTTTTAAGAAAAAAAAGAAGGGACCTTAGTGATTTGATTAAAAGCAAACCTGGCATAAATTTATAATTAGATAATACTGTGATGTTTACAAAATACACAAAAATTGACTTAGATATATGGAATCCTTTTAAATGTGATGTGCTCTACTCCTTCTCTAAACTTTTCAGCTAGCTCTTTCTGTTAATGCTGTCATCCGCTTTTAATAGTCTTACTGGGTTTGCCCTAGTCAGAGCCACTGCCTCAAAACAGAGCTCAGTTACCTAGATTCAATCTATGTTAATAATGTTTAATTTCCACTATGTGAAAAGAGTAATTAGAGCACAGAGCAAATCAGCCTCAGAAATGGTAAGCTGATGATGGCCTATATATGCTCAAAAGCTATTACTGGTGGATGGCCTTTGCACAGATAGGGCAGCTCTTTAGTTTTGATACTTGCTTAGGAAGTGGGTTATAGTAACTGCACTGGGCCAACTGTTTCTTTTCACCTTTAAAAAACCTCAATACTCTTTCTTTTGTACACTTCTTAACTATTTTATGCTGTTAGACTTTATGTTTTGTGATCATTCTTGTATCTAGATAGCTTGCCTATTTTTTTTAGCCTGTTACCCATTTGCTTTGCTGTATACCAATCTTTGCATCTAATCAAATGCTAAAGGTCTAGTACTAATCTTCTTTTCTTTTTAGGGCATCTCATACTACAATTCGAAGGAAAAATGCCCTCTCTTGTAATTTGCTGTGGTGTGTGACTGATCAGTAAAACCTTGGACAGTAGTCCGGTGGACAATATCTGACCACACAATAGCTAACAACCTACTGTTCCATCTCTTTTTAAAGTTACATCCTTTTAAAATCAGTTCTGAAATTTGGATTTTGGACACTCAGTTATAGTTTTTTTTTTACATAGTTACTGGAAATTTATTCAGGAATATATAATATCTTTACTGTATAATATATTATTGTTAGTGCAGAGTGCTTTCAGTTTAAGGAATAATTGTTTCACCCATTTGTATTGTTTTAGCTTAAATTCTATCTATACTTATATTTAGGGAACTACTTTTACAGAAAATGCTTCCTTATAGAATTATTTCATGGAATGTAAATGGATTGGGAACCCCTATAAAAAGGAAAAAAATATTAACACACCTTAACAAAAAGAAGGCAGATATCGCTTTCATACAAGAAACGCATTTAGATGATAATGAACCAGCCAAATTATGCAGATCCTGGGTAGCTATAGTGAAGTATAGTACCTTTAATTGTAAGAAAAGAGGTACTGCTATTATGATTAGAAAAGGTATTCATTTTGTGAAATCTGAGCATTTTTCAGACCCAGAAGGAAGACTTCAATTTCTTCTTTTTTTTCAACTTTATTTTTCCTCCTATCACTGCAAGGGGGACCTCTTTCTAGCATCCTCTCCCTGTACCTGCCCACCTGAGATCTGCTGCAGGTCTATGCCCCTTCTCCCTCCACCCATCCCACTGCCAGCACCCCTGGTTTAACCAGCCCAGGGAGGGTAGCCAGACTACTTACTTGGGCTCCTTGAAAAACAGACTCTGACATGGGAGGGAGGGGGCGGCCTGAGGAGCGATGAGGTCCGGCCCCAGTCAGATCCAGTGCTGGGCATGGAGGAGATGTGCCGTTGCCTATCCCCACTTGCCAGATTTTTCCATTTTTCTTCCCCACCTTCCCTTGCATGAGCACCTCCCGACGCTTAGTGCATGGCAACCCTGCCTGTATCGGGCACGCTGTAACATGCTTGCCCATGCTTCTGCTGCACCCTGGTCTCCACCAGGTGTCAACAGAGCTCCGGACGAACCCAAGCCCTCCCCCCGGGACAGGAGAGCAGCCTACCAGGTGCTCGACTGAATGCCTTCCCCTGCCAACCCCCGGCACCTGAGTTCACTCCCGAACTCAGGTCACTGGTGTGGTGCGAGGTGTGGCATCCAGTGCCTCAACCCTCAGTGCCACCAGGCTGGCTACTTCAATTTCTTCTTGGTACCTCGGTTGGTATTAAGGTTGCTTTTCAACATCTATGCTCCAAATTCAGGACAAAATGTTTTTTTTTGGAGAAAGTTTCAGCATTCTTGACTAATTACTCTGAGTACAAAATCATCATGGGAGGAGATTTTAATAAAATTATGGATCCTGTACTGGATAAGAAGAAAACTAAAACCCCATTGATCTTCAGCAAATCTTGCTTGGCCTTGCATAAGCTGGTTCAGAATCTTTCTTTAACTGATGTATGGAGGATAGTGAATCCCCAAGCTAAAGATTTGACATTTCTTTCTAATAGGTATATGTCATACAGTAGAATTGATCACCGATTTATTTCTTCTGACTTTCTAAACTCAATAGTTGATTCTAATCTAGACTCCATAACAGTCTCTGATCATGCATTAATTGACATGACCCTGGTCATAGGGAAGGGCAAGCCAAAAGAGTACAGATGGAGACTGAATACATCTCTTTTAAAACACAAAAAAAATCATAGATTGGATAACAGATGAAAGTGAGGACTACTTCCAAAATAGTGACAATGGCGAAGTATCTAAAGCCTGTTTATGGGAGGCTTACAAAGCTTTTATCAGGGGCAGAATAATTAGTTTTTCAGCATGTAAAAAGAGAGTTAAAGCTAAAACCTTAAGAGAAAAATAACCGGAATTGACTGAATTGGAATTAGAACTTAAAAAATCTAATACCCTTCATTTACCATTAGTACACAAAATAGAATTAGTTAAATTTGAAATTAACAGCATACTCTCTGCCCAAGCTGGATATGCTCTATTTTGTTTACAGCAAAGTTACTGGGAATCTGGGGAAAAAGCTGGGAAACTGCTAGCCCATAGACTCAAAAAACTCAACAATGAGAACATAATACCAGGGATTCAGGATAATATGGGTAAAGCATGAAATAATAATAATAAGGATATTAATAGATTATTTAAGGAATTTTACGCCAAAATATATGCCAATAGGACCATAAATACATCAGATGTGGAATCCTTTTTGAATTCAATCCAAACTTCTGGATTGCTTCAAAAGCATTTTGATTATTTAAATAAAGAGATTTCACTGGAAGAAATATCAACAGCAATTACTATCCTACCTAATAACAAAACCCTAGGCTTAGATGGCCTTCCAAGTGAATTTTGCAAACTACTGAACTCCAAGATATCCCCCTATTTACTTAATATGTATGAAGAATCTTGGGATAAAAGCATTCTGCCTTCCACTCTCATACAATCCCTGGTTACTTTAATTCTTAAAAAGTTCCAGCTATTGTCCTATTTCACTAATGAGTACGGACTATAAAATATCGGCAAAAATATTAGCATTACGCATTCAGAAAGTTATGGATTTAATTATAGGGAAGGAACAGGTGGGTTTCATGCAGGGTATGTCAGGAGCAGATAATGTTAGAAGATTGCTTCATACGATCTAGTATGCTAATAAATCTAAGGAACCATACATAGCGATATCTTTAGATTTATTTAAAGCTTTCGACTCTTTATCCTGGGAATATATGTTAAAAGCTCTTGAACATTATAAACGCGGAGATAATTTTAGTGCTTGGGTTTCTTTGCTATATAAAAATTCAATGGCTCAAATCATTACTAATGGACTTTTAACTAAGCCCTTTCACTAGCTTGTGGCACCAGACATGGATGCCCTCTCTCCCCTTTTCTTTTTATATTAGCCATAGAGTCCCTGATTAGAACAATAGATAATCACCCAAGTGTATTCGGGATTTACATCAACTCCTAACCCCAGAAAATGTATGCTTTTGCTGATGATTTACTTTTAACCCTCATGAAACCAGTCCAGTCTTATAATATACTTGTATTGTTTTTATACTTTTGAATCTATCGGGGCTACAGGTTAATCGGGATAAATCCCAAGTCTTATGTCCCAAGCCTTCAGCTTTCACTAGACAGAATTTATCCAAAATTTTCAACAATGGCTGGATCAAGGATCAAATAACATATTTGGGCCTACAAATCTCCAACAATCTGGGTTCTTTGATTAAAATTAATGACTTGCCTTTACTACAAGATATTGAATCAGATTTAACAAGATGGAGTAATCTACACCTCTCCTTATGGGGTAAAATAAATTCTATCAAAATGATTATTGCCCCAAAGCTATTTTACTTATTTCAGACTATCCCAATTTTACTAGATAAAAAACTGATAGGAAAACTGGAGGCGATGATAAGAAGATTCTTTTGGGATAATAAACCCCCAAAACTTAGTCTGAATAAGTTAAGAGCTCCCTATAATCTGGGAGGTTTGGCATTCCTTACTGGGAATGGTATCAGTGGGCTTTTCTTCTTAAGAAGATCTCTAGCCATTTGAATTGTAACCCTAATGCTGACATATACAGCCCTCTATTGCTATAACTAGAAAACTCCTTATTAAATGCTAATAAGATTACTGACTGTTTATTCATACATACTCCTATGAATATAGGAGATAATCCTTGCCTAGTTAATTCTATTAGAGTGCTAAAAAGTTTGTCCATCTATTAGACCTTCCAGTTTTCCACTAAGACAAATGCCCTTATGGTCCAACTCATTAATCACTAAAGGTAAGCCCTTGAAACTTAATAAAATATGGTCCTAAGTGGGAATCAATAGACTTTGCGACAACTTATCCAAAGATACTTTCAGTTTGATGTCATTTAAAGAAATAAGAGATATTTATAGATTGCCAAGTTTCCATTTTCAGTTTTACCTTCAACTCAGAAGAAAGCTCAAGGAAAATATACTTTTAGATGACTTCTCAATTCCCGAGAATAAAGAATGGGGCCAACTATGTAGAATAGCACCCTCAAAAAAGGAGCCAGTTTTATTTACAAAATACTTTATAAGTGTCTCCTAACCTCATCTTTAACCTATTCAGCCAAAAGGAGATGGGAGAATGAACTTTATACGATTATCTCTGACTCGGACTGGAATGAGGCCTGGGACATTGCTCACAGAGGCACTGTTGACTTTGAAGGTAAGCTGATCCAGTTTAAAATATTGCATCCGTTTTACCTGTCACCTCTTAAACTAGCAGAAATGGGTTTATGCCACAATAACAACCATTGGCAATGTCAATCTCCTAATGCTAACTTACTACACATGTTATGGAGGTGTCCTACGATAACTCCACTTTGGAAGGAAGTTATTAAAGTATGTGGGAAATCTCCAAAGATCACCTTAACTTCATCTCTGTTACTTTTCATTCTTGGCATTCTTCCTGATGATTACCCTATCACTCATCAATACAAGTGCTGGCTATCAGGGGTGTCTATCTGCACTAAAAGGCTGATCTTAAAATATTGGAAAAATCTCACCCCACTTTGGTGGAATGAATTAATTTGATGGGGTATACTGCCAACAATGAAAGGGTTACTTATACTTTGAGGAACACATTAAGTACTTTTTTGAACATCTGGGGTCCCTTTTTTTCCTCAAGATTGAAACAACTCCAGCTCTAATTATAGTCTTTTACATGAAGTTTAGCTGATTTAGGTTTACGTAATCTGCTGTGTTGTTTTTTATCTTTTAATATTCTTAGACTTACTCTGAACTACTATAGGATGGACCTGTACCATCTAAATTGTAGTTTAGTTATGCTGTATGGTGTTCATATATTATAATATGATATTAAGTGATAGAGCTCATATTCAATTGTATTTATTAACAATGATAGTCTTCTGGCAAAAGAAAAACTGTTTTTAAAATGTTTTCACAATGTTTTTATACTTATTAAGACAAAATTATATCATGGAAAAAAAAGAAGACTTAAAAATTAAGTATTAAAATTAAAAGGTAAAACTTCACCTGGACCAGATCGAATTTCTGGATGTACATTGTATATCATGTCAGAAGTTTTGTTGTATCCATTGAAAATTCTGTTTGAAGAGTCAGTAAATACTGGGATTGCACCTAAGGATTGGAAAATCGCATATATGGTACCAATTCATAAAAGGGCTCTAAACAAGATCCTAATAATTATAGACCGATCTTTGAAAGTTTAATCAAGGATAGAGTTATAAAAATAACCCATTATCTGGACCATGAACAACAATGATTCAGATACGGAAGAAGTTGTAAGCTCAGTGAATTGTTGGGCAGAAATATGCCTTGTGATGTGATCTGTCTTGATTTTAGTAAGGCATTTGATCTGATGTCATATTAGGATCTCATGGAGAAAATAAAAAATATAAGCTTTGATCATTTCATTTTTAACTGGATTGGTGAATGGCTAAGGGAGAGATCCCAGAGAGTACTGTTTAATGGACATCTGTCAGAGCTAGGGAGGGTTACTAGTGGGGTCTCACAGGGCTCTGTGCTAGGTCCAGTACTATTCCAAATTGTTATCTCTGACCTGACAAAAGATAAAATATGTGGGTCAGTAAAATATGTTGGCAAGACAAAATTGGGGAGCCCACTATATCTCAAGTTAGAGACCTTAAAAACCACCATGATCATATTTCTAGGTCGGTCAATTGCTGGGGTATGAAACTGAATATGGAGAAGTGTAAGATCATGCACCTAGGTAAAAGAAACATGAGAAACACCTACATGCTGTGTGGGGGGCAAACCTCAAATCACTGATAAGGAATGAAACCCAGGCATTAAAGGTGACCTGTAAAGAGCAAGAGTACCCGTTCCCATCTCCACATACCTTTCTGCGGGAGTTCAGGAATGTAATTGTCTTTATTTTTAATTCCATAGTTACATTTTACTAAAACGCCGAAAGTTATGGCCAAACACGGAAGGGCAGAGCGGCTCCGATTGAGCGGGTGCAAGTGTTTATGGGTATTACACCCATTTAGTGACGCTGCTAACACCACTGCTCTTATTGCAGTAGCAGTGGCGGTAGTGTATAATATTTATTTTATTGCTTCCACGGGGGTCTTGACACCTGAAATATCACTTACATCAAAAGCCTGTCCAGGTGTTGCTATAAATAATATTTCGGGTGCAGGGCCCCGTGAAGCATAATAAAATAAATATACTACTACGCCACTGCTGCTACAACAAAGAGCAGTGAGTGTTAACAGCATCACTAAATGGGTGTGTACCATAAAACTGCACCCACTCAATCAGGGCAGCTCTGTGCTCCCGTCGTTGACAGCATTTTAGTAAATGTAACATATGAATTAAAATAAAGACAATTACATCCTTGAACTCCCACAGCAGTGCTAGAAAGGAATGTGGGGACGGGAATGGGAACTCTTGTTCCTTACAGGTCACCTTTAATGCCTCTCATGACTTTGGTAGTTCCAGTCAGGTTGACTTATCTATTACAAAACCCAACAAAGTTATATGGGCCATTAGGAAAAATATTTTCTCAAGGGATGAAAAAATGTTTATGCCCCTGTTCAGGGCCTATGCTCGCCCACTTTTGGAATTTGCATCTCAACTCTGGTGTCCCTCTGAAAGAAGTGAATGAACTAATCTTGAAAAGGTACAGAGAAAATTTACAAAAATTATTTATAAAATGAAAGATAAAGCATATAGTGACCCTCTTCAGCACTTAAACCTCATGTCTTTGGAGACAACAAGATTAAGGGGCGATCTTCTAATGATGTCTAACATTATAAATTATCTGTACCTGTTATCAGAGATGGGCACAGAGTTCAAAACTTCAGACAGAGATATCAGAGGACACCCATTACCTACAGTAGGAAGAACATTTAAATCAGTAAAACAGAACTATTTCTTTACACTTAGAATAGCTAATCCATGGAACCTGTTACCGCTTGACATAATAATTAGTGAAACAAAAAGAGAATTTAAAAATAAACTTAACAAATATATCTTATCTGGAGGGAAACTCAGTTACTATCCACAATGATACCTCCATAGGAGCATTAATGAACAACTTGCCTTCTGGCTCCTTGACTTCCTTCATATGATCCTTAGTATGCCGTCTGTACTTTCATTACAAATTTTTGGCTGTATGGGATCATCATACACCCCTGAAGAAAACCAGGATAAGGGGCTCCCATCTTCTCAGGATACCAGCTGAGTTGTTGCCTTGCCTCCATACCAAAGATGTTGTCTAGAAATCCTTTAGGATCACTGGATTCCCGGCTGCTTTGGTTATGTATTGTCACTTTCGCAATGCCTGTACCAAAGCCATCAGGCTTGCGAAGTCTTACTATTTTGCATCCACACACCAGAACATTAATCACTCCTCTGAGTTCTAGAAAGTTATCCATTCCCATTTCGTCCCCTCTGACACAGTCTTCCTTCCCTGTTCTCAAGGTTGGTGATTCCCTCATCTCTGATCCTTCTGTTGTTGCCTCTTCCTTTAACTCCTAATTCAACACCTGTGCTATCTCTTGTCCCTTCTCTTCTCTCCCTCTGACTTACCTCCCTCTCTCTTTTGCCTTTGTTCCTACAACTACCTCTGCTTTCCTTAAGGCCCTGCTTGCCCTCAATCTTCACAAGGCAGGTAGCCCCGATGGTCTTGATCTTAAACTTCTGCATCTCTCATCTCCTGCCAGTGCCCTGTCTATTACCTTACTCCTCAACCTCTTTTTTTTCCTCTGCCACTGTCCCTGAAACTGAGGTGCAGGCTACTGTCATCTTTCTCTCTAAAGGTGATGATCCTTCTCCTGGTAACTTCTGCCCTGGGTCTCTCCTTCCTACCCTGGCTAAGATACAGGACCACCTTGTTCTTTCATAGCTTTCATCCTTTCTTGACTCTTCCTCCTTCTTCACCCCCTTCAAATCTGGTTTTAGGAAATCTAACTCTACTTCCACCTCCCTCCTCTGTCTCACTGAAGCTATCCTCTTAGGTATGGTTTAAAGACTGCTCACCTCTGCCATATTTGTTGCTCTTACTAAAGCTTTTGATACAATGCACGCGCACCCTCCTTCTGGACAAGCTTAATGACCAGGCCCCATTGACTCCTCAGTCAGTTGGTTTCACTCCTACCTTGAGGGAAGGTCTCAAGCTGCCTTGATCTTAAGCTCCATTTCCTCCCCACTCCTCATCTTCTCAGGTATTCCTCGAGGGTCTGGCCTGGGCCCTATTATCTTCTCAATAGGCTTGAATGACCTCACCTCTGTCTGTTCCTCTGTGTCCATTCATATGTACATTAATACAGCAATTGTTGTTCAATTAAAAAAAAAAAGTGTCCATTACTTTTGACACCTGAGGCTTACCAGATTCACCTCCCTCCCTACATTCATCACCCTTGATGGAGCAGTGATTGAGAATGTATCATCCTTTAAGTACCTCAGGGTCTTGCTGGACTGATATCTTAATTTCTCAGTTTAAATTGATGCCTTACATCATAAGCTCCACCCCAGGCTTGGTGCACTGTACAGGAATAAAGAATTACCTGCTTCCTGCCTGCAAAAGATTGTTTTAAATATGATGTTCCCTATTTCTGACTATGATGACATAGTTTACAGTGGAGCTCCCACCCCCTTTTTCACTCTTTTTTTCATGTTGCCTTAGACTGTCCCTCTCGTACCCAGTACTGCTCGCTTTACTCTGTTCTTTCACTCCTCTGTCTTAATAACCGGCACCTTTCATATTGTGCCTCCTTATCCAAATTTTGGGTTGGTTCTCCTCCCTTCTTCCTTACCTCTCTATAATACTCTCCCTTCCAAGCTCTTACCCTTTTGGAAGCAATATTTCCCATTTTCTTTCTATTCCATCTAGGAAATCTACTGTTGGTCAAGCTGCCTTCTCGTATTGCTTTTCTAAACTCTGGCCCACCCTTCCTCTATTAAACTTCTCTGCCTCTTCTGCTTTCTCTTTTAAGTCTTTTCTTTGTGACTTTTCTGTGCACACCTGCATCTGTCCATGACCCTCTACCTCTCGACTTCCTCCCCCTCCACTCACATTGTCCTGACCCCCCCATACCTGAATGAGTAATTTCCCTCTACTTATCAAAGCTTATTTTTTTATCTACTACATGTACCTGTTGTACTGATTTGCCTTAAAATGTTATGAGTATGCTCCTTGATATTTAATACTTCTGTATATGACTTCTTGTTTTGTAATGCTGTAAATTGTATGCATTTTTTTCTCTCAAACTATCTCACTTTACCCTCTCTCCAAGGACGCATGTGGAAACAAGTTGTCTTCAGCTTAGTATGTCTTTCCTGATGAATCATTTGAAATAAATAACTATATACATATATAGATAAATATGTTGAATTAGGTCTGCCCTAGTAGCCAGAAAGGGCAAATATTTTTCATTTTCAGGGACCAGAACTTCCACTTAACCCAGATCAGCATGGAACTTCAATCAATCAATCAATCAAATCTTTGTTTATTCAGGCAAGCATCACTGAGCAAGGCTCATTTACAAGATGGACCTGATAAGGTCAAGGTTCGATAGTTGGTACACAACATATACATCAATGCACCAATATATGCATAACAGATACAGAAAAAACACTTATAAATACAATGATCAAGGGTAAGAAGTTGATTCAGGCATACATGACAAGGTAGGTTACAGGAACATTATACAAAAGATAAAGTATATACATATTCCAATATAGGAGTCAAGGCATACACACAGCATAATGTAATGCTAGGATGAATGGGGAGCATTTAGGAATGATGTAAGGGCCAGTGATTAGTGGGAGAAGGATTAGGTAGGTAGTAGGTAGTTAGGTAGAATTAAATAGAACTGAGGTACTATAAAAATGGTGGCTGCCCGGGAGGGAGAACAGTGGAACAAAAAATATGCCATACATGGTGGCTGTCTGGAAGGGGGGCTTATGAAATGGCAAGTCTAGCTCTTGTGGTAGCAGCTGCATTTCTCTGCGAAAAAGCTTGTGCAAAGTTGTTTAAAGGATGCTATAGGTATAAGATTGGACCGCTTTAGGGATTTCTGTAGAGTATTCCATGCCATAGCTAGAGAATAGCTGATTGCTGCCCTCCCTAGCCGGGTGTTGCCTTTAGGTATTTTGAGCATGATGAGGTTGTTGCTTCTAAGGGCATAGGAGCTAGCTATGGCCTGTGTGAAGCAGTCTAGAATACAGTTTGGAAGTTTTTTAGACAATGCTCTGTAGATCCATAGTGCTGCATTTCTGTTCCTTCTGAGATGTAGAGAAACCCATCCAACTGCAGCATAGAGAGAGCAATGATGAGTGTTAGCTGGAAGATCTGTTATGAATCTTATTGCTCTATGGTACAGGGTATCCAGCTTGCTTAGGTAGGAGATGGGGAACTTCTGATGGAATACCCAGAACTCCTCTGTGATTGTGCCCCATCTTTGGTCAAATCTCATATGTAGTTCAGGGAAAGGTTATGGCAGTTAGGGGCAACATGTTGGAGGCCTGAGAACCCTCTCTATCATACATTCTGTCCAGTGAGAACCCTAGGAAGGGTCTCCCCTTCTGAGTGTACCCTCTAAGACCAGGATTGTCTATATTCTTTATGCAAAAGTCACCATACCTTTTTGTTCCAGCCTCCTTTAGCAGCTGAGTCTAAAAGCCTTTCCTTCCTCTCCCTGCAATGTTTATTCTGTGCAGTCCTACATGTTTGTTTTTGGGTGCTGGGACTAGGGAGAGCTAGTTGTTGATAAAGGGTTGATAGCAAGAGAAAGGAGGGTCATGGTGGTAAGTGCCTTGGCTTTGCAGCAGCTTTTTCCTCCTCTCCCAGGGATATTTATTCTGTGCAGTTCCGTTTTTGGTGCTAATAATAAACAAGACTTAATTAACACTAATAATACCACACCCCAAAAAAATATAGCAAATGCCCAGGGATCCTGATGTTGCAACTGTGCCCTATGGACATAGAAAGTTTTGTTTTTGTGTAACCCCTAGGGGCACTACCGCAAGGGATACTACCCCTTCCTGCATGACCTGGTGCAGGTTGAGGGACCTGGGTACTGAAAATGGGTGCCTCCACCTAGAGGACAGGGTTAGTGGTAGCGTAGCTGACCTGGGTACAGCCCTCTGGGACATTGTTACCCCCCCTTTCCCTCTAGTGGCCTAAATGGTTCATAGAATACACAATTGTAATTGAAACCTGACAACAGTTTTAACCCCACACTTCTTGCACTTACCACCAGGGCTATTTCAGCTGGCTCGGCCCTGGAGACCCCCTGTAAAATAAGATTTAGTACAACAACCAACAGTATTTCAATGCTGTTTGTACAGAGGTACACCACAACCAGTTTCAATGCAACAAGATTTAGATCTGATTTATTTAAGGGGCAGTAACAAGGAAGGGTGCAAAATCTAGTGGTTGATTCAAGATCTGAAAGGTTCAGGCTATAAGGCATGAACTTAAAGGTCCCTGTAGCACAGTCAAACACAATCTGGGTACCCAGTTGGAACTACAGGCTCGCCAGAGGCATTGCCTGGGGTATGCCAGCATTGCAGCTGGTCGGGGCCCTGTGATGGAAAGAAAACATGCATGCAATTTAACCCATAGTTTGTAATCTGAAGCCGGATGTCTCAATCCAAAATGATTAGCAACAACAATTACAGTAGTAGCTACAGACATTGCCAGATATTTCCTGAAATTTCTGTGATATTTCTGGAGAAGTCTTCTGCTTTCTGCATTTCCATAGTAGGGGCAGCAGATAGAAATTCTTTAGAAATTTCGTGAAATATCTGGAAATAGTTGGCAATGTCTGTGGCTACTATTGTAAATCAGTTGACACACTTTGATTTGAGCTTTGTTGCAGGGAGCTACCCTGGTGTTTACTTACGCTACCCAGTACAGGATGCAGGATGGATGAAATGGAGACCTCAGGATGAAATGCTGGATTTCCAGGAGAAGCAGGGCCCACACGAAGCACCGTGGTGCCGATCCTATTCATTGGTGTTGAGTAATGAGCTGAATTTCCAGGCAGGTCTCTCATTGGTTAGTTCTCTGTGGCATGAGCAGCTGTCTAGGCTGAGATGGCAAGGCCCAGACTGGGTAAACAGTTTGGATGACAGTTCAGTAAGTGCTGGATGCAGCTTCCAGCAAGCATGACACATTCAAGCAACGGGGAACCAAACTGCAACCCACAATCCACAATCAGCACACTTGTTGTAAAAGTAAGGCAATACCATAGTCGGATAATAGTCCAGTTGCAATACACAGGATCTTCTGAGCAAACCACACTCTCTGTGGCAGTCTCAAGTCCTGACAGGCTGATAGTACCAAGGCATATCTTCGGTCCACTTCAGGAGAAGTTCAGTTTGGCACAATTCAGGATCTGATCACAAAAGTTTCAATTTCAGATGAAGTCCGATCTCAGGCTCAAGGTCTCTTCACTTAGGAAGATGATAGCAGGCAGGCCAAACACAGCCTTCCCACCGATTTCTCCTGCACACCACACAGGAGCAGCTGCTCGAATCTCTCAAGCTGTTCACTCTTTCTACTCTAACTCCACACTGATTCACTGCTGCAGGCAGCTTGGGACCTTCCCAGAGATCCAAAAGGTTTGATTAGTTGATTCATCTGTCCATTACAGCTAGAGCTCCCCCTCCAGGTCCATTTAGGTGCCAAAGGGCAAAAACTACAATTCCTACAGAAATTCACTCCCACAGGACCCCTGGGGAAAAACTCCATTTTAGGGTCCCCAAAGGTACTGATTGGTCCAAACTAGCAATCCAGAACCAAGATGGTGGTGGTTAACAGAAATGTCCATGCTGCAAAGGGAGGCAGGTTAGACAAACTACAATATTATTATTATTATTATTATAGCAGATAATCGGCAAACAATTACAGTACTATGTAGGGCTCCCTCTGTGCAAATAGCAATGGCAGAATGGAGCAATAATACAGCAGCCTGGGCGGGACTCAAGCCTGAAACTACTCGGCTCCTACCCAGATTAATTATACACTACAAAATAGGCAGCTCTTAAAGAGATAGGCATGGAGGCTAACAGGACACTCGCATGCAGGCACTTTTAAATTGCTAGGACACATAACACCAGCCTGGCAGTGGGCATTTAGGCAAGCTCAAGGAAGACTTTTGGGAACCCCCATTTGTAGGGGGGTTACTTTTGGATCTCCTTTCATACATTTTCATGTTCTCTCATATAACTTGGTAACTTGGTATTAAGGACAAAAGAATGCTGAAGCCCATCAAAATTGTCCCCCACACTGTGGGGCATTGTACCCCATAGTAGTTAATTAAAGAGGCAGTTATCCAGATGAATTTTAAACATAGTTAGGTTTGAACAGTCCACTAATTCTTGTGGTAATTTGTTCCACAACTTCGGAGCTCTAATAGAGAAAAAGTTCATTCTCTTGTTGGTCCAGCTTTGCCAACTTTTAACTGTTTATTGTGCAGTCTTGGTACAATTTTCCTTGTGTCATATGAAATACCACATTGATCCATTTGGGTGGGGGATTGAAGAAGTTTAAAAATCTGAAGGAGATCCCCTCTAACCCTTCTAGTTTCAAGTGAATAAAGGCCTGTTCTTTTTAATCTATTTTTGTAGTCGAGATGTGCTAAGTATGAAACAATTTTTGTTGCCCTATATTGTATCTGCTCAATCCTGTTTATGTCAGAAATCAGGTAGGGACTCCAAAAGGGGGACCCGTAGTTTGCATAAGGCCGAATGTGGGATCTATACAAGGTAATTATGCATTGTTCTGTTTTGGAAGTAAAAGTGTGGTTTATCCGTCCAAGAAGTGCATTGGCTGAGTTAGCTACTTTACTGCAGTGATCTGCTGATGATAATCTGTGATTAACCATTATTCCCAAGTCTTTTTCACTATGGGATGCTCTGATAGTTTTACTATTGAGGGTGTATGTTTGATTGGGGTTGTTTTTGCCCATATGCAGGACTGAGCATTTAGTTGTGTTGAATAACATTTTATTGGTTATTGCCCACTGTTCGATGGTAGCTAGATCTGATTTTAATGCTTTTTGATTTATTAAATTGTCGGCTCTTCCTCCCAGTTTAGTACAACAAATTTTGTAATAATATTTGACGATTCTAATTTCATATCACTAATGAAAATATTAAATAATATGGATCCCAGAACAGAGCCCTGCGGGACTCCACTAGTGACCCTCGCCTCATCAGACAATGCTCCATTTATCCTGACCCTCTGGGTTCTACCTACTAGCCAACAATGCACCCATCTAATAATTGCTGGTGAAAATCCCATTGTAATAAGCTTGTTCACAAGTATAACATGTGATACTTTGTTGAATGCTTTGCTGTAGTCTAATAAAATAACATCAACAGGGATGTTAGAATCTAGATGTTTGCTAACATGTTCATAGAAGGTAAGCAAGTTGGTAGTGCAGGAGTAGCCCTGTCTAAACCCACGCTGGGTTAAGTCTACAATATTTAAGGAATGCATTTCTAGTTCAATGATGGATTTGAGAATTTTCTCCATCATTTTACATGGAATTGAAGTGAGACTGATGGGTCTATAGTTTTCAGTTTTTGAACGTGTAACTTGTTTAAATATTGGGGTGACAGTGGCCGTTAGCCAATCAGATGGTACTTGGGCTTCTTTTAGGTTTTTATTGAATATTATGGTTAATGGTAGGGTAATAGTGTCTAATGTACCTATTAGAAATTTGGAGTTAAATGTTATCAGGGCCAGGCCTAGTTGTTTTGTTAAGAGTTTTGAGACTAAATTTTTTATCTTGTAAGGAAATAGTGTAATCAATGGGGTGGATATTAGAATTGAGAATTTGATTCCAGGTGTTTTCTTGAGAAAAAACAGAACAAAAATATTTATTAAAAACTGGTTGTTTCAATATCGGAGAGAATAGTGGTATCATTCACGACTACTGGACCTACTGTTCTATTGTTTCCTTTTTTTCCATTAAGGTATGAGTACAAGGCTTTATGTGAATCTTTTGTATGAGCTATTTTAAACTCAAGATTACGTTTCGCAGTAGTTATGAGTGTTTTTAAGTCCTTAACTGATTTTCTAAACTTGAATAGTGTTTTCTATTTAAGATTATTAGTACAGATTTTTAACTATTTAAATAATGTTTGTTTAAGTGTGATTTGCTTCTTGATAGTATTATTAAACCATAAGGGTATTTTTCCCTTATTATTGTATTTATTTTTCTCAGGGACATATTGATTTTCTAGTTCATGAATTTTTGATTTAAGATAGGTCCAGGCCTCTTCAGTATTAAGTGATAAGAAAATATACTCCCAATTAATGCTATTTAAATGTTCATTGATTTTGTGAAAGTCAGCCTTATCGTAGTGTTTAATCATAAGTTTATTATGTGGAATCTGTGGGTTACAGAGAATAGAAAACTGTATGGACATATGGTCCGCAATGGTCAGAGTATTTTTTTTTTTAAATAAAATTCAACCCATGACCTGGCTTGTACTTTATAAAAAATACTCTGAAAGACCACCTGCACAGAAACACAAAAAAAAAAATAAAAAAATTGGGGGGGGGGTCCAGGTGTCCCCCAGAACCAGTAGTGGATCTAAAGGTGGTGAAGGGTGTGACTGCACTTACTTGTTTGGTACTGCTGCATTTCACTTTGTTGAAGAAGTCTGCTTTATTGATTGGCTCCAAAGTACTAGTTGGGGGTGTGGCTGCATTCTTGCTATAAAACACAGAAGAACTTATGTACAGCCCCCCCACTCAACCTGCCCGCTCACAACCCACTTCCCCTTACCCCCCCTTTACCCATGAGTCCGGTGCCATGATGGCTCCTTACTCCTTACCATGACCAGCATAGCCCTCCTCTCACCTTCATGGCTGTCCATCATATGAGATGTCTTTGAGCATGCCTACAGTAGAAAGTAGTGTGCACATGGTAACTGATAGTTCATTCGGTGTCCTGCCATGGATGTGAGGACAGTTATGCCAGTTGCAGTATGGAGCTGTTGGGGTGCTGGACTCATGGTTAAGGGGGGGTGTGGGGTGGTGGGTTGTGAGCTGGCAGGTCGGGTGGGGGAGCTGTTCTGTAAGGGGGACCACTGGACCAATAGTGTACAGTAAATGAACAGATGACCGGGGGTACCGCTGGACCTCCATGGCAGTATTTAGGCTGTTGGAATGCTTGCTAGGGTATTTTAGTCCTTCTTTGTTACTTCCTAGCAGATAACAGTGAAGATGGAGGTAAAGAGACACCTCCTCCTGCCCAACATCTAAAGATGTCCGATCCACAGCTACACTGAAATCAATATGTGCAATAAAGAAGACTATCAATCTTTTTACAATCTAAAGGACATCTTTACCTTTGTGGCTAAAGAAAAACAAAGACACTCTAAGCTCACCAACCATTTTAATGTACTGGATAATTTTTAAGTAGGGAAACTAATAAAGTCTGATGAACAGCCTTTAACTGTTGATCAAACACCCTAGCACTGTTCCCCAAAACCCAAGCACTGTAAGCACTGGCAGTCACTCAAATCTCCATGGAACACAAGCACCAGAAATACAGTACTGTTGCACAGTTCCTGAATAAACACTCCCACCCTTCCACAATGACACATCTCAGCATCTACTGCTTAAGAAGAGTGAATAAAACATATTTAAAAACACATACTTCAGGATAATTAAAATGGCATACTCTTTTTTTTTTATCTGTGCACTTTTATTGCATGCATACTTTGGAAACTAAATTAACTTTTTAAAACCTTATGTTGGTGCACTTTGTTTGCCGACATACTAGGTTAAAATAGTGAAGCAACAATAGCACCATTCAAAAGCATTTTGTCAGAATTGTGAAAGACAGAACAGCTACAGGGATAAAATAGCAAATGTAGGATTAGCACTATCCCTGTAGCTGTACAAAGGAAGAGGATACAGGGTCTGTCAGGTGGCCTGTTACCAAGCAGTTGCTGTAGTGCAGAGGATAATGCCAGAGGTAGTGGAGGGTGGCAGGATGGTGCTGGATTGAGGTTTGATTCCCAGAACTGGACCTTATGGTTGTGCGTGTGTATTTTTTTTTTTGTTTTGTGTTATTTCTCCTGGGACTGTTTGTTTTCTGGTGTCTCCCCTTCCCAACCTGTGCGGTTGCTGTATCTACTCCCAGTTGTCCTGCTCAGTTCCCCTTCCCTCTTCAATGATTCCCACCAAGGTTTCGCCCCATCCCTGAGTTCTACCCCCTGTGTAGTTATATTTTGGGGGGTGAGGGAGGGAGGCAAAGCCCACCATATTGAGGGTGTGGGGGTTGAGTCCCCAGCAAAAAACAAAAGTTTCCTTATGAGTCCTCACCACGGTATAGATACTTCGTGTGTTTTTGGACCACTACTATTGGTGCTATTGTTCTGTGCTGCATTTATCCTGGGCATTGCTCTTGGTGGTGTCATTTATACTGGACTGTTCTTGACTGCACTATTGTTGCAGATGGTATTCTGTCCTACTGCCATTTATCAATAATCCATAGAGCACTGCTCACACTTACTGAAGACACTTTCCCTACCCAATGTCACCGTGTCTTAACAGTCAGAGCAGCTGTGTTAACGCAGAGCATGAGTGCAAAAACTTTTAAAAATGGTAATCAAATTACACTTTCTCAGCAACACAAAAAAACTTCATATTATATCCAAACTGATCGAACCATGCATAGTTATAGGTTTGTGTCAGCAGCTCTTTAAGAACTTCTACAAATCATACTCATAACTGTCACATGAACTGTCAGTTCTGTGGAAAATAAAATAACATTATTTAATTCCCTTTGCTACTGTTTCTCATCTTTTCACCACAGAAATGTGATTATAGCAAGTTATCTGATTTTTTTTTTCTCGGTGCTCCTTCTTTTTAAACTGTTAGTCAATATATTCAAGGTACTTTCATATTGTCTGGACCTGTTTAAAACAATACTTTTTTACCTCATTCGTTTAAAACATTAGTTTCATACCTAATGAAAAGCATTCTCTGGTTAGCATATTTAGCTTTCAGCATATCTTAGGTATTATACAAAGCTCAATGATGAAAATTAAGATATGATGAAAGCTAAATCCACTGAATAGAGAACGTTTTTCATTTTGTATGAAACTATTGTTGAATTCCTGAAGTTGAAAGGAACCTGGTAGTAAATGTTTTATGGATTGTACAAAAGTTTACATTCAAAACTGTGGGTTACATTTGTATTTACTGTCAAAACCACAATGAAAATGATAATAGCAGTCACTATAAAGGATTAAAAAAATATTTTTTAAATTGCATATCAAGTATGCTCAACACTCCAGCACTCCCCATTGTAAAATTCTGGATCTGCCACTGCCCAGAACCCTTGTCATTTGTTAATGATTTTTGACACCCACATTAAAGTCACTTCAACCGTTCCTGAGTATCTATACTTACAGAAAAAATGCTGTGGCCTAAATCAGGCATTTGTGCACACCACAGATAAATTGTGACTTCCCATTTTCTAGGTATGTCAAAGGAGAAACTTCCTCCTGCCAGGGGTCAACACAAGGAACATGCGAGCGGTCCAGTGGACCACAATAAAAAGTTCAGTAACTTAACTCAGTTATGAAAAGGTAAAGAATAATGAAATCACTCATATTTAAAAATAATAATTTCATTTTTTTTGGCATACATTTCACAAGCGTAAAGAAACCACAACAACTCCCTTCCATCTATTTCAGACACAGTGTAGTAGCTTTAGACAGGACACACAGTTCCTTATTTTAATTCTGGATTCTGTAATGATGAAACAGTACTGAACAGGACAAATCTGTTTTGTTTGAAGAATTTATTTTTTTAATTTTATTTAAGAATTTGGTAACTGGAAAAAGTATGCTTAACCGAGGCTCATTTCCAAGTATGACATGGAGAAGGAAAAGATGGAGCAAAACAGCAGTAGACAACAGCAAAACAACATCTGAACTGACAGTTGAGCAATATGTTACAATAATAGAATAAAGATATAACATGGGTTGACAAAAGGGGAAACGCTCATTGGCCAAACAGCATCACTTGACCATGGATTAAATTCACTATTTAATCCACAGTTGGGGTGACATGTCCAGCCAGCAAAATCCCAAGGCAGAGCAGGACTTGTTATGTGTGGAGAAAATTTAACAGTGACAGGTGTGACGCTTGGCCAGCTGATGCTGATTATTGTATGATAGTGGTATTATTAATACATGGTCTGTGTATGATCAATTTCAGTGGAAGAGATTTGGCTTTTAAATTACAAGGTCAGCAGCTGAAATCACAGGATGTATTACACTGACCAGGAGATTCCTGCAATTAAGACTTCCTTAAAGGAATGGCATTTTATTACCTTTTTATGACATGCTCAGACTTTTGAAGTTGAAACAGAATCTAAAGTTTATAACATCAGGAAAGAAAGGGTCATTTGGCTGTTCCTATCAAGTTTAACAACTAAATGACAAATGCTGGGCTTGCTAAGATCAAAGAGAAACATTTAGTCAAGGAGTCATATTTAGGAAATGTCTTTTTTCTTCTGATGTCACATTATTTAACATACCTCCTGGTAGGAAATCATGTTTGTAATTTTATATTCTAAAACGAGGAGCTAGATGACTCATCAAGCGGGTGTGGAAATAGAGTTGAAAATTATCTTTGTATCTGAAATGGGGGATATATAATTTTTGGGCTCTGAAAGCAGAAACATCTAACTTTAAATGCACTTACAGAGGTAATATTTATTTATTTTATTTTTTATTTATTTCAGTTTAGGATTAATACCTTTGAGTCAAGGACTAATTTTCAAAGGTTCCAAGTCAGTGGTGGACAAAACATTACAGATAGTACAAAATATAAAGAAAAACAGGGAACAATTTACACAGGCAAGTACATTGCAATTATATACATCCTATTTCAGTGGTGCCAGAGAAAGGATTAGGAAAGGAGAGGAGGGTGGTACTCTGTCTTAGTGATCACTGGATGATTGGTCCACAAAAAAAAGACAAAGATGGTAGGGTGGTCAGCCTAGATTGGGCCTCATCAAAGGAGAGAGGGGGTGGGGGTGATCAGCTGAGAGAGGCATCATCTGGGTGAAATGTACAGGGGAATAAGTAGGGGTAGGGGTGACAGGGGAGGGGTGGGGTAGAGTGAAAATAGGGAGGCAGAAGAGCACTCTCAATAGTGCATGCGTTATGCTATACAGGCATTAATACATTAGATAGAAAAGATCTAAATGTATTGTGGTAGGAGTTTTGTTCTGTAACTTTTCCCCTTTTCTTTTGAGATTGTAAGCTCTTGATATTTGTTCTGTATTTTATCTTACTTGTTTTCATATTTTTAGTAAAATCTCATTTTCTTGTAATACTGCCTGTGTCTTCCCAGTTCTTTTTGCATGTGAAGTGCCTGTATTTTAAGTCTGACAACTGTTTAAAAGGCTTGATGGTGTTACTAAGTTTGAAAAAGGTAAGAATATACCTAAGGTCTCTCATAGAGTTTTAAGGGTTCATTTTGGATACCTGGTTAGGTGCCCTTAGGCAAAAGATATATTGCATCCTCCCGAAGAGAATATTATCGGAGCCTGTACATTTGGGTGTGCTAGCATAAGGTTCACAGTTTGAATCCCCCCAGAACTTGAGGCTAAAAAGTGATTTGGACCCAAAAGCAGACAGAAGGGTTACCCTGTTTGTTACCTGTTCACACTATTGCACTCTGAGATTGGCAGTGTGGGATAGGGTTACCAGCTGTCCCTATTTTCGCAGGACAGTCCTGATTTGAGCAACTGTGTCCTGCAGAAAAACATGAAAAAAACTAAATGTCCTGACATTATAGTAGAAAAAATATTTTCTGATTTTCCTCTAAATGTTGCAGAAAACTATAATACCTTAACTAAAATACCTTAAAATAATAAAAAACACAAGAAACAACTAAAAAACTACAACACTTAGTCTTAATTCTGATTATTTAGAGAAAACATGTCTGTTGCATTGGTCAAGATGACATATTGTCCTGCGAAAAATCCTGTTTCAGTAAGAAATGTCCCACTTTGGGCTTCTTAAAAGGTGGTAACCCTAGTGTGGGAGCAGAGGGCCTGACCTACGAAGTGTGTTTGTGACAACAGGCAGCCATTTAAAATGTACCTAAGTGAGAGAGAGAGAGACAGCACGGTCATTTCTTGCAGATTGGAACAGACATCGAAGAAGCTGGTGGCCTCCTGTCACTGCTGTTCTCATGTAAAGGGTAAAAATGCCCAAGAAAAGTAAAACATTCTGCCCGTTCATCATCAATGTTGTTTGCAAGTAGGATGGAAGGGGAGACAGTAGGGGCGCAAAAAAGGCAAGCAGCAGTGCCAGAGAGAGACAGGGGAGAGAGAAAATGAGTAAAAGGTTATTGCAGTGGCCACCCCCCACCCGCACCAGACAGAGACATGGGGGAGAGAGACAGGCACCTGGCACCTGAAGCTCCTTGCCATGGCCACCCTCTCCCCGACCACCCTACCTCATCACTCAAGATCGGGACATCCTGGCTATCTTTCTGTCTGTTGGGAGACAGCAATTTCACCAACTTGATACCCATGTGCCACAGTCACTACAAACCTATAAGTGGCACGAGCAGGTGGTGACAGTGGGTGGAGTTGGGAGACAGTGATGTACTTCTGTGCTGCCTTCCCCAACTTGATACCCCCATCCCACATCCACTGGAAATGTAGACAAAACAGTAACAAGTTCAAACCCATTGTCTATTGGGAGAAAGAGAGAGAGAGAGAGAGGGAGAGAGAGAGGGAGGGAGGAGGCGTGCCAGCTGCAGATAGTGACAGTGGGTTGACAGACAGAGAGCGAGAGGCAGGACAGGTGAACATGATCACAGTTGCTGTCATGAAAAGCAATGTGTTTGGTGTCCTGGTGTGAATGTGTGGTGTGAGAGGGAGTGCTCTGTCACCCCCTGTCACCTGTTGCTTAGCAGTGTGGGGAGGGAGAGAGAGAGAAAGATACACTGCAGTGAGAGAGACAGAGAGTGGGAGGCTGATGTGAGGGAGCAGTGTCCTGTGAGATTGTCATTGCTTTCCTGCTGAGTAGTGTTTTCCTTTGTTTCTGTGCACAGCATAACAGAGAGAATGTGAGAGAGAGAGAGACATACACACACACGCACACATACAGACACACAGTGACAGTGGCAGTGACCGGGACATCCAAAACAGAATTCCTTTTATTGGTGTCTCTGTGAGTGATCAGCAGCTGTCATGTGTGTGTATATGTGTGTGTGTGTGTCTCTCTCTCTCTCATTGGAAAGTCAGATGTGTGTGTGTGTGTGTGTGTGTGTGTGTGTGCATGCGCATGCATGCATGTGTGTGTGTGAGATCAACAGCTAAGATCCCACAGCTGCCTTTGAGCTCTGAACTGCATGTCTCTGTGTTTGGGGGGTGGGATAGCAAAGTAAGTGGTGTATCAAGTGTAAGAATTGTCAGTGTCTCTGTCTCTCTTCAGGAGCTGTATTGTATGTCTCTCTGTCATTGGCAGCTGAGAGCTGTGTAAGTGTGTGTGCGTGTGTGTGCGCATGCATATATGTGTGTGTGTGTGTGTGTGTGTGTGTGTGTGTGTGTGATGGACGCATACAGTCCTGACAGCTCCCTTTCATCTCTGAGCTGCATGTGGATCACTGGGTGTGGGGGGCTTAAACTAAATATTGTAGGAAGTGTAACAGTCAATATTATGCACAAGAAACGTCACAAATTATGTCAGTACTGTATGTGTGACATTTCTATGTGCATAACAGCAATGAAATATGCATTATTTGTTAGGGACTATTTTGCAAGGTGGCAGGATACAGTACCTTTCTTGCTATTTAAACAGGTGAAAAAAAAAATCTTTCTGTGGGTTTTCCCCTTGTTTTGCACATAACCCATGTTATAAGTGCAGTAACCCACACCAGGGTAATGGGTTATAGGCATTTAATCCATGCCTCGGGTACTGTGAGAACACTCGGCCTGTGAGCTCATACCTCACAATGCACCTGAGGCATGGATTAAATGCCTATAACTCCATACCCTGTCATGGGTTATTGCTAACATAATTTGCATATACCACAATTAAACAAAGTGCAATAAACTTCAGCAGTGTTTAGAATCATGACCAAAAAACTTGAATGGGTTAAAATCAAGACTTGAAGGGTAACCCGAAGACGAGTAGCAGGAGCAAGTTGGGGTGGGGAGGGGTTTCACTAGGCAGTTGAAGGAGTTCAAGGGTGGAGAAAGATTGATGGAGGAGAGGAATTTGTTCCAGAAAGAGAGAAGCCTATCGAAGGATGCAGATTGCCCAGCAGAGAAACATGGGTGAGGAATAGCCAAAGCACTATGGTCCATGCCAGCTCAGTGGCACTGAGGGTTGAGGCACTGGACACCACACCTCGTGCCACGCTGGTGACCCGGCTTTGGGAACGAGCATCCAGAGGACTGATCTCCTCTCTCAGGGAGGGAGGGAGAGCTGCGCCACCGGCTGATCACCCTCTAGCAATGGCTTTAAGAGGATACAGGTTGGGAAGCTTGAGTAGATGTATGAGTCTGTGGGGGGGGGGAGGAAGGAAAAAAACTGGAAAATAGAGCCTGGCTGGCTTGATGATGGCCTGCTGCCCCAGGAAGTGGCCCTGGAATCTGGATTGGATCTCTGAGGAGGAAGGAGGAGGAGCTGGCAATCTCCCCCCCCGGCCCCGCTGCAGGGGGAAATCCATGGGGGAATATCCGGGGCCACCTAGTATGGGGAGCGGTAGAACCAGAGAGAGAGGGTACCTCCGTTCTGAGGACCGAAGCTGCCTGCTAGGGCTCCAGAGGAGCAAAAAATGTGTATATATATATATACATAAAATAGCACGATGGTCCCTAAGGCATAGAGAGTGGTAGGCAGCGGGGATTCTGGATAGGACCAAGGAGAGGAAGGAGGGAATGGTGTTAAACCAATATCTGTAACTGAATGTAGCACAATGGACCTGTCAGCAGAAAGGCAGAGGAAGGATGGAAAGGGAGGAGTAAACTGAGCAACGATGTATACATGGAGGAGAGTTAGATGCAAAATGGCAGAAGGAGTTGAGGAGGGTATCCAGTCTGGCGAGGGAAGTGAAGGGGGGCAAAGCCATAGACTACATTTGCATAGTCAAAGACAGGGAGCACCATTTTGGTTATCTGTTCCTTGTGGACATGTCAAGATAAGCAGTCTTTGTACCAATAGAGGGCACCGAGCTTGGGATGGAGCTTGGCATGGATGGCATTGATGTGGGCTGAGAAGTCAAGCTTACTGTCAAGCCACACCCCCAGGTATTAAAAGTATTGAACCACTTCAAGTGAGATGTCATCCAGAGTGGGGAAGATGGGGGGACAGTGAGTCTGACTAGTTTCTAACTGGTATCAAAGGTAATGGAGACTGTCTTTTAGTGTTAACTCTAAGTTAGTTAGAATGGAACCAGTGGAGGACATTGTTGAAGTCCCAATGGAGCAGGTTTTCTACAGCTGCAGAGGTGAAGATGACTGTATCATCTGCATACATGCATATATGTGAGTTGACACAGGCAGAGACAAGGTCAAAGACTAGGATTTGGCTGGCCCTGGTGGCATCTGTAGTAGTGTATTTTGCCACAATGGAGGAAACCCAAGTTCACATCTTCAGTGTGACCCCTGACAGTTATCAGACATGTTCCTAGGCTTGGGGGAAGGAGAACAGTAAACCAGCTAAGTCTCCCTTCTGCATCTGTCTTCACAACCTTGACATGGCAATATTACATGTTGGAATTACAGCATCTTGCCAGTGTTCTGCCCCATACTGTAGCACATGAAACATTACAATTTACTTAAACTGGGAAGAGGAGCCTGCCCATTGGTGCTGTGGAAAGGCTGCTGCTTGTGATGCCAGTGACCGGGGTTTAGAACTGAGTCTGGGACATTGGGGACCAGCCAGGAAGGGGTCGAGGAATGAGCATCTGAGAGGATGCTCTCCTTCTTTGAGGAGGGTGGGCTGAATTGCCACATGCTGTCACAGCTGCCTGTAGGGATATGGGTGATAATATAGCAGCTGAGAGTGAAAGGGAGGGGGGCACTGTAGAGTTTGTGGTAGGCTGTGCACATGAACATGCTTCTGCTAGGACAACTGTTCCAGATCTGGCATTACCCCAGATGGGTTCAATAGCTGGGGGCAACAAAGGGGTAACCCCCTTTGTCTTGCTCCATGACAGTCAATATGTTCTGACAGGTGGTACATCAGCTCAGCCCCACAAAGGAGCAAAACCAGAGCCAAAATGAAATGGGATGAGGGCTCTGTTAGCAAAAAATAATGTGTCTCTAACTTAGTTTGATGTGATTCTTTTTTTCTGGCCAGTCCTATTGCTTAGCACTTCATACGTACCCCACTTATTTATGAGCTGCAGTCATGTGCTTCCAGGTCCTTTAAATTTCTCTTCCTTTATTTGCCTTTATATGGCCACAATGCAGATCTTAAAATGTTGCATGTCTTCATTCTTCACTAATCTGCTTTGGTTCAGTGGTGTCCTGTCTGGCAGCCAGACTGTAAACATCAAGCTGAGATGGAGTCACATTTTTTTTGGTTAATTGTGTTGGTCCTCAAAGGAGGGCTCACACGCTTTCAGACACACAAAGCCTCATGTAAGGATATTCAGTATGGTCATTCTGGATCTTCTTTGGGAGGTGGACTGTGTTGAAACAGGCATCCCCCAGATTTCTCAAAGCTCTTGAATTGTAATACACTGTTTGCTTGTTTATCCTTTTCCATCTGCTTCAAGTTCTCACTCAAGGACCATTTGTCCCCTCCTGTATCTGTACCAAACTATCACCTCCCCCTTCTATCCCTCTCTTCTCCCTTTTTCCCACTACCAATGATCTGTGGGGACCCCCACCTCACATGTGACTCTCATCTTAGTTTCCTTGCTACTATTCTATTTTTAATACTTTTGCTTTATTTATGTTTACTTTTCACTGTACAGCATGCACTTTCTCCACCTGGTTGCTTCTGTAAGTCAGTTGCCAAGCTTTTATCGTCATTGATTGTGTTATCTGCACCTCACCGTTTAGTTATTTTCTCTCTCATGGAACCCCTGCCATAGATCACACCTGGAAAAGAGCCCTAGGTCAGTGTGTGTCCAAGCTGGACAACAATGTTAAATAAATAAAAAAAATGCCAGTACTGTAATTTACTACATATCGTTGGTCGGGGGGGGGGTGCCTATAGATTGGGCATGGTACAGCACCTTGCACCACAGGGAGATAGTAGGAGGGTTGGGAGGAGGAGTGTATGTGAGAAAAAAGGTGGCTTTAAGCAAATGATGTGGCAGCTTGCCACCATGCTAACCCAGATGACTCGCTTTTGTACTATCTACTGGATTGGTATAGCTCACCCATGTTTTCCCATAGCAGCAACTTTACTGGTATATACTGAAACTTTTCTTTTACCAGGACCAATATAACAATACTTAACATATATATGTATAATAGGGTAGAGTATATCAGTCCTACAATTGTATTAAATCAGCTGTTCGATATTTCAATATCAGTAAAAAACAGTTCCATGTAACCCATCCCTAAGAGACACCTGGAAACAAGCTATTATAGCTTAGTCTATCTTTCTGGGTTAAAAATGGTTAATAAATAAATAAATATATACGTACATTTCAGAACATTAAATGTATTAGAATCCAGCAGGTCATACCAGAAGGAGGTTAGCACTGATAAGTGGTCATTTACAATACTCAGCCAAATCAACCAATTTTGTTTTATGAATTTCCATCTATTATTTCAACTTTGTATGCAAAAAGATCAACTGTATTTTATATATATTTTTGTGGCCATAAAGATTGTCATTGATTTTTTCAAAGTAGTTCACAAAATAGTTACATACACATCAAGTAAACAACCACAAAACAATATACAAGCAATAGCCAAAGCACAATGAACATAGTTCTCTAGTACCAAGAATCAATATTCTGGGACTCAAGTGGAATTAAATAAATATACGGTATCAGCATAATCAAATCAATATATAGCAGTGGGAGGAGGGGAGGATGAAACTACTCATCTGTTGGTCCAAAAATAATACCTTATAATAGGAACCAAGTACAAGTTCCTAAAAATCCCCAGCATATAAATAAATTATGTCAATTACAGGGTCTTTAAGAGGAAAGGAAGTATAATAGAACATCAAAGTTAATGCTATTAAGGAAAGCGTGAGTCATAACAACTGCATACTAATAGGTACATGTAGGGAATAATAAGTGGAAGTCCACTCTCACAGTGGGGAAGGCAAACAATATCAGGTCCGTAAAAGATCAATCATCAGGTCATCTTCAGGGTGCAGGTCTGGGAAATTTGGCAAAGAAAAGGCTGCCAAATTCGATCGAAAAGTGGGAGTTTACCCAGCAGTCGATGGGAGGTCTGTTCGTACCTAACTGTTAGAGATAATAAATGAAACCATTCATCACAGGAAGGAGAACCAGTGGAATGCCAGTGCCTAAGGATAATTTTCTTTGCTACGGTAAAAGCACAGCTAGCTCAGGAAACCTGGGATTTGGAGAGGGGCACAGGCTGCTGGGGTAGGCCTAACAAGGCAAACTGAGGGTCTCACAGCCTAGGAAAAGAAATGACTGCGGAGCAGGTGACCCAAATTCTTGACCAGTAATAATCAGGCGCAGGGCAAAACCAAAGAATATATGTCAGGGACACGTGAGGAGAGTTACAGTGCCAACAACCACTGTTCGAAAGAAGGCCCACCCTGTACAACCACAATGGAGTTTGATAGGCCCTATGGAGTATCTTATATTGGATAGAATAAGCCTGTAGATCCCTGGTTGAATAGAAAGCATTGAGCCGTACCTGGTTCCAGTCCTGAGGAGAAATGTCAAGTCCCAATTCTAACTACCACTTGTCCCTGGAGCCTACACAAAAGGAGTCCTGAGAAACCTTATTCCAATAGGTTTTGAGCCTGGCAGTCAGATGTTATGGACCGGAAAACTTGTTTAACCAATCCTCAAAAGGGAGAGCATGAGGGACAGTAAGATCCCCAGAAACTTGCTGTTTCAAAAGGATATGCAGCTGTAAAAGGTGCCAGAAATGAGAAAAGGGGAGGCCGTAGTGTGTTTGCAGATCGGCAACGGGGTGAAGAATCCCAGAAGAGGGATCAACTAGATGTCCCATAGAGATTATACCCCATTGCTCCCAGTCCTTCCAGTGTAATGATTTATTTTCAATGGTCAAACTAGGATTACCCCAAAGTGAGTCAAGTATGAGGGCATCATCCCAAGCTAGGGCATACTTGTTCCAGACGAAATGCATATAAAGGGCACATGTAGAGATAGGGGATCAAAGAGACCAGTCTGGAAAAAGTAGGGCTTGTGGGGTTGGAAGTTTCTCCTGGTCCAATTCTAGGGAAAGCCATCCAGGCAACGAGGTGAGTAAGGAAGGGACATAACTCAATATTGCCCGTCATAGTACTGTACTGCAAAGTCATGGAACTGCTTCTTGTCTGGGAGATTTAAGCCACCCTCCAGCCAGGGTCTCTTCAAGGTAGAGTATTTAATCCTTGAAGGTTTATTATCCCATATGAAGGAGGAAATCTTGGTTGTCAGTCACTTAAAAAAACTGGGACGGCAATGCCAAAGGAAGATTAGAAATAACATATTGGACTTTCAGAAGGGTGACTAATTGTAGAGCATTAACCCTGCCCCATAAGGACAAGCTCAAGGAACTCCATCTAGAAAGGTCCACATCGACAGTGTCTAAGACCTTCTGTGCATTGGCCGTTATCATGTCAGAAATAGTGGATCGCAAGGCAATCCCGAGACAAGTGATGCCGTTTGGTACCCATTGAAAGGGAAAATGAGCAAACATATCAACTGTACAATGCAAATTAAGTGGAAGGACTTATCCTTACTAAGTTTATACCCAGACAGGGCAGGGAAATGAAAAATAACAGTTTGAAGGGATTGAAGTGAAGTCTCAGGGCAAGAAACAAAAAGTGTAATGTCATCGGCAAAACGTAGAATTTTATAGGATACAGCATCCACTGTGATACCAGGGAAAGTAGGACCTGCTCTAATCTTAGCTGCAAGAGGTTTCATGGCTAGGAGAAAAAGGTAAGGCCACAAGGGGCATCCTTGCAGTGTACCAGGTCCAAGGCCAAAATAAGGGGAGAATACAGAATTGGTGAGGACAGCCACCTTCAGAGTGGAATAGAAGATGCAAAGTAGCAAAAGAAAATGGTTGGGGAAACCAAAATGTTGCAGGACCTCAAACAAATAGGGCCACTCCACCCTGTCAAAAGCCTTCTCAGCATCTAATGACAGGGCAGCAAGGGGATGGGGGCAAGACGAGCTTCCCAGAGAAGATCTAACACCCCGGCATATGTTACCAGAGCCCAGATGCCCTGGCGCAGAACTGACTGATGACAGGTCAGCCTCGTAGCTATAATCTTAACATTAATGTTCAGTAGCAAAATTGGCTGGAAGTGGGAACTGTAAATACTATTCCTGCCCTTCATAGGGATTAGGGTAATAATAACCTCAGTGAACACTGGGGGAAGTCTGCCTTCCTCCTATGCCTCGTTAAAGACCCGCGTTAGACAAGGAGCAAGCTGATCTATAAAAGCTGCATAAAACTCCACCAGAAAACCGTCAGGGCCAGGAGGTTTACTCTACGATATAACTCTGATAGCAGCCCTGACTTCAGAAGGCTGAATGGGGCTCAACAAAGATGGAAGGCAGGCATCTGGTACCTTAGGAAATAAAATCCCAGAAAAGAAAGAAGTCAATTGGTCAGGAGAGGGGTTCACTTCTGAGGAATGAAGTTGTTGGTAGTAGCCAAGAAAGGCCTGGTTAATATCCACAGGGAAGGTAACAGTAGCCCCATCTACCCTCTGAATTTTCAGAATATATTTCTCCTGAGCTTGCGCCCTCAACTGAGAAGCGAGCAGCTTTCCCGAACGTTCACCTGACTCCCAGTACTTCTGGTTAAGTTTGTATAGAGCATATTTGGTACGATATTGTAGGATACTTTCAATTTTGACCCTAAGAGACAAAGTCTATGCTCATGGGTTGGGTCAATGCAAGAGGTCTGGAAAGACTGAAGCTGAAGAATTTTTAATTTGGCCTCAAGATCCTTCAAAGTCAATTGCCATTGCCTACTAATACGAGAAGCATGGGCTATCAAATGGCCCCTCAATACAGCCTTAAGTGCTTCCCAGAGAGTTGCCTGTGAACAGTCCAGGGAGTCATTAAACAGCATGTATTCCTGAATAGCCTGGCCAAGCCATTCACAGGTTTTCCTGAGATAAGTGATGTATTGAGTTTCTAGGTGTTACGTCTACCCATGGCCATGTCCCAAGAAAATGAAAGGATAACAGGAGCATGGTCAGAGAGAAGAATGATGCCAAGGGAAGCATCCCATGTCCTTGAAAGGAGGCCAGGAGTAGTGAGAAGGACATCTATTCCACTGTATGAACTATGGGCGCTATGCACAAAGGGTGTGGAGTGGCTATGCATGCACATTAGGGGCACGTAGGCACTCCACACCCACTACACCCCCAACATGGCATTCTGGAAGGGGGGGCATGCAGACCCACCACACCCAATCTCCCACATCTGCTGGCAGCTCCATGCATGGGGCAGTACAGGGGCATACCAGCACTTCACGGGATTCACTAACCCGCTAGTGCTGGGCACATGGGTGCACTGGGCAGCACAGGGTACACCAGGGCTGGCCCTGCTGTAGCCCACTACACACCCCCCATAGACACTGCCAGTGAGCTGCCAGGGGACCGGGATGGGGTGCATCATGCCGTCCTCCACCGCTAGGTTGAAGGGGGCGGCCAGGGATGGCCAAATGGGCAAGCACCCCAGACATTGTTGCCAGTGGCAATGGGACCAGCTTGTGCCATGTGGGTCCGCGTGTGTGCAAGCGGCATGCACAGCCCCAGACCTGCACCACACAGCACAAGGGATCCATTGTGTGCCCCAGGGGGCATCCTATTGGATGCCCACCAGCTATGGCGACTCCTCTCCTGGCTGCCCTGCAGAGACCTGCAAGCCGAGGGGGCAGGGCCACGGACTGGTGGCTGGTGGTCATACATACCGCCAGTGCGCATCTGTCTGCGGGTGCACAGGGTGCATGTGGGGTACCTCTGCACCCTTTGTGCATAGCGCTTATTGAGAGGTAGAACAACAAGTAAAGTCAGTCTCTCCCGGATGCAGAGACCTCCAAATGTCTACAAGGCCTGCATTTCAGAAAAGAGAAGATACTAAGGAGACAGGGAAGGTTCATATTGGGGACCAGGGCTCATTCAATTAAGGATCGAGAACTAGATTTAGGTCTTCACCCCAAAATTATTATGGAAGGTGTGTGTGGCAGCTCTGTCAGAACAGGCTGGTAAAAGGCAAGTAGGGGGAATTGGTGGCATAGAAGTTACCCAAAACTATGGGCCACCCTAGGTATATGCCAGCTATTAGGACACAGTGCCCATCCTGGTCTTTATATTACCAGGAGATACCTAGTGGCAAATTCTTCCTACAAAGAATGGCAACCCCCCCTTTGACAGGATGTAAAAGTACTAAAATAATATTGGCCCACCAACATTCATCCCAGGCATTTAGCATCTCCTTCTAACAAATGTGTTTCTATAATTAGGGCTATGTCACATTTTGTATCTCAGAGGTACTGTAACACAGTTTGATGTTTCTTAGGTTCATTAAGGCCTCTAACATTCCAAGATATAATTTTCAAAAGATTAGAATTAGACATTGTTACAATACACTTATGGTTCAACCAGGCATCAGAATAGCAATGTATTCCCAGGTATCCCTCCCCACCCTCCTGTCCTTCCCCCCAATATTCCCCAATGAAGATAACCACCCCCAGAGTAAAATAGAGAAAATGGAAAACATTTAAGCATATGAGAACAACAAAATTAAGCAACAAAAACCAAAAATAAAGAATGGAAGACACAAGAAGCAAAAGAAAGATAGGACAAGTGCTCCCAATCCCAGTGGAGGCACACTGGGTTCTTCACTAGCTGAAGTTAGTGAAGGGCTAGTAAGCCAACGCTATCATGGGCCTGTGGAGTAAAAACAAAACATGAAGTCCTACCACTGCCCGATGCCCCTGCTCCCTGTCTGACCAAGGACCTGCTAGGCAAGGGAGGCATCACATAACACCCAATAGGCCGAGAGGAAAATACATAAATAATACAAATAGCTAAGAATCAACTGACCAAAGTGAGACGTAAACCCCCAAACTCCAATGCCGAAAGGCAGCTAGAAAGACAGACCAGGAGAGGACAAAGAGACTACAAATGCCAAAAAAACACTTAGGATAGGGTAAAGAAGGAAACAGACTGAAAGTAGTAAAAAGCAACTATAGTGAAGGGGGTAAACAGAGAACATGGTCGAAACAAAGGCCAGAGCACATAAAATAATTGGAATCACGAAGACAGAAAAAAAACCCAAAGCAACAGTTCTACTTAGGTACTCACTCTCACAAATTGAGCCCTTATTAATTGTCCCACAAATTAAAAGTGCATATCTCCGAACATTTGACTCTGACAGCATTATAAATGGTATTAACCAGATAACCAGCAATAGAGGCTAATATAACAATGTAGCTTTTAAAAACTTGCTACAGCCAAGAGTATATATAGACAGTAAAATCCCTAAGGAGGACAGCATGATCGTGGCCTGATAAACAATGATACAGACTCACGACTAGAAATAATGTCTTTGACTTTTAGGAGTTAGAAGAGCTCATAAATAAAACTGAAGAATACATCTGGAATGGCTGCAGCAACTAATAAAAGTTCAAACATTCATGTAGAAACAGTCCCATGAAGAGCCAATAACTTACAAACCAACTGAGGAACGGACTTCAAGGCAGTCCAAAACTGAAGCAAATAACCAAGCTGCCACTGAACTTCCAAATGAAAGATCTGACAATCGCAGCAGTAATAAATAAAATAAGAATGCCAAAGTAATTTACCAGGTCTCTTGAGCAGGTGAATTGTCAGCAAAATAGCTCTTAGTTACTATAACAGATTCCCAGTAGGTCTGCTCAAACCGACTTAAAAAATATAAAGAGTAGAGGCATTGTCCATTATTCATCAATGAGTAGCAACACCTCCATCAGCTAGTAACCAAAAGTCTCATGCTGTGGAAACAAAAATCACAAGCTGCTTTCTTCTAGGAACAAGGCAGGAAAGGCTGGAAACAAGGCAATAAGTTTGAGGAAGATCAGTCTGACTGAAGATCCGAGGGGGGTCAGGTCAAGTGGCAGTAGCAGAGGAGTCAGCAGCCTAAGATGCAGAGGAGGGCTCCAGTGGCAGCAAACAGTGGGGAGGAAGGGAGTCCATGTGCTGGTGCAAATAAAGATCAGTCTCTGCAGGAGAAGTAAATTGAACCAGACGGCCATCCCAATAGAACACCAGAGTAGCTGGATACAAAAGGGCATACGTGATCCCTTTGATCCGAAGTACTTGTTTCATGGGATCAAATGCCTGACACTTCTTGAGTACTGACTTAGGGTAGTCCGGATATAACGAAATGCTGATGTCACCCACACAGATGTCCCTGAGCTCCCGAGCTTTGGAAAGTATGAGTTCCTTGTCTTGATAGCGAAGCAACATAAATATAAGAGGTTTCGGTTTGTTGGGAAAGTGGGGTTGAACCCTCCTAATACAATGTGCCCACTCGATTTCAAATAAATACTCATCCAGTGGGAGTTGTAATCAGATTGGGAAATGGTTCCTGAGGTAGGGAACTGGGTTCTTTCCCTCCAGCCCCTCTGGAAGGCATATAAAAAGTAGATTTTTCCTCCACCCTCAGCCTTCAATATCCTCCAGTTTCGCAATCAATCACACTATCTGGGCCTCTGCCTCCACCAGTCATTGGTCATGGACGGGCACCTTCTCTGCCATGGCTGATAAGGTCACTTCCATTTTTTTTAACCCTGCCAGTCAGAAGAGTTATGCTGTTCTGGGTTTCAGTGATCATCAGATAGATCGTTTCTACAAACTGGGCAATTCACTCTATCAACTGTGCTAGACAAACTGGATCAGGAGAAATAGGTCTGCGGTTGCTCATGGCTGCATTCTTCGATTCAGGCAGCTGGTTCCTTGGGGGAGATGAATCGATGGATTTTTTACATTTTTTGCAGTAGTTGCTGGTCCATCGGGACAGGATCCTCATGGAGCATTGATTCAGCCAAACCAGGTATGCACAAATAGCCAGATCCAATGCAGAAATAACAGTATGGAGCGGAGAATAATGAGAGGCGGTTCAGAGTTAAGACATTAGGCAGCTATATCGAACAGGTGCTCACGTGACCTCCTGTATTTTATATTTGGGGATCATCACTAAATAGGAGGAGAAATATTAAGGATGCATGATCTAGAGTCACATGATCTGCACAGAACTAGGTAGCAGCTCTTTTGCTGTGCTCCTGCTCCAGACCTCTATTACCAGCAATTTCTACCACTGTTTTCTTCTAGATTTTTGATCTATCTCCTTACAACTTGTGGAGAAAATTCCCTTGCACCTGGGATCCTACTACTTTCTTGCTATGGATGCTGAGATGTGAGCTGCACCTTCCTGACACTTGCCATTGCCCATGCCAGATAAGGCTTCAAAAAAATCGAAGGCCCACTCACCAGGACAGGGGCGCTCTACTTCTGCAACACCGAACATGTCTGCATCTACAGCGGGGACTTCTAACTGAGGAGCACTTTCTGGCTGAGTTTGTTTCTTTCTGTATGGACACGCAAGAGCTTACCTCTGAATTCAAGTCTCTTAAATTGGAACTCCATGAAGTTGGGAAAAGAGTTGGTGATGTGGAGGCAAGAACATTTTCATTGGAACGCTGGCATGATAAAGTGGACCCAAAGTGGAATGGGCTTAAGCAAAAGGTGGCCCAGCTCAAAGTTAAGTTGGAAGACTTAGAGGGGCTCAGTCGGCGCTCCAACATGGTTATCTTTGGTCTACCAGAGAAGGCTGAAGGGGGACACCCTATCCAATTTGCTCAGATGCTGTGCCCCAAAATAGCAGGTCCATCTCTGAACAGAGAGCACTACATCATCGAGCAGGCACACTGCTCTCTAAAACACATGCCACTGGCCGGATCCTCACTGCCACCCATTTATTTTCATATTTTTAAACTACCTGGATAAACAACATCTCCTTCAAAAAGTCAGAGAAGCACAAGAAATTTCTTGGGAGGGCTCCAGGTTGAGAATCGTCAAGGTTTTGCCATCTACGGTGGACCAGCGCAGGGCGGCTTATCACCCTATAGTTTCTAAAATAATTGCGACTGTCCTCCGGTTCAAAGTCCTCTACCCTGCCAGACTCTAGGTTCTAGTGGGCGACTGCTGGAAATCATGGAACTTGGTGGAACAGGCAATGCCAGCCATAAAGTATCTGTTGCCCAATCTGTTCAAGGATCACTGAATCCCGCGAGTAATCAGGTTTGAATTATAATCCTGTATCGAACCCCTCTTGCATTGCAGTGATTGACTGGATTTTCCTTTCTCCTGGTGAACTGGAGTACTGTGGACTTTACTGATGCATTTTTGTTTGACCCTCCCTGTTACCCATTACTGTGCACCCCTTTTATTGCGGAGCTTGCTTTCCATCGCATTCAACATCCCTCTCTGCATTTCTCTAGAGATGAAGTCTTTTTGGAGCAGGTTGGTGCTTCAGTCATTATTTTGCTGGCTGGACCGCTTTGATTCAGGATTTTAAAGTGGTCAGGTTCAATCAAGAATTGTGTACCCAGTCAGGAAGTAATAATTGTGTTCCAACTCCTATCCTGACATCTCAACAGTTTTGATCTGGGTTTCGGCACCGGACAAGTTCGACTTTCAATCATGCACCGGTATAGACCATCGTTGGGTTGGATGGGTCTGATCACATTGGCTTGGTTTAGCTGGTGCTAGCACCTCTATCTTGGGTTTGCTGTACCTGGACTTTTACTTATTTATTCCCATGTATCTGTTGTTTTGGCAGAAGACTTCAGTAGTTTTCCCCACTGGCTTCACATACTGCTCTACCCCTTAGTATTCTCGACACAGGATGGTGATTCAAAAGACTTTTGGACTGGGATTGTGCTTCGATTGTGTTTTTTGGCACTTTTGAACTGCTTAGTCCCTGATTGTCAACCTGGTTTCCCCAACCTATCTGGAACAATGCAGGCTACAGGGAGTTTACTGGAGTAACAGCTGCAATCCTTGCTCTGACATCATTTCCTCAAGAGGCAAGGTGCATACCGCTGTCATATCCTTTCCAGCATACTGCACTGACAATATAAGCATGCACATGACATAAAACACACACATACAAAACAATAACTGAGGGGCAAATAAAAAAAAAAACCTTACATAGGATAAACAGGAAGATAGACAGACAAGTGGGGAGTAGTGCAATGTAATGGCTGTAGGGCAGCAGTCTTCCAGGAGTCTTTCTGTCAGCTGAGATGCCGCCCTATTTGCAGGCAACTCTGTGCCCTGAAGGAGGAGGTTGCCCATCTTTAGGCCACACTGGACAGTAGTAAGGGAACCTCCCCCACCCAGGGAGCACCAGGGCCACCACCACTACCTCAGAAACTGCCAAGAAAGTGCAGCAGTTTGACCACAGTGGGCTCAGGGAGGGTGAGGGTGGAGGAACAGAGGCACACTCAGTCAGTTGTACCACTCCACAGTCCATACACCATTCTGATGAAGCATAGTTCTCCTATGGATGCACCCGCTAAGGAGACTAAGGAGGTCGTGGACAACTGTTACAAGGGAGCCTCACAGGAAGGAGTCAGAGGACACCACAGGAAAAGGAAGCAGCTCCTGGTGGGGGACTAAATTATTAGGGGAATAGAACTGGGGGGAGCAGGGAAAACTGAAGTAAGGTGCCTGCCTGGCACCATGGCTTGGAGGGACAGAAAGTGCATCCTCAGGATCACGAGAACAGCTGCACAGGAGACTGAGCTGGATGTCATTGTCCACCTAGGAATGAATGACTTGGCTCAACATGAGATTAGAGCAGTGCAGGAGGAGTTTGTGGAATTGGGGAGGGGCCTAAGGCAAGCAGCACACACAGCATCCTTCTCAGAGGTGCTGCCTGTCTATGGCAAGGGTGAGGCAAGGGTACTTCACACCATGCGATTCAATGAATGGTTGAAAAAATGGTGCAGAGCACAGAGGTTTGGCTTCAATGGGGACTGGGGCTCCACCTGGAGGGATACCAGCCTATACTGTCAGGATGGTCTGCATCTGTCCAGGAAGGGAACAAGACTACTGGTCAATCAGTTTAAAATCTTTCATTGGCAAGATTTTAAACTAGTCAAGTGGGGAGGCACTGATAAGCAGCAGGGATTCCCTGCCTCCCCCTACAAAACCGGGCACTAAATGAGGTAAAAACCAAGGTAAAAGGGATAGTAGGGAGCAGGACAGGGGAAAATGGAGAAAGCAAAGCCAATGAGGACAGGGATGGTGCTACAAGAGGTAAAGCCATTAAAAAACGGAAAGCAATGAGTACCAATGCCCATAGTCTGGGTAACAAGCTTCCTGAATTAGTGGCCTTGATGGAGGAGGAACATCTGGATATTGTGGAAGTCACAGAAACATGATACACACAGAACCATGACTGGGACGTAAACATGCCAGGATACACCATCTACAGGAAGGACAGGGAGGGTAAAGGAGGAGGTGGAGTAGCTCTCTACATAAGGAACGGCATCAAAGCAACAGAACAAAAGGATAAGCATGGAGGAGAGGAAGCACTGTGGGTCAATTTGGAGACAGGCAATGGCACCACAATCCACACAGGGGTTATATACAGACCCCCATCTCAGGGGGAGGAAATAGACAAGGAAATGATAGAAAGTATCCTTAGAATGGAAGAAAAAGTAGTGATATTGCTAATGGGGATCTGAATATGCCAGACGTTAACTGGAGTGCATTTGCAGCAGCCACTTCTAAGAGTGGGGTAATTTTAGATGCCCTACAGGGGGCATGTCTTAGACAACTAGTATTGGAACCCACTCGAGAGGGAGCAATCTTACACTTGGTACTTTCAAATGGAGATGGCAAGGGGATCACTGATTTAGGAGTGGGTAGCCATCTGGAAACTAGTGACCATTGAACAGTATGGTTCACGATAAGCACAGCAGTACAGTCAAGCCATACAAAGGCAAAGGTACTGGATGAAACCACTATGGTTCTCAAAGGAGGTGGCACAGAAGGTTAGGGAGAAAGAGCGTTTAGGAAGTACAAGGAATCACAGAAGGAGCAGGGCAGAGAATAGTATCAGTTAAAGCAAAAGGAATAAGGGAACCTCAGATATATGATAAATATAATGAAACCTTAAGATGAGACAGACAGACTTAAAACTTAAAGAAGTTTAAACAGTTTCATTGTTTGTAATAAGCTTTATTTACAATTCTTGGAATTGAAAGATAATACTTTTCAATATACAAAGGCAATGCATTGTACTAAACATATTGACATAATGATATCAAATGTTGTCTCAGAGTATGATTAGTTGATAGCAAGTTCGATATCATTGCAATCCTGAGACTGATTGTAGGAGAAGGTACCTGTAACAAAGAAAACATAGACATTGTTATTAATTAGTACAAAATACCTTACTCAATTGTAACTAATTCTTAAATGTCTTTACTATGTATGTGTAACACCACGCCTCTAATAAAAAATGACAAGTTCAAAAAAAAAAAGAAAGCAGGAAAGGCAGTCAGAACAGCAAAGGCCCAAACCGAGGAAAAGATTTCCAGCTCAGTTAAGAAGGGGATAAAACCTTTTATAGGTACATCAGGGAGCGAAGGAAGACCAAAGGAGGGATAGTGAGGCTTAATAAAGAGGAGGGGGGTGGAAGAGGGTGACTGTGAAAAGGCAGAGATACTAAACAAATACTTTTGCTCAGTATTCACAAATGAAAAGGGGAGGTACCTAAAACCAAACAATGAACATTATGTAATGGGGTTGATATTAGCCTCTATAGAAGGAAAGGGTTCAAGAAACTCTTAAAACTGAAGGTGGACAAAGCAATGGGGCCTGATGGGATTAATCCCAGAATTCTAAAATAACTAAGAAGGGTAGATCTAGTGACACCACTGACTACCCTCTTTAATAGATCATGGGAGGATGGGGTGGTTCCTGAAGACTGGAGGAGGGCAGATGTGATTCCACTTCACAAAAGTGAGAGCAGGGCAGAAGCAGGAAACTATAGACCTGTTAGTGTAACCTCAGTGATTGGGAAAATGATGGAATCATGTCTGAAGGAAAGAATTGTTGAATACCTAGAGGCCAGAGGAGCGCAGGACCCAAGACAGCATGGATTCACAGCGGGAAGGTCATGTCAGATGAATCTAATAGATTTCTTTGACTGGGTGACCAAAGTAGTAGATCAGGGAGGGGCTGTAGACATGGTCTACCTAGACTTTAGCAAGGCATTTGACACAGTCCCATACAAAAGATTAATATACAAGTTGGCCATCCTGGGAGTGGGTCCCAAGATGGTAGTCTGGGTAAAAAATTGGCTGGAGAACAGGACACCGAGGGTAATAGTAAACAGAGTCCACTCTGAGGAAAGGGGTTACTAGTGGGGTACTGCAGGGATCAGTACTAGGACTGGTCCTCTTTAATGTCTTTTATGTTTACATTGCAGAGGGACCGAAGAAAAGTATGTCTCTTTGCAGACGACACAAAGATCTGCAACAGAGTTGATACACAAGGTGGGGTGGAAAGGATGAGAAGGGACTTGGCAATGTTGGAGGAATGGTCAAATGTATGGCAGATTAGATTCAGTGCTAAGAAGTGCAAAGTAATGCACCTGGGAAACAGAAACCTCACCAGGGGAAGAGTACACAATGGGGGGTGAGATGCTAATAACAACAAAAATGGAAAGGGACCTGGGGGTAGTCATATCAGATGACCTAAAGGTGGGCAAGCAATGTGAGAGGGCAGTAAGTAGAGCTGGTGGAATACTGGGATGCATAGAGACAGGCATCACCAGTAGAAAACAGGAAGTTGTTATCCCTCTGTACAGACAGCTGGTGAGACCCCATCTGGAGTACTGCGTGCAGTTCTGGAGACCCAATCTCAGCAAAGACATAGACAGGATGGAGGCTGTCCAGAGGAGGCCAACTAAAATGGTGCAGGATCTGCACCAGAATACGTATCAAGAGAGACTTAAGGATCTTAATATGTATAGCCTCGAGGAGAGGAGAGAGAGAGGGGGGAAATGATAGAAACTTTCAAATATCTCAAGAGAATCAACAAAGTCCAAGAGGGTAGCATCTTTCAGAATAAGTGGTGTGCAAGAACAAGGAGGCACAATTTGAAGCTAGAGGGGGGGCGGCTCAAAGGTAATGTAAGGAAGTATTTTTTTTCATGGAGAGGGTTGTGGATGCGTTTAACAGCCTTCCTGAGGAGGTTGTGAGCCAAAATCAGTGGTGGAATTCAAGAATGTCTGGGACAGACATACGGCAATTCTAGGGGGTGGAGGTTGGAAGAAGCTGGCTGTTGGTTAGCTAGGACCTGCAGCTTATCCATTAGGTAGGGAAATGAGCAGATTGGGTGGGCCCAGCGGTCCTTATCTGCCATCAAATTATATGTTTCTATGTACAGTTATTATATGGCCCTCTTCCTTCTTTCAGATTATGTTTTTCTCTGAGGGCACTTAGGGTTGCATCGGATTTGAGTCCAGCTGTCCAGGTTTGATGCAGGATCAGCTGGTGCAGTAGTGTTCTGACTTTCCTAACTCACAGTTTGTCTTGAAGGACTGGTCTTCTGATTTTTGTGTCATGACAGTGGGGGATCCCCTCCGCTTTTTTTGGGGGTTCCATGGCAGAATATCGACAACAATGTTGTCAACATCCTGCATAGCGATGGGAACAATGCCTACAGTCAGCATTGTTCCCATCAGGAATGGAGTGTTTTTTTGTGGGGGGTGAAGCCCCCCACACACCACCCTCCATCTCTAAATAACCAACTCCAAGTCAGAGTTGGTTTGGGGTGGGGGTGTAACACCAGGAAAGAGAAAAGTGGTGTAAAGCAAGACCATCACAGTGACCTGGCAAGATTTGTCACTGTGGTGATCTTCAGTATAAAACTGTCATTATGGTAATGTCCTACCTTTTTTTTTCTTTTTTTTCTTTCTCTGTAGGTGAGTACTTCATTCATGGGAGTGTCTGACATTTATCAAAGAAGAAGGCTGTAGACTTTGGCTTTTTTACAGACAATTGCAATTTCTTGTTCTTACTTTTTGCCTCTGTTATTGATATTGGCAGATTGTTATGTAGTTCTTTTCTTCTTAGCTTAGTTTTTTTGGCATATGCAGTTTATGGGGCCCTCTTGAGCTGCTGGTTGGAGTTTTGGGGTGGGAGCTGGTGGGAGGGTGAGCTGTTTTCATGTGGGGGTGGGCAGGGTGGTCTGATCTGGGGATTTGGTCTGTGGTTAGGGTCTCGGGAGAGTGGGAGGGAAGAGGAGATCTTATCTGGGATAGTTTGGTTTTATTAGCAAGGTAGTGGGGGGTTTGGGAGGTTGGTTGAATGGGAGGGATTAGGGGGACGGTGGAGCTACCTACGGGGTTGGGTTATGCTGTCTCTTGCCCTATGTCTTGTTTTTGGGTTTACTTTTGATTTCTCCCAATGGCTAGTCTTTTGAAATATGTTTCTTGGAACTTCAGAGGAGCCAGATCTCTAGTTAAATGATACCAAATCATGAAACATTTATTGAACTTACAATGTCACATTGCTTTTTTTACAGGAAACCCACCTTCTGTCTTCGGAGGGTAACTTGTTCCAAAAGCAGTTGGTGGGCCAAGTATTTGCAGTGGGCTTTACTAGGTCTAGTAGGGGTGTAGACATTTTGATTTCCAGATCCGTTAATTTCCAAAGTCAGCAATGCCTTCTTGACCCCCAAGGCAGCTAAGTTTCCATTAGGGGTGTCTTGGATCACACTGATATTGTCCTTGGTAGTGTGTATGGTCCAAATACAGCAGACCCTTCTTTCTTTATGGGACTGACTGGCCTTCTTCCCCCTTCTTTCTTACTCCGCTAATTCTTGGTGGGGACTGGAATGTCTCTCTCTCTCTCTGTACATGGATCTTACTCCAGGCTTGATTCTATTTTGCTCAGCCAGTCTGCACTAGATGGGGTGCTGGATGGGAGATAGATATCAGAGTCCTCTCAGATCACTCTTTCATGTGGGTGAGGCTTTCCATATCCTCCAATTTACAGAGGGATACATCTTGGAAACTTAATAATCTGCTCCTCAATGATAAATATATAATTGAGAGGATCAAGGATCCAATTACAATATCTGTACAACATAATTCTGGTTCTATTGATAAAGGTGACCAAGAGTGGTCCGCTTTTAAATGTTTTCTTAGGGGGGAGCTCATTAGGCTCACCTCTAAATGCAAACGTATGCATATGCAAGGTGCTTCAGACCTCCTAAAGCTAATCACTGAGATTGAGAATTCTCTCTCTCCCCTCAGACTTCAGAGGCCATCCATAAGGAGTTGATGGTTTTGCAGGATAGATATGTGGAACTTTTGAGGGAGAAGACTGAGTATACTATCCTCAAAACACAGTCAAAATATATAGATCAGGGAGAAGGTAAATCATTTGCTTGCATTAAGACTTCAAAAACAGGAGACTTCCAGGTTAATTGCTGACATTAGGGCCAGGATGGCACTCTGAAAACCCACCCCAGGGACATTGCTCAAGAATTCTCATCCTTTTACAAGGACTTGTATAGTCCCAGAAATTCTCCACCAGAAAGAACTCATTTCAAGTATTACCTGGCTAGCATTCCCCTTCCACAGCTGTCCCCGACCCAGCAGGCTCTATTGTCTTAACCAGTGTCTCAGGATGAAATTCGAATGGCCATGTCAGGTTTGTCCCTAGACAAGACTCTGGGGCTTGATGGCTTTACTACTAATTTCAATAAACTTTTTGTTTATGAACTGGTCGCACTTTTACACCACCTCTATCTCTTCATATTCGACTGTGGTATTTCTGACCCCACCATCCTGGAAGCTTTGATAGTCCTTCTGCTTAAGTCGGGAAACTCCCAAGACTCAGTGTCCAATTACAGGCCTATTTCTTTGATAAATTATGCCATTAAAATTTTAACTAAAATTCATGCCCCAGGGTTAACCAGGTACGGCCTGAGCTTATTAGCCAGGAGCAGGTGGGGTTTGTGTCTACCTGTTCTTCCATTGACCATCTACGGAAGCTCGCCCATGTTATCTCTGTGTCCAGGAATTCTATTACACCTATGGCACTGGTCTCTCTGGACACGGAGAAAGCATTTGATAGAGTTGACTGGGATATTTTGAGGCTGACCCTCGAAAAATTTAATTTCCCACAGTCTTTTCTTCGTCGAGTCCTGATTTTGTACTCCTCCCCGACTGCCAGGATTTATTGCAATGAGATGTTCTCTGCCTTGTTAGCCTTATTTTATGATACCCATCAGGGTTGTCCCCTCTCTCCCTTTTTTTTAATTTGTATTTAGAACCTCTTATTCAGAAGTTAAAGGCCTGTCCTGATCTGTCCGATATTTCTGTGGGCCTCTATAACTTACAACTATCTGCATATGCAGATGACATTTTACTGCATATTGCCCACCCCAGGACTTCCTTACCTGCTGCGTTACATATTATTGAAGAATTCAGCCTTTTGTCTAATTATAAACTTATCCTCAACAAAACAGAAGTCATGTCTTTCACCCTGACAGTGGTCAGGGAAGATATTCTGTCACTTGGTATGCACTGGTCCCGCAGTTACATTACGTATTTAGGTCTATATATCTTGAGGGACACTGCTCTTATACTCAAACTTAATCTGAATGATATAGTGGTCAAGCTTCAGCAGGATCTTCAGAGGTGGCAGGTCCTCCCCTTGACCCTCTGGGAGAGAACTAATATTATTAAAATGAATGTCCTCCCCTGACTGTGTTGCCCCCTTAACAGGTTGAATTTTTGTCTTCTCTTGGCTTCTTTCAACATGTCCACAGGATGATTGCTGAATTCATTTGGTCCAAGAAAGCCTCGAGGTGTGCTTATAAAAATCTTCCAGCTCCTAAATTATTGGGTGGCCTTAAACTCCCTCACTTTCTTACCTATTATTTTGCTAGCAATTTCACCAAGCTTTTTCAGTGGCTTACCCCTCCCCCCCCATGACCTCAATTCTCTTTACACACCTACAATATATGGTTGGAGTTGGAATTAAACTTACTTAAGGGTTTTGGGTTGTCAGTGTCATCCCTGCCTTTTACTCCTTTAAAATCTCTCCCTTCTGGGTAACGTAGCACTGTTATGGAAACTTCACTTCGAGTGTATGCTCAACTGTGGTCCTTGTTGAAGCACCTTATTTCTAAAGATATTACCCAGCCTATACTCTGTAATAGTAGTTTTAAAATTGGGGGTTATGTTACGATTGCTGATTGGCCTCCCCCATTGGTTAATATTAGGGTCTATGATTTGATAAACCGAGGGTCCTTGTTACCATCACAGGATATTTTGGACTATCTTCAGATGAGGAGTACATAAATTTTCAAAATATTTCAGCTCAGATATGTTTTGCTTCATTGGTTTGGACCAGGCAGTTGAACCATGGATTTTTTCAGAGCTTTTATCTGCCATTAAAGACTTGGTTTTAAAACTGCATACAGTGTCTAATTTGTATTGTCTCCTTTTTTCCATGATTTTCACAGAATTGGATGGATCTCCCCCTTCATGGGGCTCTCTGTTTCCTTTATTCTCCCCCCAATGGCAAACCATCTGGATTGATTTATACCATTATGTCTTTCAAGATAGACTGAGACTCACACAGTTTAATCTTCTGAATAACCTTTATTTCACTCCTAAGAAAGTGGCTAAGATGGTGAGATTGCTTTCCCCTGCCTGCACTAGATGTGGACAGGATGAGGGTTCCACTCTACATATTTTTTGGAGCTGCCCTAAGATAGCTCCCTTTTGGACTTTCATCGAGGCCAGGGCGGATCCTCTTCTGGGGCTTCAAGGTTTATTTAGACCCGAGATCTACATTTGGGAAGATTATAGCTCTGTCTCCATCAGAGAGTGTACATTTTATATGGCTTTAATTTCTCTTTTCCTGAAAAAAGTGGTCCTGCGGCACTGGCTTGACCAGACCTCAATCTCATACCAGGAGTGGTTACAGGAATTGTTGTTTAACCTTAGAGTGGAACGAATATAGCAAGTATCCATCATAGACTTCCCCTCTTTGACAAAAGATGAAGCAAGCTTCACTCTCTTTATACCATCTAGTTTCCTGCGATCTTGCTTTGTTATCACTTACATTGTATTGCATTGTTTTACCTGACTCTTTGAATGTCTAACTTATGGGGGTTCTCCCCACATCTCAATATGTAATTATAGTTGGTTCTTTTCTTTAAGGTAGCACCACCGGGCTTGGGGGGGGTGATTGGATTGGGTTGTTTAACTGTTACTGTTATTGTATTTGTTATGTATCCTGGTCTTTGTTCTTAATAAAGTGTATCCAATTAAAGCAAAACAAAAAAAAGGATGAATGATCTAAATATCTGTTCCCAGAATTGGGGCACAGTGAATGCTTCCAATTTTACCAAAAGAACAGGTAATAGAAAACCCTTTTTAAGATTGGAGACAGGCTCTAACACCACTATCTGTACCAGGGTAGTGGGCAGACCTTCAGCCCAGGGCAAGGAGATGGATAAGGTACTTTAGGAAGCCATCATCACAATGGCAAATAAGGGGGAGTTGCTGCTAGTTGGTGAATTTAATCCACCAGGTGTGGAGTAGAGCTTTCCAACTGAGCTTCAGCAAGGAGCAGGGCAATCCTTGACTCTTTACAAGGGGCTTTTCTGAGGTACTGTATCTAGTCAAATAACTTATTAGGGATGGAGCAGTGCTGAACCTGGTGCTTACAAACAGGGACAACACTGCAGATGTCACAGTGGGCAGACCTCTAGGTACCACTGCTCGCTGTACAGTGTGGTTCAACATAAGGATAGGAGCAGAGGCTAACCACATAAGGATGAGAATCCTGGACTTCAGTAGTGCAGGCTTTAAAGAAATGGGTGACTGCCTCAGAAACTGCCTCAAAGGGGGGGTTGCCAGGGCGCGATAGACTCACAGTAGGGAAAATAAGGGAAAGTATAATTAAAACAACCAACCGCTACATAAAGGAAGTAAGCAAAAGAAGAAGGAAAAATTAACCATTATGTTTTCCAAGCAAGTGGCAAGCTGGGTTAAAGAAAAAAGGGGCAGTGCAGTTTATTTTATTTTCTATTTATAATAGAAAACTGGTTGGGGTCATCAGTGAACACCATGGGTCGCTGTGGTATGGCTGACAGAAGCTGGACAGAACATCACTGAACAGACACAGTACACAACTGCCAGCTACATTAATATGCTGCAGCCAAGCTTTAAAAACAAGAGAACTGAATGATCAGAATGGGAGTTTGGAGTTGGATGAGAGGGGTGAGGGACTATGGGTGCCACAAGACTGGGTTGGGAGAGGCTGGAACTTCTTGGACTGGTGGGTTGAACTTTGGGCCAGACTTGTGAAGACAATGACAAAGGAGATGAAGAAAAAATCTGCCAGACTCAACACCGGAGACAGGACAAACCAAACAACCACTTCCCGAATCTACAGCTGCATAAGGTAAGGGGAAGAGGGCGGGAGATTGGCTTTTCGTGGTTTGTGCTGGCAGCCTGGCATATTTATGTCAGGTCAGAGTCAGATTAGAACTACTGGTTCTATTTCTGTTTCTGTTCTTTGCCTCAGCTGGAGGCAGAATGGAATCACAGCAGAAACTGGTATTTCTAAAATTCTGACTTTGTTCAAACAGAACAGATTCCACAGAACCCTAATGGAAACCTTACTGAGGAAAGACTATTAGAGCATCTTGAATCCAATGGTATGCAAGACCACAAGCAGCACATATTCATGGGGGAAAGGTTGTGTCAAATGAATCTGAGAGATTTCCTTGACTGGGTGACCAGGAAAATAGATTGCAGAGGGCAGTGGGTATGACCTATGTGGACATTAACAAGGCCTTTGACACAGCATCACATAGAAGGCTAATAAAGAAGTTAACCAGCTTAGAAGTGGGATCCTAAGTGGTAAATTAAGTTAGGAACTGGTTAACAGACAGGAGACAGAGGTTGGTGATAAAGGGCACTCACTCTGTAGATGAGAGAGTGACCAGTGAGGTACACGTGGCTTGGCACTGGGACAAACTGTCTTCAGTGTCCTCATAGGGGAAATTACAGAAGAACTGGAAGGGGAAGGTATGACTTTTTGCAGATGAGACCAAAATCTGCAATTGGATGGACACTCAGGAAGGGGTCGAAAATATATGAAGGGATCTCAGGAAACTCGAGGAGTGGTCAAAAACACTGAAATTGGGGTGCTGAGTATAGGATGAGATGGTGATAATGACAGCTACTACACAGGAAAGGAACCTTAGGGTTATCATATCTGATGACCTGAAGGTGGCAGGGAAGTGTAACAAGACAGGTGGCAGGGCTAGTGTTTTGCTCAGGTGCACATGGAGGGGTATCTCCAGCAGGGGGAGTGAGGTGTTGTTGCCACTGTATCACTCACTTGTGTGACACCACATGGAGTACTGTGTCTAGTTTTGGAGACCACACCTCAGAAAGGACATAGGCAGGGTGGCGGCAATCCAGAGGGAAACTAAAATGGTACAGAGTTTGCATGAGAAGCTCTACAAGGAAAGACTGAGGGATCTCAACATATAGGTGTGCAGGTGGGGAGTCTCTTTAAAATGATAATGAGCACAAGGACCAGGAAGCATGTGATGAAATGGGGAGGGGTCCATTTCTTCACTGAAAGGGTGGCAGACACCTGGAACAGTCTGCCAATAGCAATTTTGGAGACTAGAACAATGGGGGGGGGGGTTTGAAGCATGCATGAGCTAAACATTGGTGTATATTAGAAAAGAGGCAGGAAGGTGGGACGGTTGTCAGAGGCCAGATAGGGTCTGTGGAGGTAGAATAGGCAGGGAACATTTAGGCAGACTGGAGAGCCAAGCAGTCCTTTTCTGCTGCCAAATTCTATGTTTTTTTTTAATTTCTCTTTTTTTCCCCTCCTACAGCCTCCCAGCTTTGACATCCTTGGGAGTCCCTAGGAGTCATCCCTCTGCTGGCCGCCATACCTGATCTGCCCCTCTGACACCCAATGGAGCTGCGGTTTACTCCCCGGGTGGGGATGAGGTGAGGCCCGAGCACCCCCAAACACTTACATTTTGATGGCTGGGGGCCAGTCAGGCAGGAGGCAGCACATCAAGGGCACGCTCTGGGGGCTCTGTCTCCCTCGGAGCTGGAAGGCATTTTCCGCATTTCTTGCATTGATGTCGCAAGTGCCCTGTCATCATGGTGTGAGCACTGATGTCTGTGACGTTCTCCCCACAGCTGCCTTCCAAGCTTGTAGGACCACCGACCTTCGTCCGTGGCCAATCAAGCCCCGAGACGCCCGATGTAATGTCCGAACTCCAGCCTCTGCTAGGGGTCAGCATACACTGGGCTGCTTCTCCACCCTCCCCCTGGAGAAGGCGAGCCATCACGGGATGCTCAAGCCAACTCCCCCTGGCTGGCTCTTCAGCAACCCGAGTCCACTCCCGAACACGGGTCGCTGGATGGAAATCCAACCACTGCGCTGGCGGGCCGACTTCAAATTTTGTGTTTCTGTGTTTCTACGTCTATTTCCTTAAGTAAAAATCTGTACAATCTTTATTCAGCAGGAATTCTCTTTCATCTTCCTATAGTGAATTCAGAATGATGGATTTCAAATCACAACCTAGTAATGGCACCTTACAGTGTGGTAGATGTCAGTATTTAAATATTGGTTTTGTATTGATAATTTTTTCCTGTAATGGATAATGCTAGAATGCTTCTCAAAAACCAAATGGTATCATACCGTGACTGTACTGTATTTGATGTCAGCTATTTTTGTGCACAGCTGACCTTGCTTTTCCAGACCATATCTGTGATTGTTTTATCCTGCACAAAAACTTTATATATTTGTGAGTATTGTTTGTATAGTTTTGTTTTTTGTTGCTCGTGATCCCCTCCTCCTTCTCCTCCCAGACCCCATCTGTAAACGAGATTGCATATCTCTGTAGGCCTACCTGGTAAAACACTTTTATATAAATACATATTCAGTACCTAGTTCTACCTCTTTTTGCAAAATATAACCCAGGCCAGTAGAATACAGACAGGAACATTAGCCATAGCAAGGCATGTGGTGAAAAGTAAAACAGACCCTCTGCAAGACAAAAATTAGGAAGGTCTGACAGTTGTCAGCTTAGGAACCTGGAGTCTGGGTAAGTCCACTGAGGACACCCTCCTTCATAAAACTTGCCCAACTACATTTCAAAGACTGGGCGGGGACTGTAAGTAGAAAGTGAGCCATCAGAATGATAGATGGAGGGGGTACGAGCCAATCCAGGATCTGTTAAAGGTGGACAGGCAAGTGGATGGAGAAGTTTTCTTGGCAGGTACATAGCTTGCAGTCCACAAAGGAATATCCTGTTCCTAGCTGCAAAGGAAAACACTGCAAGGGAAAAAAGAAGTCTTTCCAAACATTATTTCAGCAATCACAAAACATCTTATTCAGCAAAATAAACACTTGTTTGCTTATGAATAGCTCAAAAACTATTGGGATTTGAAATCTAAAACTTTCAGGTTTGATGGGGGTTGGGCCAAGGGTGAATCTTTGCCAATTCATTTTTAGGGCTGCAGTGAGGAGAGCCCTGCAGACCTCTTGCTATGAGAAAAGGACTCAGCACATTCCTTCCAACTAAACAACATGTTGGAGTTGCACCACAGTCACCTCTGCGTTTTTGAAGCACTCCACTCATGTTGTCGCCATTGAAAGTTGCACTGCAGTATTTTACACTGCCGGTGGTCATGGCAGAACAAGGCACACTCTGCTGTATCCAAGATGGCTGCCACAGTCTACTGTACATGTGCTAGTAGTTGGCATGTGCAGCAGCATGTGGCGGCCATCTTGGTCATGTTTTGAAGTGTGCTGTGCTCATGACCACTATTTATTTTTAATTTATATTTTAATTTTTTTTTTTTTTATGTAATGCTTTTTGCCATCTGCTGCGGCACATTACCAGCTTAGGGCATGCAGCGGCCGGCTTCACCCACCTGGAGAACTGGGTAGCTGAGACTGCACCCAAGAGGATCTGAGATGGCCATCTTGCCATCCCGCTGGAGGGCTCCTCCTGTGCCTCAGCCAGCCAGGACAGCCCCGGACCATCCCTGACAGGATTCCGTCAAAGTCCTCCAGGCTGCTCGGAGCGTGGCCATCAAGCTGCACGGTCACGCCCAGCCATTTTCCTCTGATTGGTCCCCTGGAATGCAGACATGCAATGACATCCGGGCACAGCGTGCCGATGTCTGCCACGTTCCCCTTCCAGATCGCCGGCACTTGTAGTGCCCTGGGTGTCCCCATAAGCCACAACAGCGTGGTGAGATTCCTCAACCGACCCCAGAACTGGGAGAGCAGTCTACAGACGCTCAATCCCAGTCTTCCCCTGCTGACCCCTGACAGCCCTGGCTCATTCTCGAACCCAGGTCACCGGCGTGGCGCAAGGTGTGGTGTCCAGCACTTCAACCCTCAGCACCACCGGGCCAGCCTTTTAATTTATATTTTGAATAATAAATATTTTCCCCCACTTGGCCCTTCCTTGAGGCACCACCCCCCAGAAACATATCAATGACACTGGGTGTGCCCAGTCCCCCAGTGTTTCAATCATATTCCTGCAGGATGCCGGTTCTTTTGGTTTTTTCAAAATATTTTTTCCTCCCACCCAACACTCCCTCTCAGCACCCACCACCCCACACCCTCCCAGAAACATAACAGTGACACTCGCGGTGCCCAGTCCCCCCCGTGTCATGATCAGGAATCCTCTGTCCTGTTTTATTTATTTCTTTTTTCTTAACCTGTAAAAAGAAAGCCATCCATCGATGTTTTTTGTGCCATTTCTGACCCCCCCCCACTCAGCACTCACCAACTCGTATCCCCTCAGGTGCTTACTTACCCCTCGAGAGTCCAATGCCATATTCCCCTCTGGACTGCAGACACATCTTCACTCTACAAAGCAAGACCATGATCTGAAGAAAACGGAAAGCGATTCAATGTATTTCAATGCGGTTTTGAACTTACAGGCATAACTTGGCCATTTTTGCATATTTTTGTCCCAAATTTTCAACATGCTTTCTTTGGGACCCTGCCTCATGAACAATTGAACTGTCATCAGGAAGATCTGTCCCAAAAGGTGATTGTGTGGTCCCTGTGCAAAATTACTTTTTGGGCAGGAGTTGAAAATTTTCTCTGCCCTCGTTCATGAGGTGGGGTCAAATGAAGGCTATGTTGAATATTTTGTGTCAAAATATTTAAACAAACACAAAGTTATGAGCCTACATTGAGTTCTGCAAACACAGCCTCATAACTTTGGTAATCTGCAATATTTTTACCCCAAATTTACAACATAGCCATATCTTAATAGCACCACATGAATGTGACAGCTGTCATTTTTCAAATCCTAACCAAAATTGTTTTTTATACCCCTAAGGTAATTACATGATCCATGCACAAAATCACCTTTCAGGCATGAGGTGGGGTCATAAGAAGTCTATGTTGGAAAATTTGGATTAAAAATATATATAAAAAAAAGTTATGAACCTACGTTGAATTTTGCAAATACAGGCTCGTAACTCTGGCAATTTTCATATTTTTACCCAAAATTTACAACATAGCCATATCTAATGTATTTTCCTTTTTATATCCCTAAAGGTAATTTTGCAGTCCTTGCACAAAATCAACTTTTGGGTAGGATTTGAACATTTTCTCTGCCCTTGTTCAAGAGGTGGGGTCATAAGAAGGCTATATTGGAAATTGCATGTAAAAATATAAAAAAAAAAAAAAAAGTTATGAGTCTACATTGAATTTTGTGAACGCAGGCTCGTAAGTTTGGTAAAATTCAATATTTTTACCCAAACATTTCAACATAGCCATTTCTTTACAGCACCTCATGAATGTGACAGCTGTCAGTTTTCAACTCCTGCCCAAAATGTATTTTTGCATCCAAAAAGTTGATTTCACAGTCCCTGTGCAAAATCACCTTTAAGGCAAGAGCTGAACATTTTCTCTGACCGTCTTCATGAGGCAGGGTCATAACAAGGCTATGTTGAAAACTTGGTGTAAAAATATTGCAAAACAACGAATGTATGAGCCTATATTATATTTTGCAAATGCAGGCTTGTAACTTTGGTGATTTACAATATTTTTACCACAAATTCCTCAGCTGCAGCTGTATTATCATCGTCATCATCATCATCATTTCATTTTTAAAAAGCTCCCTTCCAGAGCTCAGGGAGCCCTTACAATTAAAACAACATACATATATATACATATATACACATAGACTCATGACTTCAACGTAGTTAAAATAATCATAAAATCACTACTTACCATTTTAACTCTTATTGGTGACTATCAAGGAAAATACCTTCTTGTTATAGCCCAGAAAAGACTTGGTTAAGTAGCTGTGTTTTTAGGGATACTTTAAAACCCTCCACAGTCAGACTATCTCGTATCTGGCAAGGTAGAGAATTCCACAAGGTCGGAGTCATAAAAGCAAATGCTCTACCTCCAGATGTCTTCAAACGGACCCTGGGAATCTCTAGCAATCCATTGTCAGAGGATCAGAATAGGTGGGAAGGGCAGTAAGGAATCAGGAGATCTTGCAGGTACTGCGGTCCCTGGTTGTGTAGGGCTTTCTAGGTCAGTAATGCAACCTTGAAGGCTATCCACCACTGTACTGGCAGCCAGTGCAGTTCATGCAGCACAGGTGTTATGTGCCTGGATCTAGGGGCTCCAGTCAACAACCTGGCCATTGAGTTCTGCACCAGCTGCAAGTGGCAGATGTCAACCCCCAGTAGCCCTAGGTAGAGGGCATTACAGTAATGAAGACAGGTGGTGACAAAGGCAGGGACCAGGGTAGGAAGATCAGAACCAGCTGTTTCACCCTGACTATATTCCTAAGATGGTAGAAGGAAGATTTGACTCTCTGGCCAGAGCTTGTTTGTAATTTCACTGCAATGTCTTAATACAGGGCCCAACCCTCTGCCCCCTGGCATGAAGGTGGTTAGAAAATTGGTTGGAGAAATCCCGCTTCCTGATTGGTGGAAATTATCCATCACTTGGGAGGATATCTGGCAACAGAGACCAGTAAATACCTCATCCATGTTCCAGCCTGTTTAACAAATATTAATGTGCCCACTAGACTTTTCAAATCATGAATGGCCATCATTTTCTTTTTAACTCACAGAACCACTAACCATTTCCCAACTCAGTTACTCTACGTTGCTCACTATACTCACCCAATGCTCTCACTCAGTCTACAACAATAACCTTATTTTGAATTTAAAAAAAAACACAGACACCTTAGCACTAAGATCCCTCACACTCCCCATGGTGTCTGAGCAGTTGGGTACTGTTCCTGACACTACAGCAAGATGCTGGTTGTGCACCCACTTTCTGTGCCACCACTACCTAGCAACACGTCAGCTCATAGTGCTGTCAGTCCTCACCTCAAGGCATAACTTATAAGCAGTAACGTCAGGCAGGGTGTCTACTTTCATCTTACCTATCACAGTATTTCAGGTGTAGTTTGTGAAGATCATTTCTGCGTACATGGTCAGGTGCCCCCACAGCGAACAAATTAAAGCGCCCATAGAATTGTTCTATGTCATTTCGGCAAATGGAAAATGGCAGCCATGAAAACGGTGCCAGCTTTACAGTGAGTGGAATTAAGGCAACATTATTTTGTGGGGGAGCTCTGCCTCCCACAACCCCCTTTCTAATGATACCAACTCCAAGACTGTAGCACCTCGGTGAGGGGGAAATGGGAAAGTTGCCTTAATTCTGCTCACTGTAAAGCCAGTGCTGTTTTCACCGTTGCCATTTTCCATTCACCAAAATGATGCGCTATCCTTTGGAACTATAAGGAAGCTAAACATGGCCAGCTTACTGTGCCAGGAACAACTGTTACAACTTGTTTAGTGTAAAATCAATACCTCTCACCTGTACCCGCTTGATCATTGGGAGGGAGGGCTAGACAGTGAAAATCAGTAACAAACAAAAGTGACTCATAAGAAAACAAATGAGAGTGAAACAGGCTCTCCTCAACAGCAGCACCAACACCTGGAAAATATACCGGTAAAGGGACTATTTTACAAGAAAATATATTGTTATTCTTTTTTTAGCAGTTATTTGATTTGCTGTTAATTTTTTATTTCATTTTATTAAAACTGTTACTTATAACCCATTTTCTAAGCTCAATAATACCATCCACGGTGAATGGTATGGGCTATATTAGACCTTCCAGGGGCAATAATGCCCTTTGCCTATGGTGTTGGGCCTCATTCCACCCCTTGTCTGTCCAGTATAGTCCAATATTGCCCACCCTGTCAGGTATTATTTCTTACTTAATAAATGCCTGCATACAGGGCTGCAAACAGCTAGACAGACCATTGTACAGGCACAGGGGCTAAAAAGCCATGTGTGTCCTGGCATGAAGTTGGTTGGTGTATATGTATATATATATATATTCTCTGCACAAAACTTTGTTAATGCACCATTAGGTTTCCAGCTACAAAAGGAGGGAAATGCGGTCTTAGGGTTCACAACCCTATCACCCAACCTCGACCCTGCATGCAGAAACTGGTGAGAGGGATGTGCCTTGGGTCTGTGAACCCTAATGTTCACCCCATTCCCTGAGTAAGTAAGCTAAGATGGGTACAATATAGGAGAATGGGCTGAGCGTTAGGGTTCACAACCCCAAGGCACACCCCTCATGCCTGATTCTGCATACATGGTGGGGTTGGGGTGTTAGGTTTGGCACTCAAGAACTGCATTCCCCTACTTTTGTTGCTGGAACCCTAGTGGTGCATTAACAAAGTTTTTTTTGTAGAGAATTTCCTTACTTTTTGAGAAAGTATAATCATAGGCTTATTTGCTTATGGGAGCACAGTGCCCCAACCATCCATAACTTTTGACAGATTGTAATTGTATCCTTTTTTCCCTGTGGGAGTGCAGGGCACAAAGGGCCCTGCACTCCCATAACTCTATAATCCTCTGCGTATTTGTGTAAGTGCAAGACCCTCTGAGCCCTGCTCTGCCATGTATGCATAATGCCTGTACTCCTATCACTCCATAATGGTATTCATATTTACATGTGGGAGTGCACAGTACCATCCATCCATAATTTTTGAGATATTGTATCCCTATTTCCCTGTGGAAGCACAGGGCCTTCTGTTCCCTGCTGTCCCATACCTGCATCATTTTTGAGATAGTGTAGTGCAGACCTAAAGAAGCACATCACCATTGCAATGTGATCCTAGAGAAAACACAGGAAAATTTGAACCCTGTGTAACTCAACACCAAATTAGTATATTTTCATGAAACCAGCAAAAGGCACATCTGTGGGGCAAGCCCTTTGTACCCAAAAAATTCAGAACAAAATTGCAAACTGTTTTTTCACAGCAGAGTGACAAAGAAACGACTGGGTACACCTCCTATTACAATGTTAGCCTATGTGAAATTAAACAAAGTCTAACCCTGCAGAACTCCAGAGCAATGTAATATATTTTCATCAAACCAGCAAGAGGCACCTCTGTAGACCATGCCCTTTGTACCCTGAAAATTTTAGACCAAAATTCCAAACCGTTTGTTTGCTGTGAAGAGATAAAAAAAGCCATATAAACATTTTTTTGGCAGATTTGTGAAAAAGAATCCTTTTCCACAGTTCCTTTTTCACAATTTGAAGAAAAAGAAAATCCTTTTTCACAGATTGCGAAAAAGGATCCTGTTTTGCAAATCCTTTTTCACAATTTACAGCAAAAGAAAATACTTTTTCTCAAACTGTGAAAAGGGATCCTGTTTCATGGAACTTTTTTCTGCAGTTTGCAAAAAAGGATTTTCCACATGGTAAAAAAGCACATTTCTAAGTAAGTAATCAAAAAAAAACTATCGCCAGAATCTGATTCTATGGGCCCTGATTAGGTAAACACAACTGTTGGTGTTTACAAAAGCCTTTAATTTTTTTAGTAGTTTAAATTTGTTGTCATCATTAACTGAAAACAAGATGGCGGCAGCACTAAAAAAGATCCTGCATTTGTGGCAAAAGATTCCATGTTTGGAAAAAAGGATTCCGCATTTGCAATAAAGAATCCTTTTTTGAGGTAACCATCTAACTTTCCCACAGGAAAAGATGGAAAACTTTGAAATTTAATAACTTTGGAACAAATTAATATTTTTTCACCAAATCTTCAAAAGGCACATCTGAAACCTAAGACCTTTCTACCCTAAACATTTCAGAACAAAATTCAAAGCCGTTATGGTGCAGCAGCATGACCAAGAATTTGACAAAAAAATGCTAATTTTGTGACACTCAGTATCTCCACACCTACACATCCGAGCGGAACAAAATTTGTCACATCAAGAGATCATGTGGATCACTTGAATGGTTGTGAAGTTATTAAAGTGCAAACTTTTCAGTTTAACTTAGAAGTGAAGACTGAACCCTAACATAGAACACCCTCCATTATCCACCTATAGTGTACCAACTTTTTGGTGGGTAATAGAGGGTTGTGGATCGTAGAGGTGTACTGTGCTGCAGTGGTGATACTGTTATATAGAATTGTAAAAGAGTGTTGGCAGAAAAGGACACTATTGCCCATCGAGTCTGCCCAAATACTCCCCCCACCCTACTCCACCCCATCCAGATACACCTCTTGCCGCCCTCGGCCAATCCTTTATATCTGTCCCATGCCCTCTGAAATACCTCTACAGATTCCACTCTCCCCACCTCCTCTGGTAGATTGTTCATGGGGTCCACCATCCTTTTGGTGAAAAATTACACCTGTGTACTAAGCCCTGACTCTTCCCCCTCCAACCTCAGATCATGACCTCTTGTTCCATCACTTCTTTTCCTTTTGAATAGGCTACCTTCTCTCACACTACTTTTCCCCTTTCACGTACTTGAATGTTTGTATCATGTCCCCCCTCTCCCTCCTAGTCTCCAGTGAGTACAAATCCAGCTCCTTCAGTCTCTCTTCTTAGGGCAGCCGATGCATGCCCTGCACCATCTTTGTTGACCTTCCTTGGACCCTTTCCATCCCATCAATATCCTTCCTGAGGTGGGGCCTCCAGAACTGTACCCCATACTCCAAGTGAATCCTCACCATGGACTTATAGAGGGGCATCAGTACCTCCTTCTTCCTACTTATACCCCTTCCAATGCATGCCAGCATTCCATTTGCCCTGCCCACCACTTTGCTGCATTGATTCCCTACTCTGAGGTTATCTGAAATTAAAACCCCCCAGATCCCTCTCCTGCCTGGTTGCCTTTATTACCTCCTTTCACAGAATGTATCTAGCTTGCAGATTATTATGTTCTATGTGCATCAGGGTGCATTTTGTCACATTAAACTTCAGCTGCCATGCTTCTGACCACCCCTTCAGCCTCCTTAGGTCCCTCCTCATTGCCTCCACCATGACCTTGGTATCCACCCTATTGCAGACCTTGGTATCATCTGCAAACAGGCACACCTTCCCTTTCAGTCCTCTCCTATATTGCTGATATATATATATATATATATATATATATATATATATATATATATATATATATATATATACAGTGCCACTATAGTTAGGGTTGAGTAACCACTTTAATGCAAAACCTCAAATTGTGCACCTTAATAACTTTATTACCATACAATGGATTTGCCTGACATTTTGCATGCATGGTCTGGTACTATAGATCACTGGATCTGGCAAGTTTTGTTATGGTCGGATGTATGGTTGCAGAGCTACAGAATGCCAAAAAACACAAAAAAACTGAGTTTTTGTGCATTTCTTTACTCGTGCCCACAACCCACACGCTTTGTCCATTCAGTTCATAATCTTCAGGGAAGATGCAGTCTTGTGCCTTTCAAAGATCTGGTGAAAAAATATTAAACCATTCAAAAGTTATTCAAAAAACAAACTTCCCATTATAGTCAATGTGAAATGGTAGCAAAAATCATGAAACTTTCGTGAGAGGCCGTTTTTACTGTCACAAATGGCCCTTTTACTTTCATGAGGTGGCCATTTTGTTTTCAGTTAGTGATGCAGAAAATTGCCTGGCATTTAAAATTGAGACCCTCTAGGTAAACACTGATCATTGTGTTTACCTAGTCGGGTCTTGAGGATGCTAGCCATATCTTTTTTGGGAGGTTAAACCTCCCAGAAATGCATTTTAAAATTTTTTGAGAAATACTTTCACAAAATACTTTCACAAATGTGAAAGTTTCATGAGGTTTTCTCACAAAACTTTTGTGATTTGAGAAACTCATTTGTGAAACTACTCCAAAAATAACTGCAAATCTTTGACATCCTCCTGCAACAAAATGCTTGGGTCTTTTGGGCTGAAATTTGCAGGGTGGCAAGCCCTGGTCCCACAGATGTGCCTTTTGGTGGTTTGGTGCTAAAACAGTACAGGGGCCCAAAGTTACAGCATTCTGAAGTTCAGAAATGTTCCTATAGGATAACATTGTGGCATCCATGACGCCTTTCGGGGCCCTTATCTCAAAAACGTTTCGAGATACGGACTTTTTGTTGCAGAATTTCTTAGTCCCCATTAAATATGTTGGAAAGCCATGAAACCCATGAAATTTGAATTTTTTTTCTAGCTTGTACGGTTCCTGAGATATTTGCAAATTAGTGTTCCAGCTGCTCATTTTCATGTCTGTAGGTCAGTATTATGCCCTCAGAGTCAGCACACACAGTGCCTTTCGATGCCTGTATCTTGGAAACAATGCGAGATATGGATTCAATCGACTTTCTGTTGTGAGAAATATTCACTCCCATGATTACAGTGACACTTGAATTTTTTTTTCTACCTGCTACGATTCACGAGATATTGGCAAATTAGTGTTACATGGGTTCCTTGCCCCATAGGGCTGCCGTATGACTCCCTGCTTATGTGTAAGTGGGAGCACTAACACCATCACATACCATTCACTAGTTATATTACACTTTCTCAAAAAGAAGGGAAATTCTTTGCAAAAAAACTCTGATAATGCATCAGTTAGGGTTGTTTCCACAGCGACAAACGTTTGGAAATTTGGTGTTAGGGTTAACACCCCACCCACACCACCCCATCCTCAAACCCCTAACTACTCATTCCCCCCACACACTCCCTCCCACACACATATACATTCATGATTGTAAGACACTACACCAGTCAGTCATATCTGTAAGCACAATAATCATGACACTGTACTTCTTTCACATACCACAGCGTAATGAAAAACACATACAGTATGATTGACTCTATACTGGAAGCACAGTATGATGATACATTATTGCTGGCATATCTTTTTCATAAAGTGAAACTTAGTCTGCACAAATGTTCTAAATACTGCTTTTTATTTGTCATAATCCAACGATTGACTCACTGCAGGTATCGCTGCCACCACATAGGCATGTGGTAACAGTACAGACACACCTGACAGATACATAGTACTTTTCACATACTGCTCAGGTATGGAACTAGCACCATCACATGTTGTAATACTGCTGCGTTAACTGCAAATACTCATTAGCAGCATGTTATGGTTAGCTTTGAATCCTACAACTGTTGCTTTCACATGTTGCTTGTAAACTATACTACAAAACATTACTTTTATTATCATTACCATTTGTTATTAGGACTGACTCACTCTATCAGAAAAAAATATGCAAACATCCATTGACTGATGCTAGGGTTATCCAAACTCTTATTTCCAATACAGCTATCTATAGGTAACATACTGTATGTTTCATCATTTCTTAACAATTTAAATATAGGCATCTGCTTAAATCTTGTCATCGATATTTGTAATAGAAAAATGCAACCTGTGGTCCATCTCCCATGGTTGCCCAGAATCTGTGTGTACACACAAGGCAGTCTGATGGCAGCAGAACTCATACAGTTGCTGCACTATGATGATGGATGTCTCTTGTACTGCTTGTGTGTGTGTGTGTGTGTGGGGGGGATGCATAGTTAGGGGTTTGAGGATGGGGCACATGGCGGGTGTGGGGTGATGGGGTGTTAACCCAAACACTGAATTTCCAAACTTTCTTTGCTGTGGAAACAACCCTAACTGATGCATTAATGGAGTCTTTTGCAATATATATAAATATATTAAAAAGTATGGGCCCTAGCACTGACCCTTGGGGCACCCCGCTCATCACCCTTTCCTCTCTGGAATGCAGTCCATTCACCACTACCCTCTGGCTCCTGTCCAACAACCAGTTTTCTGCCCACCTCATTATTTTGGGTCCCACTGTGAGGGACGGAGTCAAAGGCCATCCTGAAGTCAAGGTAGGCCACATACACTACCCCCCCGATCCACCACCCTTCTCACCCAATCGAAAAACTCTATGAGGTTCATCTTGCATGACCTCCCTGCAATGAAGCCATGTTACTTGTCATCCTGCAGTCCATTATCAGCAAGGTATCTGACCACTCTTTCCTTCAAAAGTACTTCCATCACCTTACCCACCACTGAGGTGAGGCTGACTGAATGATAGTTTTCTGCCTTCTCCCTGTTGCCACTCTTGTGGAGTGGTACCACATCCACCCTACTCCAGTCCCTTGGCACCTGTCCTGTGTCCAGGGACAAGTTAAACAGCCTTGCCAAGGGAGCTGCCAGCTTCTCTATTAATTCCTGGAATACCCTAGGATGCAGGGTGTCCTGACCCATAGCTTTATCCTCTCTCAACCTGCCTAGCTCCTCTCATACTCTGCCTTCAGTGAACAGGCTTTGATCTACTCCTGCACCTTCTCTTCCACTTCTCTTTAACTCTGGTCCCTTCCCCTCCCACTCTACCATGAAGACTGAGCAGAAATACCTATTTAGCACTTCTGTCTTCTCAAAGTCCTCTTCCACTTGAGCTCCTTCCTCCACCTTCAGTCTAACTATCCTCTGCTTTGCCTTCTTTCTCTCCCTCCCTAACATACCTAAAAAAAGTTTTGTCCACTCTTTTGGCCTATCTGGTGATTCTCTCTTCTGTGTCTGCTTTAGCCCTTCTAATCTTCTGCCCTGTCATCCTCAGTTTTCCTTGTAGATCTCCCTGGGCCTGATTTTCAAAGGACTTAGAGTGACACAAGCAAATTGCATCAGCAATACTGGATGCAAAATGTAACTTGTGTACAAAGTTGTAACAAACGCAATTTTTGTATGCAAATTGCATACAGCACAGCTGGAATGCATCCAAGGGCATTGCAACCCAAACTGCGTCCGAACATGAGTTGTGTCTAACAGCAAATGCTAATTGCGATGATGCAACGCAAATTGCGCTGATGCAAGCCCAATTTGACATAGCCAGCTGCCACAGGCCCCAAAATGGGAATTTAGAAAGGCAAGGACACAGAGATGCATCCAACATCAGATGCACCTGTTAGACCAGGGAGGAGCTGGTCTACAGCACATATAAAAGTGCCCAGCAATGAAGTCTGCACTGAGTGACTAGTGAGGTGCAGGAGCAGCAGAAGGAGCACCAGTGAAGTGACAGTGCTGAGAATGCCTGGGTTAACAGCCCTATTGACCATACGCTGGGCACTACGAATGTGACAGCAGCATGCCCAACAGCTGCGCCAGCCTGCACAACAGTGGCAGCAGGTACAACATGCTGGCCATGTTCTCAGGATGCACAGGCCATGGAGACATTACACAGCCAGAGTGTACAGGAAGAGAACATCCTACAGGGACCTCACTGAGGAACACTGTCTGGCATGCTACCGCCTGTCCCGGGATACTATCGGGGATCTCTGTAATGACCTCGGGGGGAACTGCAGACCTATATGCAGAGAGGCAACCCCATACTTGTGGAAACAAAGGTGTCTGCAGCACTGTACCTCCTGGCAACAGGGACATTTCAGACACTGACTGGGGACACGATGAACATCTCACAGTCCACCCTGTCAACCTGCCTCAAACAGGTCATCGAGGCCCTGCTGCAGAGGACAACACAGTACATCATGTTCCCTGTGGAGCCAGAGCAACAGGTGTCTGTGAAATAGGGCTTCTAAGGAATTACCCACGTCCTCATGTACTGGGTGCCGTGGACTGCACACACATGGCAATACGAGCACCCTCTCAAGACCCGGACGTGTAAGTGAACAGAAAAGAGTACCACTCCCTGAACATACAGGTTGTGTGCAACAGCCGGTGCCACATCCTAGATGTTATGGCCATATATCTGGATCCTGCCATGACTCCTACATTTTCAAGCAGAGTGGGCTGTATGAGGCTCTTCAGTGTGGTGAACTACAGGGAGAGTGGCTAATAGGTGAGTGTATGTCTGGGCTTTGTGGACAGCACCAGGAGAGGGGCATTGATAGGAGGTGTGCCACAATTGTACATGTAAGACAGCACACAGAGGTACAGGGCCATCCTCCACAGACCACCGTACCAGGTACGAACAGCGCAACAGTCCCCTGTGTGGGAGAGACAGCCATGCAAAGCTGGTACTGTCAGCACTGCAACCAGGGAATACCAACCACAGACACTAACGGCAGTGGGGGAGTGGGGACATGCCAGCGTGAAGGCATACTACTGTACACACCTGAGCATTTCACTGCCAGCCCCAATCAGCCCGGGGAAGCCCACACTGTACATGTGTGGACATATGCTGGCTGATGGGGAATTGGGGTGGATGAAGGACATGGCCAGCCACAAAGTCATAACCAGCTGGTCAGAGGATGTTGACTGATGCAGTGCCATGTGACTGTGTGTAACTGTGCTGTATCCCCAAACAGGAGACAGTGGCTATCCACAGCAGCCCTGGATAAAGACGCCGGTGCAGAATCCCCAGACTGAGGCAGAGGAACAGTACAATCAGGCCCACAGCAGCACCAGGGTCATCTCTGAGAGGATGTTTGGCCTCCTGAAAAAACATTTCCAATGCCTGGACCACTCAGGGTGGTCACAGAAGTACACACCAGAAACGGCCTGCAAAATCTTTGTTGCCTGCTGCATACTCCACAATATCGCACTGGCACACCAGGAGAGGACTCTGATGCTGATGACATTGCCACCAAAAACGTGCAAGGACATGGATGTGGCAGCATAGCGGTAGCTGGACACCTGAAATGGGTCAAACTCATCTGGTGCTGTAAAACATAAGATGCAGGCATTTGTACAATGATGGCAGTGCAGGCAGGTATGCAATACTCCTGTGGTGTGTCCTGTACCTCTTTGTACTAACCTGTATTGTTTTTTTGCTGTATTTGCTGTGCAGTTTAGACTGGGTTCTGCTATTTGCCCTCTGTCCTACTTTCCTTATGGTCTGCATCATACAGGCAGTTTGCGCACCTTTTTATGCCGCATTTTGCTTCTGATGTCATTTTCCTGTGTCCGGACGCAAATAGCATTTTTTTCTAAAATACCGCCCATTTGCATGGATGCTACATTAGATGCATACTTTGCCTTGGATGCATTTTGTGTCCATCTTGCCTGCTTTTGAAAATTGGGCCATCTGCCTTTATCCCTCTGGGTCCTCTTATATGTTTTGAATGCCCTTCCTTTCTCCCTAATTGCTCTCATCACCTCCCGATTGAATCATAATGGCCTCTTCTGTCTTTTGCTTTTCTTAACCCTCCTGAAGCAGATGTCTGTGGCTTTCAGTAACCCCCCCCCCTTAATTGCTTCCCATAACTCTTCCACGTCCACTATCTGCCCTTTCCTCTTCATTTCCTCCTCAAAAATCACCATCATTCTGGTAAAATCTGCCCACCTGAAATCCAGAACCTTAGTGATCAACCAGCCCACTGCCTTCCCTGTCCTTACTTTGAACTTCACCATTTTGTGGTCACTTGCACCCAGGCTGTTCCCCACTACCACCTCTTCCATACTTTCCCCATTAGTGAGAACCACATCCAATATGTTGCCACCCCTGATTGTCTCTCTTACCAGCTGTTGCAGGAGCGCTACTTGAAGGGACTTCAAGATATCCCTACTTCTGGCTGACTTAGCCGACTGGATGTCCCAGTCAACTTCTGGGCAGTTAAGGTCCCCTACCAGCAGAAGTTCCCCTTAGAGCGCCATCCTCTAGATCACTCGCATCAGCTGCTTGTCCACCCCCAGTTGAGGGTCTGTAGATCATCCCCAGTCTTAAAGCTGCACCAGACCATTTTTCCAACGTGACCCACAGGACCTCCACCACATTCTGGTCCTCTTGCCCTTCCATCACCCTGATGTCTTGCTTTACATACAGTGCCACCCCCCCTTTTTTCCCAGGCCTGACTTTCCTAAAGATCCTGTATCCTGGGATGCCCACCTCCCAAGTGTGGTGCTCCAACCACCAGGTCTCTGTTATGGACATGATGTCTAGGCCCTCGTCCACCATTGCAGCCTCTAATTCCAGCACCTTGTTCCCTAAACTCCTGGCATTCATGTACAAGCCTTTCCACCAGATACCCCCCTCCTCCTTACTACTGCTCTCCACGCTCCTTGTCCCCTCCTGTGGGGGAGTGCTAGCTAGGCTATCCACTTCTCCCATAACCCTCTCTCTCTCTCTCTCTCACCCTAGCCTTGTACTCCCCCTACCAGTTTAACTCCCCCTTGAGACCCTATCAAGGTATCTTTGTAAGCCTGCCCTCAGAACCCTAGCTCCCATCTCGCTGAGGTGAAGCCTGTCCTTCCAGTACAAGTCCTCCTCCTCCCAAGTGTTCCCCCCTACTCTCCAATACAGGCAAACCCTTTCTCCTGGCAACATTCTTTGAGCCAGGCATTGAATTCTCTGATCATTTGCTTCCTAACAGTGCTGGCACCGGGTACAGGCAACACCTCAGAAAATGCCAAGGATCTCGCATCTTCCTTGTAGCCTTTCGCCAGCACCATATGGAAAAAATTAGCACAAGACTACATTTACGTATTAACTATTCAGCTTTTTTATTTGCATACAGCTTGGTAAAACATATATAAAACACAGTATGACTGTTAAAATCCAGTTTGGTTCATTTATCATTTATCAGCTTTAAAGGCAACTGTGTCTATACAATCTGGTAAGCCCCCTGGCTGTTTCAGATAATTTACTGGGACATTTTATAAATATTCAGAATTAGTCCCCTGTTCTTGAGAGGAATCTGATACATGCATGCAAATCAGGCTGTCCACTCTCTAGAAAGAGAGAGGTAAAGATAAAGCCTTATCTAGGAGCAAGAACCTCAGACCCATATCTTTAAATAACGTAGATAGTAAAATACTGGCCAAAGTTCTTGCCACCAGATTTAACTCAGTTATCAGATCACACATCCATCTGGATCAAGAAGACTTCATCCACAAGCACCATAGCTCAGACCATTTGAAAAGAATCAGAAGCTCTATGAGGAACACTAAGGAATGTCAATATGTACATGCTGGAAGAGAGGAGGGAAAGGGGGGGCATGACCTATAAATACCTCACGGGGTTGAAAGGGTCCAGGAGGGGAGTATCTTTCAAAGGAGAAGGTGCACAAGAACAAGGGGGCATGCAATGAAGCCAGAAGGGGAACAATTTGAGATTGATGTGAGGAAGTACTTCTTCACTGAAAGAGTGGTGGATGCCTGGAACAGTTTTCCAGTGAAGGAAGTGGGGTAAGAGCAGTGGTGGACTTCAAGCATGCATGGGATAAGCACAAAGGTATCATGGTTGGAAAGCAGGGTGGGGGTAGCTGGAGATCAGGTAGGGTCTACGGTGACAGTATAGGCAGGGGAAAAAAGGGCAGACTGGGTGGGCCAAGCAGTCCTTATCTGTCAACAAATTCTGTTGTTTCTGTGTAATATTACGTATCATTCATATGTCAAAGGGCGTGGATCAAAGTCCCTTTCCTCTTATCTCTGGACCTCTTACAAAGCCTTTAGCTGGGTTGAATGGGGATACTTACTGTATGTAACTTAGTATTTATTTGTTTGTTTGTACAATCGGATAACACCTTTGAGCTAGAGTAGCTCCTTTGCAAAGGTTCCTCATCAATAGCAGGCAACAGCAGAGACATTAAGTATAAAGACATTATTTACAATATATACAATATATACATAGCACACTGGGGTTTAAACTAAATACATAAAACATTCAAGATACACGAGATATATACAGTTTAATTGCAGTGGAGTACATTCCAGCCATAGAGCAGAGGCTGCACACATTGCAGTGTTGTTGGAGGAAAACTATTTATTAAGGAGTGAGAGGCAAGAACAGGAGGGAGGGATTCGGGGGAGAGGGAGGTGGGGGGTGTAGGCAGATCCCAAAGCAGGGGGACGCCAACTCCAGGAGAGTTGTCAGGAGCTGTGAGAGTACAAGTCAGAAGCTGTGAGAGTGTGAGTATATTAGTGTTCAGTCTTCACGTGTATGTCAAATTGAAAATTTTGTACTTCAATAACTTCACAACCGTTCAAGCAATTCACATGAAATTTATAAGAATAGTAGGTGGAATAGTGTTAGTGGCAGTTACAATTATTGTTAGGAGTAAGTAGTTTTAAAAGCACATTAGAAGTAAGAAGTATAAAAAGCATATAATTCCGGGCCCAATAATTGGTTCATTACTTTATAGACGAATATTTCAGCAAGGTAAACTAAATGGGGTAACATATAAATCTTAATCTTTTCATAGGCACATGTCAGGAATGTTCCCTATTCTCTTTACTTTTTATCCTAGCATTGGAACCACTCCTATATAAAATCAGGTCATTCACAGGCACCACGGGCATTAAATGTGGTTCGAACCACAGACTAGTGACTTATGCAGATGATATTTTATTATCTTTAAGTCATGCAATGGGTTCTGTTCCCTCTGTAGTCAAACAAATTGAGGAATCATCTGCCTTTATAGAATTTCAAATGAATTTTAATAAATCTGAGGCTATGCGTCTATCTTCCAGATCAGATTTATCAGCTTTAAAAACCTCTGGATTTAAAGTCACTGACTCTAAAATGTAATTTCTTAGAATTTGGTTATTTCAGACATCTTAGTTTTATGGCCCATAACAGTTGCATCCAATTGACCGACAATTTGTAATTAGACATTTCAAGGTGGCATCCGATGTTATTATCCCTATGGGGCAAGATTTAGGCTATAAAACATGATGTTGGCCCTTAAAATGTATTATCTTTTACAGCACTTGCCACTATAGAAACACAGAAACTTAGAATTTGCCAGCAGAAAAGGGCTGATAGAACCTTCCAGTCAGCTTTCTGTGCCTGTTACTATACCCTGGACCCTATTTGGGCACAGGTAACCCTCCCTCCTCCCTTCCCTCTAACTGTCATGCCCATGTGTCTATCCCATGCTTGCTTGAAGCTCCCCACTGTCTTTGCACCCACCACCTCTTCTGGAAGGCTATTATTCCAGATGTCCACCATCCTTTCTGTGAAAACCTATTTATTCACAGCCCTCTTAAACTCCCATCCCAAGCTTCATAGCATGCCCCACATTCTGGGGCTCCTCCTCTTCTGAGGAAGGCTCCCTCCTGCACCTTTTTACCCCTGTGAGGTACTTATAGGTCTCAGTCATGTCCCCTCTCACTCTCCTCTCCTCGATGGAGAACATGTTGAGTTCCTGCAGCCTCTCCGCTATGGTTTTTCATGCTACCCTTGCACTATTTTGGTGGCTCTGCTCTGAACTGCCTCCACCCTGTCAATGTCTTTGCAGAGGTGAGGCCTCTAGAAATGGACACAGTACTCCAGATGGAGTCCCAACAATGAGTGATACAATGGCAACATCACCTTCCTTCTCCTTCTCCTTCTAGAAATCCTCTTCCCTATGCACCCTGGCATATGTCTAGCCTTTTCTACTGCCTTGTCACATTGCCAGGTACCTTGAGATCATCAGACGTAATTAGCCAAAGGTCCCTCTCTTACTTGGTGACTGTAAGTAACCCCTAATCTTATACATAGCCCATGGGTTTTCCTACCCCTGGTGCATGACTTTGCACTTTTTGGCATTGAAACTCAGCTGCCACACACTAGATCACTCCTCCAGTTTACCCAGTTCCCCTGTGTCCACTTTGTTACAGATTTTTGTGTCATCCGCAAAGAGAAAAACCTTCCACTCCAGTTCCTCAGCAATGTCACAGTCACGTACAAAGACATTGAAGTGGACAGGACCCAGTACCAATCCCTGTGGTTCCACTGGTCACTTTCCCATCCCCCGAGTGACCGTTGTTTACCACCAACCTCTGGCTCCTATCCTTCAACCAGTCTGATACCCTCCTTATCACCTACTACCCTACCTCTAGGTTGCTAAGTTTCTTTGTCAGCCTCCTATGTGGTACAGTGTCACAGGCCTTTTTTGAAGTCGAGATCGGACACATCCACTGCCCTCTACTGATCCACCTCCCTGGTCACCCTGTCAATAAAATCTATGATATTTGTTTGACATGACCTCCACCATGTGAAACCATGCTGCCGGCAGTCCTGCAACCCATTTGCCTTCAGGTACTCCATTAGTTTCTCCTTCAGTAGGATTTCCATTAATTTCCCTACAACTGATGTAAGGCTGACTGGTCTGTAATTGCTAGCTTCCTCCTTGTTACTGCTGTTGTGCAGGGGGACCACATCAGCCCTCCTCCAGTCCTCTGGAACTACTTCCATCTACAATGAGGTACTGAATACTGTTGCCAGAGAAGTGAATAGCAATGTGGTCAATTCATAGAAACATAGAAACATAGAAGTTGATGGCAGATAAGGACCGCAAGGCCCATCCAGTCTGCCCATTTCTTTTTCTACCTTATAAATGTGCCATCGGCCTTTGCTCTGTCAGTGACCTATCTATTCATAGTCATTTGTATTGCTCCCTTATGCCTATCCCATGCCTGTTTGAAGCCCTGCACTGTATTCATAGCCACCACTTCTTGTGGTAAGCCATTCCATGCATCTACCACCCTTTCTGTGAAAAAATTTCTCACATTCCCCTTAATCGGCCTCCTCTAATCTCATGCTGTGTCCTCTTGTCCTGCTATTTTTCTTATATTTAAACATGTTAGACTCTTTCACCTTGTTTATGCCCTTAAGGTGTTTGAATGCCTCGATCATATCACCTCTCTCCTCCTTTGCTCAAGGGTATACATATTGAGCTCCGTTAATCTGTCCTCATATGTCTTCTGATGCAGTCCCTGCACCATTTTGGTTGCCCTTCTCTGGACTGCCTCAATTTGGTTAATGTCCTTGTGAAGTGTGGCCTCCAGTACTGCACGCAGGTACTCCAGATGGGCCTAACCAATGTCTTGTACAGAGGATTATTACCTCTTACGACTTGTGATACCCCTGCAAATGCACCCAACACCCCCTAGCCTTACCTACTGCTTTAGAGGTCTGCTTGGATGATTTTAGGTCATCAGTGATGATGATGCCCAAGTCTCTTTCTTCCTTTGTCACTGCTAGCAACTCCCCTCCCAGCCTATAGGTGGCTTCAGGGTTTCTCTTCCCTATGTGCATGATTTTGCACTTCTTTGCATTAAATCCCAGTTGCCACTCTTCTGACCATTCTGCTAGTTTATCAGATCTCTTCTCATTCTGCCCACCCCATCTGGATCATCTACCCTGTTGCAGATCTTGGTGTCATCTGCAAACAGACAAGCCTTACCCTCTAGTCCATCTGCAAGGTCACTAATGAAGATGTTGAATAGGACTGGCCCCAGGACTGATCCCTGAAGTTACCCCACTTGTGACTTGCATCTCTTCTGACTGTATACCATTTACCACCACTCTCTGTTTTCTGCCAGTCAACAGTTTGCCACCCAGTTGACCAACTTCTGACCCACCGAGCCTACCCAGCTTATTTATCAATCTTCTATGTGGAACAGTGTCAAAAGCTTTGCTGAAGTCAAGGTAGGCGACATCAACTGCTCCCCCTTGGTCCACCACTCTGGTTACCCAGTCAAAGAAATCTATGAGATTAGTTTGACAGGACCTTCCTTTTGTAAACCCATGCTGTATTGGATCCTGTGCCCCTATGGATTCCAGGTGTTGCACTATCCTTTCCTTAAGGAGTGCCTCCATAATCTTGCCCACTACTGAGGTAAGACTGACCGGTCTGTAGTTCCCGCCTCCTCCCTGCTACCACTCTTGTGAGCGGGATCACATGACCCTTCTCCAGTCTTCTGGGACCTCTCCTGTGCTCAGAGACTCACTAAACAATTCTGCTAATGGCTCTGCTAGTTCCTCCTTTAGCTCCTTAAGTACCCTGGGATGTATGCCATTAGGTCCCATTGCCTTATCCACCCTGAGCTTAGCAAGCTCTTGTAGGACCCTGTTCTTTTCTTTCCTTTCCCTTGGGTGGATCCTGTCCAGCCTCCTCGTCTTGTTGTCCTTCAGGCTCCAGACACTGGCAGACTCTCTCCCCCCAAAATGGCAAGGCAAGGCAATTTAGTTTGGTGCCCATTCCCAGGGGCTCTGGGTATCTCAATGAGACAATGTATTAAAATCATAGCAAAAAAATTAATAAATTAAAAATTATAAACTATTTAAACAGTAACATTTAAACAACAGCATTAGGTCTAAAGCACATTTCAAATAGATATGTCTTCAGGCATGACTTAAACAAGGGCAGGGATGCAGCCAATTCAGGCAGTTTAAATGTTTTAGTTCTCAGATTTGCCATGTGTGTGGGGTTGGGCAGTGGTTGTGCACTGGATTCTCTTTGTTTGTTACATGCCACAAATCAGTAGCACCACTCAGCAGAAATGTGAATTGAATTTTGTGAGCAATGCAAAGGTTTAGAGTGTGCTAGTTTTGCAATGTGTTAAGAATGCAGCACCTCTTACCTCCAAAGAAAGGGCATTCCAGGTGATCAGGGCAGCCACCCTGAACATCTTATCCCCAGATGATTTTAAGCAAACTTGAGTAATGGACAAGAGGCCTGTATCCACTGACTGAAGGTGGTGACTAGGAGAGTATGTGATCCAAATGGGCTTGTGTCTGTACCCCTGTTCTTCATTTGCCTATTAATACATGTTGGTTCATTACCTCCTCCCCTTCCACTATAAAAACTGAGCAGAATTACTTATTTAATATTTCAGCTTTTTCATGATCTCCCTCTGCACAGTTCCACCCCCGCTCTCCTGATCCTCACTATCACACCACTTACCTCCCTCCCTCTTTTCACCCATGCTCCTGAAGAAAGTCTTATCTTCAGTTTTGACCACCTTGGCAATTCTCTCTTCTGCTTATACTTTGGCTGCCTCATTGCATTCCTGTCTCCCTTTGTTTGTCTAGATATACCCCCTTGTCCCCCTCCATCTGGGTCTCCTTATACTTCCTGAAATCTGGTTTCTCCATTACTGCCTTAGCCACCTCATTTGAGAACCATAGTGGCCTTTTCCTTCTCTTACTCTTGCTTATTTCCCTCAAAGAGCAAGCTATTGTCTTGGTTATTCCCTCCTTTATCCTTTTCCATTGTGCCACCACCCCCCGACCTTCCTCTCCTGCAAAGTGTTTATTAAAGCAGTTTCCCATTTCTTTAAAATCCAACCTCCTGAAATCCTGGACCCTCATCCTAGTGTGATTTGTCTCCTGCACAATTCTGTATGCGCACCACGCTGTACAATGATTACTTCTACGCAGGATATTCAGAGTGATGCCTCCAGTGCTGTTGCTGTTCATAAGTCATAGGACCAGCCTCTAGTAGATTTTGTAAATAGCTGCCTGAGAAATACCCTCTGTAGGGAGTTGAGGTAGGCCCTGCTTCTTTCATGTTGCTATGCTCAGAATGCTCCAGTCTACATTCAGCAGATTAAACTCACCCACAATCACTACCTCCGCTTTGCTTGCCATTCTGCCAGTGGTCTCCCCCAAAACCCTGTCCAAGCACTTTCCCTGTTGTGGTGGTCTGTATACCACCCCCCACATGGATAAAGGCCCCAGATCCTGGCTCCAAGCCAACCAAAAGAACTTCCAGCCCTTCCTCATCCCCACTGTGTCCTTGCATATCCATGGCCTTTATACCTTCCCTCACATATAAAATATTCACCCCTTCCTCCCTGCCCTATCTTTCTGGAACATAGTGTAACCTGGGATGGCCACATCCCAGCTATGGTTGTCAGTACGTCACGATTATGTTATGGCCACCAGATTTAGGTTCACATCCATAATGGTTGACTCAAGGGCAGGAATTTTATTTCCTAGGCTTCTTGTATTGACCCCCATGGCTCTCCATTCCTTTTGTCTCTCCCTGCCCCTACTTTGCCCTCCCTTTCTGATTCCATCCTTCACCCTTCCTTTGTCTCTGGTATGGTCCTACCCTTTTTTATTCTCCCTCTGCCCATCCTGCTAACTCTTCTCTCTGCTTTAGAACTGCCTCCTGACCACCCCATCCCATCCTCCCACTTATCCCAATGCCCCTACCCCTGGAGAATTTATTTTCCCCACGGGCTTCTCCTCTCTGCTGCTTCATTTTCTGTAAGGGAGGGCATTCATCACCTCCCTCAGTTTTTCTGCCTCCCCATTGGCTAGTTTAAATGCCCATTGAAGTAGCATTTAAACCTTCCACCCAGGACTGCTGTCCCCCTTCTGGATAGATGGACACCATCTCCTTTTTGCAGGCCTTCATCCTCACAGGTAGTACCTCAGTCTCTGAGGTAACCAAAACCTTCCTCCCTGCACCATACCATCAACCAGTTATTGAAGATCCTGGTGCTGCATTCCCTAGCCTCCCCCCAGCCATATACAAGTAGCACCTCAGTAGGGTCACTGCCTCTGGGTCAGGTGAAAACCAGATGTTGAATCACACTTCAAACTCTGGCTCTGCCCCTTTTAATGACTGATGAGTACATCGTTCCTCATACAAAGCCATATGTAAAGTCAAATTAGACTTTAACAGTGATAGGAAATTAGTTGTTGTATGTTATTATCTATTCATTGGTATTCTTTGGTAACCAGGTAACTCCTATTGGACACAAGTTCCATTTAAAGGATGACCCAGGAACACAGAGAGGTTAAGTGACTTGCTCGGGGTCACACAGTATGCAAGTGGAGGATGTGGGAACCAAACCCAGGTCTGCTTGATGTCCCAAGCTCATACACAGCTTGTTGCTTGCCTCTAACCTGTGTTAAAACAGTCTCCCATTTTCCTTTCCATGTCAGTCATGTATTCTAATATGATTTGACCAATTTTTGATAAATTAATTATCAGTATTTTAGTACAGTACCTTCAATTCTGCATTGTGTTCCCTTTACCTCAGCAGCTACTGATGAGTCTTTTCATATTTCTAAGACATTCCACAATTTCAGACATATCATTCCATGCTAGTCATCTGAATGGATTGTAATGGTGTAGCTAATACCATGGAATGTTCAACTAATATAAAAATTGGAGCAGTAGCCGCTGAGGACTCAGGAGAGAATCAATGTAAGGGCAATAAAAATAGATAATTAATTTATCAAAAATAAAACATAAGAATATAGGACAAACAAAAAGCAACTTATGAGACCATACTATATATAGCTATAAAATCTGTTTTCTATCATTGCAGTAAAAGACCACACTTAAAATTCAGAATGGAAAATATAGGGCTGATTTACTGCTAATGGTCTTAATGGCCTTACTTTACACCTCCCAGACAGATTTTACAAAGGCCTGTGACATCATAACCTCCTTGCAACCTGAATATGCTGCCAAAACAGTGACTTATTTGATACCATCAATTTTTATGTTTTCATGGGCAAGAAACATTTTGTGGCATCTTCTGGTAGTAGCAGGTTTCTGAGTAGTGGCAGTGTTGTGACCAATGGCACCACTGCTTTTTTGGGCTCATCTGTTTGGCACCAATGAATGAGCAGGCTGTCTATGACAGCAGTTTAGAAGCGTGCCACCAACTTGAAAGAAATTCGCTACCGCAATCAGGGAGCACCTCATCATTGCAGGGTGTAGCCACCGATACCCTGGCATGCCACAACATGCAGCAGACCAGAAGGTGGGTAGCAGGAGCCGAGAGCGGAGCCAGCCTTTCTGCAGAGCAGGACTGCAGGATTCGGGAAAGAAGCCGTTGCGTTTTCTGAGTCTACTGGGAGAGACTGAGAAGAAGCTCAGTGCAGGGCACAGCAGAAGAAGAGAGTAGCATGGCCATGAATTTGATTGAGCCGGGAATGGGAACAGGTAGTGGACTGACTGAGCCTGAGTGGAGGAGGCAGCGAGCTTGCCAGCACCTGTGGTCGGTCGGGGAGAAGCTAAGACTCGTTCACTTTAAAGAAAAGTAATTGAGCAGTTAGTTTTTTTTTCTTTTAGAGTGAGTCCAAGTCTGTTTGTGAAAATCAGTTGCATGCTATTCAGCCACACTCCATTTCAGTCACTCGACTCAGCTGCCTCACCACATTTGGTCATTGTAGCATCAAGACTCAGGACGGAAACTGGAGAGAATGCACTACTGTCTCATCATTCCAGTGTGTGTCAGTAGCCGGAGGATAAAAGTGATGTGGGCACTGGAACATGACACTGCTACATGCATGACAAACCAATATTTAACAGAGGACTGTGCTGTGCCAAGTATATTGAGGGAAAAAAATCACTGCTTTGAAGGGTCATGTCCCAGAGCCCCAAGAGACAAGGACTTGCACAAGACCCTTTGCATTCCAAGTTTTTCTTTCAAAAAAGGTGGGGAATGCAGGGGCTATAGAACTATATAATATTTAATTGAGAGGTGGTGATGAGGGCGGTGGTAAGTGCTCAGGGATGCAGTGCTGCACATGTGCATGGTCTCACTAATTGGGTGCCTATGATGTGATTTTAAAACATTTAAAGTAATGAAACTGAGAAGCATATATTTACCGAGGCAGATGTGTTCGGGTTCAGACTTTACAAAAAAAATTATTGGAAGCAATGTCGCACAAGTACTTGTCTCTTCGTGCTCTGGGCCATGCCACCACTATATGCTGAAAAACTGAATATTTAGCATACTTCTATGCTGGATCAATTATACTGTGAGGGAAAAAAAACTCAGCTTTGAAGGGTCATGTCCCAGAGAAAAGATTAGCCTGACCCTGTATACCATTATTTTCTTTTATCAAAGTCTTTGGGTGCCTATGAGATGATTTTAAAACATTTAAAGTAATGAAACTGAGAAGCATATAGGCAAACGTGTTCGTGTTCAGAATTTATAAAAAAAAATATTTGGAAGCAAGGTCGCACCAGTACTTGTCTTTTTGGCCTCTGGGTCATGCCACTGCTATATGCCAAAAAACTGAATATGTAGCATACTTCCATGCAGGACCAAGGATACTGTGAGAGAAAAAAAACTCAACTTTGAAGAGTCATGTCCCAGAGCCCCCAGAGAAAAGATTAGCGTGACCCTGTGCACCATTATTTTCTTTTTTCAAAGTCTGAAACAGAGCACAACCTGAATCTGTAAATATACGGAGCTCATTTCTAATAATTTAAAATTTCAGCAATCACGTCATAAGCATCCAATAAATGAGACCATACAAAATGACTGCATACAAATCTGCAAATGGGATACGTTCCTTCATACAGTATGTGTCTAATATCTAGTGCTCTACTTAGTTCCTTTTTAATCCCTCTAGTTCCAGTAGATTTTCCTTTGAAATGCAGTTCCCACAAACAAATATCACTTGCTCTGAGTCAAAGGTTGTAATTTCAAAATGTTACAATTAACACTTTTCCTGCACATTTCCTTCCCCCATTGTGAATGGGCATGTTTCTGATGTTGTCAATGCTATTGCTGTGGGCTGTATACTAAATGTATAAAGCAGAGGGCAGTTATATATTGAGTATGTACCAGGTGCCTAGTAAACTGAGGGAAAAAAATCACCACTTTGAAGGGTCGTGTCCCAGAATCCCAAGAGATGAGGACTTGCGCAAGACCCTATGTATAGCAAGTTTGTTTTTTCAAAACAGGTGGGAAATGGCCATAGAACAACATAAAAATGAATTGAGAAGTGATGATGAGTGAGGTGGTAACAGATAGAGGACACAACGCACCATATGTACATGGTCTCACTAATTGGATGCCTATGATGTGATTTGAAAACATTTAAAGGAATGAAACTGAGAAGCATATATTTACCGAGGCAAACGTGTTTGGGTTCAGACTTCTAAATAAAATAATCAGAAGCAAGGTCATGCCAGTACTTGTCTCTTCAGGCTCTGGGTCATGCCACTGCTATGTGCTGAAAAACTGAATATGTAGCATACTTCCATGCAGGATCAAGGATACTGTGGGAGAAAAAAAACTCAGCTTTCAAGAGTCATGTCCCAGAGTCTCCAGAGAAAAGACTAGCGTGACCCTGTACACCATTATTTTCTTTTTTCAAAGTCTGAAACAGAGCACAACCTGAATCTGTAAATATACAGAACTCATTTCTAATAATTTAAAATTTCAGCAATCACGTCATAAGCACCCAATAAGTGAGACCATACAAAATGACTACATACAAATATGCAAACGGGATACATTCCTCCATACAGTATGTGTCTAATATCTAGTGCTTTACTTAGTTCCTTTTCAATCCCTCTAGTTCCAGTAGATTTTCCTTTGAAATGCATTTCCCACAAACAAATATCACTTGCTCTGAGTCAAAGGTTGTAATTTAAAAAATGTTAAAATTAACACATTCCTTCACATTTCTTTCCCTCATTGTGAATGGGCATTTTTCTGATGTGTCATTGCTATTAATGTCGGCTGTATACTAAATGTATAAAGCAGAGGGCAGTAATATACTGAGTATGTACCAGGTGCCTAGTAAACTGAGGGAAAAAAAATTACTGCTTTGAAGGGTCATGTCCCAGAGCCGCAAGAGACGAGGACTTGTGCAAGACTCTATATTCCACCTTTTTGTTCAAAAAAAAGGTGGGGAATGCAGAGGCTATAGAATAACATAACATTTAATTGAGAGGTGGTGATGAGGGAGATAACAGATCAGGGATGCAGTGCTGCACATGTGCATGGTCTCTCTAATTGGGTGCCTATGATGTGATTTTAAAACATTTAAACTAATGAAACTGAGATGCATATATTTACTGAGGCACTCATATTTGGGTTTAGACTTTACAAAAAAAATAATCGGAAGCAAGGTCGCACCAGTACTTGTCTCTTTGGGGTCTGGGTCATGCCACCGCTATATGCTGAAGAACTGAATATTTAGCCTACTTCTGTGCTGGACAAAATATACTGTGGGAGAAAAAACTCTCAGCTTTGAAGAGTCATGTCCCGGAGCCCCCAGAGAAAAGACTACCATGACCCTGTATACCATTATTTTATTTTCTTAATTTCAAAAATGTTACAATTAACACATTTCTTTACATTTCTTTTCCCCATTGTGAACGGGTGTTTTTCTGATGTTGTCATTGCTATTGGTGTGGGCTGTATACTAAATTTATAAAGCAGAGGGCAGTAATATACTGAGTACATAGCAGGGGTTGATTGTTTTCTCTTATACTTGAAGTGTCAATAACTACAATGGCCTCTGGTTCTAACAATAAAGTTAAATTGTATGAAACTGTGCCTGAACTGTGTTTCTGTTGCAAGAATTTATCCAAGCTGGTTTTGTCGGAGCCGTCTACCAGGCACAACAGCAGACATAGCAGACAGTGCAGTGCCTCTGCTGGCCTGTCTCTGCTAAGTACACCTCTGTTTGATAGGGTTCTTGTCCATAGAAGCGTGTCTCTGAAGTGTCTCTGTGCTGCGTTTCTAAAACTGCTAAAAGGAGTATATGGTGCCCAATACTGTTTAAAGGGTACCTAAACAAGCAGTTTTTTTTAAAACTGCAAACTCCAAAATCTGGCTTCATAGTGAGGTAAAGTAAAGGCTGCTGTTCACATGTATGCTAAAACTGCATTTATGTAAATAACATAAATGTAGTTTCACAGCTTTTAAAAAATGCGAACATTAGCCTTACACTTTCAAAAAACAGCTTTGGCATCTCCCTAAGATGTCTGCCAAGTGTGTTAAGTGATGAGTCATGATGACATCATCATAGCCAGAGCTAGAGAGCCACATATATGTCTATAGTGCTTACTAGTTCTTCTTTCCCTCTTTATTTTGAATTGTTGTACCAGAATGATCAACACCATGTATTACCTCATGGATTATTTTGATTAGTACATGTTAGGCTATGATTTTGTTCATTTTGTTTACTTAACTTGCAGAAAATGTTTTGCAATCCAGCTAACTTTTTCTTTGGCAAACTGCATTACAGTACAACACTTCAAATACCTGATGGTCTGGTGTCTATATGATGCACTGAACTTTGTTTTTTGTTAACCAGGAGAGACACACTAAGCTAAAAGCTTGTTTACAGTTGTGGCCTGGGAGAACAAGGATGTTTAGTGACTTGCTCAGGGTCATACAGCAAAGTACAGGTCTTGTTCAGTTCCAAAGCTCATGCTCTCTTGTTAATCCACAAATAAGGCTTTCTTTTTCCATGTGAACCCCCTGCACCTTGCTTGGCTTCTGTTGAACACCCCACCATCCATACCCTGTCCTTAGTAATGTATGGGGCCGCATATGAGCTTGCGGTCTCATGAAGAGAATTATCACACCTCAGATTGTAATCTTGTACCTCTGAGGGTTGTGCACACCTATACTGATATGCATCATAAGCTGGCACGGTTAAAAAATGCCTCCCAAATCACTCTCCAGTTCACATTCTCAATGTTTGACTTCTGCTCCCACAGAAAACATTGAGTGGATCACCCCTCTTCTGCACAGTGAAGGCAGTATGTACAGTTCCCTGTTGTGTTTTTTTCTCACCTCATTAACCGACAACTAGGTCTTCCTGGAGGGCCAAGCAATAAGCATCATGACCCACCAGAAAAACTGCTGTTCATGCTCTCATAAGGGCTGCACTTACAATGGAGAACAATATTATTAGCAGGAGAGGCATACTAATAACTTGAGCGAATCAACCTGACTTCCAGTGTCAGTCTACTCCTTTACCTGTGATCTGCAGGACCCCGCAGGACAGTTCCCAGCAATTCTTCTCCAGTACTTTTCTGTGCTCTACTTCACAATGCGAGTTGGCTGGCTACCACCCTTCTAAATCTTGAATTAGCTATACACAACTCCCTCAATACTGTCCTAACAAACATCAACACCCCCACCCCCACCCAAGGGTAAGCTCCCTACACTGAATTCAAGTAACAGTTTAGGTGCAGCCCTGCCACTCTGAGTATTTGTCATTGCTGGCTACTCTCATCCACAGTCAGGTAATGATCACGATGCTGGCAGCCCCATATTTCAGATCTCACAGTGATCTGCTCAGCGTCCTCCTTCATGTCTTCAACTAACCTGAATATAGCTGTACCCTGCAGGAATGGCCTCTTCAGTCCCTCTCTGGCATTCATTCTTCTCACCTGCTCCTCACCCCAAAAACTGGTTAGTTCGCTACCCTTCCGCATCGTGAATGTGTGTAGTACAGTTTCCTGTGTCATAGTTACATATTAATAATAAATATGATCTTCTGGTAAGCCAGGCTGATAGCAGCATGGCACAAGTAGAAAAATAGGCTTTCCTACCCATATGAGATCTAAGTCACCTGTGATTAGGCACCATTAAATGACATGCATAATGATGTGCACACCCATTATTTAACAGTGCCTAATCAAAGGTAGCCTAGATCTTTTAAGGATAGGAAAGCCCATCATTCTCCTTGTTCCCTGCTGCTATGAACCTGACTTACTGGAAAGATATGTTTATATTTGATATGTCAAAATAAAATGGGGACTGTACTGCTTGCATTCGTGATGCAGAAGGGTGATGAGCTCACCAGTTTTTGGTGTGAGGAGGAATAGTGAAAAATGAATGCCAGAGGGGTACTGAGAAGGCCACTCTTGCAAGGTACTGCTATGTTCAGGGAAGAGGAAGACAGAAGGAGAGAAATATGAGCAGATTACTGTGAGAAATAAGATGTGGGGCTGCCAGCACCATGATCACTACCTGATCCCTTGTCCTGGCCAACATTCCCTTTCCCATAAAACCAGTTCATGCAATTGTCCAAGGCTATGTGTGGATATTAACATATGGAACAGATGCCACTACACATTCAGTCACTTCACTATCAGTCTAGTATTGCTTGTAAAGCACTTTGGGATACAATGTGTATGAAAATCAATATATAAATGCTGATTCTTCTTTTAATTATTACTATTATTGTTTCCCATGGAAAAAGAAGACAAGACAAGCATATATTTGAGTTTTGAGACAGTAAGATCTGTAACATTGAACTGTACAAGAACTTTGCTACAAAAAAATGGTGGCTCTAAGGGGTGGTGAAGGGTGTGGCTGCACCCCCCCTACATAATAATGTACTTGCTTGCTGCTGCTGCTGCATTTCACTTTGTTGAAGAAGTCTGATTTGATTGTACAAATGTTTACATTCAAACTATGGATTACATTTGTAGGTTCTGTCAAAAACGTACTAGAAAAGAATAATAGCAGAAAATATAAAGGTTTAATAAAATGTTAAAAAGTGCATATTAAGCATGCACACCACCCCAGCACCCCCATTGTAGCATCCTGGATCCACCATAACCACTAGATCACCAGGTTTTTCAAGATTGTGGTTTGCCACAGAGAAAGTCGGTTGGATTAAAACACATTTTCAGCATGTTAAAGAAAACAAAATGAATAGAACCAAAGCCTAACATGTGTATTATACAAAATAATGTACATGGTTTTGACCATTTGGATGAAACAATTCTATACAAAGGAGAAAAAAAACTAGTTAGCACTATGGAGAGCCATATATCTCTCTGACTTTGGCTCCAATTATGTCATCACATAACACATTTGGTGGCCATTTTGGGAAACAGGTAAGACAGTTTTTTTTTTAATTGGAAGGCTGATTTTACAATTTTCAAATGCTCTGGAACCACATTTAGGTAAATTATGTAAAAGTAATTTTAGTATTAATGAATACAGCAGCCTTCCCTTCAATCACCTACGGAGTCCGATTTTCGAATAGTCTGTTGTCAAAATGTTGTTTAGATATCCTTTAAAAAGTCCCAACATGAAAAAGAAACTAAAAATGCAATTGTCTTTGTTTATGGCAGTTCTCCAGGCAATGTGGCAGAACTACCTGTTCTACAAACCATTGCTGCAATGTCTTCAGATGGACAGTACTTAGGGATAGTGTAAGTTGTTTTTTTTTTCTGGGTAGATAGAGAGATAGCTATAGTTTTTAAACAGACTGTTTAAATGCACCTTTAAGCCAGCCCCCAAATCACCGCCATGTTTTCCTCTGCCAAACCCATTTCTCACCAGTAAAAAAGTTTTAGCAAGTTGCAGTATGAAATAAATGCTCGACCACAAGCATTTACCACACATCTGCTCCTTTCTGCATTAGTTGCAGACTATTTATAAGGTATTTTACTCTTTTACTGTGCATCCAAAGCCCCAGGAATGGGTAGAGGAGTCATGTACTGACTTACTGATTTATGAGATTTTATGACGGTTGATTTTTTTTTCACCTGGAGATAGACAAAAGTTTGATATCTAACATATGATGAGTGTGGTGGTGTCTTTCATTTTTAAATTATACACTTGCAAGTGTCATGCAGAGAAAAACGTGTGATTCCACTACCCAGCATTATTTGAGTCGGCAATATTTGTTAATGTTTCTTTGTTTTATTAATGTTTATCTGTGCCGCACAGTGGGCTACGGCAATGGCAAGACCCAGACGGAGCCTCAGTCTCAGTCTTTCAAATCCTCCTGAGAGACCCAATTACCAACAAAAACACTCTTTGCATTCCCCTTACATCTCCTGCCTAAGCCTTCCTTCTCCCAGAGACAGAGCTGAACACCAATAAAAATTTTCCTTTCTGTCTGTTGCCCCAGATGTTCAGCTCCTAAGGACTGATGCCTACCGATCTTAGGTGGTGATGATGTACTGTACCTTTAATATGGCAGTAACTGCAAAGTATAGTAAAAGGGTGAAGCTCTCTTCAATCTGCAGCATCAGCCTTTCAAATACTCCTGACAGATCCCATCAGAAACAAAAAAAACAATACTTTTTGCATTCTCCTTTCATCTGCTGCCCCAGCCTTCCTGCTCCCACAGACAGAGCTGAACACCAATAAAACATTTTCCTTTCTCTAGTTGATTACAGATAGATATAACTAGAAAACTTTAAACTGTGTGGCTTGCAACTTACACTCTTCCTACAGGCCCACTTAAGAGTCTTTACCTGAAAACATCTTTTAGTTTACTATTACACTTATTTTACTGATCACTTGTCTTTATTAAAAAGGAGAAAAGAAGGCATTGCACCCTTTTGGATATCAGTTTATATTACTGCATACATTGACTTTGGAAAAATGTTTGCTTCATTTCTCATATTGAAAACCCGATTTAAGGCATTTAATTCCATTAAACCTTGTTACAAAGTTATCTGGATTTCAAAACGTGTACTGTACTATCTTAAAGAGTTAGACTTTGACTATACACACACACACAATGTCACGGCATCAGAAGTGAAAAAGACCTCAAGAATACGAGCAGGTATACACAGTCTGCCTTCTTGTTTTGCCATACCAGTTTTCTTACCACTCTCTGCTTTGATTGTGACACCGCTTTTTGAAAATAGCAGAGAATGTGAGAATGGTGGCCAGGTTCCAACACTGTCAGATAACTAGCAATTGTATAGGCAGCATATTCTGATCCAATACATCTGTAATAGTTCTAGATATGTACTGTATTCATTTGTTGCAGCAATGTAAATTGTTTTCATGTTGTTTGCTATCATATTTGGGAACTAAATCTTATCGGGGATTTATTTTCAAAAATATGTGCCAGTGGTCAGTCTTAAAAATCTAATGGTTCTATGGGACATGCACTCCAAGTAGCTAATTTTAACATAATAATAGGCTGCTCATTTTTGAACAGTGATAAACAATTAAACAGGAAAAATACATTTTAACCTTTGTTTAATCATTTATACCCAGCTACTGAAATATTGGCTTATCTGCAGCCTGACAAATCGAAACAATTCTTGTATTGCTAATTACGCTGCTTTAATGTACGACGCTGTAAACCGTACATTTCTCAAGAGCAATCAAGCTTTATTACTTTTTTGTTTATTCAGATAAGATTTTATGACCAAAAAGGGACCCACTTCAAATGTACCATATATTTGCTTACATAGACAGTCATTTATGTAACAAGCATTTGTCAATGCCGAACGTTTGCTTGCTGGTATTAGCATTGGAAGTGCAGGAGTTAGACAGATGCAGAATACGAATGGCAGTGAAGTATTGAACTTCATGCTAACCCCAGCTCCTGCAGAGACGGGCAGGCATTGGGGTGTGCCTTTGGGTCATCTCCCATAATGCTCATGCCATTTCACCTCACCCTATCTTGCAGATGCTGACAAATGTTGAGGTGTGCCTTGGGGTGTTCGGCTTTACAGTCACCCCATTCCATAAGGACATATGCTGAAATGGGTGCAGTATATGAGAATGGGGTGAACTCTGGGGCCAAAGAGTTCAAGACACACCTCAGTGCCTGTCACTGGCTTCAGGGTGGGGGTAGGGGTGGAACGGCATAAGCCTTACAGCCGGTAATTCAAAGGCACACCTCTGATATCCTGTCAGTCTGTGCAGGGTGGGACATTATGGTTAGAAACCCTAATGCCCCGGGCGTTTGTTGGTATTTGCACTACAAATTTTCAACATGGCCTTTTTGTGACCCCCACTCATGAAAGAATTTGGGACCTCTGCTCATGAACAGTGGCACTGTGATTTTGTTAATCTGTCCCGAATGTTGATTTCCCACAGCAACCGCACCATTCTGCGTCAGATGTGCGAAAACACAGTTTGGGCAGGATGTGAAAAATGACAGCTGTAGCATTCATAGGGAGGTGTGAATAGATGGCAATGTTGAAAATCTGGAGTGAAAATATAAAAAATTCTCTCAAGAGATCACGTGATGGCAGCCTAGGAAGAGTAGCTTCTCCGATCAGCTCCGTCTACAACCCGCATATACCAGCCTTGAAGTGGAGTAAATAAGGATTCATCAATAGATATTGATGAGTGAAAGACCCGCGTAACCTCCAAAGATTGTAAAGCTTTTTGAAAATGGAAGCGTTTGTTAAAAAACAAACGGCAAAACATACGCCGCCTCCCTCACCTGAGAAAGAGCAGACCGCGAAAAGGCTATCTGGGACCTGCTAACCAGTCCGGGGCCGTCTGCATTAACAGAGGATAGGTTTCTGAAATTTCACCCCGCTGCAATCCTCAGTGGATGAGATCTACGCAGAAATACAATGCTTTAAAACAGCACTGGAAACAGTCGAAATGAGAGTGGGGATAACGAAATTAAAATTAAATCCTTGGAACTTAAAGCAGATAAACACGATTTGGAAAGAGCTTCCCTCAACAAGAGAATCAAGAAAATGGAAGAAAAGCTCGAAGATCTCGAGGGCAGGAGTAGAAGAAATAATCTTATTATTCTTGGTATTCCCCAAAAAGAAGAGGGATCGATGACTATTTTATTTGTTCAGAAGCTCTTTGAAAAAATTTCGGGTCCGCCTCCAAACGGCAGTTATGTTGTGGAAAGAGCACATAGAAACATACAATTTGATGGCAGATAAGGACCGCTTGGCCCACCCAGTCTGCCCATTTCCCTACCTGATGGATAAGTTGCAGATCCTAGTTAACCAGCAGCCTACTTCTTCCTACCCCAACCCCCTAGAATTGCCTTATGACTGTCCCGTGCATGCTTGAATTCCACCACTGTTTTTGACTCCACAACCTCCTCTGGAAGGCTGTTCCATACATCCACAACCCTCTCTGTGAAAAAATACTTCCTTAAATTACCTCTGAGCCGCCCCCCTTCTATCTTCAAATTGTGCCCCCTTGTTCTTGCACACCTCTTTTTTTGAAAGATGCTACCCTCTTGGACTTTGTTGATCCCTTGAGGTACTTGAAAGTTTCTATCATGTCCTCCCTCTCCCTCCTTTCCTCGAGGCTATACATATTAAGCTCCTTAAGTCTCTCTTCATATGTCTTCCGGTGCAGACCCTGCACCATTTTAGTTGCCCTCCTCTGGACAGCTTCCATCCTGTCTATGTCTTTGCGGAGATTGGGTCTCCAGAACTGCACGCAATACTCCAGATGTGGTCTCACCAGCTGTCTGTACATAGATCGCTTCATCCCCCTCCTGTCCTTGGAGCCCCCCCGCGTCCGATAATTTGCAAGCTGCTGAATATTTTGGACAAACAATATATTTTAAATAAGGTCAAATCGCTACAGGACGTTGCTTGGGAGGGAAGAAAGATTAGAATTACCCACAATCTCCCACACTCGGTACGCCTTAAAAGACAGAGCCTACATCCCATAGTTTCAAAGCTGATGGCAGCAGGCATGCAGTTCAGAGTCTGATACCCAGCGTTGCTCCAGGTCAAGATTAAAGATCAGTGGCAATCCTATGACTCAGTTGAGGCGGCTCAAGGAGAACTTAAAAATGCCTTGCCAGAACTTTTTAAATGATTACGGAGGGCAGCCGGTGTACTAATCTTGTGACGCTAAATAGCTGATTTAATTGAAAGAGGAATGACAGGAAGGGGGATTGACCTCCTCAGACTGTTTTGTGCTTGCTTGCGATGTGCTTCGCTGCGGTGTCAGCAAGAAGAATGTTGTGAGCAGGATCGAAGCAGCAGCAGACTTTTTTCCACACTGAAGTATTTAATTTGATTCATGTCCAGAGCCATATGAGGACAGTGAGCTTGACACAAACCCTGGAGGTTCGAGGTTGAAGTGTCGTTTTTTTTGTTTTTTGGTTTTTTTTTCTTCTATGCCGGGGAGCCAAGAGGAACTGAATGGAGCACAGTGGAATGGAGGGAGCGTGGCTGAGAAGTTGTAATTGATGGCTCTCGTGTTGTCAATGAGAACTGCCTAGATGGTGCGGATCGTCCGAGCTTGGCTACAGTTTGATCGCTCTCCAGATGAGCCCCTGGTGATTTTCCCATCCAAGTTTAATAAAAAAAAAAAAAAAAAAAATCGGTAATGGCCGCAATTAGTGCAAATGGCCCAGGAAGGATGAGTTTGACTGAAAACGGAGATCCATTAAGTACAGGACTTGCTTACTTTTGGTTTTCGGACACTGATACTGTAGATCGGGGAGCAGTGAGAGCTTGCGGTCCTCAGAGATATACGTCCATAATATCAGGATAACAAGGACTGAAATGATTATATTGACTTTGTTACATGTTTTAAAAGTTACAGGGAAAGTGCATACAGTGTGGGGCATTTTGTTTAGAGTTAATCTGGGATATTTTGCTTAGTTTCTGCACTATGAGATTTTTTCTTTTCGACAAGGTTAAAGGGACTTTAACAGGACGTATTCCCCACTAGAGGGGGCTATGGACCATAGAAAGTTTTAATTTTAATAGTTAATTAATGTATGGAGATTTGTCATAGTGGAGGAAGTGTACATATTGGAAGGCTGATTTGTCTCCATTATTAGGATGAATATTTTTGTTATGTAGCATGTTTCTCATATCATTGAATACTCTACAAGGGCTTAGATTATAGAATTAGAGAAAAGATGGGGTTGGGGGTGGGGATGGCGGGAACCTAGGTTGAAATGAACATCACACGACATAGTGAAGTAGTGGTGCAGTTATTGGAACTGGGGGTAGTTTTCGGGTATAGGGGGGAGAATGGGGGATTGAAGGCAACAGCATTCACATGCCAGAATATAACAGTCGGGGACAGGTGGCTAACAGAACCTAATACAGTGGGGGAAGATCACAACTGGGTATTATTTTTGTATTCTAAGGGTCATGACAGGAGTTATTAATTTGGTAAGTTGGAATATTAAGGGTACTAGAGACAGATGTAAGAGACAGATTGTACTGAAACACCTCTCAACTCTTAAAGCAGACGTTGCGTGTCTGCAGGAAACACACCTTCCTAGAGAGGATACTCAACTATTTGTTAAACGGTGGGTGGGCCAAGCTTTCGGAGCTGGCTTTTCCTCCAATAAAGGTGGGGTGGCCATAATATTTCATAGGAGGACTCCCTTCCAATTAGAAAGGGAGATATGGGATACACAAGGCCGATACATTTTTCTAGTGGGAACTTTAGTCTCAGTGAAGGTAGTTATTGGATCAGTACATGGCCCAAATACAGACTCTCCACAATTTTTTATGCAAATAATAGAGGCTCTGAATGGTTTCACTTCCTCCACCTTGTTAATAGGGGGGGACTGGAATATCACAACACAGTTACATTTAGACCAGACTGATAATAGGCGTGTGGGTTTCTCCCCTGCACAGCGAGCCCTAAGAGAAGTAATGGATAATCTAGGCCTGATCGATGTCTGGAGACTGATGAATGGGGATATGAGGCAATATACCTTTTTCTCTATTCCGCACAAAACATGTTCTAGAATTGATTATTTTTTAATCAGCATGAATATTCTTCCCTCATTCGTAGAGGCCGGAATTAATGCCAGAGTCATATCAGACCACTCCCCAGTTTTCATCAAGTGGGTACTGGCACAGGGGGTTACAAGGGACTTCAGGTGGAGGTTTAATAACCAATTACTGCAGACGACATTCATTCAGGAGCAAATAAAGATGTTTATGACACATTTTATAGATACTAATTTAAATTCGGTCACGAATATAGACATTGTGTGGGCAGCGTTGAAATGTGGGCTTAGGGGAGAGTGCATCCGGATATCGGCGACCAGGGCCAGAAAATCCAAGATGCACTTGGAAGAGATCACAATGGCCATTAGAAATGCGGAGAATAGCATCACAAAGCACTCTGTTGAGCTCGACTGGATTAAGCTGCATCAGTTACAAGCCCAATATTCTGCAATAATGATGCAGAAAGCAGAGCTTGCTTTACGTAGAACAAAGATAAAATATTTAGAATCAGGAGAGAGGGCAGGTAAATTACTTGCACTTAGATTAAAACAGCTAAATTCCAATCGAGTTGTGGCTGCAATATGTAAAGAGGGTGGGGATAATATGGTAAAAGAACCAAAAGAAATTGTGGCCACTTTTAGAGATTACTTTCAACAAATCTATTCAGTTGATTCAAAAAATAAACCCACCTCTATAGAAATCCATAAGTTTTTAAGCTCTGTCCCCCTAACCAAGATATTGAATATTAGAGTGAGCCAATTAGGAGCCCCAATCCAACAGGCAGAGGTGAAGGTTGCAGTTTCACGGTTAGCGGGAGATAAATCCCCAGTTATCGTCCGATATCGCTGTTGAATGTCGATATCAAAATATTAGCTAAAATATTAGCAAATTGTTTGAGTCCATTCATGAGTAGCATGGTTAGTGATGAACAAGTGGGATTCATGAATGGAAGGCTATCCAGTGATCATCTACGTAAGATTCATCACCTAATTATACATGCCCAAGGTACACAATACCCAGCAGCATTATTGGCACTAGATGCAGAAAAGGCATTCGATCGAGTGTCTTGGGACTTTCTTTTCACAGTTTTAGATAACTTTGGATTGCCTAAGGAGTTCCTAGATTGGGTTCGAGTTCTGTACAATGCCCCCACGGCTGGTGTATGGTGCAATGGCATATTGTCGTCTCCCTTTCCTTTAACGTGTGGCACAAGACAGGGATGCCCGCTTTCTCCACTTCTGTTTAATTTATATCTTGAACCCTTGATTCGTAGATTGCAGGCATCACAAGTGATCAAAGGAATTGAATTGGGGAGTAGACGATATCTCATTTCAGCATATGCAGATGATCTTCTGATGCATTTAGAAGAATCGGACACTGGTATACCAGAAATACTAAGAGAAATAACTAAATTTTCTAGAGTCTCCAACTATAAAGTCAACCCCTCCAAGACAAAACTTTTCCCACTGAACAATAGATGTTATCCCAATATAGTGAGGGAGCTTGGCCTGACTTGGGAGTCAAGGATATTGACATACCTTGGTGTTAAAATTATGAGAGGAATAAGTTCAATGGTCAAGGAAAATTTTGGTAGCCTCCTTAAAACCATGAAACAAGATCTAAATAGATGGAATTTTTTGCCCCTGTCATTATGGACCAGAATAGAAACGGTAAAAATGAATATACTGCCTAGGGTTATCTATCCTCTAAATATGCTGGGATGTTATTTGCCCAAAGTCTGGTTTGTGAATCTAAGAAAGATGTTTAGTACATACCTATGGAAAAGAAAGCCATTAGGAAAGCGTACAGAAACTTACAGGCCCAAGAGAGAAGGGAGGCTTGCTCTTCCATCTTTCTATAAGTATTATATTGCATCACACATAAGTAAGGTAGTTCATTGGTTTAAACCAAATACACCTCTATCATTGCACCCTTATATACCTCTTTGGATTTTTATTGAAAGAGACCTAGTTAGGAAACACAGGATATCATTATGCAGTCAGTATACTACTATTAAACTTCTCCCAAGATTGTTAAAGGACACCCCTATTGGTTGGTCATTAAAGGCCTTACAGCAGACCCAAAACTTCTAAGGTCATCTGGCAGTACTCGCTAGAACAAATGTTGACACAGAATATTCATTTCTTAATACAACGGGCACCAATTTTGCCTGGGTTCTGGAGATCGCTAGAGGGCCTAAAGTTGGGAGACTTAGCTCCTCAGGGTAAGTTAGTAGCATATGAGTGGGCATGTATCAAGTTACCAGAAATAAAGGGACAATACTTCAAGTTCCGACAAGTTTCCGAGTCAATCAAAGCCCATCTTAATAAAAAGGAGGCCGGGGCAGATATTAGAGTCGAACTAGTAGATTTAATTAAGATAGCTGACCAGCCCCATTCTGTTTCTGAAATCTATGGTGCCTTGCAACGGTTTGATGACAACCTCCCAAATGGTGTTAGTTATTATTGGACACATAGATTAGGAATAGCAGAGGATAGGGACACATGGAAGCGTATATGGTTTAATGCATATAGGAATATTAGACAAGATAGATACAGGCTTCAGCAGTTCTACATTATATATAATATGTATTATACCCCTACGAAACTACATAGAATGGGCAGGTTAACACAATCTGCATGTACCAGATGTGGGGAGGAAGGCAGCGATATATATCATGTACTGTGGGATTGTGCTAAGATTCAGCGCCTCTGGAGGGCAATTCGTGTCTCTCTATTACAAGAGGTAGACCTGGATGTTTTTTTACACCCAAATCTGTTTGTTGAATAATTTAATAACGGTATGTCCAAACAACAGCAGAAACTGTATATGGCCATAATATGAGCCTCTGCAAAAGCTGTTATACTGAGACACTGGAAGGATACTTCTACCCGGCTCACGGCGAATGGTACAACAGTTACACTTGCGTTACAGGTAGAATCCCATATTGCCAAGATGAGTAATAGGGCCAAGGGTTATTACTCCCAGTGGGGTCTTTTAGATACAGCCCTGACATCATGGCGCTCTGGGAGTCACCTATAGGAGGTATCCCCTATTCAGAAAGTTTGACTGGGTTCATTGGCATGTGAATGCTGTTTTAATTAAATAAATAATGGGTGAGGGGTGGGGGTCTGTGGTGGAGTAGTGTTTAGCTAATTTTTATAGGCATGAATGTACTAATAGTATAGGCTGGTTAGTAGTATATATAGTGCATCTATGATTATTCTGTAAATCTTCACCAGCTTAATGTTTGTTCACGGCACATGTAATGGATATGCCAATAAAGTAAAATGAATAACAAAAAAAAATAAAAAATTCTTAAACATACGCGGAAACTGCACAGTACACGCTCATAACACAATCATTTCATGGAATTATTTCACTAAATTTTTAACATAGGCATTTTGTGACTTCTGCTCATGAACTGTGGCACTATGATTTTCTTAGTCTGTCCCAAACATTGATTTCCCACAGTAACCACGCCATTGTGCGCCACATGTGCGAAAACACATTTCGGGCAGGATGTGAAAAGTGACAGCTATACTATTCATAAAGAGGTGGGCAAAAATGGCAATGTTGAAAATTTGGAGTGAAAATATTACAACTTCTTGAAGTTACAAGTGTGCATGAAAACTGCGCAATTCAAGCTCGTAACATAGTCATTTTGTGGACTTTTGTCACCAAATTTTCAACACAGGCATTTTGGGACCTCTGCTCATGAACAGTGACACTGTGATTTTGTTAATCTGTCCTGAACATTGATTTCCCACAGTAACCACGCCATTGTGCGCTGGATGTGTGAAAACACATTTCGGCCAGGATGTGAAAAATGACAGCTATACTGTTCATAAGGAGGTGTGCAAAAATGCCAATGTTGAAAATCTGGAGTGAAAATATTACAGATTCTCGAAGATATGAGTGTGCATGGAAACTGCACAATGCAAGCTCATAACACAGTCATTTTTTGGAATTTTTTCACCAAATTTGCAGCATAGGCTTTTTGGGAGCCCACCTCATGAACAGTGACACTGTCATTTCATTATTCAGTCCTGAAAGTTGATTCCACACAGCGACTGCAAAATCACCTTTCAGGACTGAATAACCAGATGACAGTGACTGAATTCATGAGGTGGGGTCCCAAGAACCCCATGTTGAAAATTTGGTGCCAAAATTTGCAAAAATGGCCGAGATATCCACCTAAGTTTAAGAAAACCCACTTATGCCATCATACAGCTTACTGGCATTTCTTCAGTTCACGATCGGCTTTGAAGAGCGTAGGCGTGTTGCTGCTCAAATGAAGATCATCATGCCAGGCTCTGGAGGTAAGTATCAGATGAGGGGGTGTTGAGATGTGGGGTGCACAGGGGGTGGGTGTGGGTTGGGGGAGGGGCACCGGAACCAATGAGGGATGGTTTTCTGTTTTTTACAGGTTAAAAAAAAAGACATTGGGACAGTTTTACCATTTACAGGGACAATGGGCATGCTGGGGCGGGCTCCCAGTGTGCCACCTGGATATTTGTTGGGGGGGCCTGGAGCTGATGGGGATTGGGCACCCCATTGGCACATACATTGTGTCTGTGTTTTCGGGGACATGAGTCGAGAGGATTGGGCCCCCTGCACCACTACAAATGGGGGTTATTATGCTGATGGGATTGGGCTCCCCATTGGCAAATGAACTGGGAGGGCATGCTGACAGGGGGATTGGGCCCCCTCATCGGCTTTTGTGGGGACTGTGAGAGGTGGACTCTGACAGCCACCACCATGTTTATTGCAATGTTACACCAGGCAAGGCATCGCCCTGCAATGATAGGTCACTCCCTCATTGCAGCAGCTAATTCGTTTCAAGTTGGTGGCACACTTGCTGAACTAGTGTCAGCAGCAGCGTGCCACCTCATTGGGTAAAGAGTGCCAAGCCCAAAAATGCCACCACAATGCCGCACCTCCAAAACCTGCTTCTCTCCTAAGCTGCCACATAATGTTTCTTGTGCATGCATGCAAGCAAACATAAAAATGATTATACAATGGGGTACGAAAATCCTGTAACCTCATTGGTCAAAACATATCACATGACCGTGGTATATCCTATAATAACCCACGGCTGAGAAATGGCATTTATAAAAAACATACTTAAACACATTTCAAATTTATTTTACACATGGGTCCATTGTATAATCACAACAAGGCACTCCAGGGTGTGGGTTATTGGGGGATTTACCCACTTCTTATGTGGTTAAGTCACTCGGCTGAGCCTCGTGACACACCACACAAGGCATGGGTAAATCCCTCAATAACCCACACCCTGTCATGCCTTATTACTTAAATAACACATCCCATAAATAATAGTTTAATAATTACTGATGACCCCAAATAATAACCAGATTACCAGTCTCTCCAAATGCTATAATAACAGGATTTTGGGTTGTCATGCTCTAAAAAGCCATAGTAACCCTAAATCCAGTTATTATGGCATTTCAAATCACTTTCACTTTCACCACAGACTGTAGCGTGACCGAGCAGTTCACTATTCTAAACAAAGTTTTACTAATTTTCTACAAAACAGCAGTATCCCGAAAAACAAACATGTACAGCTTTTTTATTCTATCTTTTTTCTCTATTTATCTAAGAAGAAGCTGACAAGTGTTGAGAGGGCAGACCAAATGACTTTGCAGCTTCAGAAGACTCGACACAAGCATAGAGCAATGCTAGTAAGTGGTGGAATCTTCTAAGCCCCAAGTTACTCACTCTGCTCGCTCTACACTTGGTAGCTTCTTCTGATTAAAACAGAGAAAAAAGGTAGAATAAAAAAGCTATACATGTTCCTTTTTCCAAATACTACTGTTTTGTGGAAAATGACTACAATTCTGTTAACAACCCTGTACAGCTCAGTCATGCTACAGTCTGTGACAAAAGTGAAGACAACTCAAAAAACAAATCTACACACCAGCAATTATAAAAAATAAAGAATAGGCAAGTGTGTATTCATGGAAAAGTTTTGTACACCCTCGGTGTTTGATGACCACATAAACCTCTCGAGCTTTGCTCTTGAGGTTTATGGGTCATCAAACACCTTGGGTGTGCAAAACAAATCCATAATACACACTTGCCTATCCATTATTCTCTATTTATCCCATAATAATTGAAAAAAAAATACAACTGGAAACTAAGACATTGACATTCAAGGTATCTATAATGCTGGTTCTGTAAAACAGACTGCAACACTGCATGTCATAACATCTTTATTAAAATCAGAACTTCAGTTTTGAACAAGTAAACCCAAAGACTTTGTAGCTTTATCAGTCTTGAAAATCCCTTATACTGCAGTTATGTGTGAAGATTCTTATAAACTCTTTTTACCATGTTTTCTGTTCCGTTTAGCATTCCCATAAATTAAGATACTGGTGACAGGTTTGTGTTGCCTGTGTTTTGCCTTGCTGTGAATGTAGTGTAAAAGGCATCCATTACAAAACTGTACTGAAAGATATTGCCTTCCTCACACTCTCTACAAGCTCCGCATTACACTGTGACATTCCACACCTATAAATGTTAGTAATTCACAGGACAGTGTTGTTGGACTCTGGCTCCCCTTTGTGAATGCATCTCATTTTCTCCCTGTTTAAGCAGTCCATCTGCTGGTGCTGGTCACTGGAACTGTCAATAAGCTTTACTTATGACCAAGAAAACAAGTATTCTGTAGTTGATAGAACAGACACTGGCCAGAGCCAATAGGGCTGCAGGAGAGGAATCTGGGTTTAAAAAATAGATTTTTTTTTTTTTAAATATTTTACACCAAATTTACGTGATGACTGAGTCACTCTGAAAGTAATGCTTCTCCTGGCCCCTGCCAGTCATTATCAGCGTGAATCACTCTGATGATGCCTGGCAGGGGTCAGGAGAAATGATAGTTGAAAAAGGCTCAGCCTCTACTTTTTTATGCTCACTATGTGTGGGTGCACTATGCACTTTAGTTAAATAAAGGACTTTGAATAATATTTTTGCAGTCCTGGTGCTTTCTGCATATGTGGGTGCTCCTCATCCTTTTGCTTGTCCCTGTGGAACAGCAGGCTGAGATGGGACATGAGCTCATACTTCCCATTCTCAGAGGTATTGACATAATTGAACATATGGATATGTTCTCTAGCAGGACACAGGGACATGTTCTGAAGGTCACAGATGGCAAGTTTAGGGATAACACTAGGAAGCATATTTTGTCCCAGAAGGTGGTGGCCTTCTAAAATGACCTGCCAATAGAGACTATGGACATAAAGACTGTTGAGTGGTCCTCAGTGTTACCCATCCCTTAGCTGTTGCCAGGACTGAGCCGATACAGCTGTCGAGGACTTTTAGGAGTGGTTAGAGTGTTGAAAAGAATATGCCGTGCTCTCACCAGACCACAATCAGATGTAACTGATACTGCTGCAATTATAGAACTGCACATTCATGATACTCACACATGCACAGTTTGCTCCAGAGGCAGCCATAACATGGCAGCATTGACATGACTACATATGCACGATACTCACATATGCATAGTTTAAGTCAGCACCGCCATGTTGCACACAGTGGCCATTAATATCTCAGCAAATCTGTCCTGTGTCAGTACATTGCACACAGATGTAAACATAAGTAAAAGTAAAGAATTCACTGAAAATGAGATACTGCATCTCAGTCAAGCAAACTTGTATCAGTACTTTGTAAAAATGAGTAAAATTAAAACCCCATGAAAATGAGATACTGCATCTCAGCAAACCTGTCCTGTGTCAGTACTATGCCAAAATGGGTAAACATGTGAGCCCACTGAATATGACATACTGCATGTCAGCCAGGCTGTTTTATGTCAGTACATTGTAACAGGGCTAAAGAGCACATAAAACAGCCTTAACATTTGTTATAGTGATTTTACTGACAGGCATAATGAAGTCAGTTGCGTACATGAATTGATTTGAGCATACAGGAAAATGTACAGGAGTTTTGTCCCAGTTTTATGTGGAAAACACAGGGAAAATGAAGTTACCCTACAGGGAAATGATTTGTTCAATCTGGGAACACTGCAGTTGACACCCCTATGATTTCTTTGTAATCCCCTATGATGCCCTTTGCAAACACTAAAATCCCCTGAAACATTAGCTGCTTAGCATTTACTCATCCTACAAATATAAAACCATAAGAGTTCCAATGCCATAATTTAGATAGGTCCCTGAAAGGGTTAACATAAATCAGCTCTTCAGAGGAAATACTGTAAATCATTGCTACACACATACACACATTGGGAGAGATGGCCAAGAATGTAATTTGGAAGTGCTCTGCAGTTAGGTACTGTATTCTCTGTTGGAACTCAAACATAGTTAAAAGTAAGACACCACTGAAAATGAGATACTGCATCTTAGCCAGGCCAACCTGTATCAGTATATTGTAAAAATGGGTAAAATTAGGACCCCTCTGAAAATGAGATCTTGTATCTCATCAAAGCTACCCTGTGTCAGTACATTGCCAAAATGGATAAAGGTATGCCCACACTGAATATGATATATTGCATCTCATCCAGGCTATCCGGCTGTGTCAGTATATTGTAACAATGCTAAAATACCATCAAGAGGTTCTGGAGATATGTGAACATTGAGAGCAAAGCTTGATGGATTCCAACATTTTTCCAGAGTTTCTGTGATATGTTGCAGGTGAGTTTTACCATTTAAAATAAATAAAAACAGCCTTAACATTTATTATAGTAATTTTACTGACAGGCATAATGAAGTCAGTTGCATACATGTATTGATTTGAGCATACAGGAAAATTTACAGGAGTTTTGTCCCAGTTTTATGTGGAAAATACAGTGAAAAGGAGGGTGCCTTACAGGGAAATGCTTTGTCAATCTGGGAGCACTGCAGCTGACACATCTATGATTATTTGTAATTCTCTAGGATGCCCCTTACAACATCTGAAACCCCATAAAACATTAGCTGCCTAGCATTTATTTACCATTCCTACAAGTATAAAACCATAAGAGTTTCAATGCCACTAATTACATAGGTCCTGAAAAGGTTAACATAAATCAACTCTTCAAAAGAAATGCAGTAAATCATTACTACACACACACACACACACACACACACACACACACACACACACTGGGAGAGGTGACCAAGTATGTAATTTGAGACTCTGTAGTTAGATGCTGTTATCTGTCTTGCAGTAGCTCTAAAAATGCTGTTTACTAAGTTGGATTTAAAAGAAAACATGTGTTTCTTGTACTCACTGAAGCACTACAAGGCTGCCGAAAGAATTAGAATGAATCTATTTGACTGAGCTCTGGACAAATGTTCAGTTTTCAGCACTGCAAGGGTTAAATTGAAGGGCTGCAAAGATGTGGAAGGATCATTGGAAAACTCCAAAGGAAGTGTTCCACGGTCTGAATCCGGTTGCTCATTTTTAGAGCTGATGCAAGAGGGCTGCAGGCTCTGCTTACCTGCAGCCCTAAGAATGTAACAGGGTACTAGCTGGTACCTCATCAGATTGGTTCACTGATTCAAATATTATAACTCCTATATAGATAGTTTTGGAACACATTCTTTTAATTAAAAAAAATAAAGTAAAAGCTGTTGAAATTTATAGGTTCACATTTTCAAAGGCTGCATTTTCTTAACAGCACCGTCCAGGAAAACTATTTGCTTTTTAAATCTAGTTTATACTAATCGTAGTTCAATTTTTTAAAACTCTGCTTTGGAATATCAGCTGGCAAACTTACGTATTTGAAAATGACTGCTGTATTCTTATTAGCCTTATTACTTCATTGCCAGTCTCAGTCTGTACAAAAGTACTGGATAACATTTCTGTGCAACTGCTTAATGGGGACAGGAATGTGTGCTAATTTGCAGCTGCTTATAAACTTCTTATTCTCAGAATTAATAAGTACCCTAAAGTATCCATTTGTTGCTATACCAAAAACAGTCATATGATAAACTGTATTTTTTATGTTTGCATGTGTAAGAAACATTTTGTGGTATCTTCTGGTAGTAGCAGGTTTCAGAGGTGTGGCAGTGTTGTGGCCAGCGGCGTCACTGCTTTTTGGGCTCATCTGTTTAGCACCAGTGAATGAGCACGCTGTCTATGACAGCAGTTTAGAAGGGTGCCACCAACTTGAAAGAAATTTACTGCCTCAATCAGGGAGCACCCCATCATTGCAGGGCATAGCCACCAATATGCCTGGCATGCCACAGCATGCAGTAGACCAGTGGGGTTGGGGGGGTAGCAGGAGCTGAGAGCAGAGCCAGCCTTTCTGCTGAGCAGGACTACAGGATTTGGGAAAGAAACCACCACGTCTTCAGAGTCTACTGGGAGAGAGTGAGAAGAAACCCGGTGCAGGGTGCAGCAGAAGAAGAGAACAGTGTGGCTATGAATTTGATTGAGCTGGGAATGGGAACAGCTAGTGGACCAACTGAGCCTGAGCGGAGGAATCAATGAGCTTGATAGCACCTGTGGTCGGTTGGGGAGAAGCTGAGACTCGTTCGCTTTAAAGACAAGTAATTGAGCTGTTAGTTTTTTTTTTCTTTTAGAGTGAGTCCAAGTCTGTCTGTGAAAACTGATTGCATGCTGTCCCACCGTACTTCATTCCAGTCACTCAGCTCAGCTGCCCCACCACATTTGGTCGTTGTCACGCCAAGACTCCGGATGGAAACTGGAGAGAATGTCCTACTGTCTTGCTCAGCCACTGGAAATAACTGCAGCAGCTTCTGAGTTCTGACTGTTTCCACCACTGAATCCTTCAAGGCTTCAGGCATTGTTTTTGCATTATTGCACACTGACTGGCTGCAGTGGCTTAGTTTCTTGTTGTTTGTTACCACCACTGGCACTACCTTTAGGAACAACAATGCTGCCCCTGACCTGCAGTGAACTCTGGACCATTTAGGTAAAAAAATTAATGTTCTTTATTTTGACGTTTGACTACTAGCTTAGCTTTAGTTTGAAATGCTATCCCCCCACCCCATGATCTGCAGTGCACCCAAGGTTTTTCTCTCACCTCTAAATAAGTTAAAACAGACAGAAAAGAGTTTTGGCTGTAAATTATTGCAATGACTACAGTAGCTTCTTGTTTGTTAATTTGACACTAACTTTAGTTTAAAATGCCACCCCGAATGATCTGCAGTGAACTTCAGAGCCCATTTAGGTTAAAAAATAATGGAATTTTCTTTACTTAACAAAACGAGTGACACTGTCTTGTTCAGTGCATTACTTTATTCTATCTAGGGATAGTCCAAATGAGAATGCACACTGCTTGGCCTTGTTCAATTTAAATGCATGATAAATAAGTGAGTGTCTGCTTGTGTGCTGATGTTTTTCTCTCACCTCTAAATAAGTTAAACCAGCTTATTAAAAGGAGTTTTTGGCTGTGAAAATGTTTATAATCCAGAAAGCATTTTGTCCAAGTATAGCTCTCAAGAGGTAATATATGTATGTTGCCTGAGTGGATGTGGGCCTGGGAGGGACTCTGTGTGGATTTAAAGCAGCAAGGAGTTACAGTAGTGTGGTGTGTGTGTGTGTGTGTGTGTTGTCTGTGTGCGTGTGTGTATGGGGTGGTGGTGTGTGTGCGGGTGTGTGTGTGTGTGTGTGAGGTGTGTGCATGTGTGTGAGGTGTGTGTGTAGGGTGTGTGTGTGGGGGGAGGTGGGGTGTGTGGGTGGATGTTGAGTGTTGTGTGGGTGGGTGTGTGTCTGGTTGGTGGGTGTTGGGTGTTGTGTGGGTGTGTGTCTGGTGGGTGGATGTTGGGTGTTGTGTGGGTGTGTGTCTGGTGGATGGGTGTTGGGTGTTGTGTGTGGGGGGTGTCTGCTGTGTGGGTGGGTGTTGGGTATTGTGTGGTTGTGTATCTGGTGCGTGGGTGGGTTTTGGGTGTTGTGTGTGTCGGGTGTGTGTCAGGTGTGGGTGTGTCAGGGTGAATGGACCTCTGTGTGATTGGATACCTTGATGTGGTACAGAGGCTTTGTCACAATGCAACATTGTAACTAAAAGCAAGTCTTAGTCTGACACTTGTGGCTACCATAGTCTGTGTTGGTGTGAATGGACCTCTGTGGGACTGGCTACCTTGATGTGGTACAGAGGCTTGTCACAATGCAACATTGCAACTAAAAGCCAGTTTGTCTGTCTGACACTGATTATTGAAAGGCCTTTCTACTGTATAAGAATGGGATCATGTGTATTACATCTTTACATGTCATATTTATGGTATATGCCCAGTTTATGGCATATGCAACAGTGTAAATGATGCTTGTGTTGGGTGGGTGGGGTAGCAGGGCACGGACAATGGGGAGGGGGGAGTAGCAGTGAGTCAACTTGGTGTATAGATCTAAAATTCCTGGCTATACCCCCGCAGTCATTGCCAGTTACGGATGGCCTGGAGGAGCGAGTCAAGGAGGAGCTGGCAAATGAGTAGCTTTGCCGCCAGGCCCACCAGCCCAAGATCAGCTGGGTGATAGATCATTGGAGTCAACTCAGTAGGGATGGAGGAGAGACTGTAGTCCTTTGCTGAGCTTTGGTGCCACTGTCTAGCAAGGAACAAGGGGAGCCTTGAGCAGAGCTCCAGTCACCTGAGAGCTTTGCCGCCAACCAGCCAGCACCTTGCTGCCTGCACAGCAGTCCACTCAGTCCATCTGAGTCTGAGCCATTCATTTCCTAGCCAAATTTTTGGCTGACGCCATCGACCAGCTGATTCCTTGTTTTTTGTGGGTGGCACCGTTCGGTTCCGGTACAGTTCTTTTTGCTGCCGCCTGCCGCTTGTGCGACTGTACTGCATCGTGCCCTGCACCAGCCGGGAACTTTGCAGACGGTGACCAGCACTACTGACCTTATTACCAGTGTCAGACAGTGAAGAGACCATCAGCTCAGCCAGGTACATTTTGGGGGGTTGACTTTGTTTATTGTGGGGGTTGGGGGTGCATGTGTGTAGTGGATTTCATTTATTGTGGTAAGAGTGTGGCAGTGGTTGATGGGTGGACTAAGTCCAAATAACCACAGTTACTAAACTGTGTGGAAATCTATTATCTAGTTTAAGTTCAAAGATATGATGATTATGTAAACCTTGGGCTCCATGAGCTGACCAGAGCCAGAGGAGGTGGTCATCAAGTCTGAGAGGGCTGTAAAAGTCAGTCAGTGATATTGTGCATTACAGTACGCCCTAATTGATGTTACTGTGGCACAGTCTTAAGTTATGTCCAAGAAGTATTTAAAGATAACTATGATGAGCTATACGTTTTAGTGGCCTATGTTTGTAGTTGTCAGCAGCACAGGGATAATGCTTTACTTTAACTATTAAAGTGAGCACTGAATACATAATAAAAGTAATATCATAAGTGCTTATTTACAGTCACACTAAAAACTTAGGGCAGGATTCACAAAAGGGATGCACCCAGTGCATCTGAGATGCACTGGTGCATCCCCGACTTGCGCGGTATCACGATTCTGGAAGGGGGCCGATGCACTGGTGCAACCTCGATGCACCAGTTCATCACAGATGGGCCGCATACCGCCCATAATGATATGCGGTGCATCTGGAGGGGCTGTGAAGGGGGCGTGCCCATGCATATGGAGCACAGCCCCATTCACTGCCCAACTTGGAGGAGCATCCCTGGGGCAAGTCTGGAGATGTGCCTCCCAAAAATAAGTCTGTCTCGAGTAGACTTAAGTGGGTGGCCACCCACAGGCAGGCTGCTGTACTGCAGACAGCAGCATGACAGCCTGCACACCCTGGTAGTCCAGCACCCTTCAACCTGCCCATAGCACCAACCCATGTACATTACTACCGGTGTGAGACCTGGTGGTATAGTGGTCCCCCCCACCCTGCCTGTAGCACCTAACCGTGGTATGCAGACACGATATGAACCCTGGTGGTCAGTGGTCCCCTTTCCCTGCCCATAGCACTGACCTCTGTACATATCCACCTATAAGATCCCTGGTAGTATAGTGGACCCACCGCCCTGCCTGTAGCACAGAACCCTTGTACATATCCACTTGTAAGATCCCTGGTGGTATAGTGGACCAGTCACCCTGCCCATAGCACAGAACCCCTGTACATATCCACCTGTAAGATCCCTGGTGGTATAGTCGACCCCAACCCTGCCCATATCACAGAACTCCCATACATATCCATCTGGAAGACCCCTGGTGGTATAGTGGAACCCCCCATCCCTGCCCCGATCGCAGTGTGAATCCTGCCTTTTGCAAAAGCCCTGGTGGTCCAGTGGTCCCCCCACCCACACAGACACCCCCTCTCCAGACCACTCCCACATCCCAGCTTGTGTAGCAGGCCAGCGGGCAGCACAACCCACCTGAACACCACCACGGCTGCCCACCAACTGTGCTGTCCATGTATGACAGCATACTGTACAACTGTCACTGCATTGGTAGACCATGTCGACCAATGGGCTTGCAGCATGTACTGTACGCTGTCACTCACAACTTTGTGAATGACAAAGTTGTAAATGATAGTGTACAGTACACACTGCAAGCCTATTGTTCGACATGGTCTATGAATGCAGTGACAGTTGTACAGTAAGCTGTCATACACGGACAGCACAGTTGGTGGGCAGCCATGGCACTGTGCAGGTAGGCTGTGCTGCCCACCGGCCTGCTACACATGCTTGGATGTGGAAGTGGGCTGGGGTGGGAGTGCCTGTGTGGGTGGGAGAGTGGAGGGACCACTGGACCACCAGGGCTTTTGCGAAAGGCATGATTTGCATTGTGGTCAGAGTGGGGATGGGGGGGTTCCACTATACCACCAGGGAACTTCCAGATGGATATGTATGGGAGTTCTGTGCTATGGGCGGGTTGGGGGTCCACTATACCACCAGGGATCTTACAGGTGGATATGTACAGGGGTTCTGTGCTATGAGCAGGGTAGGGAGTCCACTATACTACCAAGGATCTTACAGGTGGATATGTATGGGGGTCAGTACTACGGGTGGGGTGGGGGGACCACTATACCACCAGGGGTGTTGGGTTGTGGCTGCACTGACAGCCCTGCAGGGTGCCCAGCAAACTGTGCCGAGTGCATACCTGCAGCACGCATGCAAATGGGGCCATAATGACATGCAAATGGCTCCATTGTGCCTTGCATGCCTAATGACCCCATTTGCATGTTGTTGGCTGTGAATGGTGATTTTGGGCACAGCGCATCATGAGATGCTCTGCCCTATTGAATTCCCAGCCTAACGCGGGGGTTGCACCAGCACAGTCAATGCTGGGTGCAACTGTGGTATTCACAGAGGGGATGCATCAGGGGCATCTCCGGGTGCATCTTCTGTGAATACCACCATTTGCACTCTGCGCCAGGGCAGCTGAGTTGCATTAAGCACAACTCCTTTGTGAATCCTGCCCTTAGTATCGAGATATTGATGACTGCAAAATTTGGCAGCCAAAATGTGTATTTAGTCATTATGATTGTACAATACTTCTTGGAAATAAATGCTGACAGTGCCAGAGGAACAGTATTGATTTCATGGTAATTGAAGGTCTAAGGCCATGCTGTGCTTACTAGGTGGATTGCTGTATTCCATGCAGGGAGGCTGGCAACAGAATGAGGAAAATTTGGCCCCATATGAAGTTGTGTTTATTCCCCGGGTGTGTGGGGATGGAAATAGATATTATTTTCTGTGGGGCTGCTCTTCCCCCAATACCCACGCCTGGGTGCACGGATGAAGTTGTGTTTATGCCTGGGGGTGTGTGTGGGGGGTTGGAGCGCCCCCACAGGAAGAATATCACAGAATGTTACTTTCTTTCTGTTTGCTGTCACTCGAAGTGAAATCTGTTTTTTTATCTGTATTTAAATCATAGGTATTATTTTTCTGTGGGCGCTCTGCCCCAACACCCCGTGTGCGGATGAAGTTGTGTTTTATGCCGGGTGGTGTGGGGAGCTAAAGTCCCCATAGAAAGAATGTGTTACTTTTTCTGTTTGCTGTTACTTGAAGTGAAATGTGTCACTTCATCTGTTTTTTAAACAATCATAGATATTCTTTCTTTGGGGGCACTCTGCCCCTAACACCCTCTGGGTGCGCGGATGAAGTTGTGTTTATGCCTGGGGGGTGTGGGGGGCTGAGCATCCAGACAGAAAGAATAATATCACAGAACATGTTACTTTTTATGTTTGCAGTCATTTGAAGTGTATTTTTTTTTTTTATCCATTTTTAAATCCAAGATATTTTCCCTTCTGTGTTTAATAACTTTTCCCCTTGTAGTGGCATTAAGAAGTGGAATTAGGATTATAATCTACCCCACATCATATTCAGGAGTTACTGCACTGTCTGGCCTGGATGGACTGGATGGATTAGTTAAACTTTAGCATTTCTGTTTTAAAGCAGCAGTGCATGATAGTGGTGACTGTTTTGACCAATAATTACTTACTTTAAGACTGCCACCTGTCTCCTGACTTGTATGATGCCATTTCTTCCATTTTGAGCCTGCTTTCCTCTTTTTGTTGAACTAATAAAAGGAGCGCCCCTTTATTATGGCTCAGACCAGGTTTTCTTCATCATGCTCTGTTTTTGAACACCCATTGTTTAAAATAACTTTTCTTGAGACTAAGGTGAACTGGCCTACAGTAGATACTGCTCTCTGACTTTATGTGACAAAAAATGTACAAAAACAGCTGAGAATATGGACGAAAACCTGGTCCAAGCCATATTAAAAGGAGTATTCCTTTTATTTAAAATGTGCAAAAACATACTAAAGCAGATTCAAACTTATTTCTTCTTTTGGAGGCAGTATAACATAGTGGTTGCATATTGTGTGACACAGAGCAAGTCACTTAACTTTTTTGTGCTCCCAGGTCACAACCTGTTAACAAGTTTCAGCTTAGTGTGTCTCTCCTGCTTAAAAAATAAATAAACAAATACAATGGGGGAAGAAGGTGTTGTGCAAGTCGTGAGATAAGGGTCAGTCCATAATAGAATAAAAGAGAGAGGTCAAAACTTCACTGCTATGATGCACTGCTGCCTTACACTATGAGTATTTGCACCCCCTAATGGCTTTTGTCCTGTGGGCACCCCTCCAAGAGGGGTATTAAGTATTTAATCGAATTCAGCAGAAATGTGTGCTTTGGGCACTGCTCCTAGAGTGATAGACAATGTGTATTTTCTTTCTCTACTTGTAATCCCTCCACCACTACTTTACACAGTTGGCTCCCTCCCACCCCTGGTATCCTGGACTGGGCACAAACTACTTCAGAAAGGGTACCATCCCTAGCTTTGGGAAAGTGTACCAGACTCATTACTTGTAGAGGTCAAAAAGGGGGTGGGGCTATACAAAAGTAAAACTTTTCATGACCAAACCCAGATCCGGAGGAGAGAACTTTTTTGCTAGGTCTGTGCTATATCCATACTGCTGGAGTGGGGTACCCAGTAACTCCACATACATGAAGCAAAACCTTTAAATGTCTGAACCAGAGCTGGGGTTCTAGAGTGTGACTTTATTTGTTTATTTATTTATTAAACAGTTTTACCAGGAAGGCACACTGAGCAGAGTACTGCTCGAGTCAATTTCAGGTGCATCTTGTGGAGAAATAGACATGACATATACTGTATATATAGAATACAATTTAGTGCAGAACAATGTATATAACAGAGAATCATTTGTAAAAGCGGTATACAGAGGCTTGTGACAATGCAATATTGTAACCAAAAGCCAGACTGTTAGTCTGACAACTGTGTGTGATGGTGTGGCTACTGTAGTATTGTGGTGGCATTTCTAGTGGTGTGTGATTGGACCTCTGTGGGATTGGCTACCTTGATGCGGTGCAAAGGCATGTAACAATGCAATATTGTAACCAAAAGCCAGTCTGTTAGTCTGACAACTGTTTGTGATGGTGTGACTACTATTGTGGTGGCATGTCTAGTGGTGTGTGATTGGGTGAAAACATTTCAAAAAATGACTGTTAAGAGCATGCATTGCACAGTTTCTATGGACAATCATAACTTCACCACTTTTTCATATTTTCACTCCAGATTTTCAGCATTGCCATTTCTTCACACCTCCTCATTAACAGTATACCTGTCATTTTTCACATACTGCTCAAAATGTGTTTTCGCACCTGTGGTGCCTAATAGCACACTCGCTGTGTGAAATCACCTTTTGGCATTGAGTAATGAAATGATACTGCCACTGTTCATGAGGTGGGCTCCCATAAAGTCCATGTTGAAAATTTGGAGCAAAAATATCAACAAATGCCTCGGGCATTGGGGTTTCCAACCATAACACCCACCCTGTACAGACTGACAGGCATCGGGGGTGTGACTTGTAGTCATTGGCCATAATGCTCAACGCATTCCACCCCCACCCTGCAGCCACTGACAGGCATTGAGGTGCGCCTTGGGGTCTTTGGCCCTAACATTCACCCCATTCTCTTATACTGAACCCATCTCATTTATTTCCTTTTAAAATGGGGTGAGCGTAAGGGACGAATATCTCAAGGCACACTGTGACACCTGTTGGTGTCTGCAGGGTGAGGCGAGGTGGAATGCTGTGAGTGTTGAGGCCAAAGACCCAAAGGCACACCCCCAATTCCTGTCAGTCTCTGCAGGGTGGGGGTGGGGGTTGGTGTTACTTTAATTCTTCACTGCCATTCTTATTATGTATCTCTCTAACTCCTGCACTACCAATGCCAATACCAGCAAGCAAACATTCGGCATTGACAAATGCTTGTTATAATATCTGAGCACTTAAAAGTGGCAGTATAGTGGAGGCAGTATAGTGCAGTGGTTTAAGGCTCTGAGCTGCAAACCTGGAGACCTGGGTTTGAATCCCACAGTCCCTACTTGCGTACTGTGTGACCATGAGCAAGTCACTTAATTTCCTTGTGCTCCCAGGTCACACCTGTAAACCAGATTTCAGCTTAGTGTGTGTCTCATGGTTACAACAAAAATGGCCCCAAAACTGGACTACATTTAAACAAAACCAGATGACCAGATAACAACCCTAAAAACTGGATTATCTAGTCTAATGCCAGACAGAGGGCACCCTATGCCTCAGTGATAGCCACTGTGCAAGCTACCTGCTTCAGGCCCCTCCCCAGCACATTAAACCTATCCTGCACCACCCCTGCTGCTTCCCATGCCAGGTCATTAATCCCCCAATGAACACTAACATCCAGCTCCCCCTCCTGTCCCACAGCCCTAGCAATTCTGAGGATGATGTCTCTGTCTCTCAATGGCAAGGTTCCAGGTACAGGGGTTAAACTGAGCAGGAGCCCACAGGAATTCAGTTCCACACCTCTTAAAAAATTGTATGACAGTTCCACCACTGCTGTCACCTTTTGCCACTGACTACTACAGGAGAGTTTCACCACCTAAAAATCTAGATGGGAGTGTTCCCCCACCTAAACATTTCCAGTTTAACTACTAGCCAGGTAGGTACCTAGATTCTCTCATTTCCTCCCATCCTGTTCCCAAAACTACCTCCAAACAATGCAGTCCCCCACCAGAAGTTGCTTCTTCTTCTGCTGGGATACTGTGCCTGCCACTTTGGGGCTGCCCCATGGAGTACCCTCACTTCTTCTCTAGCCACTAACATGGGTGTCTTCTCTAGGCACCTCCTTCCCACCAGAGTGGCAAAAGAGTTGTGTAGTGGCATTGGCTGAGGAATAGGTTCCTAACCCACCACCTCCACTCTCCCAGCCCACCATAGTCCAGCCATCCCTCCTTCTTGGCACCATCTGAGGCAGTAGTGGTGGACTTGCTAGCCCCTTAGTGGAGGAAGAAGTTCCCCAAATCCTAGCCAACTCAGACTGGAATCTAGTGACCCCCTCTCTCAGCCCAGAGAGGTGTACACAGATGGGGCAGCACCTCAATCTCCAGGAGGTATCCCTGAAGACTGATGCCCCATAATGACTGTAACAGTCCCAAGATTCCCTTTCCTGCACTCACTCAAAGTTGAAGGAACTGTGTACCCTTTCCATAAATAGGGTGTTTCTAATTGTTCCCTTTTTTCCTGCACCTAACTCTTTGCTACCTGTCCCTAAACAGGGTGTTATTAGTGTTCCCCATACTACCTTCTTTATATCCTTACTGTAAACAGGGTTATTAATGTTTGCCATTCCCTCCTTAACTCCTATATTCCTGTACCCTAGATAGGGTGTTGTTTGTTTTCCCCTATTCCTTCCTTAGTCCCTTTTATACTCCTACCCTAGATAGGGTGTTGCTTCAATTTGCAGTTATGCCCCACAATTTACCCTCCACCCTTCCCTGTGGTGAGTGTTACAACAGGAGTGACCAGATACCTTACCTCAGTTGACTGGCAGAATCCTCTGCAGACACCTGCCAATGCCCAAGATGCCAGTACCTGTTCCTTCCTTATAGAAACACAGAAACATAGACTTTGACGGCAGACAAGGACCGCTTGGCCCATCTAGTCTGCCCATTTCCCTACCTACAGGATAGGCCGCAGATCCTAGTTAACCAACAGCCTATTTCTTCCTACCCTCCACAAGAATTGCCTTATGTCTGTCCCATGCATTCTTGAATTCTCCCACAGTTTTAGACCCCACATTCCTACTTACATTTTCAAAAGAATATATAGCGTAATGCATAAACTTATGCCTAAGGTGCTAGTACCTGTTCCACTCCTTCGCATTTCTACTCACTCACAGGGGCATGAATGTGCTGGGACACATTAGGTGTGGTTAAATTTAAATCCCCTTCTGGGCTTCCTGATCAGCCCCTATTGATCCATTTGCCTGTAGTCCCAGCTTCCCACTCAAATCTGCTGTTGAGATTAAGTGCTGTTGTTGGCTGCTGGAGAAAGATCAGTCAATTTAAGCAACATATTGCAACCCCCCTGCCTGGTGCTTGCTTGAGTTGTTGGAAAGTGTACACAGCAGCCTCTCTGTTTGAATGTAAAGCCCCTTCTGGGCTTCCTGCTCAGCCCCTGCTAGTCTGTTTTTCTGTGGTCCCGCCCTTCCACATGAATCTGCTGCCATGATTGAGTGCTGCTGTCAGCTACTGGAGAAAGAACAATCAATTGAAACAAGTTAGTTCTTAAAGTAAACCCTCTTCCCACTTGATGATTGCTTGAGTCCCTGGAACACATATACAACAAACTCTGCTCAAATGTAAAGCCCCTTCTGTGCTTCCTGTTCAGCCCCTATTGGTCCATTTCCATGTAGTCCTGCCCTCCCACCTGCATCTGCTGTCAAGATTTAGTGCTGCTATTACCTGCTGGAGAAAGAAAATACATTTAAGCAATAGGTTAGTTCTTAATACAACCTCCCCCTGCCTGGCACTTGCTTGAGTCCCTGAATTAACTACATTCCTACTTACATTTTCAAAAGAATATATAGCATAATGCATAAATTTATTAGGCTCAACAACCCAGCTAGATATACTTAGTAAGCTGCAACAGCCCAGAACTAAAGGGAGCTTTGCATTTCCAAACGTTTACCTGCAATGTGAAACTTTTATGGTTTTTCAATTCAAAAGAATGCACTGGTACCCATGTGCCATTTATGCTTGTCTCTTTATGCTCATGCTCTCCTACTGGATGTATTCTGTTTGCTGTATTATCTGTATTATCTTCCATTGTTGACGAGGTACCTTTGGAAATGAGCCTCTGGCTCAAAGGTTGTAAACCGATTGCAATATAAATAAAATAAAAAAAATAAAAAATAGTGAAAATAAACTTGCTAATTTGCTCGTTATTGAGAAATGTACAGTATCTCAAAAGGGAAACACCCTAAGACAGTCTTATTTATGGAACTACCAAAAAATGTAATTTCAAATCCTTTGCTGAATCCCTCACTTAAAGCATGGATGAAAATATTTAAAACATGACTGTGGTCAACCATAACTTCTCCAGACTGTCCACTGTAGGAAAATAAACTGATTGCAAAGGAGGGTAAAATGCTTAACTGGCAAACCTGAAAAAGAAGGGCCTTATGTTTATTAATGATCTCGTAGATCCTCTCACAGCAACATCTGCTCTTTTGCATTGCTTTGACAGTGCTGTTCATTACCACGTGGTGAATTCCACAATTACCTACAGTTACATAATAAACTGAGGAGGCTGACTGGCCCAGATTTGACATTACCCTCCTCCAATATCCTAGGCAAATATTTCACTACCACTAAAATATACAAATTAATATAGAAATTAATTCTGGAGGCTGGTGAACACCCAGTTGAATGTATTATGTGTAAATGGGAAAATGACTTAGAAATAGATGTACTTCATGAGTCATGAAGAGTGGAACGATAGCTGGAATACCTCTCTTTGTGCTCGTAGAGAATCTAAGGGATGGCTATCTCAATACAAAATCACCAGTAGAAGTCATTATTCTCCATGCAAATTGGTGGAATTGTTTATCCCAAATGATGGCAGTTGTTGGAGATGCTTAGGTCTGATAACATGTTATCTGGCCTTGCACTAAATTAATAGTTTTCTGAGATAAAGTTTTGCATTCTTGTACTTCAGTACTAATGTAATCTTAACATGTAGAGAAATGTGTACTGTTGTGAACCACCATTGAGCTATTAAATCTTTCTAGATGTCAGAAATTAAAGCTGAATGCAGCCTTTATCTCTGGAAAGAAAAACATTACCTGAAAACATGAGAGAGCACCTGATCCTCCACCAATTTTGGAATGGCTCAATGACTTATTGATCAGAGTCAGCTATGAGAGATTAGCCTACAGTATATAAGTACTAATTAAATTTACAAATTCCATGAGTTGTGGAACCCATATTTGTAGTCAGAATATTAAAAACTTCCAAATGTATGAGACTTAAGCAACCGTTTTGTTGCTTTGCAAATTTTTAAAATGTTAGTATTGCACCACTTTATATGTTTGGTTGCATGCATGCTCAAGAAGCATATTGCGTCAGCTTGCTTGTAGTAGTGAGTTGTGGAGGTGCGGCAGTGTTGTAGCCAGTGTCAGTAGTCCATTGTGTGGTTGGTCTCTGTGGTGCCAATAGAGGAGCAGGCTGTCCATGAATGCAGTAGTGTAGCATGCCACCAACTTGAAAAAAGCTTGCAGCTGCACTCAGGGAGTGCCCCGTCACTAATAATCAACTGTTTTTTGCTGCTGGGGTGGTCCCTGAATTACAGCTTGCCTTGTCTGGTGTCCCCTTTCAATAAACATGGCGACAGCTTCGTTGTCCAGCTCTCAGTCCCCACAGAAGCCGAAGGACAGCCGCCGCCTCTCACAGTCCCCAGGAAAGCTGACAGGGGTGCACAATCCCCCTGTTGGCATGCTCCCTCCCCAATTAATTTGCCAATGGGGTAGCCCAATCCTCATCGGCATAATGTCCCTGCATTTGTTTTTAATTTCACTTGGAGGTGGCTATTGCCGTCCACCTCTCACAATCCCCATAAAAGCCAATGGGGGTGCCCAATCCCCCTGTCGGCATTCCCCTCCTAAATTTATTTGTCGATGGGGAAGCCCAATCCCAGTCAGCATAATGCCCCCCTCCATTTGTTGTGTGCCAAGGGGGTGCCCAATCTCCCTCAGCTCATGTGCCCCCCCAACACTCTGAATGTGCAGACGGGGGTGCCCAATCCCCGTCGGCTACAGCCCCCCCAAGAAACACTCAGGTGGCACCCTGGGAGCCCACCCCAGTGTATCAAGCCACCTGTAAACAAAGAAAACCTTCCCGTGTTGTTTTTTTTTAACCTGTAAAATAAAAAAAAGTCCCTTGTTGAGTCCGATCCCCCCTCCCCCAACCCGCACCTACCCTCTGTGCACTCCACCTCCCCACACACACACCCACCCCATACTTGCCTCCAGAACCTGGCGTGACAATCTTCAGTGGACCGGGAACACGTCTGCACTCTTTAAAGCCAACTGCGAACTGAGGAAATGCCAGTTAGCTGTATAATGGCATAAAAGTTTTTTTTTTCAACTTATGTGGATATCTCAGCCATTTTCATGAATTTTGGCACCAAATTTTCAACATGGGGTTCTTGGGATGTCATCTCGTGAATTCAGTGACTGTCATCTGGTTATTCAGTCCTGAAAGATGATTTCGCATTCACTGCTCGGAATCACCTTTTGGGACTGATTAATGAAATGACAGTGTCACTGTTCATTAGGCAGGCTCCCAAAAAGCCTATGTTGCAAATCTGGTGAAAAAATTCCAAATATTACTGTGTTAGGAGTGTGCGTTGCACAATTTCCACGCATACTCATAACTTTATGAATATGTTATATTTTCACTCCAGATTTTCAGCATTGACATTTTTTCACACCACCTTATGAACAGTATAGCTGTCATTTTTCACATCCTGGCCAAAATGTGTTTTCACACTTCTGGCGCAGAATAGTGCGGTCACTGTGGGAAATCAGTGTTTGGGACAGATTAAGAAAATCACAGTGGCACTGGTTATGAGCAGAGGTCCTAAAATGCCTATGTTAAAAATTTGGTGACAAACATCCATAAAATGACTGTTATGAGCATGTGTTGCAAAGTTTCCACGCATACTCGTAACTTTGAGAATTTGGAATAATTTCACTCAAAATTGTCAACATTGTCAATTTTGCACACCTCCTTATGAACAGTACAGCTGTCATTTTTCACATCCTGCCCAATCTGTGTTTTGGCACATCTAGCACAGAATGGCGCAGTCGCTATGGGAAATCAACATTCAGGACAGATTAACAAAATCACAATGCCACAGTTCATGAGCAGAGGTCCCAAATGCTTTCATGAGGTGGGGACCACAAAAAGGCCATGTTAAAAATTTGTAGTGCAAATACCAACAACCGCCTGGGATGTTACTGTTTCCAACCATAGCGTCCCACCCTGTACAGACTAACAGGCATCAGGGGTGTGCCTTTGGATAGCCGGCTGTAATGCTCATGCCATTCCACCCCTACCCCCCAACCTTGAAGCCAGTGACAGTCATTGAGGTGTGCCTTGGACTCTTCAGCCCCAGAGTTCACCCCATTCTCCTATACTGCACCTATTTCAGCATATGTCCTTATGAAATGGGGTGACTGTAAAGCCGAACACCCCAAGGCACACCTCAACACTTGTTGGTGTCTGCAGGATAGGGTGAGGTGAAATGCCATGAGGGTTATGGGCGATGACCCAAAGGCACACCTCAGTGCCTGTCCATCTCTGCAGGGTGGAGGTGGGGTTGGTGTGAGTTAAATACTTCACTGCCATTCCTATTCTGCATCTGTCTAACTCCTGCACGTCCATTGCTAATATCAGCAAGCAAAAATTTGGCATTCACAAATGCTTGTTGTTGATTTTCATTGTTATTGTATAAAACTGATCATACCCTTGCTGTATCCATTGTTTTGAGGTTTGCTTGTATCATTATTATACTTCAATAAAATATTAATTATACAAAAATCAATCAGCTCTGGTATAATAAGTGACGGGCATATGTTTTGCTTTAATGTTCATAATCAATTTTAGCTTCCAAGTCCTCCTATCTCATTCACCTACAGTGGTGTCTAGGGAAATGACAGAATGGGGGGATTGAGGAAGGAGACGAAGTGACTATGGGGAGGCTGGGATAAAGCCTACCTGCTGCATGGCAAACCCTGTATAGCTCTTAATATTTTGTCATTGAAATGTTGGGCACTGATACTCAAAATTTTGGAAAATGAGGGTCATTGGCCATAATAATTTAGGGCACATCAACATACACATGTAGATACAAACTTAGAACCCTGGGAGATAGTGACTTAAAGGAGTACTACAGTCAGAACTTGCAAAACATATGTTGTGCATAGAGATGCAGCAAATTTAAATTCCGCCGGCGAAGTGAACGCTAAGTGGGCACTTCGCATCGCCACTCCGCTACGTGGAGTGGGCAATGCAAAGTGCTCACTCCGCCTTGTCATTACCACTTCGCGTTAAGGTGGAATGGCAACACAAAGTAAGGCAAAGTCATTGTTTTTAATGGACTTCGTGTTCCTCATTATGATTCTAAGTGATCCACTTGGTGTTTCAGATTTGGCAGTCCCCCCACACATCACATGGCTTACAGTACTGTAAGTCACATGCTCTTTAGCTAGGCAGGAAAGAAGTGAGTCATACAAGCAGACACTTTTACTTTCTGCTTTGCAGATGGAGAGAGAGGAGTGTGTTTTGTGACTGCTGGTACTTTGAGATCAGAGCGAGCAGGAGATTTAAACTTTGATTTAGACCCAACAGCTTTTTTAAAAGCTACATTTTTTCATCTTTTCTGTACTCTTATTTACTTAATTTGTTCTTTCTGTAAATTTTATTTTTCTTACCTTTATAAGTAGTTAGTTGTTTGTCCCCCCAACCCCGGAAGCAGAACCAACACCGCCTTCTGTCCTGACTCTGAGGCAGTTGAACCACCACCAAGTCCAGCACCAGGTCCTCTGGAGCAGGACGTGCCTGTTCCCGAAGGCCCAGATGTGGATCCCATCCCTGTTCAGCACCATGACCAGTTGGCTGCCAGTTCATCTGGCACTCCCCTTCCTGTGCCTGGTTCTCCCCACACCTTTGTTGTTTGGCAGTTTTTGACTGTGTTGGGGGAGGAAGCAGTGTGGTCAGGTGCTGCCTATGTGAGGTGGAGGTGCACTGTGGCCTCCGGGGGACTCACCTGGGGACTGGGGACCAGTACACCCATATGCTCAATCACCACCAGTTGGAGTGGCAGGCTGCCACAGAATGGACCATGCCTGCACCTGCTGGCTGTTCTGTGGCAGAGGGTGCAGCTGTGCATGGCAGCATCCCTAAGAAGAGGAGGGCCACAGCAGTACCTGCTGCTCCAACAGGATCACATAGAAGGACATCAGTTGCAAATTATGTCAATGCTGGAACTGCTGCTGGATCACCATGGGATCCCACATTAGTTTTTTTTCCTCACACCATGTACCCACAACACCTTCCTGGCCGTGTTATAAAATGTATTCCTCCACCATCCCCAACCCTTGTATGTAATTATGCCCTTTTTTTTGTTGTCTTCCGTATGTGTGACACTTTGTATTCTGAGCAGTGCAAGTATACTGTACTAAACTGCATGTGTGCAGTCAGTCTTCTTTCCAGTCTGTGTATGTACTGCAGACACTGTCCAAACCCCTGACTTAAAAACACTTATTAATGAGTACAATGGTGAAGCCTTGAGAGATACTACAAAACAGGCTTATAATACTTCCAATTAACTAGTAAAAAAATTAATGTTGTGATATATGACGTAATTGTAAATCATGATTTGTGACTGCATTTGTGACCGTGATGATGAAGAAACATGAATGCCTACGGCTGTACTTCCCTGGGCCCCAATGAGGTGTGGCACAAAACACTCCTACTTAAAAACACTCATTAATGAGTACAATGGTGGGATGGTGAAGCATGGAGAGATACTACAAAACAGGCTTAAAATACATCCAAGTAACTATTAAAAAAAATTAATGTTGTGATTCGTGACATGATCATAAATCGTGATTTGTGACTGCATTTGTGACCGTGATGATGAAGAAATGTGAATGCCTACGGCTGTACTTCCCCGGGCCCCGATGAGGTGTGTCACAAAACACCCCGACTTAAAAACACTCATTAATGAGTACAATGGTGGGGTGGTGAAGCCTGGAGAGATACTACAAAACAGGCTTAAAATACATCCAAGTAACTATTAAAAAAAATTAATGTTATGATTCGTGACGTGATCATAAATCATGATTTGTAACTGAATTTGTGACCGTGATGATGAAGAATGTGATATGTATAACGAGTGACTCGTGATGATGGTCCTGACTTAAAAACATATATTAATGAGTACAATGTTCATGCAGAATTATGCACCACACCGGTCCAGTACTCTGAAGGGAAGCCAAAGAAACAACTGTGACTTAAGTTAGAGATGGAGATTGGGCCCTAAAGAGATTCAAATGCACAGACAGATTAAGATTGCACTGTGCACTGAAGAGATGCAGATGCAAAGGTACAACATCTAACCAGTGCTCACCATCAGAAATTCAAATCTGGAAAATAATTCCTTTGCCAGCTGGGGCGGGCCGCGGGTGGGGGGCTATGTACTGCACTGCTGCAGTAAAAGTCACTAGTACTAGTAAAGATACCACAAAGAGTACAAAAATTACACAGCTGCAGTGGATAGCAGATTCACATCGCTGAAATTATGTGGCACAATAAAAGGTGTCTGATTTGATGACACGTGTCACACACATACTCACACACGCACTAAGTAATGCGTAGCAAATTGAAAACTTCAGTAATATAACCACATATTTTAAACAAACTACAATTATACACTGTTGCACCACAACAATCAGCAAAAAAATGACAAGAATTATTGAAAATATTACTGTGTGTACATTAACACAGTTATACAAGAAAAAGATCACAAAAACAGAAAGCACTGTCTTTTTCTCCAAGTTAATCTACCTACACCACTGATACGCCCCTCCCCCAAAGCACACTTCCACTGTCACTCAGTACACAGACTGAATATTGTACATTAACATTCAAAATCCACACACAAACAATAAACGCTCGATGATACGAGCACAGGAGGGTTTCCTATAATCGATGAACTAAAGTTTCAGCAAAACAAATTACCCCAAAAGGCTTTTTTAACAGCTTTTAGAAGGTTTGAATTGCAGAGTTCTCAGAGCAGATTGCCTCCTACAGCTTCATACACACACTACCCCAAACTGAGGCTGTGCAGAACAATCTAGAGCCCATGTGACCTGAAATCCCATGAATCACTGCAAAATTTGCCTTTGTAGCTTAAAACAAGGCGAAGTGAGGCACAATACATTGTTTTCAATGTACTTCACCTTATGAATTGGTGAAGTAGTGGTTTGGGAAGGTGGAGTAATGTGAAGTCATTGTTTTCAATGGACTTCGCATTACCCATTAATAGCAGTACTCCACTTCACGTTCTGGAGCACTCTGTAGTCGCCTTCCTCCATTGGATCTCTTTGCGGGAGTGAATTGAAGTCCTCGCCCACCACTAGTTGTGCAGAGTGTTTTGATTTGTTTGTATAGACCCAGTGTCTCCTACTCCTAACCTTTGTTTGCTATTAGGAGTTTTGTTTTCTAAATTAACCTGATAGTTTTATGGTAGTTTTAGGATTCCTGGGGCTCTCCATCTTAGCTTGGTTTATTATTATTCTTATTCTTATTCTTACAATGCCTCCTGTCCCATGTAACAGTGATGTATCCTGGATCATGGATTCAGCAAGTTCAGCGAGTACTGGTTTAGAGTCAGTTTTGCAATAGCAAAGTTGTGATATTAGCTAACTTTCCTTATCCAATGAGCACTAATGACTAAATTTGCAGTTTAGCAAATACTTGAGGGCTAACTGAGTAGGTTATTCTGCAAGAAAACATAGAATCATTACTAATTATATCACTGATGATCCGGGGTCATTTGTGTGTTTCTTATGACTCTGTGTAGTTTGATTAAATGAAAAGTTTTAAAAGCAAAACATTTAGTCATACACACAGAGAAAACAAAAATATTGAATTAGAGCTATCTAATGAAGGCTAGAACATCAGGCTCCTTTCTATAGTACTTGATGAATCTGTGGTGTTGAACACATCACTGTCACATGGGGCAGTAGGCATTGTAGGAAAAAGAAGAGCAATAAATCATGCTAAGATGGAGATCCCCAGGGGCCATAAAACTACCATATAACCAGCAGGCTAATTTAGTAACAAATTCTTAATAGCAGACAAAGGGAAGGACACATCAGGACTACACACACAAATCAAAACACTCTGTAAAACATATGTTTTTACAAATTCAAGGATCCCAGATCTACAGGGATTCATGTGCTTTACATGGATTTGGAGTTATCTACAGGGAAATTCTTCACATAGACTTGCATCGGTTATACAGGAAAACACAGCAATTCAGATTCCATAGGAAATGATGTAATCTACAGGAAAACAGCCCTGGAGTTACAGGGAAAATGCCAAATAAATCTGGGAGCACTGCAGATTTTGACTATATTACTTCTTAAACAGCACTCCACCCCGATCACAGCCTAGACACTATTTGGAAACCCTAACAATGGGGTGATAATAACTCACATTTAGGCTTTATGGGGTCTCCATCTTGCACTGCCAGGTATCAGATAACTGCAGCTTTTACAGAGTGATTAGTCACACCTGGCCATTTGTAACAATGAGGAAAATTAGCATGAGGAATAGAGCCTGATAAAGTTGGAACCTTCTAAAGGGGAACTAATGTCAAAATTAACAAAAAGAGTATGTTGTGCAGTGTTTTGATTTGTATGTGTACTCCTAGTAAGTCTTTCCCTTTATTTGCTGAAAGGTGTTTTTCTAAATTTGCTTGCTGATTTTGTGGCCCCTGGATATCTCCATGTTAGCATTTATTATGGCTGTTCTTGTTCCCACAATGCCTCATTTTCCATGTGACAGTGATGCGTCCAGTACCACTGATTCAGACAGTAATAACTAGCGCAGCAGAAATCTACTGTTAGGAGCCTGATATTATGGCTTCTCCTAAATAACTGTCTAATCTAAAGTTTCTGTTTTCTGGGTATGTGTCTAGGTCTAGCCAGCAGAATTGAATGTTTTGTTTTTAAAGCTTTTTATTTTATCAAACTGTACACAACCTTTAGAAAAGCACACAAATCACCCAAAGCCACACATTCTATAATTAGTGAAGACTCTAGCTGTTTCCTTACAGAAAAGACCACTCAATTATCTCTCAGACATTTGCCATCTGTAAATGTAGCTTTCATTAAAGCTCCCTGGACAAGGATAGTTAATTAACATCACAGCTCTACCACTGTAAACTTGAAAAAAAAAACCTGCTCTTGTTGAATTAATGGTCCTGGACATATCACTGTCACATGGGTCAGGAAGCATTTGTAGGAATATGGAGAACTATTGAAAATGCTAATATGGAGAACGCCAGGGGCCATAAAACCAGCAATCACATTTAGAAAAAAAAAACTCCTTTCAGCAAATGAAGGGCCTGACTTACTAGGAGTACACTTATAAATCAAAACACTATGCATGCATTTTTTGGCAAATTTTAACTTTAGTTTTCCTTTAACTTCACTAACACACATGCTTCATTGACAACCTGCGCTAGTCAACATGTACAGGTGGCGGGTTAGCTGTACTAATCCAGGTCAATTTGTGCTATGTCCCAGACAAGCAAAACAATGGTAAAATTGATTCTAATATCAAATCTTCCTTTTCTTTACCCCTTATAGTTTTAATAATCTCATAATCAATGCTATTAAAGACCTCACAGCCATTCCCAAAGGTAATATAGTGCTCAGCAGTGCATTGCAAAATATTTTATATTAAGACATTTACAACAACCAAAAAATCAGGACCATAATGCACTGCATCAGTGCCAGTGATGTGACAGATGATAAAGAGAGAATATTCTGAGAAAGATGCATCCTGTATACAAGAAAGCATTGGTAAATGGCAGATAGAAAGGGTGGCAGATAATAAAGGGGAATTTCAATACAGACAGAAAATGGTACAAGAAGACAGGTAGGCGGATTAGGAGGGTGTTAGATAATAGAGGGGTGAATAATTCAGGGTGCATTGTTTATATAAATAGGGGATATGATATGACATGGCCTAAGCCTAACTGAAGAAATCATTTTTGTGATTGGATCCCCCTGAAATTAGACCACACCACACCCGTCTTAAATGTTTCAACATCTGAAGTTTTTTTGGGGTAGAAAACCACACCTTCATACCTCCATAAGTACATTTTACATTTCATCTTCACCAGGTCTTTACAATTGTTCATCTTTTCAATGTCTGATGTTCACTGTTCATATATATATATACAATATTTACAAGTCATCACATTTTAGGCCTAAGCCTACATTGACATTTTCTTCCTGCAGCCTGGTTGTGGGTAACCCGATGCCTGCCCTTCCTCATTTTCTTCTGGGTTCAGGTGTCCCCCCCACCTGACCCTCCAAGCCCTGTTCCCCCTTGATGTGACTACCCCATAGGAAGCCCACCCCTGCCTAGCTGTTCCTCCTATGGCTGGGTCCCCTTTTTATACCTTTTTCCCTTCTCTCTCAACAGACTTTGTTGCTCTCAACCAGCAACCCATAGTGCTTCGACACCAAGCGGTGTCCTGTTGCTCACTACCCAGCAACCCTATTTGATCTCTTCTCCTGCTCTTCCTCCCTCCTTTCTTTCCATGGGTGGGTGGGTGGGAATTGAATAAGATTATCAGCTGCAGCAGAGAGGGATTTTCTCTCTCTGCAGCCCTTATCCACTCCTAGTTAGCCCCTCCTTCCCTGTAGTACTGTCCAGTCCTGTACCCCTTTAATCATTCCTTTCCCTGCCTAACCCCTCCCCTTTCTTTGACCTCATAGCCCTGTCTCCACCCCCTCTGGTGATGTCACTGTCCCTGCCCCTTTTTTATTTTATTTTTATTTATTTAGTTTTTGTTGACCGGGTAAGTGCACTAGACAAATCCTGCCTATTTTCAGGCACGACCCAGGGAAGGGAGATACAGATGAATGCCAACTGATCTTGAACCAGATTAAGCTGTTGGTGGTATTTTTAGTGAATGAGGGAAATTTGGCCAGGACACCGGGGGAAATTCCCCTACTCTTTTCGAGAAGTGCCATGGGATCTTTAACATCCACCTGAACTACCACCAATCCAGGCAGATGGGACCTCGGTTTAATGTCTCATCCGAAAGATCTTTCCACCTAGCCTGATTGCTTGCCTACTTCCCTCCCCCCTTACCTCCTTCCTCCCTCACCCTTGGCCTGTATCCTCCCCATGCTTTCATGGGACCTCTGACAATTTGGGTTGCCCTCTTCTGTCATTGGATCCACCTGAAATCAGACCACACCACACCACACCCATCTTAAACGGTTCAACATCAAAGTTTTATTGAGGTAGAAAACCACACCTTCATACCTCCATATGTACATTTTACATTTCACCTTCACCAAGTCTTTACAATTGTTCATCTTTACAATGTCTGGGGTTCACTGTTCATATATATACAACATTTACAAGTCATCACATTTTAGGTCTAAGCCTACATTAATATTTTCTTCCTGCAGCCCGGGTGTGGGTAACCTGATGCCCGTTCTTCTTTGACTTCTTCTGGGTTCAGGTGTCCCCCCACCTGACCCCCCCAGACCTGATCCCCCTTGAAGTGACTACCCCAGAACCCTCCTGCCTAGCCATCCCTCCTACAGCTGTGCCCTTTTATACCTTTTCCCACCAGGCCCTTGGGCCAACACAGTCAGCCCTGGCTTCCCCCATTAAAAACTAGCCGGCGGACCTCCATACCCCTGCCACTTTTCTATTACTCCTCTGATGGCACCATTAAATGCTACAATCCCGACTCCTGATAGATGGACCCCATCCTCCCTGTACCAACTAGGAGTACCATGTGTGATAAGGTTGTGTTTTACGTATACCCCACCTGTTTTCCTTGCCCACTCTGCTAATCTCCTGTTCACTCTCTTATGAGTTCTGTCAAGTGCCAACAGGTTACGTGCCCCCCTCCAGCACCTGCACTGGACAATTTCAGACCATGACAGCTGCACACTAGGCCACCTGGTCTTTATCCTTGCAAAGTATTTCCAAATCATATGGACCAATGCCACCCAAGGCAAGGAGCCCAAATCGTTGCCCCCGATATGCACCATGATCATATCCAGGACTGGTTTTGATCCACTACACTCTTCCAGCAGTGGCAGCAGTCCCATCCACCTCAGGGCTCTACACCAGTGACACTCAATCTTGGTCCATTCTGGGTCCTGGCCCAACTAATGTCCCCCAGTAGTGGTGCGGACCCACTTTTTCACCCAGTAGATGAATGAATGTCCCACAGTCTATACCACCCTGTGATACCTAGCCCCTGTAAAACAGAAATTTGACACTATTAGTAGTCATGGCCGAATATACTTCTTGTATACCTGAGAAGACCACCTGCCCTCTCTTTTGACTTCCATTTGAGATCCCCCTTTCATAGCCACATCTGAGACTGTTCCTATGTGGAAATAATGGGAAGCAAACCTACTTGGCTCCTCACCGAGGAAAACCATCCCCTTATTGAGTACTGCAGTGACCTGTGCTGCTGTCACTGGATGCCCGTTCCCATGCCGGAAGAAACCTCCATCCCCCAGTGGCCACACTGCCCTGTATCTATCCAATGCTTCTACCAAGCCACTTGACTTCCCCTCGCATAACCTGACCCTGCACTCTTGTCCCACCTGATCCGTTTTGGAGTGCCTCAGCCATACTGTGGCTGAATGTCCTGACCATGTGATGTCTGCCACCTGTAACCCACCCTTTGTGCCCCCCTTTTTCTGCACCACTGTCTCTCCCACCCAAAAGGCCCCATCTGCATTACCCTAAAAATGGCTTCAAACAGCCATGCCTTGTGTGCCGAGGAGGAAACACATGGTAAAGTCACCACCAGTAGCTCCAACAGTTCCCCCCAATGGGCCTGCACCTATCGACTCTGAGCCCTTGCAATCTAATCCACCCTTGCTGCATCCCACATAACGCTGGGGCCCCACTGGGCACCCCCACCCTTGTAATTGGCAAACCATGCCAATGTTGGCTAGGTGGGTGCCCATGGTGGCTCCAGACATACCTGCCTCCCATATTACCACCATGTACTTTATGACCTATACTTCTGTTACTGGGCCACTTACCTCCAGCTCAAACCCACCCAAAAATCCTGGAAACCCCTCCATGTGGCCTCATAGGCCCTCAATGTGTTTGGCACCCAGGCACTCTGAAACAATAGCTGGACTCGGTCCATCCAATTTCCCATAGCTGCTGAGGCACTTGAAACCTCTGGTTGGCTGCCCTCAGAGCCAGGTCTTGGAATCTGTCCAACTGGAAATGTGAAAGACTGTCAGCAATTTCATTCTGAGCCCCCTGAATATGCCTAGTCTTTAATGACAAGTTAAGCCGTAAACCCTCCCAAACCAACTGATATGCTACCTGTATTACTGCCTTAGTGGACCTGGATTGCCTATTTAGAATGGCCACAACCACCACGTTGTCACACCTGAAGATTACCTTCTTGTTCCTGAGCCTGTGACACCATATTATCAGGGCCATGCAAATCGAAAAGGCCTCCAAGAAGGTGATGTCCTTTGTTGACCTCAGCTCCACCCACTTGGAGGGCCATGGCTCAGATAACCATTCCCCCTCTGGAAATAGACTCCCATTCCAAAATCCCTGGCAGCATCAGTAAACAGCTCTAAATCTGCCCTCTCTACCCAACAGTCTCTCCAAAAGGTTAACCCAGTGTACCTCTCGAGAAACACTTCCCAGGCTAACAGATCATCCCTCACGCCTGAGGATAATTCCACCTAATGATGGGGAAGCCTAGCTTTTGCTAAGTCCCTGGCCAAGTGCCTGGTAAACACCCTGCCGAGGGCCACTGCCCAGCAGGCAAAGTTCATGTGACCAAGTACTTGCTGGGCCATCCTGAGCTGTACCCACCTGCACCCTTTAATGCCCAAAATGAGTTCCTGCAGTCTGGCTACCTTGTCTGCTGGCAAGTGGAAACATTGCTGGTCCAAATTCAGCTTGACGCCCAAGAACTCCAACTGATGAGAGGGGCCTACTGTTTTTTTTTGGCCAATGGTACCCCAATAATCCCACAGATGCCCTCAAAAGCTGACAGGATTGCACTGGTGCCCTCTCCGCCCTCTCTTATGAACAGGAAGTCATCCAAGTAATGTACCACCACTCCCACCCCATGCTTTGTGGTGAAAACCCATTGCAACCATGTGCTGAATGTTTTGAATGTGGCGCTGGCCCTTGAGCATCCCATAGGCATGGCCTTGTTGAAGTAGTACTGCTCCTGGAACTGAAAACCCAACAACTCTCAGTCTTCCTCTAAGACCCATAGGAGCCGAAAAGCAGATTCTATATCCATTTTTGCCACCCACACCCCATTTCTGGCTTTGATTAGCTCCACTGTCTTGTCTAGTGAGTCATAAGATACCGTGCTTCTCTCTGGGAAATGGTGTAGTTTATGGAATCCCCTTCTGGGTAGGACAGGTGGTGTATCAACCTATACTCACCTGGGGCCTTCTTAGGCACGATCCCTTGAGGTGATACCTGCAGGTTCCTGTATGGGGGTCCTGAAATGGTGTCTCCACCCGACCTGCCTCCAGTTCCTTCTTTATTTTCCTTTCCACCAGCTCCTCTTTGCCTTTTATGGACGCCAGGTTATTAACCGCATAGCCCTCCTTACCCCAGTATAATACAGGTTAAAGCCCTTTGTAAATCCCTCTCTCAACATCCTCCCGGCCTCCCGATGAAGGTAGGAAATAGTCCACTCCACTATCACCCCAGCCTTCACTGGTGACAATGCCAGGGGAAAGCCTGTGCTCCCAATACCAATGTCTCGTCCAGTTCACCTACCTCCAATCCCCTCTGTTATTTTGCCACCTGAAATTGCTACCCTGCCCACCTGTGACCCCCCCATTTCCCCTCTGGCCCCCTGAAAGGACTGCCCACTTGCTGGTGCTGCCTGTTGGTCCCTTTGCGCCTTGCACCTGATGACGGGGTGGTTCCCCCCACATCCAGTGCAAGCGTGCCTGAACTTGCAGTTGGCCCACATGCAGTTAGCTTTATTGTATGCCCAGCAGGCCTTTGCCCCACTATTTCCAGTGCCCTTTCTGCCTTACCTGCCCGAGCCCCCTGGAGTCGACAATATCCTGATCCAGAGTTCTGGTAGCATGACTTCCCCATGAGATGCTACCATTTGGTGGAATGTTTCATCGTAAATCAACCACCCATATCCGCTTCTAACTCGATACGCATCCCAAATAATGGCAGAATATATGAGGAGAGGGATGGCCAGCTCTGGGTTCGTTTAGAGCATGATTGAACTGAAGTGCGTGAAGACTTCTATCCAGGCCCCAAAAGTCTTCCCTTTGAAGGTAACGTCCTCACTAGTTTTTCCCACAATAGCTAAGGCCACTGCCATCTCCGAGCTGTATCTTAATTGACAAGGGTAAACTTATCCACGTACTCACCTTTCCATATCTTGTCCTTCAAAACCTGGGACACATGATCCCTTAGTGTCATGCCTGGTGGCCAACTGTATGTCCCCTTCTCAGCTACTGCTCCCACCCCAGGGCTAATTCTTTCTTGTTCCCCTTTTTGTTCCTTCTGGAGTTCCTTCCACACCTTATCTTCCTCTTCCCATCCTTTCTCCCCCCTGGTCCTTCATAATACCAGCCAGGTAGCCTTTCAGACTACCTTCTACAGACAGGTCAACCCCTGGTACCTTACCCTCCATCAGTTGAGGCTCACCATGCTTATCCAGACTGCTCCCGGTCAGACACTTTTTGGCCCTCTCTTTAGCCGCTGGGCTGTATTTTCTCTTATCTGCCTTCCTTTCCTTCTCCTCCTCTGCCATGGATTTCTTTAAGATCATCTGGACTTGATCTATGAGCTCAGCTGCCTTGTGTGCCATTGCCTTGCTGGCCTTCTGTTTCATTGCTTTTTTGGGCGCATTTTGGTAACCACAAAAATCGTTGGTCCTGCCCTAAATCTGCCATCCTGTTGACCCAATCTTCAGTTGGCATCCCCCCCTTTTGCCTTGACCACGCCGTTGCCCTTTGGTCTCTGTGGACTGGCCCCCAGTTCCCCTTCCCCCCCGGTGACCCATGTGGCTGCCCTTCCTCCCACTGAGCTCCTCCTTGGTGAGTGCCTTGCCCCCACCATGACAAAACGTCTTTCTTCTGCACACCCTCCCCGCATATCCCTTATGGCTCTGTGCCCTGTCCCAATGTCACTCAGGCCATGGCCTCACTGGCCCCCACAAGACCCCTTTAGCCAGAAGGCCTGGATGCCCCACTGCTCCCCCTTTCCTGGAAACACCTCAAAAAAGGTCCCTCCACCTCCACCTCCACCGTGTGTGACCGCTAACGCCCAGCAAGGTCCTGCATATACACGCCTGACAGCCCTGTTGTAAAGGCTGTGCTGTAAAAATTGACTCCTCCACTAGGCAAGGCTGCCTTCTCCATGTCCCCTTGTGGGAGGTGAGCCATGAGAGGGCCCTGGCATCAGCCACCACACCTGCATATGCCGTTAACTGTGCAGCAATCCCATGGTATCAACCCTCCCTCTGGGCCCCCTACAAGAGCCCAATGTGCTTCTGCCCTAGCAATCAACCAAATGTGTGGAAAACCAGCAGTGGAAAAGCCCCATCTGTGAATAGTTACCCCCCGGCATGGACCACATGTCCTCCCCTTCTGCGGCCTGTCCAGTCTCTGACTCCAAACCCCTGTGTCTGTCCCTTTGCCCCCGCCCACAAACACCAGTCCTATTCCTGCATTTTGCACGTTTGCTTGCGCCTTTTTCTTTCTTTTTTTTTTTAAACGCCTGCTCTCTCCCCCTGAAACACTCGCTGCGATGCTCCACTTTTTTTTTGCAATAGTGGTCGTCCGACCGCCAACCATGCTGTGCACTACAAAAACAGGCCTGTTGGCCCAACAAGCCACCTGATTCAAGTGTCAAAGGGGAGGCCTAAAAACCCATGCTGCGATGCCTTTTGCCACAATTGTTAGTCCGACCGCCAACCACACTGCGCACTACCACCACAGGCCAATAAACACCTGACATGAGTCATCTCACCCCTCCCGACAGCACAGAAGCCCAATGCCATGTCCAACCTCACAGAAACGCAAACAGAAGCTCAAAAAATAAAACCCTTTTGTCTCCCTCCTCTCAGGCGGTTCCTGAGAAGCTGCCGTCACTACTCCCGGGCCCCTTTCTTCAAACCGAAATACCTTCCTCTCTCT